>CM051235.1:183608024-184903024 GCA_027917425.1 Gastrophryne carolinensis
AAAACATGACAATTATGGGTAATTATGGGGGAAAACTTGATGTCTTAGTCCTACTCTTCCAACCAATGGCAGATATTTCTAGCCATGTGACATATTGCATTGTCTTGCTGGAAGAACACATCCGCCCAATCAGCATGTATGGGTGTATGTGATCTGCAAGAATGGATTCATACCCAAATCAGAGTGCCAAGATGAGTGGGCCAGAGAGTTAAAAAAACATTCTACAGACCATAATGCTGCCCCTCACAACATGTGTCTTTCCAGCAGTGGTTTCAGGGTGTTTGTTCTCTGAAGTTTCTCGCCTGACATGCCAAAATTCATCCATTCAATGAAGAAGAAAATGTGACCTATCAGAGTAGGCAACACTAATACTAATCTTAGGAGGTCCATTTCTGATAATGCCATGAAACTGTCGAGGTTGTTAGGGCGAGCGCTGCACGCCCGTCTCACAGCAAGTCACTTACCTCCATGGCTGCATGCAGCCGTCATCCATCTTGCAGCACTTCCTCATGGCTTCCCCATGCTTCCTCCTCACATGCTCAGGTGCGCGCACGTCTCCGTCCACTAGAGGGCGAGCGCACTAGATTCTTGAGATTTAAAGGGCCTGTACAGCACTGATTGGTGCTTGGTCATCCAAGCCTGCATCCACTTCTCCTATTTAAAGAGGCACTTCCTTCCTTCAGTGCCGGATCTTGGTCTCTCCATGCTTGTTGAAAGTCAGACATTCTTGGATTGCTCACCCGTGTACCGACCTCTGCCTGTCCCCGGCTCTGAACCTTTGCTGCCTGCCCCGACCTCGGCTACTCACCTTTACCGCGAACCTGTGCTGCCAGCCCCGATCTCTGCCTGTACTTACTACACCTTTTGCCTGCCACTTGTGTACCTCGCTGAACCTCGGCTGACTGTGGGACTGGGCCGCTGTTGGAGGGTAGCGACCTGGGGGTCACTCGCCGCACAAGACCAACCTGCCTTGCGGTGGGCTCTGGTGAATACCGGTGGCCCCTTAGACTCCGCTCCCCTGACACGGTACCCGCCATCGGTCCCATGGTTAAAGCAGATCCACACCTGAGTCCGCTTCACCCGGTCCGTGACAGAGGTGCAGTGACCATCCAACATCTTTGGAGCCCCATACGAAGTTGGTTCACTAACTACCATCTTAGAAACACGTCTTGTACCCACTGAATTCATTTTAGTGGTGAGATGCTTCACTGTAGCACGTCTGACCACCCTCGCACACCTTCATTGCCAACATTCACCTCCCACATCAAAGGTGCTTGGCTGTTTTCAAGTTGCTTATTTGCAACTGTGCCACTTATCCACTCACTATACACTTTCAACACAGCAAAAAAGTTGTATGAGGGCCTCTTGGCATAGTATAGATGGACCCAGTGTAATGTTGGGGTGTTTGTGGATGGTATGCATTGCCATTAGAGTTTGTAAAAAGGGGTCTTTCCAGAATATGTTTGACTCTAAAAGTGTTAGAGGAGGCCTTTAGACACTGTGAATGGAACCATGGTGGTCAGAGGGTCCATAGGCACTTTGATTGGGACCAGAGTATGCAAGGGGGCTTTTAGGAACTTTGGATAGCATGAGGGTGGCCAAGGGGGTTCCTTAAGGTGGTGGCACAAGGCCAAGGGTGCCCTTGGATGATACGTGCCCCCCCTGGGCAGTTTTTAGGCAAAATAGATCTCAGTATGGGAAATAAATACATTCTGTTCCTTCTTACCCAATCTATAATGCTGCTGCTGTCCCAAACCAGCATGTGCCTCTTTCTTAGCGGCAGACTGCGCGCCCTCCCTATGAACCCAGTATGGAGGGATGAGAATCCTGGTATATGGCTGGCACCACTAACAATAGCCCTAACTCATCTGTAGAAAACAGTATGGCTGGGAAAATAGCCCCCACTCCTGGCCCCCCACTTACACAATAACCTTGGCACCCAAGGTGATCACCCTCATTTCCTGTCCCCATAAATTGTATGAGATAGTAAAGGTGACATAAGAATGTTACAGTACCCACAGACACTATGAGTGGCACAAAGGCGTCCAGTGGGGGGCCTTATTCACTATTGGGTGATCCCAATAGAGGGCCTTGGGAAATATATGGGAAATATATGGCACCCTTTTAATGGTAATGGGAGCAGGCAAAGTAATGGTGGCCCCATAGGGATCGATTTAGAGCCAGTTGAGAAAACGCAACTAATTTTTAGCAGAGAAAACTGCCTTTCACTTTCATTGTCTACCTTGGGGCTAATTCAACAACTGGGTGAACATTTTCAACTAGTGTTGAATCAGCCTCAAAGTAGACAACGAAAATGAATGGCAGTTTTCTCACCTAAAAATGGAGTGAGTTTTCTCACCTGACTCTGAATTGACTGATTGTTAGAAGAAGCACCTTGGACAGTATAGGTGGCCCCAGGATTGTAAAGGGGACTATGATATGTGGCACTATAGATTGGGATAATAGGGTAGCATGGAAGGTTAAAAAGGGTCCCAGCAATTTGTCTGTATGGGCCCAGAAATAATCCATCCTAATAAGGCTGACCTTATCACTTACCCACAAAAACTAAACCCATCTCCTCAACCTGACCCTGACACCTAATTTCTTAACCCTTAGGTTAGTTATTTATTAAGATGGGGAGAGCTGTCTGTCTCATGTGTGAAAGTTCTTCCTAGATGTGCGATATTCACTAACCTCATCAACATGCAATCAAGCAGAAAAATAGGTGGAGGGGTTCTCCAAGTGATGTGCAGAAATTTTCCATGCATTATTAAATAACAACCCCCTATCAGCTATTCCAAAAAAGGTGTAAGGCCATCCACATTTTAACTAAGAAAAACTTTTTTTAACCTACCTGAATAACCTCATTCTTGTCAAACTCGCTAAAGAACGCCTCATCTACATAATTATAAATAGAAGAAGACATAGCAGAAGATTTCTCATGTGAGACTGATTAGACCTGTTTAGAGGCCTCATTGAGCGCTATTCAATGCAGACACTGTCCTCTGGAGGCCATTGTGGATATTACATGAGAACCATTAATACAATCCTGAGGCATTTGCTTTTGTTGGCCAAAATGGGGATTTCTTTAGGTGGCCTTTATTGGATTTGAGGGCCCCTTTGCCAGTCTACCATAAGTTGGGGTGATTTCTGTACAACAGCTCACTAAGCTCCTTGGAAGTAATGAGAGGCTACCAGATATTTCTTCCCCTGGGAAAATTCCAATATGGGCCCTGTGTTTCTTTACACCTCGGCCTGCACACTCTGCTTTGCAAACCTGACATAGTTCCCCAACCCGATCGGTAATTTATCCAATCGAATCTGCTACACCATACTCAAATCCCATCACTTTACCCACACAATTCTCAACTGATGCCTGCCTTTACTCTCTGTGCTCAATTTTCAGGCAAGTGACCCAGGGACGGATTAAGTGTGGTGGAGGCCCCTGGGCACAAAATCTGGTGGAGGCCCCAGATACAGTATTTTTTCCTTTCCTTTTGGTGGTTGTCTGGCACCCGCCCACTTACTGGAACGTCAGATCGAGTCCCTTGTGCCACCCTTGTGTAGGTGTGTGCTGCTCAGGAACTCCTGCTTTGCCATTCTGGACGGGGGGTAGTGTAGTCGCCCAGCTGGTCCAGCAGAAAACCTGCATTGCACTGAGATGCCAGCGGCTGTGCTTGGTGGCTTATGTGCAGTGAGCGGCCTCCTGACAGTTCTGCACCGGTCTATCACTGTAGCGTTGCTGATGGTGGCTTTGCTGCTCTAGACTCTTCATCCTGCCCTGTGGTGGATTTGGCTGCCCAGGCATGAGGGGTCCCCACTGCCGCCGATAACTTTGTTGCTGGCACACGGCCTGTCAGACCAAAGACTGAATATCTCCTGGACCAGACCATAACCCAAAGGTTGGTGGAGGCCCCCTTTGCAGGGCAAGTGGTGGAGGCCCCAGGGCGCGTGCCCCTTGTGCCTTCTCATAATCCAGCCCCGCTACGACCATATCATGAATTTTATACATATTCTACAGCCGTATAAACTTGAATGCTTATTGGATTGAAGTGCATCAGGTGATTTGGGTAAAGAGGAAGTGTTTGACCAAAGGAGATTAAGACTTTATATCAAGGTGTGTGTATTAGGGGAAATGGGCCAGAAAAGTAAAAAGCCTTTTCAGAGGAATGCAGCACTCTTGAAATTGCTAAGATATTGAGGCGTGATCACAGAACCATCAAATGTTCTGTTGCAAATAGTCACCAGGGTTGCAAGAATCCTTCAAAAAATGCCCAAGATTTGAGATTAATCAAATGTGAAGCCAATAACTCCCACTGACTGGGCGTAACTATGAGGGGTGCAAACGCACCGGGGCTCAGAAGGTCATGGGGGCCCGATCATTGGCACATAACTCCAGTTTCTGAAATGCTTTTTAACTACTTTAACGGGTGTTGGCCCCTCTCTAGCAAGAAGCTCGGGGGGGGGGGGCATTCAGAACCCAGGACCCTTATCTAACTGCACAGGACGCGCAGAATACTCACCTTCATAAAAAAACAGTGCCGGGAAAGGAGTGATGGGGTTGGCCGCCGGGCGATCACGTGGGCTGTAGGGTACGTCCTTTGTGCCGGCCAATCGCGGGATTCCTTTCCCTGCGCTGGCTCGTAATAAAGGTGAGTATTCTGCACATCCTGTGCAGTTGGGTGCGGCGGGGCTCCAGCATTCTGGATGCCCCCCCCCCCCCCGAGCTTCTTGCTATCTACATAGAGAGGGACCAACACCCGTTAAAGTAATAACTGGTGTTGGTCTGGTTTAATGACCCACCGAGTTTTAGCCTTAAGAATCAGTACATTTTTGTCCTTCCTTGTGTTCCAGTGGTCATGCAGACACGTAGGTAGGTGGGAGGACAAGTAGGCAGAGAGGAGGATGTGCAGATAGGTGAATGGACCGTCAGGTAGGTAGGTGGGACGGAAAGACAGGTAGATGGCTGGCAGTCGAATAGGTAGGTGGGTGGGTGGATGGAAAGGTCACTGGGCATTCCAACACTGCAACCTCCCTGGAGTGTCCAGAAGTCCAGAGTGTTCATTGCTTAAAGTCAAAACCCAGACACCATTGAACAAGGCACATATGTTGAAACGTCATGACTGGGTCAAGAAATATCTGAGGCCAGATTTTCAAAGGTTTTATGGACCAATGATGGACCTGGTGGATGGGCCTGTGGCTGGATCAGTAACAGGCACAGAGATCCATTTCCACTCATACACCAGTAGGTGAAAGTTGGGTATTGCTCTGGCCTAGTATTAGGAACGTTGGACCTTTTCGTGTTGAATATGGGACTTAGAATCAACTCCTAAACCTACTTCCAGTTTATAAAAGCTACTTTCTATACTTTTCACTCACCTTTCCGTGCACACAGAATACAGGGAAGCTAGAGATGCGGGTGGGATCCCGCCTTCACAAAGTGTGAGCCTATATAGATTCATAAAAACTGGCATCCCATGCTACACTCTTATGCCCATCTGCAACACAGTATATTGTATGTACAAGAAGAGCCAGGGATACTGGTTACGTCTGAAGAACACAAGCTCACACACTGTGGGATACAGAAGATGCTGGAGGTAGGAATAGTGACCCAGAAAAAATTGCCTACCAACTTCAAAAAGTCTAGAGACTTTCAGTCCATCAGGCAGGTTCCCCATGGGGCTCAACCCCATGCAGATGGTGTGCAATAGCTAAGAATAATTACATGGGAGCAGCCATCTTGGGTCACACCTGAGAAGAAAAGGGTTTTGTCCTGCTTTAAAATAAATATTGTTACCTGACTGGAACAATAACAGGTACAGATATTTTGGGGGAAAAAATAAAAAAACATTTTATTGCACTTTCTTGTGTGCAAAAATTAAAAAGCTCTCGAGGTGCAGTTTGCAATTCATACCACAAAGCTCACCGGTGGTGCACCTTGGTTCGCCAAATAATTAGCACGACCCTTATTGTTTCTTTAAGCAATGCAGGCTGTCAACAGCTAGGGCTTGTGCTATAAGCAGCCCAGAGAGATTTACCCCAGAAAAGGGATCAGCATGTCTCTCACGTTACACACACTCACACTGAATCAACGGCAGCTGAAAAGGATGAATGTTACTACGTATCAATGCAATGTCACCCAGTTTTTTAGGGAGTCACCCGGTTTTAACCCCCTTCACCCTGTCAGACTATGAAATCACCCTGCAAAATAGGACTTCCTTCCTTATCACCACTAATCGGCTGACTGAGATCTTTAACCTGTGTGCTATTAGCTAGCAGGTGCCACTAAATGATTGGTTGGCCATCCTGCACCTCATTATTGGCTGCCTCTGACTCTGTTTGGTTGGTTAGATTTGCCTTGATGTGGCAAGGATTCCGTCAGTCTTGGATCTGGAGGAAGAGGTGGTGTCTGCAGAGCACTCTGCTTGATGCCACATTTGATCACCTCAGAATCCTGGAAAGGGTAAGTATGTTGCATGGCAGGGTTCCCTTGGGATTCACACAGTGGGGCATCCCTAGTCAGGCTTCCCCTGAGGACACATTTTAAGTGGATTAAACAAATATTTAATCTTTTGGTCTTCTTTAATTTCTGTGATATCTGGTGGGAACTCTGCACATTTCATTTGATATCTGGAGACATCCGCTCTAACTCCATCAATGATTTGTTGGGGCAGAGGAAATGGGTGGTTCTCCTGCACAGCTGGGAGCCCAAAATCAGGCACAGATACTTGCCTATGTCCTCATTCCCTTGTCCTATTCTACTGCTCCATGTAACTACCAGTGATGAGCAGGGTTTGCAAGGCCAAAGGAAGCACATCACTGTGGTAGCCTGTCCTACAAATCTCAATAGTTGTAAGTAAAGCTGAAGGTAAGTGCAGTTGCCCATTCTTGGACTTCCAAGTGTGGTGGAGCATCCCCCACTGATAAAGGGTCACTTTAAAGTGGCCCTCCACTCAGAAATGACTGGGGGTCCACTAACTGGGCATAAAATGGTAAAATGAATACCCAGGATTGGCAAAATTAAAACCTATAGTGGTCTTTCCCGCTTTCTTTGCTCGAGTCTGGTACTGTAATAGTGAATGACAGTATGGGCAGAATTAGTATGTAAGCATTATGGATTTTAAACCCTTATATACCTGCAAATTACCATTTGTTCCTCAAAATTCAGTGAAAACGCCACACCTCTACACCACACCCCACCATGCCCATCACCCTGTAAACTGGTCTCTAATATTGGCATCTCTGTCAGTGTAAGTCAAAGGCCTCGCTGCCACAGAGCACTGAAACCGCTCTTTACAATGTTGGTACTACGTTTGTAGAAGCTTTCTGAATGATGGGTCATGTTGATGGATTTTACTTCTTGCTAGAAATAAATCATTATTTTAAAGATATTTAGGGTAATCTTGACTGTAGGGCAGGGTTTTTCAGAAGCAGTCCTGTCAAAATTGTGGCAAGATGGCCGCTCTCATGCAGTTCAGGAGCATAGAATTTGTCTGCTACTCCACAACATCTACATGGAGATAGGCCATCGCAAATAGCTTACATCACGGGGAGCAAATCTACCCTGCTCTTTGCTCCCACGGTGCATGCATGGGAAAATCTGAATGGCTGTTGGTGAGAACGCGAAGCTGCAGGGAGCGGGCATCAGGAGGTCCATGGCAATGAATAATCATTGAAGTAAGCCCATGCATGGGCCATAGAAACAAATAGAAACAACCCCCCATGAATTTGGCTCCTTAAATCTTGATTATATGCTTAGCCAATCTGAACCTGGTCAGCAATGCTACAGCTGAAGTAACAACAAAAAGAGTAGAGCGGGGAGGCCGATTCATCAACAGCGCCAGGTAGCGACAGATGAGCGACTGTAGCGTGATTTTTTCAGCGCCAGCCAGTATTCGCTGTGCTTGGCCGGCATTAGCTTGATGACAGCGACTCAGTCGGTGTGCGGTAATGTTGAATACGGGCTGGGGGGTCGCTGTTTCACAGGTCCAGCGTTGTATGTGAGCGCCTGACAACGAATGGCCAGAGCGAACGGCTAGCTTCATATTCATCAAAAAATCACGCTCCGAATGTGCTGTCGCTGTCCATTCCTTGTTTAAACCCCAGAGCGCTGGCGGCGATCTGTATTAACTAGTTTTTAACCCCTAAACAACCATATTTTTTGAATGTAACATTATACATGTTTTTAGAATCATTTTGTTATATGAATACATTAATCTCAGACCTGTTTGATCAATTCTGCACATATTTTTTTTTTTTTTTACTTAAAAATAAATCCTAACATTGCAGAAGTGGTCTCCGATTTTTTGACATTAAAAAAATGTAAAAAAAAATTATTACCAATTAATCATGAATTATTATAGATTGCTCCATTGAAATGCATTGGACATCGCCAGGGAGCGACAGCTCATACCTGGCGCTGTGAGGGAATTTGCAGCGGCGCTGTTCGGTCCAGGCGGCTTCATGATGAATGCCGCGCTAGCCGTCGCTCTCGCCGGCGCTAGCCTCATTTTGCTTGATAAATGCGTCATTGTGACCGCCGCCGGGCGTACTTGAGTCGGTAGTCGCCGTTAGCTGCCGCTACCTGGCGCTCGTCGGACACCATCTGGCGCTATCGCTTGATGAATAAGGGCATAAATAAACAGCTGGGAGACAAGAAAGCTAGAACAAAACAATGGTTTAATATAAAGAGCAGAGAGCTTGGGGCGAGCAGAGCATCAGTGGTCCCTCACCAAGCTGACCGCAGCGTTAGTGGTTTGACCTCAGTTCATTTGTACATAAAACACATAAAAAAGAGACAATACTATCAGGCATATTCAGTAAAGCAGTGCAAAGAGGACATGTGATGTGCAAAATGATATTACCCATATCAGGCAATCAGATTTTAGTTTAAGGAAGGATGAAATCTGATTTGCTGATACAGTTTGTACTACTAAATATTACGTTCTGCACTTTACTGAATCAGCATGTAAAATGTTACATTAAAAATGTGATAGATTTCCCTATAGTATAAACTGGTCACGTGGATTCCACTCTAATCCCTAAACATGCCATAAACCCTACTGGGACCAAACAATATTCAAATGGTATCCTGACCCCAGAGTAGAGCATGCAGCAGTGACAGTGGCCGCAGTGTGAGGTGCCTGCAGAGCAGTTCATCTAATTGGAAAAGCACTGGTGCAAGAACTGATGGTCCCGTGAGCTGGCAGCAAGCCTTCAGGCAGGAAAACAGGTAGGTGGCCCTGGGGCTAGTGCAGGCGAGGCATGTGCATTAAACACAGGCTTCACATTAGGGTAAAGTCAAATGTAAAAAGTAACCTTGATGCATCAGAGAGAATATTCAATATTCATTCAGGCCTAATAGGCCATGTTTGTCTGTAAGATTTATGTCTTGCCTACCCATTGAAAAAACATGTTTTTAACTATGGCTTGGGGATTAAAGGCATTTGCCTGGCACAGGGACTCTATAGTATGTGCTGGTTACCGCCTTCTGGGCCTGATAACCTTTAAGGATTTCCTGGCCCTAATTACTCTGAACTAATGATTACAGAACCCAATAGTCATACTGGATACTATGGAAACCCAACACTCCTGGTTGTGATGACCCTAATAGTTTAGGAGGATTTTTCCTATCACCAGTACTAAAACACACTAGTGACTTTACCCTAAACTGCACTTTAGAGCCATTGGGTAAATCGCACCATACTTCTCAAGATATGCTGGGGCAGAGTGGATATTTGTATTTTAAAAAGTTGACTTTCAGAGGATACCTGGTCACCACCTGTAGGTTGGCTTACACAACATTAGTCTAGGACAGGGGTTCCTAATCTTTTTTCATGAAGTGCCCCTGTACATGTTCTGATTGTCCTAAGTACCACCCAATACAAATTTCCCCTGGATATAGGTTTGCATTAAAGAGGACTAAACTGTGCTACAGCTGGGTGCAGCACAAGGTCCCCATCAGATAAGCTGGCACCCATAGATGCTTCACACCTAAAGCCTAATTACTTTCACCTCGGTGAATATTAGTTACACCAGTGCACAGAGCACATAGGAGCATTTAAAATGGACCATGGCAGTCTCATAAATGGGCCTACAACCTCCCTCAGTGAGCAATACAGTACCTCTTCCCACCAGTGTATGCTGCAGCTTACAGTCCTGCTTCCTACTGTGACCCTGGTGCAGTGAGTATTGCTCACATTCAGTAAATAATCCCTCCTCATCCCCATAAACAGTAACTAATAATTCCCTGTCAGCATTCCCAACAGCATTCAATTATTAATAAGGCCATCTCTTCTCCCTTGCATCAGAAGCCACGTGTGGTACTTGTAGGAGGACCTTTTTCATCACCAGCACTAACTTTTGAAGAACACTGGTGTAAAATTGTACATGTGTACCATTTTAAGGTGCCTGGACACCATTCGATAATCTTCTGCAATTTCTGGTCTTTTTAACCTTGAAATAATGATTACATTACCTAGCAACCACACTGAAGACATTTAAACCCCAATCTTTGGGTTTGTCAATGAGATATTCGTCTAGGATTTTCCCAT
Organism: Gastrophryne carolinensis; assembly: GCA_027917425.1. NCBI lineage: Eukaryota > Metazoa > Chordata > Amphibia > Anura > Microhylidae > Gastrophryne > Gastrophryne carolinensis. Next base: position 183,618,578 of record CM051235.1, read on the forward strand.
TACCAGGACTGATTTCTGAAAAATAATGCTGATGTTTACCAGAACTGCACTTGAGATGTTCAATGGTTCACACAGATTAATTTAAATGGAACCAAACGAACATTTTCCTTTGTAAGTAGTGGACCTTTTGAAGGTGTCTGGTCACCACAATTTGGTTCAGATAACATCCATGGATTTCCTGGTTCTATTAGCTCTGAACTAAACTTTGATTTGACCCAGTGGCCATGCTGAAGACATTTGAAAACCAATTTTCTGGGTTTTGTCAACAGCACAATAGACTGAAATACATTTTTACATCACTGGGGAAGATTTTTGAAAAACATTATTTATGTTCAACAAAACAGAGTAAAGTGCTCTGGTGGACCACATCCCAGTCTACTTTATATATGCTGTTTACTAAAAAGGACACTTTATATACTCTATTTACTAAAAAGGACACGTTATATATTCTATTCATTAAAAGGCAGATGACTGTTCCTGTTCTCCCTGGTTGGGCATGTCATTTAGATCCTAATTTGTACCTGCTTAACTGTATATGAGCTGGCTTGTAACCACCTATGATGCCTGACCTTAGCTTGTTATACCACTACTTATACTGCCTGCATGAACTTCTACTTAACTCTCAACAACCTGCTACAAACAAACCCCTGCCAATCATCCTAGAGGGTCTCTTAAAAAGTCAGTACATCCTCCAAATTCTGTAAGCTTGAGCCAGACCAAGTCCATCTTGCTTGGGAGTATCGGTATAGACCAGGTATGTCTGTAGACTCCCTGCCTTGGATGAACATGTATACCCTCTCATTGCCCTTTAGTGTGAAACACAATCATCCCACATGGGTCAGTAAACCAACCATAGTGGTCACATCTCACCATAGTCGCCTGTGGTCATAAAACACTATAGGGCAGAGAATGCAGAACACAGTTTTGGTTACAAAGATTACTGGAGAAGGTGATATTTCTGCAGTATACAATAATCGTTTCTGAGTGTTGTAGCATATGTGTGATATTATGGTGATGGTGGCTGGGGGATGCCTTGCTCAAGAGCACTTCAATCATGTCCTATTCAAACCTGTGACCCTTCAGTCACTAATTAATTCCCATACCTCTAGGCCACAACTAATTATTAATGCCACCTTATTTGGGCAGTGGCCTTACAACAACATTAGGAAGAGTAGATTAGAGCCTTTGGAAAATTGGTAAGGCTCTTGGTGCATCTTGTCAGCAGTTTTGGATTATGGGCTCCCAAGTGAGGGGACCTATAGGCACATGCTTCTTCATTCTAATGGTACATGGGTGTTTGGAAATTAGACACGATTTACATTTTAAGTCATGGCATTTTTCAATACCCTGACCCAACCCCAATGAGGGGTGCTTTTGATGCTGTTGCTTTTCAGGTGAGGGCGAGGAGCAGCCGGCTAAGCTCAGGAAAGCTTTTCACATTGCTGTACAGGTACCATGATGACATTGTCAAGTTATAGCAGAAAGTATTGTTGTGTGTATTACAAATCCATTAAAAAAATAATCATGCTTGGCAGATTTTTCCTTCAAGTGGTGTTCTCTGTTTCCTTCATAATTAAGACTCTTCTTCCATTATAAAAGATCATAATTCCTGACGAGGGACTTTTCTTGGGAGTGGTCCACTGTGTGTTTAGGTATTTGGAAGCTGTTTGGTATAACCTGGAGAGATGTAGACTTTCCAGTTCCCTGTTACTTTTTCTTAGGTAAGACGTTGTCATCAAAGTATCCCTTGTTGGCGATGTTACCTGCAGGGTCATAGAAGCCGACAGCAATGTACATTCCTTTATTGTCTGTGCTCAGGCCAAAGCCAACTTGAGAGGAAGCTTTCCAAATCATCTGGGTGAAGTTACCTGAAGGACCAAGGAATGATATGAAATGAAAAGTGTCAGTAGGGTGAGTAAGGTTTTCCTCTAAATAGGGTTGGGGCCTCATGCATTTAAAAGATTTAAACACATTTAGACTGTCATCCTTGCAGAAGATTGAAGGTTTATGGAGGTCATGATTGATAGCTTCCAACCTCAACCTTATGTAACCTTCTTCTACAGTGGACATCCTTCAACCAAAGACATTTTCCTACCCTTAACCTAAAAAAGGGTTAGATCTACTAAAATGATGCTACCAGTTGTAGGAAAGCAATACAAACCCAACATAGTGATCTGCTATATAAAGTGGGCTTCAGATTTTCCCCCTCTAAACACATAGGTCATCCCCACTATATTCATCATCCAAATACCCTTATACCACAAATGTTCCTCCACTGCCCTCTAAATTGACTCGGAAGCCAAGTATTGCAGCTAGAGATCCACAGGGAGATTAAACTAACCTAACCCATCCCTAACACCATAAGTAAGCACTGCATTAGTATGATGCTCCCAGAGCTTTATCCAATGAAGGACAGGGACAAGCTGCACACATATCCGACACCTCCTCTGATAGTATGGCTGCAGCACTACAGTGCACAGCTGTTTCCTTGTCCTTGTATTACATTTCCAAGAGGGAAATGTGAGTAGCTCCTAAATTTGGGGTTTACCAACTGCAGGAGTAGGTGAGTTAGGGTTCTTGTATACCTAAATTGTACCTAGCACTAAAGTTATAGGTCTACTTTAATGTAAAGCCGGTTTGTGGAGTAAAAGAACAAACAGCTTATACTTTATTCCTAGACCACCTGATCCCGAGGCAAGCAAACAGCAAGAGACATATCTCTCCAGCTATCAGATGTCCACAGGAGTAAGCGCTGTACAGATGCCTTTGGCACCTTTCGTCCAGTAACCCTCCTCTGGGCTCACCCATTGAGCGAAGGAGTCTAATCCTTGATGACTAAGCATAGGAGAGAGCATGGGGTTACATTTTGCAAATGGCTCAATCCTGAATCCAGCAGCTGGGGGTAAGGTACGTATAAGCAGTTTGTTATTTTGTCATATAGGTAGGCTTTGATTGAACACTGGCAGCGTAGATCTGCTGAGTGGGTTAGTTATAAAGCAGTGGGCCTGGACCAGCTGCAGTAGAGGTAAGGTGAGTATCATTTTGTTATGTCTGCAGATGCCCTATTGATTATTGTGATTGATGTTGTGATTGTTCAAGTCCCATGCTGCCGCTTTTAGTATTTTGGCTGTATTAACTCACCTGATCCGCTTTGGAATCCCGGTGTGCTGAAGTTATACTTTGCAATCTCATTGTACCAGGACTCCCCCACTTCCTTCCCTGGAAGAGAAAAAGATTGCGGGGTGAACCAACAATTTGCATGGGAGGTAAATGGGAACCAACAGTTTGCATGGGAGGTAAATGGGAACCAACAGTTTGCATGGGAGGTAAACTGGGTCCAATTATGTCCAAATATGTGCTGCAGGCTCACAAGGAAAACTGGATCTGTATAGCTAAAGTGGACCAAAACCCAGATTCTTCACTAGCTGGGCAACCCGTGTAGGGATGCTACTGTGTATGAAACCCCTTGTTTGCCCAGTATTCTTACCTCTTCAGCGATTACACAGGGCATGCGTGGGTTCTCCTCCAATCAGAATAGATTTTCAGGTGACGTCAGCCAGTAAGAATGCATTGCATCATCTGGCAATCTATTCTGAGTAATGGAGCGCTGAGCGTCTCTAGCTGGGTGCTTCTCTTTAGCTGACGCACTGTGAGATCGCAGGATCGCTAAGTATACAAGGTCAGGGCTTAAGTGTTTTGCTCTGTTTTAAAATGTGATTCTACTTTTACTTTAAAATGGCATTATTGTGTTAAAGCGGATCAAAACTGGGTGGGTGTTGGTACCGCTGCTCCAGAATGCTGGAGCCCCCCACACATAACCCCCCAGAACATCCGTAATTCTTACCTTAACCTCATTCCTCTGCTGGGAATCCTGAGGAATTAAATAATGTCCTGAGGAAGTGACGCTGGTGACGTCACGCAACGCGTAGACGCAGGGGCAGTGGGCTGGTGGTCGTCTTTATATGTAAGTGATTTGTTCTTATTTTTGGGGGTTTCATTTCAGTACCCCTCCCGGCTGGGAGAGTCTTGTACTATATTTCACACATCTCCCTAGTTAGGTTAGATATTAGGGTGTTTAGGCATTGCACTTGCACTTTTATTAATTTTGGATATGATGTAACACGGTTGTTTGTTTAAATAATGATGATGGATATGCACTAGAGCACTTTATTACCTTTTGTACCAGCCAGATAGTATTAACTCTGTAATGTTTACTAAATTGATTGTATTTACCACTTGTATGTAGTTAATGTGGTATTGCTATCAAATAAATGAATTTCTTATGATAAAATAATCAGTAGTGGTGCCATATATTATAGGGGTGTTTTGGAAGGAGTGGGACCTTCCGTTGTCTCTGGTTACTTCTGCTGGGAATCCAGCGCTGCGTTTGTCTGCAGCAAGCCCGGTCATTGTTCTGGCAGCTGCAATGCCATGCGCACAAGAGCATCAGCGGTTCTGGATTCCCAGCGGAGGAACGAGCATACGGTTTATGGTCGTTCTGGGGGGGCTATGTGCCTGGGGGGGGGGGGGCAGGTATTCTGGATGCCCCCCCAGACTGCCTTAAAGCGGCGGTACCAACACCCGCGCCCCCACGATCAAGGCACAGATCTGCTGGAAAGGTAGCTGATTGTATGGGTTCACACAGTGGGACATCCCAAATTCAGTCACTGATAGTTCTTCTGTAATTGGGGGATGCGGCCGCCAGCGCACTCAGATCCGCTCGCATTAAATAAGCTCCTGGAAAAAGGGGCTGTAGCGGATATGAGTGCGCTGATTGGGCGAGAGAGCTGCGCATGCACCGTAGGACCACAGAAGGGTGAGATTGGGCGACCTGGTGGTTTCACACAGCGGGACACCCCCAATCGTGGTGCTTGAGGGGGGATAAAGACCAAAACCCAGGGTAGTCAAAATCCTGGTTTTGTTCCACTTTAAAGGGGACAGCTAGTTAAGGGTGCTTCTTCCCTTTTCTTTTCCTGTGAAAATGCATTGTTTTTTTCATGTGAACCTTTGTGTTATTTACTAGAACCTAACATGACTTCTATAATTTGAACAATTTATTATTTAGTTTAGGGAACATTTAGCAAGTTATAGACATATAGACAGATGTAGTTAAACCGGACCTTCAGCATGATTTAATGAAAAGCCCAAACCCTTAAAAAACTATTCCTCAGCATCTAAAATGTATATATTTTAAGTATTTAGTCACTTATTATTCTTTCCCCCACTGGGCTGCAACTCTGTTCAGGACTCTAGGATACGGGCGCCGCCATCTTGCCTCAGAAGCATCACACATACTGAGGAGAGGAGAGCTGGATAAAGTACAGGGGGGCGGGTTATAGCTGTGCTTTGCACAGACAGAGAAGAGCTGGGGTCAGGGAAAGGACAGCAATCTCAGAAAGCAGAGCGACACAGTCAGAAGGCACTTCCTGTTTGCAGGCTGCCTGATGTCCCATGAGTCACCATCTTGGATGTTTAAAGGCTCATAACATGCAGTAGATGCAGGTAGGATGATTATTAATGTGGACAATCTGTATGTACAGGGTGTGGGAAACATATAAGATAGACTCTTATTCAGGGTGAAGGTCCGCTTTAAAGGGTTTCTTGTAATGTCTTTCAATGTACAATTACATGATTTTACCTGGCTTTACCTACAGATCTTTCACTGTAGCTAAAGGGAACTTCTTTTATCGATTTAAAATCTAAAAAATGACCTCTGGAGTTTTCTTTCCTTTTAAAGTGGACCAACACCCAGGATTTTGATGTTGTTTTTCTGTGCCCACAAGTATAATCATGGAAAGCTAATCCTTTGGGTTTGATGTATATTAGCTTGGAATTTTACTAATAGTTTTATCATGTGACAAAGTAATCAGAGTCACATGACTGCTCTCCCACGGGATTGTGGGATGATGTCTGCTGCTATATATTTTTCCGCCTTCCGCCCGCCACCAGCCTTGTTAAAGTTGCCTTTGGCGACGAAACGCGTTGGCGGTGGCGGTGGCGGAATCTTCTTCAAGTTACAACATCGGTACCTGTGCATCTGTGGTTGACGTGACTTTTCTGCTGGCAAAGCTGCTTTATCCCAGGGCCGGTGAGACGAGCACTGCCATGATTTTGACTGAAAGCTGTTTTTAACTATATGTTTGTGAGTGTAAATTTTTAAAACTACTTATTAAATCTTTGTGGGTTTTAAATGGAGTTACACTAGATTCTGTTTATATTATCATTTTTCGGTGACCGGTTTAATTGCCCCATTTTTTGGATGTTGGTGAGCATTATAAGGAGGAAGAAGATCCATCAAGTACCTTTATGTGGACGTTTTGAAGGCTTTAATACTCTTACTAGTCGGTAAGGATTTGCACTATTGGTGGTGGATTCACCGTGTGGAGGTGCATGTGTCGTGGGATAGATACTATCTTCGGCACTATTTCATTTTGGAGGTTGCTCTGTGTTCTACACTATTTATCCTGGGTGTTGGTCCACTTAGGTGGGGCACCCCGATCGGGGGTTCCTCCCCGCGGGACATCCCGATTTCGGATGCCCCGCGGGGAGGGATCTGATCGGTCCGGGAATCTTATAGATTCCCGGGCCGATCCCCCCTGGGTGTTGGTCCACTTTAACTATAACAATATAGTTACTATAGTTAATACAGTATTAAAAAAAAACATTTTTACCACTGGCGTTACCAATATTTTTAAGATAGCTAAAAGGGGCCTATGTTCTTTCGCTCTAGAATACATTGTTTTGTTAAAGGGGGGCCTCTGGCATTAAATTGGACCAGTAACATTCCACAATTAGAAAAAAAACATCCCCTCAAAGCCCATCTGCATGCAGGATACTGAATCATTGTCAACACTTACATTTATTCCTGCACCCACTCAAAGCTGAAACGCAGATTTTCTCCTGGTAGTGGCCATTTTGGAGCGTCCCAGCTGTGATGCTGCCTGAATTCAACTTGCCTAACCCACAATGCACAGCGGCAGGAAACCCAGCAGCACAACATTTTGTTTGTACCACAGCAGGAGTTAGAAAAAGGTAAATGAATATTTACGTGCAGCAATCTGAATTGCCCTGGGGAGGGGTGTTTATACAGTATATAGATGTGTTTCTAACTTCTTTCACTTGATTTTGTTATAGGGAACATGTAGCATTATACACAGATGTGTCTCTATAGTTGAAGGAGGCTTCTTTTATTATTGATCATATGAATTAACCATTTAGTGGAGTGTTATGTAGAGGTGATATCTACAGAAGTAGGACCTACCTGTTGGCAGGCTGGTGTCGGTGCCCCAGCGGTACCAGAGGTTCTCGCCGTGTTCAGAGTCACTGTTCTGCAGAGCTCGCATCCCTATCAAGTGATCCGCCCATTTCTGCGCCTCTTGTGTCAAGGATGTGCTGAGCTGTAGCGCCCCTGCGCTGTGCATGCGCCGGTAATTGTTGTGCTCACTGAGAAGATCCTTGCGGAATGTTTTCAGATACTTCTCTGAAACAATTGTGCCCCATGTGTTATTTATTGCAAAATATTAAAAGGGAAACACTGCTCAACAGGGCAAATGAATAGCTGGTCAGATCCTTACCTGGAATAGCGATGATGCCATTGGCAGCTGAATCCTTCACAAATCCATCTTCATCATCATCATCATCAGTCACTTTGGAGCCACGAGGCAAAACATTCCGGGCATAGAAGCCAGGGTTGGTGATATTGCCACATGGATTGTATTGGGCGACCACAATGAACATGCCCTTTCCGCTGGATGCCAGGCCAACACCAACTTCCTTTGAGGTCTTCCATACCATCTGCGTAAAATGTCCTGTGGAGGACAAAGAACGTGATTGGATCTCTTCTAAGGCGTCTCTTTGTATTGGTCTAGTACATCTTTATACCCAGTGATTAGATCCCCCTTACCCCCTCTAGTGCCAGCTACGTGAGAGTCACGTAGCTGACTTTAGAGCCCCATAACAAAAAAAAGTAATAAAGATACAGACTTACCTGACCCCTCATCTGAAAGTGCCAGCGATTCTGTACAAGAATCAAGTAGTCCCCCCCCCCCCCCGACATCTGAAAAAAAAAAAAAAAGTAAATGTCATTTACTCACCTGGCAGCGCGATGGCTCTCCACGGGTCTTCTCTTCACCAGGGGGGGCTCCGATCCCCCCCCCCCCGGGCTTTCATCGCTTCGGGTGAGTGCCCAGAAACAGGCCCTCACCATCCTCTTCGGCCGACGCTGGCCCCGCCCCTAACCCCACCCACTTGATGACGTCATCCCGCTCCTCGGGTTACCGGCACCCGGGCTCCGTTCTGTCAGTTGTCGGTAGCGATCGGAGCAGGGAGGGTGGCAGGCAGGGTGGCTCTGATCTCCCTGCCTCCCTCCCTCTCTGCTCTGATCACTACCGACAACTGTCATCTGCAGCGGCGTGGGACACTGGATGGGAGGTAAGTATAAGTGAAAGAAGAATAATAAAGAATTTTTTTTTACTTAACCCTTTGTGAACCGGTAAGGGGTCCATGAGACCCCTTATACCAGTTCACAAGGCTCTGGGTATGGCAGGTCACCTGCGGCAAGCGGGTGACTTGCCATAACCCCCAGCCCCCCATTACCTGCCTCCCCAACGGCCAGGGGGGGGCAGAAGGGGCCGGGCCACTTAGTGGCTATGTGGGCTAGTAGCCTGCAGGGCCAGGGGCCCCTGCGCCCTGTTCTACAAGCCCCCATAGCTGGTCCGGGTCGGTAATGCTGGGTAAGGGGGACCCTACGTCATTTTTTTTTAAGTTAACCCCTTACAACTATGCAATCATATTGCATAGTTGTATTCTATCTGAAATCTCCTAAACTGCTGTTTCAGTTTGGGGAGTTTCCTGGGCAGGAAATGGTGTCTACCAATACATATGTGGTACCGTTGTAACCGGGAGAAATAGGGCTTTCACACGCAATAATATTATTATAATTTATTAACAAACTTACATTTTTTATTAGAAAAAAACACTACAAATTGTAAAAAATTGTTTTTTTTTAATTTTTTTGCACATATTTCACCCAAAAGTATTGAGAATACAAGCCCAGACTCTGCTGAAAAAAACAATATATAATTTTCCTGGAAAATCCCTGGAAATCCCTTCAAAAATCCAGGTTGAACACGTGTAGCGCAAAAACGTGAAAAGTAGTCTGGCAACAGATTGTGACAAAAAATCTCGGTAGGCTGGCACTCAAAGGGTTAAAGTGGACCAAAAATCAGGATTTTGACTCCCCTGTGTTTTTGGCCCTTGCCCCCGGGGCACCCCAGTTGGGTGTGTCCCGCTGTGTGTAACTCCCCCAGATGACCCAAATGAACTGGCCTCTCCTCGGTCCTGCGGTGCATGCGCGGTCTCTCGTCTAATCAGCACGCTTGGATCTGCTCCTGCTTGGGGGCAGAGCTGAGTGCAATGGCAGCTGCATCCGCCTCTAACAGTGAACGTGTATGCATTCACAAATGCCTGGCGTGGGCACGCGCCTGTTGCTCTCTCATGCGCCGTTGGACCAGGAAAGAAAGTGAGTTTCCGGGCAAAGTGGGGGGTTTCACTGAATCACTGTCAGCACTTTTGCTCCTGCACACACTCAAAGCTAAATCACTGCCTGGATGCACCCGATCCACATCGCACAGCAGCTCCATATGACGCTGTTTTGTTTTGTAAAACTGACCACAGCAGGATTTAGAAAGGGTAAATTTATTTCTTACGTGCATCAATCTGAATTGCCCTGGGAAGAGGATGCAGAGGAGCAATGTTTCTTCTAAAGGTGTCTCTTTGTAATGGCCTAATATTATATATATATATATATATATGTAGTGATTAGATCTCCTCTAAGCTGCCTTTTTCTTATTGGCCTTGTATATATTGTACAAAGTGATTAGATCCCCTCTAAGGCCTCATTTTGTATTACCCTTTTGTATATGTATACATACATGGGGTCACCTTTATCCCAGGTATCTTGTTTTCTGCAGATGTGTCAGGGCCACTGTTAGTGATGCAGGCCATAAAATAGGCCCATCACCCCCCATAATGGGCTCAGACATAGGGAGGGGCACTGCCTGCTTCTAAGTAAGATTTACAACAAAATATCTGGGTATGGGACAGCAGCAGCACCATAGATACGATATTTTGCGTAGAAACTGCCTTGGTCTACGTAGGATACCTAACCATTGTTTAAAGGAGCACTATCGCAAAAAATTGGCCCAGTGATAAAAATGCATGTAATTATGATGGATGGCGGGAGGAGGGGTCACTTATACACTCGAGAGACACATCAAGAGATATCCAGCCAGGCTTGTTTCTTTTATTTTGATTGAAGGAAGAGGAAATCAGGGGTGACAGGTTCTGTCACCCCTGATAAACTAAATCTGTCCCCCCTGGATTTTATTCCTACTAGGAGAGAATAAACAACTAGCTTGGAGAGAGCTGTATTCAGTTCGGGCGTGACCCCTCCTCTCATTAGCCAATGTGTTTATATGGATTTTTAACATTACAAAATTTGCCGATAGTGCTCTTAACTATACCTAAAATAAAAGAACATTTACTAACAAAAAGAACGGGTTCTAACTTTATCACACATAAAGACTAAAAAACAAAGAAAAAAACTTTAGCCTGGAGTTGGGATTAAAGGAAAACTCCCTTTTGGTAGGTTTTTGGTGTTCTGCCTTATTCTTTGCCTCTTTTGAATTGTAAAATAAACATTTATGTTAGGATTGTGCCCCCAGCATGTCGTCTCCATGATTCTTGGGAATCTGTTTTGTTAAAGTGGGAGTTGTTTTTCCTGGGCTTGAGTAAAAAACATGGACTACAAGTCCCATAATTCTTCCAGTGTAACAGGTGAACTCTTTAGCAGCCTAATGAATTATCCAGCTGAGAACTCGGCAAATAACCCTTTTGCTACTAGAAAACAAGATTGTGATAGTTCCAAACTGAAGAATTTGATTTTCAGCAGAATAGGTTAAATCAGTCAACCATGCCTTAGCCAGTCAGATTAGCAAGCTAGAGTAAGAAAGCCTATGATATGTACTCTAAATCACAACTTTGGTGTACATAGCTAAGGTAAACTCATTGTTGCTATAGAGAACTGTTTGATTTTATAACACAGAGTTGCTAACAGATAGAAAATAAATAAATAAATAAGCTTAGCGCATTGAAGACATCATTTTGCCACACAATAATGGAAACATTTAAAAATTCCATGGAAAGTGGAATTACCCTTTAACAAAACACTGTCATGTCTGCGGTGCTGTTTTTGTCCACCAGGTGGCCACACAGGTCTACTTCATAAACTTTAGGCTGCCAATATACAGAATCCAAAGACATTTTTATGTACTGTGTGTGACAGCTGCCATGTCTGGCCACCCCAGTCCTGCACTCATGCTGGTCACACACCTTACATTCGATCTGTACGATTTACAAAACAATCCAAATCATAGAAGTAAAAGAAAAAGAAGAAAAAAAATGTATATATATATATATATATATATATATATATATATATATATATTTATTTATTAAACCCAATGTGCGGCCATTATTATATAAAGACATTATTGAACAAATGACGTATGTGGCCAGCATAATAATGTATTCAGGTGCCAATAACACTTTAATTGCTAACACATATACAATATAGAAAACACAGAGCACACAATTACATATAAATTCCAATTCTCACTTGGTGAGACATAAACTAATCAGCCAAAAAAGTCCAAAGCATTAAAAATTGAAAAAAGTAAAGAAAAGTCGGGTATCCCACGGTGCATGCACTTCACATGAACGTGTGCAAAATACCTCCACCAAACGTGCAAACTCTTACCGACTCCACAGCAAAAGAAAGCCTTCAAATAATATTAATCAACGCTATTGCCCCCACTGGGCTTCCGTGTGGATCAGGACTTAAACGTTGCTCAACCTTTATATGGTGACTCCAATTAATAGATATATGGAAATACCGCTGTATATGTCTAAATGCGCTGGTTCTCTTTAAAGACCAGAGGTGAAAACATGCAATAACAGTAGTCTGGAGGAGAATTAATACTTTTTCTGTAGATAAATGTTGGTATATGAAGCTTCTCAGTACTACAACAGAAGTTCTGTTGTAGTACTGAGAAGCTTCATATACCAACATTTATCTACAGAAAAAGTATTAATTCTCCTCCAGACTACTGTTATTGCATGTTTTCACCTCTGGTCTTTAAAGAGAACCAGCGCATTTAGACATATACAGCGGTATTTCCATATATCTATTAATTGGAGTCACCATATACAGTCAGGGCCAGAAATATTTGGACAGTGACACAATTTTCGCAAGTTGGGCTCTGCATGCCACCGCATTGGATTTGAAATGAAACCTCTACAACAGAATTCAAGTGCAGATTGTAACGTTTGATTTGAAGGGTTGAACAAAAATACCCGATAGAAAATGTAGGAATTGTACACATTTCTTTACAAACACTCCACATTTTAGGAGCTCAAAAGTAATTGGACAAATAAACATAACCCAAACAAAATATTTATTTTCTCAATATTTTGTTGCAAATCCTTTGGAGGCAATCACTGCCTTAAGTCTGGAACCCATGGACATCACCAAACGCTGGGTTTCCTCCTTCTTAATGCTTTGCCAGGCCTTTCCAGCCGCAGCGTTCAGGTCTTGCTTGTTTGTGGGTCTTTCCGTCTTAAGTCTGGATTTGAGCAAGTGAAATGCATGCTCAATTGGGTTAAGATCTGGTGATTGACTTGGCCATTGCAGAATGTTCCACTTTTTTGCACTCATGAACTCCTGGGTAGCTTTGGCTGTATGCTTGGGGTCATTGTCCATCTGTACTATGAAGCGCCGTCCGATCAACTTTGCAGCATTTGGCTGAATCTGGGCTGAAAGTATATCCCGGTACACTTCAGAATTCATCCGGCTACTCTTGTCTGCTGTTATGTCATCAATAAACACAAGTGACCCAGTGCCATTGAAAGCCATGCATGCCCATGCCATCACGTTGCCTCCACCATGTTTTACAGAGGATGTGGTGTGCCTTGGATCATGTGCCGTTCCCTTTCTTCTCCAAACTTTTTTCTTCCCATCATTCTGGTACAGGTTGATCTTTGTCTCATCTGTCCATAGAATACTTTTCCAGAACTGAGCTGGCTTGTTGAGGTGTTTTTGGGCAAATTTAACTCTGGCCTGTCTATTTTTGGAATTGATGAATGGTTTGCATCTAGATGTGAACCCTTTGTATTTACTTTCATGGAGTCTTCTCTTTACTGTTGACTTAGAGACAGATACACCTACTTTCCTGAGAGTGTTCTGGACTTCAGTTAATGTTGTGAACGGGTTCTTCTTCACCAAAGAAAGTATGCGGCGATCATCCACCACTGTTGTCTTCCGTGGACGCCCAGGCCTTTTTGAGTTCCCAAGCTCACCAGTCAATTCCTTTTTTCTCAGAATGTACCCGACTGTTGATTTTGCTAATCCAAGCATGTCTGCTATCTCTCTGATGGATTTTTTCTTTTTTTTCAGCCTCAGGATGTTCTGCTTCACCCCAATTGAGAGTTCCTTTGACCGCATGTTGTCTGGTCACAGCAACAGCTTCCAAATGCAAAACCACACACCTGGAATCAACCCCAGACCTTTTAACTACTTCATTGATTACAGGTTAACGAGGGAGACGCCTTCAGAGTTAATTGCAGCCCTTAGAGTCCATTGTCCAGTTACTTTTGGTCCCTTGAAAAAGAGGAGGCTATGCATTACAGAGCTATGATTCCTAAACCCTTTCTCCGATTTGGATGTGGAAACTCTCATATTGCAGCTGGGAGTGTGCACTTTCAGCCCATATTATATATAATTGTATTTCTGAACATGTTTTTGTAAACAGCTAAAATAACAAAACTTGTGTCACTGTCCAAATATTTCTGGCCCTGACTGTAAAGGTTGAGCAACGTTTAAGTCCTGATCCACACGGAAGCCCAGTGGGGGCAATAGCGTTGATTAATATTATTTGAAGGCTTTCTTTTGCTGTGGAGTCGGTAAGAGTTTGCACGTTTGGTGGAGGTATTTTGCACACGTTCATGTGAAGTGCATGCACCGTGGGATACCCGACTTTTCTTTACTTTTTTCAATTTTTAATGCTTTGGACTTTTTTGGCTGATTAGTTTATGTCTCACCAAGTGAGAATTGGAATTTATATGTAATTGTGTGCTCTGTGTTTTCTATGTGAATTTTTTAATATTTGGGGTCTTTTTTGAGATAAGGACTTTCACACGTTGAGCAATTCACTTTTGTAAGTTTTCAGGTTAATTATTTTTAGCGCGGTTCTGGGTCTTTGATTTAATCACTGATATCTATTACATATACAATATAATTCAAACCTCTATAGCATATCTATGGCACCTAAGTAAGGACTGACAGAAGATGTTGGGTTGTCCCCCATTACTCTTTGTATGAACAATGACAGCATAAGAAAAAGTCTTGTCCCCACTGCCGCCAATAGCATTGTTGCTGGCCCCGCGGCCCATTTAGGTTAAAGACCAGGGCACGCGTCCCCGGCCATGGGCATATGCCAACTGAGCCTAACACTTTTCCATATATTGCCACCCAATAAAAGCATATTAGCATTTCGATTTGTGCTTTATTTAAAGTCACTCACCTGAATCGGGCTGGTGTCCCGGTTTGGAAAAGTTGTAGTTCTTTTCTTCTTTGTACCAACTGTCAGCCACTTCCTGCCCTGTGAAAACACAATGAAAGTGTTAACTCCTTTCCTACAGCCTGAAAGTCTGTATCAGGCTCATGAAATACACAGCATGCACTGATATAGTGGTAGCCACCATTCTCCTTAGCCATCAGGCAAGTACAGTAGGACTCTTGTATGGGCCTGGTTACTTGGGGGAGGGGGTAGCCCTGTGACTTCTCACACTTTTATGAAGTATGGCTGCTCCCTACCCACTGTGACCAGCTGCTTATGGCCTCTACTCTGTCTCCTGCGGCAGCATTTTGCCTGGGTGCTGTGTAAAACCTTTTAATGCCCATGAAAAGCCATTGCAGCAGCCATCTTTTTAATTGGCATCAGGGCTACGGTGGCCTTGCGCTGTTCCTGCTGTGCCTGATTGTCACATCTATGGAAATCTATGTAGGTATAAATCCATGAGGTTGTATAGGGCCCAACAAATTACAATGGCAGACCAGCCCTCTCATATTGCTGTGGACCACAAGCTGGCCAACTGAAGGACCAGGTGGACCCCAGGTACTGACACTAGGGCACATTAGGGCAGTACAGGAGGCCCAGAACTTGTACAATGATTTGTACTTTGACTAAAGTGTTCTGTGTGGCTTTCTGTATTCGGAAAGTTACTTTTGTTATTTAGGTGACACTTAAGAAAGAATGATTTTCTCTGGTGCCTCCAAAAAATGATTTCCTCTGGTGGGCCTCAACAAGAATTTCCTCTGGTGGGCCCAAAAATTGATATCCTCTGGTGGGCCTCATGAATGACTTCCTCGAGGAAAGAGGGATGCCTCGCACCATATAATGGCACTGAAAGCCTGATCCCGGGGCCTGGAGTGGGCATCCGCTCACTTAGTGATCACCACAGGTTGCCGGCGGTCATGTGGATTGTAATTTGGCAGCTGTACCAATAGAGCACAGAAGGAGGCAAGCATGGGGGGGCCGAGATTGGGGTTCCTTTGCTTTTATGTCGTGTGACACCCCCCCCCAATGCCAATTTAACAGACTCTCCAGTCTTATTTGCAACTATGGGGTTGACTCAGATGAGAAAACTCACCCCCTTTTTAGGAAAGAAAACTGGCATTCACTTCACTGATTCAACAACTGGATGTAAATTTTCACCTGGTGTTAAATCATCCCCAAGGTAGACAATGATATTGAATGGCAGTTTTCTCTCCTAAAAAAGAAGTGAGAATTCTCACCTGGCTCTGGATCGACCCCTATGTGCCAGGGTGGATCCTGGTTTACAGGAACACTAAACTAACCCCTCTGCATTAAAGAGATATTCATCTTTTCCTAGCAAACCTAAAACCCAAGGAGGACAGAAAATAACTAGACTTGGGGGTGTCACTGGCAAAGGAACCTCATATTATGTGCTGGTCACCCCCGTTGGTTCCTGATGACACCCTTAGATTTCTAGTAAAATTAACTTCGCTCTTCGTTCTAATTGGTTCTTACACTTGGAGAACTTGCCTGGAGTTGGGATTTAAAGGGAACTCCAATAGATCACGTTTTGTTTGAGTTTATCTGCTATTATCATTACTAACCTGTAACTGTGATGGACGGGCTCCCGGTTTTAGCCCAGATGTTCTCCCCGTAGGAAGTGTCACTGTGCTTCAGGGTCTTTAGCGTCAGAAGATGCTCCGCCCACTTCTGGGCATCCTGGCAGATCCTGGAATTGAGCTGCAGGGGTTTGGCCCCATGCATGGCTCGATAATTGTTGTTCGCCTTAAGGAACTCCTGCGCGAAGGCTCTTGTGTCTACTAGAGGAAGAACAGAATAAACCAATCAGCTTGATCACAACCTGTCCCTACCCAACACAATGCTGACTCAAAGGTACGACTGTTAAAGTGGTCCATAGCCAATAAAACAGGCTTAGGTGAAAGTAATAATGGCAGAAAGTCTTAAAAATCAGCGTAAAGCGGTCCTAAAGTGACTTTAGGTCCCCTTTCTTTAACCAAACCCTGAGGCATCCTTAATTGCTAAAGATCCCTAGGAAGCCCAAAATTGTGCAGGATAACCTTTCCTATACACGCTCCTGCACCACCTCCCACATTACCACTGGTTACCAATGAAATTCGGAAGCGTGTGCCCAGAACCATTTAAAGCGGACCAACAGTCAAAAATTACTTTAACCCCGACCAACACAACAGTGCTCATATGCGTCCCCTCCCCAGGGCAATTTAGATTGAAGCACATACACATCAATTTACCTTTTTCTAGCTCCCCATGTAGTAAATTTCAAAAACTAGATGGTGGCTCATGCATTTGCAGGCCACCTGCAAACAGGAAGTGCTGCTGGGCTTCCTGTTCCTGTGCATTATCTGTTATGTCTGATGAATCCAGGCAGCAGCATGGCTGAGATGCTGGGAGAGGAACCCAGGAACCCACTAAATGAGATTTTTAACAAATTTTTATTCCATATTATTTAATTCATGTTTCTGTCTGGGAGATAGGAAAGAGGGGTAACCATATACCATATATCTACTGTATATATATATATATATATATTGTTGCTGGTTGTGGTTGGCTATAGAAACGGCCATAATATACATATATATATATATATATATAGTGTTGCTGGCTGTGGTTGGCTATAGGAATTGACTTAATTTTCATTTAATTTTGTTGAGTCGGGAAGGGCTAGATTACTGTTGCTGGATGGGGAAGGTCTCATTTAATGATGTGAGATAGTGGATGCAAAGTAGTTCTGGGCATTGGAAGCAGATTAGGGGACAAAAGTTGCTGCAGGTGATATCAGTTGGTGAGAAAACAGACAACGGATTGTCCTAAACCAGCCCTGCGTCTGGTGAACCCGGTTGGTTAACAGGGATATACAAATGCCATCGCCACATAGATTGGAAAGAATTAATGGCCAGTTTTTGTCATCCTATAGATTTATATACAATACACCTTCCAAAAAAGGATGTCTCAGGGTTTAGTCATTTTTCACTTTTGCTCTGCTTTAAGACATTTATGTTTGCGTTTATTGTGTATCTTATTATTATTAATATTAATACGAAGCTAATATGTTTAGTTGTGAACAAATTATATGTCACATTCAATCCACATTCACTTTTTTAAAATATCTTTAAAAAATGAGTAACTTTGCCAATAAAACCCCCTTTCCCATGTCTGTGTTTTTAGTAAGGCCACTGGCTGTGTAAACACTACTTACATTCAGTCTGTCTACCTTAAAACAGCAGATACAAATGAGCAGGAGAGGGAAATAAGCATGGTATCACAGTTATTCTTAGATTAGGTCAGTAAAATGTATTTACCAGTAGGCGATGTTGCAGAGTCGCCCGATCTTCCTGCGGTGTAAAGGTTAGCACCTACCCCGCGGTCACCGCCTATGCTCTCAGCCACCGGAGTACCCTTGGGCAGAACATTCTTCTGGAAGTAACCGGGGTTGGTAATGTTTCCTGCTGGGCTGTACTGGGCCACGGCGATCACCATTCCTTTACCATCAACAGCTTTGGCAATGCCAATTTCCCGCGAGTCTTTCCAAACCACCTGGGTAAAGTGTCCTGGAGACCAGGATAGAAAAAATATCAATTGAGCCCAATGGAGAGAAAGCACCAAACTTATCATGTGAGCTGAGTTTTTTTTACCTGTGTTAGACTGGAATCCAGGCTTGCTGAAATTATAGTCTTTGATCTCATTGTACCAGGTATCCACCACCTCAGACGCTGCAATGAAGAATGCACATGCAAAGGCAAATGATTTATCTATGGGCCAATTGGATTCTTAACAGAGCTGAATGATGGCTGGTGCAAAACAGATATGAGAGTAGAGTTTTACTGTACCCAGCCCCACTGAATTAAATATAAAGACAAGCACAACAAAAGTTTCTGGTTCAGGAGTATATTTTAAATAACAATAAAGTTCATATAGTATTGATTCCATATGCATGACATAAACAGTGGTACAATAAGGTTACAAAACCAAAGTGGATGACATGGGTGGATATGTGATCCTGGATTCTGTACAGTGAAGATATGATTTAAGCCGCAATAATGGCAAGTAATAAGGAAACACATGAACCATTCCAAGTATCCCCTTAGACAGACCCCTTTACAATAGCTGTGTAAAGATTAAAGGACAGCTAGCCTGTGCTAGCAGCACTATATAGACATCAGTCACATAGCATTAGATGACAGACAAAATGCTGTTTACCTATATACAACAACTGGTGCTCTGGGCACCGGAAGACAGCATCAATTAGATTGAGGATATACTACTCTAAATGTTTGATGAGATCTGTGCTGCTGACTTTGACTGACGTTTCGGGCGATTGTCCTTCGTCGGAGCAAGGCAGGATGCACATCCTGCAAAGCTCTAATGTAGGGCATTCACCAGAAACATGGGTGATGAGATCTGCGCTGCTGACGAGCATTTTGGGCGATTGCCCTTCATCAGAGCTGGGCAAAATGCCCATCCTGCCCAGCTCTGATGAAGGGCAATCGCCCGAAACGTGCGTCAGCAGCGCAGATATCATTACGCATAGCACCCACGCTGGCAACCATTCTTTACTTTGAAGTGCGCCACAACTGACTTTTGATAATCCAGCCCCACTGAACCCACAATCCCAAGGATCCCCAGTGCTATAGCCCTGCAGGGCAGAGATGTCTCGGGTCGGCCAGAGGCTGGTAAAATTAAGGGCTGATTTTTGGCCCCAGTCCGCCACTGCCTAAAGCCCTAATAAGCCCCCAGAGTGCTTCTCCGAGCCAGAGTGCGTTTGTCAGCTGAAGCTATAGAACTGCAGGGGCAAATCATGGGCAGGAGTAGGAATGGCCACTCCCAAAGAGTAATGTACTTTAATATTGTAGGAGTAGATAATATGTAAGGGGTGGGTATGGGCCTCCACACACATTAAACTAGAAGATGACTATGTGAATGCTGGCACAGTATCTGGGTAAGGTGCCAGCCCAGTTAGCCCCAAAGCCGTGCAGCCCTCTGGGAATTCTCTCTATGCTCCCTATGGCCAGTTCTCCCCTGAGTACAGTGGTGAGCATCTGGTCCAAGCTCAACTTATGTAATACTATCAATTAAAAATTCAATATTAACTAATTAAGAATGAAAGAAAAGGGGTTTTCTCTGTTGGTTCCATGGGATGGGCAATCAATCAATAATCAATTTAAAGAACAGTACAGTATTTGTTACTGAGAATGTAATATTATTTAAAGCTGGATGGCACCAACACAATTACTAAATACATGTGGTGCAGTGCTCTGGATACCACTTACAAAGTCAAATGTCTACTTAATATTGCATAATAGTGCAATATTAAGTCCCTGGTTTACACTTTTGGGGGGTTTGGGCATCCCCGATTTTCATAGATTACTGAGAATGTAATCTCCAAACCAAAGCAACCGCTCTCACAATAAAAAGAAAACACTGAATGGACACCAAAGTTATATGCTCATATAAATATATATATATATATATATATATATATCTGTGAATAAGTATCAGGAATATAATAAAAGCATATTATTCTACATACCAGATGCGTCGCGAATGCTGGAGTTCCATTTGTACCACAGGTTCTCGCCATGGTTGGTGTTGCTGTGCTGGAGGGCGTTGATGGACAGGAGGTGGTTGGCCCATTTCTGGCTGGACTCGCATAGATCCTGGCTCAGCAGCAGTGGTGGGGCACCGTGCATACGCCGATACTTGTTGTGAGTTTCCAACGCTTCCTGCTCAAAGCTGCCTGCTTTTACTGGAATTTTGGGAAATGTTGGGATAAGGTTTAAAGTTAGATTAGGCATTTAGGACTAGAGGTAAGGGTAAGGTTAAAGTGGACCAAAACTAATGGCTAGATTCCTTCCAGATGCCCCGTTGTGTGAAACTCCCCAGGTATACTCACCTTCTCCCCGGTCTAATGGCGGATGCCTGAGAAGCAGCCGCATCCCTGCTATCGATTTAGCAGGGTGCATGCCAACGTCAGCCAATTGTCTATGGCCAGTGCGGGCATGCTTCCTATTAGAGGGCAGCGGGGATGCGGTCATCGACACATTCGGCTTCTTAGACGAGCCTAGGCATGCGCACATCAGTGCAGTCGAGCGCGCTGATTGGATGAGAGGCAGAATGCTCCGTAGGACTGGGGAAAGGTGAGTTGGAGTGGGCCACCTGGTGGGGGGGGGAGGTTCACACAGCAGGGCATCGCGCATTAGTGTGCCCCCGAGGGCAAGGACCAAAAGCCCAGGATAGTCAAAATCCTGGGTTTTGGACCACTTTCAGAACTATTAAAAAAATAACTTCTATGATGCTAAAAGCTGTGTTTGGACTGTGCTAAATTCCAGGAGTAAAGTGAATCTAGTACTATGGACTAAAAAGGAGGTGGGCTAGCTTTTCTTCAAATTTTTGTTTCACCCATTAACAAACCTAAGTCTACTTCCATCTATTTGTTTTGAGTACATCAATGCTAGATGGTGAGGCCCCAGTAGATACAGATGATGGCCTCGATTCAATAAAGGTAGAAAAAAGTTCTCATGGTAGTAAAAGATTCAATTCATGAGAAAAAAGCCTGAGAATGTCACTGTTACTGAATCACCAGCTAAGAAAACAATGAACGTCAATGGCACTTTGTTACTCCTAAGAAAAGTAGAGAACTGTTTACTCCTTTCTACACTGTAGTAAAAGCTGCCATTGACTTTCATTGTCTTTGTATCTAGTGATTCAGTAACAGTGACATTCTCAGGCTTTTTTCTCATGAATTGAATTTTTTACTACCATGAGAATTTTTTTCTACCTTTGTTGAATCAAGCCCGTAGTCTTTAACTTGTAGCGCAATGTGGCTGCAAAATAAAGTGTCAACCTATAAAATGCTACAATCACAAAGACCTCCATTCATCAAGAGTTGAAAAAAATTCCCATAGTAGTAAAAAAATTCATTTCATGAGAAAAAAGCCTGAGAATGTCACTGTTACTGAATCACCAGTTAGGAAGACAATGAAAGTCAATGGCACTATTTTACTCCTGAGAAAAGTAGTGAACCTTTTACTCATCTTTTTTACCTGTAGTAAAAAGTGCCATTGCCTTTCATTGTCTTTCTATCTGGTGATTCATCAACATTGAAATTCTCAGTCTTTCTGATGAAATGAACTTTTTACTACCATGAGAATTATTTTCAACTCTTGGTGAATCAAGGCCAATAACGGTTACTCAGTACCATTTCCTTAGAATAGTAGACATTTTACAATGTTAGACAAGAAGCATGGTGTTGGCTTCCAAAGTGTTCCATCCCTTCCATCCCTCATGTTTTTTTTTTTTTGTGGTAAAGATGCGATCATGCAATCCAGTGATCGATTGGATTGCATAATAGTAACTTTACAACACACAAGATATAGAGCAGGAATGGAAAACATGTACTGTGAACATTGATCTATGAGCTACCTGGTGGGGAAATGTATTCCTTTCCTTTGCACCAGTCACTAGGTGTTTTGCATACTTAAGATTAGCGCGTAATGTTAATGCATTGCGTCTATCATGTAAAAGCCTGCTACATATGTAATTCATATTGTGGGGTCCTAGATGGCTGTATATTCAGGCTTTCCCTTGTTGTAACGCCTCCCATGCCTCTGTTTTCCTTACCTGTTTGTCCAATTGTAACAGAAGGTTTCTGTTCGCTGGTTTTCGGGACTTCTGGTGATTTATTTCCCACCAACCTCAATCGGGAACCTGACTGGTCGTTATCTGCGGGTGGCGCAGACCCGGAGGGGAGAACATTCTTTTCAAAGTAACCAGGGTTGGTGACGTTTCCTGCCGGGTTGTACTGCCCCACCACAAAGTAGAGTCCATTGCCGTCAGTGGCCACCCCAACACCAACTTCCTTGGAGTCCTTCCAGACAACCTGGGTGAAGTGGCCTTCAAAAAGCCCAGAACGCAGAGCAATGAGTAAATCAGCAGCAATATATTGGAGTAAAGCAATGTCAATGACACCTAATCAAATTGTGAACAATACCTGTGTTGCTGCGGAATCCCGGCCTTGCAAAGTCATAATTTTTTATTTCATCGTACCACGAGTCTACCGGTTCCTGACCTGCAGGTACAACAATTACAACATCTCTTCATTATTAAAGGGAAATGGTTGTAGTGGCAGCACAAAACATGTTGAATTTAAAGTGTAAGTCCACTTTCGATTGAACAGGTCTATGTTTTTCTGTGGTAAAATGAGGTCTTAAGGGTGCTGAGCTGATCTACTATTTTTTCATTTTTTTCTAATGTTAACAAATGTGTGTTTTATAGAAGCACTTTTCACTATCTGCAATCTGTTACTGTTGTCAGCGTACACCAAGTGCAGACATAGTGAATGTTGCGTGTGTACAGGACTAACATCTCTCTTCTTTGTGTACAGAACTTGTGTATGTCTCTATACTTTGAATTAACCTGAACTCAGTCCCTACTGACATCAATGGGGAGCTAAACGTTGGGGGGTGGCGATGCACAGTGCTCAGAAGCGTTACTGTAACTTAACTGAGCCCCGATCCTCTTATGTCAGCGGCGGTGGAGCTGCTCACCAGCACATCAACCAGCTTTTCCGTGTTCAAGAGGGACGCCAACTGAAGTCCGTGTTTGAGTTTGGGAACCTGAACTGGCAAAGTTTGGTACAAACCCGAACTATGCAGTCCAGGTTCACCCATCTCTACTCATGACCATTTACTTGGTCAGTAGATTAGCAGGCTAAAGGAGGCAAAGCGTTTTAGCCTTAAGAGCTGGTCTGGCTCTACCAGAATACTGTCAAGCTTTAATTTCACCAGCAGGTTATATAGATCCTAATCCAGCCTGTTCCCCTCGGCCAGTAGTACTCAATAGAACCCACAACTTCCCAGGATTAGTGGAGCACCAGGGTTTAAAACAACAAATACTGCTTTACCCCACCTTGCCACTATTCTTACAAAAAAAGCTGTGAAACAGTGGCGTAACTAAATGTTACGGGGCCCTTGTGCAGACATTTTTCTGTCAGCAGAGACACATGGTGCTTCCTTTCTCTAAATGATGCCAAGTGAGCACAAATCTGGTAAATAAGGTGGAGGAGCAACAATGATGAGGCCCCAGTTACGCACCTGCTGGGGAACCTATTAGGTGCGGCACTACTTCATCCTCTCAGCAAGGTCAGTTAAGGGTTTTATTTAAGAAATGCTAACGCCACGTAGTGACACATAGCGCCAGGTGATTTTTGTGAGAGCCACCAGCAAGTCATATTTAAGACGCCAAAAAATGTTAGTGACTCTCCTAGCTCCATGTGGCATTTCATGTATAATTTCAGGTATCAAGAGCACCGAGTGCTTTGTTAGCGCTGCCACTTTGTTCTCCAGTGCCACATCACATCAGATGCTTAGTGTCATTCTCTCATTGACTTCACTTATCCAGTCCAGTCTAGTATCTTCTGGTGACTTCTGGTTAGTGTATTTTAATTTTTTGTGCTCAGTGAAGTGATCCTTGTTGCCTGTTCAGGATGTTTTTTCGTTCATTATTGTACTTTGGTTACCCACGGCTAACTTGCGCTTTCATGCCTGCCAGTCATGTGTCATATCATTTGTATGTTCCCAATGTCATTCCAGTCACTGTGCAGCCATCCCCAGTTAAAGCCTTTTTTTGTATTGCACATGGCACTGTATGTCTGAGTATTGTGGTTTCAGAGCGCCCACGCTGGCGCTGTTCTTTTACATGTTAAATTCAGATGATTTCTGGCTCTCCCCACCGGCGCTACCTGTCGCTATCTTCATTGGAAAAAAAACAGACACAGCGCAACGGGCAGCCTACAGCGCCGAACACTAACAGCGCCGTCTGCCTGTGGCCAGCGTTGTGACTGATATGCTAATATCATCTCTCCATAGACGCTCAAGTGATGCTACGAGGCTCTAAGTTTAAAGTTTGTCAAACTACATTTTTACAGGGACTTTGCTGACAACTACAACTGCAGGTGCTGGTGGGGAATTCAATACCAGTTGAAATAGCAGGCCTTATTTATGAATTTTTGTTTGCGGCAGTTTTGGAGAGCTGGCATCTTTTTGGCGCTGCTATCATGTCTACCATGGCGCTGGATGTCACAGATGCCGATGTTAATTAATTTACTTTGATTGTAGAATTAGATATTGGCCGGCCTGTGTTCCCGTTGGACCCGAATGGCAACTGTCCCAGTGCCAGTGAGTGCCACTTTATACTGCTGTCTTTTTGGTGCTGCACAGCATATGTATTATTTTTTCTACCCTGAAAAGATTGCCACTGTATTATCGGGCACTGGTCGGCGTTTCATCATTACAGTTACAAGATATCACTGCTGGGACAAACGTTACGGTGCATTTAGGCTGCGTATTAGTTGTTGTGCAAGTTACACATTGGTAAGCAAAAGAAGCTATTTTACAAGGGGAAAAACTACATTTTGTGACATCTAGGTCCTGCGTTTACATTACTGACAAGTCACAATGCAAGTTCTGTAAAAATAAATGTGCGTAATAGTATTCATAAGCGTAGAACACCGCAATCCAGTTCTGCCCATTGTGCTCTATGGGATCCTGACCTACAGCGGCAGTACAGGTTCAACCAGAGCGCCCGGCGCTGTAACCTGTATGGTTCTAGTATGAAATAAGACGCAAGCTGGTAGCTGCATCGTTGCTGCCCATTTTTGGTTGCTTAAATCGAAGAATGGTGCTGAGTGGCTTCATAAATCAGGCTCAGAGTCCCCAGTGTAACCTTTACCTGCTTGTCTATTCACTCTTTACATTTTCAGAGGTGTTTCTATTAAACATTGAAATGTGAGTCAGGCATGCTTTGTGGTTTATTTTACAACAGATTAATTGAATAATAAGTTGCTGTTATTTGTTGACTACATTCCTGACTCACTGTGTGTTTAACATAAAGAGATCTGAGTATTATTTGGTTGACAAGTAATGTTAAGACATGCCTGATGATTGCAAGATGGCTTCTCTCCAGCTTAAAGGCTCACCTTTGCCTTACGGCACCCGCCTATCCATTGCCGTATTCTGTTGGGAGTTACTGGGGGGACTCTGCCCTGCCAGAATTGCAGAACATTATGGGTTTTGTGTCAGGGATTCCGCTTTGCGTTTGCATTTTACGATTGTGTTTTGCTTGAGCTTGCGTCTAAGTTCTAAAATAATCCCATTTTAATGGGATGTGTTTGCGGCCAGGATGGAGCAGGCAGGACATTTTGCGGACCTGTTTCTTTCCTCTCTGCAGTACTGGAGAGGC
The DNA here is from genome assembly GCA_027917425.1 of Gastrophryne carolinensis. NCBI lineage: Eukaryota > Metazoa > Chordata > Amphibia > Anura > Microhylidae > Gastrophryne > Gastrophryne carolinensis. Next base: position 183,644,506 of record CM051235.1, read on the forward strand.
GTGCAAGGGGCCATAGAGGTTACTGGATTATCTTTGCTGTACCGCAGCATCTGCAGCGAATGCAGAAACGCATGTGGTATTGGACAGGTGTGAACAAGGGCTGACTTGTACATGCAGCAAAGGTTACATAGTAATAAACTTCAGTAAAGGCACACAACTCCAGCTAAAGCTGAAAAGGGATTGTATTTTGCTCAGTATATACCCATAAAGGGTTCACTAGGGGTCAGGGATTCCACATTGTTCAGTAAATAACTAGGTAGAATCTACTAAGGGGCCAGTTATCTGTTTTGCTCAATACTGTATATAACTATAAGTGTCACCTAAGGGCCATTGATTCCATACTGCTCAATATATATATATATATGAAGGATTCACTAAGCGACCAATGATTCAATATAGGTCAATATATACTTATAACCTTTCCACTAGGGGTCAAATATTCCATATTTCACCATATATACATATAATGGTTCACTAGGGGACAGTGATTCCATGCATATACATATGAAGGGTCCGCTAATGGACCAATTTTTTCATATAGCTCAATATCTATCTATGAAGGGTCGACCAAAGAACCAGAGATTCCATATTGCTATATATATATATATATATATATATATATATATATATATCCAAGAGACCACTAAGGGCCAGTGATTCCATATTGCTCAAAATATACCTATAACATTTCATTTCCTCTAAGGACCAGGGATTCCATATTGCTTCAAATATACATACATACAAACACACACACACAAAGGGCCAGTGATTTCATATTGCTCAATATATGCCTTGATGTTTCCAAATCGGGGCAGGGATTCCATATATGAAGGATCCATATATGAAGGATTCCAATATATGAAGGATCCAGTGAGGACCTGCAATGACATATTGCTCAATACATACCTATAAGCTCATAATTTCATATTGCTCAATATTTACTTATGAAGGGTCTATTAATGGGCCAATGATTCGATATAGCGCAATATCTCCATATTGCTCAATATATACCTACGAAGAGTCCTCTAGTGGGCCAGTAAGTCTATAATTCAAAGTTCCATTATGGGGCCACTGACACTATATCATTTTTTGGAACGTCTTCTAGCGATCAAGAGCGCCATGACAGTTCATTTGTTACACTAGGGAACCCGTGACCTTAAAACACTCAAACATTTTTTTGGAGGGTCCCCTAGGTGTCACTGACACTTTAATGCTCCATACATTTGCAGAGTGTATGTGGCACCAGTGAACTCATACCATTCCATATAGTCTTATATAGAGAGTTTAATTCCATATAGTCTTATATAGAGAGTTTAATTCCATATAGTCTTATATAGAGAGTTTAATGTCACAATCCATAGTTGCCAACAAAATGTCCACCAAGGCACCAATGACTACATAGCACTCTCTACAGACTATGGCTCCCCAATAGGTCAATGAGATGAGTACCACTGGTGGTACTCCAGATGCCATCATGTGGTACTTAGCAGGAGAGGGCTTATGATTTCTGGGGCCCCATGCAAAGTTGTGTCTGGGGGCCCTAATCAAAGACACATTTTGTATAGCAAAATACAATATTAACGCACCTTGTTGGGGATGTAGCCATTGCCTGCTCATGAGCTGTGTTAGCATGAGTGAACCCAGAGGGTTTCACACAGAGTGGCCTCCTGTATTGTCCATCCATGGCATAGGGAATAGTCCAGGAATTGCCCGTATGGTCGTCTAATTTCTAATTTCTTTCTTCCTGTCGCATTCCAAATGCCCCACTGTGTGAAACCCCATTAAATCACTGCATCCACTGACCTAACATCGTTCCAATGACGCAGGCGCAGGTCGCGGCATCACTATAACTTCAGCATACCTGGGGCAGCCATTTGTGATTGGCCGGCCCAGGCATGCCCCCAGCTAGAGGTGAGCGGGGTTCAACCAGTTGTGTGTTTTTAACACAGGTTTGGGTGCTGACAATGGAATGTGGTACTTGATGAAAAAAGGTTGATTACCCCTGCCCCATAGGACACCACGAAGACACACATTAGACTATGTAGACATTACCTGGCAGCTCCTTGGTGCTAGAGCTATATTTGTAATACAGGTTCTCCCCATGGTCAGAGCCGCTGTGCTTCAGGGTCCTGATGGACAGCAAGTGGTCAGCCCATTGCTGAGCAGAGCGGCAAAGTTCCCGGCTCAGCTGAAGAGGGGCTGCTCCATGCTTCTTCCTGTAGGCATTGTGGGCTGATACAAAGTCCCTCTCAAACTGGCTTCCTTCAGCACCTGAATGTAAGATTAGGCAAGATTACTTTTGTTTGTATTTTTTATAGGCATAAAAGTAATAGTCTTAGAACAAAAACATCAACATTTTGGACTAAGCCAATATAACCCATTTGCTGTTCTTTCTGAGCTTGATGTGGATGTATCTGCTAATGCTCAGTCTGGGCAGGATTTGGTAAGATCAAAGGAAGTGGACTTAAGTAAGGGACCATATAAAAAAAGTACAAAAGGGCAGCAAGGAACAGTTACCAAGCCAACCAATATCTTTTTAATATATTTGTAAGTGACATAGGAGAATGCTTGGTAGGAAAGGTTTGTCTGTTTGCTGATGATACAAAGGTTAGTAATAGGGTGGATATTCCTGGAGGTGTCTGCAACATGGAAAATGATTTAGCTTTACTGGATAGATGGTCAAAACTGTAGAAACTAGAGTTTAATGTCTCTAAATGTAAAATCAGCACTTGGGTAGAAGGAATCCCTGCTCTGAGTACCGTATGGGAAGCACTGTGTTAGCCAGGACCTCGGAGGAGAGAGATTTAGGGGTACTGATTACTGATAGCTGCAAGATGAGTGGACAGTGTAGCCAGGCAGTGGGAAAAGCAAGCAGGATGCTCGGCTGCATAGCTCGAGGCATCACCAGTAGGAAGAGGGAGGTTGTGATGCCGCTGTATAGAGCCCCGGTAAGGCCACAGCTAGAATACTGTGTGCAGTTCTGGAGACCTTACCTGCAAAAAGACATTATTCAAATAGAACGTGTCCAAAGGCGGGCAACGAAAATGGTGGAAGGACTTAAACTTATGAGGAGAGACTCAAAGAACTTAATTTGTACAGTCTGGAGGAAAGAAGGGAGAGAGGGGACATGATTGAGACCTTTAAATATGTGAAAGGATTGAATAAGGTTCAGGAGGGAAGTGTTTTTAAGAAGAAGCTTAATGATAGAACAAGGGGGCACAACCTGAAGCTAGTCGGGGGGAAGATCAGGAGCAATGTTAGAAAATATTATTTTACAGAAAGAGTAGTAGATGCTTGGAACAAACTTCCAGCAGAGGTGAATTTAAACATGCCTGGGATAAGCACACATCTATCCTAAGATAAAGAGTACATACAGTATACACATAAGGGCCAATAAATGTATTTGTGATTATGTAACACGGGTCCCTCCTTAATGTCCACTTTCTAAGGGATGCTGGCAAATGTTTGTTTGCTATAATATCCTACTCTTAGGTTACCATAACAAATCATGAGATACCTACTTATATTACATAGCAGCACTTGCACTTCACAGATCCAGATCTATAGGCATAATATTACCATAAAAGGATATCAGCTTTATTATGTTTAAAGTGGATGGAAACCACAGTGCGAGTCCAAGTCTAAAATATTCTGCATTCACCATCAGGAGACATCATAAATCTTGATAGTAGGGTCAGTTAGGATACAGGTAGCTTGTGGAACAGGGATCCCCCCTCCCCCGCAACACTCAACCCATAAGGCTATTTCTATTGTCTACTGTACTCTATCTACTATTATCTACTGTACATCAGTTGCAGTTAAGTGGTGGCGCTATAAGCTTTTCTGGGTGCTGGAGCTCAACACAGCTACAGGGAGGCAGCAGATGCGGCTGCTGGCGAAGACAGTGGCGTATGAGCTGTTAGTAAAGGTGAGTTTACCAGCAACCCCGATCAGTGGGACTTCATGATTTCGGGTGCCCCAGGGGCAGGCCAGTGGCCAGCTAGACAGGGATCTCCCTGTATCAGAAGCTACCTGCCCAGTCATTTAAGGGTATCAATTGGAGGAGCCCTGGACCAGAAAGTATATAGTGTGCCAGCTGGCATACATGAGGAAAGGTTTAGGGTTATGGGATAAAAGGGGATCTCCCTGTACCAATGGCTAATTGCTCAAGCAGCCACCCCAAAGCCCCAATTGCCTGGCAATTTTTTAAGGGTACCATTGGTCCAGGAAGTAAATAAAAGAGCCAGTTTCAAGGTACACATGAGAATATTAAGGGCTAAACTATAGACGGGAGGCTGCTTACTAATTGAATAAGAAAAATAACATTAGGTCTGTCTAAATGTTTCTGTATTTTCTTGGGAGAGTGAAGGAGACCAGAAACAAGAGCAACGGCAGACTTGCGCTGATGCCTCAAAGAATGAAAAACTCTTTTATTGGTTGCTGATTGTCACCATGTGATGTAGTTGTTGGGTGTACCGAGTCCCTGTATACATCCAGATATTGGGCTACAATCATTTATATGGAAAACACATGTATATCACTATTAAACATGCATCTTTATCTTGCCTAGTAGCAGAAAACTACAGAACGCCCTGCAGCCTTCTTAAAACTTCTCTGCGCCAGATATGGGCTTCCCCCACTCCATTCCTATCCCCGGGGACTCTGGCTGCCAGTGAATCACTACATTGTACTCCGAGGAATCCTGCCCGTGATTGCTGCCAGTATATTGAGTGTAACGTGGACTTTTCCTCCCATTCCACATCAGATTGCATACATTTCTGACATGCGTGAGAGCCAACATCCCCATCACCCACACAGACTCCTGGAACAATAAAATGTGTCCCATTGTCCACAATAGCTACCAAACTGGGCTACTGTGAAGTCTTGCAGGGGTTCAGAGTTTGCAGTTACCTGGCAGTGACTCTCAAGTGGCTCCAGGTATTGGAGAAGACAAAAGAGATTCTGATAGAAAGGGTTGGGGTCTGGTGTTAGTACATGTCTTGGGCTCATGTACTATGGCAGCAGTCTCATATGACATGTTAGGGGTAAAAACAGTCATTCTGGTCTGTCGGTGTAAGCAGGAGACAAAAATGAGTTTGCAGGTAGGTATTAGGTGCAGAAAGAAGACCTGTGACCTACTGAAGCTATCTGCCTACCAAAGTTGAATCAGGGTGACATCATCAGGAATATCTGGTAAGTAGACACCTCACTGGGTCATTAGGCTGTTCACCCATCATGGTGACATTATCATTTTGAAAAACCCACCTGCTCATTTGGTAGAATTTACTGGAGGGCTGCTAAGCTGGTGGTTACTGCCCTTTTGTTTGTATGAAAGTAAAGCAGTGGAGACCTCCATTTTGCCAGCCAGGAGGCTGAGCAAGAGAGAGAAGGAAGAAGGGCTTAGAGGACACCCGTCACTTGGTAGCCACCTCTTACAAGGAAATTTCACTGTTGCCACCTCCATGTTTTCATGTCCACAAATTGCACTTTTCTTCAAAACACCAAAGCCTGGTTCACTGGATGCAATCTCCAAAAACAGGGCCCTTTATTTTAATGTTTGTAAGGAAAAGGCTTGGTAGTTAAAGGTTGCCTGTTTGCTGATTTTTTAAATGGCCCAAACAATTGAAACTGGAGTTCAATGGCCTTGATTCACTAAGAGTTGAAAAAAACTCTCATGGTAGTAAAAAATTCAATTCATGAGAAAAAAGCCTGAGAATTTCACTGTTAGTGAATCACTAGTTAGGAAGACAATGGCACTTTTTTACTCTTGAAAAAAGTATTGAACTTTTTAGCCCTTTTTACCTGTAGTAAAAAATGCCATTGACTTTCATTGTCTTCCTATTTGGTGATTCACTAACAGTAAAATTCTCAGGCTTTTTTCTCACGAATTGAATTTTTTACTACCATGAGAGTTTTTTTCAACACACTGAATCAAGGCCAATGTGTTTAAATGCTAAATCATGCACTGGGGGAGAAGGAATCTGAGTATTCTATGGGCAGTACTGTTAACCAGGACTTCATAACAGAAGGATGTATAGGTATAGACCTCTGATAGTCTCTAGATGAATGGACAGAGTAGCCAGGCAATAGGGAAAGCAAGCCGGATGCTTGGCTGCATAGTGTGAGACATCATCAGTAAGAAGAGGGAGGTTGTGATGCCACTGTATAGAGCTCTAGTAAGGCCCCATCTTAAATATTGTATATAGATCATGAGACCTTACCTACAAAAAGACATTATTCAAACCGAATTCATGTGGCTTCTCTCGGCGGTGTCCTGGGGCCTTGTTTTCATCCCTACATGCCTACTCCATTTATTGCAATGGAGGGGACATGCTGAGGCAGGAAGTAACGGCAGATGAGCGTCTGTACAGCAGCGCTTAGAGCGACCACTAGTGGTCATTCTGATCGGCTGTGAGTCGCCATTACAGAGCGCCTCAGTCGCTGTAATAACATTGCCGGCATTGATGAATTTGATGTGTGAGTCGCTATAACACCAGTACAGAGCTATATGGGAGCGAACGGTAGCGACTGGTCAGTGTGAGCAACTAAAACCATATTCATCAAAAAAACAGCCTCCCACAGCGCCGGCACTCAAAATTTTGTCGCTGTACGCCAGAGAGCCAGAAGCTGTGTGATTAAAGTCCGGTAAGAAAGCGAAAACGTATGGAATTGCATTGTTATTACATTGTGACATTAACACTCTAATACCAGACCTGTAATGACAATTCTGCATAAAAAAATAAAATATCAAAAAATGTTTTAAAAAATGTATTTAAATAGGCCAGGAGAGGTCACACAATGATTTGATGCAAAAAAACACCCTAGCGACAGGTAGCGTCAGGTAATACCAGGGATACCTCCGGGATCCGCTGAGCCGTTTGTGATGATGAATCGGTCGCTACGTGGCTGTAAGAGGCGTTCTCCAGAATCGCCTTCATAAATGTGGTATTGCACGCCGCGGCCGGCGTTCACCTGACGCTACCTGCTGCTACCTGTCGCTTACAAGGCACTACCTCCTTGATGAATAAAGCCCTATGTTTCTTCAGAGGCAAGGCACAGGGGTCACAAGAGTTACCACCACTCTTGCCTATCCATTGGATGCGCCCAAGCTTGCAGCCAATGCTGGGGGTCGACCTTATATAGCCACAGTTGTATATAAATAATACAAGCTTGCAAAGCATTCACAACCAATGAAAACTGTCCAGCATTTGGCAGGTTAATGTTCTGCCCTCCCACAGAACAATACAATTAGATTTCTTTGTCTTGCATGGATCCACCCCCTGCCTTAATCTCTGGTGAGAAGCTTGGTGAAGTCTTGTTTGCATGTTAGGCTGCACTGATTTCACAGGTACACAAAGTGCGGGAAGTGCGATTCTGCAGAAATTGGGGAGGGCTGCATCCCTTGCCTAGTGTATAATTAAGATGAAATGTAGGTATCCGCTTGCTCGGAATCCATTTAGATGCAGGATAGGAGGGATACCTAAAGACTCAGTCACTGGTCCTTGTCCAGCTGTAAATCCTGTTCTAGAACCATACATATCGCATAAGGTTGATAGCAGCTAAAGAATAATCTGAGGCTGACAGCAGCCATTCATGTAACAAACAAGCATGGAAGGGATCATCATTAACAATTAAGGAAGTGGCATTGCTAGCATCATTAATTAAGGGTCAAACACCAGCCTACAGTCTATAAGAGCCTGGTGCCCGTGGTCTGCCTCTTTGTGGGACATCGAGTTTTGTTGGTCATAGCTCTATACAACCACTACTTTCATTTAGTTATAGGGAAAGCAAGCATCATCATTAGTAACCGGATGGCCCGCTGTGTGTAGCCCGGGCATCGCTGCATTGAACGCACTTTAACACGCTGCCAGTACTAGGGGCATCTCTGGTGTCACCTGCGTAGCTAGAGGTAAAAGCGGCATCACCTACTGGACCACTAGCATTGTAAGATGCATCACCAACATCACTATGGTGAACAACAGCATTAGGGTAAGCATCCACAGCATCACTAGAGGTAGCATCAGCATCACCAGAGACATAACTAGCGACATCACATAGGGCATTACAGCTATCACTAAGGTCACCACAAATATCACATAGGGGCATCACCATTATCACTAGCGACACTTGCATCATTAAATAGATGACTAACATTATAAGATGAATCCCCAACAGCACTAACTGGGTCACCAGCATCACTGTGGGAATCAAAAGATTTATTATTTGCACCCACAGCATCATTAGAGGCATCCCAGGGCAGGCATCAGCACTGGGCGTACCTGGGCAGGTGCCAGGGCCACTGCACATTGGGGGAGCCCACCTCATTCCCATTACCCTGAGCAGCCCCTATGTAGGATGCAGGGCCGTGCAATAACCCGGACTAAGAATTGTCAACCAGGGGCACATTGGCCATTGGAAGAGCCTTTCTGTCTTTCTTCTTTCCTTCTACTATTCTTTGTTATTTCTTCTATTCTTTTTTCCTTCTTTCTTTCCATCTATTCTTTTGTTCTGTTCTTTCTGCCATTCCTTTTTTTCTTTCTTTTTAGCTTCCATTAATTCTGTCAGTTGTTCTTTTCTTTTCTTCGTTATTTTTCTTTCAATCTATTCTTGGTTTCTTTCTTTCATCTGTTCATTCTTTCTTCTCTCCTGCTATTATTTCTTTCTGTCATTCCTTCGATTTTTTCAGTCATTCCTTCTATTCATTCTGTCATTCCTTCTTTTTCCTTTTGTTCTGTCAGTCCTTCTAGTCTTTCTTTCTTTACTTTCATCTCTTCTTTTTTTCTCCCACTCCCTATTTCTCTCTTCTGCTTCCTTAGTTACTGTCATCCAGTCATTCTCTTTTTTTGTTTCTATCATTCATGCTATGCTTTTGTTTCTTTCTATATATTTTTTTATTTTTCTTAATTTCTTTACATCTATTCTTTCTTTTTGTATTCATTTTCTCTGTCTCCATTTTTTCCCTGCCATTGTGTCTATTCATTTTTTCTTTACTTCTCCTTCTTTATGTCATTCCTTCTAAACTTTGTCGTTCCTGGAGTTTTTTTTTCCTTTTATTGTTAGTAGTATTCACCATATATGCCACATTATCACCAAGGACCTGCATAAACATGGAGCCTGCCCTGAGTAGCAGCACCACACAAATGGAGGAAAAGGGGGTATATATTGTCAAAGTTACCCAGGCCAGATATATATATATATATATATATATATATATATATTGCAAATGGGTCAGTTATGTGGGTAGGGTAATGTAGGGATGTTTCTAAGAGAATTTCCAGGCTTGTCTCCTAAGCACAGAACAGATACCTGGGGGTCATCATGTAATGAGTTGGGACCAGCCAGCCACCCCGGATTAACGCAACCATGGAGAAAAACAATGCTTTGTTTCCCCTTCCACAAGAGCACAATTTTCTGGCATGTTTCATGTTACCAGACAGCTCAGCTCCAGGGACACAAAGGAAAGAATCTCCAACTTATATCCAACATATATTTCTGATGTCATTCCGGCACACAACTATATATAGTGTAACCCTATAGTGGCGTCTACAGCCCACAGCGCCACCCACCACATTGCTGTGTCACCCAGATAGGAAGAGCCTGGATTATCTTATTAAGCATGTCATCTTCTCCTTGCCAAACTGTAAGACAAACAGGCCCAACATTATACGGGCGGGGGTTTAAGGAATGCACAGTTGTGCAAGGCAAGAACAGCGTTTTGTAGCAATGACTGACCTCCTGTCTAGACAAAAACTTTCTTGGTTGCTAATGATGACCCCCCATGCCATTTTCCTTATGATTTCATGAAAGTAGTGGTGTATAGAGGTATGACCAGCACAATTAGAGGGGTCACCAGGATCACTAGGCTAGCTTTGATGGAGGCAACAGAGGAGTAATTAGGAGCTTCACCAGCATCATTAAATGAATTAACAGCGTCGCTAGAGGGTTTACCAATATCACCAGGGGCCTGTCTAGAGGGATCACATCAGCATCGCTAGAGGGACAGCAGTATCAGAAAAGAGATGAACAGTAGCACTACTAGAGGATCTACCAACATTACTAGGGGCATTATTGGCATCACTAGGGAGATCACCAGCATTATTTGATGATCTACCATATTCATAGGAGTGATTACCAGCATCATTAAAGGAGATACCAACATCACAAAAGACATCACCTACATCAAGGGACCGACAGCATCACCAGAGGATCTACCAACGTCACTTGGGGCATCATCCGCATTACTAGAAGATCTATCAACATCATAAAAGTGATCAACAGCATCATTAGGGGATCTTCTAACATCACTAGGGCATCATCAGCATCAGTAAAGGGAACAGAAGCATCACTAGATGATCTACTAACATCACAAGATTGATCACCAGCTTCATTAGAGTATTTAGCAACATCACTGTGGGCATTATTGACATCACTAGAGGAATCACCAGCATCACTAGAGGAATCATTAGCATTACTAGATGATCTATCAATATCACAAGAGTGATCATCAACATCATTAGAGGATCTACTAACATCGTTAGGGGCATTATCAGCATCACTAAAGAAATCACTAGCATCACTAGATGATTTACCAACATCACCATTTGGTCCTTCTCCCTGGGGCACCCCCCACCCCAGAACGCCAGGCTCACTCACCTCTCCCCGAGCCCACGGCGCAGGCGCAGCCTCCTGTCCAATTGGCTTCTCCCGCACACATATTCATTTACGAATAGAGAAACTGAATGGAATCCCATCCACACTTGCGAGCGGCATGCGGCCTCACTTGCCTCCCTTCAGCTGTGCACGGACATGCACAGCCATTCAGTTGCAGCGGACGGACCGCGAAGGCTGAAGAGTGATGCCGGCACCAGCCGAGCATGTGCCATGGGCTCGGGGGAAAGGTAAGATTATCAGGCACATTATCAGCATGGCATCCCCGTTCTGGGGGGAGGAGAGTAAGCCTGCCCTGGAATCTCATAGACTCAAGGGTGGGTGCTGGGCCACCATGACTAGCTTTGTTAGAGGCACAACTAGCCTTGCTAGAGGGTTGACCAGCTGCACCTAAGGGATCATCAGCACAACCACAAAAGAGGTTTTGTTCCTTGTCCACAGGGAGTCACATCGGGGATTTGGAATGCCCTGCTGTGTGAAACCCCGAGGAGGGGAGCACAGATGATCCAATGGCGCACGCATGGCTCTCGTCCAATCAGCACCATATGCCATAAATATTATTATCGGTTCTGTTTAACCGCAGAGCTCAGCAATCAATGGAGACGGCAGAAGCACGCCCCAATCTACAAGGAACTCGGGATTCGCCCGCTCTCGCCACCAGCCTATCTGAATGGCTGGGCAAGGGAGCGCTCCTCCAGCATCACTAGGGGTATCAGAAGCATTAATAAGGCGTCAGTAGCATGATGGGGATCACCAGAATCACTAGAAGAGTCATCGATAGAGGGGTCAGTAGCATCACTGGAGGGACTGTCAGAATCAGCATTACTAGCTTCATTTTAGTAATCAAGAGGATAACTAGGGGTATAAGCACCATCACTAAAAGAACCACCAACATCTCTAGAGGGGTCACCGGCATCACTGGAGGCGTCCTCAGCATCCCTAGAGCATCACTAGAGGGATGACAATATAGTATATAGTATAGTGTATAGTATATAATAGTATACAATAACAGGATCAAATGTTTATCTAAAGGAATCACCGGCATCAAAAGAGGACACTAGAGGTATTGGCACATCACTGAAACACATTCTCATTTCGGATAAACTCAGGGTTGCAAGGGTTATGTTTACAAAGTTGCTCAGTGTCTTAGTATATATAATAATTGCCAGTTGCCAAGTACAATTACCCTGTAAGGGTGGGGCGATGTTTGAGGGGATGTTTATTAACAGAACTGGACAAACAAGCTGGATCTTTTTCTTTTTCTGCTGCGTTGATACTAGGAGCCAGGCCGCCCCCATGATTTAATAATGTGTTTATGCTGAAAACACTGTCCCTGCCAATAGCAGTCATCTGAATCTTTTTGTATAAATCAGAGTGACCACTGATGTCACATCCGAGGAGATGATGGATGAGGAAGCATCTGGATATGTGGCCCTTGACTCACTCTTAAAGGGACAGTACCATTTTCCAACCTGACTGATTAGAGACCAATCAGCATGCTTTTACCAGCTGAGGACAATGTAGTGCTTTAGTGATGTCCAGCTCTAAAATACTTACCTGATCCCGCAATCTGGGCCTCTCGGCAGATAAAAAGAGAAATGGCTCAGCTGATCTGGGCGGGGGCGCACTACCACAGAAGCTGTCTCCCAATCGCTGAAGCAGTGTGGCCACAGCTGTTGCTATGATTGGATAACTGACCAGTCACTCAGTCATGGCTGACTTGGACAGCACCAGCTCTCCTCCCAGGATCAGAAGAGGATGGCAAAAATCAGGGGAGTATTTTCTGTTATTATCGCCCGCATCTGGATTAGTGTGGGGTGGGGTAAATGAGGTTGACAGACCTCTTTAAGCTTCACCCATCAACATCCTGCAGTAAATGGGAGCCAGACAAAGCAATAATAATACTATGTGGCCCAGCCAATTTCCAGCACTTTCTTCATCCCTGGCAAAGCATTACACCACTATGGGGCCCAGCAATCGTCAGAGCGTGCTCAGCAAAGCATACCACTGCTATGGGACCCAGACAATATCCTGCTGGAAATGGATGCCCTGCCTCATCACAGATAAGTCAGAGCATCACCAGCTCGGCATTACACCACTGTGGGGCCCAGCCATCATCGGAGCGTCCTCAGCAAAGCATACCACTGCTATGGGACCCAGACAATATCCTGCTGGAAATGGGGCACAGCCATCGCCAGAGCGTGCTCAGCAAAGCATACCACTGCTATGGGACCCAGACAATATCCTGCTGGAAATGGATGCCCTGCCTCATCACAGATAAGTCAGAGCATCACCAGCTCGGCATAACACCACTATGGGGCCCAGCCATCGTCGGAGCGTCCTCAGCAAAGCATACCACTGCTATGGGACCCAGACAATATCCTGCTGGAAATGGATGCCCTGCCTCATCACAGATAAGTCAGAGCATCACCAGCTCAGCATAACACCACTATGGGGCCCAGCCATCATCGGAGCGTCCTCAGCAAAGCATACCACTGCTATGGGACCCAGACAATATCCTGCTGGAAATGGATGCCCTGCCTCATCACAGATAAGTCAGAGCATCACCAGCTCGGCATAACACCACTGTGGGACCCAGCCATTATAAACTGGACCCCAAAAGTCACTGTAGACTTTTATTTTGGGTGCTCTCTCTCCTCTTCCTCTAAAACCCCCCTGCAAACCATAACACCATTATGAGGCCCAACCCAATCACTGGTATAAATGGGGTCTGGATATTATGACGAATGTTGAAACATCCCAGAAAATCAAACCCTGCTATGGGGCCCATGCAATTTCTCGTGTAAACAGAGCCCAGACATCATCACCATAATCCTTCATAGCCCTTTATTTATTATTAAGAGAACATTAAACTACAGAGTTTTCTGCAAAATTGCCCAATAATTGCTCAACTTGATTTCCACATGTATGGACCTACTTCCCTTCACATGTTGATTAGTCAAGGCACAGAAACCCTGCATGAGAAGAGTCTGATAGAAAAAAAAATATATATATTTATAAACAAAAAACAAAACTAGGCAAATGGACTTCAACAGTCGAAATGTGGCAAGTCCAGTTGCCTTAAAGCGGTCCTTCACTCTGAATAAGAGCCTATCTTATATGTTTCCCCCACACTGTACATACAGATTAAATATCATCCTACCTGCATCTACTGCATGTTATGAGCCTTTAAACATCCAAGATGGCGGCTTATGGAAGCCGCCATCTTATCAGGCAGCCTGCAAACAGGAAGTGCCTGCAAACAGGAAATGACTGTGCTGCTCTGCATTCTGAGACTGCTGACCTTTCCCTGACCCCAGCTCTGCTCTGTCTGAGCAAAGCACAGCTATAACCTGCCCCCCTGTACCTTATCCCACTCTCCTCTCCTCAGTAAGTGTGATGCTTCTGAGTCAAGATGGCGGCGCCCGTATCCTAAATTCCTGAACAGAGTTGCAGCCCAGTGGGGGAAAGAATAATAAGTTAGTGACTAAAAATGTAAAATATATTAATTTTAGATGCTGGGGAATCGTTTTTTAAGAGTTTGGGCTTTTCATTAAATCATGGTGAAGGTCCGGTTTAATTTGTTACTACAGATATACAGTCCCATAACTGGGATGAATGAGAACCTCACAGTAGTTTGATGCAAATGAACAGTTTCCATCTGTGGCTTCTCACAAATGCAACATGACTGGCTCCAGAGTGAGCAGCACAGCGGGGGTTAATCCCCCTCCCATTACTTTAAATGCTGCAAGCAGGGCTTTTATCACCTTTAGGAGGAAAATGCCCTCTAGCCAGAGACTAGAACAGCTGAAGGGGTTCATAGTAGGCAGCGTAATAAATAATAATAATCAGGTAATAGTATATTTTACAGCACTTAAGTAAAATGTGTTTTTAGTTTATTATAAATTACGGTACATGTTTTTTTTTAAGGACATCTATCATTAAAGTGATTGATCACCTAACTAAAAAAACAAAAGCGTACTCACCTTTTGTCCCCCACAGATGACCGCTCCTAGTCCGCTGATCAGCAGCTCGCAGGATCCAAACTCGTCCACCCTCTATCCCTGAACATGGGGGTCACATGCGCTACCACACCCTCACCATTCAAATTTCAAAGGAGAGGGCATGGCCGGGCCCCTCTGATGGCGGGGGGCACGAGCTGGACACCAAATCGCTGGGCAGGGGGCAGAGTGGGAACGGATCCAGTAATTAGGTGAGTTACTAATCACCAGACTAGGACTGTGCACTGGACAAAAGGTGAGTACCCTTTTGGTTTTATTATGTGTTCAATTACTTGTTATTATATGATGAGCTAGAGAAGAAGAATGATTTGACTCATATACATTATACAAAAAATGTACTTTTTCTCCACATGTTTCAAAGTTTGGGAAAAAATGCTAGCAGAAAGTGACAGGGCTGAGCAGCCTGACATGACGTGGAGAAACGTCATGCTTACTAAGCTTTCAAGTACCGTACAGTGCTGTTTTCAGACACACAAATCACTGGTTGGTCTCTAATCAGTCAGGTTGGAAAATGATACTGGTTTGGTGCCTGTCGTTTCCTGAATGAAACTGGAGTAACAGGGCCAGACTAAAGGGTTTGGTAAAAATAAAATATTACTATTGATAATAAACTTGATTATTTATTTTATTAATCTGTTGGCTAGGCCCCATGATGGTGCTATTTTGGTAGTAAGAGCTCTTACTACAGCTGCCACAGTAAAAGGCAACAACAGAGTACCCTGATGATGCCAGGGCCCCATTAACCCCAGGAAACTGGATGAGCCCCATAGTGGTGTTATGCTTTGCTGGGGATGAAGAAAGAGCTCTTACTACAGCTGCCATAATAAATGGCAATGGTCGATTACCCTGATGATGCCTGGGCCCCATTAAAACCAGGAAACTGGATGAGCCCCATAGTGGTGTTATGCTTTTCTGGGGATGAAGCCTATACCCCATTTACAGCAGGGAATGGCTGGGCCCATATAGTGGTGTTATGTTTTCTGGGGATGATGCCCGTACTCCATTTACAGCAGGGAATGGCTGGGCCCCATAGTGGTGTTATGCTTTGCATGGGGATGATGCCCGTACTCCATTTACAGCAGGGAATTGGCTGGGCCCCATAGTGGTGTTATGCTTATCTGGGGATGATGCCCGTACTCCATTTACAGCAGGGAATTGGCTGGGCCTCATAGTGGCATTATGCTTTGCTGGGGATGTTTCAAAACTCTTAAAGTGGACCAATCACCAGGATTTCCCGATGACTGTTCCTTGTCCCAGGGGAACCCCAATTTGGGATGCCCCGCTGAGTGTAACCCCTCCGATCTCCTACTCGACTCACCTTTCTGCCATTCACATGGTGCATGCGCGGGCTCTTTTCCAATCAGCGCTTTATGCCTATGAATGCGTGGCATAAATTTGTTGTTTTGGACTAAGCATAGGCATACAGGGCAGAGGCAGCCGCATCCCCGGGTTTACCTGCGGAGTGGCTGGGGGCGAGGAGGAGCATGTACAGCTGCAGGGATGCCGGGATGCGGCATGGTCCCTCATGGTAAGGGACTGTTGAAAAGGTAAAGAGTTTGCGGATGATCTGGGAAGGGGGGTTCACACACGGGGCACCTAGTCACCCGGAGTCTTTTAGATTCGAGTGGCAGCCCGGACGGTTATTGTTCCACCTTAAAGAGGAACAACACCCGCTTGAGTCTATAAGACTCCTAGGAGGCTTGGTCTACCTCTCCAAATAGGGATGCCTGGTGTGTGAACCCCCCCTAATCCCCCGATACACTCTCTTCCACGAGTTCTTGCTGCATAGCGGCATCCCCAGCTTACCTCTAGCTAGGAGCACACCTGTGCCAGACCTCTCCTGGGCACCCCCCACAGCTAGATGTGCGCAGGGATGCCGGGCTCTTTGTGTAATCAGGGCGTATTATGTTCATTAATATGCACGGCATACAGTGCTGATTAGACGAGAAGCTGTGCATGCTGTGTGGGACCAGGAAATGGTTTTGTGGCAAACTGGGAGGAAGATGTTCCACAGCAGGGCATCCCAAATCGAGATGCTCCAGGGGGATAATGAAAATCCTGGGGATTTGTCAGCTTCAAAGTGAAGCTAATCCATGCCCCAGGGCAATACCAATTTGGGATGCCCTGCTGTGTGAAACCTCTCAGATCGCCCATACAAACTTACCTCTCCCCAGTTATATGGCACATGTGCGGGCTCTCATCCAGTCATATGCCTTGCATAATAATGATGAGCAATGCGGCTCTGTTAGACCAGAGCTTGACAATCGGGAGCGAGAGCATCCGCATCCCCAGTGTCCTTTAGATCTGATTGGCTGGGTGCAGGAGCATGTCTCAGAGATGCTGGGGGTGCGGTCACCGCGGTTACATCGCTGGGGGACCCAGTGGCAAAGGTGAGATTTGCAGGTGACCCCTGGGAATTCACACAGCAGGGCATCCTGATTTGGGATGGCCCAGGAGAAGGCCAGCTGCCGGCCTCGGAGTTGCCAGGTTTTTTTCCACTTTAAGAAAGGGTGGTGTTTCTCTTTAAAGTGGACCAACACCCTGGGGTGATCGGCCCGGGAATCTATAAGATTCCCGGGCCGATCACCCCCCTCACCACGGGACATCCCGATCTCAGATGAGGAACCCCCCCGAAAACCCCCCAAAAACTCACCTCCTCGGCTGCGGCCGCCGCCGCCTCCCGCGCGCCCCTCTAGCCGTGCGCGCGCGCGCTGTCAGAGGGACGTGCGGGAGGCGGCGGCGGACGCGCTGGCTTGTCCGTCGCTGTCAGCGCTTGTCCGTCGCTGTCACCCGGCCATGTGGGAGTGTTTTGAGGTGAGTATTGGGGTGTTTCTGGGGGGTTTTACACAGCGGGGCACCCCTAATCGGGGTGCCCCCCTGAAGTGGACCAAAACCCAGGATAGTCAAAATCCTGGGTGTTGGTCCACTTTAAGAGGAGAAGAGAGAGCTCTCCCTAAAGCAATTACAATAAAAAGTCTGTGACAGGTTACACTAATGGATCCCATTTACAGCAGGAAATTGGATGGGCCCCATAGTGGTGTTATGCTGGGCTAGGGATGCTCAGACCCTCACACAAGAGAAGAGAGAGCTCTCCTTCAAGATAGACAACCAGAGATAATAATGGATTATGCTAATCCAGAACCAACCAGATTATGCAATCAGAACTACCTATAACTATATACTACAAGAAAATGATACTATTCTATACATTCAATATTTATATTATTATAGAATAATATATTTATATTTAATATATTTATAATATTTATATAATATATATTTATATAATATATACATTCACATTATACTATACTATACTATACTATACCAGATTATGCAACCAGAACTACCTATAACTATATACTATAAGAAAATTCTGCGACCAGAGCTAATGATGGCTTATGCTAATGTTCTGCTGTATCCGACAAAAAAAGTTTACTGTATGCGCCGTTAAAGGGCCCCATTTAGTGTTCGCGCCGGGGCCCATTTAGGTTAAGCGTCCTATAATGGAACAATAAAGTGACCCCACAGCCCCCCAAATACCCCATTGGGTGGTGTGTAAAGGACATAAAGCCATGAGGTTCCCTTTAGGAAGCAGGCGATTGTAGAAGTTGGAAGATAGAAGCTCAGGCCCGGGAAGTGGTGACACTTACCTCTGGCTCTGCGGCGGGAGAAGCAGCCTCCCATGGCTGGCGCTGCTGGCTGCCCGGACCCCGGGGTGGCCTCCTGCTCCTGCTCCGGAGCCCGATCACTCACATGTCTTGGCTGAGCACAGTGAGAGCGGCTCTGTGTGCTGTGCGCTGCGTGCTGTGTGCTGGGCTGGCTGCCGGTGCTGCTCTATGGAGGAGGAGGAGAGATCCCTGCAGCCACCACTCTCTGTAACCGGACTCCCAACAGCTGCACGTCTCACCCCTCCTGCCTGCCGGACAGCACATCTGGGGGGACTGGCACCATGCCACCGCCTCACCCCTCCTACCGGACAGCTCATCTGGGGGGACTTGGCACTGTGCCACCGCCCTCACCCCTCCTACCGGACAGCACATCTGGGGGGACTGAGCACCGTGCCACCGCCCTCACCTCTCCTGCCGGACAGCACATCTGGGGGGACTGGCACCGTGCCACCGCCCTCACCCCTCCTACCGGACAGCACATCTGGGGGGACTGGCACCGTGCCGCTGCCTTCACCCCTCCTACCGGACAGCACATCTGGGGGGACTGGCACCGTGCCGCTGCCTTCACCCCTCCTACCGGACAGCACATCTGGGGGGACTTGGCACTGTGCCACCGCCCTCACCCCTCCTACCGGACAGCACATCTGGGGGGACTGAGCACCGTGCCACTGCCTTCACCCCTCCTACCGGACAGCACATGTGGGGGGACTGAGCACCGTGCCACTGCCTTCACCCCTCCTACTGGACAGCACATCTGGGGGGACTGGCACCGTGCCGCTGCCTTCACCCCTCCTACCGGACAGCACATCTGGGGGGACTGGCACCGTGCCACTGCCTTCACCCCTCCTACCGGACAGCACATCTGGGGGGACTGAGCACCGTGCCATCGCCTTCACCCCTCCTACCGGACAGCACATCTGGGGGGACTGAGCACTGTGCCACCGCCCTCACCCCTCCTACCGGACAGCACATCTGGGGGGACTGAGCACCGTGCCACCGCCCTCACCCCTCCTACCGGACAGCACATCTGGGGGGACTGAGCACCGTGCCACTGCCTTCACCCCTCCTACCGGACAGCACATGTGGGGGGACTGAGCACCGTGCCACTGCCTTCACCCCTCCTACCGGACAGCACATCTGGGGGGACTGAGCACTGTGCCACCGCCCTCACCCCTCCTACCGGACAGCACATCTGGGGGGACTGGCACTGTGCCACCGCCCTCACCCCTCCTACTGGACAGCACATCTGGGGGGACTGAGCACCGTGCCACTGCCTTCACCCCTCCTGCCGGACAGCACATCTGGGGGGACTGAGCACTGTGCCACCGCCCTCACCCCTCCTACTGGACAGCACATCTGGGGGGACTGAGCACCGTGCCACTGCCTTCACCCCTCCTACCGGACAGCACATCTGGGGGGACTGGCACTGTGCCACCTCCCTCACCCCTCCTATCGGACAGCACATCTGGGGGGACTGCGCACCATGCCACCTCCCTCACCCCTCCTACTGGACAGAACATCTGGGGGGACTGAGCACCGTGCCACTGCCTTCACCCCTCCTGCCGGACAGCACATCTGGGGGGACTGAGCACCGTGCCACCGCCCTCACCCCTCCTACCGGACAGCACATCTGGGGGGACTGGCACCGTGCTGCTGCCTTCACCCCTCCTACCGGACAGCACATGTGGGGGGACTGAGCACTGTGCCACTGCCTTCACCCCTCCTACCAGACAGCACATCTGGGGGGACTGGCACCGTGCCACCGCCCTCACCCCTCCTGCCGGACAGCACATCTGGGGGGACTGAGCACCGTGCCACCGCCCTCACCCCTCCTACCGGACAGCACATCTGGGGGGACTGGCACTGTGCCACCGCCCTCACCCCTCCTACCGGACAGCACATCTGGGGGGACTGAGCACCGTGCCACCGCCCTCACCCCTCCTACCGGACAGCACATCTGGGGGGACTGAGCACTGTGCCACCGCCTCACCCCTCCTACCGGACAGCACATCTGGGGGGACTGGCACTGTGCCACCGCCCTCACCTCTCCTGCCGGACAGCACATCTGGGGGGACTGAGCACCGTGCCACCGCCCTCACCTCTCCTGCCGGACAGCACATCTGGGGGGACTGAGCACCGTGCCACCGCCCTCACCCCTCCTACCGGACAGCACATCTGGGGGGACTGGCACTGTGCCACCGCCCTCACCCCTCCTACCGGACAGCACATCTGGGGGGACTGAGCACCATGCCACCTCCCTCACCCCTCCTACCGGACAGCACATCTGGGGGGACTGAGCACCGTGCCACCGCCCTCACCTCTCCTGCCGGACAGCACATCTGGGGGGACTGAGCACCGTGCCACTGCCTTCACCCCTCCTACCGGACAGCACATCTGGGGGGACTGAGCACCGTGCCATCGCTTTCGCCCCTCCTGCCGGACAGCACATCTGGGGGGACTGAGCACCATGCCACCGCCCTCACCCCTCCTGCCGGACAGCACATCTGGGGGGACTGAGCACCGTGCCACTGCCTTCACCCCTCCTACCGGACAGCACATCTGGGGGGACTGGCACTGTGCCACCGCCCTCACCCCTCCTGCAGGACAGCACATCTGGGGGGACTGGCACCGTGCCACCGCCCTCACCCCTCCTACCGGACAGCACATCTGGGGGGACTGAGCACCGTGCAATCGCCTTCGCCCCTCCTGCTGGACAGCACATCTGGGGGGACTGGCACTGTGCCACCGCCCTCACCCCTCCTGCAGGACAGCACATCTGGGGGGACTGGCACCGTGCCACCGCCCTCACCCCTCCTACCGGACAGCACATCTGGGGGGACTGAGCACCGTGCAATCGCCTTCGCCCCTCCTGCTGGACAGCACATCTGGGGGGACTGGCACTGTGCCACCGCCCTCACCCCTCCTGCAGGACAGCACATCTGGGGGGACTGGCACCGTGCCACTGCCCTCACCCCTCCTACCGGACAGCACATCTGGGGGGACTGGCACTGTGCCATCGCCCCTCCTGCCGGACAGCACATCTGGGGGGACTGAGCACCGTGCCATCGCCTTCGCCCCTCCTACCGGACAGCACATCTGGGGGGACTGGCACTGTGCCGCCGGCTTCACCCCTCCTACCGGACAGCACATCTGGGGGGACTGAGCACCGTGCCATCGCCTTCGCCCCTCCTACCGGACAGCACATCTGGGGGGACTGGCACTGTGCCGCCGGCTTCACCCCTCCTACCGGACAGCACATCTGGGGGGACTTGGCACTGTGCCACCGCCCTCACCCCTCCTACCGGACAGCACATCTGGGGGGACTTGGCACTGTGCCACCGCCCTCACCCCTCCTACCGGACAGCACATCTGGGGGGACTGAGCACCGTGCCATCGCCTTCGCCCCTCCTACCGGACAGCACATCTGGGGGGACTGGCACTGTGCCGCCGGCTTCACCCCTCCTACCGGACAGCACATCTGGGGGGACTTGGCACTGTGCCACCGCCCTCACCCCTCCTACCGGACAGCACATCTGGGGGGACTTGGCACTGTGCCACCGCCCTCACCCCTCCTACCGGACAGCACATCTGGAAGGAAGGCGAGTGAATCAGGTGACCTGAGAGGGATACACTCAGCTGGGCATCCCAGTTCAGGAAGGGGACATTCCTGTTGTTGTTCCTCTTTAAAGTGGACCAATCACCAGAATTTTCACTAGCCTGGTGATCGGTACTTGTCCCTGGGGCATCCAGATTTGGGATGTCCCACTGTGTGAAACCCCCCAGATCACCTACTCAGTTCACTGTGCTGCTGTTACCATGGCACATGTACTGGCACTCCTCCAATCAGCGCTTTATGCCGTGCATACTAATGCAGTGGGGGGCTCACACAGTAGGACATACAGAATTGGTTTGGCCCAGGGGCACCTAGTTGACCAGCCTTGGAGTCTTTTGTCTTCTAGACCCCAGGGCCTGTGGTGGTGCTGATTGGCCGTCTTTAAACAAGACTATGCGATCATTAAAATGCATGTATGCAGCATCGGACCAGTGAGATGTGGGGTTTTTGGGCGGGGACCACACAGCGGGGAATCCAAAAGTGGGATACCATCTACCAACTTTTCAGGGGGGGGGGAGAGACAATATTTAAATTAAGCCACACCCCCACATTGAGGGATGACAGTTACAATATAAACATTTTGAATAGGAAAATAAATCATTTATTGGTGCAGATCTGCATGTTACACCTTAAAGAGGGACAAATGAGAACAATGAGGGACATGGCCTCAAAAGAGAGACAGTCCCTCCAAATCAGGGACACTCGGGAGGTATGCTGGGGATAGGACTAAAACTTGGGATAGTGAAAATCCTGGTCCACTTAAATCAACTAGCCAGTCAGCAGTGTACACATAAAGAATCTAGAAAAGGTGACACCCACCCTGAAGATGTAACATTAGCAGACGGTCATTAGTGATAGGTCATTACTGTATAGGCTGGGAATCTGGAAAAGGTGACACCCATCTTGGGGGTGTAACAATAGTAAAGGGAATGATCGCCCATTGCTGTACACATATGGGATCTGGAGAAGGGGACACCCATCTTGGGGGTGTAACAATAGTAAAGGGAATGATCGGCCATTGCTGTACACATAAAGAATCTGGAAAAGGTGACACCCATCTTGGGGGTGTAACAATAGTAAAGGGAATGATCGGCCATTGCTGTACACATATGGGATCTGGAGAAGGGGACACCCATCTTGGGGGTGTAACAATAGTAAAGGGAATGATCGGCCATTGCTGTACACATATGGGATCTGGGGAAGGGGACACCCATCCTGGAGAGGAGTGATTGATCAGTTGTACACACTGGGAAACTAGGGGATGCCTGAAAAGAATGAGACTTTGTTAGATGCAAATTGGGAGACATCAGACAGACTTCCCCCCAGGGATACAATCAACACATGCCTCTGCACACATACCTCTCATACAACAGCCCTAAACTGTATGTGTGTGTGTTTGCTGATTTCCCCTAGATAATGGTTGAATATCTATGGGCAGCCTGAGGGCGTGCAGGCAGGAGGTTCCTTTAAGATCTGCATGTGTTAGAAATGCAAACACAACACGCCCATACCCTAGGGCCCTTACACAGCTAAGAAGTGAAAGTACAAGCCAGCCAATCAGAAAAGTCGCTGATCTGAAAGTAAGACTGTCAGCGCTACACAGATGACAGCTGACAATCTGATCAGACCTCTATGAGAACGATCAGTACATAAAACTGTGCAGACATCCCTCCCAACTGTCCCTCATCCCATCCCTTATTTGGAATCTATTGGGTCCATGCCCCTCCTTGTCCCATATTTGTCCCTCTTTCTGCTGGGATGTAGAAATCAGGAGAATTCTACAAGCTATTGATTTTATTTTACTGTACCTGTTCCATCTAACCTCTAATATATTGCTTTTATGAGTCTAAAAGGTTGTTATAGAGTAAAAAGGTGCTAATGTTGTAGGATTTTAGCACATGTATTATTTGTAAACTGTGAGTCCAGAAAGAAAGCAGGGCTTTCCAGGTGTCCCTCTTTTCTACATCATTAAGGGATGCCCACAACCCTGACCCTCCACCAGCCATTGCAATGGGAATATAAAAACCTATCTAGGGTAATGAATGACAGCTGCTTAGTGTACTGTAACAGTGTGCTCCCTCTATTGTTCAGTGTGTGGTATTACATCAGCTACTAGAGGGAGCACACTGCTCATTCATTTGTAATAGAAGTGTGCCCCCCTTGTGTTTAGTGGGTGTTATTACATCAGCGACACAGACTAATGAATAAGCAGTGTGCTCCCTCTAGTAAACTGGACCAACACCCAGGATTTTCACTATCCTGGGTTTTGGTCCACTTCCGCGGGGCACCCCGGCACGCCCGATAAAACTCACCTCACCCCGCTCCTACGGCGCATGCGTCGCTGCTCGTCTAATCAGCGCGCTTGGAGCCGCTGTGGTATGCGCGTCCAAGTGACGTACAACCACAGCGGCTCCGAGCACGCTGGAGGCCGCATCTTGTGCTTCCCTCTAACAGGGAGCGCGCCCGCGCCGGCCATTCACAAATGCACGCGCCCTGCTAGAGAGAAGCGCGAGATGCGGCCACGGCCTGCGCACTCGCCGTTGGACCGGGAGTAAGGTAAGGTTAGAGGGCGTCCTGGAGGGTTTCACACAGCGGGGCATCCCGATTTTGGATGCCCCGCAGGGAGGGATCGATCGGCCTGGGAATCTTATAGATTCCCGGGCCGACCAAGGAGGGTGTTGGTCCACTATAACTCATTCATTTGTTGTAGAAGTGTGTGGTGTGTGGTAATACACATGCTGGTATGCTGCACACTAGAGCCAGGACACAATTCCACCATGAGCTCATTTTTTTGTTGTAGAGGTGTGTTCCCTCTAGTGTTCAGTGTGTGGTATTACACATGCTGGTATGCTGCACACTATTCCATCATGAGCTCATTTTTTTGTTGTAGAGGTGTGTTCCCTCTAGTGTTCAGTGTGTGGTATTACACATGCTGGTATGCTGCACACTATTCCATCATGAGCTCATTTTTTTGTTGTAGAGGTGTACTCCCTCTAGGGTCCAGTGTGTGGTATTATACCAGTTCACATTCTGAACACTGCTATCATGTGCTCTTCCTACTATGGTTCCCTCTTTTGTTCAGTTTATGATTCTACACCAGTTGGCATACTGCACACAGACCATTAGAGGGAGCTCATTGTGCCATTATGAACCCCGTCTTCTCAGTATGTGGCAATACACCAGTTCACATTCTGCCCACTGACCACTAGAGGGAGCTTATTGTGCCATTATGAACCCCGTCTTTTCAGTATGTGGCAATACACCAGTTCACATTGTGCCCACTGACCACTAGAGGGAGCTTATTGTGCCATTATGAACCCTGTCTTTTCAGTTTGTGGTAATACACCAGCTCACAAGGGCAGGCTATAGACTAAAGGTCGCACATCTCAGACAGCCCAGCTAAACTTGCATTGTGCCAGAGACTACCGGAGCTACTGCCCCTTTGTGGACATAGAATCTTATTGGTCCCCAAGCATTGTGGTGTCACTGCCCCCTAGTGTACCATCCATATGAATATATATAAAGCATTGTGGTGTCACTGCCCCCTAGTGCACCATCCATAGGAATATATATAAAGCATTGTGGTGTCACTGCCCCCTAGCATACCATCCATATAAATATATAAAGCATTGTGGTGCCACTGCTCCCTAGCATACCATCCATATGAATATATAAAGCATTGTGGTGTCACTGCCCCCTAGTGTACCATCCATATGAATATATATAAAGCATTGTGGTGTCACTGCCCCCTAGCATACCATCCATATAAATATATAAAGCATTGTGGTGCCACTGCTCCCTAGCATACCATCCATATGAATATATAAAGCATTGCGGTGTCACTGCCCCCTAGTGTACCATCCATATGAATATATAAAGCATTGTGGTGTCACTGCCCCCTAGTGTACCATCCATATGAATATATATAAAGCATTATGGTGTCGCTGCCCCCTAGCATACCATCCATATAAATATATAAAGCATTGTGGTGCCACTGCTCCCTAGTGCACCATCCATATAAATATATAAAGCATTGCGGTGTCACTGCCCCCTAGTGTACCATCCATATGAATATATAAAGCATTGTGGTGTCACTGCCCCCTAGTGTACCATCCATATGAATATATTAAGCATAGTGGTGGCACATCCCCCTACAGGACTATAGGCAAATATTATTATTGTTTATTTGTAAAGCATTTTCTGTGGCACTGGACAATGTAGAAATTCCAGACAGGGTAAAATAAATAATATATATACAATACATTGTGGTGTCACTGCCTCTAGTGGACTCCCTATAGCAAATTGTGGTCCCATTGCTACCACAGGAATATCTGAAGCACTGTGGTGTCACTGCCCCCTACTGGAGCCCTTTGGTAGCATATAAAGCATTGCAATATCATTGCTTAATAGAGTTTGACATCTGGTTGACAGTGTCAGCTTGTTAAAGTGAAAATTGTGTAACAGTGTGTTCATGGGACGTATTAATCACCATATTCCTGCCATGACTGACTGCAAAAAAGGAAATGACATTCATGCAGAGGCGTAGCTGCCCCAGATGGTGCAGGTCATGGGGGGGCAAAGGGCAGCCTGGTTGGGGGCGCCATTCCCAATCTTTGCTCCGGGGTCCCAGAAAGCCTAGCTAGGTCTCTGCATTTAGGGGTTGCCCCCACTGCCTGTGATCCCTCATCCCTGGTCCTTTCATTACAACAGGTCTGCTGTGTCACCATGCGGCATTTAATTAATGGCTGCACAGTTTGTAGTCCATACACTCCTATGTAGAGTCCACTGGGGGGGGGGGGCGACATGCCACCCTGTGTATTTGGGCTTCACTGCTTTTCCCATCTTCTACCATGGCAACCATGACTGTGATGTCTCCCCTGTCTATTGGTTACACTAGATGACAGATAGCTTTCTTATAGAAAGTCAGTAAAGGCCTGAGACATGCCAGGAGCTTTAGTCTTATGGAGGTCCATTAAAGGAGCAGCAACACAGCAACATCTTAATGCTCTAAATATCTCTATGGGGGTCCAGGATAGGGGCAGTGACACCCTACTGCTACTTATAAATTTCTAGTGGCCCACAAAAGAGCAGTGACACCTTTTTAGCATTTTATATATTCCCATGGAGGGCCACAGGGGGGGGGGGGGGGGGGGGGCATGATGGAGGTGTGATTTGGGTGTGTGGCTTATTGGTGGAACAAATATCTGCAGCATTTTATACTACTCATTGTGTAAGTAGGAGTAGTGTTGGCCAAGTCGTATGCTGAAGGCAGAGCTTAAAGGATCTCTGGTCCATAAATGATGTTGGTGAGTGACCTACTGCTCAGCCAATGCGTGACTTCCACCACTGCCATTCAGCCAATGAGCAGGAGCTAAGCTAATGAGAGGGCTTGGATTTGTGGGACAGTTTTCTCTAAAATGGTAACAAAGTGGTATAGTGACATCATAATACTTTATATATTTTTATGCGGGTCTAATAGGGGTGGGGGGCGTGACACTTTGATGTTTTCACTTAGGTGCCCCAGGTGGAGAGAAGGCATTATGGCACATGTGTTAAACTCAAGGCCTGGGGGCCGGCTGCGGCCCTCCAAGCCTTTTTATGTGGCCCTCTGACAGGTACCAGACAGTGGTGGGCCAGTCACTCCAAGGCTTCTGACACTGGCAGCATGTCCTCCTGTGAGTAATGCACTGGTGCACTGCACTCCACTGTGGGGCACAGTTTTCCCAGGTGCAGTGCCTATGAAAGCAGCTGCTGTATTTGGAGGAGGGGGAGAAGAGAGTAGTGTCTGCAACCTGCAGCACCATAATGCTCCATATATTTCTATAGGGGGCACAGCAGCACCGCAATGCTCCATATATTTCTATAGGGGGCACAGCAGCACCACAATGCTCCATATATTTCTATAGGGGGCACAGCAGCACCATAATGCTCCATATATTTCTATAGGGGGCACAGCAGCACCACAATGCTCCATATATTTCTATAGGGGGCACAGCAGCACCACAATGCTCCATATATTTCTATAGGGGGCACAGCAGCACCACAATGCTCCATATATTTCTATAGGGGGTACATCAGCACCACAATGCTCCATATATTTCTATAGGGGGCACAGCAGCACCACAATGCTCCATATATTTCTATAGGGGGCACAGCAGCACCACAATGCTCCATATATTTCTATAGGGGGCACCGCAGCACCACAATGCTCCATATATTTCTATAGGGGGCACAGCAGCACCACACTGCTCCATATATTTCTACAAGGGGCACAGCAGCACCACAATGCTCCATATATTTCTATAGGGGGCACAGCAGCACCACAATGCTCCATATATTTCTATAGGGGGCACAGCAGCACCACAATGCTCCATATATTTCTATAGGGGGCACAGCAGCACCACAATGCTCCATATATTTCTATAGGGGGCACAGCAGCACCACACTGCTCCATATATTTCTACAAGGGGCACAGCAGCACCACAATGCTCCATATATTTCTATAGGGGGCACAGCAGCACCACAATGCTCCATATATTTCTATAGGGGGCACAGCAGCACCACAATGCTCCATATATTTCTATAGGGGGCACAGCAGCACCACAATGCTCCATATATTTCTATAGGGGGCACAGCAGCGCCACACTGCTCCATATATTTCTACAGGGGGCACAGCAGCACCACAATGCTCCATATATTTCTATAGGGGGCACAGCAGCACCACAATGCTCCATATATTTCTATAGGGGGCACAGCAGCGCCACACTGATCCATATATTTCTATAGGGGACACAGCAGCACCACAATGCTCCATATATTTCTATAGGGGGCACAGCAGCACCACAATGCTCCATATATTTCTATAGGGGGCACGGCAGCACCACAATGCTCCATATATTTCTATAGGGGGCACAGCAGCACCACAATGCTCCATATATTTCTATAGGGGGCACAGCAGCACCACAATGCTCCATATATTTCTATAGGGGGCACAGCAGCACCACAATGCTCCATATATTTCTACAAGGGGCACAGCAGCACCACAATGCTCCATATATTTCTATAGGGGGCACAGCAGCACCACAATGCTCCATATATTTCTATAGGGGGCACAGCAGCACCACAATGCTCCATATATTTCTATAGGGGGCACAGCAGC
The DNA here is from genome assembly GCA_027917425.1 of Gastrophryne carolinensis. Taxonomy (NCBI): domain Eukaryota; kingdom Metazoa; phylum Chordata; class Amphibia; order Anura; family Microhylidae; genus Gastrophryne; species Gastrophryne carolinensis. Next base: position 183,673,639 of record CM051235.1, read on the forward strand.
ACCACAATGCTCCATATATTTCTATAGGGGGCACAGCAGCGCCACACTGATCCATATATTTCTATAGGGGACACAGCAGCACCACAATGCTCCATATATTTCTATAGGGGGCACAGCAGCACCACAATGCTCCATATATTTCTATAGGGGGCACAGCAGCACCACAATGCTCCATATATTTCTATAGGGGGCACAGCAGCGCCACACTGATCCATATATTTCTATAGGGGACACAGCAGCACCACAATGCTCCATATATTTCTATAGGGGGCACAGCAGCACCACAATGCTCCATATATTTCTATAGGGGGCACAGCAGCACCACAATGCTCCATATATTTCTATAGGGGCACAGCAGCAGCACAATGCTCCATATATTTCTATAGGGGGCACAGCAGCACCACAATGCTCCATATATTTCTATAGGGGGCACAGCAGCACCACAATGCTCCATATATTTCTATAGGGGGCACCACAGCACCACAATGCTCCATATATTTCTATAGGGGGCACAGCAGCACCACAATGCTCCATATATTTCTATAGGGGGCACAGCAGCAACACAATGCTCCATATATTTCTATAGGGGGCACCGCAGCACCACAATGCTCCATATATTTCTATAGGGGGCACAGCAGCACCACACTGCTCCATATATTTCTATAGGGGGCACTGCAGCACCACAATGCTCCATATATTTCTATAGGGGGCACATCAGCACCACAATGCTCCATATATTTCTATAGGGGGCACCACAGCACCATAATGCTCCATATATTTCTATAGGGGGCACTGCAGCACCACAATGCTCCATATATTGCTTCTTGTGCGTAGTCGCTAATATAGTGTTTAGTCACTTGTGTTTTCACAGAAGTGTGTGGTTCACAGTCCACGGATGGGAAATTCCACGGAGACTAAACTCCATGTGTGTGTAAGCAATAGCCACTATTAGCACTATTACTATTACTCTAGTTATGCTCCATGTTTTCCTATAGGGACGAACTGGGGTAGGGGAGTGGCACCACAAAGCTTTAGTTACTGCTATTAGGTAAAGAGATGCCATAATATTGTGTACCACCTGATTAGGAAGCAGCCTTATAAACCTTTCTGGAATCTAGCCCTATTTTAAAAGTCACAACTTGTTCCACCTCATGTACTAAAATGCCAGCAGCTCTGCCCTCATAGCTTAGTCTCTTCTTGGGTCAAATTTCCCCATCAGTAGCCCCCCAGTGTGCATGATGTGAATGGCTGAAGCGTGGGGACCTGGCGACTTCTTTGTGCGCCAGTGTGAGAATTCGCAGCCGGGCTCCTGAATTTTAATTCAGGCGGATTATTCACACGGCCTCCCCTCCGCTGTATTCAGGAACAAAAAGCTATCTGTGTATCTTTCCTGTGCAGAAACCCCCCAGAGGCTCCATCACCACCACTATCAAAGGAGGCTGGCCATTGTCTTTCCAGGGGGTGATGCGCAATAAAACAGCATGCCTCGGATACCCAGGTATGCAAATTTATGGGAAGAGGGCATCAGATTACTAATGACAATGGTAATGTTTCAAAAAAATCGACAAATTTGGTTGTTAGAGGCCTTGCATAGGACTCAAGAGACCAGAAGGCACCATAGCTGCCATACCAGTATACACATACTGACCTGAAAATATGTATTTACACATTAACCAGAATGATTAGATCATTCAGCTGTAGTATGCAAACCAAGGTGACCTCCACAGGAGACTTACCACAAGCTAGGCCTGTTAGTCTAGTAGACTCCAAGGCCACCATAGTTGCTACACAAGTATGAGGGTATCAACCTTGCACATTAACTACATTGCACATTAATAAGATTCATTTGAGGTTTCACCTGTGTCTGTCAAATGAGGGGCACTCTGCCATGCTGTCAGAGCATGGGAAGGCGCAGTGCCCAACCTTTGCTACCTACCTAGTGTTGAGCTTCAAATTTGGTTAATAGCAAGATCTGACCACATTTTGCCTGTGCCAGACCCAAACAGAGGCAAATTTGGGCCAAACCATGGAACATCGGGGAAGGTTAAAACCTCACCGATCTTTACCTTTGGCCACTAAGAAGCCATCTTCTGGGTCCCTCTGATTCTGGGCAACCTTCTGATGGGATATCTTGTATCCCATCAAGCACTGCGCGCAGCCTCTGATCTGGAGCAGGATCGTTCCCCTCAGGATAAAACAATGTGCCCTTAGATGACAATAGCCTATGCCGCTATTCTATATGAACACCCAAGGCTTCCCATGTCACCAAAGATACCAACTTGAAGATATTTCTTCCACATTACCCTAATTCATTCAAGAGTTTACTTGCTCCATGTAACTGAAGTGACCACTGCCATATTGTTCAAGATGATTTACCATATGGAAAGCTGCAGTTCCCAACCTCTGCTTTAACTTGAGACTAGCTACACACTAGGCCTGCTTGCCAGGGCAGTGCTTATCTCTCAAGAGGCCAGTGACCCTCTGAGGCACCATGGCAACCATAACAGTGGTACCAGCCATAAATGTTTAGCTCTAGGAGCTGTAAATGTCACTGTAATAAAAATGTCACAGTTGAAGCCCCTTGTGTATGTATGGGGAGGCTTATGATTAAAGTGAACCAACACCCAGCATAATCAGCCTGGGAATCCCTCCCCGCAGGCCATCAACAATCAGGATGCCCTGCTGTGTGAAACCCCCCAGGACGCCCAGAAACCTTACATGGATCCCGATCCAACGGCGCATACGCGTGCCGCGGCCGTATCTCTTTTTCTCTAGGAGGGGACGTGCCCGCGCCGGCCAAATAGTAATGACCGGCGCGGACATGCTCCCTGTTAGAGGGAAGCGCAAGATGTGGCCGCCAGCGTGCTCGGAGCCGCTGTGGTAAGACGTCTCATTGACGCGCATACCACAGCGGCTCCGAGTGCGCTGATTGAATGAGCGGCCGTGCATGCGCCGCAGGAGCGGGGTGAGTTTTTACGTGCGATCTGGGGTGCCCCGGGGAAGTGGACCAAGACCCAGGGTAGTGAAATCCTGGGTGTTGGTCCACTTTAAGAGAACCTGCAGTGGGTTTTAGATGCTCCATGGAGGGAGGTAGCTTTTATTTGCAACAGGGGTGAGCGTTGACCTATAGGGAATAATAGCCACTACCCTACAAACTCTGCCCCTGAAATAATAATGTCATCATTTATGCTACAGGCTGATCTGTTTAGTCTTAATTGTCAATGCCAGAGATGACGGTTTGGGGAGACATATATATACTCCATGTACAAATTCTACTGACTAACTCACATCAACCACAAACTACTGTAGTTATCCTCTGACACAACAACACCAGCTGAACCGTGCTAGGTCTCATCATCACATTACGTGCCAAGGTCACAGGAATAGGTAATGCTTAAACTGACCAGACGTACCACTTTAGGTGGGATAGTCTCACTCTGAGGCATTTTGTCCCACTGTCCCCCTGAAACTCTAAATGTCCCAGTTTGTTGATATTATGGAGAATTCTGTCTGTCAAATTTGGACTTTGATTTGTTAGGTAAATCACCAGCAGTTGTGCTTTGAGCATCTGACTTGTGTGGTGCTACAGAGAAGTAGAATAGAATGTTGCAGATATTTGTTCTTCAAAAACCACGTTCCACTTTGATAAACCAACCAGATGTCCCACATTCAGTCCCACTCTGAGGCCCCCTGTCCCTCCGAAAACTCTGGGGACACCCCACTTTGCTGACATGGGGAAGACTGTCCCACCAAATTCAGGATGCTGGATGTCTGGGTGGTTTAACTGCTCTGACCCTTTGGCTGAACGGCGGATGTGGAAAGTATGGATTGGCTGAGCATCTTCTATAGACAGACGATCCCTGGAGCATGCGACACCTAGTCATACATATGAGTAGCATAGAACGCTGTGGATATTTGTTCCTCAAAAGCCTGTATATAAGCTACACCCCCACCACGCCCATCACCCACAAAGTAGTTTGAACTATCCCACTTAGAGGTCACCAAAAATGGTCAGTTTACACTTTGAGGCCCCCGAATCAGTGGCCCGTTTAGTTATATTTAGACATTGCTCTTTCTTTTGCACATTTAACTTTACATTTCAAAGATGCTAAAATGATTCATAAATATATATTCTTCTATAGGAATATGTTACATTCTTAGTCTTCTGAGCTTATTGGTAAGGCATACATACATATACCAATGGTGCCCCCTGCTGGACACTCTTTGTTATGACATGTAGAAACAAATTGCTTTGTTACAGAGCTTAATTGTCAAGATCCATTCTTGGCACTTCTTAACGTTTTCTTATTTGTAGGGAGTGTTTCTCTATTGAATCCATAACTCTGTTCCTTGTTGACCTCATCTGGTTGGTATAAATAAATGATATTCTCAAGGTTTATCAGTAAAGTACCGGTACCTATTTGTCCGTCTGGCCAGACGCCCAGTAAAAGTGAGATAAGCTATCATTCAATAGATGATGATTATTATTATTATTATTATTCATAATAATATATTGATAAGCAACCAAAACTTTTAATAAACCCTTTAGACTGTAAACTCATACTAGCAGGGCTCTCTTATTGCATCATAGCATAGCATTCACTTTGAAAGGTAATACCACTTTTGATGGCATTTTTAGAAGTTTCCATTATCCTGTGCCAATACAATGTGTTCAAGAAGCTGAGCTTCTCTGTTAATTTTTGCTTTTCTATTTTGTTGCAACTTTATGTTATAAAAGGAAACAGTTTCCCCTATCAACAATGTGTCTACCTTAGCAATGTATAGTGTGGTGTTCTGATGTCAAGATCACAAACTTCCTCAGTCTGGCTTACTAATAATCTGATTGACTACGGCAGAGATGACAAGTTTAACCCCATCTGCATTAATTCAACCTCTTCAGCTGGGGAGATCACAGTCTTGTGTCCAGTAGCTAAATGGTTACTGGCAGTGTTCTCAGCTGGGGTGAAAATTGCTGCTACTTTGTTTAGCCAAAGCTGCAGATTAGTTTACCTGTTACAGTGGAAGAATTCTGGGATTTATAGTTAGAAAGTATACTAAGAGCTTTACTAAAGGGCAGGGAAGCCACTCCTATTTTACCAAGACAGACACAAAAGGATATAAGAACATTGGAAACAGCATGCTGATAAGTAGATCACAGTTCTGGAGGCACAACCCTAACACAAATGTTTATTTTACATCCCAGAGGAGGAAAATAATAAGACAAAACACCAAAAAAACATAACAAACGGTAGTTCTCCCTTGTAGCATCTAGTTTGTAACAGTCCATATACTGTATGTTTCTCCCTGTCTGTAATTATTACTATGTACATCTTTACAGAATAATGCCCTTATTCATCAAGCGATAGCGCCAGGTAGTGTCTGACGAGCGCCAGGTAGCGGCAGCTAACGGCGACTACCGACTCAAGTACGCCCGGCGGCGGTCACAATGACGCATTTATCAAGCAAAATGAGGCTAGCGACGTCGAGAGCGACGGCTAGCGCGGCATTCATCATGAAGCCGCCTGGACCGAACAGCGCCGCTGCAAATTCCCTCACAGCGCCAGGTATGAGCTGTCGCTCCCTGGCGATGTCCAATGCATTTCAATGGAGCAATCTATAATTATTCCTAATTAATTGGTATTAATTTTTTTTATTATTTTTTTTATGTCAAAAAATCGGAGACCACTTCTGCAATGTTAGGATTTATTTTTAAGTAAAAAAAAAAAATTAAAAAAAATATGTGCAGAATTGATCTAACAGGTCTGAGATTAATGTATTCATATTACAAAATGATTCTAAAAACATGTATAATGTTACATTCAAAAAATATGGTTGTTTAGGGGTTAAAAACTAGTTAATACAGATCGCCGCCAGCGCTCTGGGGTTTAAACAAGGAATGGACAGCGACAGCACATTCGGAGCGTGATTTGTTGATGAATATGAAGCTAGCCGTTCGCTCTGGCCATTCGTTGTCAGGCGCTCACATACAACGCTGGACCTGTGAAACAGCGACCCCCCAGCCCGTATTCAACATTACCGCACACCAACTGAGTCGCTGTCATCAAGCTAACGCCGGCCAAGCACAGCTAATACTGGCTGGCGCTGAAAAAATCACGCTACAGTCGCTCATCTGTCGCTACCTGGCGCTATTAATGAATCAGCCTCCCCGATGGTGCTATATAAACGCACAGTAATAATAATAAACTGATCCAGCAATGTGTAGAACAACAGCATCCCTGCTACACCCAGCTGTGCACCTAGTTCCTCCTTCCTAGGCATTTGGAATGCCTTTCTGCCCCAGGTTACCAAACTGTCTTCAGCCAGATTGCTTTAGTTACTCTGAGCTGAGGAACTTCTTGGAAACAGGGAAAACCCAGAATATAGGCACCATGTTAAGTGTTAAGCATTTGTATGCTCTTTATCCATACTTTGCCTTCTATTACTATTTCCAGCATCTATAAATGTAATGGCCTCATTGGACTTTACCAAAGATGGGTGGCTTTGATACACCGGCTAACTGGTTTTCAAATATAAAAAGGATATAGGAAAAAGGAAATATGAAAAGGATATAGGAAAAAGGAAATATAAAAAGGATATAGGAAAAAGGAAATATGAAAAGGATATAGGAAAAAGGAAATATGAAAAGGATATAGGAAAAAGGAAATATGAAAAGGATATAGGAAAAAGGAAATATGAAAAGGATATAGGAAAAAGGAAATATGAAAAGGATATAGGAAAAAGGAAATATGAAAAGGATATAGGAAAAAGGAAATATGAAAAGGATATATAAAAAGGATATAGGTACTAATATATTGCAATTTTTTTTGTTGCTAGTTAACAGAATATGCAATCCTTTAGCTTGAACACCAAGGTTAAATAAGGTACATAGATAAATGTTCCATTTTAATTATGGGATAGGGACGAAGATGTGTCACTTAAAGTGGACCAACACCCTCCACTGATCGGCCCGGGAATCTATAAGATTCCCGGACCGATCAGTCCCCTGACTGCGGGGCACCCCGATCGGGGGCGCCCCGCTGTGTGAAACCCCCCAGAAACCCCTAAATCCCTACCTTCTCCTTGATCCAGCGGCACCCGCCGCCTCCCGCGCGTCCCTCTAGCAGGAAGCGCACCTGACGTTTGTGAATGGTGGGAGGCGGCGGCGCGCTCTCTTGTCCGTCGCTGCCTCCCGCTTGTCCGTCGGCGGGGATTGGCAGCAGCGATCACGTGGGAGCGGGGTGAGGTGAGTTTTTGGGGCTTTCTGGGGAGTTTCACACAGCGGTGCACCCCCGGTTGGGGTGCCCCACCGAAGTGGACCAAAACCCGGGATAGTCAAAATCCTGGGTGTTGGTCCACTTTAAGTTGGGTGAAAGATCTCATAACATTTCCTCATCCCTGTGTTAGTGTACACTCTTTACGCATTTTCCTGTTTCTACATAACTCCCATGGCTTTTCCTGCCCTGTCTATAAAAAAATGGATATTTGCCCCCCTTCATTACTCTTTTTGCCCCTGGAGTAATGAAACTTAGGGGTTTATTCATCAAAGGATAGTGGCAGGTAGTGCTTCGTAGCAACAGGTAGCGAACGTTGAATGCAGGGTGCTGTACGCAATACCGCATTTATCAAAGCGATTACGGTGAGTGACTCTAACAGCGCCATGCAGCGTCCGATTCATCATTACAGATGGCTCAGCATATACCACTGGCGCTCTGGCCTCCAGAGTATTACCTGGTATTACCTGTCGCTCTCCCATACATTTCAATGGACGTTCCTTTTCTTCTCTTTAAACAGGATTTTCTTTATTTTTTTTTAACAAATCATTGTGTGATCTCTCCTGGCCTTTTTAAAGCTTTTTTGAAAACTTTTTAGATTTTTTTCAATTTTGATGCAGAATTTTCATTACAGGTCTTTACAGGTCATTACAAGTGTTAATGTCACAATGTAATAATAATGTAATTCCATATGTTTTCGCTTTGTTACTAGTGGATATGTGTTCAGAAATGTACTTTAATCACACAGCTTCTGGCGCTCTGGGCTACAGCGACACAATTTTGAGCGCCGGCGCTGTGTGAGGCTGTTGTTTTTATGAATATGGTTTGAGCCGCTCACACTGACCAGTCACTACCGTTCGCTCCCATATAGCTCTGTACTGGTGTTATAGCGACTCACACATCAAATTCATCAATGGCTGCCAGCAACTGAGGCGCTCGATAACAGTGACCCATAGCCGATAATGGCGTCTACTAGCGGTCGCTCTGAGTGCCTCGCTACAGGCGCTCCTCTGCCGGTACCTGGCGCTAGTAATGAATCAGCCTGCCCTTTGGCTTATACACAGGTGAGTTTACTCTGCTTTTTAGTATGTTTCCGTTTTTGTTTCCTATGCTAATACTGATATTTTTTCCGGACTGTAGTTAGAATTCGGATTCTTTCTCTATTTCTTACACACCCATCTTTTCCTCATGCTCCCCCATTATGAGGTTAAGGCCAGAATGTCCAACATTGTGACTAACGAAAAACTCACTGCAATCATGGCTGACTCCCTAGAGACATTTGGAAACACATGGCATCCTTGGATTAAACCTATTGCTCTCCCCTTATTATAACAAGTCTTTCTTAGACAACTAGATTCAGGGTCACCACTTGTGATCTTTGGATACAACATGGAAATCCAGTCTCCATGTAAGCCCCCTGCACTGCCTCCCTTGCACTTAGACTGGACTGGGGGGGGGGGTTAAAGGCCCAGAATCCAGTGCCATTCCCCTGGCATCGGGGGTCCTGTGTGCTGCCATCTTGGAGAGAATACACAAAGTGGCAGATTTGTCGCCCAATCCCGTGCAGCAGTGTGACTGTAATGGTCATTCAGCTGTCACTTGGGTCTACGGCTGCCGTTCAGATCCCCTCCTGAGGGAATTGTGGCAGGATTGCAGTGATCAGGGCAGGTGTTTTATTATTTTGGTGGAGGTGCAGGTGGATAGCTGGGTTACAAGAAACAAATTGCGAATAACAATAAATATTACAGCGATAGCTCGGACAGGTGGGAGTCTTACCAGTACTGCTGTCTGAAGGAGGTTGTTGTGCAAGTTGCTCCTTCTTGACTGCAGGTTCCTTGTTGCCCGCTGTGGTCCCAAGGCCGGCAGACGTGGCATTTTCTGTAGGGGGCAACACATTCCTCTCAAAGTAGCCTTGGTTGGTGATGTTTCCGGATGGGCTGTACTGGGCCACTAGGAAGTAGACTCGCTTGCCGTCTGTGGCCACCCCGAAGCCTACCTCTTTGGAGTCTCTCCAGACCACCTGGGTGAAGTGACCTGTGGGGGAAACAGACAAATCCCAGCTATCAAGAGAGTTTGGCAGCTTCATTGCCTGACCCTACAGCATTGCAGCATTACATCCTTCTCTTCTTTCTTTTTATCTTTAAATTCATTTCCTCTACTTTAAAGCCCAGAAGCAAATGCCAAGTCCTGAAACTTACTTCTTCATGCAGTTGCAACATTATGTCTCTAGTTTTTTACTATCCTAAGTTTTGTTCCTTGCCCCCCGGGATGCCCGCTGTGTGAAACTCCCCAGGTCTCCCGAACAAACTCGCCTCTTCCCGGTCCTACGATGCATGTGCTGCCATTCCTCCAAGCTAAAAATAGTACTGAATTGCACAAAGGAAAAAAATCATTATAAAAATGTTATCATTTTATACTAGTATAATAACATATACAGGGAGAGAAATGGGAAACACCTGGAACTCTCAGTTATCCGGGAAATATTAGGAAGGCTTCATGGGACCTTTGCATTATACAGAATGTGGAAAATGATATCATTTCTTTTCATCACTGTCTTCCTTTCTCTCTATATATCTAACTTATGCTTTGCCTCCATCATTCCTTTTTTTTACCTGTTGCTCCTCCCTTACCTGTATTGCTGGAGAAGCCCGGCTTGCTGAAGTTGTAGTTCTTGATCTCGCTGTACCAGCTGTCCACCGGCTCGTTCCCTGAACATACAGAAAATGGCGATCAGACAAATGCTCATGGCAAATACATAGAGGCTGATTCATTAATAGCGACTGTTGAGCGACTGTAGCGGTATTTTGACAGCGACCGCTAGTAGTCGCTGTGCTTGGCCATTGTTCGGTGGATGATAGCGACTCAGTCGGTGTGCCGTAATGTTGAATACAAGATGCTGAGTCGCTATTTGACAGGTTCGCTGTTGTATGGGAGCGCATGATAGCGACTGGACATAGCGACCGGCACCCACCATATTCATTAAAAAATCAGCCTTAAAAATTCCTAGCGCTGTGAAATGCATGTTTAAATCCCAGAGCGCAGTAGGCGATGTGTTTAAAGTAGTTTTTTAACCCCCTAACCACCCCAAAAAAATGGAATGATAGTTTAAATGTAATATAAATTCTGCAAAAAAAAAAAAAAAAATTTTTAAATCCCCAAAAAATACATTTTCAAAGGAAGAAGTGTTCACCTTTTTATTTTTTTTTGAAATGTAAAAAAAAAAAAAAAAAAATATTAAAAAATAATTATTAATTAAAATACATTCTGCCATTGAAATGCATTGGAGAGCGCCAGGTAGCGAGAGGTCATACCTGTCGCTGTTCAAGGATGTTTGCTGGCGCTGTGGGATGAGGCTGGGATAATGATGAATGAGTTGCTAGGTGGCGCTATCTTAGTCGCTAAGCAGTATCGGCTTGATAAATGTGTGATTGTGGATGGGAGCCGGCGTTCTAGTTGCGGTACCTGGCTTTACTGGCCGGCTCCCCAGTCGCTATCTGTCGCTATTCCATAGTATGCTGCTACTGCGTACAGAAGTCAAAGAGCTTGCACTCTATAAAGGGTATAAGGGAGGATACAGTAGGGAGAAGAGCTTACAATCTATTAGGGTATAAGGGAGGATACAGAAGGAGAAGAGCTTACAATCTATTAGGGTATAAGGGAGGATACAGAAGGAAAAGAGCTTACAATCTATTAGGGTATAGGGGAGGATACAGAAGGAGAAGAGCTTACAATCTATTAGGGTATAAGGGAGGATACAGAAGGGGAAGAGCTTACAATCTATTAGGATATAAGGGAGGATACAGTAGGGAGAAGAGCTTACAATCTATTAGGGTATAAGGGAGGATACAGAAGGAGAAGAGCTTACAATCTATTAGGGTATAAGGGAGGATACAGAAGGAGGAAGAGCTTACAATCTATTAGGGTATAAGGGAGGATACAGAAGGAGAAGAGCTTACAATCTATTAGGGTATAAGGGAGAATACAGAAGGGGAAGAGCTTACAATCTATTAGGGTATAAGGGAGGATACAGAAGGAGAAGAGCTTACAATCTATTAGGGTATAAGGGAGAATACAGAAGGGGAAGAGCTTACAATCTATTAGGGTATAAGGGAGGATACAGAAGGAGAAGAGCTTACAATCTATTAGGATATAAGGGAGGATACAGTAGGGAGAAGAGCTTACAATCTATTAGGGTATAAGGGAGGATACAGAAGGAGAAGAGCTTACAATCTATTAGGGTATAAGGGAGGATACAGAAGGAGAAGAGCTTACAATCTATTAGGGTATAAGGGAGGATACAGAAGGAAAAGAGCTTACAATCTATTAGGGTATAAGGGAGGATACAGAAGGAGAAGAGCTTACAATCTATTAGGGTATAAGGGAGGATACAGAAGGAGAAGAGCTTACAATCTATTAGGGTATAAGGGAGGATACAGAAGGAGAAAGAGCTTACAATCTATTAGTGTATAAGGGAGGATACAGAAGGAGAAGAGCTTACAATCTATTAGGATATAAGGGAGGATACAGAAGGGAGAAGAGCTTACAATCTATTAGGATATAAGGGAGGATACAGAAGGGAGAAGAGCTTACAATCTATTAGGGTATAAGGGAGGATACAGAAGGGAGAAGAGCTTACAATCTATTAGGGTATAAGGGAGGATACAGAAGGGAGAAGAGCTTACAATCTATTAGGGTATAAGGGAGGATACAGAAGGAGAAAGAGCTTACAATCTATTAGTGTATAAGGGAGGATACAGAAGGAGAAGAGCTTACAATCTATTAGGATATAAGGGAGGATACAGAAGGGAGAAGAGCTTACAATCTATTAGGATATAAGGGAGGATACAGAAGGGAGAAGAGCTTACAATCTATTAGGGTATAAGGGAGGATACAGAAGGGAGAAGAGCTTACAATCTATTAGGGTATAAGGGAGGATACAGTAGGGAGAAGAGCTTACAATCTATTAGGGTATAAGGGAGGATACAGAAGGAGAAGAGCTTACAATCTATTAGGGTATAAGGGAGGATACAGAAGGAAAAGAGCTTACAATCTATTAGGGTATAAGGGAGGATACAGAAGGAGAAGAGCTTACAATCTATTAGGGTATAAGGGAGGATACAGAAGGGAGAAGAGCTTACAATCTATTAGGGTATAAGGGAGGATACAGAAGGGAGAAGAGCTTACAATCTATTAGGGTATAAGGGAGGATACAGAAGGAGAAAGAGCTTACAATCTATTAGTGTATAAGGGAGGATACAGAAGGAGAAGAGCTTACAATCTATTAGGGTATAAGGGAGGATACAGAAGGAGAAGAGCTTACAATCTATTAGAGTATAAGGGAGGATACAGAAGGAGAAGAGCTTACAATCTATTAGGGTATAAGGGAGGATACAGAAGGAGAAAGAGCTCACAATCTATTAGGGTATAAGGGAGGATACAGAAGGAGAAGAGCTTACAATCTATTAGGATATAAGGGAGGATACAGAAGGAGAAGAGCTTACAATCTATTAGGATATAAGGGAGGATACAGAAGGAGGATGAGCTTACAATCTATTAGGATATAAGGGAGGATACAGAAGGGGAAGAGCTTACAATCTATTAGGGTATATGGGAGGATACAGAAGGAGAAGATCTTACAATCTATTAGGGTATAAGGGAGGATACAGAAGGTGAAAGAGCTTACAATCTATTAGGGTATAAGGGAGGATACAGAAGGTGAAATAGCTTACAATTCTTAGCGGAAAAGGATGTTATAAAAGGTGTAGGAGCTTACAATCTACTGCATGGTACACCTCCTTAGTTTAATGTGATGCTTTATTTAACTCTTTGTATGACCAAGAAACTAGAGCACACATGAACTGCAGACTCCTAATAGGCTCACATACTCCTAGGCCCCATAGCAGCAGCTTTGGTTACTACCTGTCAGATCTCTGGGGTTGGAGGAGCTCTTGTAATAAAGGTTCTCCCCCAGCTCGGTGTCGCTGTGTTGCAGGGCCCGGATGGACAGCAGGTGGTTGGCCCACTCCTGGGCGGATTTGCAGAGCTCCTGGTTAAGCGTTAGGGGTGGCGAGTTGTGCAGCTTCCGGTATTTATTGTGAGCTGAGAGGAAATCTTGTTCAAACTGTTTTGGGTTAATTCCTGATGGGTATAAATATTCAGTTTAATAACATTGTATAGTAAAGCATACATTTTCTGGGTGGCAGTGCTCCAGTACTGAGCTATATATTTCATGCACAACAGCATAAAGGCCTTGAGCTACAGGGTCCTGGCTTCCCAACTTGAACACTAGCTACATGTTGTGAGTATGCTGATGCTCTATAAATGTGAAATAACGGGAATGTGGCCGATTTAATTAAAGTGGACCAAAAGCTGCCCTGGAGTCTATGAAACTCCAGGGACATCTGATATCCTCTCCCTGGGGTATCCTGATTTGGGTGAAACCCCTCAGTTCCCCAATATGCTTACCTGACCAACAAGGCCACGGCCCATGCTCGACGGCATCACTCTCATCTTTTTTTAATGGCTGTGCGTAGCGGCGCAGTGATGCCAGGATTTCATTCACCTTTTCCAGCCACAAATTAATATGAACAGCCGGAAAAGTTTATTGGAGGAGAGGTAAGGACAGCGGGCTAATGGCGGGGTTTCATTCCCTTTTTTATATTCCCATATTCTCTTTCCTCATTCCCTCCCTTTCTTTTTTTTCTTTTCACAATTTCCTCCTCTCTTCCTCTTTTCTACACTCCCTTCACCCCTCTTTCTCTTTTCCACATTGCCTTCTCTTTTTTTCTTTAATGCATTACCTCCTACTGTTCCTCTTTTCCACTTCTATCTCTTCTCCATTCCATCATTCTTTCTTTTTCCACATGCCCTTGCTCTCTTTCTCTTTTCCACATTCCCTCCTTCTCTCCTTCGCTTTTTAACTTCCTTCCTCTCTCTTTTCTAAATAACCTTCTTTCTTTCTCTTTTCCACATTCAAAACCCCCTTCATTCCTTCCTCTCTCTCTCTCTTTTACACATTACCTGCTTCTCTTTCTGCTTTCCACACTCCCTTGCCTCTCTGTCTTTTCCACATTACTCTCATCTTCCTTTCTTTTTCAGCATTCTCATTTTGTTCCATCTTTTTCTTGTTCCATCCATCTCATTCTGCCTCCCTGTTTTCTGTGTTACCGCTTTTCCCCCCTTCCTTCCATCTCTCTCTCTTTTCTATGTCTCCTCTATCTTTCTGTTTTTAACATTTCCTCCATCTCTTTTCCTTTTTAGAATGTGTGTCTTGGTGGGGGGCATCATCCTTAAATCTTGCACATGGGGACTTTCACTTTAAAGTGGACCAAAACCCACAACCGACGGCTTGATACTCTCCCCCCATCCAAATTCAGCTTTTATGAAATATTAACTTTCTGTTTTAGGTGACCAATCAGGAAGTTAAATATTATCAGAGCCTACAAAGCATCCCCAACTCTACAAAAAAAAAGAAGTAAGATATATAAATGTTTTATATGTGGCACCCTGTGGCATTCTGGGTATTTTCTCTGAGGCTAAATCTGTGCTGGTCAGTGAGGGTAAGAGACCTAATAACTGAGCAAAAGACGCCTCCTCACCTTGTTCTTGAAGGCGGAGTCCAGCAAACCTCTGGTTGAACGCCATGGCAAAGCTGCCCCTGGAGGGTTATATGATCTATGGAAAAAAAGGGAAATTGTTTGTACTCTTACATCATGCAATCTGGTTTATTTAGTTTAAGATGTAATATTACAAGGGTCTGGTAAATCTGTACAATCAGATTTATAGGCATTTTTAGGGGCCTCAAAATGGGGTACGGACCATTTTACAGGGTAATGGGGGTGGTGGAGGTGTGATATAGAGAGGTGGTGTATCTACAGGCTTTTGAGGAACAACTATCTGCAGCATTCTATCCGGTACTTTGTGTGTAGAAGCGCTGCCCAAGTCACATGCTCCAGGCACAACTCAGGTGCTGTATCTTAGGTCCATACGAGATGCTACTAGCTGACGTAATGCTCAGCCACTACTGCCGCTCAGACAATGAGCCAGAGCTCAGCTCATAACATGTCACATATTCTATGGGACAGCCTTGCCCATAATGCCTGCAAAGTGGGACATTTCAGCTTCGCCAGAGGTTTCATGGGGACAGTGGACAAACTGCCCCAAAGTGCGTCTCTCGGGCCAAGTAGGCCATCTGGTTAGTTTAGTTGGGGTCCTCTTTCGACAACCACAAGTCCAGAGACAGCTTAAGTAAGCACTTTCTTTCTTAACTCTTTTGCCCTAATAGATTGTAAGCTCTTCTCCTTCTGTACCCTCCCTTATACCCTAATAGATTGTAAGCTCTTCTCCTTCTGTACCCTCCCTTATACCCTAATAGATTGTAAGCTCTTCCCCTTCTGTATCCTCCCTTATACCCTAATAGATTGTAAGCTCTTCTCCTTCTGTATCCTCCCTTATATCCTAATAGATTGTAAGCTCTTCTCCCTTCTGTATCCTCCCTTATACCCTAATAGATTGTAAGCTCTTCCCCTTCTGTATCCTCCCTTATACCCTAATAGATTGTAAGCTCTTCTCCCTTCTGCATCCTCCCTTATACCCTAATAGATTGTAAGCTCTTCTCCTTCTGTATCCTCCCTTATACCCTAATAGATTGTAAGCTCTTCCTCTATCTGTATCCTCCCTTATATCCTAATAGATTGTAAGCTCTTCCTCCTTCTGTATCCTCCCTTATACCCTAATAGATTGTAAGTTCTTCTCCTTCTGTATCCTCCCTTATACCCTAATAGATTGTAAGCTCTTCCTCTATCTGTATCCTCCCTTATATCCTAATAGATTGTAAGCTCTTCCTCCTTCTGTATCCTCCCTTACACCCTAATAGATTGTAAGCTCTTCCTCTATCTGTATCCTCCCTTATACCCTAATAGATTGTAAGCTCTTCCTCCTTCTGTATCCTCCCTTACACCCTAATAGATTGTAAGCTCTTCCTCTATCTGTATCCTCCCTTATATCCTAATAGATTGTAAGCTCTTCCTCCTTCTGTATCCTCCCTTACACCCTAATAGAGTGTAAGCTCTTCTCCCTTCTGTATCCTCCCTTATACCCTAATAGATTGTAAGCTCTTCCTCCTTCTGTATCCTCCCTTATACCCTAATAGATTGTAAGCTCTTCTCCTTCTGTATCCTCCCTTATACCCTAATAGATTGTAAGCTCTTCCTCCTTCTGTATCCTCCCATATACCCTAATAGATTGTAAGCTCTTCCTCCTTCTGTATCCTCCCTTATATCCTAATAGATTGTAAGCTCTTCCTCCTTCTGTATCCTCCCATATACCCTAATAGATTGTAAGCTCTTCCTCCTTCTGTATCCTCCCTTATACCCTAATAGATTGTAAGCTCTTCCCCTTCTGTATCCTCCCTTATATCCTAATAGATTGTAAGCTCTTCCTCCTTCTATTTCATCCCTTATACCCTAATATATTGTAAGCTCTTCTCCTTCTGTATCCTCCCTTATACCCTAATAGATTGTAAGCTCTTCCTTCTTCTGTATCATGATTTATGCTTTAACATAAAAATAAAATAAAAAATCACCAGCTACCTCTCTGGTTGGGGATCTGACATGTCAGCTGGGGGCTGTCAGTAGTACTGACAGTCCAATTATTACTGTAGAAACATTAGTTAGTTGTTTACAAAGGGAATGTTGCATCAGGGGTTTCACTTCTGCTTCCTCCCCCGCATGAGTCACTGCTATGCGGCAAAAGGTGACAACTTTATCTAATTATTAATGCTGCGATTAACTAGGAGAGTGCGGATAACTGGTATAGGCTGTGCTGGAGTGTCACTCCACATGTTGGGGCCCCGTCCATACTCCCTGCATGGGCCCAGTAATGCCCTTCAGAAGAGATACTGGAAGAGTACAGATGATAAAATAGTGTTAATAATAAAATGGATATAGAAGAGCTTACCCTACACTGTGTGGTCTTATCCCAGAGATGTCAATAGGCTGGGATGGTTATGGTTTAATTTTTACATTTTTTTGTTGGGCTGGAACATGTGCCATGGGATCCCTGGGCTGTTTGGGAAAGTTTTTGTATGCATCTTTTGCACTTTTGGGTTGCGCTGCAAACTTGTGGTTTGGGCCATGCAAATCTAGTGTCATGTCTTTAAAGTGTCCCCAATGCAATTCCAGGTTTTTCTTCTTTTATTGTTCTGCCATTACCCCCCAAAAATAAAAACGGGAATTGCAACAGGTGCTGAATGTCTAGAATCTCTTTTCACAGAGCCCATGCGGGTGCTGTGTTTTTTATCTTAAATACTTAGGTTTAATTGCGCTCCCAGCCGGCGCTAGGGGTTGCTAGCACATAGACTTATACAAGCCCTGTGCTAGCGCCCAAACACCGGCCAGGAGCAAGCGAGGTAACATCTCCCCTTGAATTATTAGACTGTAAATAGAAATGTCAAACCTTTCTAACTTTTAACAAGGCATAAATGGCGATTATGTTACTAGTACAGCTGGATGATGGTTGCTGGAGTTCTTGTTTTAAAAGATATGGCTGGGTCGCCATCTTGTCAGGTTGGGTGTATGAAAGGAGTGTCAGGACATGATAATATTCAGGCTGACAGCACCTTTATTTAAACTGGACCTTCACCATGATTTATTGAAAAGCCCAAACCCTTAAACGATTCCCCAGCACCTAAAATTAATATATTTTAAGTTTTTAATCACTTACTTATTATTCTTTCCCCCACTGGGCTGCAATTCTTTTCAGGACTTTAGGATATGGGTGCCGCCATCTTGACTCAGAAGCATCACACTTACTGAGGAGAGGAGAGTGGGGTAAAGTACAGGGGGCTGGTTATAGCTGTGCTTTGCACAGACAGAGAAGAGCTTGGGTCAGGAAAAGGTCCGCAATCCCAGAATGCAGAGCAGCACAGTCAGAAGGCACTTCCTGTTTGCAGGCTGCCTGACGTCCCATGTGCCGCCATCTTGGATGTTTAAAGGCTCATTACATGCAGTATATGCAGGTAGGATGATTTTTAATGTGAGCAATCTGTATGTACAGGGTGTGGGAAACATAAGATCGACTCTTATTCAGAGTGAAGGACCGCTTTAATCTGTTTGACTGGCTGCTTTACTGGCTACTGTAGCAGCTGTGCCCACTGCGGGTGGCACACATAGGCAAGGGAATGTGGGTGAGGCACGGGCAACGCGGCAGACTGCGGCTTGTATAATCCAGTTGATTAGAGCATAAGCTCCCCTGCAACCCTGGTGGTTAGTGTTCATGAAGCTGCCAGGGAGGGTTTAGTTCCACTTTAAAATCTTTTTGTTAGTTTGTCCATTGATGGGTCCTGTCAGCCACAGGGAGGATCGCCAACATGCTCACTGCTTTTAAAGTCGCTAGAAGCTACGAATGAGGTTTGATTTTTTGCTTATATCCTCTCTGGATGGCCAGTCCTGGGGCCCCTTTTATCAATGAACCCTACAGAGGAATCCAGAATGAGATGCCCCTGTATGGGATCCCATGCTGCATGCACAGGCCTCCTCCAATGAGCACCCATCATCTTGCAAATGAATTCCGAAACACTGAATTCTTTGTTACAAGCTTCCTGTTTGCTGCTCCTTCCAGCTCCATGCACCTGCAGCATTCAGATATGTGTGGTGTGGGTACATGCTGGTGCATATTCTCCATGAGATTGCTGGATTGGAGTGAGTATACAGTGAACCACAGGACCATGCCAGATCAGGATGCCCCTGAGGAGCCATTTCAAGCTTCACTTGCCGGGTGTTAAAGGGTTACAGAAGGCAAAGGCAATTAATTGTTAGACCATTGTGTCGAGCTACTTTGGCACTGTTTTAATTGAAATTGAAGAAGAAATGGCAGAGATTTCTCTTCTGAAGCATGCGTGTGTGGCCCTTGACTCTGTGATGCCACATAATAATCAGCACGGGGTCTGTAAGACAGGCATTCTCATCACCCTGGCTGTTCTCCCGCTCTCCCAGTGTCCACAGTCTGAGGATGAAGCTTTAGACCACCAACTTATCCCTATTATTGGTGGTCTATGGCAAAGGAACTTTCAGAAATAGCTGCGTTCTGACAGGAAGGGAGAGGGCAGCCATGATGAGGGGAGCTTCTGAATGACAGGTTATGCACTTATGCCTACAGAGACCCTTTAAAGTGGACCACAACCCACCAAGCTTGTGAATTCAATTTAGCCAAAGCCCCTGCCAATAGTTCCTTTTCAGGGTGTAGACCTAGAAACTGATATTTTTGCCAACAGATTGTCCTAGAACAACAAATTTTTGCTGTCCCTGTCTGGAAGATTGCAGACATCAATTATTCATAGGTGCGGCAATGACATCATTGCCCCTCTCTACAATAGCAGTAAATGGAGGAGGCGGAGCTTTACAGCTAAAAAAAAAAACAGCATTAGTGGGGAGAAGAGTAAAGCAGGAGCATGGAAAATTGCCAAAAGGTGCTCCTCATGGGGAGCAATGCAGGAAATACTAGTTAAAACTGTGGGTATTGCTCTGCTTTAAGGGTTTACAGGCTTCTCTCACCTACATGGCCAGACTCGCCCCGCTGCTCTTCTGTCTGCATTGTCACTGCACTTGGCTGACCTTCCCTTTATAGGTGTATGGTCGTATGCAGTGCAGCCGGGATGGAGGGAGGCGCGCAGTATTTGTGGGCTATTGTGGACCTCAGCTTCCTTCCTGTTGTATGCGGAGCTCTTCCTGGCTGCTCAACACAGGCTAAATTGAAGCAGGCTGAGGTTTCTCACTTTGTGGGATTCATAACATTTACACTAAAAAATCTTTGGCATGGATTCCATTTTCTAACAATTCTTTTTAACTCCTAAAATAAAGATGAATACATGTAACTTTTATATTTACCAGCTGAGGCCAGCAGGGGTCAGCGCTGCAAGCAAGACCAGAAGCCCATGCAGGTTTAATGATCTCTTTACAGAAAATGTATTTACTGTAATAAAGAGAAGTCTGTCCTCCCTGCCACCAAAAGATCCTCCGCGCCCCTGTCCCCAGCCCCTTGTTTGTGGCTTACATTCACCTGTTCCAGCTCTGGCAGAGGCAGTGAGGGGCTTTAACATTCTGATAGAAAGCCTGTTTTCAATGTGGAACCAAAATAAAGAAAACACTGTAAGTAGTTTAAATGGCTGTTGTCCCTTTGGGGAGATCTGGATTTATTAGAATATCCATTGGTGTCATCAGTACCAAAATGTAGTACCTTTGACACCCTGGTGGTTCTGATGACCACATGGTCAGTCAAAAGAAAACTAACTCTATCTCTGTTTTACTTGGGCCTGAGATGGAAAGGTGCTCATGGTGAATGGAGAAAATGTCATTTCCATAGTAAATAACGGCCTTCTATGGGATACTAATAAAATTAAGTGTGTTAGTGTGTGTGTGTGTGTGTGTGTGTGGGTGGGAGGGTTTTCCTCCAACCTCTATAAATTGCCCCTAGCGTGTACAGTATGTATGTTGGGTACATTAGAGATTCAAAACTGGTAGGGTCCAGCGTGAATACTTTTATGGGGTCTGTAATGGCTATTTCATAATATATATAGCTGCACCCAGGATTTTGTCCTGGTGGGGTAAGGTTTGGGCAGGGGGGGGCATGTCCTGGAAGAGATGTGGCACCTCATGAGAAGCATACTGTGCCTCTCAACTTTTTAAAATGGGAAAGAGGGGGAATAGTGTAAGAGTGTGTACTGTGCCAATATTTGTTTGCAATGAAGCCACCCCCTGGGTCAAACGCATGCCACACCCCTAACTCTTAGATTACCTGGAAATGGCTGCACACTATGCCACTTCATAGTCCTCTTGTAGACAGAGCATCAAAAATGAAAAGGTAAGTATGTATTCAAAAAGGCAGGAGGGGGCAAGTTAGGTGCATTTTAGGTTCCTACATGCCAGGACCTCTGGGTGAGGAAGGGGTCCTGGTCCACAGAAATCTTAGAGACTTCAGGGCCCACTGATTCCCTTTTCCAAATAGGGATGCCCCACTGTGTGAAATGCTCCAGATCGCCTAGTATACTCACCTTACCAAGATTCCCATGGTGCATATACGGGCTGTGCTGCCATCTCTTGCTTCCTTCTGAAGCACACATTCACACCAAGCATTTACGCATTGCTGACATGGGTACACACAGTTAAAAGGGGGCAGCCAGCTGCTCATTCTCTATTACTCTATTACTAAGCCAGCTCTGATGTCAGAGTGGCTTAGTAAAGCTGAATGGAGCGCTCGGCGCTGATTGGAGTAGAGCAAATGCATGTGCTATGGGATCACCAGCAAAGTAAATATTACTAGCATTCCAAGGGGGGTTCACAACAAATTGAGATGCCTCGCTGGAGAGGAAGAATCACAAGGATAGTGAGAATCCTGGTGATTGTTCCTCTTTAACCCTCACTCTTATGCACGCTGAGCTAGGTTCAGTTACCTGCATTATGGGTCAGCCTCTTAGTACTCGCCACCACATCCAGATCCTTGCTGTCAGGCTCTCTTCTCTGCTGCTGATTGCCCTCTGGTACTTGCTGTCCCTGTCTGGCCCTCCAGTTTCTGCCCTCAGTGGGGTGATGCTGATGGGTTTTTCTTGTTCTCAGTTAGGTTAGATCAGAGGCGTGGGTCAGTGGCCACAGAGAGGGGTTAGGTGAGTGATAGAGGACGACGGCAGGGGGTGGAGTGGATAGGTGTGCGGTAGAGGACATTTGCAGGGGATGAAGGGGTCAGGTGAGCGGTAAAGGACAGTGGCAGGGGATGGTAGGTTTAGGTGAGTGGTAGAGGACAGCAGCTGGGGCGTAGGGGATAGGTGAGCAGTAGAGGACAGTGGCGGGGGGTGGATGGGTTAAGTGAGTGGGGGAAGACAGCGTCAGAGGGTTGGAGGGGTTAGCTGTGTGGTGAAGGACAGCAGCAGAGGGTGAAGGGGTTAGGTGAGCAGAAGAGGACAGCGGCAGGGTGGAGAAGTTAGGTGAGTGGTGAAGGACAGTGACAGGGGGTGGAGCAGTTAGGTGAGTGGTGGAGCACAGCGGCAGGGGGTGGAGGGGTTAGGTGAGTGGTGAAGGACAGTGACAGGGGGTGGAAAGCTTAGGTGAGTGGTGAAGGACAGTGACAGGGGGTGGAAAGCTTAGGTGAGTGGTGAAGGACAGTGACAGGGGGTGGAGCATTTAGATGAGTGGTGGAGCACAGCGGCAGGGGGTGGAGGGGTTAGGTGAGTGGTTGCAGGGCACAGCATTGATTGGACAAGAGCCTGTGCGTGTGCCGTGTGACTTCCAGAAAGTTATTAGGCCTTAATAAACAGGTAGATTCAGCCCATGTATCTAATTATCATCCCCTAATTCCCTAATCCCAGTCTTTTCCTTCTATGACATTATATTTACAAGTGTTTTTTCTGCTGTGGATTGTAATATTCAGTGTGATCTTGGAGCTAAACATTGTATCAGATCTGAATCAGTCAGTCACTTGTATGTATTAAACTAATGTGCTGGCAGCTTTCCAAGTGGATCTTGAACATACAATGTACCATTATTTTTGTTACATTCATTTTGTTACACATGCCAGACACTGCTGCCTAAATACGATTAACGTTTTACATATTTTCATGTATATGGTGTGCATATATATATTTACATCTTTATGTATATATAACTAATAAAACACATACCTTCATATATCACCCGGACTGGTGGTGGGATATGCCAACTGTGCATTAGGGGTTCTGGTGGTGAGATACCTCAGTTATAGATTAGGCATCCTGGTGGTGAGATAACCAAGCTATGGATTGGGGGTCCTGGTGGTGAGATATCCCAGCTATGGATTGGGGGTTCTGGTGGTGAGATATCCCACCTATAGATTATGGGTCCTGGTGATGAGATATCCCAGCTATGGATTAGGGGTCCTGGTGGTGAGATATCCCAGCTATGGATTATGGGTCGTGGTGGTGAGATATCCCACCTATAGATTATGGGTCCTGGTGGTGAGATATCCCAGCTATGGATTAGGGGTCCTGGTGGTGAGATATCCCAGCTATGGATTAGGGGTCCTGGTGGTGAGATATCCCACCTATAGATTATGGGTCCTGGTGGTGAGATATCCCAGCTACGGATTAGGGGTTCTGGTGGTGAGATATCCCAGCTATGGATTGGGGGTCCTGGTGGTAAGATATCCCACCTATAGATTAGGGGTTCTGGTGGTGAGATATCCCAGCTATGGATTAGGAGTCCTGGTGGTGAGATATCCCAGCTATGGATTAGGGGTCCTGGTGGTGAGATATCCCACCTATAGATTAGGGGTCCTGGTGATGAGATATCCCAGCTACGGATTAGGGGTCCTGGTGGTGAGATATCCCAGCTATGGATTAGGGGTCCTGGTGGTAAGATATCCCACCTATAGATTATGGGTCCTGGTGGTGAGATATCCCAGCTACGGATTAGGGGTCCTGGTGGTGAGATATCCCAGCTATGGATTAGGGGTTCTGGTGGTGAGATATCCCAGCTATGGATTAGGGGTCCTGGTGGTAAGATATCCCACCTATAGATTATGGGTCCTGGTGGTGAGATATCCCAGCTATGGATTAGGGGTTCTGGTGGTGAGATATCCCAGCTATGGATTAGGAGTCCTGGTGGTAAGATATCCCACCTATAGATTATGGGTCCTGGTGGTGAGATATCCCAGCTATGGATTAGGGGTCCTGGTGGTAAGATATCCCACCTATAGATTATGGGTCCTGGTGGTGAGATATCCCAGCTATGGATTAGGGGTTCTGGTGGTGAGATATCCCAGCTATGGATTAGGGGTCCTGGTGGTGAGATATCCCAGCTATGGATTAGGGGTTCTGGTGGTGAGATATCCCAGCTATGGATTAGGGGTTCTGGTGGTGAGATATCCCAGCTATGGATTAGGGGTCCTGGTGGTGAGATATCCCAGCTATGGATTAGGGGTCCTGGTGGTGAGATATCCCAGCTATGGATTAGGAGTCCTGGTGGTGAGATATCCCAGCTATGGATTAGGGGTCCTGGTGGTGAGATATCCCACCTATAGATTAGGGGTCCTGGTGATGAGATATCCCAGCTACGGATTAGGGGTCCTGGTGGTGAGATATCCCAGCTATGGATTAGGGGTCCTGGTGGTAAGATATCCCACCTATAGATTATGGGTCCTGGTGGTGAGATATCCCAGCTACGGATTAGGGGTCCTGGTGGTGAGATATCCCAGCTATGGATTAGGGGTTCTGGTGGTGAGATATCCCAGCTATGGATTAGGGGTCCTGGTGGTAAGATATCCCACCTATAGATTATGGGTCCTGGTGGTGAGATATCCCAGCTATGGATTAGGGGTTCTGGTGGTGAGATATCCCAGCTATGGATTAGGAGTCCTGGTGGTAAGATATCCCACCTATAGATTATGGGTCCTGGTGGTGAGATATCCCAGCTATGGATTAGGGGTCCTGGTGGTAAGATATCCCACCTATAGATTATGGGTCCTGGTGGTGAGATATCCCAGCTATGGATTAGGGGTTCTGGTGGTGAGATATCCCAGCTATGGATTAGGGGTCCTGGTGGTGAGATATCCCAGCTATGGATTAGGGGTCCTGGTGGTAAGATATCCCACCTATAGATTATGGGTCCTGGTGGTGAGATATCCCAGCTATGGATTAGGGGTTCTGGTGGTGAGATATCCCAGCTATGGATTAGGGGTTCTGGTGGTGAGATATCCCAGCTATGGATTAGGAGTCCTGGTGGTGAGATATCCCAGCTATGGATTAGGGGTTCTGGTGGTGAGATATCCCAGCTATGGATTAGGAGTCCTGGTGGTGAGATATCCCAGCTATGGATTATGGGTCCTGGTGGTAAAATTTTCCAGCCATAGATTTGGGGGAAAGATATATAATAAAAAAACCCTGCAATAAGTCTCTTTTAATAGCAACATTGCTGGAAAGAAAAGCGAGGTATGAATGAGGGCCAGTGCACTCCCACCAAGACATTATGGAGGAAGACAGAAAAGATACTAAAAGTAGGGACCTGGAGCTTAACTGGGCTTATGTCATAATGGTAAAAGGATATGTACAGAGGTAATGTAGCAGGTAAGATTCAAATATCACAAAGCAAGTATTAAATATCATATATGCAATAGGTAGTATATAAAGTAACAGGGGTTGACAGAGCAGAATTCAAATAAAAGTGCAGAATTACTGTAAAATACATTTACAGTAATAAGAGGGAGCTAAACTTGGAACAGAATCTGTCCTTATGCATTCTCCATATTGTGGCTGCTATGAATCCCTGCTATGGACTGGGGGTCCTGGTAGTTAGGTATGCCTGGTATTGGCTTTGGGGCCCTGGTAGTGAAGTATCCCTGCTATGCACTGGGGGTCCTGACAGGGAGGTACCCCTGCTATGTATTGGGGCTCCTGGTGGTGGGACATCCCTGATATAGATTCAGAGTTTGGGGGGTGAAATATCCCAGCTATGGATAGTCCTGGTAGTGGGATATCCCTGCTATGGATTAGGGGTTCTGCGGCTGAAATATCTCAGCTATGGATTAGGAGTCCCAGTGGTGAGATATCCTAGCTATAGATTAGGGGTTCTAGGGGTGAGATATCCTAGCTATAGATTAGGGTTTCTGGAGGTTAGATATCCCAGCTATGTATTAGGAGTCCTGGTGGTGGGATATCCTCACCATAGATTAGGGGTTCTGGAGGTCAGATATCCCAGCTATGGATTAGGGGTCCTGGTGGTGAGATATCCTAACTATAGATTAGGTGTTCTGCATGTGAGATATCCCAGATATGGATTAGGAGTCCTGGTGTTGAGATATCCCACCTATAGTTTAGGAGTTCTGGTTGTTCGATATCCCTTCTATGCAGGGGCGTAGCTGGGGGGGAGCAGGGGGGGAATGTGCCCTGGGTGCAGAAGGTCAGAGGGGGCATCAAAGGGGGGCCTGAGAACAGGGGGGGCACCATTTTGAATCTTTGCCCCAGGTGCCAGAAAGCCTGGCTACTCTTTTGCTGCTATGTGTTGGGGGTTCTGGTGGCCAGGCTGATTTAAGCAAGGCAAAGGTAGGGTGACCTTGATCCCCATCATCCCTCGAGCACTGAGCTGCTGGGTGTGTAGGCCTCTGCAGATCTATACACAGGAGGATGAGGCCATAAAGCAGATGTAATGATCAGCTGGCACCCTGGGCAGCATGGCACAAGCTGGCTCACCTTTCCTTGTTATGCGGATGCCAGAGGAGGATGCAGGAGGAGGATGCTGGCAGCTCTCCCGGAGAATGTCTGCACTGCTCGCTATTGGCGGCAGCAGCGGCAGCAGCAGAAGGCAGGTGCCTCGCATGAAGCATGCAGCATTGACCACAACAGGCGGAAGATGAGTAACACCAGGAAGGAGCTGCGCTGGCCTATCAGCCATCAAATCAATGCAGGCAGTCATTTCACCGAGCACCCAAGGGAGTAATTATATGTTCGAGAGTATTGGTGACTGCTGAGGATGGGGGCCTGAAACCTCAAAGCACTCCTTTATCTAATGTATAATAGAAGAAAACTAACCCTTTCCTTGTTCACTCATGGGCTGCCTGTCACAGCTAGTGTTGAGTTTCGGGTCTAATAATTCAGCCCAAGTTGTCTATTTGGTTTGGGCACAACAGAATGTACGCAACATTTGTGTCATGTTTTCCTATCTGTATTTTTGTAAAAAGAAAAGAAAAAAACCTTTAACACCAATAATTTGTATATGATAGCGGTGGGTGGCCTTAAAGCGGACCTTCACTCTGAATAAGAGTCTATCTTATATGTTTCCCCCACACTGTACATACAGATTGCTCACATTAAAAATCATCCTACCTGCATCTACTGCATGTTATGAGCCTTTAAACATCCAAGATGGCGGCTTATGGAAGCCGCCATTTTATCAGGCAGCCTGCAAACAGGAAGTGCCTGCAAACAGGAAGTGACTGTGCTGCTCTGCATTCTGGGGCTGCTGACCTTTCCCTGACCCCAGCTCTGCTCTGTCTGAGCAAAGCACAGCTATAACCTGCCCCCCTGTACCTTATCCCACTCTCCTCTCCTCAGTAAGTGTGATGCTTCTGAGTCAAGATGGCGGCGCCCGTATCCTAAATTCCTGAACAGAGTTGCAGCCCAGTGGGGGAAAGAATAATAAGTTAGTGACTAAAAATGTAAAACATATTAATTTTAGATGCTGGGGAATCGTTTTTTAAGAGTTTGGGCTTTTCATTAAATCATGGTGAAGGTCCGGTTTAAGTGTAAGTGAAAAGAAGAAATTAAACAACTGTGAAAAACATTCAGAACTGATGACCTTTTAACAGAATAATGCCTTTTTGTTACATTTTTTTACATTACACAAGGAATCCCCCTTTACCACTTGTAAAACCTCTGCATCTGAAGCTAAAGTTTTCATTTAACACAATGGAAGCATCTCCCTTTTACTATAGTAAAACATCTATATATATAAATCTAGAGCTCCCCTTAATAAATCTGCATCTAAAGCCAGAGGTCCCCATTAAGAGAATCATGTCATTTTAGGGTGGAAGAATTTCCCTTTTAATTTTAGTAAAACATCTTTACTGTATTTAAAGATATAAGCACACGGGGCAGTAACACTAGAGAGCGCATACTGTATCATTATGTCTACATTGTGTGTTGTTTTGTGTAATATCACACAAGCTACCATACAACACACTAGATAATGTGCACCAAATGATCATGGGGTTGTTCCGCTTAGTGTATTGTACGCTAGTGTGATTATATTGCACCCATCCAGTGCCACTTAGCGCAATGACCACCAGAGAGCACATACTGTGCATTCATGAGTTGCTTATTTTGTTGTAGCTGTATGCTCTCTCTAGTGTTCAGTATGTGTTATTACATTTGCTGACATACAGTACAATGGTCACTAAAGGGAGCACACTGTTCCATCATCATGAGCCCCTTTTGTTAGGTCTGTAGGAGTGTGCTCCCTCTAGTGTTCAGTAAGTGATATTATACCAGCTGTCTTATTGCATACTACCCACTGGAAGGAGCACACTGTTCCATCATCATGAGCCCCTTTTGCTAGGTCTGTAGGAGTGTGCTCCCTCTAGTGTTCAGTAAGTGATATTATACCAGCTGTCTTATTGCATACTACCCACTGGAAGGAGCACACTGAGCCATCATCATGAGCCCCGTTTGCTAGGTCTGTAGGAGTGTGCTCCCTCTAGTGTTCAGTAAGTGATATTATACCAGCTGTCTTATTGCATACTACCCACTGGAAGGAGCACACTGTTCCATCATCATGAGCCCCGTTTGCTAGGTCTGTAGGAGTGTGCTCCCTCTAGTGTTCAGTAAGTGATATAATACCAGCTGTCTTATTGCATACTACCCACTGGAAGGAGCACACTGTGCCATCATCATGAGCCCCGTTTGCTAGGTCTGTAGGAGTGTGCTCCCTCTAGTGTTCAGTAAGTGATATTATACCAGCTGTCTTATTGCATACTACCCACTGGAAGGAGCACACTGTGCCATCATCATGAGCCCCGTTTGCTAGGTCTGTAGGAGTGTGCTCCCTCTAGTGTTCAGTAAGTGATATTATACCAGCTGTCTTATTGCATACTACCCACTGGAAGGAGCACACTGTGCCATCATCATGAGCCCCGTTTGCTAGGTCTGTAGGAGTGTGCTCCCTCTAGTGTTCAGTAAGTGATATTATACCAGCTGTCTTATTGCATACTACCCACTGGAAGGAGCACACTGTGCCATCATCATGAGCCCCGTTTGCTAGGTCTGTAGGAGTGTGCTCCCTCTAGTGTTCAGTAAGTGATATTATACCAGCTGTCTTATTGCATACTACCCACTGGAAGGAGCACACTGTTCCATCATCATGAGCCCCGTTTGCTAGGTCTGTAGGAGTGTGCTCCCTCTAGTGTTCAGTAAGTGATATTATACCAGCTGTCTTATTGCATACTACCCACTGGAAGGAGCACACTGTGCCATCATTATGGGCTTCTTCTGCTCAGTGTGTTGTAATAGGGTGCTGCCTGTAATGCTCAGTGAGTTTTACTACACCTGCTGTCCTACTGCACACTACACAACAAGAATAAGAAAACACATAGGTAATAGAACAGGCAACAATGATGGAATGCAATGCTGAGATAGAGAGGGGGTACAGACACCACTGCTGATGGCTTATCTGAGAAAAAAATACTAGTCAGGCACTCTATGCTTTCTTTTCTGCAGATTCCAGGAACACCCCACCCCTGAGGAATCTTTAGCATGTACCTGGGTACTCATCCAGTAGCCTATCAGAAGAGGTCAGAAGATCTTGAATAAGATGATGATCCTCTATTTCTATGGAGCTCCAAATTTAGGAGGGTGTTTTCCTACATAAGAGCTGATTTAGCGTCGTGATCATTTTTTTCTCACTTTTTTGCGTCTTGATTGTTTTCAGCATCGTTTTTAGCTTTGCACATTATTTAAATATTGGCACGACTAAAAATGTTGCTGCATTGCACTAAGGAAAAAAACAAGGTAAAATAAATTTTCTCATAAAAAATTCAGTGTACTGAATCAGCCTTATTGTGGTTACACTCGGGTCTTTTTAAAGGGGAACAAAACCTTGGATTTTGACTATCCTGGGGCTTGTTCCGTGCCCCGGGAAGCACCGCGAATTAAGTTGCCCCGCAACTTAAGTTGCAGTGACTGGTACTGGTATGCCAATTGGCAAATGGTTTTTATAGTGTTTAATCGGGAATGCAAGTGTGGCCGCTCTTGCTTCCCATTATAAACAATCAGAGCTGTTTGCTGAATTACATAGGCACGGCAAATGGCTCTGATTGGGTGAAAGCCCATGCAGTTGGACCAGGGATAGCAGATAATGGTGACCTGGGGGGTTTTACACAACGGGGAAAGCCTTTTAGATTCCAGGGCTGGCCGTCCTACCACTACATCCTCTATTTAACCCCACCCTGCCTCTCTTAACTTGCACTCAGGCAAGACCAGGGGATAAAGAAAGAAATGAACGCCTTAACCCAGGGATGCAGCACCATACCCCCAGCGTCTCGGGTCCTGGTCAGTCACCCAAGTCACTCAAGTCCAACTGTCACTCAAAGTCCTGCCCTCTGGTCAGAATCAGGGGAGAAGTTCAGTACTCTGGTGAGTTGTTTTATCACTTAAAGCGGACCAACACCCTCCAAAACAACATTATTCTAATCACTTAAATATAAAAAAACACTTACCTTTTGATGACTTTTGCAGCCTTCTGTCCCTCACAGCGCCTGTAATCTTCATAATTTTTCACCGGAAGTCCCGCCCTGCATCTCTTGTCCGTTCATTACCTTCCTGTCAATCACGCTTCTGGGTTAATTTGCATTTCTTGTCCGTGGAGCAGGTCTCTTCAGCTGTCGCGTGATTTTGCTTGCAGTTCCTCATGTCTCCGCGTCATCGGGTGGGGGGGTTGCCTCTCTCAGCTCTCGGGAGCGTGCACGTCTCCCAGGGCTGTCTGCTAGCTGACCTCATGTGCTCAGCCATGATTGGCTGGAGGCACCTGAGCCTCCGCCTCCCCTCCTCTCACTCCCCTCCCTCCTCCTTCCATTCAGCGTCTGCTCTCCTCTCGTCTCATCTCGTGCTGGATGCGGTAAGTTTACTTTTCTTTCATAAATCTCTTGGTCAAATGTGTTTGTTTACTGTTTAATTCACTGTAATGTACTGCGCCACTGAGAATGTTATGGGGGGATTCAGCCTGTTGTAAATGTTATGGGGGGATTCTGCCTGTTGAAAATGTTATAGGGGGATTCTGCCTGCTAAAAATGTTATGGGGGGATTCTGCCTGCTAAAAATGTTATGGGGGGATTCTGCCTGCTGAAAATGTTATGGGGGGATTCTGACTGCTGAAAATGTTATGGGGGGATTCTGCCTGCTAAAAATGTTATAGGGGGATTCTGCCTGCTAAAAATGTTATAGGGGGATTCTGCCTGCTAAAAATGTTATGGGGGGATTCTGACTGCTGAAAATGTTATGGGGGGATTCTGCCTGCTGAAAATGTTATGGGGGGATTCTGCCTGCTAAAAATGTTATGGGGGGATTCTGCCTGTTGTAAATGTTATGGGGGGATTCTGCCTGCTAAAAATGTTATAGGGGGATTCTGCCTGCTAAAAATGTTATGGGGGGATTCTGCCTGTTGAAAATGTTATAGGGGGATTCTGCCTGCTAAAAATGTTATGGGGGGATTCTGCCTGCTAAAAATGTTATGGGGGGATTCTGCCTGCTAAAAATGTTATAGGGGGATTCTGCCTGCTAAAAATGTTATGGGGGGATTCTGCCTGCTGAAAATGTTATGGGGGGATTCTGCCTGCTAAAAATGTTATAGGGGGATTCTGCCTGCTAAAAATGTTATGGCGGGATTCTGCCTGCTAAAAATGTTATGGGGGGATTCTGCCTGCTAAAAATGTTATGGGGGGATTCTGCCTGTTGTAAATGTTATGGGGGGATTCAGCCTGTTGAAAATGTTATGGGGGGATTCTGCCTGCTGAATATGTTATGGGGGGATTCTGCCTGCTGACAATGTTATGGGGGGATTCTGCCTGCTGACAATGTTATGGGGGGATTCTGCCTGCTGGAAATGTTATGGGGGGATTCTGCCTGCTAAAAATGTTATGGGGGGATTCTGCCTGTTGTAAATGTTATGGGGGGATTCAGCCTGTTGAAAATGTTATGGGGGGATTCTGCCTGCTGAATATGTTATGGGGGGATTCTGCCTGCTGACAATGTTATGGGGGGATTCTGCCTGCTGACAATGTTATGGGGGGATTCTGCCTGCTGAAAATGTTATGGGGGGATTCTGCCTGCTGAGAATGTTATAGGGGGATTCTGCCTGCTGGAAATGTTATGGGGGGATTCTGCCTGCTGGAAATGTTATGGGGGGATTCTGCCTGCTGGAAATGTTATGGGGGGATTCTGCCTGCTGGAAATGTTATGGGGGGATTCTGCCTGCTGGAAATGTTATGGGGGGATTCTGCCTGCTGGAAATGTTATGGCGGGATTCTGCCTGCTGGAAATGTTATGGCGGGATTCTGCCTGCTGGAAATGTTATGGGGGGATTCTGCCTGCTGGAAATGTTATGGGGGGATTCTGCCTGCTGGAAATGTTATGGGGGGATTCTGCCTGCTGGAAATGTTATGGGGGGATTCTGCCTGCTGGAAATGTTATGGGGGGATTCTGCCTGCTGGAAATGTTATGGGGGGATTCTGCCTGCTGGAAATGTTATGGGGGGATTCTGCCTGCTGGAAATGTTATGGGGGGATTCTGCCTGCTGGAAATGTTATGGGGGGATTCTGCCTGCTGGAAATGTTATGGGGGGATTCTGCCTGCTGGAAATGTTATGGGGGGATTCTGCCTGCTGGAAATGTTATGGGGGGATTCTGCCTGCTGGAAATGTTATGGGGGGATTCTGCCTGCTGGAAATGTTATGGGGGGATTCTGCCTGCTGGAAATGTTATGGCGGGATTCTGCCTGCTGGAAATGTTATGGGGGGATTCTGCCTGCTGGAAATGTTATGGGGGGATGTTATACCATGTGAGGGGGCACTGTGGCATAACATGACAGGAGGGCAGTTATAAAATGTGAGGGGAGGGCTGTGGTGTAACATGACAGGAGGACAGTTATAACATGAGGGGGAGCACTGTGGCTTAATATGACGGGGGGTCAGTTATAATATGGGAAGGAAGGGCTGTGGTGTAACATAACAGGGGGGCAGTTATAAAGTGAGGGGGGAGCACAGTGGCATAATATGACAGGGGATCAGTTATAACATGTGAGGGGGAGCATTGTGGTGTATCATGACAGAGGGCACATTTTGTTATCCCCGAGGCGTCCGGTACACTGTCAGGTCTGAGCAGGACGCGGTAATAAATCCCTCGGTACAAGTACAGGCAGTGGTTAGGCGAAGCGCCGCTTCCGTCGGGAGCGAGCGGCGCTTCACCTGACACTTCTGACACTTCTGCGCATGCGCGAGTCTCCCTCTGCCAGCGACGTTTCCTTTACCCGGAGTGCGCGGCGGTGAAGCGGCTACCGGCTGCTGGATCTTGCACCACAGCCAGTCAGGAGTGTGCAGCAGCGGCACATGTGCCCACACACATATAACAATGTTATATGTCAGTATTTGGAACAGCCAGATGTCATGTATTAACATGGAATTGGGCATTGTTGTAGTGTGGCTCACACCTTGTACCACCTTGTGGGTGTTGTGAGTTTGGGTGGGGGTCCTCTCATGTCTGGGGAATGGAATGCAGGGTTGCAGGTAGCTGGGCGTCTTTAGAACAGGAAACACACCGAGCGCCTCTGAAAGGAGTGTTTGTCTTTCACAAGGCCAGGAAGCGCGCCGAGCTGCCACTCTTGGTAAGCACTCACTGTGACCGTCTGACAGTGGTTGGCTCGGCGGCATCTCGCTCGCACACAGGACTCACTGGTTTTGTTGTTCTCCTCTAACTGGGTGACGTGTTTGCGGGTGAGGTAATATGGCCGTAAAGGCGACACATTCATGAAGGTGGTGGGGGGAGGGGAGCGGGACACCTGACTGGGGCTATTCATCCTTCCCTGCAGATAATGAGCACACCTCACACAGGCCCACTTAGGAACACATTGTTTGCATTTCTTCTACAACACGGAATGGTCGGCTCCCTCTAGGTGAGGGTGTGCCAACATGGACGAGTGACCGAATAGCGATGGCTGGGGTGGAGGCTGAGGGCAGGTTGTTTAGAAAGTGATTGGGCAGATTACAGGCTAGCACCTGCCATTTTATTTTAATTCGGCCTTAGGAGGGGAAAGGTGTAGCCTCTTCCTCAGCCTTTGTTTCAGTTGCCCGCACAGCTCACTAAAAAAAAGTTTCCTTTTTAAAGTGTCTGTGAACTGTGCAAGATCCAGCAGCCGGTAGCCGCTTCACCGCCGCGCACTCCGGGTAAAGGAAACGTCGCTGGCAGAGGGAGACTCGCGCATGCGCAGAAGTGTCAGAAGTGTCAGGTGAAGCGCCGCTCGCTCCCGACGGAAGCGGCGCTTCGCCTAACCACTGCGCATGCGCGAGATTCAGCCAGAAAAGGTCAAACTATCTCTTCCTCTACACCACAAAATCCAAGATGGCGGCCGGACCGAAAACGGTTAGCGACGCGGCGAGGGAGGATCACAGGTAAGTTTAATTTACATTACTTTTTAAATCGGGGCATGCTGCTTTTGATACATATTTTTAAAAGGGAAAAAAAAAAAAAAAAGGGCTGGGTGTTGGTCCACTTTAATGCCCTAATTGTGCTTAGCACAGGGGGAGGACAGGTTGGGCTGCGTGGTTGCAAAAAGCTTGGAGCTCCTCATAAAGAGCTTGGAGCTGATTGGTTAAAGTGATGCTCCACTCCCCCCCCCCCCCCTTCCCGGTTGAGCCATTAGAGCATGAAGAGGCTAATTCGCATTATGGATTCTTTATTCTTCCTATAGTTGTCCTTTAATGATTTCAGCAAAAGCAGGGACAGTCCCTGGAAAGTTGGGACAGCAGGCAGGTGCAGTCTTGCAGAGACAAAGGGTAAACTGAGCTCCAGTTATTAAACTCGAAAGCATAAGAATGAAGTCAGCACTTTGTGGCATCTCTCCAGCTGCAGCAGCACCTCGACACCAAATCTTGTGGGTTTCCGGCACCCGCAGCACTGTGTCAGGGGACTGCTCTCCAGCACTACTGAATTTATTATGAGATGCTTATCATCATTGATTTTCATCTAAACACTCAACTGTATTAACTGAAGATGTGTGCCAATAGCTGAGAGTAAAGGAATCAAGGGAGTTTCCCCTATCATAGGGAGAAGAAAGGGGGAGCTGGTAGCGCTCTGCATTATATATACACTAAGAAAAAAGGGGGAGCTGGTAGCGCTCTGCTATATATATACACTAAGAAAAAAGGGGGAGCTGGTAGCACTCTGCTATATATATATATATATATATATATATATATATATATATACACTAAGAAAAAAGGGGGAGCTGGTAGCGCTCTGCTATATATATACACACTAAGAAAAAAGGGGGAGCTGGTAGCACTCTGCTATATATATACACACTAAGAAAAAAGGGGGAGCTGGTAGCGCTCTGCTATATATATACACTAAGAAAAAAGGGGGAGCTGGTAGCGCTCTGCTATATATATACACTAAGAAAAAAGGGGGAGCTGGTAGCACTCTGCTATATATATACACTAAGAAAAAAGGGGGAGCTGGTAGCGCTCTGCATTATATATACACTAAGAAAAAAGGGGGGAGCTGGTAGCGCTCTGCATTATATATACACTAAGAAAAAAGGGGGAGCTGGTAGCGCTCTGCATTATATATACACTGAGAAAAAAGGGGGAGCTGGTAGCACTCTGCTATATATATACACTAAGAAAAAAGGGGGAGCTGGTAGCGCTCTGCTATATATATACACTAAGAAAAAATGGGGAGCTGGTAGCGCTCTGCTATATATATATATACACTAAGAAAAAAGGGGGGAGCTGGTAGCGCTCTGCTATATATATACACTAACAAAAAAGGGGGAACTGGTAGCGCTCTGCATTATATATACACTAAGAAAAAATGGGGAGCTGGTAGCGCTCTGCTATATATATATATACACTAAGAAAAAAGGGGGGAGCTGGTAGCGCTCTGCTATATATATATATACACTAAGAAAAAAGGGGGGAGCTGGTAGCACTCTGCTATATATATATATATACACTAAGAAAAAAGGGGGGAGCTGGTAGCGCTCTGCTATATATATACACTAAGAAAAAAGGGGAAGCTGGTAGCGCTCTGCTATATTTATATATATATACACTAAGAAGAAAGGGGGAGCTGGTAGCGCTCTGCTATATATATATATATACACTAAGAAAAAAGGGGGAGCTGGTAGCGCTCTGCTATATATATACACTAAGAAAAAAGGGGGAGCTGGTAGCGCTCTGCTATATATATACACTAAGAAAAAAGGGGGGAGCTGGTAGCGCTCTGCTATATATATACACTAACAAAAAAGGGGGAACTGGTAGCGCTTTGCATTATATATACACTAAGAAAAAAGGGGGGAGCTGGTAGCGCTCTGCTATATATATACACACTAAGAAAAAAGGGGGAGCTGGTAGCGCTCTGCTATATATATACACTAAGAAAAAAGGGGGAACTAGTAGCGCTCTGCATTATATATACACTAAGAAAAAATGGGGAGCTGGTAGCGCTCTGCTATATATATATATATATACACTAAGAAAAAAGGGGGGAGCTGGTAGCGCTCTGCTATATATATACACACTAAGAAAAAAGGGGGGAGCTGGTAGCGCTCTGCTATATATATACACTAAGAAAAAAGGGGGAGCTGGTAGCGCTCTGCTATATATATATATATATATACACTAAGAAAAAAGGGGGGAGCTGGTAGCGCTCTGCTATATATATACACTAACAAAAAAGGGGGAGCTGGTAGCGCTCTGCTATATATATACACACTAAGAAAAAAGGGGGAGCTGGTAGCGCTCTGCTATATATATACACTAAGAAAAAAGGGGGAACTGGTAGCGCTCTGCATTATATATACACTAAGAAAAAATGGGGAGCTGGTAGCGCTCTGCTATATATATACACTAAGAAAAAAGGGGGAGCTGGTAGCGCTCTGCTATATATATATATATATATATATACACTAAGAAAAAAGGGGGGAGCTGGTAGCGCTCTGCTATATATATACACTAAGAAAAAAGGGGGAGCTGGTAGCGCTCTGCATTATATATACACTAAGAAAAAAGGGGGAGCTGGTAGCACTCTGCTATATATATACACTAAGAAAAAAGGGGGAGCTGGTAGCACTCTGCTATATATATATATATATATATATATATATATATATATATATATATACACTAAGAAAAAAGGGGGAGCTGGTAGCGCTCTGCTATATATATACACACTAAGAAAAAAGGGGGAGCTGGTAGCACTCTGCTATATATATACACACTAAGAAAAAAGGGGGAGCTGGTAGCGCTCTGCTATATATATACACTAAGAAAAAAGGGGGAGCTGGTAGCGCTCTGCTATATATATACACTAAGAAAAAAGGGGGAGCTGGTAGCACTCTGCTATATATATACACTAAGAAAAAAGGGGGAGCTGGTAGCGCTCTGCATTATATATACACTAAGAAAAAAGGGGGAGCTGGTAGCGCTCTGCATTATATATACACTAAGAAAAAAGGGGGGAGCTGGTAGCGCTCTGCATTATATATACACTAAGAAAAAAGGGGGAGCTGGTAGCGCTCTGCATTATATATACACTGAGAAAAAAGGGGGAGCTGGTAGCACTCTGCTATATATATACACTAAGAAAAAAGGGGGAGCTGGTAGCGCTCTGCTATATATATACACTAAGAAAAAAGGGGGAGCTGGTAGCGCTCTGCTATATATATACACTAAGAAAAAAGGGGGGAGCTGGTAGCGCTCTGCTATATATATACACTAACAAAAAAGGGGGAACTGGTAGCGCTCTGCTATATATATACACACTAAGAAAAAAGGGGGAGCTGGTAGCGCTCTGCATTATATATACACTAAGAAAAAATGGGGAGCTGGTAGCGCTCTGCTATATATATATATACACTAAGAAAAAAGGGGGGAGCTGGTAGCGCTCTGCTATATATATACACTAACAAAAAAGGGGGAACTGGTAGCGCTCTGCATTATATATACACTAAGAAAAAATGGGGAGCTGGTAGCGCTCTGCTATATATATATATACACTAAGAAAAAAGGGGGGAGCTGGTAGCGCTCTGCTATATATATATATACACTA
The DNA here is from genome assembly GCA_027917425.1 of Gastrophryne carolinensis. Lineage (NCBI taxonomy): Eukaryota > Metazoa > Chordata > Amphibia > Anura > Microhylidae > Gastrophryne > Gastrophryne carolinensis. The sequence continues at coordinate 183,711,741 of CM051235.1, forward strand.
AGAAAAAAGGGGGGAGCTGGTAGCACTCTGCTATATATATATATACACTAAGAAAAAAGGGGGGAGCTGGTAGCGCTCTGCTATATATATACACTAAGAAAAAAGGGGAAGCTGGTAGCGCTCTGCTATATATATATATATATATACACTAAGAAGAAAGGGGGAGCTGGTAGCGCTCTGCTATATATATATATATACACTAAGAAAAAAGGGGGAGCTGGTAGCGCTCTGCTATATATATACACTAAGAAAAAAGGGGGAGCTGGTAGCGCTCTGCTATATATATACACTAAGAAAAAAGGGGGGAGCTGGTAGCGCTCTGCTATATATATACACTAACAAAAAAGGGGGAACTGGTAGCGCTTTGCATTATATATACACTAAGAAAAAATGGGGAGCTGGTAGCGCTCTGCTATATATATATATATACACTAAGAAAAAAGGGGGGAGCTGGTAGCGCTCTGCTATATATATACACACTAAGAAAAAAGGGGGAGCTGGTAGCACTCTGCTATATATATATATATACACTAAGAAAAAAGGGGGGAGCTGGTAGCGCTCTGCTATATATATACACACTAAGAAAAAAGGGGGAGCTGGTAGCGCTCTGCTATATATATACACTAAGAAAAAAGGGGGAACTAGTAGCGCTCTGCATTATATATACACTAAGAAAAAATGGGGAGCTGGTAGCGCTCTGCTATATATATATATATATATATACACTAAGAAAAAAGGGGGGAGCTGGTAGCGCTCTGCTATATATATATATACACTAAGAAAAAAGGGGGGAGCTGGTAGCGCTCTGCTATATATATACACACTAAGAAAAAAGGGGGGAGCTGGTAGCGCTCTGCTATATATATACACTAAGAAAAAAGGGGGAGCTGGTAGCGCTCTGCTATATATATATATATATACACTAAGAAAAAAGGGGGGAGCTGGTAGCGCTCTGCTATATATATACACTAACAAAAAAGGGGGGAGCTGGTAGCGCTCTGCTATATATATACACACTAAGAAAAAAGGGGGAGCTGGTAGCGCTCTGCTATATATATACACTAAGAAAAAAGGGGGAACTGGTAGCGCTCTGCATTATATATACACTAAGAAAAAATGGGGAGCTGGTAGCGCTCTGCTATATATATACACTAAGAAAAAAGGGGGAGCTGGTAGCGCTCTGCTATATATATACACTAAGAAAAAAGGGGGAGCTGGTAGCGCTCTGCTATATATATATATATATATATATATACACTAAGAAAAAAGGGGGGAGCTGGTAGCGCTCTGCTATATATATACACTAAGAAAAAAGGGGGGAGCTGGTAGCGCTCTGCTATATATATACACTAAGAAAAAAAGGGGGAGCTGGTAGCACTCTGCTATATATATACACTAACAAAAAAGGGGGGAGCTGGTAGCACTCTGCTATATATATACACTAACAAAAAAGGGGGAGCTGGTAGCGCTCTGCTATATATATATACACACTAAGAAAAAAGGGGGAGCTGGTAGCGCTCTGCATTATATATACACTAAGAAAAAAGGGGGGAGCTGGTAGCACTCTGCTATATATATACACTAACAAAAAAGGGGGAGCTGGTAGCGCTCTGCTATATATATATACACACTAAGAAAAAAGGGGGAGCTGGTAGCACTCTGCTATATATATATACACACTAAGAAAAAAGGGGGGAGCTGGTAGCACTCTGCTATATATATATATATATACACACTAAGAAAAAAGGGGGAGCTGGTAGCACTCTGCTATATATATATATATATACACACTAAGAAAAAAGGGGGAGCTGGTAGCACTCTGCTATATATATATATATATACACACTAAGAAAAAAGGGGGAGCTGGTGGCACTCTGCATTATATGTGGAGAATAAAGGAGGACTTGAGAGCATTCTGCTTTAAAGAGGGAGAGAAAAGGGGACCTGTTGTTACTCTGCAATACATAGGGAGTAAAACAAGGGACCTGATGCCATTCTGCATTTTATAGGGAGGAAAAGGGGGACCTAACAGCACTCTGCAATAAATAGGATTAAATGATGACTTTATGGCATTCTGCATTATATATACACTAAGAAAGAAGGGGAAGCTGGTGGCACTCTGCAGTATATGGGGAGAATAAAGGGGAACTTGAAGGCACTCTGCTTTAAACAGGGAGAGAAAAGGGGACCTGCTGTTCCTCTGCAATAAATGGGGAGTAAAATGAGGGACCTGATGCTATTCTGCATTACAGGAAGAGAAAGGGGGACCTAACAGCACTCTGCAATAAATGGGATTAAATGAGGGACTTGATAGCATTCTGCATTAAACAGGGAGAGAAAAGGGGACCTGCTGTTACTCTGCAATAAATGGGGAGTACCGTAAAATGAGGGACCTGATGTGATTCTGCATTACAGGAAGAGAAAGGGGGACCTAACAGCACTCTGCAATAAATGGGATTAAATGAGGGACTTGATAGCATTCTGCATTAAACAGGGAGAGAAAAGGGGACCTGCTGTTCCTCTGCAATAAATGGGGAGTAAAACGAGGGACCTGATGCGATTCTGCATTACAGGAAGAGAAAGGGGGACCTAACTGCACTCTGCAATAAATAGGATTAAATTAGGTACTTATGGGACACTGAATTTTACAGGGAGGGAAAAGAGGGACCTGACTGGCACTTTGCATTATACAGGGTGAAGAAAGATTGACACAATAGCATTCTGCATTATACAGGGAAAAAAGGGAACCACATGAAACTCTCCATAGTAAAGGTTGAGATGATTGATGTGATAGCATTCTGCATAATACAGACAAAGAAAAGCTAACCCCTTTATGACATTCTCTAATATCCTGGGAGAAATGCGGTCTCATGGTACTCTGCACAATACAAGGAGAGAAAAGAGGACCTAATGGCACTCTGCATTGGGGACTTGATGGCACTCATTGTACAGGGGAGATGAGGGAAACTTCATGGCACTCTGTATATGACAGGAAGAGAAAAGTGGAAAACTAATGGTATTCTGTATTAAACAAGAAGGGAGAAGGGGACCTGCTTGCACATGTGATGATCACCATAACGGAATGGGTCAGGTTTCTCTGCATTACATCACGGTGTAAGGTGTGTAAAACCCTTTCCAACCTGGCAGGTGGCAGAGAAAGGGTTAAATGTCAGCCATAACCACTCAGAAGTAACCATGCATGCTCCTATAAGTGCATTCCTTACAGCAGACAATGCCACACACAACAGGCGGCTGCGTCAGACAACTGGTAATACTGGAGGGGCTGGCGACCCGCTGAGCTGACAATCGTCTGATCTCTGGAGATTTGACAGGTCAGTGATTACAAACATTATACTGCAAACATGACTTTTACTGGTGCATTGTATGTCTGGCGTGGGGGTGGAACAGTGAAGTTCACAACATTCCATTAGCTTCCGCCAACATTTCTAAGAAACCGAGTGCCACACCCTCACTTCCACCTGCCGGGGGGTAAGGTGAGTATGGTTATTTTTTCCCCTCTGTTTCCCATTCAAGTCTATGATAGGAGGTATCATTTGGGTTGTGTGCCCCAGTCTCTGGAAAGCTGCTGATGGAGCCAAATAATTGCATGATGGAAGACCACCAAACATATGAGGAACATGGTGCAGATTTAAAGAAGAACAGAGATCCCCTTTTGACTATAAATGCATTTTTAGAGTGATAAAAGAAAGTCATTTCAACTCTTCTAAAACCCGTATGTAATGTTACTTCTCCTTTAATAGGGAACAACACACAGAAATGTCACTTTCTCTGGGTTGTTCCTCTAAGTGGGGGCATCATAAATTGGCCCCGCTATGTGTATCCCCGCAGGTCGCCCGATTCACTCACCTTCCTGGCGCACGGCTCGATCAGCCAATCAGCCCACGTGAGTTCATTCGGTTTCCTTCGGCTCTGCTTATGGATAAGTCGCCCTACTTGGCCGACTAAGCAGGCAAGCTGGGCCGAGCAGAGCCGAGTGCACCATTCGCCACATACCCCAACTGGAACCAAGGGCCTTATTTATCAAGGGATAGCGCCAGGTAGTGTCTCACTAGCGCCAGGTAGCGCCAGCTATCGGCGGCTACCAACTCCCGAACGCCAGGCTGCGAACACAATCACGCATTTATCACGCTAAATGAGGCTAGCGCCGGCGAGAGCGCCAGCTAGCGCAGGATTCATCATGTAGCAGACTTCAACGAACAGCGCCGCTGCTAATCCCATCACAGCGCCAGGTATGACCTCTCGCTACCTGGCGCTCTCCAATGCATTTCAATGGAGCAATCTTTAAGTATTCATAATTAATTGATATTAATGTTTTTTTTTTTTTAAGGTAAAAAAAAAAAAAAAATTGTGCAGAATTGATATTACAGGTCTGATATTAATGTATTCATATTACAAAATGTTTATAAAAACTTGTTTATTATTTTTTTCCACAAATAAGGTTGTTTGGGGGTTACAAAACTACTTTTAACACATCGCCGCCAGCGCTCTGGGGTTTAAACATGCATTTTACAGCGCGAGAATTTTTTGAGCGTGATTTGTTAATGAATATGCTGGGAGCCGTTCGCTATGGCCATTCGTTGTCATGCGCTCCCATACAATGCGGAACCTGTCAAACAGCGACTCCTAACCCCGTATTCAACATTACCGCACACCGACTGAGTCGCTGTCAACAACCGAACGACGGCCAAGCACAGCGAATACTAGCGGGCGCTGTGAAAATCACACTACTGTCGCTCATCTGTCACTACCTGGCGCTATTAATAAATCGGCCTCCCCGTGCTTTGATTGGATGAGAGCCCGCACATGAGCCTTAGGGCCGGGAATAGTCAAACTTTAAGCAAGCCAGAAATCCTAATGAGGATGAGCAATGCTGCTGAGTAATAGTCACTAATATTATGGGAGAAGTGTAGTGGGTGTAGAAGCCTCTAATGCACAGTCACTATATTAGAAAGTTGCATACTTTAGGGTCAGCATTACAGTACATCTATGATTGTTCATTCACATTGCAGGTGTTATGTAGAAAGGTGGGTGAAAGACGCTCCCGATGGACAGTCACTATATTTATATAGAAATTTGCTTATTATTGGGTCAGCGTTGCATCTATGGGTGCTTCATTCACAATGCAGGTAATCATGTAGAAAATTGATTATAGAAGCCTCTGATGGACAGTCACTATAATAGTTGGTTTTTGTATCTATGGGCCACATGTCATCTAGAAAGGTGGGCCTCTGGTGGACAGTCACTAAATTAGAAAGTTTATTATTGGGTCAGCATTGCATCTATGGGTGACTCATTCACAATACAGGTATATCATGTAAGGAATGAAAGAAGCCTCCAATGGACAGTTACTATAATAGAAAGTTGCTAACGTTAGGGTCAGCAATGTATCTATGGATGTTTCATCCGCAATACAAGTGTCATGCTGAAAAGTGGGTGAAAGAGGCCCCTGATGGACAGGATGTATATTAGAAAGTTTCGGGGTCAGCATTACATCTATGAATAGTTAACTTTAAAGAAAATCTCCTTTTGGGAAAATGCCAGATATTCCCCTGATCTGGGGTTGTTCCCATACAACCCTATAAAGCTGTGAGTGTGATAGCAGCAAGGTGGGAGAGATAGACAAGTGTGCCCGGCGGGTGCTCGCTGTCTTAGCGCCGCCATTATCAGACTCAGCTGACCTGGAAAAGGAGATCCTTGGGAGCCGGAGAGAGCGCGCCAGGCGCATGGAGTGGTCGTTGTCCTTATTTTTGCTATTGTACAAGATTTGAAAAGTTGAGTATGATAAAAGAAGGGAAGCCTTCATTTTAACAGTATTATACTAGGATGCCCATCTTCATGTATTTTTTCTATATGGGAACTGATGAGTGTGCAAGAGATTTGAACCTAAAGGAGGCCTAGACCATTTAGAGCTGTATTATCAGATGTGAAAGACATCTTTGTACCTAATATTGGAAAGAGCTAAAGTAATCTTGGAGACGTTATCTGGGAGCTCTGGGATTATTCTTAAACTGGATCAACACCATTTTTTTCTTTAACGGGTGTTGATCCCGCAGACAGCTAATCAAAATTAGCTTGGGGGGCATCCAGAATGCTGGAGTCTTCCCCCACACATAACCCCCCAGAACGCCCGTAATCCTCACCTTCATTACGAGCCAGCGTCAGGACCTGCGATTGGCCGGTGGGCGGTCATGGGGGTAAGCCGTTCCAGTGGCCGGCACTGAGGATGCGACCATGGCCCACGTGACCACCCAGTGGCCAATTGCGGGACTGGAGGGTTATGTGCAGGGGGGCAGCATTGTGGATGCCCCCCCCCCCAGCTTCTTTTTATTACCTTACTGCGGGACCAACACCTATTAAAGAATAAACGGGTGTTGGTCCGGTTTAAGACTTGCTATCCATATACATCTGGTAAGAGTTTATTTTTGGTGATGGGACCACGGGTTAAAAGAGAGTTCACATGGTGTAAGATAAAGTTCCTTGCAATCAGTTTGCCAATATTTACTGGACTATTTGTAAACCCTATAAAGCTGGTAAAAGTTGGCCGGACGCTGCAGTCTCATAAAACCAGAAGCACCAGTCCGGGAGAAAAGTGGGTGAAAGAAGCTTCATGCTCAAAGGTCAGTATTGATGAGTCAATCATTGATGAGAGAATCCCCCTTTAATATAATCTTTTAGTGTGCAAACCGATTGTCCCCAGATTCTAATCTATTGGCAGTTTACAGTAAATATGTAAAAACGTATGTGAAAGATGCATCTGGCTGACACTTAATTAGAAAGCATTATAAAAAGAACAGCAATAGAAAAACATCTATACATAGTTTACAGAAGGTGGAATCCCCCTTTAAATCCTGACATTCTGTATTGCAGAGAAATGTTGCCGGGGGTTGTGTGACAGGAGACTGCAGCCTATATGGAAGCACTATGGAGGCTGCAGCTGGCTGCATTGGGATGTGGCTACTGTATGTGGTACAGGGGAGGGAAGGGTCTTACCTGTGTGATGTCTAGCGGTGTGATGTCTCTCTCGCTGTGTCTGTCTGTCTGTCTGTCTGTAGCTCTGCAGAGACTCAGTAATGACAGGAAGTCAAGTCACTTGCCCCACAGCTACTTTATATGTGCAGCCAGCTTATCACACCTCGCCCGTCCCTCCCATTATACACACAGACAGGTTAGTGGTTGGAAGCGAATGATGAGCCCTAGCAAGAGAATGTGGCAGATACATGCCCAGGAGCTTCAGGGTGTTCCCTGCCACTGCTGTGTACTTAGACACTATGATACAATTGGCACCATTATACAAATAGATTTTATTAGTGACCAGGTCACTAGGCTGGGTTGTGGGTCTCAGAAGCAGAAATTTTGCTAAGGGAGTGGAGCAGTACCATGACAGTCTTTAAAAGCAGAGTGGCCTGTGGCTCTCATACAACAGAAAACATCTGAGACTCCAAGCCGGGGTCAGGACAGGCTGTGGTCAAACAGACTGGGATAAGTATCTGCAGGTTCTTCAGTCATATAAGGATCTACATACAGAGCCTTGTTTGGGATGTGTAGCAGTACAGTGGCCTTTACAGCCAATCAGGCCTGATATACAGCAGAAAGCTGCCTGGAGCAAATTTGGATTTTAATTGGTGCTATGGGGCACTTGTTCCGGGCCCCCACAGCTCAGGGATTTCCATCTCCATTATTAACAGGGATGCATAATCAGGGCTGGATTATAGTATGGGGTTGTTCTTTTTTGCAACATTACATGGGTGCCCTCAGGACCAGATTCTAATTAGTGCACCTGCTCTGGGCACCCACAACTCAGGCAGATCCAGCGACATTGTCACCTGAGATGGCTATAAGTAGTCATTGGTGGCTCAGTGTGGTGTAATCTTGTGTGATGAACTGTATGTGCAAGACTGTGATTGTGGGGTTATACAGTGGGGGGGCTTAAGGAGTGTCTGTGATCGAGGGTTTGGGGAGCCCACCAAAAAAAAAACTGCTCAATACTATGGACACTCTGAATCAGGCCCAGCCCTAGAGATTTCAGGCAGGGCCAAGGCAGGCAGGCACTGTCATAAGGTTCTAGGAGTTCCTCGGTCATATAAGGAACCCTGTAGTGTACCTTTGTTCGGGCACTTAAACAATACAGTGAGCATTCTTAAAGTGGAACAAAACCCAGAATTGTGAGCTGTGTGAAACTCCCCTGGTTGCCGAAACAAACGTATCTCTTCCCGGTCCTACGGCTCATGCGCGGCCACTTGTCCAATCAGCGCGCTCAGCAGCTCTAAGCCGAGTGGCTCCGAGCGCGTTGGACCGGAAAAGAAGGTAAGTGTATGGGCGACCTGGGGGTTTTCACACAGCGGGGCATCCTGATTTTGGATGCCCCGGGGGGAGGGAATCGATTGTCCCAAGAATCTTATAGATTCCTGAGCCAATCGTCGTGAGTCTAGGTCCTCTTTAAAGCTGATGCCACATACATCAGAACCCCCCTCTCCCGGGGGAGTCAGGCAAGGCCAGGCTAGACAGAAGTCAAGCAGTCACTGTTATAGGGATCTACAGGTTTCATATAAGGATGGCCTTTATAGAACCTTTGCTTGGATACCAAAACCTTAAACCGGACCTTCACCATAATTTATGGAAAAGCCCAAACCCATAAAAAACGATTCCCCAGCATCTATAATTAATATATTTTAAGTTTTTAGTCACTTATTATTCTTTCCTCCACTGGGCTGCAACTCTGTTTGGAACTTTAGGATACGGGCGCCCCCATCTTGACTCAGAAGCATCACATTTACTGAGAAGAGGAGAGCGGGATAAAGTACAGGGGGTCGAGTTATAGCTGTGCTTTGCTCAGACAGAGCAGAGCTGGGGTCAGGAAAAGGTCAGCAATCCCATAATGCAGAGCAGCACAGTCAGAAGGCACTTCCTGTTTGCAGGTTGTCTGATGTTCCATGAGCCGCCATCTTGGATGTTTAAAGGCTCATAACATGCAGTAGATGCAGGTAGGATGATTTTTAATGTGGACAATCTGTATGTACAGGGTGTGGGAAACATATAAAATAGACTCTTATTCAGAGTGAAGGTCCGCTTTAAGGTAACAGTAAGTGTCTCGGGTAGAGTGTCTTAGCATGCCTTCATGGCCACTATTCAAAGCTTGATAGAGAGGAAGAAACATGGAGTAATAAACTCAGGAATATTTTGGATACAGACAATTATGTTGGGGATGAACGATTAGGTAGGAATAAAGAGATCAAACAAGTCTTTTCTCATTTGAAACAGGCACGCAAACAATATGTACGTTTATGGTGGAATATAAATAGTTTGGTGTGGTATAAAGAACAACAGCTGATTCCCAGGGGATTGCGAGTGCTTGGGAGGTCAATGAGACCTTCAATCAAAGGTGGGAGACACATCTTCATGACTGCTCTATGGCATTGATCAATATGTTGATTGACTTTGACAAAGAGTTACTCATGAAGGTTAAAGTGAACCTCCAGAAGTTGTATCAACAGCTAGCAGAATGCTTTCCAGGACACCTTGAAAAGGGATCTGGATATATACGAGGATGGGATAATACAAAACAAAAGATCAAAAATGGCCAGAGACAAGAGGGATAAAGACGACAAAAGAATCTATAAATGGCGTCATCAGGGTAATGGAAGGAGTGGTCATTTTAACCACCTTTTCCAACGCCTGTAGGGGTCCCAGGAGCATTTTTTATCCCCTAGCAATATGGAGCAGGGAGACACAGGAGGAGGCCGACGAGGAGGGTGGAAAGAGATTCAGGGGAAAGAGGAAACAGACGGGTGAGCAATGGACGAACCAATTGGGATCCCCTGAGATTGGCACCCCACCGTCCGAAGAGACGGAGGATGTAGAACTTAGGGCAACCAATCCCACCCTAACCACAGTGGCGAATGTAACCTCCCACACTGCTCAGGATCATCATGATGCACTACAAATTGTCAATCTAACGGAATATGAATTATCAGACATGGAGAGGTCAGTATTAAACAAGGGACTTAGTTTTTCCCCAACTAACTCAATGAATAAATTTGAAAGTATAAAGGACTTATTCATGTTTTGCAGAAAATTATTGTTGAAGAAACATTTTTCGACTAAGAGGGGCGAGGTGTCCTCCATTGATATCCCTTCTCACAGTGGCAATGTCATGGAGGATGATTTAGAACGGGAATTCCTAAACTTTGATCCCCACCTTTGTGAGGAAACCCCAAAGACTTGGTTGACTCTAATCAATAAACTCAGGAAACCCTCGAGATTTACTCCTACCTTTGGATCGGCACCAGCGGTGCTTACCTTTTTTCGCGTGGTGAGTGGAGCAATTGAAAATCTGATAAAACCTAAAGTTCGGTATAACCTTACTAAAGGGGAGCAGGCGGCCACGCGTTCCTTACAGACCAATCCCGCCTTTGTCATCCGTGAGGCTGACAAGGGCGGGAATGTGGTCCTGTGGGCATGGCTGATTATGTTATAGAGGCCCAAAGACAACTGGGGGATAGGATGAACTATGAAAAATTACCCTTTAATCCAGTTCCACATTATAAGGCATCCTTTGAGGCGATCCTGGATCGGGCAATTGTTAATGGGGAAATTGATCAACCGATCTTCGAATTTCTCAAAGTTGATTTTCCGGTGACACCAACACTGTATTTATTACCCAAGGTCCACAAGAACACCAGGATACCTCCTGGATGGCCAATTATCTCTGGCATAGGAAGTCCCACTGAAGAGGCAAGTGTGTACATAGATGCACACTTGCAGGGATTTGTTCAGTCTTTATCTTCCTATATCCGGGATTCACTCGATTTGATGAATAAACTGGAGGGAATCTCTTGGCCGGAGGATACCCTGTTGGTTACGGCCGATATAGAGTCATTATACACTAACATCACCCATCAACTGGCTCTTTTTTCTGTGGGTTACTTTCAAAACCTGGAGTCTGATTTATTGAAGGACCGACAAGAATTTATTTTGGAATTGTTGGAATTCATTTTGTCCCACAACCATTTCGTTTTTGATAATGCCCCATACCGCCAGGTGAGGGGAGTGGCCATGTGGGCACGTTGTGCGCCCTCTGTGGCAAACCTCTTCCTGGGGTGGTGGGAGTGTGAAGTGGTCTTTGGGGAATCTATAAGCGGATACCAGCCACATATTGGGGGCTGGTTCCGGTTTATAGATGACGTGCTCTTGATAGTGCTCTTGATTTGGCATGGTTCGGTTGATCTTTGCCATGATTTTCTCACGAAATTGAATCAGAATGATCTAAATATCTTCTTAACGTATGACGTATCTGCTACACAAGTGGAATTCCTGGATCTGAAGTTAAGATTGGAATGCAATGGTACTATATCTACTACATTATTCAGGAAAAAGACGGCCGTTAATAGTCTCCTTCACTTTGGGAGCTTCCATCCAAAACATCAAAGGATGGGTATTCCCAAAAGTCAATTCACCCGAGTTCGGAGGAATTGTTCTAAAAAGGAGGAGTTCTATGAGCAAGCGCGGGGTCTTGTAAAACGATTTTGTGACCGGGGTTATCCCCAAAAAATTGTGACCAAAACATACCAGCAGGTGGCTGGGATGGCGCGTGCTGATTTGCTGAAGGGTACGAAAAAAGGATGATTCTGTACGTTTTGTGACGAGATACAATAGCAGGTGGGGGTCAGTCCGGAATATCCTGGATAGACACTGGGATATCCTACGATCGGACCCCACTGTTGGAACATTCATAGGTAAGAAGGCACGTATGACAGCCAAAAGGGCCCCAAATCTGAAAAGCCTCTCGTGTAGGAGCCATTTCATTAGACCTAGTATGTGGCTTGAACAACATAAAGTAAAAGGTAGTCATGGCTGTGGGAATTGTTCCATTTGTCAGTTCATTGTGAATACTGATTCGGTTACCAATCGGTACACCAAAGATTTAGAATTCGAGATTTTTTAAATTGTAAGACCAAACAGGTTGTATATCTTTTGGAAAGTGGCTGTAATCTATGCTACATGGGTGAAACTAAGAATGCTCTGAGGGTCAGGATTCAGGCCCATCTCTCCAATATTAGACTTGCGGACAGGGATATGGATTCACAAAAGATTATATCCCCAATAGCAGACCATTTTTTAAGGGTCCATGAAGGCCAATCATCTACTTTGAGGGTCACCCCAGAATAGATTGAAGTGGATGTATAGATTGAATACAATTGCACCCCTTGGTCTCAATGAAGATTCTTCATTTGAGTCATTCTTGGGGAGGTGATCTAAGGGGTTGGTGGGGTGTGTTGCAAGGGGTTGTGTGTCTTTTGCTTTTGTTTTGGTTGTTTGTTGTTTTCTCCGTGACTTATGCATTTATACATTGATTTTTTTAGATAATCACGATTGAAGCCGTTGCTTGAACGACATTTGATAAACAATCTCTTTGAGAATATCGAAGGTTGAACTTTGCACCAACTGAAGCCTCGGCTATATTTATTATCGCTGGGGCTATCATGCACTGGTGTGGGGTGGGGTCAAAAAGGGGGGTATGGTGTGTTGGTGGGGTGCTGTACAGATTAAATTGTTGATGTGACCAGCATGAAGTGCTGGATCATAATTATTATTTTTAATATGTTGTGGGGGTGGGGGCGGGAGGGACGTTTGGGGTGCATAGATTGTGTTTATATTGACCTAATTATTAGTGTGATCAATTAGTGTTGAGTATTGGTTTGTATCATCAGATGAAAAACTCATTTGATCAAATGCCACTTTATTTATTGTGCATACACTGATCGATTCATCGCTGGATCAGTTTGGTGTTCAGTAGTGGACCTGAGTCTGTGAGAGAAAATATTGCCTGTTCAAATGCTATTGTATTCATTGAGATTGAATCCTTTTGAGGCCATGTTTAATCATGTTGTTAAATAAGATGTTGATATTTAAATATATTGTCAATTATTATATGTATTGCATATATATATATATTTTTTTTGGATTTATATGTATTTTAATGTGGTATGTTGTAATTTGTTGTATTTGGGATAGTTTAGGATTAACAATGCCCCCCATGCAGCCTTACAGTAGCCCAGTAAGCACATTGCATTGGCACTTTAGCTAATCACCAATAGGATATGGATATGAAAAATGGTTATTTGATTAGATTAGGGAATAAGGGGGTTTATTAGGGTCGCTCCTGCTGGTGGGATGAATTGTATGCTGTTTTTTAATTGTATGTGATTGCATTGTCTATGTCGTTTTTATATTTATGAATTAAAAGAGGATCATTATGAATTATTAGTGTTACTTATTTATAGTAGGTAAGTGGTGCCTCCCGTATTCTTATCCCATTGGCGGTGTGCTGGAGCCGCTAGTAGTTTTTGGTAGTAAGTGTCTTTTAGGCTGGCTTCACACCAGCGAGGATGCGGAACGCTATATACAAGGGTCAGAGCAATCAATAATAACATAAGGATTGACAGGTTACACTATCACATATAAATCCCATTCCTGGACCTTTGTTCGGGCGCTGAACCAGTATGGTGAGTGTCTTTTCAAGCTTATTGGACCTGATGTTATATATAAGGGTCATGACAGGCAACACTATCATAAGGATCGACAGGTTACACCATCATATGAGGAACGCTTTACAGAACCTTTGAGCAGGAACTGAAACTGTAGAGTGAACATCCTTTAGTTCTGCAGCCACAAACAACATTCCAGGTTGGGTCAGAACAGGCAGACACCATCATAAGGACGTGCATGTTCCACAGTCATACATGGAGCCCCTTTACTGAACCTTTGTTCGAGCGCTGAAACAGTAAGGTGTCATTTAGAGCTGAAGCTGCATACAACATCCCACCCTCTGGGATACCAGCCAGGGTCAGGTCAGGCAGACACATACAACAGAAGCCCTGATGAAGATCTGGACAGGGTAGGCAGTGATCAAACAGACACTGTTATAGGACTTCCATGGTCATATAAAGAGTCCCTTATATATCCTTTGTTCAGGCACTGAACCCCAGGGAACCCCATTAGCCATGGGAAAGTACCACCACTCCACAGCAATTTATAAGTCAGGAGTTTTCTCTTATGATACTGGGAAGAGATATATTTGGGGGAGAAGTGGGAAGCCTATGCAATAGGGCCAGGTGTCCCCAGCTCTTTAACAGGGCCCACTATAGATTAGGTAGCTTCTGTTGAAGCCTCTATTAAAGTGGACCAAAACCCAGCACGATCGGCCCGGGAATCTATAAGATTTCCAGACATATCGATTCTCTCCCCCCGGGGCATCCAAAATCAGGATGCCCTGCTGTGTGAAACCTCCCAGGTCGCCCTGTTCACTTACCTTGCTTCCCGGTCCAACAGCGCATGCGTGAGCCGTGGCCACATCCCCGCTATCCCTCTAGCAGGGCGCGTGCCCACACCAGGCATTTGAGAATGGTCGACGCGGGCATGCTCCCTGTTAGAGGAAAGTGGGGGATGTGGCCGTCAGCGCGCTCGGAGCCACTGGCCTTAGACGCTGACTTAGACAGCATGATATAAGTGCTGATTGATGTGCGGCCGCACAAGCATCATAGGACCGGGGAGAAGTGCGTTGCGCTCGGCTATCTGGGGGGTTTCAAACAGCAGGGGAGAGGATCAAAACCCGGGATAGTCAAAATCATGGGTTTTAGTCCACTTTAAGATAACCATGACTACATCATTATTATTCATTCATTTATAAAGCACACTGTAGCACTTCCGTAGCACTGCACAGCGTAGTGATTACAGACAGGGTAGAACATACTGGACATACACTATTAGTCTATATAGGAGAGAAGCCTGCGCTTACCAGCTTACAGTCTTAAGTATAAGGGGTGGAGACAAAGTGGAGGGTTCACAAATAATCAGTATACAGTTATGTGGCATGTGTCCTTTAGAGAATTACTTCCTAGATAGAATTACTATCTAGGATTTTGCCCCTGGGGTATCCCAATTTGCCACCCAGCGTATGGAGCACGGAGTGGCTGCATTCCAGGCTTCCCTGTGGTCTAAGACATGGAACCCCCCAAACAGTTGAGAGTGTGCTCGGTTTTACACAGCAGGGCATCCCAAATTGAAATGCCCGAGGGGCAGTGAATCAGCCAGCTTGGAGTCTTTTAGACTCTAGGGCTGTCAGTTTAAAATGCTTGGTCATCTTTAGGCCAGGTTGAATAAGTTGGTTTAAGGAAGCTTTTGAAATATTGGGGGGTGGCGAATTGAGCATGGGAAGGCATTACAGAGAAATGAGAAGTGCAAAGGTACGTCTTTAACCAGTGTACTATATGTAAAGCTGTGACTCTCGATTGCCAAAGCTCTTTTAGTTTCACAATGTGTAGAAATTGGTGACAGTTAATGCAATGGCAATGATTCGGCAATGTCCATGCTTGCAGCAATCCACTCATGCAATCAATAGGGTTTGGTCAGGTGATCAAAAAACATAAGTGACCCCCAGCATAGGGGACTGGCTCGGATTAGTAGCCGCCAGAGGGGGGTGGCTGTCTATAGAAACATCAAACAATGGATCTTAGTGTCATTCATCACAGCGTCTATAGGGTGACGGGATAATCCCTTTTATGGCAGGCCGCAGAAACTGGTATCAAGCTGGTCTGTGACTTTAGCAAGTTTCCAGTCTGCTTTGTCAAAGTGGAATATTAGTTGAGCCAGGAAGGGGAAGGGGTTAAACCCCCTGTTAGGTTTCATTGTCCTCTGCGAGGGCATTGGTAGGATTCTCCTCTGCTTGTCCTGTTATGATGCCAAGGTTCCATAGAGGAAGCTCAGAACTCAGGAACTAGAGGCTCAGTTCTGCAATGCTGACCTACATCTAAACTTGATTTAGATCTACCTGTTAAAAGCTCAATAGAGTATTCTACCTCCATTGGTGGACTGGGGCCAAAAAAACAGCCCTGGATTTAACCAAGCCCTGGTCTACCTGAGGCATCCTTGCTGAGGTCCCCCAACCATGATACCGGGGCTATAGCATTTGGGGCTGGGGTGCCTTGGCTTGTGGGTACAGTGGGGTGGGTACAGGGTGCAGAGAAAGAGACTAAGGGGGTAGGGATTGAATGTGGGGTCTCCCTATGGCCAGTCCGCCCCTGGCTACCCCTCTACTCTGCAGACATCTTTGTGGGATGACCAGTAGGAATTCATTGTTTGTCACGTGACAGGAATTTGATGGGGCTCTGTAACCAACTAGGGTTGTCCATAGAATTCCTCGTGGGTGGGGCTGCATCACTGCCTCCCATGCCCCTCCCCCAAGCTCCCTTAAATCAATTTTTTTTTTTAGTTTTCCACCACTACTGAAGCCATGCCGATTGTCTGATCTCAAAGGTGCCATCGTGACAAGGCGTTCACGCTGTGTTAGGCGTTGTTCGGGCATGCTCGCACTCCACTACAGGGAAGCTGTGAATGCGGTGCCGGCGATCTCAGCGTTGCGGGAACAGCGCGGTAAACTGACCAGATGTCCCACTGTCAGTGGGAAAGTTCCACATTAAGGTCAACTATCCCTTCTTGGGTCCTTGCTCTGGGAACACCTAAATGGTCCACTTTGCTGACATGGGAAGCCCACCAAATGCAGAAAGCTGGATGTCTGAGTGGTTTACAACTGCTCTGACTCTCTGGCTGAATGGAGGCAGAGGAATGCATAGACTTCTGAGCATCAGCTCAATCATGTGACCCGTAATTAAGCCAAACGCTAAACCCACAAACTGGTTTAAACTGTCAAACTTTGAGGACCCCAAGAAATGGACAGTTTAGTTAAATGTGAGTTTTCCAACGACCAGGGGGGTTTCACACAGCGGGACATCCTGCTATAGAATGCCCAGGGGGGAGGCTAGTGGCCAGCCCTGGAAACTTTTAGATTATAGGGCATGCCCACAAGGGTTTTAATCCAATTTATCCACTTTTTATACTTTCTTTTGGGAACACTTTCTTCCTGTAGCCCTTCATTTACCCTTTTTAGTGACACACGCCTTGTCTCCCAAGGGCACTGTATTATTTTGTAACAGTTGTATGTTCAAAGCAGGTGTTATGACCAAACATTAGAGGGAACACTCCTAATATATAAAGCAAAAGCAGCCTGGTGTAGTTCCACCCACTGAGCACTAGAGGGAGTCTAATTGTACAGCAGTGCATTGTATGCAGAAGGTACTCATGATGGTACTCCCATCCTAGTGATCAGTATGACAGTGTTTGTAATGCCACATTGTTGACTGTGCTCCCTGCACTTTAAAGAGGAACAACCACCCTCCTCAAGTCTCCTGGGGCATCATTATTTATAATTATTATTGTTTATTTATATAGCGCCATCTTCTTCCATAGCGCTGTACAAGGTATAATTACAGACAAGGTAAAACATACTGTACAGGAATTATTATAAACTAGATGTTACAAAGTGCAAACCACATGTAACAACAAGAGACAATAGGAAGGAGAGCCCTTCCTTACAATCTAAGGCTGAGCTTACAATCTAATAGGGTACGGCTCTACCTCTTTATGTGAATAACCATATGCCCCTCTGTGTAAAACCCTGGGGGCCGCCCAATCTACTAAACTCTTCCATGAGCCCTAGCCACATCTCAGTACCGCAGCCGAATCCCCATACGTCTAGCTTGATGTACGCCCACTCCAGGTGCCAGCGGGCCCACAGCTAGATGCGAGCGGGGATGTGGCCAGCGCTGATCGCTCCATTCAGAATTTTATGCCACCCTAAACTCAAAGCAGCAAAGGAAATCTGAATGCAACGTGTGCTGCTGAGAGGCCTTCAAATGCGCCGTTGGAATGGGGGAAAGTTGTGTTTTTTGGGCAATTGTGGAACAAAACCCAAGAAAGTGAAAATCTTGGGGTTTGTTCCCCTTTAAAGGGAAATTCCACTTTTGATGGCAGTATATTTTCTTCCATTATGAGCTCCTTCTTATTTTTATTGCAGGCATTTTGGGGGTAATTCACAAAATGATTTGCTGGAATCCGCCAGATTTACACATTTACCAAGGGATCAGTTTGGCTCGGCGAATTGCTGGTGAACACTTTTGCATTCGCCCCCTTTTAGTGCGGAACACCATAGGAATCAATATTATTTAGGGAGAGATTGTCACTTTAGGTTTTTTTAGCATCTTTAATTTCTTTTTCAAGCGTGAACATTAGAAAGTTCCCCAGCGTGTGAAAAACAGCTAATAGTAATATTATTAGAATAATGTTATTAAAGTGGACCAACATCCAGCCAGATCGCCTTGGGAATCTATAAGATTCCCGGGCCGATCCAATCCCTCCCCGTGGGGTATGCAAAATCGGCATGCCCCGCTGTGTGAAACCCGAAAGGATGCCCGCAAAACTTACCTGAATCCTGGTCCAACGGTGCATGCGCGGGCCGTGGCCGCAACTCGCGATTCTCTCTAACAGGGCGCGTGCCCGCACTGGCTATTTGTGAATGGATGCGGCCGCCCATCTTGCTCGCTGATTGGCCGAGCGGCCGCGCATGCGCCGTAGGAGCGTGGTGAGGTGAGTTGAATCGGGTGATCTGGGGGGTTTCACATAGCGGGGCATCCCCGGAGGTGCCCCGGGGAAGTGGATCAAAACCCAGGATAGTCAAAATCCTGGTTGTTGGTCCAATTTAAAAATTATTATAATAATGTTTTCACATGAGTCTCATATTTTCAAATAAACTTTTATTCTTAAGTTCTTCAAACAACTCAGACCCTTCCAAGAGACCCCACCTATATTTTGAGACCCCTCCAATGCTGACATATACTATAAGTGTGTTTTCATCAAGAATTCATGTTTTTCCTAAAGTTCGCCGCCATTCTCCAAACCACTATTCAATGTAAATACTTGTGACCTTCACCAGCAAATTGCAGAGCAAACACAGCAAACAAATGCATTGCAAAATCTTTGTTCCCTGGTGTTTGCTGCTGTAAGTCTGTCATACGTGTGTCACGCGCGTCCCCCCTTAGTGTGTGGAATCACACACTGACATACTACACACTGACCACTAGAGGGGGTACACTGTGCCATCATTTTATTCTAAAGCTGCTAATGGTGTGTGCTCCCTCTAGTGCTCAGTGTGTTAAATTGCACCTACTGTCATCATCATTGTGTCATCCTTCTGCTTAGCTTTGCTGTCTCTCCTTATAAACAGACGCAGCGCGGGGGCACCTGCAGGGCAAAGTCTAGGCGTCAGCGCTCTTCCCTGGGGCAATATCTGATTTGTACCTTATGATTTCTATGTAACATTGCTGTTTAAATAAATAAGCAGTGACTGTGTCGCCAGCATCCATCTTGCATGTCATCTTCTTTCACTGCATGTCACCCAACCGGTTTAGTTTCCTCCACTGCCGAGCACACAACCGGAGTTATTTTACTTGGGAAATAAAGTGCTGGAACAATCTGCAGATCCGCTAACTGACAAAGCCCGAGTTTTTTGCCCCTCTACGTACACTCCTGGCCGGGAAGCCCAATCCTAGTGCAGGGATCCCCAACCTGTACCTCAGAGCCCTGCTGTGTGGCCCCTGCCCCCCTGCTGCATGGCCCCTGGCCCCCTGCTGCGTGGCCCCTGGCCCCCTGCTGCGTGGCCCCTGGACCCCTGCTGTGTGGCCCCTGGACCCCTGCTGCGTGGCCCCTGGCCCCCTGCTGCGTGGCGCCTGGCCCCCTGCTGCGTGGCCCCTGGCCCCCTGCTGCGTGGCCCCTGGCCCCCTGCTGCGTGGCCCCTGGACCCCTGCTGCGTGGCCCCTGGACCTCTGCTGTGTGGCCCCTGGACTGTCTGCTGTGTGGCCCCTGGACCCCTGCTGTGTGGCCCCTGGACTGTCTGCTGTGTGACCCCTGGACCCCTGCTGCGTGGCCCCTGGACCCCTGCTGCGTGGCCCCTGGACCCCTGCTGCGTGGCGCCTGGACCCCTGCTGCATGGCCCCTGGACCCCTGCTGCGTGGCCCCTGGACCTCTGCTGTGTGGCCCCTGGACTGTCTGCTGTGTGGCCCCTGGACCCCTGCTGCGTGGCCCCTGGACTGTCTGCTAGACCAGAACACTTGCAAAGGTCTAGAGCACCATTGAGGCTGAGGGCTTACACAGTCACCTGGGCCAGACACTCTGTACATCAGGACACCACTTTGATATCCATTACTTAGGTGAACACATTGTTGCTAGGGAGAACTGTTTTCTGGAACAGAGTTGCCAAAAAATAGAAAATAAAAAATGAACAGATATGCTCAGTGCATTGAGCTCATCATATCGGCACAAAACAATGTAAACTTTTAAAAGGTCATCAAAAGTGAAATTACCCTTTAAACCTGTACACTTCCCCATAGTTATGAGCCGAATAATGTGCAATGTTCTGGTTCTGCATCACTCAAATCTCATTCAGTTCTTTTGGGGGGGAAATTTGGCATATGTGGTGCAAGTACTTTATGGGAAGGGGGTATCTGTGCACATTCTGCATATTATGTTTTGGGGGCTGGTCATCTGCAGTCACATGGCACCGCTGTGTGAATCCCCAGCAATTATTATACCTAATTGTATTGTGTGTGATTGGATAACCTGTGCTCAGGGCCGGCCTTAGCATGGAAAGTGCCCAGTGCGACGTTACAGGATGGGGCGCGCCCCCCAACATACATCTGCGCTTCCTCACTACTGACCTACTGACCCACATGGTTTCTGACAGCCATCATGGTTTCATGGAAGATCTCTACACATAACCAAGCCTGATGCCAGTCAATTGTTTCCTATCCATTGGCTGCCAGTTCACTTCCCCATGTGACCACCACATGACATAAGAGTCCTGCCTGTGCTGCTCTGACATAAACCAGCCATATCCAGCATTTCCTACTACACCTAGCATAGAAAAATGGCCAACATAATAATAACACATAGCGCACAATCTGTTTTGCATGGGGACTCCCTGGTAACCCGGTGAGCCAGTCTGAGCCTGCACTCCCTGCAGTCACGTGGTCCACACTCTGCCCGCCCCGGTGCTAGGTAATGGTGTAACCACCAGCGTTGTGGCTGGCGCACGGCCCCATGACAATGGTCTTTCCTCCGTCTCCCCCTGGCATTGAGCAAGAACCAACATGTCATTGCCACTTGATACTAATAGTGATAATAGTGCAATAGTGGCCATGGTGTGCACACATGGAATTCCTCCTCTGCATTTACACATCCGTGCACTGCGAACAACACAACTCCATGTACACGCTAGTGAATAAACACCATGTGAGGGACTATACACAAGTGATTTACAAAGGGGCAGTGAAGTGTACATGTGCCCAGAGCGGTGGGCTGCCCTAAACTCAGTGCCCGGGGAGCAATTGGGGGTTAGGTGCCGGTCTCAAGGGCACTTCAGTCATGTCACCTTCTGGTCACAGGCCTGTTTCCCTACCTCTAGACCATAACTGCCCCTCCAAGAGGGGCTTTTCAAGAGGGTGGGGTCACTCTGTGTGTGTGTGTATGGGGGTGGACCCTGGGGCCCATAGGAATGTAGTTACGCCAATGGCACTAGGTACTGGTACCAACACTAATTGGTTCAAATGAAAAAAAAACTATCCACAAATAACCCTTTTAGCTACCATGTTTCCCTAAAAAACAAGACCTACCCAGAAAATAAGCCCTAGTATGATTTTTCTGCATTTTTTTGCTAATGCATGAAATATAAGCCCTACCACGAAAATATATACCCTCCATAATCCAGCTGCCGGGCTTCAGCAGAGGGACAGGAGCATCTGTAAAGGAGGGTGAGGACACATCATGGCTGTAAAGGAGGATGAGGACACATCATGGCTGTAAAGGAGGGTGAGGACACATCATGGCTGTAAAGGAGGGTGAGGACACATCATGGCTGTAAAGGAGGGTGAGGACACATCATGGCTGTAAAGGAGGGTGAGGACACATCATGGCTGTAAAGGAGGGTGAGGACACATCATGGCTGTAAAGGAGGGTGAGGACACATCATGGCTGTAAAGGAAGGTGAGGACACATCATAGCTGTAAAGGAGGGTGAGGACACATCATGGCTGTAAAGGAGGCTGATGACACATCATGGCTGTAAAGGAGGGTGAGGACACATCATGGCTGTAAAGGAAGGTGAGGACACATCACGGCTGTAAAGGAGGATGAGGACACATCATGGCTGTAAAGGAGGGCGAGGACACATCATGGCTGTAAAGGAGGGCGAGGACACATCATGGCTGTAAAGGAGGGTGAGGACACATCATGGCTGTAAAGGAGGGTGAGGACACATCATGGCTGTAAAGGAGGGTGAGGACACATCACGGCTGTAAAGGAAGGTGAGGACACATCACGGCTGTAAGGGAGGATGAGGACACATCATGGCTGTAAAGGAGGGTGAGGACACATCATGGCTGTAAAGGAGGGTGAGGACACATCATGGCTGTAAAGGAGGGTGAGGACACATCATGGCTGTAAAGGAGGATGAGGACACATCATGGCTGTAAAGGAGGGTGAGGACACATCATGGCTGTAAAGGAGGGTGAGGACACATCATGGCTGTAAAGGAGGGTGAGGACACATCATGGCTGTAAAGGAAGGTGAGGACACATCACGGCTGTAAGGGAGGATGAGGACACATCATGGCTGTAAAGGAGGGTGAGGACACATCATGGCTGTAAAGGAGGGTGAGGACACATCATGGCTGTAAAGGAAGGTGAGGACACATCACGGCTGTAAGGGAGGATGAGGACACATCATGGCTGTAAAGGAGGGTGAGGACACATCATGGCTGTAAAGGAGGGTGAGGACACATAATGGCTGTAAAGGAGGGTGAGGACACATCATGGCTGTAAAGGAAGGTGAGGACACATCACGGCTGTAAGGGAGGATGAGGACACATCATGGCTGTAAAGGAGGGTGAGGACACATCATGGCTGTAAAGGAGGGTGAGGACACATCATGGCTGTAAAGGAAGGTGAGGACACATCACGGCTGTAAGGGAGGATGAGGACACATCATGGCTGTAAAGGAGGGTGAGGACACATCATGGCTGTAAAGGAAGGTGAGGACATGTCATGGCTGTAAAGGAGGGTGAGGATACATGAAGTCAGAAAGTTTGTCTGTTGGGAGTGAAATGTCTGATCTTGCTGGCTCTACCCCAGCCTGCCGCCATGCCAAGAACATGGCCGAATCCCCCTGCACCCCCCCCCCCCCCCTGCCACTTGGTTCTGTGCACATACAATTACTGCCACCACCATCCAGCCAGGTATAAGACATCCCCTGAAGGTAGAACCTATTTTTGGAGCAAAATGAATATAAGACCTGTCTTATTTTGGGGGAAACACGGTAGAAAAGGAACACCGTTCAGCATCCTTTACCTTCTTTAACCATCAGAGGCGTCTTCTCCCTATTGGATACATTTCTTACATAATATTAATAGAAGGTAAACTGTAACACTGATACATTTATATTTCTAGGTGATGATTAAACTGGACCTTCACCCTAAATAAGAGTCTATCTTATATGTTTCCCCCACCCTGTACATACAGATTATTCACATTAAAAATCATCCTACCTGCATCTACTGCATATTCTGAGACTATAAACATCCAAGATGGCGGCCCATGGAGGTGCAGGCTGCCTGCAAACAGGAAGTGTTGACCCTCTCCTCTCCTCAGTATGTGATGCTACTGAGCCAAGATGGCGGTGCCCATATCCTAGAGTCCTGAACAGAGTTGCAGACCAGTGAGGGAAAGAAAAAAAGTAAGTGACTAAACACGTTAAAAATATTAATTTTAGAGGCTGGGGAATATTTTTTTAAGAGTTTGGGCATTTCAATAAATAATGCTGAAGGTCCGCTTTAAATGAGGTGAAAGTTACTGACGGTCAATCTTTTTAAGGCCCAGCCATTGCAGCCAAATTAAGAGCAAGTCCAACCATTCCTAAGTGAACTTCCTCTTTAAAGTGGATCAAAACCCATTTCCTTCGTGGAGATTCTAGGGCTGGCCTACCCCCCGCAGCATCCTATAGTGGGATGCCCTGGGTGGGCGTGGCCTTGCTGTCGGGCAGGGAGGACCCAGCATGTTAAGTGGAGCACTCTTTTCACTTTGAAAATATAAGACATAATAAAGAACGTTTTTGGCCCAACCAAATAGTTAAAGTTTGAGCCACATTGAACTTAATGCCTATCTAAAGCGCAACACCACCTCCCAATTTCCTGAGACAGTCCTGCTGTTTGGATTAGGGGTAATATTTATTGATTCCAAATACCCACACATATCATTTTGCAACCCCTTACCACCAACCACCCTTAATGCAGAATAAAACACGCTTACATCATATATAGGAAGAGACTACAAAGCAATGGTGGCAGTGGAGGTGCCATATTTATCCTGCCAGGCACCAAGCTGAAGTTATGCCTGTACAGCTCTCTTATCCCTATGATGTCATGGTATAAAGCAGAGCCCCCCCCCCTTATCTAGGACCCAGAAGCGGGTGCAGTGTGTGTATAGGGGGGGGGGGGTGTTTACCATGACCTTTCTATGCTATGTATAATACTGTGTGGGAGGCTGTAGGTGCAGATTCCATCCACAATGGTAAATAGATGTTATCACCACTGGTATTTACTAAGCTAACACCCCTTATAATGGGCAGTATTACATACTGACACCTGCACTGATAGGTCCCACCCGAGTGATGGATTTCTCTTTCACAGGATTAGTGGCTTTGTCCTCCATTTTCCCCTAGAAAAATCACACATGTGACGGCACATTATTACACTTTAGGTACATTATTTCCAGTGATGTAAGGATATATTTTATAAGTTTGGAAATAACAGCACCCTGTGGGCTATGCTAAAGATTCCACC
Source organism: Gastrophryne carolinensis (assembly GCA_027917425.1). NCBI lineage: Eukaryota > Metazoa > Chordata > Amphibia > Anura > Microhylidae > Gastrophryne > Gastrophryne carolinensis. The sequence goes on from CM051235.1 coordinate 183,736,539, forward strand.
ATGTTATTCTGCATAGCCCATAGGTTTCTGTTGTTCTTATCTCATTGGAAACATGATGTGCCTAATCTGTAAAAATGCTCTGTCACAGGTACAGGTCATTTGGAGGAAAAAGGGTAGAAAAACATTTTTTTTGGCACTTTTTTGTGTTTAAAAGCTAAAAAGCTCCCCAAGATGCAGGTTGCAATCCTCACCACAATGCACACAGCAAGACACACTGGCTTCACCAAATATCTAGCATGAGCTCTGCAGCTGCACAGGGGACCATCAGGGCCAGATTAAAGGAGGGGACAACCAATACTCCCACCTATCGCTATTGCTCTACACTAATCTAGTAGGGCCTACAATAGACTCTCTGCCCAGGGGCCTTCACCTCACTTAATCTGGTTCTGGGCACCATCCAAATCTCTCTATGATAGGCCATTTAAGCACACCTTCAGTAGTAAAGCTCTCAGCTGGCCCAGCAGGTCTCTTGCTTTTGCACACTATCTCCATCATTCCATCTCTTTCTAGCTACAGCATTTTCTGTTTTCATCTATTTGCTTTCTATTCTTGTTGCCTTTTTCTGTCTTTCTCTTCTAAACGACCAGTCCATCTTTCTCTCTTATTCTTTACCCTTTTCTTTTCCACATTCCCTCAATCCCTCTAATTCCAATGCGTTCTTCTTTTTCTCTTGACCACATTTGCACCTTCTTCTTCTTCTTTCCACATTCCTTCCCTCTTTCTTCTCTTTCTTTTGTTCCTCACTTGCCTCCTCTCTGTTACATTCATCTTTTTCTCGCTTTATTCCTTCCTCTTTCCTTCTCCATTCATCTCTCTTGGTCTCTGTTTTTTCCATATTGCCTCTGTCCCCCTTTGTTCCATTTTTCTTATGATCTTGCTTTTTCCCTTTCCTCTTTTTCTCCCTATTCCTCTCTCTATCTTTCTTTTCCATGCACTCTCAAATTCTCTTTCTCACTTTTCCCCATGTTCCCTGCACTTCTCTCTCTCATTTTGCCCTGGTTCCTTCTATCTCTCTGTCTCTCTCTTTCTTTCTCTTTTCCTTGTATACTTGTGCCCTTATTCATCAAGCGATAGCGCCAGGTAGTGTCTGACGAGCGCCAGGTAGCGGCAGCTAACGGCGACTACCGACTCAAGTACGCCGGCGGCGGTCACAATGACGCATTTATCAAGCAAAATGAGGCTAGCGCCGGCGAGAGCGACGGCTAGCGCGGCATTCATCATGAAGCCGCCTGGACCGAACAGCGCCGCTGCAAATTCCCTCACAGCGCCAGGTATGAGCTGTCGCTCTCTGGCGATGTCCAATGCATTTCAATGGAGCAATCTATAATTAATCATAATTAATTGGTATTAATTATTTTTTTATATTTTTTAATGTCAAAAATTCGGAGACCACTTCTGCAATGTTAGGATTTATTTTTAAGTAAAAAAAAAAATTAAAAAAAATGTGTGCAGAATTGATCTAACAGGTCTGAGATTAATGTATTCATATTACAAAATGAATCTAAAAACATGTATAATGTTACATTCAAAAAATATGGTTGTTTAGGGGTTAAAAACCAGTTAATACCCATCGCCGCCAGCGCTCTGGGGTTTAAACAAGGAATGGACAGCGACAGCACATTCGGAGCGTGATTTGTTAATGAATATGAATCTAGCCGTTCGCTCTGGCCATTCATTGTCAGGCGCTCACATACAACGCTGGACCTGTGAAACAGCGACCCCCAAGCCCGTATTCAACATTACCGCACACCGACGGGGTCGCTGTCATCAAGCTAACGCCGGCCAAGCACAGCGAATACTGGCTGGCGCTGAAAAAATCACGCTACAGTCGCTCATCTGTCGCTACCTGGCGCTATTAATGAATCGGCCTCCCCGTTTTGTTCTTTCTCTTTTCCCCATGTTCCTTGCAATGCTCTCGCTCTTGTTTTTTTGTTCCCTGTATATATTTCTCTCTTATTTCTTTCCCTTGTTCACTCTCGCACTTTTTTTCCATTAGTTTCCCCTATCCCTTTATTGGCTTGTTCCCTCTATCACTATTCCGTTCCTGTTCCCTATTTTTCCCATCTCCCCTCATTCTTTCTCTCTTTTCCATGATTTTGTTGTCTTTGTTGTCTCTCTCTTTTCCTTTTTTGTCCATTTCTTTCTTTTCTTGATCATTTTTTTCCATTGTTTCCCCCTGGCCCTAGGAGCATTTCTTTTTCTTATGAAGAATTTTGCTGAATTTCCATAGACCCCAATAAAAAAATAGCAGCTTACCTGTTGGGGTCTTGCTTCAGTTCTTCTGATGTGAACCTAAAAATCCACCATAACCGGGAACAATGGGACCGGGAGCTATATTGTGACCCACACGAGTGTCGCGCTTTTTGCTGAGTATCAGCTCATTTGTAAGCTATGAGCGGCTAAAGATAAGTTTCAGGCTGAGGACTGAAGGGTGTGGAGGGGTAAATGGCCTCTATCGGTCACAGTGGGTGGAGGTGCGCAGAGCGCCGGCCTGTGAAAATCATTTGCTTTTCAGCAGTGTGACAAGTGTCATTTTCCAGGACCCTTGTGTTGTCAATTCCTGAAACTCAGTCCACAGGGTGCTGAGATGTCACACTTTTTAAAAAAATAAAAAAATATTTTCAATGCAACAAAGTAAAATCTGTTCTTTTGTATATAGCTGTCAAAGATATAAATATTTAACGTTTCCCCTCTGTGCCAGCAGGTTGGAGCTTTCAGCAAGTGCAATAGTCTGTGCAAGCCAAGCCATCAGTACTATAGGTCTTACTTAAAGCGATAGTCCATCCTTCTCAATATAATAAGAGCCCCCCATGGTAGTCCCACCATCTGACATACTGGGCCTACCTGAGCTGCAAGAAAATGGAAATACAAACATGGTTTACATTTACTGGTGCTGTTCTGGACTGAGGACATACTGAACTGGACTGGACTGGACTGAAGCGGTGAAAACGGATGAGAAATGCCAAGCTCTTCAATGCTTTTCAGTGGCCTCTTTGCTGAGATAACTCTGTTAGTTGAGTAGATAAATCGATCAATAGATAGATAGATAGATATGGAATGACTGGATGGATAGATAGAGGAATGGACAGATAGATGGGGGATGACTAGATGGATGGATGGATAGATAGGGATAAATAGACAGATAGATATGGGATAGATAGATAGATAGATAGATAGATAGATAGATAGATAGATAGATAGATAGATAATAGACAGATACATAGGAGAAAAATAAATAGATTCAAAGATAGATAGATAGATATGAGATAGATAGATAGATAGATAGATAGATAGATAGATAGATAGATAGATAGATATGGGATGAATAGATAAAAAGATAGAAGGGCATACACAGACAGATATATGTGGAATATATAGAAAGAAAGAAAGATAGACAGATAGATAGACAGACGGACGGACGGACGGACAATGAAAATACAGATAGTTAGGGGATACTTTATAGATGAAAATATACCGGTAGATTGGTTTGAGATAGATAGATAGATAGATAGAGGTTGGATAGATAAATAGATAGATGAGGATAAATAGACAGATAGATATGGGATATATAGAAGACTAGATATATAGAGGCTGATTTGTTAATAGCGACATGTAGCGACAGTTGAGCGACTGTAGCGGTATTTTCACAGCGCCCGCTAGTAGTCCCTGTGCTTGGCCGTTGTTCGGTTGTTGACAGCGACTCGCAGGCCGATTCAGTAATAGCGCCAGGTAGCGACAGATGAGCGCCAGTAGCGTTATTTTCACAGCGCCCGCTAGTATTCGCTGTGCATGGCCGTTGTTCGGTTGTTGACAGCGACTCAGTCGGTGTGCGGTAATGTCGAATATGGGGTTAGGAGTCGCTGTTTGACAGGTTCCGCGCTGTATGGGAGCGCCTGACAGCGAATGGTCATAGCGAACGGCTCCCAGCATATTCATTAACAAATCACGCTCAAAAAATTCTCGCGCTGTGAAAAGCTTGTTTAAACCCCAGAGCGCTGGCGGCGATGGCTTAAAAGTAGTTTTTAACCCCCAAACATCCATATTTTTTGATAAAAAAATTAAACAAGTTTTTCTAAACATTTTGTAATATGAATACATTAATATCAGACCTATAATATCAATTCTGCACAAATTTTTTATTTTTAATTTTTTTACCTTAAACATTGCCGAAGTGGTCACAGAATTTTTGACATTAAAAAAAAAAAAAAATTAATAACAATTAAATATGAAGATTTAAAGATTGCTCCATTGAAATGCATTGGAGAGCGCCAGGTAGCGAGAGGTCATACCTGGCGCTGTGATGGGATTAGCAGCGGCGCTGTTCGTTGCAGTCCGCTACATGATAATTCCCGCGCTAGCTGACACTCTCACCGGCGCTAGCCTCATTTAGCGTGATAAATACGTGATTGTGTCCGCCGCCTGGTGTTCTGGAGTCGGTAGCCGCCGATAGCTGGCGATACCTGGCGCTAGTGAGACACTACCTGGCGCTATCCCTTGATAAATAAGGGCCTCAGTCAGTGTGGCGTAATGTTGAATACAAGGTTACGAGTCGCTATTTGACAGGTTCCGCGATGTATGGGTGCGCATGATAACGACTGGCCCCCCACCATATTCATCAAAAAATCACGCTCAAAAAATTCTCGTGCTGTGAAATGCATGTTTAAACCCCAGAGCGCTGGAGGCGATGTGTTAAAAGTCGTTTTTTAACCCCCAAACCACCATATTTTTGGAAACCAAAAAAAAAAAAGTATTTTAAATAATTTAGTAATATGAATACATTAATATCAGACCTGTAATATCAATTCTGTACAATTTTTTTTTTCCCTTAAAATTATCTAAAATGGCACAGAATTTTTCACATTTAAAAAAAAACATTAATAATTAATTATTAATATTTAAAGATTGTTCCATTGAAATGCATTGGAGCGCACCAGGTAGCGAGAGGTCATACCTGTCGCTGTTCAAGGTCGGACGCTGGCGCTGTGGGCTGAGGCTGGAATAATGATGAATGAGTCGTTTTATGGCGCTATCTCAGTCGCTAAGCAGGATTGCCTTGATAAATGTGTGATTGTGGTGGGGAGCCGGCGTTCTCGGGGCAGGGCCCGTCATTACCGGTCGCTACCTGTCGCTATTCCTTCATAAATAAGGGCCATAGACAGATAGGGGATAAATAGATAGATAGATAGAAATCTGAATGGAATGAGTGCTGCTGATTGAATGAGCAGCATATGCATGCGCCATGGGAATGAGAAATAGTTAACTTTACAGGGCATCCCTGAAATATACACAGTGGGGCATCCCAAATCGGGCAGAGGAACAACAGGCAAAGAAGCCAAATTCTTTAAAGCAGTCCCACTTTTCTAATGAATTGGTGTGGGATGGCTCTGTGACAAGTTCAGGGGGGCATACAGATTGCTGAAGCCCCCAGCGCAATGCCCCCTGCAACACCCCGAAACCCTTACCTGCACCTCTATCCTTGACAAAATGTGTGGAATGTGTAGATTCCATCCACAATAGTACTACAAAAGATGTTATCAGTGCTGACATTTGCTAAAGTAATATTCCCCATTCATCATGCTCGTGTACTAGATAGAATGTCACCTTACAATGTTGCTTAATGGCTTTTCACTTCTACATTAACTAGTTAAACCGGACCTTCAGCGTGATTTAATGAAAAGCCCAAACTCTTAAAAAATGGTTCCCCAGCATCTAAAATTAATATATTTTACGTTTTTAGTCACTTACTTATTATTCTTTCCCCCACTGGGCTGCAACTCTGTTCAGGAATTTAGGATACGGGCGCCGCCATCTTGACTCAGAAGCATCACACTTACTGAGGAGAGGAGAGTGGGATAAGGTACAGGGGGGCGGGTTATAGCTGTGCTTTGCTCAGACAGAGCAGAGCTGGGGTCAGGTAAAGGTCAGCAGTCCCAGAATGCAGAGCAGCACAGTCAGGAGGCACTTCCTGTTTGCAGGCTGCCTGATAAGATGGCGGCTTCCATAAGCCGCCATCTTGGATGTTTAAAGGCTCATAACATGCAGTAGATGCAGGTAGGATGATTTTTAATGTGAGCAATCTGTATGTACAGAGTGTGGGAAACATATAAGATAGACTCTTATTCAGAGTGAAGGTCCGCTTTAAAGGCTTTCTCCCAAGTTCCCAGAATCCACTGGGGGTGCAGTGCCACCCAGGTACTTGTACACAGCAAGCACGCAGAGCGGGGTAACCACCAGGGGCCTGCGCATGGCACTTCTCTGGCTCAGAAAACTGTATAGATAGGGAGCCTATCTGTCATGTCCTGTCCAGTTTTTTCTATATTTTATTATATGTTTATCTTTCATAGGCATTTAGATTGGTTGAGTATTGGGAATACAATTACAATGTGGCACTGATGCCCTAAATAAAGAATTAAAGCAAAAAAAAGATATAAGCTGACAGATACAGATGCACTTTATAACACAACCTCTGCTTAAAAAACAAACACATTCAGATAAAATATTATATTTGGCTTGCCCAGTGCGCTTACACAGATTTAAAACATTAGTATATAAAACCACTGTCAGTAGATCTCAGTGTAAACAATATATACATCTATATAAATCTCAAGGATAACACTCTACAAATCCCCAAATTGTTGTGGGCAGCCTGTGGGATTAAGTCGGTCTCCACCACCCACTCAGGAATTTTAGGGAGTTGGCAACCTGAGGTTGTGCCTGACTGTAACACATTGGGCAGGGCTGGATGTACCCTGGGGTGGCCTGGTGACCCTCACATGTACTATTTACATACTAGAAATAGACCAATCACCAGCTCACAGGAGAACATCTTCGTAGCCTGGGGATTAGTTATGTCAGGGCACAATATTTCACAATAAATATGTTAAGGGACAAGTTACTAAGCTTTAGGATTTGCGTCTTGGGCAGCATTAATTGCAATGGAATGAGCGTACTGTTTGTTGATGTCATCCACTGGCATGTTGAACGCATCTGTCAGCTGGTATATAGTAGACTGAATATAGGAACAAAGTGGACTTAGGAACAGGCAGGATGTAGAAGCTGGCTGGATACAGGAACAAACTGGACGTAGGAACTGGCAGGATGTAGAAGCTGGCTGGATAGAGGAACAAACTGGACATAGGAACAGGCAGGATGTAGAAGCTGGCTGGATAGAGGAACAAACTGGACATAGGAACAGGCAGGATGTAGAAGCTGGCTGGATACAGAAACAAACTGGATGTAGGAACAGGCAGGATGTAGAAGCTGGCTGGATACAGAAACAAACTGGACGTAGGAACAGGCAGGATGTAGAAGCTGGCTGGATACAGAAACAAACTGGACATAGGAACAGGCAGGATGTAGAAGCTGGCTGGATACAGGAACAAACTGGATGTAGGAACAGGCAGGATGTAGAAGCTGGCTGGATAGAGGAACAAACTGGACATAGGAACAGGCAGGATGTAGAAGCTGGCTGGATACAGGAACACACTGGATGTAGGAACAGGCAGGATGTAGAAGCTGGCTGGATAGAGGAACAAACTGGACATAGGAACAGGCAGGATGTAGAAGCTGGCTGGATACAGGAACACACTGGATGTAGGAACAGGCAGGATGTAGAAGCTGGCTGGATAGAGGAACAAACTGGACATAGGAACAGGCAGGATGTAGAAGCTGGCTGGATACAGGAACAAACTGGACATAGGAACAGGCAGGATGTAGAAGCTGGCTGGATACAGGAACAAACTGGACGTAGGAACAGGCAGGATGTAGAAGCTGGCTGGATACAGGAACAAACTGGACATAGGAACAGGCAGGATGTAGAAGCTGGCTGGATACAGGAACAAACTGGACATAGGAACAGGCAGGATGTAGAAGCTGGCTGGATACAGGAACAAACTGGACATAGGAACAGGCAGGATGTAGAAGCTGGCTGGATACAGGAACAAACTGGACATAGGAACAGGCAGGATGTAGAAGCTGGCTGGATACAGGAAAAAAATGGACTTAGGAACAGGCAGGATGTAGAAGCTGGCTGGATACAGGAACAAACTGGACATAGGAACAGGCAGGATGTAGAAGCTGGCTGGATACAGGATCAAACTGGACATAGGAACAGGCAGGATGTAGAAGCTGGCTGGATACAGGAACAAACTGGATATAGGGACAGGCAGGATGTAGAAGCTGGCTGGATACAGGAACAAACTGGACATAGGAACAGGCCGGATGTAGAAGCTGGCTGGATACAGGAACAAACTGGACGTAGGAACAGGCAGGATGTAGAAGCTGGCTGGATACAGGAACAAACTGGACGTAGGAAAAGGCAGGATGTAGAAGCTGGCTGGATACAGGAACAAACTGGACGTAGGAACAGGCAGGATGTAGAAGCTGGCTGGATACAGGAACAAACTGGACGTAGGAACAGGCAGGATGTAGAATCTGGCTGGATACAGGAACAAACTGGATGTAGGAACAGGCAGGATGTAGAAGCTGGCTGGATACAGGAACAAAGTGGACTTAGGAACAGGCAGGATGTAGAAGCTGGCTGGATACAGGAACAAACTGGACATAGGAACAGGCAGGATGTAGAAGCTGGCTGGATACAGGAACAAACTGGACGTAGTAACAGGCCGGATGTAGAAGCTGGCTGGATACAGGAACAAACTGGATGTAGGAACAGGCAGGATGTGGAAGCTGGCTGGATACAGGAACAAACTGAATGTAGGAACAGGCAGGATGTAGAAGCTGGCTGGATACAGGAACAAACTGGACATAGGAACTGGCAGGATGTAGAAGCTGGCTGGATACAGGAATAAACTGGACATAGGAACTGGCAGGATGTAGAAGCTGGCTGGATACAGGAACAAACTGGACATAGGAACTGTCAGGATGTAGAAGCTGGCTGGATACAGGAACAAACTGGACATAGGAACTGGCAGGATGTAGAAGCTGGCTGGATACAGGAACAAACTGGACATAGGAACAGGCAGGATGTAGAAGCTGGCTGGATATAGGAATAAACTGGACATAGGAACTGGCAGGATGTAGAAGCTGGCTGGATACAGGAACAATCTGGACATAGGAACAGGCAGGATGTAGAAGCTGGCTGGATACAGGAACAAACTGGACATAGGAACAGGCAGGATGTAGAAGCTGGCTGGATACAGGAACAAACTGGACATAGGAACTGGCAGGATGTAGAAGCTGGCTGGATACAGGAATAACCTGGACGTAGGAACAGGCAGGATGTAGAAGCTGGCTGGATACAGGAACAAACTGGATGTAGGAACAGGCAGGATGTAGAAGCTGGCTGGATACAGGAACAAACTGGACGTAGGAACTGGCAGGATGTAGAAGCTGGCTGGATACAGGAATAAACTGGACATAGGAACTGGCAGGATGTAGAAGCTGGCTGGATACAGGAACAAACTGGACATAGGAACTGGCAGGATGTAGAAGCTGGCTGGATACAGGAACAAACTGGATTTAGGAACAGGCAGGATGTAGAAGCTGGCTGGATACAGGAACAAACTGGACATAGGAACAGGCAGGATGTAGAAGCTGGCTGGATACAGGAACAAACTGGATGTAGGAACAGGCAGGATGTAGAAGCTGGCTGGATACAGGAACAAACTGGATGTAGGAACAGGCAGGATGTAGAAGCTGGCTGGATACAGGAACAAACTGGACGTAGGAACAGGCAGGATGTAGAAGCTGGCTGGATACAGGAACAAACTGGACATAGGAACAGGCAGGATGTAGAAGCTGGCTGGATACAGGAACAAACTGGACATAGGAACAGGCAGGATGTAGAAGCTGGCTGGATACAGGAACAAACTGGACGTAGGAACAGGCAGGATGTAGAAGCTGGCTGGATACAGGAACAAACTGGACGTAGGAACAGGCAGGATGTAGAAGCTGGCTGGATACAGGAACAAACTGGACGTAGGAACAGGCAGGATGTAGAAGCTGGCTGGATACAGGAACAAACTGGACGTAGGAACAGGCAGGATGTAGAAGCTGGCTGGATACAGGAACAAACTGGATGTAGGAACAGGCAGGATGTAGAAGCTGGCTGGATACAGGAACAAACTGGACGTAGGAACAGGCAGGATGTAGAAGCTGGCTGGATACAGGAACAAACTGGACATAGGAACTGGCAGGATGTAGAAGCTGGCTGGATACAGGAATAAACTGGACATAGGAACTGGCAGGATGTAGAAGCTGGCTGGATACAGGAACAAACTGGACGTAGGAACAGGCAGGATGTAGAAGCTGGCTGGATACAGGAACAAACTGGACGTAGGAACAGGCAGGATGTAGAAGCTGGCTGGATACAGGAACAAACTGGATGTAGGAACAGGCAGGATGTAGAAGCTGGCTGGATACAGAAACAAACTGGACGTAGGAACAGGCAGGATGTAGAAGCTGGCTGGATACAGAAACAAACTGGACATAGGAACAGGCAGGATGTAGAAGCTGGCTGGATACAGGAACACACTGGATGTAGGAACAGGCAGGATGTAGAAGCTGGCTGGATAGAGGAACAAACTGGACATAGGAACAGGCAGGATGTAGAAGCTGGCTGGATATAGGAACAAACTGGACATAGGAACAGGCAGGATGTAGAAGCTGGCTGGATACAGGAACAAACTGGACATAGGAACAGGCAGGATGTAGAAGCTGGCTGGATACAGGAACAAACTGGACATAGGAACAGGCAGGATGTAGAAGCTGGCTGGATACAGGAACAAACTGGACATAGGAACAGGCAGGATGTAGAAGCTGGCTGGATACAGGAACAAACTGGACATAGGAACAGGCAGGATGTAGAAGCTGGCTGGATACAGGAAAAAAATGGACTTAGGAACAGGCAGGATGTAGAAGCTGGCTGGATACAGGAACAAACTGGACATAGGAACAGGCAGGATGTAGAAGCTGGCTGGATACAGGATCAAACTGGACATAGGAACAGGCAGGATGTAGAAGCTGGCTGGATACAGGAACAAACTGGATATAGGGACAGGCAGGATGTAGAAGCTGGCTGGATACAGGAACAAACTGGACATAGGAACAGGCCGGATGTAGAAGCTGGCTGGATACAGGAACAAACTGGACGTAGGAACAGGCAGGATGTAGAAGCTGGCTGGATACAGGAACAAACTGGACGTAGGAAAAGGCAGGATGTAGAAGCTGGCTGGATACAGGAACAAACTGGACGTAGGAACAGGCAGGATGTAGAAGCTGGCTGGATACAGGAACAAACTGGACGTAGGAACAGGCAGGATGTAGAATCTGGCTGGATACAGGAACAAACTGGATGTAGGAACAGGCAGGATGTAGAAGCTGGCTGGATACAGGAACAAAGTGGACTTAGGAACAGGCAGGATGTAGAAGCTGGCTGGATACAGGAACAAACTGGACATAGGAACAGGCAGGATGTAGAAGCTGGCTGGATACAGGAACAAACTGGACGTAGTAACAGGCAGGATGTAGAAGCTGGCTGGATACAGGAACAAACTGGACATAGGAACTGGCAGGATGTAGAAGCTGGCTGGATACAGGAACAAACTGGGCGTAGGAACAGGCAGGATGTAGAAGCTGGCTGGATACAGGAACAAACTGGATGTAGGAACAGGCAGGATGTGGAAGCTGGCTGGATACAGGAACAAACTGGATGTAGGAACAGGCAGGATGTAGAAGCTGGCTGGATACAGGAACAAACTGGACATAGGAACTGGCAGGATGTAGAAGCTGGCTGGATACAGGAACAAACTGGACATAGGAACAGGCAGGATGTAGAAGCTGGCTGGATACAGGAACAAACTGGACATAGGAACTGGCAGGATGTAGAAGCTGGCTGGATACAGGAACAAACTGGACATAGGAACAGGCAGGATGTAGAAGCTGGCTGGATACAGGAACAAACTGGACATAGGAACTGGCAGGATGTAGAAGCTGGCTGGATACAGGAATAACCTGGACGTAGGAACAGGCAGGATGTAGAAGCTGGCTGGATACAGGAACAAACTGGACATAGGAACAGGCAGGATGTAGAAGCTGGCTGGATACAGGAACAAACTGGACATAGGAACAGGCAGGATGTAGAAGCTGGCTGGATACAGGAACAAACTGGACATAGGAACTGGCAGGATGTAGAAGCTGGCTGGATACAGGAATAACCTGGACGTTGGAACAGGCAGGATGTAGAAGCTGGCTGGATACAGGAACAAACTGGATGTAGGAACAGGCAGGATGTAGAAGCTGGCTGGATACAGGAATAAACTGGACATAGGAACTGGCAGGATGTAGAAGCTGGCTGGATACAGGAACAAACTGGACATAGGAACTGGCAGGATGTAGAAGCTGGCTGGATACAGGAACAAACTGGATTTAGGAACAGGCAGGATGTAGAAGCTGGCTGGATACAGGAACAAACTGGACATAGGAACAGGCAGGATGTAGAAGCTGGCTGGATACAGGAACAAACTGGATGTAGGAACAGGCAGGATGTAGAAGCTGGCTGGATACAGGAACAAACTGGATGTAGGAACAGGCAGGATGTAGAAGCTGGCTGGATACAGGAACAAACTGGACATAGGAACAGGCAGGATGTAGAAGCTGGCTGGATACAGGAACAAACTGGACGTAGGAACAGGCAGGATGTAGAAGCTGGCTGGATACAGGAACAAACTGGACGTAGGAACTGGCAGGATGTAGAAGCTGGCTGGATACAGGAACAAACTGGACGTAGGAACAGGCAGGATGTAGAAGCTGGCTGGATACAGGAACAAACTGGACGTAGGAACAGGCAGGATGTAGAAGCTGGCTGGATACAGGAACAAACTGGATGTAGGAACAGGCAGGATGTAGAAGCTGGCTGGATACAGGAACAAACTGGACGTAGGAACAGGCAGGATGTAGAAGCTGGCTGGATACAGGAACAAACTGGACATAGGAACTGGCAGGATGTAGAAGCTGGCTGGATACAGGAATAAACTGGACATAGGAACTGGCAGGATGTAGAAGCTGGCTGGATACAGGAACAAACTGGACGTAGGAACAGGCAGGATGTAGAAGCTGGCTGGATACAGGAACAAACTGGACGTAGGAACAGGCAGGATGTAGAAGCTGGCTGGATACAGGAACAAACTGGACGTAGGAACAGGCAGGATGTAGAAGCTGGCTGGATACAGGAACAAACTGGATGTAGGAACAGGCAGGATGTAGAAGCCGGCTGGATACAGGAACAAACTGGATGTAGGAACTGGCAGGATGTAGAAGCTGGCTGGATACAGAAATAAACTGGACGTAGGAACAGGCAGGATGTAGAAGCTGGCTGGATACAGGAACAAACTGGACGTAGGAAAAGGCAGGATGTAGAAGCTGGCTGGATACAGGAATAAACTGGACGTAGGAACAGGCAGGATGTAGAAGCTGGCTGGATACAGGAAAAAACTGGATGTAGGAACAGACAGGATGTAAGACCAGAATGGATACAAGAACCAACTAGATGTAGGAATAAGCAGGATGTATGAGCTTGCTGGAGAAAGGAACATACTAGGGCCCTTATTTATCAAGCGATAGAGCAAAGGTAGTGTCCGACGAGCGCCAGGTAGCGGCAGCTAACGGCGACTACCGACTCAAGTACGCCCGGCGGCGGTCACAATGACGCATTTATCAAGCAAAATGAGGCTAGCGCCGGCGAGAGCGACGGCTAGCGCGGCATTCATCATGAAGCCGCCTGGACCGAACAGCGCCGCTGCAAATTCCCTCACAGCGCCAGGTATGAGCTGTCGCTCCCTGGCGATGTCCAATGCATTTCAATGGAGCAATCTATAATTAATCATAATTAATTGGTATTATTTTTTTTTTATATTTTTTTAATGTCAAAAAATCGGAGACCACTTCTGCAATGTTAGGATTTATTTTTAAGTCAAAAAAAAAAAAATATGTGCAGAATTGATCTAACAGGTCTGAGATTAATGTATTCATATAACAAAATGATTCTAAAAACATGTATAATGTTACATTCAAAAAATATGGTTGTTTAGGGGTTAAAAACTAGTTAATACAGATCGCCGCCAGCGCTCTGGGGTTTAAACAAGGAATGGACAGCGACAGCACATTCGGAGCGTGATTTTTTGATGAATATGAAGCTAGCCGTTCGCTCTGGCCATTCGTTGTCAGGCGCTCACATACAACGCTGGACCTGTGAAACAGCGACCCCCCAGCCCGTATTCAACATTACCGCACACCGACTGAGTCGCTGTCATCAAGCTAATGCCGGCCAAGCACAGCGAATACTGGCTGGCGCTGAAAAAATCACGCTACAGTCGCTCATCTGTCGCTACCTGGCGCTATTGATGAATCGGCCTCCCTATATAGGGATAGGCAGGATGTAGGAACAAGTTAAATACAGGCAGGCAAGATGTAAGACCAACTGTATACACAAACAGACTAGATAAGCAAGGCATAAGGGCTGGCTGGATACAGGAAAAAAATGGACATAGGAATAGGCAGGATGTAAGACCAGAATGGATACATACACAGACTAGATGGAGGAATAAGCAGGATGTATGAGCTGGCTGGAGAAAGGAACATACTAGATATAAGCCTCGATTCAGAGAGACATAAAAAAACTTCCGTTTTCGTGCCAATCTGTTTTTTTTGTGAAATGTTTCCGTTCTCGTATGAGCATATGAGCGATTCTATGCATGCATTGAAAACCTTCTGTAAAGTTTCCGTACGTTCGTACGGCAGATTACGAATTACGAGGATGTCATTTTCCATCCAGACTTTTCCGTTTCATTTTCACATGTTACAACATAGGCTTTCGTTTTTGCCCTTTTCCCATCGTATCCTCCAACGAATCCTTTACGTTTCCCATTCGATTCTGTTTCCCTTTTTCAATAAATATTCGTCCAGATGGAAATCCTTACCATCTTGCGCCTGCGCACTACAAACTTAACTCATTAAAGTGCTCGACTAGATGCAGGAATATGTAGGATGAAGGTAAAGGAGCAGCTGGATGCAGGATCAGACTAGATGCAGGAATAGGTAGGATGAAGGTAAAGGAGCAGCTGGATGCAGGATTAGACTAAATGCAGGAATAGGTAGGGTGAAGGTATAGGAGCAGCTGGATTCAGGATCAGACTAGATGCAGGAATAGGTAGGGTGAAGGTATAGGAGCAGCTGGATTCAGCATTAGACTAGATGCAGGAATAGGTAGGGTGAAGGTAAAGGATCAGCAGGATGCAGGATCAGACTAGATGCAGGAATAGGTAGGGTGAAGGTATAGGAGGAGCTGGATTCAGGATCAGACTAGATGCAGGAATAGGTAGGGTGAAGGTATAGGAGGAGCTGGATTCAGGATCAGACTAGATGCAGGAATAGGTAGGGTGAAGGTATAGGAGCAGCTGGATTCAGGATCAGACTAGATGCAGGAATAGGTAGGGTGAAGGTATAGGAGCAGCTGGATTCAGCATTAGACTAGATGCAGGAATAGGTAGGGTGAAGGTAAAGGATCAGCAGGATGCAGGATCAGACTAGATGCAGGAATAGGTAGGGTGAAGGTATAGGAGGAGCTGGATTCAGGATCAGACTAGATGCAGGAATAGGTAGGGTGAAGGTATAGGAGCAGCTGGATTCAGGATCAGACTAGATGCAGGAATAGGTAGGGTGAAGGTATAGGAGCAGCTGGATTCAGCATTAGACTTGATGCAGGAATAGGTAGGGTGAAGGTAAAGGATCAGCAGGATGCAGGATCAGACTAGATGCAGGAATAGGTAGGGTATAGGTATAGGAGCAGCTGGATTCAGCATTAGACTAGATGCAGGAATAGGTAGGGTGAAGGTAAAGGATCAGCAGGATGCAGGATCAGACTAGATGCAGGAATAGGTAGGGTGAAGGTATAGGAGGAGCTGGATTCAGGATCAGACTAGATGCAGGAATAGGTAGGGTGAAGGTAAAGGAGCAGCTGGATTCAGCATTAGACTGGATGCAGGAATAGGTAGGGTGAAGGTATAGGAGCAGCTGGATTCAGGATCAGACTAGATGCAGGAATAGGTAGGGTGAAGGTATAGGAACAGCTGGATGCAGGATCAGACTAGATGCAGGAATAGGTAGGGTGAAGGTATAGGAACAGCTGGATTCAGCATCAGACTAGATGCAGGAATAGGTAGGGTGAAGGTATAGGAACAGCTGGATTCAGCATTAGACTAGATGCAGGAATAGGTAGGGTGATGGTATAGGAGCAGCTGGATTCAGCATTAGACTAGATGCAGGAATAGGTAGGGTGAAGGTATAGGAGCAGCTGGATTCAGGATCAGACTAGATGCAGGAATAGGTAGGGTGAAGGAATAGGAACAGCTAGATTCAGGATCAGACTAGATGCAGGAATAGGTAGGGTGATGGTATAGGAGCAGCTGGATTCAGGATCAGACTAGATGCAGAAATAGGTAGGGTGATGGTATAGGAGCAGCTGGATTCAGGATCAGACTAGATGCAGGAATAGGTAGGGTGAAGGTATAGGAGCAGCTGGATGCAGGATCAGACTAGATGCAGGTATAGATAGGGTGATGGTATAGGAGCAGCTAGATTCAGGATCATACTAGATGCAGGAATAGGTAGGGTGAAGGTATAGGAGCAGCTGGATTCTGGATCAGACTAGATGCAGGAATAGGTAGGGTGAAGGTATAGGAGCAGCTGGATTCAGCATTAGACTAGATGCAGGAATAGGTAGGGTGAAGGTAAAGGATCAGCAGGATGCAGGATCAGACTAGATGCAGGAATAGGTAGGGTGAAGGTATAGGAGGAGCTGGATTCAGGATCAGACTAGATGCAGGAATAGGTAGGGTGAAGGTATAGGAACAGCTGGATTCAGGATCAGACTAGATGCAGGAATATGTAGGGTGAATGTATAGGAACAGCTGGATGCAGGATCAGACTAGATGCAGGAATAGGTAGGGTGAATGTATAGGAACAGCTGGATTCAGGATCAGACTAGATGTAGGAATAGGTAGGGGGAAGGTATAGGAACAGCTGGATTCAGGATCAGACTAGAGGCAGGAATAGGTAGGGTGAAGGTATAGGAACAGCTGGATGCAGGATCAGACTAGATGCAGGAATAGGTAGGGTGAATGTATAGGAACAGCTGGATTCAGGATCAGACTAGATGCAGGAATAGGTAGGGTGAACGTATAGGAACAGCTGGATTCAGCATCAGACTAGATGCAGGAATAGGTAGGGTGAAGGTATAGGAACAGCTGGATGCAGGATTAGACTAGATGCAGGAATAGGTAGGGTGAAGGTATAGGAGCAGCTGGATTCAGCATCAGACTAGATGCAGGAATAGGTAGGGTGAAGGTATAGGAACAGCTGGATGCAGGATTAGACTAGATGCAGGAATAGGTAGGGTGAAGGTATAGGAGCAGCTGGATTCAGCATCAGACTAGATGCAGGAATAGGTAGGGTGAAGGTATAGGAGCAGCTGGATTCAGGATCAGACTAGATGCAGGAATAGGTAGGGTGAAGGTAAAGGAGCAGCTGGATGCAGGATCAGACTAGATGCAGGAATAGGTAGGGTGAAGGTATAGGAGCAGCTGGATTCAGGATCAGACTAGATGCAGGAATAGGTAGGGTGAAGGTATAGGAACAGCTGGATTCAGGATCAGACTAGATGTAGGAATAGGTAGGGTGAAGGTATAGGAACAGCTGGATTCAGGATCAGACTAGATGCAGGAATAGGTAGGGTGAAGGTATAGGAGCAGCTGGATTCAGGATCAGACTAGATGCAGGAATAGGTAGGGTGAAGGTATAGGAGCAGCTGGATTCAGGATTAGACTAGATGCAGGAATAGGTAGGGTGAAGGTATAGGAGCAGCTGGATGCAGGATCAGACTAGATGCAGGAATAGGTAGGGTGAATGTATAGGAACAGCTGGATTCAGGATCAGACTAGATGCAGGAATAGGTAGGGTGAAGGTATAGGAGCAGCTGGATTCAGGATTAGACTAGATGCAGGAATAGGTAGGGTGAAGGTATAGGAGCAGCTGGATGCAGGATCAGACTAGATGCAGGAATAGGTAGGGTGAAGGTATAGGGGCAGCTGGATGCAGGATCAGACTAGATGCAGGAATAGGTAGGGTGAAGGTATAGGAACAGCTGGATTCAGGATCAGACTAGATGTAGGAATAGGTAGGGTGAAGGTATAGGAACAGCTGGATTCAGCATTAGACTAGATGCAGGAATAGGTAGGGTGATGGTATAGGAACAGCTGGATTCAGCATCAGACTAGATGCAGGAATAGGTAGGGTGAAGGTATAGGCGCAGCTGGATTCAGCATCAGACTAGATGCAGGAATAGGTAGGGTGAAGGTATAGGAACAGCTGGATTCAGCATCAGACTAGATGCAGGAATAGGTAGGGTGAAGGTATAGGAACAGCTGGATTCAGCATCAGACTAGATGCAGGAATAGGTAGGGTGAAGGTATAGGAGCAGCTGGATTCAGCATTAGACTAGATGCAGGAATAGGTAGGGTGATGGTATAGGAACAGCTGGATTCAGCATCAGACTAGATGCAGGAATAGGTAGGGTGATGGTATAGGAGCAGCTGGATGCAGGATTAGACTAGATGCAGGAATAGGTAGGGTGAAGGTATAGGAACAGCTGGATGCAGGATCAGACTAGATGCAGGAATAGGTAGGGTGATGGTATAGGAGCAGCTGGATGCAGGATTAGACTAGATGCAGGAATAGGTAGGGTGAAGGTATAGGAGCAGCTGGATTCAGGATCAGACTAGATGCAGGAATAGGTAGGGGAAGGTATAGGAGCAGCTGGATTCAGGATCAGACTAGATGCAGGAATAGGTAGGGTGAAGGTATAGGAGCAGCTGGATGCAGGATCAGACTAGATGCAGGTATAGGTAAGGGTGAAGGTATAGGAGCAGCTGGAAACAAGTTTGAATGAGAATGACAAGATAAGTCAACGCATAGTCTGGATGGTCCTGCTGACAATATCATGTGTAGTTTTCCTATATAAGAGAGAGCTGACCCTTACTGCCCCCTGCTGGCAGCTAACACCAGAAACTTGTGTTTTTACTAGGACTCTTCCCCTAATAGTTAATATAAAGGGAATTTAAAGTGACTGTAATAATAAATAGCCACATTTATGTTCTTCCATTGTAAAGTCAATCCATGTTTCTTTCATCACTCCTTAGGATGGATCACTATATTTTTAAACAGAAACTAGTTTTTTTAATGGATGGATTTGAGGAATGTATCAATAAAAGAGTGATATTAAAAGATTAAGACGCTCACATCGAATGATTTGTGGCTGGCACATTGTGATCTGTAAACAGGTTTGATGGCTTGAGATGTCATGCATTTATTGATATAAAGGCTTTGTGGTACCAGAGGCTCCTTAGGTCAATACTCATTATACATAAGTTAATATTTTGGTAGGATGATTTGTCGCAGTTTGATTGATGGACATAATTGCAAGTTGCAAGTGGAAGAATAAGTCATCGTAATATGAAAAGGGGGGTGGCAGATTCCATAATCCTAATTTACCTGTGTATATACAGTCATACCCAATGAGCACATTACCAGCAGCCAAAGCAGCCTTTCTAAACCAGTTTTTAATTGTAGCTGGGGGAGGTCATTGAAGGAAGTATTATTATTATTATTGTTTATTTATATAGTGCCATCATCTTCCGTAGCGCTTTACTAAGTGTGATTACAGACAAGGTAAAACATATAGTACAGGGAACAATACAAAATTAGATGCCACAAGGTTTAAACCAAGTGTTGTGAGCACAGGAGACAATAGGAAGGAGAGCCCTGCTCTTGCGAGCTTACAGTCTAAAGGATGAGGGTGGAGACAAAAGGTAGGGATCACAAGTGGTATAGCTTTAGTTCTGGGCTGCATGTGCCATTTGAAGGTTATAGGAATTGCTTAAGCCAGGTCATATGCTTGTCTGAAGAAGTGAGTTTTGGGGGCACTTTTAAAGGCTTGAAGTGATGGAGAGTGGCGGATTGAGCGGGGAAGTGCATTTCAGAGAAGTGGGGAGGCACGGGAGAAGTCTTGAAGGCGGGAACGCGAGGAGGTAACCAAGGAGGAGGACAGGAGAATGTCAGAGGCAGAGCGGAGGTTGCGCTTGGGTTGGTAACGCTGGATCAGAGATGAAATGTAGGAAGGGGCCTGGTTAGAGAGAGCTTTGTAGGTGTTAGAAGTCTCTCTCTGAGAGACAGTTAACCAGTGGAGGGATTGACAGAGAGGAGCAGCACTGGAAGCGAGAGGAGAGGTGGATGGGGCGAGCAGCAGAGTTTAGAACATATTGGAGGGGAGCCAGTCTGTTTTTTGGCAAACCACAGAGGAGGGTGTTGCAATAGTCCAGTCGGGATATGACCAGGGTATGCACTAGCATTTTGATGGTGTCAGGTGAGAGGAAGGGACGGATGCAGGAGATATTTTTAAGTTGAAGACGACAGGAGTTGGCTAGGGAGTGAATGTCAGGTGTGAATAAGAGAGAGGGGTCCAGAATGATGCCCAGGCACCGAGCTTGATGAGTTGCAGTTATTGTAAGATTATTTACAGAGATTGTGGTGTTAGACAGGGGAGTGAGATGGTGGGAAGATGATCAGTTCTGTTTTGTCCATGTTCAGTTTAAGGGAGAGAGATGTCATAAAGGAAGAAATGGCTGTTAGACAGTCAGAAAAGGGAGAGAGGAGGGAAGAGAGATTCGGGCCAGAGAGGTAGATCTGAGTGTCATCTGCATAAAAGTGATATTGGAAGCCTAGCGAGGTTATTAGTTGTCCTAGACCAGAAGTGTATATTGAAAAAAGTAGGGGTCCTAGGACTGAGCTTTGTGGTACACCAACAGGCAGAGGATTGGGAGAGGAAACTGTGTTAGAGTAAGATACACTAAATGTGCGATCAGTGAGATAGGAGAAGAGCCAAGAGAGTGCGAGACCTTGGATTCCAAGAGAAGATAGAAAATTGAGAAGCAGAGCATGGTCAACTGTGTGAGAAGCAGAGGACAGGTCAAGAAGAATGAGAGCAGAGTAGTGGCCTTTGGATTTGGCAGTCAGTAGATCATTGGTGACTTTGGTGAGGGCAGTTTCAGTGGAGTGACTTGAGCAGAAACCAGACTGGAGGGGAACTAGGAGGGAGTATGTAGACCGATAGTCAGTTCTGGACATGATGTTCAAGAAGCTTGGATGAGAAGGGAGCAGAGAGATCGGGTGGTAACTGGGGAGGGCAGAGGGGTCCAGAGAGGGTTTGATGAGTTGAGTTATAACAGTGTGCTTATAAGAAGAAGGAAAGTTACCAGTGGAGAGGGTGAGGTTGAATAGAGATGTTAGAGCTGGAATGACAGATGGAGACAGTTGAGGGATAAGATGGGATGGAATGGGATCAAGGGAGCAGGTGGTCAGGTGGGCCTTTGAGACCAGAGAGGAGAGACCTTGTGCAGTTAACCATGTGAAATGAGTTAATGACTGGGGCGGGGGGGGGGGGGGGGTTGGTAGGAGGGAAGTGTTCTGAGAGGTGAAGCCACTTCAAATCGTGTCAATTTTATCTTTAAAATATGTGGCAAATTGCTCTGCTGTTAGCTGTGAGGATGGGGGAGGTGGTGGTGGGCAGAGTAGGGAGTTGAAAGTGTTAAATAGCTGCTTTGGATTCCGGCCTGTGCTGATATGAGTGATGTGGAATATTCCTGTTTAGCAGATGAAAGGGCAGACCTGAGTTCCTGAAGGGCCTTCTTGTATAACAGGTAGTCCTCCTTGGTTTTGGATTTCCTCCACTGCCGTTCAGCAACCCGAGATTGCTGTTTCAATGTTGCAGTGTTAGTATTAAGCCAAGGTTGTTTTTTTTGGCCTGAGGGTGGCTGTATTAAAGGGGAGCAACAGAGTCAAGGGCAGCAGTTAGTGTGTTATGGTAGTATGAAGCTGCAGCGTCTACATTGGTGAATGAGGGAATGGTGTGAAGGGGATGTAAAGCATTGGAGAGAGATTGAAGGTTTTGGTTTCTGAGGTTCCTGCGCAGAATTTGTGTGCGGGTGGGGGAGGGGGGTAGTGGTAAGGGAGTGTTAGTAGGTTGTGATCAGAGAAAGGAAATGGGGATGAGGAAAGACTGGATGCAGAACAGAGGTGAGTAAAGAGTAGGTCAAGCATATGTCCATCTTTGTGGGTGGGGCTAGTAGACCATTGTTTGAGGCCAAAAGAGGTGGTTAGGGATAGTAGTTTGGTGGTTGCAGGGACAATTATCCTAATTACCCTGCTCATGTGCACCTACCAGGTTAGTTATAAATTGGTCTGAGCAGTTGCCACTCCTCCTTTGTTTCTTTTGAATTTATGCAAACACATGGGGTGTGGGGTTTAGGCTGTATTGCAAGGTCTTTGACCCTTCCACCCCATGGGCTGCACTTGAGGTTACTGGCAACCTCAGGTAAGCCTGCTCCCAATTTATCTATTGCATTGTATGTCCCAAATGGGGCTCTCAGAGATTAGAGTTAGGACTGCACCTCACAGGGGCACCTTGGCGCTTGGTGGTGCAGCTTAAGTATACTTCTGCAGATGTGTGTGACAGAGCCTCTGTTTTTAACCAAGTTTAGAGACAGATTGTAGGTTGGTCAGCAAGCTAACTGGTTTGAGTGCTGTGGCTCCTTTAAGACGTTTGTATCCTAATTGCCCTGTTAGCGTGCACCTCCCAAGTTAGTTATACAATGGTCTGAGCTGCTGCCACCCCTCCAAGGTAGTAAAAGTGACCCAGGCTGAAGTATTTACCAAGTACCTACTGAAATAAGAGGAATCGTAGAATAGTAGTTTACAAAACTCAGCACCTGTAAAAAACAAGCCAAACAGAAATATTGGCTCATCCGATGTAGAACTACCATGTGATGCTCTAGTAGTCAGGAGGTGAATTTAGAGCCTGACAAATAGTGAAGAGTAGTTGTCTGGGTTTGATGTAAGCAAGGATCAGCCATGGGAATTTCAAACAACATCTATGTGAATAACAGCTTAGTGAAGATCATGTGGTGGTACAACTAATACAGGTTACAAAAGTCAGAACTTTTACAACCCTGTACACAGCACAAGAATAGGCTTCAACTGGCCCTTGACCTTTGTCTACAGTATCTTGATCCATGTGATATAAATTGATATGACTGTTAGTCAGCCTGAATAAATGCCCCTGCCATAAAAGCCATTCCCACCACAATGCTAATGGAAAGCGAAAAAATAAAAGGACAAGACAGCAGCAAAGTGGGAACCAAGGACTTCTAGTATTGGGAATTTGACGATGGTTGGACACACTGGCTGTGTAGTGACATCCCTGGCTGGCACATCTTCTGGAGCTGAGTGCCATGCTGCCGGTAAAGTCTACAATGGAACCAGATGACTGCCAAAACAGAAGAACATTCTTCCCAGCAGGATGGTAGTGCTGGCCACTGAGTTCCTTGTCCTGTATTTTCCTTGCTTCCTTGCTCGTCCTTGGAGTAGAGTTCCAGAAGAAGTGATATGGACCAAGAAGGTAACAAGAACCATTGGAATCCATCAATCAATAGAGATCTAGGTGCTAAAGATAACTGGATAACCTCATTGACTGAAGCCTAAATGGCAATGGAACACTTCAGTAGAAAATTAAAGGATGTGTCTGCAGCAAAATGGGGGCTACTCTTTTGGAATCATTTGGCCAGGAAGGTACAGGATAACATCTGGCAGTATAGAACATGATGTTGCAGCTGTGGTAGTATACCAGACTCTATGCCCTGTCATGGGTCTGGTGCTCTCCCAGGGTTGCCTGTTTGGTTGCTTGTAAACTGGCAATGTAAGTAGAGGCGTGATAAGCCACCTGCCTCCTATATGGTGCCGATACCCACATGCCCTTGCAGCATCAGGGGTATGAAAGAGCCTGGTGTCCATCAGTAGTGGCCTTATGTTCCTTCAGTGGTGCCTAGGGTACCCTGGGAGTGCACTGGATCTTTGCTAAAGGGCATAAGCAATGGCATGCTGCCTCGGTCGTCCAGCATCTAAGCCCTAGGGATACCAACACGTATGTCTGATGTGCTGGGCTGGTAGTTCTAGAGAGGTGGGCAATTTGACCCAACTTTTGCCAAAATGTGTTCCTGGCCGAACCAAACCAAACTCACAAAATCAGGTCAAATATAACTTTGACCCAAATCTAAAGCTCAACACTGGTATTTCAAGAAGAACTAGATACCTAGATTAATGGCTTTCAGGGATAGGCCACACATTTCTAGATTGGTCACTGACAAGGTTGGAAATCAACAAGATGATAAAGACAACACTGAAACCAAGAACGTGTCCACATATCAGGCTCATTTATTTTGGCAATACAGATTCCATTGCACTTCAGTCCAGTCTGGCTACAGGTAAATAACAATCTAACAGGGCTCTCTATACAAACCAATGCAAAGGAAATTGCTAGCGTTTCTGTAGCAACCAGCCAATGGTGCTGGTCATTTGGCAGCTAGAAGACACAAGTCGCCTTTGGTTGCTTGCTACAGGTGAAATCTGCATTTTCCCTTGTTACACTGGTAATTTTTAATTACTAAAAGCCCCACAATTTACAGAGTGACAGTAGTACAGTATTAATGATTACACAGACCCTGCCCTCCCGCCCACCACATCTCCAGGTCATAAAAGCATTTCATTGTAGCAATGACCTTACAACATTCATGTGTAACACAATAACAAACAAAATCCAGTGTGGGAGAAAAAAGCAATCAAATAAAAAGAGCAAGAAGGCAACAGACGTGTAACCAGAAAGCATTGGGACTTCTTCTCCAAGGTCAAACCAATTGAAAAATTGTTCCAGGAAATATCATGAACACCTCGCCAACATCACTTCCTTTTGGTGCAACATGTGATGACACAAATATGTTGCTGTAACTGGTTAAGTTATCTATATATATGGAACTGCTTTGGCATGGTCGCCCAGTTTGTATATGTATAGGCATATAGATTCACTTAAGCAACAGTTTTTTGGCTGCAAATTACCCTTCTTAGTTTGTTGTGAAAGCTCGCGTGCTGCTGTTGGCTTGGCGGTGGGGCAGTGGCGCTTTTGATATTGCAGAGGTGCAGCCGGCTGGCCTCATCCCCAGCTTTCTGTTCAGAAAGGCTAGGGGCCGAAACAAACAGGAACAGGGGAGCTGGGGATGCGGTGCCGGCAACCACAGCATCACGTCCGGTAAAGGTGAGTTTACCGGTGACCTTGGGGGTTTCACTTAGCTATAGGATATATAGTATCTAAAAGATTCCAAGGCCCAGCCACATGGGTTTTCATCCCCTGGTGCTAGTTTCACTCACCTTCTCCCGGAGCCCTCATCACGTCTCTGCATTGAGGGCGCATCCCCATTCACCTCTAGCCGTGCACATGCCTGCGCCTGACTTTTATGAATGGCATCGCGGACATGCCACGCACTTGGTTACCTTCGGCGCCGCTCGGCTGCTTAGTCGTCAGTGGAGCCAAGCAAAAGCGAGCTTTCTCTCAGCTCGAGTCTGCACAGTGGGAGCAACTTGAAGGCGAGTGGATCGGGCTACCTTGGGGGGGGATAAACACAGTGAGGCATCCCAAATCTGGATGTCGCTGCACAGAGGAACAATACGCGGAAAAGTGAACTTCCTGTTTGTTGTTCCTCTTCAATGCCTTGTCTTCTATAAGTCACAGGCACCATCTATTAACAAGATCTGTTATTGCACCATCATCATCAAAGTGTCTTTGGATAATTACCTTACTACTTGGGATTTACAACAATGGCATGTCCACATATCAACAATAATCAACACATGGGGTCTCAGAAAAATAAAGCATTGAAAGTTGGAGAGGCCCAGGACAAAGCCAGTTGAGTTCCGAAAGGAAAGACACACTGGTGCTTGGGACTCTTGTGGCCTTTTTCTATGGATCAGTTTGTGAACGAGTAGATCCATGGAAATGGCCACTGTGATCGAGCGATGAGTGAAAATTTTTTGTTGGCCGAGTGTTGCATCATTTTGGCCGGCAAAAATTTGTTCGTCACCTGACAGTTGACATGTCCATGTCTGGAAGTAAGCCATCCACTCTACTCAATGATTGAATGGTCCATTTATCTGTTGGTGGAGATAGGTCAATAATGAATGCCACAATGAAACGTGAAGGTCCCAGTACAACGGAACATCAATATTAGGGGGGGTCTAGAATAATGACACAATGATGACTAGGATGGCAGATCAATGGAACACAGACAAATGGGTTTCCAGAATGATGGAAGATTGACACTTGGGACAACAGAACAATGGCAATTTGGAGCCAAGGACAATGGAACACACTTGGGATCCAAGGAAAATGGCACAGGGACTAATGGAGCAATGGAACACTGGCATTTCAGTTCCCAGAAAATTACAGATTGGATCCCAGAACAATAAAACACTGACAGTTAGAAAGACAATGGCAGACACTGTAAATCTTAGAATAGCAGACTGGTGCTTATGATCCCAGAACAATGCCAACAGACAGTTGGATGTCCAGAAAACTGACAAACTGGCACTTGGAGTCTAAAAACAATGACAAGCTAACACAAATCCAACAACAAGTATACACTGACAGTTTGGCCTGAAATTCATAAATGGAAGAAGAAATTAGGAAGTTACTATATGAGCGAAGAAGCCTGTGCAATGTTCTGCATAAAGGTCGTCACACTACAACTAGTGAAGGCACTAACTATCTAACATCTATATTTGCCATACAGTAAGAGTGCATTAAGAATCAACATATTTGTAAGAAATGACACAATAAAACAAAAAGGTTTCGCTTATCTTTTATACAGCAGATGCAATACTAAGACAAAATGCTTTTTTTTTTTTTAGTAATTTATTACCTTGGTAAGAGCACAGAAATAGCAATCAGTTGCACATCAGCTAAAAAGCTGACATTCAAGGATCATGATGGCACTGATCTTATGTATATTTGTGACTTCTTTGTACCAGGTTATTAAATAAGTATTATGTCCATAAATCACCATTTTACAACAGTCATTTGGGCTTCCAGGAGTAAAACAGAGGCATGGTGCTATACAAGGCCATTTTATTCACAAGGCAACCTGGGCAGGTGCCTAGGTCAATCTTGCATTTAATAGGCCTAGTCACTCAATTGAGATCTAAAATAAGAGCAAAGCTGGGGTGGGGCCCTAGACGATAATAAGCCTAAGGACCCATTTGGTCATTATCTCTTGTCCCATATATGAACTTTAAAGCTTCATCTAAAATGACAAGCTGTATAACTTTTAATAAGTCTTCTACTTTTATTCAAAGACTCGCATCTTATAATTATATTATCCAATAATCCTTAATTTAAGGACCAACAAAGGACTAAAAATGTCACTTTGTGGGTAGAGCATAAGGGACTGAATATGCTACACATCATTTTATTCCTCTGAAAAGCAAGAGAGGAAGCTCGGAGGTTGGCCATTAGACCACATCCCCAAGCTACAGTAATGACACAAATCTTCAAATATGAAGGCAATAAAGGATTACAATGAGAATAAAAAGTCTGTCATTGTGGATGTATCAATGGCTACTTTTAGCCGACACTAAAAAAAGATAAGAAAAGAAATGTAAGAAAACGAATGTACACTTAAACATCTAATATTTACAATTGAAAACTACAAAAAGGTGAAAGAGAATGAATGGCATCAGGAATTCTTAATCTCGTGGCTGGTGCTCAAAGGTGTATCTGACAAGAACCAGGAATCATTTCTATTATTTTTTTTATAAAACCAATACCGTTTTCCAATGTTATGTACAAACATAGTACAATAAATATAGTACAATATCCCTTGGATCTGTGTAATGGCAATAATCTCACTTGATACCGGGAACACATACCCCCCCCTACTCTTATATACACATACACAGAACGTAGTGGTACTCTTAAGTGGGACATCGCCCAACTTGTCACATCTTAATTCCAGTCCTCAATCCCAGCTGGGGTCTCCCCTTCCAGGGAGGTGCAACCTTGCTTCATAATCCCAAAGCCAGTTGTGTCGACTGCCAAGGAAGCCCGAAGCCATGAACAGTTGAAGGTTTCCGATGAAGTTTAACGTCACCCCAGGAGAACATTGTCTCTTGGTCCTTCTACGTCTACATCTAGATAACTAAGGCCTTGTCCAGTCCAGTATAGCTCCAGATGAGTTGGGTACAGAGTGAACCTGCCGCTTCCAGGTTGACTGTTCGGTGGCAGGTTACACAATGGTGTCCAGTTGTTCTATCAGGAAGTGGTGGATTGCCTCAAAGGAAGGCCGGTCCTTTATGTCCCTGCTCCAGCATTTCATCATTAGCTCAAAAATAGGAGTCGGACACAGGGGTGTCTGAGAAAGATAGATCTAGGGTTCAAATTAAAAAAGAATTGTTAGAAAAGTCTGTGCAACACATCAGTGTCCTACAGAAATAGATATAGACTCAAGAAAATCTCTACTATTCACAAGTTCCTATCCTGATACATTGATCACCAACTAAAACATGCTAACTTAATTTAAAGCAAGACCAACATTCTCAGCTCAGGGAAACCATATTTTTAGGGTGTTTCTGAAATGTCTGAAGTGTTTGAGTTGGAGACACCAAAGAGATCCACTATTGCACGTTCTAGAGTTGTTGGTTTTTACACAGACAGCTGGAACGTTGAACAAGCCTCTCACCTGACATGAGCTAGACCAGGGGTCCCTTAATCGTTCTCCTCAAGGCCCACCAACAGGCCCGGTTTAGGAGATCTTCACACAGATACACAGGTGGAGTAATTAGTGCGACAGCAGAGCTATAGAGGCATCTGTATGGAGATCCCCAAAACATGACCCGTTGGTGGACCTTGAGGAGGAGGGTTGCAGACCTCTGACATAGACAATCAAAGGCTTAGATAATTGGAATATAAAATATGATGGAGCTATGGCAGGAACATATCTTGGCAACTGCACCTGTATAAATCGCACCAAGGCAAAAATAGTGTAGAGGCGACTTATTGCTTTGTCTGCTGTGGTTGCTGTACTGAGCTATGCTACACTTGTTTAGCCCAGAAAAGTAAAGCT
Source organism: Gastrophryne carolinensis (assembly GCA_027917425.1). NCBI lineage: Eukaryota > Metazoa > Chordata > Amphibia > Anura > Microhylidae > Gastrophryne > Gastrophryne carolinensis. Next base: position 183,765,608 of record CM051235.1, read on the forward strand.
TTAGTAAATCTTGGGCTAAATCTTTGCACACCTACATATCACAGGATCTAAAGTGGTCTAGGCATACAAACTTACTCATAGAGATCTACAGAGACTTTGAAAAGTGGCAGTAAGAAATGAATCAAGACCACATTCTACAATACTGGTTTGGGCATCAATCCCAAGTGCTTCTTTTTCAGTCTAGGACAAGTACATTGAGTCTTTTACAGTCAGGACAAGTATAAGCTTTGGTCGAGGAAAATAATTAGAACTGCAGAGCAGATAGCAGGTCCCTCTCTCCATTTGTTGGAGGAGCAATTTAACAGAAGAATGAGATCAAGCGCAAAGAGAATAAAAGAAGACCCATCACACCCGAGTTATTTCTGTAGAATTTTGCCTTTAGAATGTAGATATATTATCCCATCACCAAAAACTTTCAGGCCATCAAGAAATTAAATTCTAGTCAAAGATGGCATCTATGTCATAATCATTATAGTTCCACCCAATGGTTGGACTTGGTAATTTCAAGCCATCTTGAACAGCTAAAGTGTTGCAAATACATTTCTAAGATAGTAGATCAGCCCAAATTAATGTATGGAATCCACCAACATTGGGGTGTGTATATTTTTGGAATTGTATTGTTTTCTAACATTCAAGATGTATCTCCTTGTCAAAAATCATTTCTTATTGGTAAAAACCTGGCATAAGAAACCATACCTCTCATGTTGTCTGTTATTTACAAGTCTCCTATCCTTTTGTGTGTGGTCCTTAGCAAACTGATAAAGTCAGCTCAAAGAAATAAAATACACTTCCAACTTTGCACATTAGCTTAAACCTATGGAGTCCTGTGGGTTGCACTGGGACCACTGGTTACCAGTCAGATGAGCAGACTCTCTTATTGATTGGCCACAGGCAATCAGCTTCAGGCATGCCTTAAAATGGCACAGCTGAAGTATGAGCCTACAGACTGGGAGGTATGTTTTAAAGCAATAAGGCAATAGAATAATGAAAGGTGAGAGGACATGGAGGATATATATAAACCTCAGAGGAAACTACATTTATTCCTTACCTGACGCCCTTGGTCACGGAAAAACTCCCCTGTGTTCTCAATGACTTGCTCATCAGTCAGAACGCTGTATGGTTGTTCTTTACACAAGGTGAACATCTCCCACAAGGTGATTCCAAAAGCCCAAACATCACTGGATGTTGTAAACTTTCCCTAAAGATATAAGAAAGATCAAAGGCCAAGGCAAGATTAGCAGTGCAATACAACATAACACATTACAACACTGAGATATCCTGCAAAATTAGTGTCTTACCAGCAAAATGCTCTCCCATGCCATCCACCGTATCGGAAGCACCGCTCTGCCTTGAATCCGATAATAATCACCGCTGTAGAGATTCCGACTCATCCCAAAATCTGCTATTTTGATAGTGTGGTTGTTGCCTACAAGACAATTCCGCGTTGCCAGATCTCTATGGACAAAGTTCAGTGATGCCAAATACTTCATTCCAGCAGCGATCTGTGTGCTCATGTATAGAAGGTTGTGGAGGCTGAAGGAGGATAAAAAACAGGAGGCCTTAATGGAGACAGAACTGGACAAAACATATAAGCCGCCACACTGAAGCTTTTACCTTACCAGGAGTAAACCTGCATTCAACCTGTGGGACAGACTTGGAACCAGGTAAATGCTGCTTTATCGTCTGTGACTCCACAAGATGGACTTAGATTCACTTCCTATTTGGTCACCACCAGAAGTGAATTCAACAGAAAATCCATCAGAATAGAAAAAAGGTGAACAGTGCACAATACAAGGTTCCTGCACCAGTGACACCTCTATGGTACCTGTGGCCAGTGGCGCAGCAATCGGGGTCACAGCTGCTTTGGGGACCACGTGACAGGTGGAAGTGACTTCTTCCTCCTGATCCCTGTCGCTACAGCCAGCCGAGCCATGGATTTCTCCTAGAAAGCCCCCCACAGGCCTGACAGCCTGTGTGATAGTGGTGGGGCAGTTTGAATGGCGAGTAGGGGAGGGCATTTGGCACTGCCGCAGGTACTTTAAAATGACTGGCAGTGCTCTCCTCCCCAGCTCGCTGCTCCCGCTCGAGGTTCCGCCTCCAGGTGTTGTGCGGTCCTATGCAGGAAGCAGGCAGAACAGGGACTGGTCGGGCCAGATTGACAGTAAGTTAAAAATAAGCTCTCCCACACTCGCCATTCAAACTTTTGGAGATATAATACTTATGCAACAGCTTACAGATTTTTCATTAAACGTGATTAATGACTTGTTAGTTTGCGGCTATTGCAGACTTTGACACTAGATGGCACTGTGACCAATGCGCAACTGTAGAGTTTTCTATGTAATTTACTGCTGTGTTGTTACTTCCTGTATATCGAGCTGTCATATCTAGGACAGCAATTGTTCTTCCTGTCTGTGTTAGCCACCATGTAAGGTGACATTCTCTTACTGCATTCATGTTCCAGTAAATACAAGTATCTGTTATACTACTAATGTCTATCTGGATTTGACTCCGTTGTGCCCAGCACTCACACTCTGCAACACAAACCGCACCCGTGCCTGTGCCCCAGGAATTTTTGGGCCCGCACCAACAAGACTGCCAGTGGGGTCCATAATTTTACACAGGACATACCTGGGGAGCAGCCAGTCAGAGATGGGGAGCAGATAGTCAGATATAGGGAGCAGCGGGACACCAATGGAGAAGCTGGACAGTAATGGGGAGCAGAATGGAGATGGGGAGTAGCCACACATAGATGGGGGAACAGGACGCAGATGGGGAGAAGGCGGACAGAGATGGGGAGCTGAACGGAGATGGGGCACAGCCAAACAGTGATGGGAAGCAGCTGGCGGAGATGGGGGGGTAGGACACAGATGGGGAGCAGGACGGAGATAAAAAGGAGGTGGAGAGCAGCCAGACAGAGATGGGGGAGCAGGACAGATGGGGGAGCAGAATGGAGATAGGGAGCAGCTGGACACAGATGGAGAGCAGCCAGACACAGATGGCGAGCATGACAAATAATGGGAAGCAAAACGGCTATGAGGAGCAGCTGGATAGAGATAGGGAGCAGGACAGTGACAACGAGGGACAGGGGGGCACAGACTCAAAGGAGGGACAGTTCATCCAAATCAAGGACACTTGGGAGGTATGGCTACATGACCACCTAGCGTGACTCCTTGCTGAGGTGTCTTTTTCCGAGACCTCCTAGACAAAAGTAGGGTTTGGGAAACAGGCCAGTGTAACCTCATATTGTGGTCAGCAAGAAAGAACAGGCAATACAAGGACCCAGGAAACAAAAAGGGTCATCACTGGCGGTAACGTGCATTCCAATCTCTGCCTCCTCTTCTCTGAATTACTACTCATGCCTCCTGACTACTCCCCTAACCCATTTCCCTACTTGCTCCCTTGTCCTCGTCATCCCACTGAAACCCTTGTGTCTCCATTTAAACTCTCTCTCTAAACAGGCACTTTCCCTTCGCTATTTAAACATGCAGTCATCACCCCAATACTCAAAATACTTGACCCATCTGTCATCACCAGTTATTGGCCCATCTTACTGCTCACTTTTTCTCTAATTTTAAGAGTACATAGTGGTAAAGGATTACTACATGGATGGGTAGGGGTGGCCACTTACCTCACAGAGGGTATGTTGTTGGCGATAGTGAACTGGCTACGAATCTCCCTTTGGCACAGAAACTGGTTGAGATCTCCATTCTCCATGTATTCTGTTATCATACATAAGGGGTCATCCCGGACGCAGACCCCTAACAAGCGGATAATGTTTGGATGCTTCAGCCTGGAGATGATCTTTATTTCTTTCAAGAAGTCATTTCTGAAGGTTGGGAAGAACACATCTTCTGTTAGATGGGAATTTTTTTAATGTGATTTAGTACCATTACCATTATTGCTCCCACATAGATAAAATAGATTGATGTTTAAAGCAACGATATTGCAAACAATGGTCTAATAGAAATCTGCATGAATGTGCTAGAATGAGAGAGGAGGGGCACCTATACTCCTGCACCCAAATAATTCCAGCCAAGAGAAAAATCAGTAGTGATGTGTTCTGAACATACCATTCTGCTTATAAAGGAGGGGCTGTTCCAGTTTATAGGGCCTGTCTCATAAGCTCACCTGTTCAAATCTTATTGCTATTGTAATCCTTCTTACCTTGCTTCCCGGTCCAACGGTACATGCGCGAGCTGCAGCCGCATACCTGCTATCCCTCTAGCAGGGAGCGTGCCTGTGCCAGGTATTCGTGAATGGCTGGTGCGGGCATGCTCCCTGTTAATGGGAAGCGGGGTATGTGTCCGCCAGTGCGTTCGGAACGGCAGACCTTAGACGAAGGCTTAGACGCCGTGACGTCAGAGTCTCCGGGCGCGCTGCTTCGACGAGCGGCCGTGCATGCCCCGGGGGGAAAGGATCAAAACCCAGTATAGCCAAAATCATGGATTTTGGTCCACTGTAACCAACATGCAACGCTTTAGGGAAACATTAGAGCAGTTACTGCTACTGTTTCCATTGGCTGACTCAGGGGACAAGCAGTTTAAGTTCTCGCTTGAAAAGTGGAATGGTTCATTCTGAAACCTGTCACCCCTGATTTCTCCCAGCAGAGGACAACTAGCTTAAAGGGATTTTTTTTCAGTTGGTGTGTAACCCCCCCCTGTCCAGAATGATGATTATTACATAATTTAGTGATAGTTCCCCTTTAAGTTATAATCATTCAACTACAGTGAATATACTGTAGTCATATAAAATGTATGAAGAAGATGCAAAATAAGTTGAGTATTAGCAAAGCACTTCATCCTAAAGTGATACATCACAAGATTACCCCAAATATTTCGGATAATTACGATATTTCTTCCTTTTTTTAAAAGCTCATTCATTGCTGACAGTTACACTGAACTGCCCACACAGGTTGGGGGTACCACGTACCTGGCGCTTTTAGTAACATTCGCTCTCAGCATCTTCACAGCCACAAGAACAGGTTGATTTGTGAAGTCACTTGAAGATGCTCCCAGAAAGTCCTGCAGCCCCTCAACTTCACACAAGTGGACCTAGAAAGATATAAAGGCATTGTAAAGTCCACATTCCATTGTGTGGCTTGTGAAGGGAACACTTTAAAGAGGAACATCGGAAGCCCTGTAGTTTAAATGACTCCAGGGCCGCCCAATTTCAACCCCTTCCATCCCAATTAGGGATGCCATGCTGTGTGATCACTCACCTTCTCCTGGAGGCCGTGTCCATTCAATCCAGCCGCATCCACACACACCTCTTGGCCTTTCTGAATGAGTGCGCGCGAGCATGCCACAGCTGCAAGGAGGGCGATGGCTTAGCTGTCAGGGAGCCAGCCAATCAGTGCACTTGCTTTCATACGGGGGAGTGGAAGGCTGGTGAGTGAAATGGGGCAATACACACAGCATTTTACAATGCCGCCACACAGAGGAACAATACATGGGAAAATGAAATTCCTATGTATTGTTCCTCTTTAACGCAGACCAAAAAAACCCATGTAACCCAGCTTTGGGCCAGGTTACAGCCTACCTCGCTGCTGTGTGACCCTGGTGTTCAGCCAGTAATCACCTGGATCCAGCTAATGCATGGGCCCCATTGGCATTCCCCGTACCTCTCTATCCATTCAATGCAAATCCATTGGCAGGCATTAAACCGGACCTTCAGCATGATTTCATGAGACAACTAGCAAGATACGGTATGTCTAAAAGGATCCTAAAGACCTTTTACAATGGTGCCATAGGGTCACTTCTGACCTCCTCCTTCACTGTCTGGTATTACGGGACCACAGCCAAGGACAAGAACAGGCTGAAGAGGATTGCTAGGACTGCAGAGAGGATCATTGGATGCCCCTTACCATCCCTGGAGGAACAATTCACGGAAAGGATCTGCTCAAAGGCAAAAAAAATAGCTGAGGACCCAACACACCCAGGACATTCTTTTTTCAAACTCTTGCCCTCCGGCCAGAGGTACCTGGCTCTCTCGACCAGAACCTCCAGGTACAAAAATGTTATTTTATCCACTAGCCGTTAAGGCGCTAAATAACCACCACTGATTAACCTGCCACAAACTTCCTTTCTCTACCATGTCACTGATTTACCAACAACATCATATGTATATATGTTAAAATGTATATTATGTAAAAATGTTTAATTTTATATTTAATGTTTATAGCTGTAAAGGGGTACCTCCCTTCCAAAAAGCATTCCTTGTATGTATACTGTACTGACTTGGCGTCAATAAAGTATTCGTATTCGTATGAAAAGACCAAATCCTTAAACTATTCCCCAGCATATAAAATTAATATATTTTGAGTTTTTAGTCACTTACTTATTATTCTTTCCCCCACCCGGCTGCAACTCTGTTCAAGATTCTAAGACACGGCGCCGCCATCTTGACTCAGAAGCATCACACATACTGAGGAGAAGAGAGCGGGATAAAGTACATGGGGCGGGGTTATAGCTGTGCTTTGCACAGACAGAGTAGAGCTAGGGTCAGGAAAAGGACAGCAGTCCCAGAATGCAGAGCAACACAGTCAGAAGACACTTCCTGTTTGCAGGCTGCCTGAAGCCCCATGAGCCGCCATCTTGGATGTTTAAAGGCTAAGAAAATGCGGTAGATGCAGGTAGGATGATTTTTAATGTGGGCAATCTGTATGTAAAGAGTGGGGGAAACATATAAGGCTCTTATTCAGGGTGAAGGTCTGCTTTAATATGCATGAGAGCGGTTGCATGCACAGCGGGTGTGTGATTTGAGATAAGTTACTAGGCAAACAAAGGGGTTTTACATACAGGGGCATTTCAAATCAGGATACCCTGTATAGTAGACCAAAACCCAGGAGTTAAGTTGGGTCTTGGTCTGCTTTAAAACCTCATTGGAAACTCAATACAAGGTAGGGTCCAGTTCTCACACCTCCCCCCATGATGGCTGACAGAAAGCAGCTGCACATTGCAGTGTTGTACACCTCTGCCTGTGTATGCAGTTGTTTCCTGTACCTCCCTGGTGCAGAGTTGCAAAGGGTTAACCTTTAATTCTTGCAGGAACATAGTGAAATGTACAAGATGAAGGTGCTGTGACTTACCTCTCCGAACTGACCCTCTCCAAGTTTCTCCTTCATCCGTAGCTGGTCTCGTGGGAACTCGCCAACGCTGATGTCCTTCTTGGTGAGAGAGTCCACCGTGACAGCCGGAACAGCGTACATATTGTTTCCTGTCACCCCCTGAAGGTTGACGATATCGGTCTCAGCATAGTGTGGGACACTGGCCTGGAATCCCTGGTGTGGGGTGGACTTGGTCAGGTCTGGCTCGGCATAATCTCCACTGCAGGCTGAGGACCCATAAAAGTCAGAGTCAGAGAAGAACCTTAATCTGATAACAGGACAACAGGCTTTATACTGTACATGAAATTTGATGTGATCATACAATGAAATGTGCATGGCATTGCCATGGTGCAAGTACTCCTGCCCTGCGAACCTGATTGGCTGTGGAAGGACGGTTGAATGCTCTGCTGGCGGCTGCCACTAGCAAAGCAACGCCGAAGAGTTCTGCATGATACACCGTTGAGCCCTACCTTAGAGAAATTCACCTTTAGCTAGCAAAGATCCATCAAAGAGGGACAGGAAACAGCTGTGCACTCCAATAGGAGGTACGTGGCACTGGCGTGTGCAAGTGTTTCCTGGTCTCCATCTTATATAGCTCCATAAGAAAGCTCAGTGGCATCAGTAGTAAAGTAGAAAAGGTTAAAGGTCCCTTGACACTTGGACCTCATCTGGCATAGAATTACCAGAAGGTCTATGTTGCTTAGGCACATTTCTATAGGATGCTATCATTATAGCTATCAGTGGGATGAGTGGTAGATGACAGCCAGTAGCGTCATTGGCCAGCCATTAAAATATGCCCCCCAACATTTGGTCAACTAAAATAAAAATTCAAGTACCCGATTAGAGAACATATATTCTTAGTCGCCACCACTGCTGACCCCTACCTGAATCCTCGGCACTCTGCGACAATTCGGGAAGCTTTCGCAGAGGTTTGGTTGGCTGCTGGTAGTCAAGATCCAGGGGGAAAATCCTCTCATAGGTGGGGTTTGACTGGTGGATTTGGGTCTGGTTGTTATTGCCAATGGTGTAGCTGTAGAAGGAAAGGCGGACAGTGGCGTCTTCTTCCAGGATCCGCCGTGGAGCCTAAAGATACAAACAATACAAAGCATGCCACTTTACCACGTGAAAGGGGGGTTATTCTAAAACAATAGGGTTGATTCATGGTCATGCGCCGGTGACTTGCTCACACTAATTTATGGTATGTCTACAGGCACCTGATTTATGATATGTCTAGAGGGCAGAAAAGCGTGCGCAAATGTGGCAATTTCAAAAATGATTTTCCTCCAGCAAATAGGTGGAGAAAACTGCTGATTCCAATGATTAACAGGCTTATTTCATTTCGAAAACACGTCCGGCATGTTTTTGATCAATAAAAGTGTCAGCTGCAAGTTCTTTCTAGGGATGGAACCCTTTTTTGTTTTTGTTGGAAAAACAAAATGATAAAAAGGTCAAAAATCACAAAAATTAAGGTCAAAACAACAAAAATGTGGATATTGGGCCCAAAAGTGTAGTAAAAACACAAACAATAAAAAAGTAAAGTTAAATTATTAAGGATTAATATGGGAGGATTAAAGAGAACATCTGGGACTAACTGGAATCAGAATATCCCCCCAAAAATGGAGAACACAGGTTGTCCAGAGAATTCACTCCAAAATGGCGAATAGAGCTTTGTAGAAAAAACAGAAGATGGAGAGATCAAATCGCGATGGAGACAGAAAAGTAAAAGGGAGAAACACGGGGGACCATTGGGAGCAGTTAAGCGCTTAGCTGGCCAAATGCGCATGGGACAGGGCCATTTGCAGTTCAAAACAGATTTTCCTTGTGGAAGACGCAAATTGGCGCAAGAAGACACTATTTGCGCTTCTCCTATGCGCTTGCCATTTGTTGCACCTGACCTGTGCATGCCCCATGAATCATGCGCCTAGCGGGATCGTTTGCGCTCCGTCTGAGTGTTTCTGCTCACCGATCATGAATCAACCCTAAGAAAATTGTAGGAGATTGTTCACAATTTTGGCAACAAGACAGTGGGCTGAAGAGATAATCACTCAATGGGGAGAGGCAGTCTGAAGGCCATGTTACACTGACTCAAATTCTAAACAGACCTGATAATCTTGGGCACACCTGAGGAAATCACTTTTAGGGTCCACCAGAGTAAATCATTCTTTGAGCCCAGCAGAGAAAAATCATTCTCGGGGCCCACCCTTTAGCTATATGGAAATAATGCAGGACTGGAGGATCCTCTGGTCGCCTGGTGGGCTACTGGCAGTTAATGAAACTTTACTGTATTGGGCAGAAAAGGACCTACATAATGGGGGAGGAAGTCATGGTCTGTAAATCCAGTTATAGCCTCTTGGTCTCATTCTTTTTGCAGCTAGTATAGTCTTTGATCTCAGATGACTCAGCTGACACAATGGGCATTGAAGTCTCGAAAAAGTTACCTTTTCCAGCCTCTTCTGTATGTATTGTTTCCACAAGATCAGTACTATGATGACAACTAGAAGGAGGATTATGGCCACCAAACAGCCAATTAGGACAGATGTTTTTGGCTCATCAGGCTTGTCTAGTGACCTGCTTATGGTAAATGGGAAAGTCGTTTCTGGAAAAGAGATGGAAATGAGCATTATTATATAGGAAGATAAGGTAGGTTACATCTCAAATACAGTATGGGTCACTTATCCATCATTACAACTGATGCATCACTATTCAGCAAGTCATACATGGGGGTGGGGGAGGTTAGATTTAGATCGATTTAAATTCAATTAATTTTCAAAAAAAGTTGGGTCTGAAATGAATCTGAATTTTAAGAGACTAATTCCTGACTTGATCTGATTTCCCGTTGGCACTGGAACGAATCTCACAGTGAGATTTGGAAGAACAAGTCTTATGGTCAAATTAAGATAAATCCAATACATTTTTTGTAATAAATTGGCCGATTTGTCCAAGTCTATTGAGACCCAGTAAAATACGAACAAATTGGCCTGAATCCAGGAGGATTCGCTCATCTCTAGCCATAAACCATGACAGCATTGTTCTAACTGAATTGAATTAAGATGCATTGACCAGCTTGTTCTTTACTACTGTTAGTGTAACACATTAGAGCCTATTCACAGAGAGCTCTAGATTGGAGAGAGAAAGAGCTCAAAAAGGAAAAGATATGGAAGTTCAGGTAATGGCGGTGTTTAACATCTTGTAAGCATTGTACAGGAAGCTGTCAGCAATAAATGATAATGCCAATCTGCAGCCTATGTCTACCATAAACAGTAGGGAGGTGAATGCATGGCTGGGTCTATTGTACATCAAAGGAGCGATTTAGCACCAGGTGTAAAAAGTGCACTTCTATTTCATTTTTCACCTTTTACTCCAAAGTGCACTTTTATCACCTGGTGCTGAATTAACCCCAAAGTGGTTGTTTTAGAACTATTTGTAAAACGTTCATTTTTTTTCTACAGCTGGTGCTGAATTGACCGCTAGATAGAAAAAGAATGGCAATTTTCCCCAAAAAAATGTAGTGCAATTTTTGCACTTGGTGCTAAATCGCTCCTTTAAAGTGGACCAACACCCAGGGGGGATCGGCCCGGAAATCTATAAGATTCCCGGACCGATCAGATCCCTCCCCGCGGGGCATCCGAAATCGGGATGTCCCGCGGGGAGGAACCCCCCAGGAGGCCCACAATCCTTACCTTACCGGCGATCCAACGGCGCATGCGCGAGACGTCTCTCGCTCCCCTCTAGCAGGGCGCGCACCCGCGCCGGCCATTTTGGGAATGGCCGGCGCAGGCGCGCTCCCTGTTAGAGGGAAGCGAGAGACGCAGCCAATGACAGCGCTCTGGTATGTGCGTCCAAGCGGCTTTGGACGCGCATACCAGAGCGGCTCTGAGCGCTGTCATTGGCCGGACAAGGTCACGTGGGAGCAGGGAGAGGTGAGTTTTTGCGGCGATCGGGGGGGTTTCACACAGCGGGGCACCCCCGATCGGGGTGCCCCACCTAAGTGGACCAACACCCAGGATAGTCAAAATCCTGGGTGTTGGTCCACTTTAATTTACAGTAGGAGGAAAAAGTGCTGTTCATTTTCTACATAGGGGTCAATTCAGCACCAGCTGTAGAAAAACTTTTTTTAGTAAAAAATCAGTCACTATACGATACACTAGGTGTATAAAAAGCACTTCTGCTTCATTATTTACCTAAGGCCACCATTTTATTCCACGGTGCACTTTGGTGCTGAATCAACCGCGAAATTAAATGTTTCAATATAATGAACAATAAGCCTTTAGTGTGCCATACAAGGAACAGTACACCTAGAGGCTGATTTATTAATAGCGTCATGTAGCGACAGTTGAGCGACTGTAGCGGTATTTTCACAGCGCCCGCTAGTAGCCGCTGTGCTTGGCCGTTGTTCGGTTGTTGACAGTGACTCAGTCGGTGTGGCGTAATGTTGAATACAAGGTTACGAGTCGCTATTTGACAGGTTCCGCGATGTATGGGTGCGCATGATAGCGACTGGTCAGAGCGACCGGCTTCCACCATGTTCATCAAAAAATCACGCTCAAAAAATTAAAGCGCTGTAAAATGCATGTTTAAACCCCGGAACGCTGGAGGCGATGTGTTAAAAGTAGTTTTTTAACCCCCAAACCACCATATTTTTGGAAACCAAAAAAAAAAGTATTTAAAATAATTTAGTAATATGAATACATTAATATCAGACCTGTAATATCAATTCTGTACAATTTTTTTTAAATTTTAAAAATCTAAAATGGCAAAAGTGGTCACAGAATTTTTCACATTTAAAAAAAAAAACATTAATAACAATTAATTATTCATATTTAAAGATTGTTCCATTGAAATGCATTGGAGAGCGCCAGGTAGCGAGAGGTCATACCTGTCGCTGTTCAAGGTCGGACACTGGCGCTGTGGGCTGAGGCTGGAATAATGATGAATGAGTCGCTATATGGCGCTATCTCAGTTGCTAAGCAGGATCGGCTTGATAAATGTGTGATTGTGGTGGGGAGCCGGCGTTCTCGTGGCGGGGCCCGTCATTACCGGTCGCTCACCAGTCGCTACCTGTCGCTATTCCTTCATAAATAAGGGCCAAAGTCTGAATAATGTTATAGGCACGCCTCTAGGTATGATTCATTTTGACACTGCCTGTGATTGGCCAGCTAGTGTGAATATTTTATGTTACAAATGCAGGCAAAAATTAATCATAGACAATTGCAAGTAAGAATTGTAATGTCATTATTTATGCAGATTAGCATTCAGCTGATGACCTTCTTAATTTGGAAATTCTGTGGTGCCCAAATGATTACTGATCACATGCTATGACCTTGACAGGCCATTGGGTTTCGTTACACATACCTGATCCTCTCTCAGTAGCATTGCCAAATGAGGTGTCAGTGGTGGCTGAATGGATGGTAGAAGCAGCCCCAGTGGCACTGGTGGGCATTGCAATGTCCATGTCTAGGCAATATGGAAAATGGATTAAATCAGGTCAAGTCCACTATGGGTCAAAGTAACAGATTCTGATGTTAGAGCTTCTGTAAATAATATATGCAGGTATTTCTTTTCAGACAAATCCAAAAGAATAGTTACCTGATTGGAAGGAGATTTCACTGAACATCATCCAGGTGTCGGCAAAGTAGAACCTACAAAGAATGAAGCTTCCTACTCGCTGCTTTAAAGGTATTATGACGAACCGAGAACTGGGGTTCTTGTCGTCCAGAACGGTCACCACTCCCATGGGCTCTGGCTCCCAGTCAGATTGTTGACGCATTTTGAAGAGACACTCTGCCTTCTGGAAAATCTTCACCCCTTTGGTGAACATGTTGTTGCAGTGGACCTGGTAAATTGATATATATATATTGGGCATCATTGAAAATTAAAATCCATTAAAAAAATCCCAACAAGTCTAAAGAAGAGTCATTGTATGTTAGTGTCTCATTGTGATATGAGCTACCAGGCCTGTATGAACCTTCGTGGGCAATCGAGTAATTGCTCAGGAAAGCTGTGGAAAGTAAAAGCCAGAGGTTTGGACCATCACACAAACCCAACCGTGGTCACCGCCTGTTCATAAAATCCTCTTTGTGACCGATCAATATATAAGGCATTGCCTTAAAGAATAGAATGTTCAGTTCATTATAAAGGAAAAGCTCCACCCCAATGAAAAGGTTGAACATATCGGTTCTGCATTAGAAACTAAACTGGAGCTGAATAAGAGCCTATCTTATATATTTCCCACACCCTGTACATACAGATTGATCACATTAAAAAGCATCCTACCTGCATCTACTGCATTTTCTAAACCTTTACACATCTAAGATGGTGGCCCATGGAGTCTCAGGCTGCCTGCAGACAGGAAGTGTCTTTTGACTGTGCTGTTCTGAATTCTGGGATTGCTGACCTTTTCCTGACCCCAGCTCTGCTCTATCTGAGCAAAGCACAGCTATAACCCACCCCCTGCAGTATCTACCCTCTCCTCGCCTCAGTATGTGTGATGCTTCTGAGGCAAGATGGCGGTGCTCATATCCTAGAGTCCTGGACAGAGTTGCAGCCCAGTGGGGGAAAGAATAATAAGTAAGTGACTAAAAACATAAAATACATTTTAGGTGATGGGGAATATTTTTTTAAGGGTTTGGGCATTTCATTAAATTATGCTGAAGGTCCTGTTTGAACTTCTGAGCAAAGTTGCCCAAAAAAGTCACAATAAATCACATTAACTTCATCACATGAAAACACACGCAGAGCAGCTAATATTCACCATGTCATTATCCTTTCATCTTAACCTTTAAGATTAACCCTAACCTGCCCCCTAATGTTAATCCTTATGTAATTTATAAAACTAACACTAGCTTGACCCCCAATGTATTCCTTATGTGACCCATGAATATAACCCCAATGCCTAAAGTCCCTGCCCAAGCACACAATAACTTTCTCCCACCTTATCCCCCATTGGAATAGTGCAAAATCAGCCATACCAAATCATCTCAAAATCTCCAATTATATATAAATGCCTTATGTGTTTTAAGCAAAGCCGCTTTCTTTGCTTTCATTTATGTATTGTGGTTGAGCTGGGAAGGTTGTGTCATGGCCGCATCTTTATGAGTCTTGAGCATGCTCTGATGTAGTCAGAGACAGCTTTAGGACTACTGTGACTGGTCTTGCTTACTCACACTGAGAGCAACAGAGGACAAAGGACACTTTTCTGCAAGGTCTTGGAGGAATGAGACTGGAAGGAGGGCAGACTTGGGAACCCAGCTACAAGCCCTACCCTGCACTGCAAAAATTGGAGGATAGGCACATGAGGCAGGCATCCTGTGAGTTGCTTGCAACTCTATTATTGCCAGTGACTGTACATCCCTATTAAAGCATAGTGAAAGCCATTTCTGGGTGCTCTCTCCCCGGGCCCCCCTGCCTGAGCAGCCATATGATGCTAGCGGCTCAGCTTTCATGCTAGGAATGAAAGAAAGGTTAGCAAATATTGACAGGGCTGAGCAACCCGGCCGAGGAAGAGGGCAGAATGTGTTTGCTCACAAAGCTTTCAAGCATGGTGATGTGCTGTAAAGCACACAAATAGTCAGCCCTGTCCCTTCAAGTTTCACTTGTGTGCCTGTCATTTCCTGACACACAAACATACATAGCTGCAACAGGTCAGATATTGTTATTTGCATGCGCTGACTCACAGGGGGACTGGAAACAGTAAAGAAATGTACAGCCATACATTTCTTATTAAAATCTTTGATCCCATGGCAAGCAAAATGCTTCAGGCCCCTGGAATCAAAGTAATAAGAAGGTCAGTTTCCACATCTTGCCATTGTAACACCATGTATTTTTTTTTGACTTGCTACTCTAAATTGGTATGGTCTGTTTTCAAATATTTGGAAAATATGATTAGTAGTTCTAAGTTAAATAACTTTCATGAATACTTTAGGTTGCCCTCTCATAAACCAAATGTGAGAACCAAGAAGAGCTGGAGGAAGGTTACACTTCGTAGGCCTCATTCTATTTCCAGCCCTTCTATAAGGCCAAAGTTTATTATAGAGCTAATAAGGACAGCTACGTTTCTTACCTTCATTAACGTAAAGTTTCTTGGTCTATCAAACTGAAACTCCATCTCTACATATCCATTACGTGTACTTTCATTTTTCCAGCCAACATAATCGTAGCCTGGCCAGACGCGATACTGGTGAGACTGCATGAAGTCATCGAGTCCCAGCACACCATCGGTCAACTGTCCCAGACCATCAAAGAGGCGCCTATGGTTGAAATGCATTCATGAGATTTAGGATGAAAATGTCATAAAGCGAATAACAATGTCTAAAGCCCAGACCTTAAAACAATAAGATATCCCAAAGCTCACCCGTGTTAGAACTCCCTTCACCCATGTAACACTCATATTTGGGTTAAAGGTCATCACCAGACCAAACAACCAAGGCGGATGAGTCCTCCTCAGGTGTAGATAAAATGGGAAAACCTGATTGTTACATGATAACTGGTCGCTCAACTGATTATTCATGCTTCTTGTTCTTATAACAGATAGATTTAACTTGTATAGAGGAGCTTTCAACAAGCAAGCTAAAGAACAAGGTGGGTATGATGGGAAATAGGATCAATAAATAATAAGCCCAGAGTTGGGATTTGCATATGTTTTATCCGTCTCAGCATGCCATGTACCTTTTCTCTATGTATCCATCATATGTGGAATCATTTAGATATGCAGTAGGGTGTCCTGGAGCAATATATGTCTCTCCCTCTGGGATGCTGTAGGATCTTAGTCCATCTAGAACACAAGAGAATCAGAAAGCCACAGAACATTGACATATTTTCAGGATGAGGAACAATTATTTTCCCATCTTGTGATGTTTGGAAAGAACAGATGAATGTTAGATTAGGTCAGGTCAGTTAGACCTCAGGTGGCTTATCATGTGGCCCTCAAACGTCTGGCCAACCATTGTTGACCAATGTGCAAACAGATGACCTATACTGGTATCACTATAAACCGGGGCTAATAAAATGTTTTACTGCAGCTGCTGCCTATAATAAAAGTGAGTGCAGGTCATGCACATTAAACTGGGGGAACCAGGGTGCCACTGTTCTGTACGCAACAGCAAAGTAGGGTCACTGCTACCATGCTATAAATGTTTCACATTGGGTCTTATAATTTTGGATGTGTTTTTACAGCCCTTTGGGGATGTTAAGAGCCACACTTGAGGTCCATTATATTTCAGCAGAGCCATGGGCTGGGCATTGCCAAGGTAGAGCTACGAGAGGTGCATCAGGCAGAGACAGGCACGATCGAATGTCCTTCACTTATTGTAGAGGTTTCATAAATTACTCTGGGACATACAGTATTACTTTGAAAAATTGGAGAGGTTACAGTGAAGAGCTGTGTGTCCACCACAGTTGCTAACCAAGCCCAAAGTCAATACTAGAAGTTCACTTACCATACCAGGTGCAGCCGTATAGTTCCACCCTCATACATACTGTCATTGGGACCTTGGTGACAGGAATAACACGTATGTGACTGGCAATGATGGGGGGTCTCAGGTCGTTCAGTACCACCTCATACTCATCCACATTGCCCTTGATGATCTAAGGGTTGAACAAAAACCAGCAGTGTCAGTAACATCAATAATCTGTCTCTCTATCCTGAATTTGTTCTCCTATTCACAGATAGTTTCATTTATTTCTCTTCTTCTACCACATGGCAATCTCTCTCCATCAGCAATTTAATTAGCGTTAGGAAGACATGTAAACATTTTCATTGGGAAACACAGTTGGCTGGTTACTCACAAACAAGCAAGGTCATCAGTCACTTTGGCAGGATGGGAATTATCAGAAGCTATGTCAAGGATAAGCGGCAGATCAGTCACCACTTTACCACTCTGACGATTCAGGGCCTTTCTGCGGTTATGAAAATCGCACAGGATGTCGTAGTTTGGATATTATTATTTTTGGAAGACTGTGCGTGGTGTTTTTTTCGCTTATTGAACCTGCGTGGCCGGGAATGGTCAGTGCTGTATTTGACAGGAATGAGGTGTACCCCTTGAGTAGAAGACATTGTGCCAACATTGCCTAATGTTGGCATTACACATATGTCTAACAGTGAGATGGCAATGCGTGTTGCAGTTGCATGATGCAATTTCTATGGTCTGATGGGAAGTTTACTTGCTGTGGGGGCAGGCAATGATCATATTATCCCCGTTATTTGTACAACATTAGATTAGTCAGTGACCATGCATGTTCAATAATACATATGAGCAGAACCCAGCAGAAGATTGGTTGATGGTCAAGGTCCTTATGATGCTAACAGTTTAATTGCATATGTTATTAGGTATTTGCCTTCTGTGAACAGCTTGGTGATGAACTGATATTGTTCCATATCAGAGAACTGAGAAAGGCATAACAAGCGATTCATTCACTTACAGAGGTCAACAGAGGACATGGTCAGTATGCCCTAACCAATATTAAGATTAAAATTACAATGCAATATGCAGTTTCTCTGGTCAGATGGAAAATTTACTTGCTGTGGGATCAGGTTGAGATTTTGGGGTTGATTCAACACCAGGTGAGAAAACTGCCATTCACTTTCATTGTATTTTCCTGTACTTCATTGTACTACCTTGGGACTGAATAAGCACCAGGTGAAAATGTACATACGGTTAGTGAAATACTCCCAAGGTAGACAATGAACGTGAAAGTGGCAGTTTTTCATCTAGTGCAGAATCAACCCTATTGTTCACATTGTCCTATTTATTGATTTTAGCTAGGCTTTAAACAAGTTGGAACAGCTGTAGTGCTGTACATCTGCACCTGGACCAACAACTTTCTAACAGGCAGGGGGCAGCAATTGGTTGGCCATGGTTGGCTCATCTGTGTCTGGATAGAAGAAAACAAATACTGGGGTCCACATTGCTTGACCTTTTCCCAGTGATTTCCTCATTGTACATAAATGTGGATTCAATCAAATTACTGAAATTTCTTATGACACCAGTGCTATTGGGCTTATAAACAATAATAAAGAACAGCATTAAATATATAAAAGACTGTAGATATGGTGGTGTACTTCAACAGGAACTCCAGTGTCCTTCCCTCATCCATATCTACGGTGAATAGGTGAAGATGGTTAAGGAGACAGAATATATTGGCTGTATAATATTCAAAGACTTGTAATAGGGGAAAAACATCATGAAAGTGATGAAAAGGGCTAAGCAAAGACTGTTTTTGAAGCAGCTTAAGAAGTTGGGTTTGCTGAAGAAGATGCTGATAATGTTTTTCAACATAGTTTCTGGGAGTGACTTGCAATACCATTTCTTAGCTTGGTACAAAGGTGCTTCTAGTAGTGGTCATTCAGGAACTATATAAGATGTTGATTACATCTCTGAGGATTATTATTGGTCAGATGCCTTCTTATGTCTTTTTCTGTCTGGTTGCCAGGTTAGGGTGCTATCATGCAGGACCAGTGGGTTCCCCAAAATCTTCTAGCCTATGGCCAACGATGCTGATTCTGAGATATCTGCCTCCTCTTGGAATTGCACGAAGGTTGTAAACTGCACTATGATTACAATAGTCAAGGAAAAGTAGAAGTATTGGCTAGATGGCTAATCTCACATACTGGATATATGATGATACATGTCTGACCAATAACACAGTTATATGGGAGAAGAAACCAGAAGAGCATTGGTCAAAGGTGGGTCAAAGTCCTTGTGTTGTCAGCAGTATAAGCACTTTAGGTATAAGGTATATCCTCCCGAGTGTTTGCCTTCTATGGACAGTTTGTTAATAACAATTTTGTTTCTTAGATTTTTTAAATCTGATGAAAGACTGAATATGGTTTTTGCCTCTGGTTCCTCTGGTATAACAGAGGAAGTAGAGTAGAGTAGAGTAGAAGACTTCTAATATCAAATACAACCCAGTTGTTTGGCCATCAGGTTTAAAGTGGACCAACACCCAGGATTTTGACTATCCTGGGTCTTGGTCCACTTCGCTGTGTGAAACCCCCCCGAACCCCCCGAACTCACCTTTCCCAGCGCCGACGGACAAGCCGCGGACAAGCGGCTCCTCCGCCGCCGCCTCCCGCGCGTCCCTCTTGGCGCGTGCGTGCCCGCGCCGGCCATTCACAGCCAAAACTAAGGTAAGGAGTTTGGGGTGTTTGGGGGGGTTTCACCCCGCGGGACATCCCGATCTCGGATGTCCCGCGGGGAGGGAGGTGATCGGCCCGGGAATCTTATAGATTCCCGGGCCGATCACCGGTGGGTGTTGGTCCACTTTAAGCATAAATAAATAACCTCTGACTAATGGCCATGTCTTACAGCAGCAAAATAGTCATTTACTAGTCATGACGATGGACAAATATGTCATTAGATTATTAGGAATAGCTATTTGGATATTTTGGCTTGGATGTGTATTAACTTAAAGTCCCTCTCCAGGCATACACTAACTTTTCATTTTTTGTGTGGTCCTTTGAAGGGTTAAAATTAAAAAAATGCCAAATTTCGGAGCCCTGTTACAGCTTCTACCCTGCACTGCAGGAAATTGAGGAGAAACACATGGGACAGGCATCAGGTGAGCTGCTCATTATTGGCATGGGAGTTAGAGTCCCTTTAATGCCATTAATACTGTACTATTGGGCTGATGAATGTAATGCTACAAAAAGGTATTTTTTTAAATCAGCATATTGACATAATTTTGATATACCGATAATGATTCACTGAGGTATTCAATTGGACTGTAAAGAGTTAGATGACCACCATAAACTGCAGGGCTGGTTTTAACAGTCAGATGGAAAGCAAGTTATTAGTGGCTATATTTCTGTCTTAGCACAATACCTTATATCTTGGTCTCATTGTATATCTGGTCTATTGACTTGAACATTGGATGAATAAATGTATGTTTATACCAAAACAGTATGGCTGGATATTAAAAAGATACATTCATATTACACCTACAGTATCTAGCATACAATAAATATACCCTCAGGTTGTAAGAGATATTCACTTGCATATGTTGGCTTCTGGTAGCATTTTGAACATATATTGATAAACTTTAGAGCAGGCATGCACAACCTGCGGCCAAGGGCCCGGGGACAGCACTGCCCTCAGAGGGGGCCACTGGCTTTAATGTTAGGGAATTTGGAAATTGCACACCACTAGAGATAGCACTAATTTCTAAAGCAGGGAGTGAAACTCTGTGAAAGTGGGTGACACTCATGTTGGTATTAGGTTGCAGTGAATATTGTATTTTGTGCATTTTATAGCAGGGGTGTACACACCATAGGGCAGTGCAGTCATGTGCCCCCGGGCCCGTGGAAGAAGGGGGCCCAGGCCAGGCTGCCTCTATCGCCCATGCAGTATGTACCTGCACCTAAATACTTAACTAGCAATGTCGCCTCCTTCCCACTCGTACTTGGCCCCACGACTTGGCGCAAAGCACGAGCCCCGCTTTCCTGTCGGCGCTGCAGCTTCGTCATCCTGATTTACCCCTGCCCACTTTTTCACACCTCAACTCTGCCTACATCTGCTAACCTCTGCATATACATAAAACCATATACAATACTTTACTGCATTAAACAAGTTGCATTTTAGCAGTTTATATTTTATTGCGGCCCTTAGAAAAAGAACAATAAGACAATCTGCTCCTTAGACCCAAATAAGGTTGTGCACCGCTACCAAAAAGCTCACAAGGGCCTTAAGTCCTGAAATACACTTCCTCCCATTTGGCACAGCAAAGCAGTAATTGACCCAATCCACTGGACTATAATGAAAAAGATGACCATGTAATATTTTATTTTAATGGTTAGATAGATAGATAGTTTTAGAGATATTGGTTCTGCTGAAGTAAATCTGGAATACAATAATGATCAATATGATCAATGTATTGTTTAGCATCAAACATTATATAAAAGAATGTAAATGATCTTGCCATTGTTTTCACACCCATATATGCCCACAATTTTGCTTAAAGTATGCAATATACCTGCTGGCCTTGATGGTCCTTCCATGAAAGCCATCTCTCTCCATTACGGCTGTAGTCCACACGATAGGACCTAGCAAACTCTTTGCCGGTAGCACGGGCGTGACGTCCTTGGGTTCCAATTAAGGTGATGAAGTGCAGTTTGTGAAGATGTATCTGTAAGTATTGGACATCCTCTGGCTGAAGTAGACCTGCTGGGCACCACGCCCCGTCACCTTCCTCTCTTTGTAGCCTGTGGGAAAGTCAACAATTATTACTGTATAATGTTACTATAAAGCATATTTATTATGAAAGAAAATTATCTAGACCATTTTCTAGGTGCAGAAATAACACAGAAACTAGAATATGTCCATTCTATAGATTTACTAAAGACCAATGAAATCACTGAGATGGATACTTATCCTATCTATTTACTTGGAGACAGGTGACATCACCAAGAATGCTGCCTATCCATTCACTAGAGACCAGTGACATCACTGAGAATGCTGCCTATCCATTCACTAGAGACCAGTGACATCACTGAGAATGTTGCCTATCCATTCACTAGAGACCAGTGACATCACTCAGAATGCCGCCTATTCATTCACTAGAGACCAGTGACATCACTGAGAATGCTGCCTATCCATTCACTGGAGACCAGTGACATCACTGAGAATGCTGCTTATCTATTCACTAGAGACCAGTGACATCACTGAGAATGCTGCCTATCCATTCACTAGAGACCAGTGACATCACTGAGAATGCCACCTATCCATTCACTAGAGACCAGTGACATCACTGAGAATGCAGCCTATCCATTCATTAGAGACCAGTGACATCACTGAGAATGCTGCCTATCCATTCACTGGAGACCAGTGACATCACTGAGAATGCTGCCTATCCATTCACTAGAGACCAGTGACATCACTGAGAATGCTGCCTATCCATTCTCTAGAGACCAGTGACATCACTGAGAATGCCTCCTATCCATTCACTAGAGACCAGTGACATCACTGAGAATGCCGCCTATCCATTCACTAGAGACCAGTGACATCACTGAGAATGCTGCCTATCCATTCACTAGAGACCAGTGACATCACTGAGAATGCTGCCTATCCATTCACTAGAAACCAGTGACATCACTGAGAATGCTGCCTATCCATTCACTAGAGACCAGTGACATCACTGAGAATGCTGCCTATCCATTCACTAGAAACCAGTGACATCACTGAGAATGCTGCCTATCCATTCACTAGAGACCAGTGACATCACTGAGAATGCTGCCTATCCATTCTCTAGAGACCAGTGACATCACTGAGAATGCCGCCTATCCATTCACTAGAGATCAGTGACATCACTGAGAATGCTGCCTATCCATTCACTAGAGACCAGTGACATCACTGAGAATGCTGCCTATCCATTCACTAGAGACCAGTGACATCACTGAGAATGCTGCCTATTTATTTGCTAGTGGTTAGTGATGAGCAACTCCTTGGAGATTTGTTTCCATTTTAATTTGGTTGTCAGATGTCATTCAGTCTGCGTCTTTTCCATTGCTGGTGACCAGCTGTCCCTACGTGTGACTTTAGGAGTGTCCAAGGTCTGCAAGGACTTGTGATGCTACATACTAATCAGGCAGGGTCTGTAAGAGACATTGTGCTTCAATAACCCTGGCTGTGCTCCTCCCTCTCTGCCTGTTGCTAGTGTTCTTATACATCGGATAGAATCTGCAAAGTAATTTCTAATCCAGTGTCCACACTCTGATGATCAATAGTGAAGGGAAGGGGTGCAGGCCCTTTTGTCATATTGCAAAGCTGTGATTTTGCCACCTAACACAAGGTGGAAGGCACCAGAAGGGGAGTTTATACTGCTGAATGATAGTTTATACATGTTGCCTAAGACAGTCTGGTGCATATAAGGTTCATACAACCCCCTCAAAGTGCTAATTCAGAGGTCACAGCATAAAGATACATCGCAAACTTTCTTCTTGTACTTGATGGCCCGAGGCACCTATGGCCAGCCTTACAGGAGAGAAAATAAAGGATATCCAATGAGGTTTGTAATATTTGTTAAAGCGGATGAAAACCCATATTTGAATCCACCGCTCAATGTGTGGGGCGCCCTCTGCTCGAGCAGCCGGATGCTCTTGTTGAAAACTGGGTTTTCCACCACCAAAGCCAAGAGCAGATTGGCTCTTTCAAAATTGTAGCCGGCTGTCTGAGATCGCGTCGTGGGACCCACCGGGATAAGGTTTGATCACTGGCGTCCCAGGGGGTTTCACACAGTGGCGCATCCGGTGCAGGATGTCCCGAGGGTAGGCTAGCAGTCGGACCTGGTACCTTTAAGATGCAAAATGTCCCAGAAATAAGACTAATGCGAAAAATAAATAGAAGGCAAAGTCCTATCCAGAAACATTTCTTTCCACTCATTCTCTAGTAGACTCCAGTTACATCATTCCTTTGGGTCGACATCTCATTCTTTTCCAGGGATACAGTTCCTCATGACATCATGTGCTGGCACGGGCCAGGCATATCTGTTTGCAGTTGAGCAGTCAGAGAGGAATTAAAGAATCATTAAACTCTAAGCCATCCAACCTTGTATATACATTTGCTATACCCTGAGGAGCCTGCTGATTAGTATCAATCACCACAATGTGGTGTAAATGTTCTAATCTCTCTGGCTATGAGCTGGTCTGGTCTTTGTCTGCTATTGTAGGCTGGGACTACAGGAGGACTAGCAACAGGTAAATAGCCAGGATTTATTTCTGTAACCAATGGACAGAATGTGTAAGTGCAGAACTGCAACAAAGTACATTTTACATTGTTTTCCAAAGTGCAAGACTCAACCCTATGGTAGATAGGCATCACATTCTTGGATGGTTCCAGCTAAATAATGGCACAGTTGGCCATTTTTAAGTGAAGCAGTAGAGATAGAACAGTCCCAGAGTCCGGCACTATATTAGAGGGAAAATATGGCAAAAAGTTTACAAATTTTTCCTTTTTATTTAATTAAAAGAAACACTGTGTTTCCCCTCCCTTTGGACTAACAGAGCTAATATGACAGGTCCCATGCTGGGCTGTGCTCTTCCTGCAGGTCTGGCAAGTGAAGCGGCAGGTTCCAGGGCTCCTCCCTGGCAGCAACAGGCCCTCTTCTGATAGTGGCAGTGACTGGAGTGGCAGTCAGGTCGCTGGCATCTGAGTTTCAGACAGCCACGAGCCACCAATTTTCACATAAGCATATTGATTGCCTTCAAAGGGCCAGTTACTAACAAACGTGAAACAATATGCAAACCTGACCATTCAAATTTATAGTTACAGTCTGATCTGTGATTATAGTCTGAGTCTAATTTGCCCTGGACTGATGCAGATTTGCCCAGGACAAATGCTAAATGATTTTGATTAAATTAAATGAAAAATTGATTTTTCTTTTCCTACCCCACCTAGCATTAGCTAGCAATAAATCGGCTGTTGCATCCTCAGCTATGGCAGTAAGTTGGGTGGGTTAGATGCGTCCCTTTCTGTTGTGAGAACTGAGACACCCAACGGTTGCAGACATGTACCAGCCGGTTTAATAGGCAGCGAGTCTGAGGGTAGGATTTGGAGCAGTATTGTACTCCACAGTGTACCAGATCATTACTTAGCAATGCCACATACAGGCTCAAAGACGTGCTACAGCCTTGGAGAGACCGAGCTAGCAAGAAGGGGCCCCGCCCAGCTGCCACCGTCTGCCACTTTTCAGTGGGGCACATAAAAAGGCTTGAAGGGCCACATCCGGGGCCTTGAGTTTGACACGTGTGCCTTAGACCTATTCAGCTGCTTGACTCTTAGCAATTCTATTTATAACATGTAATTGGGTGACATCCGCTCTAGGAGTATTATGTCGTGACTTTCTGGTGTTGCATTTTTAGTGATTGTTCTGTCCAAAAACACAACCAGCTAATAATCTCTGAGGATCTGCAGTCAGGTTAAATTAGGAAACCACAACTAGCTAATGAGCCTTGAGGAACTCTGATTAAGATGGGAAAGTTGTCCCAAATCAATGCAAATCAAGGATTTCTGTGGAAGGAGTGAAACATCCCTAAGTTGGAAACTTTTAAAATGCCACACTCAATAAATTGTATGTCCAATTCATTTAAGTTATTATTATAATATAAATAAACATTATTAATATTATTATTATTATTATTAATAACGTATCTGAATTGGACATACAATTTATTGAGTGTGGAATTTAAAGAATGAGTTGGAATAAAGCTAGAACGTGGATAGAGACAATTCCAATAAAACAAGATCTGGACAGGTTGGCTAAATGGAGTTTACTATAACCACAAATAACTCCAAAACCCAACAAGCACTATTAAGCAAAGGTATAAAAACAGCATCATACCTGGCGTACTGCGGTCCTGTTGACTCATACCATTGACTAGAGGCGCTGATATCCTCATCGCGTATCGTCCTGTCATACATCCCCAGTGCATAGCGGCATATAGCTGCGGATATATGAAAAAGAGTGTCAGCTTATAGGGCTAACACTGTAGCTTTCATACTCTATAGGTATTATTTTAATGAACTCTGAACTCTGATTTATCTATTACAAAGTACTCACATAATATAACTTCTGATGTGGAGTGTCCAGTGAGGAGGGTCAGCAGGAGAAGGCGGAGAAACATTCTGCGGGGCGGGAGGTATACAGACTCCGCCCGCTTTCCAGTTCTTGTATGCGCTGTCTTCTTTACTTAACTACATTTCTAGAAAAAAATATAACCCCTTATTACTTTTTTAGGATACACTACAGAAGAACACATTTAAGACTGCTGCTTCCCCACTCACCAGGGAGCTATATTAGCCCCTAGAAATGCCCCATCTGCCCTAAGAAAAAGATCACTTTAAACCATTTAATAATTGAATTGCTTAATTGTGGACTAAAGAATAAACTGTTCCTTATTTCCTTGCAATAATTTAAGATAAGAAAGAATGAAATCAGGAGAGATTGAAGAGAAAGGGAAAAGGAAAGACAAGAAAAGAAAAAAAAGAAAAAAGAACAAAAAAGGGGTGGGCAGATAGCTAGCTAGATAGATGTAAAGAAAGAAAGATAGGGAAAGTGAGAAATAGAAAACTAAAGAAGGAAATGAAAAACAAAAGAAAATAAAGACAGAAAGAAGGGACAGGGTGAGAAGAAGAAATATTGGGGAATAAAAATAAGAAAAATAAAACAATACATGAGCAAAGGAACACATGGTTAAAAAAATAGAGGAAGAGAGCAGAAAAGAAAGAAAGAACGAAAGAAGAAAGCAAGGGGAGAAATGGTGAACGGCAAATGGGGGGTAAAAAGGTAAGAAAAAAAGGCAGTTGGGATGAGAGGTGAAGATCAGGCAAGAGAGAAAGATATACACAGATTCAGTAAAACATGATGCGCTATCTGCATTTTTGTAAATACCCCATAGATTGTTTTTAGTTACTCATTTGTGTAAAATTATTTGCAAAATCTCTGCACCTCACTTGAGGGAACCCTCTTGAACTTAAATCCAAACCGATGCAGCAAACTCTCCCATATGAGTCAGAGAGCTTGCCACATGTTTCGTAAATAACCTCCAAAAAGACGGACATATGGAAGCAAAGCAGAACTGTATGATGCAATCCCTGATTTAAGCCATTATTTATACAGGCCACTAGGGGGCAGTATGTCCATGTGGTCATTCAGTAACTGGTTTGTAGTGGAGTTATGATTTAAGATGATTCAAAATGTAAGAGCAAGTCACTTGCTGGAATTATTATCATTATTATTATTATTAAATTATATAGCTCCTTCATCTTCCATTGCGCTTTAAAAGGTATGATTACAGATATAAAACATATAATACAGGCAGGGGCGGATTAAGTGTGGTGGAGGCCCCAGATACAGTGTTTTTGTTTCCTTTAAAATAATAGTCCAGTCAAGTAACTGATTGGTGCTTGTTTGGCACCCACCTACTTACTGGAACATCAGATCAATCCCTTGTGCCACCCATGTGGAGGTGTGTGCTGCTCCTGCTTTGCCATTCTGGGTGGGGGGACAGTGCTGATCCAGCAGAAAACAGTTGAACTGCCAGCGGCTGTGTTTGGTGGCTTATGTGCAGTGAGCGGCCACCGATTGGCAACTCTGCACCCACCCATCACTGTAGTGTTGCTTGTGGTGGTTTTGCTGCTCTAGACTCTCCATCCTGCCCTGTGGTGGCTTTGGCTGCCAAGATGTGGCGCCGATAGCTTTGTTGCTGGCCCTGCAGCCTGTCAATCCAAAGACTGAAAAGCCTCCTGGACCAGACCATAACCCAAAGGTTGGTGGAGGCCCCCTTTGTAGGGCAAGGGGTAGAGGCTCTGGCGCCCCTTACGCCCTCCTCACAATCCAGCCATGAGTACAGGGAAGGAACAATACAAACCAGATGCTACGAGGTTTAAACCAAGTGTTGTGAACACAGGAGACACTAGGAAAGTATAAAAGGAAATGATAATTTGAAAGACAGAGGGACAGTGAAAGGTACCTTGGGGAGGCCTTTCTGTTTGGACAACTGCTAGGCCTTTAAAGGAGAACCTTTGAATGCTGCACATGAAAGAACAGGGGTGGTGAGGGATCATGGCTTCCTGATTGTCCTGGAATTATAAGATTCTAGGATGCATTTACTGTACACTACCAAGTATGAGGGCAGTAAAGACATTACTCCAGGATGGGGCCCTCGGATACATATATACGAGATGATCGTTATATAGATCTTCCACCAATATGTAGAATGGTGCTGTGTTGCAGGCCTGTATACAGGCATGTGATAGATGATATTGGTTTAAGGGAAGTGAAATTGGAGGGCACCGGTGGTAAAAAAAAAAAAAAAAGGCTGTTTAAGGGTATACATGTTTGTATTGTGCTGTATGGTGTGATGGAGGCTGATAGTGTGGGTTGCAGGTTTGTATTCAGGCTGCTTGGACTCTCTGGTTGTTATAGGCAAGTCTCAGGATGGTATATAAGGGTTATTGGAGGGCATGGGTAGCAAATGTTTGTCTTTATGGAAGATGGGGGCACAGGTTGAAGGGTTGTATACAGGTGGCTTGGACAGTATAGATTGGTCATTAGAGGGCATGAGTAGAAAATAAATTAATTGTTTAATGTATTGAAGTGTTATGTAGGATAGGGGTATGGGTTACAGGGTTGTATACAGGTGGCTTGGATAGTATAGATATATAGTGGCACAGGTAGTAAATAGATTTGTATAAGTGTACAATGGATTGGAGTTTTATGGAGGATGGGGGTGTGGGTTGCAGGGATGTATACAGGTGGCTTGAACAGTATAGATTGGTCATTGGAGAGCATGGGTAGTACATAGATTTGTAAGTGTATAATGGATCAGAGTTTTATAGAGGATGGGGGTTTGGGTTACAGGTTTGTATACAGGTGGCTTAGACAGTATAGATTGGTAATTGGAGGGTACTGGTAGTTAAATGGATTGTATAAGGATATAGTAGAATGAAGTATTATGTTATGTAGGATAGGGGTAGGGGTTGCATGGTTGTATACATGCGGCTTGGAAAATATAGATGGTATGGGTAAGCTGCAAGGTGGCATAGAAAGTATTGTATATCATATAGGGATGTAGGGTTAGCACAGATGAAGCAGTGGGTTGCAGGTTTGTACACAGGTAGATTATAAGCTTGCAAGGGCAGAGCCCTCACTCCTTATGTGTCCTGTTATCGATTTATATTTGTTGCATTCTGTGTATTCTAAGTGTAAGCTTTGTTTTACCCTATCTGTAGTCTCTACGTCATACAGCTTCACTCAAGATGATGGGGCTTTATAACTAAATAATAATATCATTAATAAAGGTGGCTTGAACAGCATAGATGGTATGGGCTTGTTCACAGGCAGCTTGGACAATGTGAATGGTATAAGTCAGTCTCAGGGCGATGTATAAGGTTGTATAAGGATATATGTTGCATAGGACTGTAACCGTTTGTACTGTATAAATGGACTGTATAAATTGTAGAACGTATCAGGGAGGTGAAGAAGGACACAGGTCGTGAATAAGGTTGTATATAAGGTTTAAAGGATTGGCCACAAGCTTGTATAAAAAGCTCCTTGGTAAGTATAATTGGGGTCCAAGAAGGTAGGGTAGGTAAGGTATGTGACTCTTGAATGGTAAGAGGTTAAATAGGAGTGTAAAGTGTGTGAAATGGTGTGGTGCAGGGGCATACATAGCCCTGCCGAGGCCCCATAGAAGGGCCCCCACCACGGGCCCCCATCAGCAGCACCCCCTGTACTTGCGGACAAGGGACACGGTGCTCACTATGCTCACAGTATCGATGTAGATATGGGCCTGTGTGAACATCCAGGGGGAAGTGAGGAGGTGGCATGGCTGGGTAAGGAAATGCGGTACATACCACAGAGGCGGTGAAGAAAGTGAGCGCCGGCCCCCTTCTTCCACGGGCCCGGGGGCACGTGCCTGCACTGCCTCTATGGTATGTATGCCCCTGGTGTGGTGTATCTAGTGCAGGTTCTTTTGTACATTGGGAAAAAGTAGGACTCTGACAGTTTCCTTGTATGTATGTATGAGCCCATAAGTCCCTGATGGTGTCCCTGCCTAGTATAGACACTCTTAAGATGCCATTAATATCATCATTATATAGTTTCAGTGTAGTTCCCACTTTAATTTATAAATAATGTAACTGCAATAAACATTATAGTGCCCCATGTTATTTATTGTGCATAACAAAATGTCCCTTAAGGCCAATAACAATTGTCATTGTAGGATATTTTCAATATGGTTGGAATTTCTCCATTTTCTCCTGGCTTGATGCTTTTTCCACTCCAGGAAAATATAAAGAGGCGGTATGGATGGGTAGTGACACAGGCAGGGCAGATAGCTTTTGGGTTTAGCCTGATCCTGGTGTGTGTTGAAACATTCTGGACAGTTCTCATCATTTGTTTTTGTTTTTCTTGCATTCTTCCTAAATGTTTTCAGAGTTAAAATTCCTGGAAGGATCTCGTGAGTGGCCATAATTGGAAACACGTGCCATTATCTTTGAGAGTATGCCTTCTTCTGCCTATCTGCTTCTTGTCAAACCTGTCCTGTTACTTGTTACATGGTAAGACCATATAAAGCGACCCTCTCCTGGTGACCCTAACCTGTTTCAGCATTTACTGAGTGAGCTGAAGATAGATGTATTACAGGATGAAGTCCAGGTCTGCCATAGGCATACTTCAGTATGAGGTCCAGCCAATTTCTTGCTCGAAAAGGGTCACATATGGTGCTACTGTCACCCAGTTTCTAATCATGTTAATTGTATTTGGCCCAAACCCCCAGACTGCATTCTGCTACAAAGGATTTTTGTGCGTACCACCTTTATCTTTGTCAAAGGCAGGTTCCTATGAGGTCAATTGATGGTGGTATAGATTTCAATATCCAATATTCAATAGCGGTAGGGATTTTAATATTTTAGGATAGTATCAGATGGCACTTGTATGAAAGTCAGTGGTATGGAGGGGTTTTCATCAGTATGGATGGCACAGACACATTGAAAATTGTTATAGATAGGTTCTTGGTTCGTATAAGCGGTACATGTTTCACTAGGTGTCTTATAGATGTGTAGATGGGACACAAAGAGCACTTGGTTCGAATGTAAGACCCTTCAATATTATGAGGGCAGTATGTTAGTATAAAACATGTGTATAAAGTGTAGTGTAGTGTAGTGAGTCCATATGTAAGGTAACAAGTTCTCAGTCATTCTGGCTGGAAATATGGAGAGGTTAAAGGGAGGTCCATACAATTTAGCTGAATAGTGACCTGGGTTATGGGAAACAAACTATGTTTATTGAAGACGACTCTTGGTGGGGATAATAGAATGCATAAAACTTGCTTTGCTATTGTCATATATGGATTTGGGGGCATTTGGCTATACTCTCTGCTCTACCCTTACCTTGAATTTTGAACTCGTGGGATGATGTGTGCAATTAAAAGGTGTAGTTAAAAAAGGGTCCATTTTGGCAGTGAAACGCTTATAGATACAGAGCGCTCAGCTCCATGCCTAAACTGCCCTACCAGTGCCAAGTTGACCAAGAAAGCAGCAATGAGTCGTTTCCTTAGACAACCTTGTTGTCTACCATGTATTTATGATGGATCATAATTTTTTTCTATTAAAACTGTATTTGGCCTAACAGACCTGGTAATAGACTGGAGAAGAGAGCTCTCATTTCTCAGTCTACTGGTAAACTCAATGGGCTTCCATTTTCCATTGTTGCTGCATCCATCCTAAATAGTACCAATGAGATAGCAAAGAGATTATCTTGGTTGAAGGGAATTGAGTTAGATAAAGAAATGCCTGAGGGTGACTGTAGGGGAATTCAAACAAGCTTGGTTTGTGTTGAACGATAGGTCCTGGTAGTGGTGAAAAAATCCCTAAAACAAATCTTTTTCTTTGATTACTGTATTTGGCCCTATAGACCTGGAAATAGATACAAGGGTGAGAGTGGTCATTTATTGGTCTGATGGCAATTTCAGCGGGCTTACATTTCATGTTATGTACTTAGCCATATAAAATAATGCCAAGTTGACCAACGAAGTAGATGAGGTTCCCATCTACAAAAGAAAGTTAATTAGTTTTTGAAGCCAAAGAGAAAACTTGAGAGTGGCCATA
This sequence comes from Gastrophryne carolinensis, assembly GCA_027917425.1. Classification (NCBI taxonomy): domain Eukaryota; kingdom Metazoa; phylum Chordata; class Amphibia; order Anura; family Microhylidae; genus Gastrophryne; species Gastrophryne carolinensis. Next base: position 183,797,309 of record CM051235.1, read on the forward strand.
AAAATTGAGCCAGAGAGGGAAGGTAAAGAGACATAGAAAATCTTGAGCTGGAAAACAGAAAAAACAGAGGAGAAGAAAATAACTTTGGTTTTCTTGGACAGTGAATCCTAGTGGTGAAAAAAAATGAAATAAAAAAGTTATGAACTTCTAAAAGCCAAAGAGAGAGAGAGAGACTGAAAGTGGGAGCAGAAAGCTGAATTGGCCTGAGACAGACCAAGAATGGTATTACGAGAGCAGAAAAACAGGCGAAAAATTAGCCAGGGGAGCACATGGATGAGGCATCGCGTTGGTCCAGATTTACTAGTAGAGTTTTAGCTAGTATTTGATCTACACGGAAGCAGTAGGGGTTAGGCTAAAGATCTGATCCTTCACACTAGTTGGGGGACAAAGCCACGACCAGCTGAGTGTTGTTCCCGGTCATAAGCTGACAGTTCTCCACTGCCAGATGGTATATAATTCACCACTTTGCAATATTGCAGTTGCTGGATGTAATACTGATTATTACAAATTATGCTGTGCCTGTATTCAGAAATTACTTCTACTTAATCTGTCATCGCATAAAACAAATGATTACACAGCCAGCTTTAGATGTTCTTGCAGCATCTGTTGTATCGTTTAACACTCTTACGCCATTCCCAGCAGGAGGGGGCATATTAGTATGGCTATTTATGATCAAGAAGAATCTGTCAGATTGTCTTGTCCAAGTGGTGGAATGCAATTATTTTTTAACCTCACGGGAGAGGTCAGACCCCAGCATTGTTCCATTTCCTGTATCGGCCATATTGTCATTGCTCAAATGCTGCATTCTTCTGCAAGGTCAGCAATGTGTGAAATTCTGACTGATGATAGAAATATGAACTGGAGATGAACTTATATCAGTAGTGATGCAGCATCTGAGAAGAGATAATCCTTTCAATTTTTTTGCACCAAGAGTGGCTGAAAGCCACAACAGGGTGCGGTTACTCACCCTGTCATCCTCCTTTTCAGTAATCTGGAGTGGTGCAGTTCCACTGTTCTAATTACAGACATTATATTGGTCTTGACAAACCCCACAAGGATGGATAATACAACACATTAGCCTTAGATTTTAAGTTACAGCTAGAGCTACCCTAGACTAAGATGTTGCATGTCATCTGCGGTGGAAGCTAAGCCTGGGCGACATTTTTCCTGCCCACCTTCTTTGATCAAAAAGACATTTTCCTTGGTGATTACTGGTCTCGTTTCAAATGCAATACTACCATCTTAGGCAAGCCCAACCAGAATGGAAAATATGAAATAACAACAATAGCCTAAGTAACCCTATAACTTCTAGCATCTTAGATGAAAGCCACTTAAACTAGAAAGTATTCATTGGTGTAGTTCCCCAGGTGATAACTGATCTAATTTAAGATATATCCAGACAATATAACTATGTAGATAAACCCAACCAGGACTGAATAAATTACACATCAACACTACATTTAGTTGTCACAGGGTGTGAGATATAGCATTCGGAGTGGAAGCCACGGTGAGGTGAGGATATGTGGCCTACCATTCTGCTTTTGACAAACAAACTGCAACTTATTGTATTCTTCCAGTGAACAGTCGATGCTATCACCATTAAGGCAAGCCCCAACCAAAATGGAATATGTGACATTGTGATTATTGCTTACAATACTTACCAGTATCCAGGACTAGGACGTCTACCACCCATCTGCCACCCTACGTTCACTCCAAAAACTCCCATTGCAGTAGCTTCCCTAGTGATCACTAGTCCTGCTACAAATGCAATTTCGCCATCTAGACAAGAAAACCAAAAGAGAAGCCGCACATCATTACTAGATTCAGTTTCCCTAGGTCTTGAGATATAGCACCTAAGGTGGAAGCCATTGCTAGCAGACATCTACCCTACCACCATCCTTCATCTAAAGGTAAATAGCTATTGCTGTAGTTTCTCTAGCGGTCATTGATCCCATTACAGATGCAACATTCCCATCTAAATAAACCCAATCAAGAGGGAGGATGTCACACATCAAACCTATTACCCTGCCACGTTCCTTTCACTAAAAAAAAGGAAAATAACAATTAGTGTACATTTCCTAGTGATCACTGGTCTCAATCCAAATGCAATATCCCCATCTAGCCCAGGTCAACCACAATGGTAGATATCACAAAGAGATATAGCATCAAAGGCTGAAGCCAAGCACGGTGAGGACACTTAAATGGCCATTGGTGACATTGATCACTGATATTATTCCAGATGCATGATCTCCATATAGTCAAGCCCAGTCAGGATGGAAGGCATGGCACATCATTCTTAGGCTTTGTTTCCACCTTCCTTTTTTTCAGATAACACCCATCATCAATGGCCTTTCCAACCCTAGACTAGTTGCCCCAGGACCTGAGATATAGCATCTGAGGTGGCTACAAGCAATTCCACATCTGGGCAAAAAACAGGATATGGGTGATGTTTGGGGAGGTTTGACGGAGGAGGAGCAAATAAAGGGAGAGGATATTGCACCATCCAGGGCCAGACAGCAAGCATTGACTAAAGAGCTCTCTGAATTTACAATCAAGCATCCAGAGTGTGTAATCTGCATTCTCACTACTACAGGTCAACATGGACCAAGTGAAAGCAGAAAAAAGGAGACATCAAAGATAGAAAAAAATACAATTCTGTGAGTACTCACCTGTAGAATTGGTTTTGCCTGTATTCGGTCCGGGCTGTCCCAATCATATACGTGTGGGTATTCCGCCACCAAGTGGCGCCAGTTACTGCAAGATCCAGAGCTGTAACTCCTCCCGGCCTCCTATAAAAGGGATCAGTTTCCATAGAGTTCCAAAAAGCAGTAAATTAGACAGGCCGGGAGGCCAAGAAAAAACATGTTAACTAACATGCTACAGCATGTACTGTCTCCAAACAAGGAAAGGACAATGGTCCAATACAAAAGACAATAATTACCATAAAAGTCAAACAGAGGAAATGAACCAAGGGCGGGGTGGGACAGCCCGGACCGAACACAGTCAAAACCAATTCTACAGGTGAGTACTCACAGAATTGTATTTTTCCCTGTGTTTGGTCCGGGCTGTCCCAATCATATACGTGTGGGACATCCAAAAGCAGTATCCAATATAGGGCGGGATACTCAGAGCGGAACAGCAAGTAGTTCATTTCACTACCGCCTGAAGCACCTTTCGGCCAAAAGCAGCATCAGCTGAGGCCAAAACATCAACCTTGTAAGACTTAGTAAAGGTATGAACCGAAGACCAGGTAAGCGGCCTTACAAACTTGTTAAACAGAGGCCTGGTGCTGAAAGCCCAGGAATCACCAATAGCTCTAATAGAGTGACTAGTAACACGAAAAGGGGGATCCTTCCCCTTGGCAGAGTAGGCTTGCACCACCGCCTGTCTAATCCACATACTAAGAGTGGACTTAGCCGGAGACAAACCCTTCAGCACCTTCAGAAAGAACAAAAAGAGAATCCGACTTCCTGAAGGATTCATTCGCAACCAGGTAGTACTTAATGGCTCTGACCACATCCAAGGCATGAAGGGCCCTTTCCTTAGAGTTAGACGGTTCCGGACACAGAGAAGTTAAAATAACCTCATTAAGATGAAAGGGAGACACGACCTTAGGCAAAAAAATCAGGTTTAAAGCGAAAAACCACCTTATCCTTATGCCGCTCAAAGTAAGGGGGCTTCATACAAAGTGCAGCCAGTTCTGACACCCGGCGCACCGAGGTAATGGCTACCAAAAAGACCTTTAGGGTCAAGATAGACAAGGCAGCATCGCACAAAGGCTCAAAGGGGGGATCCTGGAGAGCAGAAAGCACCAAATTCACATCCCACACCGAAGCACAGGCTTACGCGGTGGACAAACATGGGTCACTCCTTGGAAAAAAGTCCTGATCAGCCTATGCTTGGCAAAGGCTCTTTGGAAGAAGATGGCCAAGGCCGAGACTCGGCCATTGAGGGAGCCCAGCTGTAGACCCAAGTCTAAGCCGTGTTGTATGGATTCCAAAATCCTGGAAATGGAAAAAGTACGACAAGGAAAACTCTTGGATTCACACTAAGAAATGTAAGCACACCAATCTCTATAGTAAATCATGGAGGAAGACTTCTTCCGTGCCTGAATCATGGTCTGAATAACCGAGCCCGACAGCCCCTTCTCCGCTAGGATTGAGGCTTTAATAGCCAGGCTGTCAAAGCCAGCGTCTGTAAATTGGGGTGCCGCAATGACCCCTGCGTGAGAAGCCCTGAGTCGTCAGACAGGACGTAGCAATCGACCGACATTTGGATTATGTCGGCGAACTAACTCCGCCTCGGCCAGCGAGGAGCCATCAGGATGGTTGGCATCCCCTGCTGGGCTATCTTGCGCAGCACTCGGCCCAGAAGAGGAAACGTAGGGAAGGCATAAAGGAGCCTGAACTCCGTCCACGGAATTGTCAGAGCGTCTGTGGCGAAGGCCGGAGGATCTATTGACAGGGAGACGAACCTTGGAAGCTTGTGATTGTGTCTGGACGCAAACAGGTCCACGTCCGGCTGACCCCAGCGGAGACACAGAGCGTGAAAGATCTTGTTGCTGAGAGACCAATCCCCCAGACGAGAAGTCCCCCTGCTCAGGGAGTCTGCCTCCTGGTTCTCTACCCCGGGGATGTAAACCGCCGAGATGCAGGGAACATTCTCCTCCGCCCAAAACAGATTCTGAGACACCTCCTGAAGGTGACAGCCGTCTGATTGTCCGAGCGGACCTGGACAGCCCGACCCCTTAGATGAGGAGTCAGCTGAAGAAGTACCAACCGAATCGCTCGCAGCTCCAGGAGATTGATGGGTAGGTGAGCCTCCTGAGGGCCCCACTGACCCTGGAACTTCAGTGCTTGACAAAAACCTCCCCAGCCGGTCAGACTGGCGTCCGTGGTGACTATCTCCCACCGGGGAGTCAGAAAGGACTTGCCCACCATCAATCCAACCACCACAATTGGGACCGCCTGACCTTGGGGGACAGTAAAAATTCCTGATCCAGGGACTCCTGTGTCCGATCCCAACCGGACAACAGATTCAATTGAAGAAGCCTCATGTGGAACTGGGCGAAGGGTACCGCCTCGAAGCAGGACACCATGAGACCCACCAGCTTCATCCCCAGACGAATCGGGGGCCGCTGACAAGCCAGCAGAGCCTGCACCTGTCTCCGGGGGCCCTCCACCTTTTTCTGGGGCAGGAATACCTTGACCTGAGAGGTGTCCAACGTCATGCCCAGGAATGACCTCACCATCGAGGGAGTGATAGAAGACTTGGGGTAATTGATTACCCATCCGAAATCCTCGAGAGTGGATAACACCATCCGGGTGTCGCTCTCGGCCTGCTGAAGGGACTGTGCCGCAATCAGCAATCGTCCAGATATGGAAGAACATGAATGCCCCGGTTCCTCAGAATGGCCATAACGCCAGCCAGCACCTTGGTGAACACGCGGGGAGCCGAGGCTATCCCGAACGGTAGTGCCACAAACTGGTAATGCTGATCCTCCAGCGCAAACCTCAAACTTCTGATGCCCCTGAAAAATCGGAATGTGCAGATAGGCATCCTTGATGTCCACCGTGGTCATGAAGTCGCCGGGCCGAAGCGAGCACACCACGGACCGTAAGGTTTCCATGTGGAAATGTCTGACCATGACAAACTTGTTGAGGCCCTTCAGATCCAAGCTGGATCACAGCGTTCCATCCTTCTTGGGCACCGTGAACAGATTGGAATAGAAACCTCGCCCCCGTTCCTGGCGACGCACAGGACAAATCACGCCTGATAGTAGAAGGCTCTGAACGGCCATCCTTAGGCCCTGCGCCATCAATGCGTTCCGGGAAATCCACGACCGAAGAAATCTTGGGGTCGGACAAACTGCCAGCTCTATCTTCTACCCAGAGGACACCACCTCCTGAATCCGCCGATCCGAGACGTGCTGTCTCCAAATGTGAGAAAAACGCAGCAGCCGTCCCCCCACCCGGATGGGTGAGGGCGCCACCTCATGCCTGAGTGGGCTTGGCAGGGGGCTTGGACTTAGCTCCCCAGGAGGGATTGGGTTGACCGCGTGACCTACCTCGTCCCCAGGTCACCTGAAAATGAAGAGCCTCTACCTCCGCGAAAGGAGTGAAAGGCAGAAGAACCCTGAAAGGGACGTGCAGGCTTCCACCCCTGAGGGAGTCTTCCATCCTTGGCCAGAAGGTCCAGCCACTCCCCTAATAACCTGAGTCCCAAAAAGGGAATACTAGTGAGCGACTTCTTGGCCGCAGTGTCAGCCGACCACTGCCGCAGCGTCAGCCGACCACTGCCGCAGCCAGAGTGAGCGACGAAGCGCAACAAGCAGAGCCGATGCCCTGGCGCCAAGCCAGACACTATCGCCCATGGCCGAGACCACAAAGGCGAGAAAATCCACACAGGCTTTGAGTTCTTTAGACTCCTCCGCCGGCTTGCGAGATTTGGTCAGATCAACCAGGCGCCACACCTTCTTCCTGATTGCCAAAGAGACAATGGCCGCGGCACAGACAGGGCGCAGCCCAGCACCCACAAAGGTGAACGCATGACAAGCCAGCTGATCCATGCGCCTGTCAGCAGGGTCGCGCAAGGAAGCCGTGTCATGGGACGGCATAACCGTGGTGTTAGACAACCCCGAGACAGGAGCATCCACCTCAGGGGGACGTGACCAGAGGCGGATCAGTTCCTCGGGGAAAGGGTACCGCCTGTCCAGACTCTTAGGCACCGATGGCAATTTATTAGGCCTTTCCCATTCCTTAAACACCATACTGGAAAAATGGGCCTGTTCCGGAAAGACCAACCCCTGTCTCTCCGGCCGGAACAAATCCCCGTTTCTTTTTAGCCGTCTTAGGAGGGACAATATGCAGGGTCTCAAAAACCGAGGCCAGCAACTTCTCTGTGTCGTCGGGGAGCCACATATCCTCATCAGAGGAGGAACCAGGCTCGCTGTCATAACCAACGGACCTATCCCCTGAGGAAGCGGAGTCCCTAAACAGCTCTCCCTCCTCCAAGGAGTCCCGACCTCCAAAAAGGTCATCATCATCTGCAAAATCCGAATAATCTGGCTCGATGGTGGCCTTACCCGTAGCCGGACGAGATAACAGTCTCTCCAGACTGGCCACCCGGTGCGCCAAATCGGCCTGGGACCCCCTGCTGGCTTCCCCCTCACTGATGGCTGACTGCAGAAGTGGGGGAGTTGGTGAGACTGCAGGCAAAGGAGGGCTAGTTGTGGGGACGCCCGCCCTATCATGTTCCAAAAAGACGCTCCTGGCGCAAGTGACAAACCGTGCTGAGTCCGCTCAGGGGGCAGGTACCGCACATGGGGCTGAGCTTCATCCACCCACAAAGGTGAATGCATGACAAGCCAGCTGATCCATGCGCCTGTCAGCAGGGTCACGCAAGGGAGCCGTGTCAGGTGACGGCATAACCGTAGTGTTAGACAACCCTGAGACAGGAGCATCCACCTCGGGGGGGATGAGACCAGAGGCGGATCAGTTCCTGTCCAGACTCTTAGGCACCGATGGCAATTTATTAGGCCTTTCCCATTCCTTAAACACCATACTGGAAAATGGGCCTGTTCCGGAAGACCAACCTCTGTCTCTCCGGCTGGAACAAATCCCCCTGTTTCTTTTTAGCCGCCTTAGGAGGGACAATATGCAGGGTCTCAAAAACCGATGCCAGCAACTGCTCTGTGTCGTCGGGGAGCCACATATCCTCATCAGAGGAGGAACCAGGCTCGCTGTCTTAACCAACCGACCTATTCCCTGAGTAAGCAGAGTCCCTAAACAGCTCTCCCTCCTCCAAGGAGTCCCGACCTCCAAAAAGGTCATCACTGTCTGCAAAATCTGAATAATCCTGCTCAATATGCCGCTTCTTACTCGTGGCCTTACCCATAGCCGGACGAGATAACAGTCTCTCCAGACTGGCCACCCGGTGCGCCAAATCGGCCTGGGACCCCCTGCTGGCTTCCCCCTCACTGAGGGCTGACTGCAGAAGTGGGGGAGTTGGCGAGACCCCAGGCAAAGGAGGGCTAGTGGCGGGGACGTTCACCCCATCATGTTCCAAAAGGACGCTCCTGGCGCAAGTGACACAAACCGTGCTGAGCCCGCCCAGGGGGTTCCGCACCTGGGGCCGAGCTTCACCCGCCCAGATTGGGCCCCTAGCTCACTATCCCCAGAAGCCTCCATTATGGTGATTATGGTATAAAAAAATACAGGTTACAAGGCAAAAAAGGGCCCAAACCTAGGAAGGACCCCCAAAATAGTCCCTCTTGTGTGATCCCTCTTATGGGAGAGGGTACGGAGAGAGATGCTGAGGGTGGGGGGGGTGTAGGAGACCGGGAGGAACCACAACCCATGACAGACCAGGGATCCCACCTAAAAGACACAAGGGAGAGCATATTGAGATCCCACAGCACATGCACAAGTAAAAAATACATATATATGATAAAATCAGCCTCAAAAGAGGGACTCATGGACCGCAAAGGCATTCGAGGGGCCGAGGTAGCGGCGGGGGGCACAGGAGCCTGTTTTATAGTCAGCCCAGCGAGCCTATTCCTGCAGAGCGCACAGCAGCGTATATTCTCATGTGGCCGTCCAGCAGGATTCCCTACGAGGGCAGAAAATGGCGCCCGCAGGTCTCTCGAGGGGCGGGACGCGCTAGCTATGACACGGAACGAGTCATCGCGCGGCCCCACCCCCCTGGCTGCGGCACGAAAGAGCGCCCGCAGCCGCAGCGCAAGATGGCGCCCAAGCGAGGAAAGAGAGGGAGGGCGACCCCGAGGCCGCAGCCTTATGAAAGAGTGCCCCCACGGATACGCCACCACCCCCCCCCCCCCCTCACAGCAGCACCTGACAGCTGGAGGAGAGGAGCAAGAAGTCGAGGGATCGAAGGTAAGTAGTTAAGTATAAGTGAGTAAAGAACACACTTAACACAAACAATAAAATAGCTGTGGGATACATTGGGATACCTGGGCATAGTGGTTCCTCCCCCCCATTAGGCTCACCATCCCCTATGGCTGGCTACCCTTTTAGTGAGGGTCTGCGGCCCAGAGCCTAGCTCTGTGAATGCCCGACCCCGGCGTTATCCCTACCTTCAACCAGTTCCCGTCAGCCTAGGCTGGCAAACTGGGTTACAGGAACAGAGGCAATAAAGCGGCAGTGGCAGACAGGCTTAAAAAAGCTCTGGATCTTGTAGTAACTGGCGCCACTTGGTGGCGGAATACCCACACGTATATGATTGGGACAGCCCGCACCGAACACAGAGAAAAGGGTCAATAACCAAAGAGTCAGAAGCTTCAAACCATAATAGACTCGATATGGATAGTTTTTTAAACTTTAGCGGTCAAAAGCGGACGAATGAGAGGTCAGGAAGAAGTCTAAGGCCTAGGCAACAAGAATTCCATTATCAAGGGTAAGAATGGGACAGTAACAAGAAGTGAAGTTCAGCTATACAGTATGTTAAAATGCACAGCAACGGCCAGACTTAGATCAGCAGTCAATGGGGGAGCAGCAGATGCCATTAGAAGCAGAGAGCACACTGTGCAGGCACAGCCTTCCAGGAACATGGCAGAAAGGATTTATGTGCCAGCAGTGGAGGGCAGCCTGAGAATCCTCCTGTGGAACCCACTTTTATATACGAGTATTGCTTCATGAAGACTTTTGAAACTATCCAACTGCTCCTCAATATAGTATGGATTATTTACTACCAGAGCTGTCTCCTTTTTTGATTAACACTGGAATTTCCAGAAGTTTTGTCAAACTTCAGAAGTCCTTAAAGTCACTGACATCTATATTAGATATAATGAGTCAATGTGTGACCCATCTTAACTCCTTTTTCGGAAGATTAACCCTTAAAGTGTAGGCATTAGCCAAGGTTTTGGACCACACTCTAGAACATAATTGTCTTGTAACAGCCAGCGAGTGTACAGGGTGTGCTTTGGCATGAAAAATGTTTTTTACCCTATTAACATCACATGGAAGCCATTAAAGAAAGTCCACTTATGACGCACTCTGGTATATAAAAAAAAGAACCTCAAGATTGTGCCATCTTGTATTTGGATGATGTTTTGGCCTAAAGAAAAGGAAAATTAATTATGTGCAACTTGATCTGCACCATAAATCTGGGTGTAGACAGCCTCCTCAATATAATGCCATGAAAGAAAAACAGCAGCACAACAATACATTGTGAAAATGAAATTGCGGCCGTGTCAATAATTCACAAGCACAAATGGCTATCAGGCATGTTCTCACTTTGCACAGCATGGCAGAGATCACCATTTTGCTTCCTGCCCCACACTTCTCTAATCAAAATGATGAACATCTTGTTGTGCACCAGGTTATTGGTGGATGGACCTATACATATTGGTAAAAAAGGAGGTGACAGATGCAGATGGGGGGGGGGTAGAGGGCAATAGATGACTCCAATGGCAAAGCATTCGAGGATGGTTTATGTGGAAAACCATTCGATTATGCAAACTTAAGAGGCTGAGAATGGACAAACCATGATGAGCGCAGGTCACCATCACAGGTAAGTGGTGGTTGAAGTGACTCAAAACCCTGCAGCGGCTGGCCTAGAATCTAAAAGATTGCGCATGCAGCAGCGTACATAGCCCAGTCATTTCGATAAGAGCGGTCTGGGGAATGACATCACAGAAGACGGCTCTCATTGGACGAGAGCCTGTGCATGCAGTGTTGGAGCCTGGCCACGATAGTTTTTTAGGGGCGAAATAGCTTTCGCACAGTGAGACTTCCCGATTTGGACAAAACCCGGGAAAGTCAAATTCCCAGGTTTTGCTCCACTTTAACAGATTTTTAAACAAATTTGGTGATATTGTTATTAAGCAAATGTAATTGTTTTTAAAACAATATTTTTGGGGGGATATATCAATATAAAAGTATCAATATAAAAGTAATGAGAAATTAGAAGTTCGTCCCCCACCATATTTAGTCAGTTGGAGATCAGGAGAGTAAGAGCGTATGGGATTTTAAATAATAGTAGAAAGGAATGGAGACGAGAGAGATGAGGGAAAGTGCAATAAATCATGGAAAGTGTAAATGAATATCTCATTTGAGGCGTGGATAGATCATAAGGGGTAACAAGCAGAGTCAAGGTTGGAGCTTCTTGATTGTAAGGCATAGAAAAGATTTTTAGGAACCATGGATAATTTATTTGGCCAAGGAAGCACTGGGTGGCTCATGGGGTGCATTATTATTTATAGTGGCTGCAGGATGCTTAAGGGGTTACAGTTGGCACAAGATTAGTGCTGCTTGGATGCTGGACCTATCAGATGGTTTTTACAAGTTGATTGGTAGATCATTGGGCAGGAAGAACCATGCAAAATAATCAAATGGGAAAACCAACAATCATAAATTAAGTGTATAAAAATACAGGCATAACTGTAATAGACATAGAGTGTTTTCAAGGGCCCTCAATAGTGGGACAGCAGTGGATGGCTCACATGGGTGCAGATGTGGGCTCATGTAGGCTTCGGTTAGGTTTTGGTTATATATTGTTAGGTAAATGTTTTGGTTTCATCCCTTGACTAAAATAAAAGGAAAACGAATGGACCAGGGAAGGTGCTGCCTGAATTTTGGTTGTACAAGATGGTTTATAAAAGGTCACTATGTTGGGAGCTAGATAGTGTATGATGGATGAAGGATAGATCAAGGTGCATAAGATTGCTCAGAGGACTTCTGGGTAATACTGGATGGATAATGCCCAACCCATTTTGCTGCCGACTGATCTGTAGCCCAACCCAATAAGCTGCTGAATAATCTGTATCACAACCCCATCAGCAGTTGACTGATCCATAATATAACCCAGTCAGCTGCTAACTGATCCATAGCCCACCCATTCAGCTGCTGAAATGTAGCCCAACCCATTATACTGGCGACTGAAAATTAGTTCAATCCCAATTTCTAACTGTTCTGTGATCTGCTTCCCCAGTTAATCTGTATCCTAATCAGACCTGTTAACCAATTCATGTGTACCCCAACCCAACTAGAAGCTGACTGCTCTGTATGCTCAGCATAATCTTATGCCAACTAGTCTGTAACCCAAAGTGATCTTCAGTCCAATTAATGTGTACCTTAATCCGATGTGCTGCTCGATGGATCTGTACCTATCCATTCTGCTGCCCAGATGATCTGCACCCAAACTCCATAGCGTGTATATGGGGGGGTGCACTTTGATGTCTTCATCTAAAGGTGTATGTTAGAGGGTATATTGGGGAGCTTGAGTACCTTGATGCCTGAGCTATATAAGGTCTAGAAACATTCATGGCTGTCCTCAGGGTTCTGATTAAGTAATCACTAATTAACAATAAAATGTTATTAATTGGTGGGTTGGGGGGTATAAGTCACAGGGTCTCTGTTCCAGATTGTGCTCCTGATTGGGGCTCTAATAGCAAGCACTCATCTTCCACAGTGGTTGGAGTCCCCAATGAAAACAGCTGTTGTGTAATCTGACTCTTCAGAGAAATTTTAATGGTTTAGCAACATCATGAACAAGCCGGGCTTCCTGTGAGCGTGCTGTGCATTCCTGGGCCTCACATTCCAGCAGGCCTCTCCTCTCTGCTGAGCAATACTAATTACTCTGGGAAAAAGATGGGCGCCAGCGCGCCTGCCTGCAGGAAATCTGCTGTCCATACACTCCTGTCATCTGGAATCAACAAAACATTTTCTTAGCTTCGTGCTAAAGGGCTCGGGACTTTTTGAGTGGGTGGGAAAAGGGACCTCTGCTAGCTCTGGATTTTGTCATTAGAAAAACAATTATAGTAATCCATCCATATTTTAGAAATATATTCAGACCACATGAGTGTCACTGGCAAGGGGGAACCCAACAGTCCCTTTTTAATATCAAGTAACACTTTACACCCCCTGTGTGGCATGAGTTAAAAAACACAAAAATAATTGTGTTCCCCCCTCCCAAAGCCAACTAGCATGGGCACCAGGCATAGGGGTTGGTAACCCCGGCTTTCTGACCCTTTGAACTGTTATAGGGTTCCCATGGATCCATAACCAGCTCACCCCAAGTAAAGTTGAAAAAAAACACAACACAAAAAAAATGTTTTTTATTTTAAATTGGACTACTTACCAGTCCTCGTCTTCTTTCTTTCCCCCACTGAGTGGCATCCCCCCCTGGTCTGAGAGGGGGTTAAGTGTCCCACACCAGATCTCCACTCCATCTTCTGGGGGTCTTTGGAGCTCCCCTCCTTCTATCCCAGCTCCAAGCTATTAGTAACGATTTGCAGGCCAGGGAAAATAGAGCCCCCCCACCTGACTAACTAATTAACTGGAGGGAAGGGAACAGAGGGGGTTTTCCTGTGGGAAACCTCTCCATACCACTCCCCTCCAGTGAGATGTTGGACACATGGGAGATATTCCAGAGAAACCCCATCTCTCTAGCATTCTCTCCCGCCTAACTGGCATTACCCTTGTCTGGAAGCCTCAATTAACCTCATTTGCTGGTGGCTTTATTTTAACTGATGTAACTGGATAAAGATCATGAAAATGGGGTTTTATAAGGATTTTTATATGGTGTGTCCAAGAGACCCCTATACCAGTTCAAAGGACAGGGGAATGACCTCCCAGCAGGTGGCTTGCTGTTCCTCCTGCCACATGAACCCCCAATGGACCTATGCTGTAGGGCATAAGTGATGGTAATTACTTGGAGTGGCATTTCGGCCCTTGAGCCCTAGGATTATCAGCCACCTAATGCTTGGTGTGCCGGGTTGGTAAGCTCAGGGAGGAGCACACATTGTTTTTTTCTTGATTTTTTTTTTATTTGGGAACTGTACCTTAATGCTTAGCAACCCAGAGCACACCAAGTACTGGGGTTGATTATCCCAGGGCTCAAGCGCCGAACTGCCTGCCCCCAATCCTAATAATCACCAGCCCTTATGCCTTACAGCACAGGTATGGTGCTCAGCATGGGCTCATCCACACCCTCCTTCCAATTAGGTCCAGGGTTTCACCATGTTGCTCTTTTACCTCTATATAACATATTCATGCTCATATGTCATCATTTATAAAAAGGAAGTACCATTTGTCTCCTCTGCTTTAGCCTTCAGTAGTTGAATTGTATTCAATTTAGTTAAAACAAAAGTAAAAAAGGCTACTCTATGAGCTATGACAGGGCCCTATTTAATGTTTGCATCAGGGCCTGGTCACGTTTCATTAGGCCATTGATAGGTGCCAGTCTGGTGTGGGCTTAGACATACATAGGAGTCTTTATTGGTATGCAGTAGGATGGTAAATCCTATAGAATGGCATAAGGATAGGGTCTCTGACTATTCAACTTTATGGGGCCAGATGCCATCTGCCCAGGACACCTGCTGGGCAGGATCCTCTTCTATCAATGATGATGGCATGTCACTTGTCTCCAGGCGCTCTTTCGATGGTTGGCTTTAACTGTGTTGCCATCAATGGCTCTTGCTGATGTAAGAAGCTAGGGCAGACCTAAACTTTACACTGTCATTGGTTTGGGATGCTCAACTCTTTGAAAACCAACAGAAATGCCTGAATAGGCAGGAAACTAAATTTTTATACTTCCACAATACTGTGTGTGCAGCAGTTGCACAAACTGGCCACATGATGCTAACAGACAGTAGGGTAATAGATGTGGACATTTTAGAAATGTTTGCTCCATGCTATATTTTATCTTTATATTTAGACAGTAGGGTAACTACTAACCGACTGTCCGTGGTCACATGGCCCACTGGAGTGCCAGCCAACAAAGTATAAAATGGATAAAAATCAAAAATCCATACCAGCTGGAAATGCTGTGAACCCCCTGCCACCTGCTTCCCTCATCTAGGATTGCGGCTTCTGGCCTGTGGAGCTAGTTGGGTGGGCACAAACCTCACCGTCTCCTGGCAGTCATGTGGCACACGGATGCAGCCTGGGTAGGTAACGGCACTGGGGAATGGGCTTGTGGTGCTGGGCACCCAGCAATTGGATGACCCCTTCAAACGATTTAAGAGGAACCACAATCCTCTTACATAATCCCTCTTTAGCTCCTTTAAAACATCTGTATGTAAAGCTAAAGCATTCCTTAAACTAATAATAATGTGTTTTTAGAGTGGAAATGATATTTTAAAGCAGAGTAAAGGACTTTCACCTCATCATTGTGGATTTTTAACAGCTCAAATGCTTCCTCTTCTCACTGAAACAATTCTAACATGAGAAGATACAAATTTATTAGCAAGTGTTAAAATGTATCATCCTGTGTTAGTTAAAGGGGGTTTCATTTTTTCACTTTAAAATACATCAATCAGCTAAAGGTGACCTCTACCATTATTTACAGCCACATTTCTGGTGTGAAAGGTTATTTTTTTTTTTTTACAGAAAAACAGATGAGAGATGAAAGAGAAAAGAGATGTCCAAAATTTCAGTCTAATGGAACCGAAATAAACTGGCAAAATTTGTGTCGTGTTTGACCTGAATACAAAGCCCAACGCTCTTCCTAACCAATCAGAAGCACTTCTTCAAAACTGCCAATGACCCATAAGTAATGCACCGCCCCCCAGATTTGAGGGCCAGCCAACATTGTATCTCTCTGCAGGAAGTGATTCCACTTCTGAAGACGAACAGATGTACGATCCTTGTTCTTCTGCCTGTAACACACAAGTATCCGGCACATACTTCCAGACACATATGTTACGGCCTTTAAAGCCATTTACAATTGGCGTTCCCAGTATTCAGCGAGGGAGGGGGTCTGTGCGGTGGACATGGTGTGCAGGGAACAGTCATTGCCCCCCTGCCAACACGTCACCGGAGGCTCTGTGAATAGGGGAGCTGGAAGAATTTATTTTTCTAATACGGGTAAAGTAGGGAGAAAATAAATATGCACTAACGACTTCCTGTACGGCGGCACGCTGGGAACAGTTGCGTGTGTTTTTTCTCTAGCAGTGTACACTAAACCTCCTTAATTGTGTTTATTTCCCATCAGTAGCACCATGGGCGTAGGTTTAACTACCACTAAGCAGCCTTCTATAGGGTTCCTGGGCTTGGGGGCCCACCAGCTGAACTGGTGGAGGGGCTCTATAGAGGAGCAAAACCTGGGATTTACACTTCTCTCTATCTCTCTTCTTTATCTCTGGTTTTGTCTCTCCTAGGCTGGGACTGGCCCACAGGGTTACCAGAGAATCCTCAGGGGAACCCTGGACTCAGGGGCCCATTTGAGGTCTTTAATCACTAAGATCTGAACTATAGTTAGTTTCTTTGTTGCATCCCAAATGCACATGCAGAGACAATACAGTTTGGCATAATGTTTCTGTGCACAGACCCTGTCTATAAGGTACTTGCATCTAAGTGTGGGGTGGGCCCCAGAGTCAGTTCTAATGTTGGGCCCAGACACCCCAGTCCAACAATGATCCAACAATGCCAATCTATGCTCAGACCTGCAAGCAAAGTTGAATAGAGTGCTTGCCCCTGGATGCCCAAACCCCCCCTCAGGGTGTACCGACTGCAGATTTCTCTGAATGGCTTGCGTGGGTATGCACAGAAAGAGCGAAGATGCAACCTTGGGCATGCAGGTGCCATGGCATTGGTGGAAATGTGAGTTTCTGGGGTGATCCTGAGGGTTTCACACAGTGGGGCATCCCCAATCAGGATGTCCCACAAAGAGTGAGAACACCAGCCCTAGAATCTTATATACTCTTGGATGTTGGTTGCTCCTCATTATTAGACCCATATATTCTGATCACCTACAGCCCTTAAATAAGAAATACTTACCTGTTCCAGGTCTAATCTCCTGTTTCTGAGAGACACAACCCACATTGAATTGTTTGGAACATCTTCCAATAAGACGTGTATAATTGGCTTGGAAGATGTAGGGCAGGGGGAAACTTAAGAGGAGGCCATGTCTTGCAGGCTTTAGTTAGGGCATAGACCCACTTTAAAATGGACCATCTCACTTTCTACAGAGATATAGTTTGCAGGCTCGTTCTCCTTCTGTATCCTCCCTTATACCCTAAAAGATCATCAGCTCTTCCTCCTTCTGGATCCCATTTTATACCACAATAGAGTTTAATATTTTCTTAGTTCTGTATCCTACATTATAAGCTCTTCCGTATCCTCCCTTATATCCTAATACAGTATATTATGGTCTATTCAGTGCTAGGTGGGAAAACTCTACTACTTTTTGGGACAGAAACCTGCCATTCACTTCTATCATGGGGCTGATTCAGCACCAGGTGAAACACTCCTGAGGTAGACAATGAAAGTATATGGCAAAATAAAAAGTAGTAGAGTTTTCTCACCTGGTGCTACATTGACCCTATTGTAAGCTTTTCTTTTTGTATCCTTCCTTATACCCTAATAGATGGTAAGCTCTTCTCCCTTCTGTATCCCTTTTTATTTCCCAATGGATTGTAAGCTCTTCCTCCTTCTGTATCATCCATTGAAAACGTATAGATTGTAAGCTCTTCTTCTTACTTCCCAATGGAGTGTAAGCTCTTGCCCCTTCCAAACCCTTCAATTTCTTTGTAACTGTACTAAATACTGTACTCTCAGTCCTTTTGTTTTGGAGAGGTACAGTTAGGGGTTAACCATAGCTGAGGTTCCAGATTATTACCATCTGTCTGCCTTGGAGTGAAACACGTTTCAGGCACCCAGAAAGCAGAAAACCCAAGAAAACTAAATATTCACACAGGCAGAGTGTGAGAATAGGGATCCGGCATAGCCGGTGAGGGACGGGGAGAGCGAGCGTGAGCTCATAGCGCTCCCGTCTGCACCATGTGACAGCGGCATCAATCTACCTTCACTCAGCGCTCTATATTGCAATCATCGGCAACTAGGATGGGAATTCATAGAAAAACTGTATTTCCTTTCCTGGAAGGATATTGTATACTCCTACAAGGCGCCTCTTGTTAGGGAAAATAAAAGATGGCTTGGAAAACCTTGAGCAGCTGTTTTACTCCCCCTTGAAGCCGACAGGTGTCCATGTGCTTCACTGGGGACATTGGGAACATGCAAGAACAAGGAAAATAAACAGGGTGAGGGATGACTGGGTCGAATTTTGAATACCCCGGAGTTAGGATTTAAGTTCTGAACTGAGCTGTATTCTTTTCTGAAGAGGTCAGTTTTAGTACATCCTCATATCATATCACAGCAGCAGGCATCTCAATGTCCATCCTCTAGAACCCTTTCTAACTTTTTTACAGTCTGCATTGTGGGTGCTCTTCATTGGAGACTAGGGGTTGGGGGGGGGAGTGCTCATTGGGCATCTGCAATGCCTTCCCAGTCACAAAGCATTTTTGGTGCTGGAAATGTACTATCAGTCTTACAGATGCCCTAAGCAGAGGTCCGCTGTGGGCCTTCTAATGGCTTTGCCAAATATGGAACATATCACATTTGGAATGTCTGTCACAGGATAATGATGCAAACATTAGAGACTTGCAATAGCAGCTATAGAATGCTACAGGTAATGGAAAAGAGGCGCATGGGAAAGGCCTCAGCTGAAATCCTTACTGACTCATTATTGTCATTGCCTGGACTGTCTCTTTAATTGTTAGAAGGGAAGCTCAACAATGGGCACAATGACAACATTCCATTCAATGGAAAGAGGAATAATGGTCTGGAATTCTGCTTCAGGCTGTCCAATCTGAGAAGTTAAATTAAGGAAATCAGAGCAAGACAGCACGACGGCCTTACCAGCAAATAAACACCATGAAATCAAATTAAATGAAGTCTCAGCATTAAAAACTGCTTCATTTAAAGCTAACGTCCTATGGAGACGGCATGGAATAAGTGAGGATGTTCCCATGCCACAATCCAAAACATTGCAGAGCAATTATCCCACAGCTTTCCATGATGGCCTGTGTGCCAACACAAAGCCCACTGACTAAGGGTGGTAAGAACTGTCCTCATATATTCCGTAAAGCCACCAATAGGATACCGATTCTTATGCACCTTAAAAGTGCTATGACAAAAAAATGTGTGAACTTCTCAATTACTTATACTTTTAAATCACTGAGAATGCTGACTATCTATTCACTAGAGCCCAGTGACATCACTGAGAATGCTGCCTATCCATTCACTAGAGACCAGTGACATCACTGAGAATGCCGCCTATCCATTCACTAGAGATCACTAGAGAATGCTGCCTATCCATTTACTAGAGACCAGTAACATCACTGAGAATGCCGCCTATCCATTCACTAGAGACCAGTGACATCACTGAGAATGCTGCCTATCCATTCACTAGAGATCAGTGACATCACTGAGAATGCTGCCTATCCATTCACTAGAGACCAGTGACATCTCTGAGAATGCCGCCTATCCATTCACTAGAGACCAGTGACATCACTGAGAATGCTGCCTATCCATTCACTAGAGACCAGTGACATCACTGAGAATGCTGCCTATCCATTCACTAGAGACCAGTGACATCACTGAGAATGCTGCCTATCCATTCACTAGAGCCCAGTGACATCACTGAGAATGCTGCCTATCCATTCACTAGAGACCAGTGACATCACTGAGAATGCCGCCTATCCATTCACTAGAGCCCAGTGACATCACTGAGAATGCTGCCTATCCATTCACTAGAGCCCAGTGACATCACTGAGAATGCTGCCTATCCATTCACTAGAGACCAGTGACATCACTGAGAATGCTGCCTATCCATTCACTAGAGACCAGTGACATCACTGAGAATGCTGCCTATCCATTCACTAGAGCCCAGTGACATCACTGAGAATGCTGCCTATCCATTCACTAGAGACCAGTGACATCACTGAGAATGCTGCCTATCCATTCACTAGAGACCAGTGATATCTCTGAGAATGTTGCCTATCCATTCATTAGAGACCAGTGACATCACTGAGAATGCTGCCTATCCATTCACTAGAGCCCAGTGACATCACTGAGAATGCTGCCTATCCATTCACTAGAGACCAGTGACATCACTGAGAATGCTGCCTATCCATTCACTAGAGACCAGTGACATCTCTGAGAATGCCGCCTATCCATTCACTAGAGACCAGTGACATCACTGAGAATGCCGCCTATCCATTCACTAGAGACCAGTGACATCACTGAGAATGCTGCCTATCCATTCACTAGAGACCAGTGACATCACTGAGAATGCTGCCTATCCATTCACTAGAGACCAGTGACATCACTGAGAATGCTGCCTATCCATTCACTAGAGACCAGTGACATCACTGAGAATGCCGCCTATCCATTCACTAGAGACCAGTAACATCACTGAGAATGCCGCCTATCTATTCACTAGAGACCAGTGACATCACTGAGAATGCTGCCTATCCATTCACTAGAGACCAGTGACATCACTGAGAATGCTGCCTATCCATTCACTAGAGACCAGTGACATCACTGAGAATGCTGCCTATCCATTCACTAGAGACCAGTGACATCACTGAGAATGCTGCCTATCCATTCACTAGAGACCAGTGACATCACTGAGAATGCTGCGTATCCATTCACTAGAGACCAGTGACATCACTCAGAATGCCGCCTATTCATTCACTAGAGACCAGTGACATCACTGAGAATGCTGCCTATCCATTCACTAGAGACCAGTGACATCACTGAGAATGCTGTCTATCCATTCACTAGAGACCAGTGAACTCACTGAGAATGCCGCCTATCCATTCACTAGAGACCAGTGACATCACTGAGAATGCCGCCTATCCATTCACTAGAGACCAGTGACATTACTGAGAATGCTGTCTATCCATTCACTAGAGACCAGTGAACTCACTGAGAATGCCGCCTATCCATTCACTAGAGACCAGTGACATTACTGAGAATGCCGCCTATCCATTCACTAGAGACCAGTGACATTACTGAGAATGCAGCCTATCAATTCACTAGAGACCAGTGACATCACTGAGAATGCCGCCTATCCATTCACTAGAGACCAGTGACATCACTGAGAATGCCGCCTATCCATTCACTAGAGACCAGTGACATCACTGAGAATGCTGCCTATCCATTCACTAGAGACCAGTGACATCACTGAGAATGCTGCCTATCCATTCACTAGAGACCAGTGACATCACTGAGAATGCTGCCTATCAATTCACTAGAGACCAGTGACATCACTGAGAATGTTGCCTATCCATTCACTAGAGACCAGTGACATCACTGAGAATGCTGCCTATCCATTCACTAGAGACCAGTGACATCACTGAGAATGCTGCCTATCCATTCACTAGAGACCAGAGACATCACTGAGAATGCTGCCTATCCATTCACTAGAGACCAGTGACATCACTGAGAATGCTGCCTATCTATTCACTAGAGACCAGTGACATCACTGAGAATGCTGCCTATCCATTCACTAGAGACCAGTGACATCACTGAGAATACAGCCTATCCATTCACTAGAGACCAGTGACATCACTGAGAATGCCGCCTATCCATTCCCTAGAGACCAGTGACACCACTGAGAATGCTGTCTATCCATTCACTAGAGACCAGTGACATCACTGAGAATGCTGCCTATCCATTCACTAGAGACCAGTGACATCACTGAGAATGCCGCCTATCCATTCACTAGAGACCAGTGACATCACTGAGAATGCTGCCTATCCATTCACTAGAGACCAGTGACATCACTGAGAATGCTGCCTATCCATTCACTAGAGACCAGTGACATCACTGAGAATGCCGCCTATCCATTCACTAGAGACCAGTGACATCACTGAGAATGCTGCCTATCCATTCACTAGAGACCAGTGACATCACTGAGAATGCTGCCTATCCATTCACTAGAGACCAGTGACATCACTGAGAATGCCTTGTCTATTACTACAGCCTGACTGGTTGTTATGTCTGTCGCATTTAACGTGTTGAACTTCATCTTCTTTAACAAAATATTTCTTCTCAATGTAAAGACAAATTACCAGCGCCAGGCGTGTTGTAGCGTATGCTGAGTGGGTACAGGCTGGTAAAATTAATTGTTCGCCATCCTCCGTGTGCAGTGTCACATGTCAATAGTGTGTTCCGGGAAGGCTACAGGGGAAACTCTGATTCACATCCTTGTTTTTAGCTTAATACCAAGATTCTAATTTTTTCCTTTCTTCCACTGGGAGGGAATTAGTAGTTGTCTGATGCCAGCTTCTGTGAGACACAGTGGTGTGATCGGCAGCACACTTGTCACGTGAGCTTACTCTTTATTCAGTCCTTTTAGCATGGTAGACCATCTGTTTAAATGTAAATACTATATCCAAGCATTGAACACCAAGCCTGGGCTAGCATAGAGAGGAAAAAGATGATTTGCATGGCTCCGCCTACTCACGTATTAATGGATATAGCCTGTTTTTCTTATTCTGTATGCGCCATGTCAATACTTTCTCTTTTAAGACACGGTTCTTTACCTTGTACCCGTGAACGGAGGAGTTTTCTTTCTCTAATAGCCCACTAACATGGACATCTCCCAAAGGTGGTTTGCTAATAAGATGGGTGCTAGTCATTCAGATCATTTGATTTAGGCCAACAACTTTGACCACTCAGGCACTGCATTCCTTTACACTGTAAAAAAAAAAAGCAAATAAAAGTCCATGGCTCTAGGGTAATTGTCTCTACCCTTTCAATCTAGATTTATTTTAACTGGCACAGATGGCGAAGAGCAGAAAGGCTTGGTGCTCTAGCAGCCACTTGAGCCTCGTCCATTATAGGCTCAATTCATGGTAGGTGCACAAAACTGCTCAGACAGAGCACATGTGATTCCACATAGGCGCATGATTCATGGCTGCATGTGCTCACACGTGCGAATAGTACCAAACGGCGAGCACACTGGAGAAGCGCAAATTGCCTCTTCTTGCCCCAATTTGCACCTCCTGCAAGGAAAATCTGCTGTTTGTAAGCATTTGGCCAGCTAATTGCTTAACTGCTCCCAATGGTTCCCCACGTATCTCCCTTTTCCTTTACCGTTTCTCCATAGTGATTTGATCTCTCCAGCTTCTGTGTTTTCTGTGAAGCTCTATTCACCATTTTAGAGTGGAGAACTTGTGTTCTTCATTGTTTGGGGGAGTTATTATGATTCCAGTTAACCCTTACCGTTTTTTGGTCCAATGTTTTGTCCCAGATGTTCTTTTTAACCTTTCTCTCCCCTGTTTAGTTTGATTATTAATGTATTAATGCTTAATAATTTTACAATCATTTTTTCATTGTTTTTGCTAAACTTTGGGGCCCAATATCCACATTTTTGTTGTTTGGACCTTAAACCGGACCAACACCTGTTATTACCTGTTGGTCCCTCTCTTTGCTGTTAGCAAGAACCTTGGGGGGTATCCAGAACGCTGGAGTCCCCTCGCACCTAGCTGCACAGAATGCAAAGAATACTCACTTTCGCATGCTGGCTCATAATGAAGATGAGTATTCTCAGCGTTCTGTGCAGTTAGGTGCGAGGGGGCTCCAGTGTTTTGGATGCCCCCCCGCCCCCCCCCCCCCCCCCCCCCCGAGGTTCTTGCTATCAGCAGAGAGAGGGACCAACACCCATTATAACGGGTGTTGGTCCGGTTTAATTTCTGTGATTTTCACCAACTTTTTATAATTTTTGTCCAAACAAAAACAAAAAAAGAACCTAATAAGAACTTGCGACAGACACTTGTTTAAAAGCATGAACAATCAAAGTTGCTGGCATGTGTTTTTGGAATTGAATAAGCCTGTTACTCATTGGATTCAGCAGTTTCCTCCACCTATTTGCTGGTGGAAATTCACCCTTCAAATTGCCACATTTGCTTTTCTGCCCTCTAAACATACCATAAATCAGGCACCGGTGACAGTTTGGTGGCCAAAACTGCACTAATGGAAAATTTCAGGCACAAATCAGTGCAGTGGCAAATGCTAGTGCAAATTGGTGCAAAAACAAATGCGCGTCCCATTTTGACAATCATGAATCATGCAGAAGCCCGAGATAAACATGGTGCTACAAAAACGTGTGCAAATTAATTCACGAATGACCATGAATCGACCCTTATGTGAAATGCATTTGGCTTTCCAGAAAATGCAGCTCAGTATCTTCCCTAGTGTAGCTGGAAAAACAAGTTTTCTGGCTCAGTAAAGTTCCCATTCGCCCGATAAGCTGACTGCGCTGCCTGAGTTGTGATGGTAAGCGCTGCCTGCTGATAGGATTTTATGATAGTCTGGAGGTCAGCCAATTTGGATGTGTATGCAGAGCAGCTCTCCCCATCACCGAGATGCAGGGTTAGGGTTCTGTAGCATTAAAGCAGACCTATAGTCTAACATTACTTTAGGTCCCCTAAAAAAAGCACACACATGCCCATGTCCTATCCCCAGTGCCCAGGTGTGCCCCTGCTGTCCCCCAGGCCAGTACCTGGCAGTGAATAAAGCACAGAGCTCCAAACACTGTGATGAGGAGGTGGGCGGAGTATTGTCCACCAGTTATGCTTTTGAATGGTGGCAGAGCACCCAATGAATCTCAAGGCACATCGCAGGACCCATTCTCTAAGTTTGTGCTGCGGGGGACAGGAGGAGAATATTGGCCCTTTAAATACCACCAGCATTAAAACCGCATTGTAGAAAAAAATAAATAAACTTGCTACAGGAGGATTCTGGTAATAAGAGAACAGCCGTAGAAATGTGCATAAAAGCAGATTATAGTAGAAAGTTCTTTGCTCTGTGGTTAGCGCTTTTTTCTCTGAATCGTTTACTGAAGGTGGAATTCCTCTTTAAATATTCACAATGTACGCTGTTGTGAAAATAGCAAGGGTCTCACTATGTTGGACGTTGCGAGGGTTAAATCTCTTCTGCGTCACCAAGTTTTTCTAACCTCCTCCCCCACTGCACTTAAACTTCTTTTCCGGAAACTTCTCGGAGCCAGTTGAGATGCATGCATGGCCCACAGCCCAGCTGGATCAGAGCAGTGCCAGTGAAAATTCTTGGAGTAGCGGATTACCACGCAACTTGGGGGCAGGGAGCATGGAGAAAGACTCGGCCGCGCTCTCCCGTCACATGCATGTGCAGCTAGGGAGGATGCGTGCGCCGCAGCCCAGGTTCTGGATTGTCTGACACTCCCTTAGAGTATGGAACATCCCTCATCCTTCTTTGTTCCAATGTGTACAGTACAGTGCTCCTTACAGTGATATACCGCCGCGCCTGAACATAGCACACAGCAGTATGGGACTTGTAGTCCTGCGGTGCCTGTCCTTAAAGTGGACCAAAACCCGTATCGGCTGGTCCTGGAGTCTTTAGAAATGATTCTTTCTGCCAGGTGTATCCCCAATTGAAAAATAGGTGAAATCCTCTTACCTTGCCGGCCACATCCCTGGCATCCCTTCATGTTCATACAAACTCCCACAAGGGCCTACATACCATAGAGGCAGAGGAAGCTACCGGACAGGAGGGGGTCCAGTGCAAGCACCTGATCCTCCAGTGTGACAGTGGCAGACTGGTGCTGCCTGAACTAGCAGCAGGGCCAAGATGGCGGGCCCGGTCATCACTGGTGGCCCAGCAGCAGGGCCAAGATGGCGGGCCCGGTCATCATTGGTGGCCCAGCAGCAGGGCCAAGATGGCGGGCCCGGTCATCATTGGTGGCCCAGCAGCAGGGCCAAGATGGCGGGCCCGGTCATCATTGGTGGCCCAGCAGCAGGGCCAAGATGGCGGGCCCGGTCATCATTGGTGGCCCAGCAGCAGGGCCAGGGGCTCAGGAGGTTAGTTAACCAGGATGCCAGGGTCTAGGGCCCCTATTAAATCGACAAAGTACCGTAGTATAATATAATACATCTTATACTGATAATATATGCTCATTTGTGTTCATTTTAATTAACATATATGTTATAATAAAGATATCTGCTCTTTTTGTTTGTGGTAGGGCCCCACTAGGACTTTTTCTATGGGGCACCGCCCCTACACTCCCATATCTAAATGGCCATCTTAGGCAAACACAACCAGAGGGGAGCAGTCACCAGAAGGCTCCCAGAACTCTATTAATTAAAGAGAAACATCTGACCTAAAATTTCACAGTGGGTGTAATACCAAACACTGAACATTAGAGGGAGCACAGTCCTAGCAGAAACAAAACATAAGAGCTCATAATGGCTTATAGTGTTCTCTCTTATATGTAGTTTGATGTATGGCAGCCGATAGAGCAAGCGTCTACATTACACTAAGGTGATGGAGCTCATGATGGCACATTGCATTCATTATAGTATGTAGCATGCAGTATGACAGTGGGTGTAATGCCTTGCACTGAACACTAGCCCTAGCAGAAAATAAACATAAGAGCTCACAATGGCATATTGTGTTCCCTCTAATGTGTAGTATGACAGCAGGTGAACATGGGCGCATTCTTTATAGTATGTAGCATGCAGTATGTCAGTGGGTGTAATAATGCACACTGAACACTAGATGGAGCACACATCTACAACAACAAACTAAGCAAAATAAGCTCATGATGGCTCTGCATATCCCCTTTGGTGTCTAGTGTGCAATGTGCCAATGAACACTAAAGGGAACCCACTAAGCAGAAAGTGTGTCCTATTAAGTGTCTAATATGCTAAGTGACAAGAGCCATGATGGCACAGTGTGCTCTCTCTGATGGTTAGTGTGCAGTATGACAGCAGGAGTAATACTAAACACTGAACACTAGAGGGAGCAGACATTCATAACACCTTAGTGTTGCCCTCTATTTAGAACTTACACTGTCTATGTCCTGAAGGCTGTTACATTAACAGGCAGCTTTTGTTGTAATATTATTATTAAAGTTTATTTATAAAACTCGTCATCATCTTCCATGGCACTGTACAATGTGAAATTACAAACAGGGTAAAATAACTAACTTACGATACATGGCAGAAAAGCACAAATACATAGTCATAGTGAAACACACTAGGAGAGATGACCCTGCCCTTGCGGGCTTACAATCTAAATTAATTAATAATTAATAAGGTGATACCCTTAAAGTGACCCTATGTTGTAGCTGATTGGCAGCCACTCCTCTGGCTTCACTGACTGTCAAACTCTCTATCTGCACACAGCACACAGCCAATAGATGCAAGGGATGCTGCGCATTGGTCGCAAGTGCATGTTACACTGCCTTTCAGTTTCTCCAGCCTCACATTAATATGCGCGGCTGAAGAAGCTGGAGGAGAACTGCATCTGCGTCTTCGGAATGCTGGCAAGGTATGGCTATGGAATAAACAAAACTTGGGCCCCGCTTACCTTACTGCTTTTTTAGTTCCTCATCCCCGGTTAAGGATCAACTTGACAGGCAGGGAAATCAAAGTGATAAGTGGGCCGAGCTTCTCTCTATATAAGGTGCTTCCTGGAAATAAAGAAGAGTGCATCAATAACATTTTAACAACAAGAGAAAGAAGCAGAAAGAAATCTGTTCTGGTGATCCCCATATACACATACGGGCAGTAAACCTCCACTAGCCTGCCCCTCTATCAGCGGCTCCCATGACACTGACAGTGGCTGCATCCCTGGCTTCCCTGTAGCTTTGGCACGCTCCCATACCCAGCCATTGAGATAGGTTGGGGGAGGAAGCGCTCCCTAGATTACAGGGAAACTGGGGCTGCAGCCAATCTCAGGGTTTTATTCCCCCTGGTGGGGGCATCCCAATTTAGGATGCCTCGCTGTGTGATACACACAGATGGCTCTGGAATTGATAGTGGACAGAGGAGTTTCCCTTTACTATGGTATTTTATTTGCATATGGCAGCAGCATTCCCATATATCACAGTACATCATTGTCCCTCTTTACTCCCCATATTTATATTTACCGCAATTAGCAAAATGATTTGGCATTAAGCCTTGGAATCCCTCTATAGCAGGACAAATTCATTTGCAAATGCCAGTTTTCCCATCTAACATTATTTTTTAGATGCCAGCAGAGATCAACTTAAACTGAATTGCAGCAGAGTTCCCCTTTTTTGAAGAAGTGGAGGACACAGCATGACAGCCAGGTAACCAAAATGTTTCTAAATAGGAGGTATTTTTATTAATGACCGGTTCTCTTTATTTTTCTTTGCAGCAACTTTGCATACTGTATATTCCAAAAGCAAACACTCTGGATCTCACAGAACAAGCTGGAGCGGGGCGGGAGGGAGGGGAGTGCGCTGCACCGGCAGGTTCCAATTACCCCCCGGGGAGTGGGTGTATGGAGTGGGCGCCAATCAGGTCACGGGTTTACAATATGAAATGCAATGTTCTGATGAAAAAGAAGGCATCCAGAGAGTCGGGCTAAATGGACATTCCTTCATTAAAGGGGACCTCTCCCATAAATCTGATACTGTACTGTACTGCAGCCCTAGTGTCACTCAACAGCCTGCCCCATCCCCTATATAACTTTACTAGTGTTAAGCTTTGGATTGCATTTCAAAGCCTTCAGCCTTCCTAAAGTCTGATTTTCCCATTATTAAGGCATTTAAACTTGGGATGACCTGCTATGCTAAACCCTATAGCGCATGCACTGTCCGCAGGCATGTACCCACTCTGCCGTGGATATGAGTGACCAGCCATTCCAACGTCAGATCGGCTTAGTAAGAATTAACTGGCTTCTGGTCCACGCATGCACTGTGGGATCTTTGGAAAGATCTTTTACAGTATCCACAGGGATACACATAACATGGTATCCCAAATTGGGAAGTCCCTCTGAAGAGGGACAATCCCAAAGAGATCTGCCTACTCTGCTTGGCGATATGCTTGTAAAAGACAATAGCCTCTGACATCAGAAATGCAGCTGTAGATAATGGTAGAGGTCACCTTTAGCTTTAGCAAAAGAAAACTTCATTAAAGGGGAACAAAACTCTCGGGACAATCCTTTAGATTCCAGGGCCGGCTACTGGCATCCCAGATCAGGCTGTATGAACCAGAGTGAGCTCCTGTCCCCAGCCATTCAGATAGCGGGCGCCCGATGCTGGGGATGTGCTACTGATTGCCGAAGCCCTGCATGTCAACACAGCCATTTGCTGAGCATTACAAATGCACCTGGAAGAGGTGAGTTGTTCTGGGCGATCACACAGTGGGGCATCCCAGTTAAGAATGCAAAAGTCAAAATTCGGGGTTTTGTTATGCTTTAAGGCAGAAACAAAACCCGGATTTGCTTACTTTCCTGGGTTTCGGTCCGCTGCCCTGGGACATCGCAAATCAGGATGCCCCGCTGTGTGACCCCCCCCAAATCGCCCAATCTGTTTACCTCCTACCTGGTCCAATGGTGCATGTGCGGGCACGTTTGCTAAATCCCGCCATTTGAGCAAGCGACTCTGATTGGACGAGAGCCTGCACATGCACCGTTGGACCAGGGAAAGGTGAGTATTTATCGGCGCCCTGGGAGGTTTCACACAGCGGGGAATCCAGATTCAGGATACCCCAAGGGAAAGCCAGCAGCCGGCCATGGAATCTTTTAGATTCCAGGCCGGCTGCTCCTGGGTTTTGTTCTGCTTTAAACTTCAGTAAACTTGTCAATTTATTTCCCTTTTAACAGAATAATATATTTTTATACAAAAAACCTTTACCTTTTTAAAAGAGCTTTAGGTAATGCTAAACCTTTACTTTAACAATATATCATATTTTACAGTAATGACAATCCCTCACTAATATATTTCAAAGATCAGTAGGTTTCCTTTAACACAATAATATAAGTATAGAGAAAACATTTCCCCTTCAATGTTTGCATAACATCTGTGTGTGAAACTAGAGCCATCTATAATAAAAATGCAACACAGCAACCTCCAGATCACCTATTTTAGCTTGAAAAGAGGGATGTAAACATAATGCAGTTAAAGCGGACCTTCACCCTAAATAAGAGTCTATTTTATATGGTTTCCCCCACACTGTAGATACAGATTGCCCACATTAAAAATCATCCAACCTGCATCTACTAGCAGAGGGAGTGACGGGTTATCAGTGTACACACAGGGAATCTGGAGAAGGTGATCCCTATGCTGGAGCTGTGACTATAGCAGAGGGAGTGACGGGTTATCACTGTACACACAGGGAATCTGGAGAAGGAGATCCCTATGCTGGAGCTGTGACTATAGCAGAGGGAGTGACGGGTTATCACTGTACACACAGGGAATCTGGAGAAGGTGATCCCTATGCTGGAGCTGTGACTATAGCAGAGGGAGTGACGGGTTATCACTGTACACACAGGGAATCTGGAGAAGGTGATCCCTATGCTGGAGCTGTGACTATAGCAGAGGGAGTGACGGGTTATCAGTGTACACACAGGGAATCTGGAGAAGGTGATCCCTATGCTGGAGCTGTGACTATAGCAGAGGGAGTGACGGGTTATCACTGTACACACAGGGAATCTGGAGAAGGTGATCCCTATGCTGGAGCTGTGACTATAGCAGAGGGAGTGACGGGTTATCAGTGTACACACAGGGAATCTGGAGAAGGTGATCCCTATGCTGGAGCTGTGACTATAGCAGAGGGAGTGACGGGTTATCAGTGTACACACAGGGAATCTGGAGAAGGTGATCCCTATGCTGGAGCTGTGACTATAGCAGAGGGAGTGACGGGTTATCAGTGTACACACAGGGAATCTGGAGAAGGTGATCCCTATGCTGGAGCTGTGACTATAGCAGAGGGAGTGATGGGATATCAGTGTACACACAGGGAATCTGGAGAAGGTGATCCCTATGCTGGAGCTGTGACTATAGCAGAGGGAGTGACGGGTTATCACTGTACACACAGGGAATCTGGAGAAGGTGATCCCTATGCTGGAGCTGTGACTATAGCAGAGGGAGTGACGGGTTATCACTGTACACACAGGGAATCTGGAGAAGGAGATCCCTATGCTGGAGCTGTGACTATAGCAGAGGGAGTGACGGGTTATCACTGTACACACAGGGAATCTGGAGAAGGTGATCCCTATGCTGGAGCTGTGACTATAGCAGAGGGAGTGACGGGTTATCACTGTACACACAGGGAATCTGGAGAAGGTGATCCCTATGCTGGAGCTGTGACTATAGCAGAGGGAGTGACGGGTTATCAGTGTACACACAGGGAATCTGGAGAAGGTGATCCCTATGCTGGAGCTGTGACTATAGCAGAGGGAGTGACGGGTTATCACTGTACACACAGGGAATCTGGAGAAGGTGATCCCTATGCTGGAGCTGTGACTATAGCAGAGGGAGTGACGGGTTATCACTGTACACACAGGGAATCTGGAGAAGGTGATCCCTATGCTGGAGCTGTGACTATAGCAGAGGGAGTGACGGGTTATCAGTGTACACACAGGGAATCTGGAGAAGGTGATCCCTATGCTGGAGCTGTGACTATAGCAGAGGGAGTGACGGGTTATCAGTGTACACACAGGGAATCTGGAGAAGGTGATCCCTATGCTGGAGCTGTGACTATAGCAGAGGGAGTGACGGGTTATCAGTGTACACACAGGGAATCTGGAGAAGGTGATCCCTATGCTGGAGCTGTGACTATAGCAGAGGGAGTGATGGGATATCAGTGTACACACAGGGAATCTGGAGAAGGTGATCCCTATGCTGGAGCTGTGACTATAGCAGAGGGAGTGACGGGTTATCAGTGTACACACAGGGAATCTGGAGAAGGTGATCCCTATGCTGGAGCTGTGACTATAGCAGAGGGAGTGACGGGTTATCAGTGTACACACAGGGAATCTGGAGAAGGTGATCCCTATGCTGGAGCTGTGACTATAGCAGAGGGAGTGACGGGTTATCAGTGTACACACAGGGAATCTGGAGAAGGTGATCCCTATGCTGGAGCTGTGACTATAGCAGAGGGAGTGACGGGATATCACTGTACACACAGGGAATCTGGAGAAGGTGATCCCTATGCTGGAGCTGTGACTATAGCAGAGGGAGTGACGGGATATCAGTGTACACACAGGGAATCTGGAGAAGGTGATCCCTATGCTGGAGCTGTGACTATAGCAGAGGGAGTGACGGGTTATCACTGTACACACAGGGAATCTGGAGAAGGTGATCCCTATGCTGGAGCTGTGACTATAGCAGAGGGAGTGACGGGTTATCACTGTACACACAGGGAATCTGGAGAAGGTGATCCCTATGCTGGAGCTGTGACTATAGCAGAGGGAGTGACGGGTTATCACTGTACACACAGGGAATCTGGAGAAGGTGATCCCTATGCTGGAGCTGTGACTATAGCAGAGGGAGTGACGGGTTATCAGTGTACACACAGGGAATCTGGAGAAGGTGATCCCTATGCTGGAGCTGTGACTATAGCAGAGGGAGTGACGGGTTATCAGTGTACACACAGGGAATCTGGAGAAGGTGATCCCTATGCTGGAGCTGTGACTATAGCAGAGGGAGTGACGGGTTATCAGTGTACACACAGGGAATCTGGAGAAGGTGATCCCTATGCTGGAGCTGTGACTATAGCAGAGGGAGTGACGGGTTATCAGTGTACACACAGGGAATCTGGAGAAGGTGATCCCTATGCTGGAGCTGTGACTATAGCAGAGGGAGTGACGGGTTATCACTGTACACACAGGGAATCTGGAGAAGGTGATCCCTATGCTGGAGCTGTGACTATAGCAGAGGGAGTGACGGGTTATCAGTGTACACACAGGGAATCTGGAGAAGGTGATCCCTATGCTGGAGCTGTGACTATAGCAGAGGGAGTGACGGGTTATCACTGTACACACAGGGAATCTGGAGAAGGTGATCCCTATGCTGGAGCTGTGACTATAGCAGAGGGAGTGACGGGTTATCACTGTACACACAGGGAATCTGGAGAAGGTGATCCCTATGCTGGAGCTGTGACTATAGCAGAGGGAGTGACGGGTTATCAGTGTACACACAGGGAATCTGGAGAAGGTGATCCCTATGCTGGAGCTGTGACTATAGCAGAGGGAGTGACGGGTTATCAGTGTACACACAGGGAATCTGGAGAAGGTGATCCCTATGCTGGAGCTGTGACTATAGCAGAGGGAGTGACGGGTTATCACTGTACACACAGGGAATCTGGAGAAGGTGATCCCTATGCTGGAGCTGTGACTATAGCAGAGGGAGTGACGGGTTATCAGTGTACACACAGGGAATCTGGAGAAGGTGATCCCTATGCTGGAGCTGTGACTATAGCAGAGGGAGTGACGGGTTATCACTGTACACACAGGGAATATGGAGAAGGAGATCCCTATGCTGGAGCTGTGACTATAGCAGAGGAAGTGACGGGTTATCAGTGTACACACAGGGAATCTGGAGAAGGTGATCCCTATGCTGGAGCTGTGACTATAGCAGAGGGAGTGACGGGTTATCACTGTACACACAGGGAATCTGGAGAAGGTGATCCCTATGCTGGAGCTGTGACTATAGCAGAGGGAGTGACGGGTTATCACTGTACACACAGGGAATCTGGAGAAGGTGATCCCTATGCTGGAGCTGTGACTATAGCAGAGGGAGTGACGGGTTATCACTGTACACACAGGGAATCTGGAGAAGGTGATCCCTATGCTGGAGCTGTGACTATAGCAGAGGGAGTGACGGGTTATCACTGTACACACAGGGAATCTGGAGAAGGTGATCCCTATGCTGGAGCTGTGACTATAGCAGAGGGAGTGACGGGTTATCAGTGTACACACAGGGAATCTGGAGAAGGTGATCCCTATGCTGGAGCTGTGACTATAGCAGAGGGAGTGACGGGTTATCAGTGTACACACAGGGAATCTGGAGAAGGTGATCCCTATGCTGGAGCTGTGACTATAGCAGAGGGAGTGACGGGTTATCACTGTACACACAGGGAATCTGGAGAAGGTGATCCCTATGCTGGAGCTGTGACTATAGCAGAGGGAGTGACGGGTTATCACTGTACACACAGGGAATCTGGAGAAGGTGATCCCTATGCTGGAGCTGTGACTATAGCAGAGGGAGTGACGGGTTATCAGTGTACACACAGGGAATCTGGAGAAGGTGATCCCTATGCTGGAGCTGTGACTATAGCAGAGGGAGTGACGGGTTATCACTGTACACACAGGGAATCTGGAGAAGGTGATCCCTATGCTAGAGCTGTGACTATAGCAGAGGGAGTGACGGGTTATCACTGTACACACAGGGAATCTGGAGAAGGTGATCCCTATGCTGGAGCTGTGACTATAGCAGAGGAAGTGACGGGTTATCACTGTACACACAGGGAATCTGGAGAAGGTGATCCCTATGCTGGAGCTGTGACTATAGCAGAGGGAGTGACGGGTTATCACTGTACACACAGGGAATCTGGAGAAGGTGATCCCTATGCTGGAGCTGTGACTATAGCAGAGGGAGTGACGGGTTATCACTGTACACACAGGGAATCTGGAGAAGGTGATCCCTATGCTGGAGCTGTGACTATAGCAGAGGGAGTGACGGGTTATCAGTGTACACACAGGGAATCTGGAGAAGGTGATCCCTATGCTGGAGCTGTGACTATAGCAGAGGGAGTGACGGGTTATCAGTGTACATACAGGGAATCTGGAGAAGGTGATCCCTATGCTGGAGCTGTGACTATAGCAGAGGGAGTGACGGGTTATCAGTGTACACACAGGGAATCTGGAGAAGGTGATCCCTATGCTGGAGCTGTGACTATAGCAGAGGGAGTGACGGGTTATCAGTGTACATACAGGGAATCTGGAGAAGGTGATCCCTATGCTGGAGCTGTGACTATAGCAGAGGGAGTGACGGGTTATCAGTGTACACACAGGGAATCTGGAGAAGGTGATCCCTATGCTGGAGCTGTGACTATAGCAGAGGGAGTGACGGGTTATCACTGTACACACAGGGAATCTGGAGAAGGTGATCCCTATGCTGGAGCTGTGACTATAGCAGAGGGAGTGACGGGTTATCAGTGTACACACAGGGAATCTGGAGAAGGTGATCCCTATGCTGGAGCTGTGACTATAGCAGAGGGAGTGACGGGTTATCAGTGTACACACAGGGAATCTGGAGAAGGTGATCCCTATGCTGGAGCTGTGACTATAGCAGAGGGAGTGACGGGTTATCACTGTACACACAGGGAATCTGGAGAAGGTGATCCCTATGCTGGAGCTGTGACTATAGCAGAGGGAGTGACGGGTTATCAGTGTACACACAGGGAATCTGGAGAAGGTGATCCCTATGCTGGAGCTGTGACTATAGCAGAGGGAGTGACGGGTTATCAGTGTACACACAGGGAATCTGGAGAAGGTGATCCCTATGCTGGAGCTGTGACTATAGCAGAGGAAGTGACGGGTTATCACTGTACACACAGGGAATCTGGAGAAGGTGATCCCTATGCTGGAGCTGTGACTATAGCAGAGGGAGTGACGGGTTATCAGTGTACACACAGGGAATCTGGAGAAGGTGATCCCTATGCTGGAGCTGTGACTATAGCAGAGGAAGTGACGGGTTATCACTGTACACACAGGGAATCTGGAGAAGGTGATCCCTATGCTGGAGCTGTGACTATAGCAGAGGGAGTGACGGGTTATCACTGTACACACAGGGAATCTGGAGAAGGTGATCCCTATGCTGGAGCTGTGACTATAGCAGAGGGAGTGACGGGTTATCACTGTACACACAGGGAATCTGGGAAAGGTAACACCCATCAAGAAAGTATAACAATATCAGAGGATGTGGCTGCTATAAATGGTGAACACCCTGGCAATAGAAGAAGCCTGGCAATAAAAAGCAACACAGAGGAGCGTTCAGACCCAATCCCTGTGGGAGAGAGGCTGCTCCATGTCTATTCCAGATGTGATACACTGTGTATGACTCTGCCATTAAATATGATGTCCAGATTCCAATGTTATCCTGACCCCTCCCCCCACTTCCAGGAGAAAAAACCTGGAATGAGTTATCTTCACCAGATGGACCCCAACACATCTGTGTAACACAACACACTGCACAACAGCTGGCTGTAATGACAGTGACCCTGACCCCGAATACAACACTGAACAACAATGCAGCCTATCCATTCACCAGAGACTGTGATGTCATCACCCAGCATTCAGTCTGTTCATTACGGCATCACTGAAATAGCCACCTCTTCACTTACCAGGGGCAGTGACATCACTGAGAATGCTACCTATCTATTCACTAGAGACCAGTGACATCACTGAGAATGCTACCTATCTATTCACTAGAGACCAGTGACATCACTGAGAATGCTGCCTATCCATTCACTAGAGACCAGTGACATCACTGAGAATGCTGCCTATCCATTCACTAGAGACCAGTGACATCACTGAGAATGCTGCCTATCCATTCACTAGAGACCAGTGACATCACTGAGAATGCCGCCTATCCATTCACTAGAGACCAGTGACATCACTGAGAATGCTACCTATCTATTCACTAGAGACCAGTGACATCACTGAGAATGCTGCCTATCCATTCACTAGAGACCAGTGACATCACTGAGAATGCCGCCTATCCATTCACTAGAGACCAGTGACATCACTGAGAATGCTGCCTATCCATTCACTAGAGACCAGTGACATCACTGAGAATGCTGCCTATTCATTCACTAGATAGCAGTGACATCACTGAGAATGCTGCCTATCCATTCACTAGAGACCAGTGACATCACTGAGAATGCTGCCTATTCATTCACTAGATAGCAGTGACATCACTGAGAATGCTGCCTATTCATTCACTAGAGACCAGTGACATCACTGAGAATGCTGCCTATCCATTCACTAGAGACCAGTGACATCACTGAGAATGCTGCCTATCCATTCACTAGAGACCAGTGACATCACTGAGAATGCTGCCTATCCATTCACTAGAGACCAGTGACATCACTGAGAATGCTGCCTATCCATTCACTAGAGACCAGTGACATCACTGAGAATGCTGCCTATCCATTCACTAGAGACCAGTGACATCACTGAGAATGCTGCCTAGCCATTCACTAGAGACCAGTGACATCACTGAGAATGCTGCCTATCCATTCACTAGAGACCAGTGACATCACTGAGAATGCTGCCTATCCATTCACTAGAGACCAGTGACATCACTGAGAATGCTGCCTAGCCATTCACTAGAGACCAGTGACATCACTGAGAATGCCGCCTATCCATTCACTAGAGACCAGTGACATCACTGAGAATGCTGCCTATCCATTCACTAGAGACCAGTGACATCAATAAGAATGCCTCCTATCCATCCACTAGAGACCAGTGACATCACTGAGAATGCTGCCTATCCATTCACTAGAGACCAGTGACATCACTGAGAATGCTGCCTAGCCATTCACTAGAGACCAGTGACATCACTGAGAATGCTACCTATCCATTCACTAGAGACCAGTGACATCACTGAGAATGCTGCCTATCCATTCACTAGAGACCAGTGACATCAATAAGAATGCCTCCTATCCATCCACTAGAGACCAGTGACATCACTGAGAATGCTGCCTATCCATTCTCTAGAGACCAGTGACATCACTGAGAATGCTGCCTATCCATTCACTAGAGACCAGTGACATCACTGAGAATGCTGCCTATCCATTCACTAGAGACCAGTGACATCACTGAGAATGCCGCCTATCCATTCACTAGAGACCAGTGACATCACTGAGAATGCTGCCTATCCATTCACTAGAGACCAGTGACATCACTGAGAATGCTGCCTATCCATTCACTAGAGACCAGTGACATCACTGAGAATGCTGCCTATCCATTCACTAGAGACCAGTGACATCACTGAGAATGCTGCCTATCCATTCACTAGAGACCAGTGACATCAATAAGAATGCCTCCTATCCATCCACTAGAGACCAGTGACATCACTGAGAATGCCGCCTATCCATTCACTAGAGACCAGTGACATCACTGAGAATGCTGCCTATCCATTCACTAGAGACCAGTGACATCACTGAGAATGCTGCCTATCCATTCACTAGAGACCAGTGACATCACTGAGAATGCCGCCTATATATTCACTAGAGACCAGTGACATCACTGAGAATGCTGCCTATCCATTCACTAGAGACCAGTGACATCACTGAGAATGCCGCCTATCCATTCACTAGAGACCAGTGACATCACTGAGAATGCTGCCTATCCATTCACTAGAGACCAGTGACATCACTGAGAATGCTGCCTATCCATTCACTAGAGACCAGTGACATCACTGAGAATGCTGCCTATCCATTCACTAGAGACCAGTGACATCACTGAGAATGCTGCCTATCCATTCACTAGAGACCAGTGACATCACTGAGAATGCTGCCTATCCATTCACTAGAGACCAGTGACATCACTGAGAATGCTGCCTATCCATTCTCTAGAGACCAGTGACATCACTGAGAATGCTGCCTATCCATTAACTAGAGACCAGTGACATCACTGAGAATGCTGCCTATCCATTCACTAGAGACCAGTGACATCACTGAGAATGCTGCCTATCCATTCACTAGAGACCAGTGACATCACTGAGAATGCCGCCTATCCATTCACTAGAGACCAGTGACATCACTGAGAATGCTGCCTATCCATTCACTAGATAGCAGTGACATCAATGAGAATGCCTCCTATCCATTCACTAGAGACCAGTGACATCACTGAGAATGCCGCCTATCCATTCACTAGATACCAGTGACATCACTGAGAATGCTGCCTATCCATTCACTAGAGACCAGTGACATCACTGAGAATGCTGCCTATCCATTCACTAGAGACCAGTGACATCACTGAGAATGCCGCCTATCCATTCACTAGAGACCAGTGACATCAATGAGAATGCCTCCTATCCATTCACTAGAGACCAGTGACATCACTGAGAATGCCGCCTATCCATTCACTAGAGACCAGTGACATCACTGAGAATGCTGCCTATCCATTCACTAGAGACCAGTGACATCACTGAGAATGCCGCCTATCCATTCACTAGAGACCAGTGACATCACTGAGAATGCTGCCTATCCATTCTCTAGAGACCAGTGACATCACTGAGAATGCTGCCTATCCATTCACTAGAGACCAGTGACATCACTGAGAATGCTGCCTATCCATTCACTAGATAGCAGTGACATCAATGAGAATGCCTCCTATCCATTCACTAGAGACCAGTGACATCACTGAGAATGCTGCCTATCCATTCACTAGAGACCAGTGACATCACTGAGAATGCTGCATATCCATTCACTAGAGACCAGTGACATCACTGAGAATGCCGCCTATCCATTCACTAGAGACCAGAGACATCACTGAGAATGCCGCCTATCCATTCACTAGAGACCAGAGACATCACTGAGAATGCTGCCTATCCATTCACTAGAGACCAGTGACATCACTGAGAATGCTGCCTATCCATTCACTAGAAACCAGTGACATCACTGAGAATGCTGCCTATCCATTCACTAGAGACCAGTGACATCACTGAGAATGCAGCCTATCCATTCACTAGAGACCAGTGACATCACTGAGAATGCTGCCTATCCATTCACTAGAGACCAGTGACATCACTGAGAATGCAGCCTATCCATTCACTAGAGACCAGTGACATCACTGAGAATGCTGCCTATCCATTCACTAGAGACCAGTGACATCACTGAGAATGCTGCCTATCCATTCACTAGAGACCAGTGACATCACTGAGAATGCCGCCTATCCATTCACTAGAGACCAGTGACATCACTGAGAATGCTGCCTATCCATTCACTAGATAGCAGTGACATCACTGAGAATGCTGCCTATCCATTCACTAGAGACCAGTGACATCACTGAGAATGCTGCCTATCCATTCACTAGAGACCAGTGACATCACTGAGAATGCTGCCTATCCATTCACTAGAGACCAGTGACATCACTGAGAATGCTGCCTATCCATTCACTAGAGACCAGTGACATCACTGAGAATGCTGCCTATCCATTCACTACAGACCAGTGACATCACTGAGAATGCCGCCTATCCATTCACTACAGACCAGTGACATCACTGAGAATGCTGCCTATCCATTCACCAGAGACCAGTGACATCACTGAGAATGCCGCCTATCCATTCACTAGAGACCAGTGACATCACTGAGAATGCCGCCTATCCATTCACTAGAGACAAGTGACATCACTGAGAATGCCGCCTATCCATTCACTAGAGACCAGTGACATCACTGAGAATGCTGCCTATCCATTCACTAGAGACCAGTGACATCACTGAGAATGCCGCCTATACATTCACTAGAGACCAGTGACATCACTGAGAATGCCGCCTATCCATTCACTAGAGACCAGTGACATCACTGAGAATGCTGCCTATCCATTCACTAGAGACCAGTGACATCTCTGAGAATGCCACCTATCCATTCACTAGAGACCAGTGACATCACTGAGAATGCTGCCTATCCATTCACTAGAGACCAGTGACATCACTGAGGATGCTGCCTATCCATTCACTAGAGACCAGTGACATCACTGAGAATGCTGCCTATCCATTCACTAGAGACCAGTGACATCACTGAGAATGCAGCCTATCTATTCACTAGAGACCAGTGACATCACTGAGAATGCTGCCTATCCATTCACTAGAGACCAGTGACATCACTGAGAATGCTGCCTATTCATTCACTAGAGACCAGTGACATCACTGAGAATGCCGCCTATTCATTCACTAGAGACCAGTGACATCACTGAGAATGCTGCCTATCCATTCACTAGAGACCAGTGACATCACTGAGAATGCTGCCTATCCATTCACTAGAGACCAGTGACATCACTGAGAATGCTGCCTATCCATTCACTAGAGACCAGTGACATCTCTGAGAATGCTGCCTATCCATTCACTAGAGACCAGTGACATCACTGAGAATGCCGCCTATTCATTCACTAGAGACCAGTGACATCACTGAGAATGTTGCCTATCCATTCACTAGAGACCAGTGACATCTCTGAGAATGCCGCCTATCCATTCACTAGAGACCAGTGACATCACTGAGAATGCCGCCTATCCATTCACTAGAGACCAGTGACATCACTGAGAATGCTGCCTATCCATTCACTAGAGACCAGTGACATCACTGAGAATGCTGCCTATCCATTCACTAGAGACAAGTGACA
The DNA here is from genome assembly GCA_027917425.1 of Gastrophryne carolinensis. NCBI lineage: Eukaryota > Metazoa > Chordata > Amphibia > Anura > Microhylidae > Gastrophryne > Gastrophryne carolinensis. The sequence goes on from CM051235.1 coordinate 183,838,261, forward strand.
TCACTGAGAATGCTGCCTATCCATTCACTAGAGACCAGTGACATCACTGAGAATGCTGCCTATCCATTCACTAGAGACCAGTGACATCACTGAGAATGCCGCCTATCCATTCACTAGAGACCAGTGACATCACTGAGAATGCCGCCTATTCATTCACTAGAGACCAGTGACATCACTGAGAATGCTGCCTATCCATTCACTAGAGACCAGTGACATCACTGAGAATGCTGCCTATCCATTCACTAGAGACCAGTGACATCACTGAGAATGCTGCCTATCCATTCACTAGAGACCAGTGACATCTCTGAGAATGCTGCCTATCCATTCACTAGAGACCAGTGACATCACTGAGAATGCCGCCTATTCATTCACTAGAGACCAGTGACATCACTGAGAATGTTGCCTATCCATTCACTAGAGACCAGTGACATCTCTGAGAATGCCGCCTATCCATTCACTAGAGACCAGTGACATCACTGAGAATGCCGCCTATCCATTCACTAGAGACCAGTGACATCACTGAGAATGCTGCCTATCCATTCACTAGAGACCAGTGACATCACTGAGAATGCTGCCTATCCATTCACTAGAGACAAGTGACATCACTGAGAATGCTGCCTATCCATTCACTAGAGACCAGTGACATCACTGAGAATGCTGCCTATCCATTCACTAGAGACCAGTGACATCACTGAGAATGCTGCCTATCCATTCACTAGAGACAAGTGACATCACTGAGAATGCCGCCTATACATTCACTAGAGACAAGTGACATCTCTGAGAATGCCGCCTATCCATTCACTAGAGACCAGTGACATCACTGAGAATGCTGCCTATCTATTCACTAGAGACCAGTGACATCACTGAGAATGCTGCCTATCCATTCACTAGAGACAAGTGACATCACTCAGAATGCCGCCTATCCATTCACTAGAGACAAGTGACATCTCTGAGAATGCCGCCTATCCATTCACTAGAGACCAGTGACATCTCTGAGAATGCTGCCTATCCATTCACTAGAGACCAGTGACATCACTGAGAATGCTGCCTATCCATTCACTAGAGACCAGTGACATCACTGAGAATGCTGCCTATCCATTCACTAGAGACCAGTGACATCACTGAGAATGCTGCTTATCCATTCACTAGAGACCAGAGACATCACTGAGAATGCTGCCTATCCATTCACTAGAGACCAGTGACATCACTGAGAATGCTGCCTATCCATTCACTAGAGACCAGTGACATCACTGAGAATGCTGCCTATCCATTCACTAGAGACCAGTGACATCACTGAGAATGCCGCCTATCCATTCACTAGAGACCAGTGACATCACTGAGAATGCTGCCTATCCATTCACTAGATAGCAGTGACATCACTGAGAATGCTGCCTATCCATTCACTAGAGACCAGTGACATCACTGAGAATGCTGCCTATCCATTCACTAGAGACCAGTGACATCACTGAGAATGCTGCCTATCTATTCACTACAGACCAGTGACATCACTGAGAATGCTGCCTATCCATTCACTAGAGACCAGTGACATCACTGAGAATGCTGCCTATCCATTCACTACAGACCAGTGACATCACTGAGAATGCCGCCTATCCATTCACTACAGACCAGTGACATCACTGAGAATGCTGCCTATCCATTCACCAGAGACCAGTGACATCACTGAGAATGCCGCCTATCCATTCACTAGAGACAAGTGACATCACTGAGAATGCCGCCTATCCATTCACTAGAGACCAGTGACATCACTGAGAATGCCGCCTATCCATTCACTAGAGACAAGTGACATCACTGAGAATGCCGCCTATCCATTCACTAGAGACCAGTGACATCACTGAGAATGCTGCCTATCCATTCACTAGAGACCAGTGACATCACTGAGAATGCTGCCTATCCATTCACTAGAGACCAGTGACATCTCTGAGAATGCCGCCTATCCATTCACTAGAGACCAGTGACATCACTGAGAATGCCGCCTATCCATTCACTAGAGACCAGTGACATCACTGAGAATGCCGCCTATTCATTCACTAGAGACCAGTGACATCACTGAGAATGCTGCCTATCCATTCACTAGAGACCAGTGACAGCACTGAGAATGCTGCCTATCCATTCACTAGAGACCAGTGACATCACTGAGAATGCTGCCTATCCATTCACTAGAGACCAGTGACATCTCTGAGAATGCTGCCTATCCATTCACTAGAGACCAGTGACATCACTGAGAATGCCGCCTATTCATTCACTAGAGACCAGTGACATCACTGAGAATGTTGCCTATCCATTCACTAGAGACCAGTGACATCTCTGAGAATGCCGCCTATCCATTCACTAGAGACCAGTGACATCACTGAGAATGCCGCCTATCCATTCACCAGAGACCAGTGACATCACTGAGAATGCCGCCTATCCATTCACTAGAGACCAGTGACATCACTGAGAATGCTGCCTATCCATTCACTAGAGACAAGTGACATCACTGAGAATGCTGCCTATCCATTCACTAGAGACCAGTGACATCACTGAGAATGCTGCCTATCCATTCACTAGAGACAAGTGACATCTCTGAGAATGCCGCCTATCCATTCACTAGAGACCAGTGACATCACTGAGAATGCCGCCTATCCATTCACTAGAGACCAGTGACATCACTGAGAATGCTGCCTATCCATTCACTAGAGACCAGTGACATCACTGAGAATGCTGCCTATCCATTCACTAGAGACAAGTGACATCACTGAGAATGCTGCCTATCTATTCACTAGAGACCAGTGACATGACTGAGAATGCTGCTTATCCATTCACTAGAGACCAGTGACATCACTGAGAATGCTGCCTATCCATTCACTAGAGACAAGTGACATCACTCAGAATGCCGCCTATCCATTCACTAGAGACCAGTGACATCACTGAGAATGCTGCCTATCCATTCACTAGAGACCAGTGACATCACTGAGAATGCCTCCTATCCATTCACTAGAGACAAGTGACATCTCTGAGAATGCCGCCTATCCATTCACTAGAGACCAGTGACATCACTGAGAATGCTGCCTATCCATTCACTAGAGACCAGTGACATCACTGAGAATGCGGCCTATCCATTCACTAGAGACCAGTGACATCACTGAGAATGCCTCCTATCCATTCACTAGAGACAAGTGACATCACTCAGAATGCCGCCTATCCATTCACTAGAGACCAGTGACATCACTGAGAATGCTGCCTATCCATTCACTAGAGACCAGTGACATCACTGAGAATGCTGCCTATCCATTCACTAGAGACAAGTGACATCTCTGAGAATGCCGCCTATCCATTCACTAGAGACCAGTGACATCACTGAGAATGCCGCCTATCCATTCACTAGAGACCAGTGACATCACTGAGAATGCGGCCTATCCATTCACTAGAGACCAGTGACATCTCTGAGAATGCCGCCTATCCATTCACTAGAGACCAGTGACATCACTGAGAATGCTGCCTATCCATTCACTAGAGACCAGTGACATCACTGAGAATGCGGCCTATCCATTCACTAGAGACCAGTGACATCTCTGAGAATGCCGCCTATCCATTCACTAGAGACAAGTGACATCACTGAGAATGCTGCCTATCCATTCACTAGAGACCAGTGACATCACTGAGAATGCTGCTTATCCATTCACTAGAGACAAGTGACATCACTGAGAATGCTGCCTATCCATTCACTAGAGACCAGTGACATCACTGAGAATGCTGCTTATCCATTCACTAGAGACCAGTGACATCACTGAGAATGCTGCCTATCCATTCACTAGAGACCAGTGACATCACTGAGAATGCTGCCTATCCATTCACTAGAGACCAGTGACATCACTGAGAATGCTGCCTATCCATTCACTAGAGACCAGTGACATCACTGAGAATGCTGCCTATCCATTCACTAGAGACCAGTGACATCACTGAGAATGCTGCCTATCCATTCACTAGAGACCAGTGACATCACTGAGAATGCCGCCTATCCATTCACTAGAGACCAGTGACATCACTGAGAATGCCGCCTATCCATTCACTAGAGACCAGTGACATCACTGAGAATGCTGCCTATCCAGTCACTAGAGACCAGAGACATCACTGAGAATGCCGCCTATCCATTCACTAGAGACCAGTGACATCTCTGAGAATGCTGCCTATCCATTCACTAGAGACCAGTGACATCTCTGAGAATGCTGCCTATCCATTCACTAGAGACCAGAGACATCACTGAGAATGCTGCCTATCCATTCACTAGAGACCAGTGACATCACTGAGAATGCTGCCTATCCATTCACTAGAGACCAGAGACATCACTGAGAATGCCGCCTATCCATTCACTAGAGACCAGAGACATCACTGAGAATGCCGCCTATCCATTCACTAGAGACCAGAGACATCACTGAGAATGCTGCCTATCCATTCACTAGAGACCAGTGACATCACTGAGAATGCTGCCTATCCATTCACTAGAAACCAGTGACATCACTGAGAATGCTGCCTATCCATTCACTAGAGACCAGTGACATCACTGAGAATGCAGCCTATCCATTCACTAGAGACCAGTGACATCACTGAGAATGCTGCCTATCCATTCACTAGAGACCAGTGACATCACTGAGAATGCTGCCTATCCATTCACTAGAGACCAGTGACATCACTGAGAATGCCGCCTATCCATTCACTAGAGACCAGTGACATCACTGAGAATGCTGCCTATCCATTCACTAGATAGCAGTGACATCACTGAGAATGCTGCCTATCCATTCACTAGAGACCAGTGACATCACTGAGAATGCTGCCTATCCATTCACTAGAGACCAGTGACATCACTGAGAATGCTGCCTATCCATTCACTAGAGACCAGTGACATCACTGAGAATGCTGCCTATCCATTCACTAGAGACCAGTGACATCACTGAGAATGCTGCCTATCCATTCACTACAGACCAGTGACATCACTGAGAATGCCGCCTATCCATTCACTACAGACCAGTGACATCACTGAGAATGCTGCCTATCCATTCACCAGAGACCAGTGACATCACTGAGAATGCCGCCTATCCATTCACTAGAGACCAGTGACATCACTGAGAATGCCGCCTATCCATTCACTAGAGACAAGTGACATCACTGAGAATGCCGCCTATCCATTCACTAGAGACCAGTGACATCACTGAGAATGCTGCCTATCCATTCACTAGAGACCAGTGACATCACTGAGAATGCCGCCTATACATTCACTAGAGACCAGTGACATCACTGAGAATGCCGCCTATCCATTCACTAGAGACCAGTGACATCACTGAGAATGCTGCCTATCCATTCACTAGAGACCAGTGATATCTCTGAGAATGCCACCTATCCATTCACTAGAGACCAGTGACATCACTGAGAATGCTGCCTATCCATTCACTAGAGACAGTGACATCACTGAGAATGCTGCCTATCCATTCACTAGAGACCAGTGACATCACTGAGAATGCTGCCTATCCATTCACTAGAGACCAGTGACATCACTGAGAATGCAGCCTATCTATTCACTAGAGACCAGTGACATCACTGAGAATGCTGCCTATCCATTCACTAGAGACCAGTGACATCACTGAGAATGCTGCCTATTCATTCACTAGAGACCAGTGACATCACTGAGAATGCCGCCTATTCATTCACTAGAGACCAGTGACATCACTGAGAATGCTGCCTATCCATTCACTAGAGACCAGTGACATCACTGAGAATGCTGCCTATCCATTCACTAGAGACCAGTGACATCACTGAGAATGCTGCCTATCCATTCACTAGAGACCAGTGACATCTCTGAGAATGCTGCCTATCCATTCACTAGAGACCAGTGACATCACTGAGAATGCCGCCTATTCATTCACTAGAGACCAGTGACATCACTGAGAATGTTGCCTATCCATTCACTAGAGACCAGTGACATCTCTGAGAATGCCGCCTATCCATTCACTAGAGACCAGTGACATCACTGAGAATGCCGCCTATCCATTCACTAGAGACCAGTGACATCACTGAGAATGCAGCCTATCCATTCACTAGAGACCAGTGACATCACTGAGAATGCTGCCTATCCATTCACTAGAGACCAGTGACATCACTGAGAATGCTGCCTATCCATTCACTAGAGACCAGTGACATCACTGAGAATGCTGCCTATCCATTCACTAGAGACCAGTGACATCACTGAGAATGCTGCCTATCCATTCACTAGAGACCAGTGACATCACTGAGAATGCTGCCTATCCATTCACTAGAGACCAGTGACATCACTGAGAATGCTGCCTATCCATTCACTAGAGACCAGTGACATCACTGAGAATGCTGCCTATCCATTCACTAGAGACCAGTGACATCACTGAGAATGCTGCCTATCCATTCACTAGAGACCAGTGACATCACTGAGAATGCTGCCTATCCATTCACTAGAGACCAGTGACATCACTGAGAATGCTGCCTATCCATTCACTAGAGACCAGTGACATCTCTGAGAATGCTGCCTATCCATTCACTAGAGACCAGTGACATCACTGAGAATGCCGCCTATTCATTCACTAGAGACCAGTGACATCACTGAGAATGTTGCCTATCCATTCACTAGAGACCAGTGACATCTCTGAGAATGCCGCCTATCCATTCACTAGAGACCAGTGACATCACTGAGAATGCCGCCTATCCATTCACTAGAGACCAGTGACATCACTGAGAATGCTGCCTATCCATTCACTAGAGACCAGTGACATCACTGAGAATGCTGCCTATCCATTCACTAGAGACAAGTGACATCACTGAGAATGCTGCCTATCCATTCACTAGAGACCAGTGACATCACTGAGAATGCTGCCTATCCATTCACTAGAGACCAGTGACATCACTGAGAATGCTGCCTATCCATTCACTAGAGACAAGTGACATCACTGAGAATGCCGCCTATCCATTCACTAGAGACAAGTGACATCTCTGAGAATGCCGCCTATCCATTCACTAGAGACCAGTGACATCACTGAGAATGCTGCCTATCTATTCACTAGAGACCAGTGACATCACTGAGAATGCTGCCTATCCATTCACTAGAGACAAGTGACATCACTCAGAATGCCGCCTATCCATTCACTAGAGACAAGTGACATCTCTGAGAATGCCGCCTATCCATTCACTAGAGACCAGTGACATCTCTGAGAATGCTGCCTATCCATTCACTAGAGACCAGTGACATCACTGAGAATGCTGCCTATCCATTCACTAGAGACCAGTGACATCACTGAGAATGCTGCCTATCCATTCACTAGAGACCAGTGACATCACTGAGAATGCTGCCTATCCATTCACTAGAGACCAGTGACATCACTGAGAATGCTGCTTATCCATTCACTAGAGACCAGAGACATCACTGAGAATGCTGCCTATCCATTCACTAGAGACCAGTGACATCACTGAGAATGCTGCCTATCCATTCACTAGAGACCAGTGACATCACTGAGAATGCTGCCTATCCATTCACTAGAGACCAGTGACATCACTGAGAATGCCGCCTATCCATTCACTAGAGACCAGTGACATCACTGAGAATGCTGCCTATCCATTCACTAGATAGCAGTGACATCACTGAGAATGCTGCCTATCCATTCACTAGAGACCAGTGACATCACTGAGAATGCTGCCTATCCATTCACTAGAGACCAGTGACATCACTGAGAATGCTGCCTATCCATTCACTACAGACCAGTGACATCACTGAGAATGCTGCCTATCCATTCACTAGAGACCAGTGACATCACTGAGAATGCTGCCTATCCATTCACTACAGACCAGTGACATCACTGAGAATGCCGCCTATCCATTCACTACAGACCAGTGACATCACTGAGAATGCTGCCTATCCATTCACTAGAGACAAGTGACATCACTGAGAATGCCGCCTATCCATTCACTAGAGACCAGTGACATCACTGAGAATGCCGCCTATCCATTCACTAGAGACAAGTGACATCACTGAGAATGCCGCCTATCCATTCACTAGAGACCAGTGACATCACTGAGAATGCTGCCTATCCATTCACTAGAGACCAGTGACATCACTGAGAATGCCGCCTATTCATTCACTAGAGACCAGTGACATCACTGAGAATGCTGCCTATCCATTCACTAGAGACCAGTGACATCACTGAGAATGCTGCCTATCCATTCACTAGAGACCAGTGACATCACTGAGAATGCCGCCTATCCATTCACTAGAGACCAGTGACATCACTGAGAATGCCGCCTATTCATTCACTAGAGACCAGTGACATCACTGAGAATGCTGCCTATCCATTCACTAGAGACCAGTGACATCACTGAGAATGCTGCCTATCCATTCACTAGAGACCAGTGACATCACTGAGAATGCTGCCTATCCATTCACTAGAGACCAGTGACATCTCTGAGAATGCTGCCTATCCATTCACTAGAGACCAGTGACATCACTGAGAATGCCGCCTATTCATTCACTAGAGACCAGTGACATCACTGAGAATGTTGCCTATCCATTCACTAGAGACCAGTGACATCTCTGAGAATGCCGCCTATCCATTCACTAGAGACCAGTGACATCACTGAGAATGCCGCCTATCCATTCACCAGAGACCAGTGACATCACTGAGAATGCCGCCTATCCATTCACTAGAGACCAGTGACATCACTGAGAATGCTGCCTATCCATTCACTAGAGACAAGTGACATCACTGAGAATGCTGCCTATCCATTCACTAGAGACCAGTGACATCACTGAGAATGCTGCCTATCCATTCACTAGAAACCAGTGACATCACTGAGAATGCTGCCTATCCATTCACTAGAGACCAGTGACATCACTGAGAATGCCGCCTATCCATTCACTAGAGACCAGTGACATCACTGAGAATGCCGCCTATCCATTCACTAGAGACCAGTGACATCACTGAGAATGCTGCCTATCCATTCACTAGAGACAAGTGACATCTCTGAGAATGCCGCCTATCCATTCACTAGAGACCAGTGACATCACTGAGAATGCTGCCTATCCATTCACTAGAGACCAGTGACATCACTGAGAATGCCGCCTATCCATTCACTAGAGACCAGTGACATCACTGAGAATGCTGCCTATCCATTCACTAGAGACCAGTGACATCACTGAGAATGCTGCCTATCCATTCACTAGAGACCAGTGACATCACTGAGAATGCCGCCTATCCATTCACTAGAGACCAGTGACATCACTGAGAATGCCGCCTATCCATTCACTAGAGACCAGTGACATCTCTGAGAATGCTGCCTATCCATTCACTAGAGACCAGTGACATCACTGAGAATGCTGCCTATCTATTCACTAGAGACCAGTGACATGACTGAGAATGCTGCTTATCCATTCACTAGAGACCAGTGACATCACTGAGAATGCTGCCTATCCATTCACTAGAGACAAGTGACATCACTCAGAATGCCGCCTATCCATTCACTAGAGACCAGTGACATCACTGAGAATGCTGCCTATCCATTCACTAGAGACCAGTGACATCACTGAGAATGCCTCCTATCCATTCACTAGAGACAAGTGACATCTCTGAGAATGCCGCCTATCCATTCACTAGAGACCAGTGACATCACTGAGAATGCTGCCTATCCATTCACTAGAGACCAGTGACATCACTGAGAATGCGGCCTATCCATTCACTAGAGACCAGTGACATCACTGAGAATGCCTCCTATCCATTCACTAGAGACAAGTGACATCACTCAGAATGCCGCCTATCCATTCACTAGAGACCAGTGACATCACTGAGAATGCTGCCTATCCATTCACTAGAGACCAGTGACATCACTGAGAATGCTGCCTATCCATTCACTAGAGACAAGTGACATCTCTGAGAATGCCGCCTATCCATTCACTAGAGACCAGTGACATCACTGAGAATGCCGCCTATCCATTCACTAGAGACCAGTGACATCACTGAGAATGCGGCCTATCCATTCACTAGAGACCAGTGACATCTCTGAGAATGCCGCCTATCCATTCACTAGAGACCAGTGACCTCACTGAGAATGCGGCCTATCCATTCACTAGAGACCAGTGACATCTCTGAGAATGCCGCCTATCCATTCACTAGAGACAAGTGACATCACTGAGAATGCTGCCTATCCATTCACTAGAGACCAGTGACATCACTGAGAATGCTGCTTATCCATTCACTAGAGACAAGTGACATCACTGAGAATGCTGCCTATCCATTCACTAGAGACCAGTGACATCACTGAGAATGCTGCCTATCCATTCACTAGAGACCAGTGACATCACTGAGAAGGCTGCCTATCCATTCACTAGAGACCAGTGACATCACTGAGAATGCTGCTTATCCATTCACTAGAGACCAGTGACATCACTGAGAATGCTGCCTATCCATTCACTAGAGACCAGTGACATCACTGAGAATGCTGCCTATCCATTCACTAGAGACCAGTGACATCACTGAGAATGCTGCCTATCCATTCACTAGAGACCAGTGACATCACTGAGAATGCTGCCTATCCTTTTACTAGAGACCAGTGACATCACTGAGAATGCTGCTATCCATTGAGCGGCCATGCATGCGTCGTGGGACAAGGAGGGGGGGGTTGTTTGGGTGACTTGGGGGGGGTTCACACAGCAGGGCACCTGGGGCAAGAACCATAACACAGGATAGTCAATATCCTGGGTTTTGGTCCACTTTAAGATTGTAAGCTCGCAGGGCAAGGCTCTTTTTACTGTTCCTGCCTCCTGTTCTCACAACATTTGCACCTAGAGTTATATTTCTCCCACATAAGGAATCTGGGATGCCCCACTATGTGAAACCCCTCAGATCGCAATAAACGTACCTTTCAAACATTCCCATAGCACATGCATGGGCCACAGGTGTGCATTTCTTTCAGATTTTTACTATGCGCTCTTAGCTCAGAGTGTCAAGTAAAGCCGCACCCCAATATCCCAGCATACCCGCGTCAGCCATTCATTGAGGTATTGTGGTACTGCTGCAATACACAGTGGGAATGGCAGAAGGAAGTGTTTCTGGTGATCCTATGGGTTTCACCCAATGGGATACCCCACAGAGAGGAAACCCACTGGCCCTATGATTGTAGGTGTGTTAATAGCTTTCTACTGAAAAGTTTTAGTAAATTACTCAGGGCTACACAGACTGTAAGGTGTAAGTCAGTCTTGTACCGCAAAGACATTTTGTACAATCAGATAGTAGGCTTTGCAGTCAGTTTTATGCTTATGGTGTCCATTAATAAAAATGTTTTTTTTCTATTCAATTGATGAACTAAGGTCAGATTTATGGCACATTGGATCGATTAGAGTTTTAAATAGTGATGGTTGAATGCTCAAAAAAAAAAAATCAGAGTGTGCGAGGCAAGCATAAAAGTTTGTGTGTAGAGCTGGTTCTATCAGATGCTAGCATGTGTGATCAGGCATCCAGATTTGGGATGCCCTGCTGTGTAAAACCCCCCAGGTAGCCCAAAAATGCACCTTCGTTCCCGGTCCAACGGCACGTGCAGCAGCCGCATCCCCGTTATATCTTTAGCAGGGTGCGTGCTCGCGCCAGGCATTTGTGAATGGCCGCTGTGGGCATGCTCCCTGTTAAAAGGTAACAGGGGATGTGTCCACCAGTGTGCTCGAATCCACTTAGAATCACCTTAGATAAGCTGGAGCGGGAGCGGATCCAAGCACACTGACTGGATGAGAGGCTGTGCCATAGGACCGAGGAAGCGTGAGATCGGGCGACCTGGTGGGTTTCACACAGCGGGGCATCCCCAATCAGGGGGGCAAAGACCAACCACCCAAGATAGTTAAAATGCTGGGTTTTGGTCAGATTGTAAGGTGTATGGCCAGCATAACGTTGAATGGCTGATTGCTGAATTCTAGTTATACACACATAGAGCTGATGGTGCTCAGAGCGTACAATTCCCGGCAGGATCAGCTGAGAATCGCTCCATGGATTGTGTTGGTCATATTGGTGATAATGATGGATTATTTTGAATTATTGATTGCGCTCATTTGAATATATCGTAAGAGAAAAGATCATTATAGTAGAAGCAAGTGATGCTTGATTCTGCTTGACCACATAATTGGAAACGATCACTAAGAACAATGGTGGTACTCACAGCTTCTGCTTCCAGAGAAATTAAGATGGAGCCACTTTCTCCATGGGTGGCACCACGTCTATGAAGCTGGGAGCTCCCCTGTTTGCCTTCAGCTTTGAAATTGCCAGCTATCAGTTATCTCAGCTGCTCAGGACAAACATTGCTCCATTATTCCAGGGACACCACCCTGCTGAGCCCAGCTGTCCTCTGATCTCACTCTATTTACTGAGCCACATCAGGCTGATAGCCAGTGCTTTCTAATGCTGGCCATTCACATAAGGTGTGATCAGTTATTCACTGAACGATTAGATTGACATCAGAGCCGAGAACCAGCTGACAATATGACTAAATAGTCTATGATGAGGCACTAAGTGAAGATACAGAAAAAGAAAGAGCTTACAATCTATTAGGGTCTGAGGGACAATACAGAGGTAGAAGAGCTTACAATCCATTATTATATAAACGAAGATACAGAGGGGGGGTGGGGAGAGCTTACAATATATTAATATAAAAAGGAAGACACATAGGACAGAAGAACTTAGAGAATAAGGGAGGATACAGAAGGAGGGAGAGTTTGCAATATATTGGGGTATAGGGAAGGATACAGGAGAAACAAGAGTTTGCAATCTATTGATCTATTGTAGTGTAATGGATTTCACATAAAGAGGACAATTTATTATAGTATAAGAAAGGATACAGAATAAGAAAAACATTACAATATATTAGGGTATAAGGGACAAAACAGTTGGTGGAAGCACTTCTATTAGGGTATAAGGGAAGATACAGAAGAAGAAAGAGCTTACAATCTATTAGGGTCTGAGGGACGATACAGAAGTAGAAGAGCTTACAATCCATTAGTATATAAATAAAGATACAGAGGGGGGAAGAGCTCACAATATATTAATATATAAAGGAAGACACATAGGACAGAAGAACTTAGAGAATAAGGGAGGGTACAGATAGAGGAAGAGCCTACAGTCTATTAGGGTATAAGAGATGATAGAGATAGAGGTAGAGCTTACAATCTATCAGGGTATAAGGGAGGATACAGAAGGGGAAGAGTTACAATTAGGGTATAAGGAAAGATACACAAAGAGGAAGAACTTACAATCTATTAGCATATAAAGGAGGATACAGAAGGAGGAAGAACTTACAAACTATTGAGGCATAAGGAAGGATACAGAAGAAAGAAGAGCTTACAATCTATTAGGGTATAAGGGAGGATACAGAAGGAGGACAGCTTACAATCTATTAGGGTATAAGGGAGGATACAGAAGGAGGAAGAGCTTACAATCTATTAGGGTATAAGGGAGGATACAGTAGGAAGAAGAGCTTACAATCTATTAGGATATAAGGGAGGATACAGAAGGAGAACAGCTTACAATCTATTAGGGTATAAGGGAGGTTACAGAAGGAGGATGAGCTTACAATCTATTAGGGTATAAGGGAGAATACAGAAGAAGAAGAGCTTACAATCTATTAGGGTATAAGGGAGGATACAGAAGGGAGAAGAGCTTACAATCTATTAGGGTATAAGGGAGGATACAGAAGGAGAAGAGCTTACAATCTATTAGGGTATAAGGGAGGATACAGAAGTAGAAGAGCTTACAATCTATTAGGGTATAAGGGAGGATACAGTAGGAAGAAGAGCTTACAATCTATTAGGATATAAGGGAGGATACAGAAGGAGAACAGCTTACAATCTATTATGGAATGCACGGTGCCAGCTCTGCATTAGGAAGAAAGTCCTCCCTGTCCCGGTGGTGGTGCATGACATCCTGCATGAGGTGGGCAAGATCCGGGTGCTGGAGAGGGACAGGTGGGAACGGGGGGCCTGGATGAAGGCATGGAGGAACATCAGGCCTCCTTGATCCCCATGACTTCCCTCTGGGTGAGCTTTCCTATCTCTTATCACCCATAGATTTTTATAACAATGACAGATTTTTGAAGAACGGCTGCGTGCACAGGTGCCGGGGTCTCTTAGTCTTCCTGCTGGGTTGTGTAGAGTGTAGTGTTTAGATTGTAGATAGGATTGTATATACAATAATGAATATTATATATTATATGCCGAATTGTTAGGCCTGTTTCTTTTTGTTTAGTTATTATTTATTTTATTTTTATTTATTTATTATTGTAACTTTGTATATATTGTATATGATTGCTTGATTTTACTCAATAAAAAAAGTTACAATCTATTAGGGTATAAGTGAGTATACAGAATGAGGAAGAGCTCGCAATCTATTTGGGTATAAGGGAGGATACAGAAGGAAGAAGAGAAGAGCTTACAGCCTATTGGGGTAAAGGGAGGATACAGAAGGAGGAAGAGCTTACAATCTATTGGGGTAAAAGGAGGATACAAAAGGACCTATTACAGCTTCTAAAAGTAAATTGAGGCACTCTGTATCAAAAGATTTTCACGCTGCAGTTGTGCCCGCTAACCCTGTGTGTAATTCTAACCTAAGCCAATCCCTTTAAATGAGACATTAGCGCGAGCCCCCTCCTCTGATTGGCAGCTTTCCAGCGGGGACTCATCTGCTCGTTAACTGCCGGCAAGCGGAGAAAGCGCGGGGTCAGCGACTGATCCTGTAACATGATTGTCGCATAGCTGCACTTGTTAATCAGACATCAGCTGGCTAGAAGGCGACCTGACACCCGCACATGCTATGCCCCCCTGCCCATGAAGTTAGACAGCATAACATAGGGAGAGTTTATTGCAGTGATATGGAAATGACATTGGGCTGTATCTTTATCTCAGGCCAAAGTTGGTTTTGGATTGAGTAAGTGAAGGTTTAGATCTGCTTTAAAGACCAACTTCAGCATTTTTCTTTTAGTTGTGGATGAAGTAATGATGGTTTAGAGTCAGTCATATTCCATTTGGAAAGGTTCAGCTTCACTGTCTGTGGTGACTATATATGAATTTTATCTAACAGGAAATCCATTAGTGTCACTGGCATAGAAATCATGTGTGCTACTGGCCAATAGTGAGGAGCCTCATATTTGGGACCAATGCTAGATTCAGCTCAGATCATTAAGATAGGGGTCAAATTATCCAGCATGTCACACTTTGGCCCTTATTTAACAAGGGATAGCGCCAGGTAGTGAATGGTGAGCGAACGGTAATGACGCTCACCGCCACGAGAATGCCGGCTCCACTCCGCAATCACACATTTATCAAGCCGATCCTGTTTAGCGACTGACAGAGCGCCAGATAGCGAATCATTCATCATTATTCCAGCCTCACCCCACAGCGCCAGCGAGCGACCTTGAACAGCGACAGGTATGACCTCTCGCTACCTGGCGCTCTCCAATGCATTTCAATGGAACAATCTTTAAATATTCATAATTAATTGTTATTAATTTTTTTTTTTTTTTTTTATGTCAAAAATTCTGTGACCACTTCTGCAATGTTAGATTTTTTTTTTAAGCTAAAAAAAAAAAAAAAAAACATTTGTGCAGAATTGATATTACAGGTCTGATATTGTATTCATATTACAAAATGTTTTGAAAAACATGTTTTTTTTTTTCCTAAAAATATGGTTGTTTGGGGGTTAAAAAACTATTTTTAACCCATCGCCGCCAGCGCTCTGGGGTTTAAACAAGCATTTCACAGCGCGAGAATTTTTGGAGCTTGATTTGTTAATGAATATGCTGGGAGCCGTTCGCTGTCATGCGCTCCCATACAGCGCGGAACCTGTTAAACAGCGACTCCTAACCCCATATTCAACATTACCGCACACCGACTGAGTCGCTGTCAACAGCCGAACAACGGCCAAGCACAGTTAATACTAGCGGGCGCTGTGAAAATAACGCTACTGTCGCTCATCTGTCGCTACCTGGCGCTATTAATGAATCGGCCTCCCCGATGCTTGCAGGTGGCATGCTGGACATCACTAGCCTGGAAAGCTCTCTGTTCAGATAGTTCCTAGTAACCAGCATTCAGTACTCCCAAATAGCTCCGGCCATCACTAGCTTGTGAACTGCTATAGGGCTCCATCACTGGAGGGGAGGGATATTGAAGGGAGCCTCCCTGCACCTGTGGGTTGAGATTTACCTGCAGGGATGACAAGGAAGGAGGGGGACCCTCTGCACTACTGATTCTGATGGGGCATCTGCAATAGCAGCTCCCCGCCAGCAGAGCGGACGCCACCCAGTAGGGGGCAGATGAGGGAAGGAGGAAGAGCTTACACTCTATTAGGGTATAAGGGAGGATACAGAAGGAGAAGAGCTTACAATCTATTAGGGTATAAGGGAGGATAGAAAAGGAGGAAGAGCTTACAATCTATTAGGGTATAAGGGAGGATACAGAAGGAGAAGAGCTTACAATCTATTAGGGTATAAGGGAGGATACAGATAGAGGAAGAGCTTACAATCTATTAGAGTATAAGGGAGGATACAGAAGGAGGAAGAGCTTACAATCTATTAGGTATAAGGGAAGATACAGAAGGGGGAAGAGCTTACAATCTATTAGGGTATAAGGGAGGATACAGAAGGGGAAGAGCTTACACTCTATTAGGGTATAAGGGAGGATACAGAAAGAGGAAAAGCTTACAATCTATTAGGGTATAAGGGAGGATACAGAAGGGGAAGAGCTTACACTCTATTAGGGTATAAGGGAGGATACAGAAGGAGGAAGAGCTTACAATCTATTAGGGTATAAGGGAGGATACAGAAGGAGGAAGAGCTTACACTCTATTAGGGTATATGGGAGGATACAGATAGAGGAAAAGCTTACAATCTATTAGGGTATAAGGAAGGATACAGAAGGGGAAGAGCTTACAATCTATTAGGGTATAAGGGAGGATACAGAAGGAGAAGAGCTTACAATCTATTAGGGTATAAGTGAGGATACAGAAGGAGGAAGAGCTTACAATCTATTAGGTATAAGGGAGGATACAGAAGGAGGAAGAGCTTACACTCTATTAGGGTATAATGGAGGATACAGATAGAGGAAGAGCTTACAATCTATGAGGGCATAAGGGAGGATACAGAAGGAGGAAGAGCTTACAATCTATTAGGTATAAGGGAGGATACAGAAAGAGGAATAACTTATAATCTATAAGGGCATAAGGGAGGATACAGAAGGAGAAGAGATTACAATCTATTATGGTATAAGGGAGGATACAGAAGGGGAAGAGCTTACAATCTATTAGGGTATAAGGGAGGATACAGAAGGAGAAGAGCTTACAATCTATTAGGGTATAAGTGAGGATACAGAAGGAGGAAGAGCTTACAATCTATAAGGTATAAGGGAGGATACAGAAGGAGGAAGAGCTTACACTCTATTAGGGTATAATGGAGGATACAGATAGAGGAAGAGCTTACAATCTATGAGGGCATAACGGAGGATACAGAAGGAGGAAGAGCTTACAATCTATTAGGTATAAGGGAGGATACAGAAAGAGGAAGAACTTATAATCTATTAGGGTATAAGGGAGGATACAGAAGGAGAAAAGCTTACAATCTATTAGGGTATAAGGGAGGATACAGAAGGAGAAGAGATTACAATCTATTAGGGTATAAGGGAGGATACAGAAGGAGAAGAGCTTACAATCTATTAGGGTATAAGGGAGGATACAGAAGGAGAAGAGCTTACAATCTATTAGGGTATAAGGGAGGATACAGAAGAGGGGGCGTATACATATGGGGATGATCCTAGGTTGCTATAGTCATGACCACACCTATGTATGCAGGTAAATAAGGGTTAGTGGTCTTCTCTTCCCGCTTGTGCAAGGTTCAGGAACTCCCAGGGGAGGCCACTATGGATTTGTTGTCAGCAGTTTGCTCTCTGTTGATGAGCGCAGTTGTGACAGCGAAGCTCTTTATCCTTCTATGGAGGTGAGCGATCATCCTCTCCTCCTTTATGATCGCTCAGATGTGAGTGATCAGGACAAGATCTGTACAGAGTGGCCACGCTCATGTTTACTGGGAGGATCAGGCTATCGACGGGCTGTCGCCATACTGTCAACAAATTGCATTGTTTATTCCAAACGCATAAACACGGCTATCTGTTTTCCTGTTACTGTGTGCACAATATAGGGTCCTTCATTTTCTTGGGTGGTCCCCTGTGTCACCCAAAGATTGTCCTTTTCAATAAAGAGGCAGCCTGTTCTATCGTCACTGAATGGGAGGGGCTTATGGGTATTGTCAGCTCAGTTATCAGTACTCCAGCTGTTTCATTCCTTCAATAGTTATAAAGGCATGATGTTTCCACCTTCTGTTTCAGCCAGAAAATCCAGACTCATTGACAGCTTAGGAACCTTGGGGGTGGGAGCTATATTAGTCATGGGCGGGGCTAAGAAAGTGTGTGACAGATGACTGTGTTGTACAATCAAATCTAATACGATTTTCTGCATTTGTAAAAGGCTTCTTTGTGTATATGAATACAAAGCTTTCACTTTCCAAATCTCAATATGCCCCAATTAATACAAATCTGTCAACCCCTTGCCTCTATTCCCTAAGTCTTGTCTTCACAGGCAGAACTTGATCTTGCTGGGCTAAATGCCCTGATTATATCATTGGACAGTGCCGCATAAGGTCACCCGGGCTGGTCAAGGCAAACAATCACCTGGTTTTCATTGATTTCAGCCTTAAAGTGGACCAAAACCCACTGCGATAGGCAATCTATAAGATTCCCATGCCAATCAATTCCCTCCCTCCGGGGCATCCAAAATCGAGATGCCCCCCTGTGTGAAATGCCCCAGGTCACACATACACTTACCTTCTTTCCCGGTCCAATGGCGTATGCGCGAGCCGCGGCCGCATCCCCACCATCCCTCTAGCAGGGCGCGTGGCCGCTCCAGGCATTTGTGAATGGCCGACGTGTGCACGCTTCCTGTTAGAGGGTAACGGGGAATGCAGCAGTCTAAGCCTTAGACGAAAGCTTAGATGACATGACGTAAATGGATCAGAGCACACTGATTGAACAAGCGGCTGCACATGTACCATAGTAACCGGGAAGAGGTGAGTTGGTTTCGGCGACCTGAGGGGTTTCACACATCGACTGGGGTGCCCCTGGGCCAAGGACCAAAACCCAGGATAGTCAAAATCCTGGTTTTTGGACCACTTTAACAAAAGAAGTATGATATTTTGTGCTGATTTCAAACAACTGTCTTTTAAATTAAGCACTCTGTATTTTAATTATGTAGTGATTATTAGTTCAATGCATTAAGCAGATCACTCACCATTTCCTTAATATGGCACCTTATCTCTCTCATATTATATCAAATAATATACTGCTATACTCAATCATCAGGAACAGGGATAACCCAAGTATTTGTAAGCTGGGAACGATATGCGCTGCTCTTAGCCTGGCACAACTCCATGACATGGAAGGACAGACAATGGAGACAATTCTTCTGTGCCAGCCGGCCTGGAAAAACCTCTACCCACCAAGCCAACCCACGTCTGGAGCCTGGAAGGGAGGGGGGAACTTACAGGGCACAGCCAGGTGACTATTGTTTGAACACCTTCAGCCTGTATTTAACCCCAACCTCTGGCCTGGGGTTAAATACAGGCTGGCCCCTAACCTAATCCTAAATTCTCTCCTAAGCACTAAAACATAACATACAGTAATTTCCTAATTCTAACAGCTACCATAACACTTGACCCCAAACCACTTCTTACGTGTACCAAAACATAGGTGAGCTGCCCCTAAACAGAACATCTTAACGCCTAATTCAGGGCCCACCAAAACTCAATTTAACCCAAACTTGACCCTAACAAACAGCATAACACAGACCCTAATACCTGAACTATCCCTGCACCACATCCCAACACACAGACCATGCCCCCTGAGCAACACCCAATTCAACTGTAGAACCCTAACTTCAAACAGAACTCCTACAAAAACCTAATCCCATTTTAAATGTATTCCTAACTACCAGCATAATTCCAAAACCTGAACCTAAGACCAAAATCCTACCTACACTTGATCACAGCACCTACCTGTATATCATGAACCTATGCAAAACTACCACTTTAAAGCAGAAGTCCAGTTTTGGGGTAATCCCTGCTCTACCACCCTCCGCTGTCACTGAGGCAGGATGGGGAGTTACAAAGAAAAAAAAATACAATTCTGTGATTACTCACCTGTAGAATTGGTATTATATGTATACAGCACGTCCTGTTCCAGAAGATATTCCTTACACTTGGGAAATACTCCAGTAGATGGCGCTGGACTGCAGAGACAGAAAAGTGGCTCCTCCCGGCCCCTTATATACCCGGGACCTCCCACAAAATCCCCAGTATTGAAAAGCAGTTAGCAAGAGACCGGGAGAACTATAACCATTATATGAAAATCTGAACATAAGAACAATCACCATAAATAGGTACCTAAAGATAATGATAACAAGGGTGGGATGGAACAGGACGTGCTGTATACGTATAATACCAATTCTACAGGTGAGTAATCACAGAATTTTATTATTCTAAGTATACAGCACGTCCTGTTCCAGAAGATATTCCTTACACTTGGGACATCCAATAGCAGTGTCCGTAAGGTAGGGTGGGATCCACAAAAGTAACAGCAGACAGTTTAAACCACTGCCGCCTGCAGAACCTTGCGGCCAAAAGCAGCATCAGCTGAGGCCCTAACATCAACCTTGTAAAACTTTGAAAAAGTGTGAACAGAAGACCAAGTAGCAGCCTTGCAAACTTGTTCAACAGAAGCTTGGTGCTGAAAAGCCCAAGAGGCACCAATAGCATGAATGAGCAGTAAGGCGGAAGGGAGGTTCCTTCCCCTTAGCAGAGTATGCCTGAATCAAAGCCTGACGTATCCACTTGCTGATAGTGGACTTAGCCGGAGCCAGGCCTTTCTTAGGTCCAGACGGAAGCACAAAAAGAGCATCAGTCTTCCTTAAGGATTCAGTAGCCACAAAATAGAACTTCAGAGTTCTGACTACGTCCAAAGAATGCAAAACCCTTTCCTTAGGATTACAAGGGTTAGGACACAGAGAAGGCAAAACAATGTCCTGATTGAGATGAAAGCCAGAAACAACCTTAGGTAGAAAATCTGGCTTAAAACAAAACACCACCTTGTCCTGGTGTCTCTCAAAATAAGGAGGCTTGATGGAAAGCGCCGCCAACTCAGAAACACGCCTAACAGAAGTGATAGCCACCAAAGAGACCACCTTAAGCGTAGGAATGGACAAAGGGGCCCCTTGCAAGGCCTCAAAGAGAGACCCCTGCAGGGCAGACAAGACCAAGTTCAAGTCCCAGACTGGTAACATAGGCTTATGTGGGGAACGCACGTGAGTAACCTCCTGGAAAAAGGTCTTGACCAGGGGATGCTGAGCAAAGGATCTTTGGAAGAAAATAGCCAAAGCAGACACATGACCTTTCAGAGTACTGAGCTGAAGACCCAGATCCAAACCATGTTGGAGAAACTCCAGAATCCTAGGAATAGAAAACACACGACAGGGAAGCGAGTGGGACTCACACCAGTCAATGTAAATACGCCAGACCCTGTAATAGATGGAAGAAGAGGACCTCTTCCTAGCCCTGATCATGGTATTCATCACCGAGGCAGGCAGCCCTTTTTCCATCAAGATGGAGGTTTCAGCAGCCAGGCCGTCAAAGCCAGCATTTGTAAATTGGGGTGGCGTAGGTGTCCCTGAGTGAGCAGATCTGGAACCAGTGGCAGTGCGTACTGATCTACTGCCAACTGCACGATGTCTGCGAACCACACTCTTCTTGGCCAACAGGGGGCCACCAGGATGGTTGGCACCCCTTCCTGAACTATCTTGCGCAGCACCCTGCCCAGCAGTGGAAAAGGGGGAAACACATACAGGAGCTGGAACTCATCCAGGACATTGCCAGGGCATCCGTGGCCAAGGCTAGAGGATCCTGGGACAGAGAGACAAAGACTGGAAGCTTGTGATTGTGACAGGACGCAAATAGATCCACGTCCGGCTGACCCCAGCGGTGGCACAGGGAGCGAAACACCCTGCTGCTGCTGAGGGACCACTCTCCCAGGCGAGAGGTCCCCCTGCTCAGAGAGTCTGCCTCCAGATTCTCAACCCCCGGGATGTACACAGCCAAGGTGCAGGGAACATTTTCCTCCGCCCAGGACAGTATCAGGGACACTTCCTTGAGGGCCCTCTTGCTCCAGGTCCCTCCCTGATGATTGATGTAGGTAACCGCCGTCTGGTTGTCTGAATGGACCTGAACAGCCCGACCCCTCAGGTGAGGGGTTAAGTGGGCGAGAACCAACCTGATTGCCCTCAATTCCAGCATGTTGATAGGGGCATGGGCCTCCTGAGGGCCCCACTGACCCTGGAATGTCAGGGACTTCCAGAATCCCCCCCAACCAGTCAGACTGGCATCCGTGGTGACAGTCTCCCAGAAAGGATCTGCCCCCCAGCAGGTTCCTGGAGTCCAGCCACCACTACAGAGACCGCCTGACCTGAGGGGACAAGACAAACACCCGATCCAGGGACACAGGAACTAAGCATATGGAACCGCCTCGAAGCAGGACACCATCAGGCCCACCACCTGCATTCCCTGCCTGATGGATGGATGGGGACAAGACAGCAGGAACTGAACTTTCTCTTGAAGGACCTCCACCTTCTGCTGAGGAAGAAAGATCTTGACCTGAGCTGAATCCAGAATCATGCCCAGAAAGGATTTCACAATGGAAGGAAACAGGGAAGATTTGGGGTGATTGATCACCCAGCCGAATGATTCCAGTGTGGACACCACCCTCTGAGTGTCCAGCTCTGCCTGATGGAAGGACTGAGAAGCAATAAGCATGTCGTCCAGGTAGGGAAGAATGCGAATGCCCTGAGATCTCAGCAGAGCCATCACTCCTGCCAGCACCTTGGTGAATAGCCTGGGGGCTGAGGTGAGGCCGAAGGGCAAGGCCACAAATTGGTAGTGCTGATCCTCCAGAGTGAACCTGAGGAACCTCTGATGACCTGGAAAGATAGGGACGTGAAGGTCTCCATGCGAAAGTGTCTGAATCTGACAAACTTGTTGAGAAGCTTTAAATCCAGGATAGGTCTTATGGACCCATCCTTTTTGGGCACAATGAAAAGATTGGAATAATAGTCTTTGCCCCTTTCCTTCAAGGGCACCCGGCAGATGACACCTAGGTCTAGAAGGCCTTGGACAGCCAGGGAGAGACACTGAGCTGACAAGGGGTTTCGAGCTACACAAGATTTGATGAATCTTGGGGGCGGCCAGGCTGCAAACTCTATCTTGTAACCAGAGGAAACTACCTCCTGAATCCACCGGTCTGAGACATGACGCCTTCATACGTGAGCCAAGAGCCGAAGCCGTCGGGGGCGCCCCTTCATGCCTGAGGGGGCTTGGGCGAGGACTTAGTCTTGGGACCCCAGGGGGGGCCAGGGCGGCCACGTCCTCGGCCCCTGCCCCAAAAATCTCCACAGGCTCCAGCAAAGGAAGCTCCCCGTCCAATTCTGGAGCCCCTGAAGGAAGGAGAAAAGGCACCTAAACCCCGAAAGGACCGAGGCTGCCTTCTATGCTGAGTTAATTTGCCACCCTTAGGAAACAAGTGAGGGCCTTTTTGGCAGCATTGTCAGCTGCCCACTGGCGCAGCCAGACCGAGCGGCGTATAGCCACCAACAAGGCAGAAGCCTTGCCACACATTCTAATGGTATCATCCCGGGCAGAGAGAACATATGCAACAAATTCCTCACAACGCAAAAGAGCTCTATACTCTTCACTACCAGCATCATCAGGGGCCCCATCTAAGAGACCCCTGAGCAGGTTTTTAATAGCAACAGCCGTGATAGCAGAGGCACAGACCGGACGGAGCGTGGTCCCAACACAGGCAAATGCATGGCTAGCCAGCTGATCCATGCGCCTGTCTTCCCCATCTCTCAATGTAGTAGTGTCAGGGGAATGCATGACAGATGTGTTAGACAACCCCAGAACTGGAGCATCCACCTCTGGAGGACATGACCAACGTTTAACCATTTCAGCAGGAAAGGGATATCTATTATCCCAACTCTTTGGTACCCCGGGAAGCCGGCTAGGCTGTTCCCACTCCTTGAGAATCAGATTATTAAAGTGAGTTTGTTCATGGAACTCCAAACATGGCTTAACAGTATGAAAAAGATCCCCCTGCTGCCGCGGGGCCACGGCAGGAGGAGAGATACAGAGTACTTCAAATATTTGAGCCAAAAGTCTGTCAGTATCATCTGAAGCCCATGGGTTAGACCCAGACTCAGCATACCCCCTAGGCTGATCCTCAGATGATTCTGAATCAGAGAATAATTCCCCTTCTTCCAGGGGGGTATAACCAGTAACATCAAAAAACTCCTAATCTTCCATTGTTCCATTGGAGAGAGAGTAACACCGGGTGCCAGATGCCGCCGCTTAGCAGGAGCCTTACGCGGACCAAAACCAGCAATATACCTTTCAATGCTGGCTACCCGGGCAGCCAAATCAGGTTGAGACTCCCCACTGGTATGCACCTCACTGGGAGTCAGTTGTAAGCGTGGGGGGTAGGCGAAGCCGGAGGGGGCGCAGCACTGCTGGGCGCAGGGTACACACACCCTGACATCACTTATAGGGGTTACCCCACACGCCACACACAGCCGGGCTTGTCCCGAAGGAACCCCGAGCACATTATCCTGAGAAGCCTCCATATGGTGATTATCACGGCACAACAGGCCAATAGGGATTGACACTAGTAAAAGCAACCTGGGATGCCCCAATAACCCGCTAGGAAAGTGGGAGTAATGGTACGTAATAGTAAGAGTAAGGAATATCTTCTGGAACAGGACATGCTGTATACTTAGAATAATAACCCACCCGTGGTACAGCGCCGTTCTCCTTGCGCTTGTGGTTAAAGGGACTGATTGCAATAGCAATAATAAGGCAGCAAGGGGCTTACCTGATGCCTGTCACATGTGCCTCTAAATTTCCTACAGCACCAGGTAAAAGCTGTAGCAGGGTTACAAAATGTGGCCTCCTTTCAATTTAATTCCTCAAGGACCATGTAAAAATTGATCTATTGATCTAACAGCCACTCTGTCTCTTGATATTCTCAGCGTGAGTGGCCATGGCAAGCCACAGTGGTCCCACAGCTGTATCTGATCACAGCAGAGCATGCTCATGATACATATACAGTAGCTGCTTCAAGACATGACCTTAAAGCTACTTTACTTACAATACATAAGGTATTCACATATAATCTGGGATTTTGGGATGCTTTTAAATGCTTATTTTATACTCTTTCCAAGGTAGACAAAGTGGGAGGAACTGTGTGGCTGGACATGGGCCTATAAACACCTATAATGGACACCTATAAACTTGAAGCCTAACTACTACTACCACTCCAATCTCTTTCCCATAATCCCACATCTGAAGTATCCAGTGACACCTAATCTTATAATTAACCTTAAATTCACAGTTTACCCTAATCCCCAAAATCTACTGTAACCTGACCCAATAAGTTACCCCTAAACCTGACTGTAAAGGGTGCTGAGACATTGGCTGCCAAGTCTGCACGGCTACAGAAAGGGAATAACTGAAGAAACTAAGAAAAATAAAAACAATATACGGGATCTGGCAGACGAGTGGACAAGGAATGTATGCCGATATCTGCCAGTGCGGATGGTTTCTGATGGCGTTCATCTGCGAGCCCCAGCTAGACAGCAGTTCAGCGCAGGACAATGTAACCACATCAGGCGAGAGAGAAAAACGAATACCAAATAGAAAGCCAAGATAGATTGTGTTACATGGTGACCCGGAGAAGAAGGAGCTTAACTCTCTCTTTCAAAACTATTCAGGTTTATTAGCTTGGGGATAGGTTCAAGCCAATTTAAACTATCTACAAGCCCCACTTCAACCAGTATTGGGTAATATATACATTGCATCTATAGTGGATGGTAAAATATACATATCAAGTAGAGTCCCCTGTAGGGCTATATATACAATGTATCTCCTGCGGAGTCTCCTGTAAGGTAATCTATTCTATACAATGTATACCCAGTAGAGTCCCCTGTAGGATTATATATATACAATGCATCTCCAGTAGAGTCTCCTGTAAGGAAATCTATTCTATACAATGTATCTCCTGCGGAGTCTCCTGTAAGGTAATCTATTCTATACAATGTATATCCAATAGAGTCTTCTGTAGAGAATACATACAATGTATCTCCAGTAGAGTCTCTTGTAAAATAATCTACAGTATACAATGAATCTCTAGTCGAGTCTCCTGTAGAGGAGTATATAAAATGTGTCTGCTGTGGAGTTTTCTTTGGGGTAATATACAATGAGGCTGATTCACTACTAACGGTAGTGAATGCTGTACATTATATATATATTTCTCTACAGGCAGCTCCACAGGAGATGTTGTACATTATATATATTTCTCTACAGGCAACTCCACAGGAGATACATCATATATATTTCTCTACAGGCAACTCCACATATGATGCTGTACATTATATATATATTTCTCTACAGGCAGCTCCACAGGAGATGCTGTACATTATATATATTTCTCTACAGGCAGCTCCACAGGAGATGCTGTACATTATATATATTTCTCTACAGGCAACTCCACAGGAGATACTGTACATTATATATATATTTCTCCACAGGCAACTCCACAGGAGATACTGTAATATATATATATATATATATATATATATATATATATATATACTGTAATATATATATATATATATATATATATATATATATATATATATATATATTACAGTATCTCCTGTGGAGTTGCCTGTGGAGAAATATATATATAATGTACAGTATCTCCTGTGGAGTTGCCTGTAGAGAAATATATATATATAATATACAGTCCTGTGGAGAAATATATAGTGTGTCTCCTGTGGAGTTGTCTGTAGGGTAATATATGCAATGTGCAATTTCTCTAGTGAAGTCACCTAAATAGTAATATATGCAATGTATCTCCAGTGGACACCATCCAACATCACACCGCCCAGTTTACACAGGATCTTACTCACATCCTAACCTCTCAACCTGCCATAGTTCTGGGAACCTGTCACCCTCAATGAGCAGTTATCAAGCTGGAACAGCCCCTTTAAAACACACAAGCTCCAATAGAGCTGTTAAGAGACAAAGGCTGCAAGCGTTGGGCAGCCTGGCAAAGGAAGGAAGCCGGCTGATTACATTGTATCACAGTTAATTAGCACATTTGCTGGCGGGCAAAACTTGTTGAATTTGGTTCATTGAAAGCTGACAAGCAAAGGGTCACTCTACCCAAAGATTTGGATATGCCGAGCTGAATACCATTAGGAAGAGCAGACATATGCCTATGTGTGCCATAGCTGGTTGGATGGATGTTCTGAGTTTTTTTAACTTTCTCTCATCCCAGGATGTAGTGGGCAAAATCAGGCCACAATTGACTCCTCTCAGGTTCAGTGTGGCCCAAATTAATCTCTAATGGTTCAGGAGAGTCTATGTTCAGGTCACACAGCTTCCTTGGGAGCTAGTTGATTATATTTAGTGTATTAATAGTCAGAGTTTCGTTATTACTAATCAGTAAAGTCACAATATAGGCAAAAGTTTTTTTTTTTTTTTTCTGAGAACTTGTCTGTCCCAAAGCCACACAGCTGGGGAAGAGGTAAAGATCACCTTAAAGTTGACCTATCACCTGAAGCGCCAGCCACGGTGTCTAAAAGACCCCAGGGCCCTGTGATTAAGTGCGCCTGGGTCATCCCCATTCAGCATACCCCACGCAGTCCTGCAATCCCTTGGTTCATGGCCACATTCAGCCATTGGGAGCAGAAACGCGCAGCAGATTGCAGGGTGATTGAGGATGCGTCTGCTCCCACGCCCTCTCCCTCTGTTAAAAAAGGGGCTTTATGCTGTACATTAGTATGCATGGCATAAAGTGCTGATTCGACGAGAGCCTGTGCATGCGCCGTGGGTGGGTTTCACACAGCAAACCTATCACCAGGATAGTAAGAATCCTGGTGACAGGTCCACTATAACTTACCGTGGATGGGGTAGGATGGGGCTAAGGTGTTGAGAAGAATCATGTCTTGCACCTCACCTAAATCGAACCCCTTCCCAATTCTGCAGCCAGGTCACCTATTCCATAAGGATCTTGAGTCAAAAAATCAAAGCTTAATAAATTGCTCCCTTAAAGCCCCATCAGTGACATAAACTTATTGAGGGGGATTAACACCCTGCAAATATTTGGAATATCAGGCACATTCAGAATTCTTAACATGCATGGCAGTGGCCATCTTGCCACACACATAAAGGAACTGATTCTGAAAAACCAAGTCTGTCAGTCAAAGTTGCCTCATAGCTCTGTGCAATCTTCTGTTATTTCTAGCCAGAAATAGTAAGCCTATAACTGTAGTGACTCATCAGTGAATAAAATATGAGTGCTTTTGCGGCCGCTGCCACCAAAGAGATACATTGTAACATCTTCCCTCACACAGATTTATTTTGCTACATTAGCTGTTTATTCAGCTACCCCCCTAATTCTCATGTGTAAGCAGGACTATCAGGTGTGTGGCAAGATGCAAGATGCCCCCATGTAATTCAAGAGTGAAAAAGCTTTATGCCATTCCACAACATCTGCATGGGGTTAAGCCCTCTCACTCTGCTTATGCCACTAAATCATAAGAGGGCAAGCAATTTACTAAACTTACTTTTTTTCACTGGAGGTCTGCAAACCAGACCAACACCCCATTTTTTTAAATGGGTGTTGATCCAGCAGACAGCCAATAAAAACAAGCTCTGGGGGGAACAGAATGCTGGAGCCCCGCCGCACATAACCCCCCAGAACACCTGATATTCTTACCATCACTACGCGGGGAAAGGAGTCCCGCAATTGCGTTCCGGTGGCTGGCGCCGAGGACGCGACCACTGCCCATGTGACCGCCCGGTGGCCAATCGCAAGACTCCTTTCCCAGAGCACTATGACTGTGCAGGACTGGGGAGGGGTAAAATGGGTGTTAGATACTGGATTCCACATGGCACCTAACAGGATCCCCTTTAATAGGCCAGAATAACATTACCCATTGTTTTCCAGTTGGAGCGCCCCCTCAGGTTTTTTCTATTTGATAAAAGAAACGAGACCAGACACGGAAAACTTAATTCCTGCAGCCGGAGACAAAAGACTGACCACAATGTAAATCCACGGCTCTGTCCATCAGCCATTTTTGAACGCCATCCAAGAGCGCCCGACCCTGCACACAAAGAGCGCCGCTGTGATCACTTCACCCCGCTGTGCTCTTCCGTAATCCCAAACGCCATCTCGAAATTCCAGGGAATTGTTCTTTGGATAAACACAGATGTCGCACCAACGGAGACACACAATATGTTTGCGGAGCTGTGTGAGGTTTACAGTCGCAGTAGTAGTAGAATTTTAAGGGCTAAAGTTATTCTCTTAAAGGGAACCTGCACTTAAAAAGAGGAGCCTTTCTGTTCCTAGGAGGATGATGACAAGGAGCTAACTATCACTGATCCTCTTATCTACGCTGTGTCTCCAGAAATAACCTGAGTTGTGCTTGTTGTGTTGTGAATGATTTTTCTGATCACATGACCTGTTCACTTTAAGGTGGTCAACTTTGGAGAGCCCGTGCCACAATGCACAACAATGCTGTCCTGAGAAGGTGCCATTACATGGAACAACATGGAATTAGAAAGTATATGAAAGCGAGACAACCTATTCCCAGTGCTATGGTTGCATTACTATAACACATTTTAGGGGGACCTACAACTGGTGTGGGGTGCTGGGCGGAAAAGTTTGATATGTCCACCATTTTCCTCAACTGCCTGCTGGTCCACCTTGGAAGAATCTTCTCAGCTGGGAACCTTCCACCAGCTGCTACACCTTCAGTCTTCCAGGCCACCACCTCTCCCACAACTGGATGCCCCATATACCCCACACATGCTATTTGATAAGTATCAGTATGTGACAAGATGAGACTGTGTACTGGTGACACTTTTAGTTGTAGGTTTGCTTTAAAAAGTGATCTGTGTGCAAAAAAAGACACCTATACTCCCCTAACCCTGCAGCCTTGATTCTATGCAGCCCAGCTACTCTGAGTGGCTCTCCTGCTGTCAGCATGACCCCATGCTGGCTCCTGTGCACACAGATTAACATTCTCTGAAATAAAAACACCAGCTCCATCATGGAGGCAGGGTGCACCCACAAGTCAGAGGGGAGACTGATGGCAACCCCATAACTGACAGCAGGAGAGCAGTCAGTGCTGAAAAGGAAGACACTGGGAGGTTAGGGGAGTATATGTGCCAGAAAAAAAATGTTTGTTCTAAAATGACTTGCGTCTGTGATAAGACATTTTTCCAGGTAAGGTAGAGATTTTTGGGAAAAGTTTGGAAACAACAGCACTAGAGATGGCTGAACCCGAGATGCACCCAAGTAGTTCGGGTTTGTACAGAAATTTGTAAGTTCGGGTTCCCAAACTCAAACTTCAGCCATAAGTCCGCTTTCAAGTTTGGCGTCTGTCCTGAACACTGAAAAGCTGGTTTATGGGCTGCTGACAGAAGAATAGTCACTGCTGTGTATCAAAGCAGTAAGAAGCTAGGTGAGTACATGTGTTTTTTTATATATGTGGCCAGGGGCGGGCAGACTGGCCATAGAGAGTCCAGGAGAACAATGCCTGGTGGGCTTCTCTGCTTTGACGCCAGTTGGGCTGCTGCTTTTAACACCCTCATTTAATCCCTGCCCACTTAGTCTTCCTCTTAGCCCCCTGTACCCAGCCCCAATGTACCTACAAGCCAAGGCACCCCAGCCCCCAATGCTATAGCCCCGGCATCATGGTGGGGGGCCTCAGCAGGGATGTAGCGGGCTGGCCAGAGTCTGGTAAAATCCAGGGTTGATCTTTGGCCCCAGTCTGCCACTGTATGCAGCTTACAGGTCCATGATTACAATTACCAACCCATCCCAGCATGCCTAGAGGCAGAGGTGTGCCCCCGGTCCGGCAGGGAGTGTGAAGCCAACACCATAGGTCCCTGATCACAACTACCCAGTTGAGCCACTCCTTAAGCAATGAAGCTGGTGAGCATGACTGCCAGGCAATCAGCATTTCCTATAAGGGGATGTATAATGGTGGCTCGCAGTAGGATCCCTTGTATAAACTGCATCAGCATATTTGCATGTGTAGGTGGAAGGATCTATAAAGGGGTTTATGGCGCTCAGTTGCAGCATGGGGCCCTCCAGATGAGGGGATGACACAAGCCAGATGGGCGCAGCAATGCTGATGGCCCCCCTGGCATGGAAGAATGTAAAGAAGAGGGGGACATCTGGATAGCGGCGCACATGTTGTCTCTGTACAGGACAAGGAAGGGGGAGGGTTAGGTGGTTACACAAGAACACAGTGGATGAGCTGGTTCCCTGAATGACCCCCAACCACAGGAATCCGGTCCATCCATTCACCGACACTCGCCGACACAAAAACAAGGGCCGAAAGAGGAACTGCCAGCCCTGTGTCCTGGTGACACTCTGCTGACCAGCCGAAGGTAGAAATCTGACTCACGGCCTATTTTATTTAAAGGAAATAAACTGTAACCACAGACACAATCTGATCCTAAATCACCTAAATGTCTGAGGACAGAAATGATGGCAGCCGGTATCAGAGAGAAGTGGCTGAGCGAGCATGATAGCTGAGGGCAAAGATGACGGCAGCCAATACCGTAGAGAAGAGGCAGAGCGAGCATGATAGCTGAGGGCACAGATGATGGCAGCCAGTATCAGAGAGAAGTGGCTGAGTGAGCATGATATCTGAGGACAGAGATGATGGCAGCCAGTATCATAGAGAAGTGGCTGAGCCAGCATGATAGCTGAAGGCAAAGATGACGGCAGCCAATACCGTAGAGAAGTGGCAGAGCGAGCATGATAGCTGAGGGCAGAGATGATGGCAGCCAGTATCAGAGAGAAGTGGCAGAGCGAGCATGATAGCTGAGGGCAGAGATCATAGCAGCCAGTATCAGAGAGAAGTGGCTGAGTGAGCATGATAGCTGAGGGCAGAGATCATAGCAGCCAGTATCAGAGAGAAGTAGCAGAGAGAGCATGATAGCTGAGGGCAGAGATGATGGCAGCCAGTATCAGAGAGAAGTGGCAGAGCGAGCATGATAGCTGAGGGCAGAGATGATGGCAGCCAATATCAGAGAGAAGTAGCAGAGAGAGCATGAAAGCTGAGGGCAGAGATGATGGCAGCCAATATCAGAGAGAAGTAGCAGAGAGAGCATGAAAGCTGAGGGCAGAGATCATAGCAGCCAGTATCAGAGAGAAGTGGCAGATGTGAGCATGATAGCTGAGGGCAGAGATCATAGCAGCCAGTATCAGAGAGAAGTGGCCAAGCAAGCATGATAGCTGAGGGCAGAGATGATGGCAGCCAGTATCAGAGAGAAGTGGCCGAGCGAGCATGATAGCTGAGGGCAGAGATGATGGCAGCCAGTATCAGAGAGAAGTGGCAGAGCGAGCATGATAGCTGAGAGCAGAGATGATGGCAGCCAGTATCAGAGAGAAGTGGCTGAGCGAGCATGATAGCTGAGGGCAGAGATGATGGCAGCCAGTATCAGAGAGAGGTGGCTGAGCGAGCATGATAGCTGAGGGCAGAGATGATGTCAGCCAGTATCAGAGAGAAGTGGGCGAGACAGCATGATAGCTGAGGGCAGAGATCATAGCAGCCAGTATCAGAGAGAAGTGGCTGAGTGAGCATGATAGCTGAGAGCAGAGATGATGGCAGCCGATATCAGAGAGAAGTGGCCGAGCCAGCATGATAGGTGAAGGCAGAGATGATGGCAGCCAGTATCAGAGAGAAGTGGCAGATGTGAGCATGATAGCTGAGGACATAGATCATAGCAGCCAGTATCAGAGAGAAGTAGCAGAGAGCATGATTGCTGAGGACAGAGATGATGGCAGCCAGTATCAGAGAGAGGTAGCAGAGAAAGCATAATAGCTGAGGACAGAGATGATGGCAGCCAGTATCAGAGAGAAGTGGCAGAGAGAGCATGATAGCCAAGGGCAGAGATGATGGCAGCCAGTATCAGAGAGAAGTGGCCGAGCGAGCATGCTAGCTGAGGGCAGAGATGATGGCAGCCAGCATCAGAGAGAAGTGACTGAGCGAGCATGATAGCTGAGGACACAGATGACGGCAGCCAATATCAAAGAGAGGTACTGTGGCATAGTGAAGAAGAGTGTTGAGGGCAGAGATTATGGCAGCCAGAGGAAGAGAAAGAAGTAGCAGAAAAAATGCTAGTGGAGGAATGACTAAATGCAGAAAAACACACTGACTGAAAGATGACAGCAGGGTGGTGGAGAGATGCAGCAGAGAAGATGGAAATAGGTGGTGGAAAGATGTTTTTATGGGAAAATTAAAGTAGGGAGCAAAGAGATGCAACAGTAAATGGAGCTGGTGGAGGAGAGATGTGGCTGTGGAGAAGATGGCAGCTGATGGAGGAGAGATGTAGCTGGGCAGAAGATGAAAGCTAGAGGAGGAGAGATGTGGCAGTGGAGAAGATGACAGTTAGCAGAGGAGATATATGGCTGTAAAGAAGATGACAGCTAGTGGAGAAAATATGTGGCTGTAAAGAAGATGACAGCTAATGGAGGAGAGATGTGGCAGTGCAGAAGATGACAGCTAAAGGAGGAGAGATATGGCTGTGGAGAATATGACAGCGGAGGAGATATATTGGTGTGGAGAAGATGACAGCTAGTGGAGGAAATATGTGACTGTAGAGAAGATGACAGCTAGTGGAGGAGAGATGTGGCAGTGGAGAAGCTGTCAGCTGGCTGAGGAGTGATGTAGCTGTGGAGAAGATGGCAGGTGGTGAAAGGAATACAGCAGTGGGGAAGGTGACAGCTAGTGTAGGAGAGATGTGGCAGTGGAGAAGCTGTCAGCTGGTGGAGGAGGAATGCAGCATTGGAGATGGTGACAGCTAGTGTAGGAGAGATGTGGCAGTGGAGAAGATGACAACTAGTGGAAGAGAGATGTGACTGTAGAGAAGATGACAGCTAGTGGAGGAGAGATGTGGCTGTGGAGAAGCTGTCAGCTGGTGGAGGAGAGATGTGGCAGTAGAGAAGCTGTCAGCTGCTGGAGGAGAGATGTGGCTGTGGAGAAGATGACCGCTGGTGGAGGAGAGATGTGGCTGTGGAGAAGCTGTCAGCTGGTGGAGGAGAGATGTGGCTGTGGAGAAGCTGTCAGCTGGTGGAGGAGAGATGTGGCTGTGGAGAAGCTGTCAGCTGGTGGAGGAGAGATGTGGATGCGGAGAAGCTGTCAGCTGGTGGAGGAGAGATGTGGCTGTAGAGAAGATGACAGCTGGTGGAGGAGAGATGTGGCAGTGGAGAAGCTGTCAGCTGGTGGAGGAGAGATGTGGCAGAGAAGAAGCTGTCAGCTGGTGGAGGAGAGATGTGGCTGTGGAGAAGCTATCAGCTGGTGGAGGAGAGATGTGGCTGTGGAGAAGATGACAGCTGGTGGAGGAGAGATGTGGCAGTGGAGAAGCTGTCAGCTGGTGGAGGAGAGATGTGGATGCGGAGAAGCTGTCAGCTGGTGAAGGAGAGATGTGGCTGTAGAGAAGATGACAGCTGGTGGAGGAGAGATGTGGCAGTGGAGAAGCTGTCAGCTGGTGGAGGAGAGATGTGGCAGAGAAGAAGCTGTCAGCTGTTGGAGGAGAGATGTGGCTGTGGAGAAGCTGTCAGCTGGTGGAGGAGAGATTTGGCAGTGAAGAAGCTGTCAGCTGGTGGAGGAGAGATGTGGCAGTGGAGAAGCTGTCAGCTGGTGGAGGAGAGATGTGGCTGTGGAGAAGCTGTCAGCTGGTGGAGGAGAGATGTGGCTGTGGAGAAGATGACAGCTGGTGGAGGAGAGATGTGGCTGTGGAGAAGATGACAGCTGGTGGAGGAGAGATGTGGCTTTGGAGAAGATGACAGCTGGTGGAGGAGAGATGTGGCTGTGGAGAAGCTGTCAGCTGGTGGAGGAGAGATGTGGCTGTGGAGAAGCTGTCAGCTGGTGGAGGAGAGATTTGGCAGTGAAGAAGCTGTCAGCTGGTGGAGGAGAGATGTGGCAGTGGAGAAGCTGTCAGCTGGTGGAGGAGAGATGTGGCTGTGGAGAAGCTGTCAGCTGGTGGAGGAGAGATGTGGCTGTGGAGAAGATGACAGCTGGTGGAGGAGAGATGTGGCTGTGGAGAAGATGACAGCTGGTGGAGGAGAGATGTGGCTTTGGAGAAGATGACAGCTGGTGGAGGAGAGATGTGGCTGTGGAGAAGATGACAGCTGGTGGAGGAGAGATGTGGCTGTGGAGAAGCTGTCAGCTGGTGGAGGAGAGATGTGGCTGTGGAGAAGCTGTCAGCTGGTGGAGGAGAGATGTGGCTGTGGAGAAGCTGTCAGCTGGTGGAGGAGAGATGTGGATGCGGAGAAGCTGTCAGCTGGTGGAGGAGAGATGTGGCTGTAGAGAAGATGACAGCTGGTGGAGGAGAGATGTGGCAGTGGAGAAGCTGTCAGCTGGTGGAGGAGAGATGTGGCAGAGAAGAAGCTGTCAGCTGGTGGAGGAGAGATGTGGCTGTGGAGAAGCTATCAGCTGGTGGAGGAGAGATGTGGCTGTGGAGAAGATGACAGCTGGTGGAGGAGAGATGTGGCAGTGGAGAAGCTGTCAGCTGGTGGAGGAGAGATGTGGATGCGGAGAAGCTGTCAGCTGGTGAAGGAGAGATGTGGCTGTAGAGAAGATGACAGCTGGTGGAGGAGAGATGTGGCAGTGGAGAAGCTGTCAGCTGGTGGAGGAGAGATGTGGCAGAGAAGAAGCTGTCAGCTGTTGGAGGAGAGATGTGGCTGTGGAGAAGCTGTCAGCTGGTGGAGGAGAGATTTGGCAGTGAAGAAGCTGTCAGCTGGTGGAGGAGAGATGTGGCAGTGGAGAAGCTGTCAGCTGGTGGAGGAGAGATGTGGCTGTGGAGAAGCTGTCAGCTGGTGGAGGAGAGATGTGGCTGTGGAGAAGATGACAGCTGGTGGAGGAGAGATGTGGCTGTGGAGAAGATGACAGCTGGTGGAGGAGAGATGTGGCTTTGGAGAAGATGACAGCTGGTGGAGGAGAAATGTGGCTGTGGAGAAGATGACAGCTGGTGGAGGAGAGATGTGGCAGTAGTGAAGATGACAGCTGGTGGAGGAGAGATGTGGCAGTGGAGAAGCTGTCAGCTGATTGAGGAGAGATGTGGCTGTGGAGAAGATGACAGCTGGTGGAGGAGAGATGTGGCAGTGGAGAAGCTGTCAGCTGATTGAGGAGATATGTAGCTGTGGAGAAGATGACAGCTGGTGGAGGAGAGATGTGGCTGTGGAGAAGATGACAGCTGGTGGGGGAGAGATGTGGCAGTGGAGAAGCTGTTAGCTGGTGGAGGAGAGATGTGGCAGTGGAGAAGATGACAGCTGGCGGAGGAGAGATGTGGCTGTGGAGAGGATATCAGCTGGCGGAGGAGAGATGTGGCTGTGGAGAGGATGACAGCTGGTGGAGGAGAGATGTGGCAGTAGTGAAGATGACAGCTAGTGGAGGAGAGATGTGGCAGTGGAGAAGCTGTCAGCTGATTGAGGAGAGATGTGGCTGTGGAGAAGATGACAGCTGATTGAGGAGAGATGTGGCTGTGGAGAAGATGACAGCTGGTGGAGGAGAGATGTGGCTGTGGAGAAGATGACAGCTGGTGGAGGAGAGATGTGGCAGTGGAGAAGCTGTCAGCTGATTGAGGAGAGATGTGGCAGTGGAGAAGCTGTCAGCTGGTGGAGGAGAGATGTGGCTGTGGAGAAGCTGTCAGCTGGTGGAGGAGAGATGTGGCAGTGGAGAAGCTGTCAGCTGGTGGAGGAGATATGTAGCTGTGGAGAAGATGACACCTGGTGGAGTAGAGATGTAGCTGTGGAGAAGATGACATCTGGTGGAGGAGAGATGTGGCAGTGGAGAAGCTGTCAGCTGGTGGAGGAGAGATGTGGCAGTGGAGAAGCTGTCAGCTGATTGAGGAGAGATGTGGCTGTGGAGAAGATGACAGCTGATTGAGGAGAGATGTGGCAGTGGAGAAACTGTCAGCTGATTGAGGAGAGATGTGGCAGTGGAGAAGCTGTCAGCTGGTGGAGGAGAGATGTGGCAGTGAAGAAGCTGTCAGCTGGTGGAGGAGAGATGTGGCTGTGGAGAAGATGACAGCTGGTGGAGGGAGATGTGGCTGTGGAGAAGCTGTCAGCTGGTGGAGGAGAGATGTGGGTGTGGAGAAGCTGTCAGCTGGTGGAGGAGAGATGTGGCTGTGGAGAAGATGACAGCTGGTGGAGGAGAGATGTGGCTGTGGAGAAAATGACAGCTGGTGGAGGAGAGATGTGGCTGTGGAGAAGATGACAGCTGGTGGAGGAGAGATGTGGCAGTAGTGAAGATGACAGCTGGTGGAGGAGAGATGTGGCTTTGGAGAAGATGACAGCTGGTGGAGGAGAGATGTGGCTGTGGAGAAGATGACAGCTGGTGGAGGAGAGATGTGGCAGTAGTGAAGATGACAGCTGGTGGAGGAGAGATGTGGCTTTGGAGAAGATGACAGCTGGTGGAGGAGAGATGTGGCTGTGGAGAAGATGACAGCTGGTGGAGGAGAGATGTGGCAGTAGTGAAGATGACAGCTGGTGGAGGAGAGATGTGGCTTTGGAGAAGATGACAGCTGGTGGAGGAGAGATGTGGCTGTGGAGAAGATGACAGCTGGTGGAGGAGAGATGTGGCACTAGTGAAGATGACAGCTGGTGGAGGAGAGATGTGGCAGTGGAGAAGCTGTCAGCTGATTGAGGAGAGATGTGGCAGTGGAGAAGCTGTCAGCTGGTGGAGGAGAGATGTGGCAGTGGAGAAGCTGTCAGCTGGTGGAGGAGAGATGCAGCTGTGGAGAAGATGACACCTGGTGGAGTAGAGATGTAGCTGTGGAGAAGATGACACCTGGTGGAGGAGAGATGTGGCTTTGGAGAAGCTGTCAGCTGGTGGAGGAGAGATGTGGCTGTGGAGAAGATGACACCTGGTGGAGGAGAGATGTGGCTGTGGAGAAGATGACACCTGGTGGAGGAGAGATGTAGCTGTGGAGAAGATGACAGCTGTTGGAGGAGAGATGTGGCAGTGGAGAAACTGTCAGCTGGTGGAGGAGAGATGTGGCTGTGGAGAAGATGACAGCTGGTGGAGGAGAGATGTGGCTGTGGAGAAGATGACAGCTGGTGGAGAGGAATGCAGCAGTGGAGAAGGTGA
This sequence comes from Gastrophryne carolinensis, assembly GCA_027917425.1. NCBI lineage: Eukaryota > Metazoa > Chordata > Amphibia > Anura > Microhylidae > Gastrophryne > Gastrophryne carolinensis. The sequence continues at coordinate 183,876,612 of CM051235.1, forward strand.
CAGCTAGGGACAAAGAGATGCAGAGAATTATATCTGGTAGTGGAGAGGATGACAGGGGGCAGATCTAGATCACTCTGTCTCCCCAATGTGTCCCTATAGTTCAGTGTGTGACTTTATCGCGAAATTGTGTAATATTAGAAATCCATATAAACAAGTTGGCTTATGAGAGGAGGGGTCACTTATACACCCAAACTGAATAAAATTTGCACCAAGCATGTGGTTTTCTTCCCCTGGTAGGAATAAAATCCTGGGGTTATAGGTTTAGTCTATGGGGGGTGACAGAGCCTGTCACCCCTGATTTCCTCTTCCTTCCATTAAAATAAAAAATAAGCAAGCCTGGCTGGATTTTTCTCAATACCGGGTGTATAAGTGACCCCTCCTCCCTCCATCCAGCATATTTATATGTATTTATTATAGGGCCATTTTTTCGCGATAGTGCTCCTTTAAGCTCCTTCATGCCCTGCTCTGCACTATAAATAACAGGTCCATGAGGCCAGGAAGTGGGCAGACAATAGGCAGGCATGGGTGCTGTCAGGGTGCTGTTGGCGTTGCGCTGCGCACATGTTGGGGCCGCCATTGCTGCGCGCTTGTACAGTCAGTTCATAAAGTCAGATCTGTCTTCAATCACCTCCCCCACCCCCGCCGTGGCTACAGATGCCAGAAAACAAAAGGCTCCTAGCTTCATGCAATGCTGGAAACTCTCCCAGGTATGTAGATTGCTCTGTCAAACATGCAAGAACCCGTCATTTACAGGATGTCCCCAACCCCAGGAGCTTGCACTCTAATATCCCAACTAGTGATGAGAGGCTGGATGCATCTCATGTTTTACAGATCATATAGAAGGGGGGGTGCATGAATATAGAATATATATTTTATAGAATATATCCAGAACCCCTTACCTCTGTGATGCCCTTTACTTTAGTTCCCCTTTATCACAGTTTGGGTGCCTTTCAATAGATCCCTGGAACCGCCAAAATCGTGATGGGGGACAGGAAAACAACTGCACACTTGGAGCAGATGTAACTTCTACATGTGTGTGCATCTGTCCAGCGCCAGGAAAAGGTGAGCATTTCCCTAATCCAGGGCTCACTGATGGTGTAAGGGGGTAGATTAGGTTGTGTTGGTGTGGACCATAGAGATGCCAGAGAGGGTGTAGGTCTGCTTTTTTAGACAGGGGATCCAATTCCAAGCTGCCCAGTTACATCCTCTACATACCCCCTGCTGGTGTGAGAGAATTCTATTCCCCAGATCGGAATTAAAGTGGACCTCCAGTTAAAAATGACCCTTTTTAACTAACGCATTCTGATTTGAGATGCCTCTTCACTCAGATTATTAGAAAGCCATGGAACTCGGTAGGCTTGGGGACAGGAACTAGCTGCACATTACAAAGGGTCAGGTCTCGTAATAGAGGAGGTGTGACTGCTGCATAAGTGTGAAAGTGTTTTCTGTCCCCCATCAGATGGAGCTCTAATAGCAAAAGGTGAGTATCTCTCTAAAGCAGAGCTCACTGATGATGTGAGGGGGTGTATGAGGTTAGTTTATTGGCCCTGTGAACTAGGATCCTCCCTGGCACAAAGCTGCGAGGCAGGGTATAGGTCCACTTTAAAGTGGACCAAAACCCACTATAAGATTCCTGGGCCGATTGATTCCCTTCCCCCGGGGCTTCCAAAATCGGGTGAAACCCCCCAGGTGTCCATACACTTACCTTGTTTCCCGGTCCAATGGCGCATGTGCGAGCCGCAGCCGCGCTATCCCCCTAGCAGGGTGCGTGCCTGTGCCAGGCATTTGTGAATGGCTGGGACGGGCTGGTCCTATATTATGTGTCCTTTTCCAATGCCCTGGTCAGACCATCACTGAGTTATTGAGAGCTTATCATGGGTTCTCCCTATTACCACCTACTATTAATAGAGAGTGCTGTAACTGTACCCAGAGCCCACTAGAGGGGTCACCGGCAAGCTCTCAGAATGGCCCTTATGGAAATGACAGATTCACTTCAAGCTTTAAGTGATTCAGGGCGGAACGATCCGCAGAATGCGCTCGCCGTGTCCTGGAGGGAGCTGCGCTGGAAAATTTTGGACGGGAACACGAGGTGACCTCAATGCTCTTATATAACAAGCTGACCAAGCCAGGACCTTTAAAGTGGACCTGTAGTTATGAGGAACAGTCTGGTGACACCTCGGTGCCTTGGGCAGTCGCTTAGCTACAAGTAGCTGGGCCCATAGTATATTTTAAGGGGCCCCCTCAGACCCAGAGAAATGTGCACATGTACCAGACACCATTGAGGACTAGAAACTAATTCCCAGCACAGGAATGACCCATTTATACTGTAACTAACTACCAGTTTAGCAGCCCATGCAGCTCCTAGTGTGCTGATACATTCATACATCCCTGCTCTCTGGCATAGGGAAATGGGAAGCCTCAACAGACACAGATCTCACATAGTTAATGTGCTGTACTCATTCAACATCAGCAATAGCCGTTTAATGCCATAAATATAACAAATGAAATATTAGATGCAGTAAATGAGTCATTCATTCATCTACTGAGCCAAAAAGAGGGATGTCTGTAGCGCAACCCCTATGGACAGAATAAAAGCATAGCTATTGGCCTCAATGTTTTACATTTGGGGTGCCATTATTCTTCTGTCCTCTGGACCCGACAAGGGGTCAGTTGAGCCTCTATTGAGCCAGGCAGCTATTTATGTATGTGAATATATTATTATTATGGCATCATAGGACAGAGAAGGCAAGTCAGCCTCTTCATCTGGGGTGTCTCCAGCTGTTGCTGAACTATAACTTCCAGCACACCCTCAGCTATTTATTAATGCATGATCTGCCTGGTGGGGCATGCTGGAATCTGTAGTTCTACAATAACTGGGGATATGCTGGTTGGTAGAGGCTGGAGTGCTAAAGAATTGGAGGAACAGGACAATCCATCTGGACAAAATGAAATACCTCCTGGACCTTGTTACACCCAGGACCTTGGTACACCCAGGGCTTTTCTGTCTGGTCATTGAAAGTGGAGCTGTACTTCTCTAACAGGGTCACAAACGAACCCTTATTCAATATAAAAATAAAAAGATTTGGCTGATGTGGGCTTTAAAGAGGATAACACCATGATTTTTCTGTCCTAGAGGCATCCCAATGTGTCTCACAGTTTGAACCCCATCCCCCCCATTTCCCTATATACTCGATACCTGTCTCTGGCAATATCTCCGCTTTGTGCACTTGTTGTAACCAGATGATTGAGGCCACACAGGCCGGAGATAGGAGGGATGCTGCAGGATGCTGTAGGGTGCTGTGGGACTTAGGTTCATGGTGAGTATATGGGCAAAACAGGGAGTTTCTCAGAGAGAGGGCAAACACATTTATATGCGTTTCTGGTCCACTTTAAGGCCAGTTCACAGTGTGTGACTGGACCCCTGCTTTATGGGCCCCAAAGCAGCAGCTTAATCTAATCATTCTTCCATAGAGAAATCACCACTCGGTGTGGCAGGTGAATACTGTCCCTTAGCCGATGGCAGTTTTCTCCTGATAAAGTCAGGTCCTGCGAGAGGTGGCATTGCATACAAACCCCATCCCATCAGGCATTTGTCTATTAATGGCGTGGCATCTAAACCATCAATCCTTTCATCAACTACCATGAAAATTATTTGCGACTGGCTAATTGGCAGACATGCGGCATAGGGGAGAGGGTGTGGGGGGACCCCCCTGTGTGGAGGCAGAGGCGGCAGAGACCCTCTATCTCCCGCACTCCATACTTGTGGCCTTGTTAAAATGCCTGACCTAAGCAGCTGGCAGAGGAGACACAATTTCCACTCGCTCAAATTACAGCGCAAAGATCCTTGTGGCGGCTGCACCAAGTCCATGTGTCAGCACAACCACCGTGGCCCCGGCCTGTCGGCACACAGCAAGGCAGGGATGAGCGGTTAATGGGACTGAAACAGACTTGGAATTAATGGTGGGTGTAACAGTGGATGAGGTAAGGGCGGGCTGTGTGTAACAGTGTATGGTTAGAGCAGGTCAGATGTTAGGGATGGAGATGACCAAAGTTGTAGGGGGTTAGGGCAGGCCAGGTGTTAGGGATGCAGGTATTTAATGCAGAATAGGGCTAGAGCAGGCCAGGCAAGAATGGATGCGGCTAATGTTGGATGGGGTTAGGGTGGGCCAGGTGTTTGGGAAGAAGGCAGCTTATGGTGAATGGGGTTTGGTCAGGCCAGGTTTTAGGGATGGAGTTGACTAACATTGGTAGGGGTTAGGGGTGGAGGCAGCTAACGTTGGATGGCGTTAGGGCAGGCTAGGTGTTAGGGATGGAGGTGGCTAACAATGGATGTTTTTAGGGAAGGCCACGTGTTAGGGATGGAGGCAGCTAATGTTGGATGGGGTTAGAGCAGGCCAGGTGTTAGGGACAGAGGAGGCTAAAGCTGAAAGGTATTTTGGACAGGGCAGGTGTTAGGGATCAAGTTGGCTAACATTGGATGGGGTTAGGGCAGACCGGGTATTAGTGATGAAGGCAGTTAATACTGGATGGGGTTAGGGCAGGCCAGGTGTTAGAGTTGGAGGCAGCTAATACTGAATAGGGTTAGGGCAGACCAAGTGTTAGGGATAGAGGCAGCTAATACTGGATGGGGTTAGAGCAGACCAGGTCTTAGAGATGGAGGTAGCTAATACTGGATGGGGTTAGGGCAGGCCAGGTGCTAGGGATGGAGGCTGCTAATGTTGGTTGGGGTAAGGGCAGCCCAGGTGTTAGAGATGGAGGCAGCTAATACTGGATGGGGTTAGGGCAGGCCACTGGTTAGGGATGGAGGCAGCTAAGTTTTGATGGGGTTTGGACAGGTCAGGTCTAACAGTAGATGGGGGTAGGGCAGGCCAGGTGCTAGGGATGGAGGCGGCTAATGTTGGATGGGGTTAGGGCCCACCAAATGGCAAGCGCACAGGAGAACGCCTCTGCTTGCGCCAATTGGCACCTTGTGTAAGGTAAATCTGCTGTTTTGAAGTGCAATTGGCCCAACCCCATGCGCTTTTGCTGGCTAAGCTCTTAACTGCTCCTAATGGACCCCCATGTTTCTCCCAATGCCTTTACTGTTTCTTCATAGGGAATTGATCTCTCCAGGTTTTGTGTTTTCTGCAAAGCTCTATTCGCCATTTTGGAGTGTATTCTCTCTATATTCTCCTTTTTTTTGTTGCAGGTTTTTTTGGGGGGGGGGGGGGGTATTCTGATTTCAGTTAACCCTTAGCATTTTTTGGCCCAATGTTTTGTCCCAGATGTTCTCTTTAAGCCTCTGCTTAATAATTTAACTATCGTGTTTTTATTGTTTGTGTTTTTGCTAAACTTTGGGGCCCAGTATTCCCATTTTTGTCGTTTGGACCTTCATTTTATCAATTTATTTCCAACAAAAACAAAAAAGGGCTCAATCCCTAAAAAGAACTTGCAACTGACACTTTCATTGATCACAAACATGCAGGACGCTGCCGGGATTTGTGATTTTTGGAATAAAATAAGCCTGTTACTCATAGGAATTGTCAGTTTCCTCCACTTATTTGTTGGAGGAAATTCACTCTTCAAATTGCCCATCCCATTTTGATGACCATGAATCATGCGAAAACCCGGTCGCAATTTGGAGCTTCAAGTGGCGCATGACCAGTAATCAACGGTAAAGTGATTTTCGGCAGGAAGGAGGACCAGTAGTCAGTTCTCATTGATTGTCTAGGCTTCATTATAAATGTCCTAAATTTCTCTATTGACCCTCCAGCTTCACCACACATCACATTCCTAGAACAGGTATATACTGTAACTTGTAATGTTAGGGGTCCTGATCTCCTCTTTCAATGGCACTGTGAGAAAATGGCCAGTGAATCCTAGAAAAGGTTCCCCAGCCTGAACATTACTTATTATAGCGGCAGGAATGTGAGCCAGGGCTGACATAGTGCTGGAGTTCTTTTTTTAAAGTAGAACTGTCAAAAAACAGGGAGTTTGCAGTTTACCTTTTAAACAAGTCATTTTCTAATATATTAGATCTGATTCAGTACCATGAGATTTTATTTCTCAAGTTTTTTTTAGAGGAAACCTCTTTTCTCATGATTATTTCCTTGGTTCAATTCAGCACCATTTTTAGCTGTGCAAAGTTTTAAACAATTAGTCCAGCTAAAATGGTGCTGAATTGCCCCAAGGAAAAAACTCATGAGAGAAAGCTTTCTCTCTAAAAAAAAATGTGAGAATACAATGTCTGATGGTGCTAAATCAAGTTTATCCGGTACTTATTACACCAACGTTTCCCATCATCAGACATCCCCAGTCACACCATATGTTGGCTCCCATGACTGGCAGGATGTAAGTGTCGAAACTTGGAATGGGCTCCCAGACTAAGGCCCTTATTTATGAAGGAACAGCGACTGGTGAGCGGCCGGTAATGACGGGTACCGCCACGAGAACGCCGGCTCCCCACCACAATCACACATTTATCAAGCCGATCCTGCTTAGCAACTGAGATTGCGCCATATAGCGACTCATTCATCATTATTCCAGCCTCAGCCCACAGCGCCAGCGTCCGACCTTGAACAGCGACAGGTATGACCTCTCGCTACCTGGCGCTCTCCAATGCATTTCAATGGAACAATCTTTAAATATTCATAATTAATTGTTATTAATGTTTTTTTTTTTTTTTTTTTTTTTTTTATGTGAAAAATTCTGTGACCACTTCTGCCATGTTTTTTTTGGTTTCCAAAAATATGGTGGTTTGGGGGTTAAAAAACTACTTTTAACCCATCGCCTCCAGCGCTCTGGGGTTTAAACATGCATTTTACAGCGCAATAATTTTGTGCGTGATTTGTTAATGAATATGGTGGGAGCCGGTCGCTATGGGCAGTCGCTATCATGTGCTCCCATACATCGCGGAACCTGTCAAACAGCGACTCCTCACCCAATATTCAACATTACTGCACACCGACTGACTCGCTGTCAACAACCGAACAATGGCCAAGCACAGCGACTACTAGCGGGCGCTGTGAAAATACTGCTACAGTCGCGCAACTGTCGCTACCTGCCGCTGTTAATGAATCGGCCTCCAAATTTCTCAGGAATGTGAGTACAGGGGTAGAGTATGTCCCAGGGGCATCCCAAGTTGGGATGTCTGCTGTGTGAAACCCCTCAGATTACTCAGTATAACTCACCTCTTCCCCAGGGCCATATTTGGTGTTCGTGGTGTCCCAGGCACTTTATGAGCTTGCTCCCGCTTTTTTTATGTTACGTCACTGTCACATATAAAAAAAAGTGTGGAGGGGGAGATGGTGCAATGGGTTAGGGGAGAGAGCAATGGGGAGAGGACACAAGGGGGGAAATGCCGAGCATGTTCTATCTTTCTGGCATTCTGACATACAATAGTCACATGACCACAGCAGTGCAGGGGAGATGCTCTGGCCTGTGTTCAACCCCTTGCACGCTGCTGGGGGTGCTTAATAGGAGGCATTAATGTTTTGGCTGGGAGTTTGAAATGTATTTTATTTACTACGGTAGTAAGAGCATCACCCCCCTTTTAGGTTTCCACCCTAGGCACGTGCTTAGGGTTGCCTAAGGGAAAATACAGCCCTGCTCTTCCCGTGACTATGTCATTCGGCAAATGGCTCTGATAATCTTCAATGGGGAATGAGAGCATCCGCATCCTCAACGGCGCAAACGCTCTTGTCTCGGCCTATCCTTATGCCTGGGCCGAGAGCGTGCACACAGCCCGAGGATGCAGGAGATGCTGCTACTCTCGCTCCCTAGTGAAAAATAATCAGAGCCTTTTGCCGCATTACATAGGCACGGCAAACGCCTCTGATTGCACAAGAGCCTGCACATGCGTCGTTGGACCAGGAAAAGGTGAGTGAATACCGGTGACCTGGGGAGTTTCTCACAGTGGGGCATCCCCATTCGGGTTACCCTAACGGAAGCCCAGCATCTGGCCCTGGAATCTTTTAGATTTCTCAGTGTTTTGTCCTGCTTTAAACCGAACAGCCTGGCACAGTTGGGAAAAAAAAATCCCCCAAACTCACTTGCCCCAACTGCATGCATGATATTAAAGCATTGTCAGCAATTTCATTTGCTCCTGCATCCACTCAAAGCTGAAACCCCTCCTCGCACCTCCTGTTCAGCAATCTAAATTGCCCTGGGGAGGGATGTATATGAGCAGTGCTTGTTTTGTTGGTCTGGTTTAAGTCTTTTTTGACTGTTGGTCTGCTTTAAGTGGCACTCTAGCCTGGATGTGTAGTAAAGGATAAACATGCTGGAGAAAAACAGGTTACTTTTCAATGCATTGCCTGTTTATCTGAAGACTCTTCAACCCACCTTTCTACATGGTTACTGCAATATCATGTACGATATGCGCTATTACACCAAACAGGTCGGAAAAACTGAAGAGGGTAGAGCTTGCAATATATTGTACATAAAACCAAGTGAGATAAAAATTGATAAAGTATAGAAGTAAGAATGTCTAAGCAGCATTACGGTTGGGAAGCTGTGAAAGAAAGAAGCCTCCTGGGTTCTCCAAGATGACAGCGACCAGAACAAAATTGTTAAGGCAACGTTCCAGGTTTGAGTGGATGAAGGAGCACATGTAAATGCTGACAATGATTCAGTATCAAGCATATGCAGCTGGGGAAGGAGTTTTGGGGACTGTGCATGGATGTTGTTCTTGTTTAAGGTTAAAACCTTTGTACTTCACTATAGAGAATGGTGGTGCTATATGTATCAGTAGTGACTAATGATCTCAGGTCCCATAGTAGTCACATGGGTTTCTATGTAATAATTGTCGTAAAACACAATAGCATCTTATATATACATTTGTTTTGGTGACTGTTAGCGTAGGGCAGGGTTAGAACCATAAACCCTGGTGCTCTGTTTGGTCACTGGAGCTAGGAAGTACAAGATGGGGTCACAGGCAATGCAAGGAATACTAAAGTCGTTCTAAACATCCCCCATTCCAGCGAGAAAACAAATGTTTGCTAAGATTGGGACCACTCTGTACACCGCCATGGAGTATGCTGGTACTTTATAATCAGACATTCTTAGAGGTTATGTGATTGTCTTAAAGCTATAGGCTCTATTTTGTACACTTTGTCGTGAAGTATATGGAAAATAGGGGCACTTTTTAAATCAGGCAGGGAAACTTCTGACAATTTATATGACAGATCTGAACCTATAGGCTTTACTTTGTACACTGCCATGGAGGATGGTGGCGCTATATAATTAAGACATAGAAAACTGTTTTGACGCTATAGTCCCACTTTGTACACTGCCATGGAATATGCTGCCACTGTATAAATGAGGCATAACTCATGCTAACAGTTTTTGTGATTGTTCTGAAGCCATAGATTGCTTCGTACAGCGCTACAGAAAATGCTGGCACTCCAGCTGAGACACATGTCTGTGAAGGTTCTCATTCATCCAGGTTATGGTATCTCTATAGTAATAAATCAAGGCAACTGGACTGGCTGGAAAATGTTTCACCAGTCATCAGAATGGCTTTCTCAATTCAGAATGATCTAATTATGACATAATTAGCGACCAGTTTACCTCCAGGCCGGGTCTGATCAGGCACATCACTGCAACATTGTATCACTTTGATCACTGTGAACACTTCTTTGAACAACAACATGGACCAGCCACTTATACTGTAGGAACCGCTTCCCCGGCAATATGTTAGCAAATGAATAAAAACAGTTAACAGAATTGAAACGCACGGGACGCTGGCATTCTGGGCAAATTAACCCTTCATGCGCCCCTGGCATCCTCAGCATTGTTCTGCATTTGTCCTCTTACCAGATCCCGGTGTTTGTCATTCCCAGCACACAGCTCCTAGCCTGAGAGTGAGGGGGCTTCGGCCGCCTGGGGGGAGTTTTTCACCGTCGTCCTACGATCCACCGTTAAGTCGTTCCGCATTCGTAGTCGGTGGGGCGGCCCGTCGGGAGAGTGAGGCCGGGTTTGCGTTTTTGGTTTTCCACTAACGTTTTCGAGGGAAACTTCCAAAAGTTTTCCCTGTGATTTTACATCACACTCGCCTTCCGGCTGGAGACAAGGAGAAGGGGAGGAGGAGGATGGGGAGGAGGAGGAGGGGAGACAGGGGGGAGAGGGGGGGTGCAGCTACTTTGCCTTTTAAAGGTACAAGGCCCTGCAATACGCCAAAACAACTTACTCCAGCTGTAAGCAAGAGGAACCTACAACTTATGAGGGTATAAGAGAGAATACTGAAGGCAGAAGAGCTTACACACTATTAATATATAGGGGAGGATAATGAAGGAGGAAAAGCTTACAATATATTATGGTATAAGGAAGGATATAGAAGGAGCTTACAATCTATTAGGATATCAGGGAGGATACAGAAGGAGAAGAGCTTACAATCTATTAGGGTATAAGGGAGGATACAGAAGGAGAATAGCTTACAATCTATTAGGGTATAAGGGAGAATACAGAAGGAGGATGAGCTTACAATCTATTAGGGTATAAGGGAGGATATAGAAGGAGGAAGAGCTTACAACCTATTAGGGTATAAGGGAATTTTTATTGGTAAACAAACAAACAAAACTCAGCTAATCAGCATTAATACATAATATAAAGATAACGTATACTTGTATACAATAAACATAACACAGCAGAATACTACATACTATACATTATCCATCATGTCTATACTCTTAATGATTACTCAGTGAAGATACATCAGGTTACAGATCAGGGGTTAGGTGCCATCATTATGTAGAGCAGTAACACATTAAACACCATCATAGATCTGAATCATCAGAGTCGTCCTGCCTGCCAGTCACTTCCATATCAGAGTCTATAGGGTCTATAGCTGCTGGTGACTTTTTCTTAGTCGGTGGGTCCTCCTCTGACCCCGAGTCACATTCTCTGGCTATACGCTTTAACTCTTGCTCCAGCTCCATAGTATCGTGCCCAGAAATATCTGCACCTGACTCAGACAGTATGTTATATCGGTTTGATGTAACTGTCACTGTTGTATCTGTTCTGCCCTTGGGCTTTTTTCCTGGCTTTTGGACTAGGGACCATGCGCCCTCCGGTCTGCGGGTGGACTTGTCTTTTTTTTTCCCTCTCTTATCACCAGGGGCTTTACTCTCTGCAGAAGAGGCTGGAGCAGGGCAATGGGCCATAGCAGGGGAAGGGGCTACAGGGGAAGATGGGCTATCAGCTTGCTCTGGTGCTGGCCGTGGGATGGCGGCCACAGGCTGTGGGGTTACATCTGTCTGATCTCTTATCTCAGTTGTCTCAGACCCTGGCCTTGTTACTATCTGCCCAGACATCAGAGCCTCCTCCTCTGTAACCTCACATGATGCCTCCAGCTCCTCCGCAGCCTGGCTATAGAGGTTATGGAAGGCCTCCGAGCAGTCCTTATGGTAATGACCCCTCTGACCACACAAGTTACACCGGACATTTGTGCACATGGCACTGGTGTGACCAATCTCCCCGCACAGGTTACACTTCACTACAGTACACACTCCGGCCACATGACCAGCCTTCCCACACTTAAAGCACAAGCGTGGCTGACCGGCATAGAAACACACCCCTCTCACGGCCAATAAAGAAGGAGTTGGGCAAATGTAAAGTAACATTACTGTGCTGCCTGAGCTTCACCAGCACCCTCCAGCCTCCCATCCAGATCCCATCATCATCAAGACACTTTGTCAGGTCAGACACCATATCACAATGTCTCCTCAGCCATATCACAATATCCTGCGGGGGGACGGACTCATTCCAGAACAAGATGTTAACGCTCACAGTACCCGGCTTTGATACCGGGATAAGGATAAACTGGTCCCATCCCTCAGCGCCCCTAAACTTTGTTACACTTGCCCAGAACCTTTCCAAGCTGGCCATGAGCTTGAAGCTTATATCGTATCCCTGCCTGTCCGGGAGGTTTATGACGGCCAAGATATCTGCGGGTGTGAACCCCATCTGGTTACACAGGAGCTCCCGGATCACATGTCTCCTGTCTGGCAGATCTTCCTTTGCCCCCTTATTCTTAAATCTTACCACGTTCCTCCTCTTAAATGCCTGACCGGTGTAATGTAAGCCGGGGCTAAAAGATGGGGCACCACGGCTCCAGGCATTCTGAGGAGGAGCGTGGCCAGATGCATTGCCAGTAATATCACTGCGGGGTCTTGATTGAGGGGGACCCGCTACCTGTGGTCAGTCACCTGTGGGAGGAAAAACATTATTAGTGCATGCAGACGATTCAGTCCCATTACTATCAGGAACCGCAGGCTGTTCATTGTCCCAAACAGATTGCAATGCATTGGGACTTGCTTGCTTGTTTCCTCGATTGGGGGACAGTTCAGAGGTGTCACTATGTCCCGGATGTGACCCCAGGGTTGCAATTTGGGGGGTCTCTCCAACTTCCATAGTGTCACTGGCTGCATCACATCCATTCTCAGGCTGGGGGAGGGCGCCTTGTGATACACAGAGTCCATTGCTGGAACCTTTCAGGGATTGCTCACTGCTGCCCCCTGGGGGTGGTTGGCTTACTTGGTTGCCATCATGAAAAGGGGCAGAATCTTGCAGCACTGGGGTCCTGTACAGCAGCTTCTGTGAGGATGTCTCCTTCTCTGATGGTGAGGGGGGGACTGAGCTGGGTTCAGGTATCTGTCTGTGTGTTAGGAGCTTCTGAGACTCCTCAAACCGATCCAGGTTCTTGTATCTCTCTGCCATGGGCCCCATTTGTTTCTCAAGTGTCTCAATGTCACTAACAATTTCAGCAAGCTGTGTGCATAAAGTCTCTATCAGCACATCATAGGCGGTTGCGCTATTGGGGTTTGCTGCTTTATGTTTATTTGCTTCATCTATTTGTCTTTGCAGTTGTGTCCTGGTTGCTCTTAAGCTGTTCATTTTATTGACTAAATCTGGAATTTTGTCTGCAAGCTACAGTTCTGGTGCGCGCTCTGTCTCTTTAAGACTTGCCTTGCGCCTTGGCTTTTCTGCTGGATCTTTGAATGTCTCTGCTGCCTCAGTCCTGGGAGACTTGTGGCCATTTGCCCCCAGCTCAGCATTTGCATTGTCTGATAACTTCCCAGATTTATGACTAGTGGCAGATTTAGCAGATTTCCCCCCAGTTATGGGGTCACCGGTGGCCGGCAGGGTCTTAGATCGCAGGGCCCGGGACTCTCGGCTCACACACACATTCTGCTGCATGTTTTCCTGCATTGTCAGTCTTTCCAAAGATGTCCTCCTCAGCTTGTGCTGCTTCCCACTGCCGGCCTGAGCTGGCTGCTGAGTGTCCATCACAACAGGTTGTTGGATCTCCCTGCCTGGATCAGCACAGTCACTTTGCTGGGGCTGCCGCCCTCCCTCCATTACATGCTGCACACAGACACTGCTACACGGCCCATCATTATTATCCACCACTTCCATTCCAGCTTCACTTACTTTACTGTAACTTTCTTCCATAAAGACTCCTTCACCTTCATTGTAATCCACCGCGGTCAGCTGGTCAGCAGCATATTCAGTAGCCAGAGGGTCTCTAACATGGACTCCAGATTCAGACCCAGAAGCCTGGAGCTCACCTGGGGAGCGACCCCACCCAAGGCAGCCAAGCCCTGGGCTAGAGCCAGACATTCAGAGCACCTGCAGAGAGCTCACTCACACACCTCCTCCCACCTTAATGATCTATTAGGGTATAAGGGAGGATACAGAAGGAGGAAGAGCTTACAATCTATTAGGGTATAAGGGAGGATACAGAAGGGAGAAGAGCTTACAATCTATTAGGGTATAAGGGAGGATACAGAAGGGAGAAGAGCTTACAATCTATTAGGGTATAAGGGAGGGTACAGAAGGGGAAGAGCTTACAATCTATTAGGATATAAGGGAGGATACAGAAGAAGAAGAGCTTACAATCTATTAGGGTATAAGGGAGGATACAGAAGGGAGTAGAGCTTACAATCTATTAGGATATAAGGGAGGATACAGAAGGAGAAGAGCTTACAATCTATTATGGTATAAGGGAGGATACAGATAGAGGAAGAGCTTACAATCTATTAGGGTATAAGGGAAGTACAGAGGATGAAGAGCTTACAATCTTTTAGGGTATAAGGGAGGATACAGAAGGGGAAGAGCTTACAATCTATTAGGGTATAAGGGAGGATACAGAAGGAGAAGAGCTTACAATCTATTAGGGTATAAGGGAAGATACAGAAGGAGAAGAGCTTACAGTCTATTAGGGTATAGGGGAGGATATAGAAGAAGGAAGAGCTTACAATCTATTAGGGTATAAGGAAGGATACAGAAGGAGGAAGAGCTTACAATCTATTAGGGTATAAGGGAGGATATAGAAGAAGGAAGAGCTTACAATCTATTAGGGTATAAGGGAAGATACAGAAGGAGAAGAGCTTACAATCTATTAGGGTATAAGGAAGGATACAGAAGGAGGAAGAGCTTACAATCTATTAGGGTATAAGGGAGGATACAGAAGGAGGAAGAGCTTACAATCTATTAGGGTATAAGGGAGGATACAGAAGGAGAAGAGTTTACAATCTATTAGGGTATAAGGCAGGATACAGAAGGAGAAGAGCTTACAATCTATTAGGGTATAAGGGAGGATACAGAAGGAGAAGAGCTTACAATCTATTAGGGTATAAGGGAGGATACAGAAGGAGGAAGAGCTTAAAATCTATTAGGGCATAAGGGAGGATACAGAAAGGGAAGAGCTTACAATCTATTAGGGTATAAGGGAGGATACAGTAGAAGAAGAAGAGCTTACAATCTAAAGTATGTTTTGATTTCTTCATTCTTATTTTTAAATCCCATGCATCTGATTGGGTTTTGAGTTGCAAACTTTATGCAATGCGATTTACAAAAAATAGTAAATAACATCCCCCTATAGGGTATCAACTAAAAGATTTAAAAAGATAAGGAAGCACAGTCTGTATTTTCTAAATGATCCTCTTAATCTAATAAAGTAAACCTGTCTGTTGGATGGCTCTGGGTGACAGTTACCGGCCAGTACAGTGGTTTAAAAAAAAATCAGCACATGAACAGTGCTGGGCAGAGGAGGAATAGTGAGTAAGCATTTCATCTTTCTATTCCTTTTGTCAAGTTCCTTTCCCATTTTATTTTTGTATTATGTTGCTAATTGCTGTGTTTCTTCTACACTCTCTCTCTTTCCTCCCTCTATCACTCACCTTTCCTTTCCCCTTTTTCTCTCATATCTCTTTCCTTAAGTTTGTTATTTGTGGTGGTCCTGATGATTCCATCACTTATTACATCTTCTTTCTCTTAAATAGCTCCAGCTTCCCCTCCTTTTCCTTTACTTTTCTTGGCTTGTTATAATGCCCTGACTTTCATACCTTGATCTTCTCCCTCTCTCACCCTTCTCTTTTTTCTTTTTTGAATCTTTTTTTTTTCATTATTTTCTTACTTTCCTTCCTCTCAGCACACAATAATTTCTATGTTTTCTTTTTCATGTCATTTCTCCGCTTTCTTTATACTACGTTTTGTTTGACATGACGTACCTCCCAAGTGTCCCTGATTTAGAGGGACTGTCCCTCTTTTGAGTCAGTATTCCCCTGCCCCACATTGTTCTCCTTTGCTCCTCTTTGGGGTTTAACATGCAGATCTGCATCAATAAATGATTCATTTGCCTATTTAAAGTGTTTATATATTTAAATGTTATAACCTATCACCTATCCATCCCTCAATGAGGGGGTTTGGCCAAATTTAACAAATGTCCCTCTTTCCCACCATGAAAAGTTGGAAGGTATGCCAAGGTTCCATTTCCAACCCACCCTTTCCATTAATTTCCCACTTTCTTCTTATACTTCTGTATCATTCTCTCTTTTTTTACTCTACTTCTCTTTTATTCCATTGCTTTTCTTGCTTTCCCTTTTACTTAATTTTATTTCCTTCTCAAAGCATTTCCCTTTCCGTCCCCTATATCTTCCTTTTCTATATTACTCATTTTATTGATTTCCACTCTCCCTTTGCTTTCTCCTTTTCCATTCTATCTTCCTCCCCCCCCCCAGCCCTCTCTTGTACTTTTTTCTTTCCCACCTGAACTATTTTTGTTTCTTCTATCTTTTAGCCTTACTTTTCGCTTTCCCTGTCTAATGCTCCAGGTCCTGGCTAGTTATTTCTCTTTGCTTCCCTTTTTTCCCCTTTCCTTCCGTTACCTTCCTAATTCCTGCCCCTCTTGTCCTTACCTTATTAGTCTATCTCCTTTGTCCTTCTCTTTCCTCTAATCTGTCATTGTCTTCCCTTTCTTCCAATGTGTCCTTTTTTTCCTCCTCATTTCTTTTCTTCTAACCCATCCTGTTCTTTTCTTTGTTGTCCCTTTCCCTTTCGTCTAACCTGCTCTATTCTTTACTTTCCCATTACCTTTCTTCTTCTTATTCATGTATTTCTTCCCTTTGTTCTAAGCCATCCTTTTCTTTCCCAATCCCCTTCATACAAACTGCATTTTTGTTTTTCCTGATCCCTTTCTTCTAACCCGCAATTTTTCTCTCTCTCTATTTTGCCCCCCCAACGTTCATTATTTTTTCAGCCTTTAACACTCTTGTTTCTTCCTCTCTTCTCTTCACTTTCTTGTTGTCATTACTTTCCCTTTCATTCAGCTTTCCCCTTTTCAATAAATATATATATTTTATCTGATTTTACAATCTCTTAATGTTACCCTTAAGCATTAGTTATGACCATCATCTATACTTTTGGTGCCTGTCCCCAGGGAACTCTGTGTGAAACCCCCCGGGTTTATTTTCTCTCGATCCCATAGTGCAAGTGCAGGCTCTCCTCCAATCAGCATTCTTTGCCATGTACATTAATGAGCTGCCTGTACATTAATGGCCTTGCGGCCACTCGCTGCCTGTGGGTACCCACTCCATCCATTCAGGCGTGGGTGCTGCAATAGCTACTGGGATACAGGGGATGCTGATGCCTGCACTGCGGGATAGCAGATAGATACAATCCCATGCAAACCAGAGGAGTTCACAAAGCAGGACATCCCAAATCAAGATGCCTTGCAGACACAAAAAAGGCCTGGCCTAGAATACTAAAGACTTCAGGGTTGGCTTAAAGTGGGCCAACACAGAGATACAGGCATTCTGGGGGGTTATGTGCCGGGGGGCTCCAGCATTCTGAATGCCCCCCCTCCCAGATTGTCATTTAGCAGCAGTGCCGATGGCCACCAACACCATTGCCATGGGTGTTGCTCCGCTTTAAGGGATTTGCTAAGATTGCGCATATATTGTACAATCCCTAAACAATCTTACTTAAAGTGGACCAAAACCCAGGATTTTGACTATCCTGGGTTTTGGTCCACTCCCCCTATGTGAAACCCCACAGATCTCCTGCATCAGCTCACTGCGTTCCTACGGCGCATGCGCGGCCGCTCGTCCAATCAGCGCGCTCGGAGCCACTGAGCTATGCACGTCTGAGTGACGTCTTAGCTCAGCGGCTCCGAGCGCTGGCGGCCTCATCTCGCGCTTCCCTCTAACAGGGAGCGCGCCTGCACCAGCCATTCACAAATGGAGGGATAGCGGGGAAGCGCCCGTGGCCCGCGCATGCGCCGTTGGACCAGGATTAAGGTAAGTGTAGCGGCCGACCTGGGGGGTTTCACACAGCGGGGCATCCCGATTTTGGATGCCCCGCAGGGAGGGAATTGATCGGCCCAGGAAACTTATAGATTCCCGGGCCGATGCAGCTGTGTTTTGGTCCACTTTAAACTTAAACTTTAAATAGACTGTTTATTCAGGACTTTCACATATTGATTGTATAATCCCTTACTAAAATCTTATTTTTGATTTGATTATCAGGTGTAGAAGAAATTTCCAACAAAAAACAAAAATTAAACAGGTCTTTTTTATTAATTTTTGCACCAAAATTAGGCACTAGGGCTTATTTTCAGGAGATGTCTTTTAGTTGGCTGGCAAGATGGTGGCAGCAGTAAAGCAATTCCAGCACACTATGTGCACAGAGCCATCTGGCAGCGGGGGCATTCAGCCATGTGCCCGGCATGGTGGCAGCCTGGGGTAGAGCCAGCAAGAGCAGATATTTCACTCCTGATAGACAAGCCACTCCCATCACTCTGCTGAAGATTTTCAGAATAGGTCTTATTTTCAGGGAAACAGGGTACATAGTGTTTGTACAATCATCACAATGGAAAGTCTGATTGAGCATTTCAGACAGCGTTGTAGCTTTTTAGTGATGTTTTGTAGGTTCTGATAGTGAACTGTAATGAAACATAGGCCCTTATTTATGAAGGAACAGCGACAGGTAGCGACTGGTGAGCGGCCGGTAATGACGGTCACCGCCACGAGAACGCCGGCTCCCCACCACAATCACACATTTATCAAGGCAATCCTGCTTAGCGACTGAGATAGCGCCAGATAGCCACTCATTCATCATTATTCCAGCCTCAGCCCCAGCGTCCGACCTTGAACAGCGACAGGTATCACCTCTTGCTACCTGGCGCTCTCCAATGCATTTCAATGGAACAATCTTTAAATATTCATAATTAATTGTTATTAATGTTTTTTTTTAAATGTGAAAAATTCTGTGACCACTTCTGCCATTTTAGATAATTTTTTTAAGGAAAAAAAAAATTGTACAGAATTGATATTACAGGTCTGATATTAATGTATTCATATTACTAAATTATTTAAAATACTTTTTTTTTTTGGTTTCCAAAAATATGGTTGTTTGGGGGTTAAAAAACGACTTTTAACACATCGCCTCCAGCGCTCTGGGGTTTAAACATGCATTTCACAGCGCTTTAATTTTTTGAGCGTGATTTTTTGATGAATATGGTGGAAGCCGGTCGCTCTGACCAGTCGCTATCATGCGCACCCATACATCGCGGAACCTGTCAAATAGCGACTCGTAACCTTGTATTCAACGTTACGCCACACCGACTGAGTCGCTGTCAACAACGGCCAAGCACAGCGACTACTAGCGGGCGCTGTGAAAATACCGCTACAGTCGCTCAACTGTCGCTATTAATAAATCAGCCTCATACTGACAGCTTCCTGCATACCTGGCTGATCTCTTAATTTAGTGCTGATGTTTGATAACTACATCCAGTGCCAGACTGGAGTACCTTACCAGAGGTACCTAACCAGAGGAAATCATTCAACATTGCTCCAAACCTCAGTGAAATAAAAATTACTGAATAAATAAACTCCCAGAAAACTTCAGGCAAATGCACGGTGATAGTCTTGAACCTCATGTACTGTCTAGATCATGGCCCTGGGTCATTGTATGAGAGCCCACCAAAGGATCCTCTAGTACTTTGGTGGGTCAGTCCAACGCTGACTACATTTACAGTAGCAAGGAAGTGTGTGGAGCTGTAGACAAAGGTACAAGCCTAGCAATCCCTGAATCAACGGCAGCTCATTTGCATACCTTCCAAAAATTCAGGGTGGGAAAAGGGGACAATCTTTGAATTAAGCCATGCCCCTTTATTGAGGGATGGGAAGGAGATGTAACAGTTCCAACAATATAAACACTTCACACTGTAATATAATATATATAATATATATATACAAATACTCCAATGTGACACAAGCGGGAAGAAAAAATGTAAATGGGCCCTTTCATATCTCTACAGCATGACAACAACACAACCCGCCATTGATGCCAGGTTACTGCTGCTACTGATGCCACCACCTTCTGGGTCTCCTTCTGCCCCTGATACCAAGGCTTCTCCAAATGCCAGGTATTGATGCCCCCTCTTCCAGAGTCTCCTGCCGCTGAAATCTCCAAAGTATTGTGCTGCCACCGCTTATGGCGGACCTTCTCCATGAACCAGGCACTGATGCCCCCACCTCCCGAGTCTCCTGCTGCTGACATGTCCAGTATCTCATGCTGCCACCGCTTATTCCGGGCCTTATCCATATACCGGGTACTGATGCTCCCACCTCTCGAGTCCTGTTTATACTGGGCCTTATCCATATACCAGGTACTGATACCTCCAACCTCCTGAGTCTCCTGCTGCTGACATCTCCAGAGTCTCCCGCTGCTGCGTACAGCTGCCAGCTTCTTCATATGCCAGGTACTGATACCTCCAAGCTCCTGAGTCTCCTGCTGCTGACATCTCCAGAGTCTCGCGCTGCTGCGTACAGCTGCCAGCTTCTTCATTTGCCAGGTACTAATGCCCCCACCTCCCAAGTCTACGGTTGCTGTCATCTCCAGGGCCTCGTGCTGCCACCGCTAATGCTGAACCTTCTCCAGATGCTGACTCCTGATTCCACCACCTCCCAGGTCTCCTGTTGCTGACCTCTTGAGGGTTTCCTGCTGCCACTAATAATGCTGGAGCTTCTCCATATGCCAAGTCCTGATGCCGCCACATCCTGGGTCTCCTGCTTCTTCCACTGGTGCTGCATTTTCTCCCTATGCCAGGACCTTATCCATATACCAGGTACTGATGCCCCCACCTCCCAAGTTTACGATTGCTGTCATCTTCAGGGTCTCCTGATGTCCTCACTGATGCTAGGGCTTCTTAATTTGCCAGGTACTGATGCCCCCTCCTCCCAAGTCTACAGTTGCTGTCAACTCCAGGGTCTCCTGCTGCTGCCACTGATACCGGGCCTTCCCAGATGCCGCCACCTCACGGGGGTCTCATGCTGCTCTTGTCTCCAGGGTCTCCTGTTACCATCACTGATGCGGGCACGCGACCTGCTAGAGGAAGAGCGGGGATGTGGCCGCCGGCTCGCACATGCACCATTGGACCGGAAAGCAAGGTAAATGTATGCGACCTGGGGGGGGGGGGGGGGGGTTCACACAGCAGGGCATCACAATTTTGGATGCCCGGGGGAGGCAATCGATTGGCCCGGGAATCTTATAGATCGCGATGGGTTTTGGTCCACTTTAAAATAGTGCAGTGCACCAAACCTGACTCAATAGCGATAATAAACTAGCTCCAACATGCTGTGTGGTGTGGAGCAAGTATAGATGTTTCTGAACCATCAATGATTTTGGTCACTGGGGGGAGCACTAGGCAAGATTATCAGAAAAACAAAACTAAGAAAATACAATGGCATTTTAGTAGTAGAGAATAGAAAGTGTCAATGGGCTTATTAAAATTGTTTCCTATTCTGATGCCTGTCTCCTGAGACAGCCTGTGGGCCTGTCGTATTATGCACTCTAATATGTGCCCGAAGCATTGCATGATGGGTAAAAGCTTCTGCACACATCAGGAGAATTGCAATAGCAATAAGCTGTCATAGCAGCACGGGCTGGCTCGTGTGACAGGATGCACCTGATTCTTCTTCCATCCAGTAAAAGTAAGCAACAGGCTTGGCCAGAATTATTTTGATTCAGGATGTACATCTTGCATATTTATGTGGCTTTTTACTATTGTGCTCATTTTTAGCGATAGTACTTTATATTTCAGGAAAACCAAGACTTGCTAAAGCAAAGAAAGAAAAGTCATTACTTACTGCCCTGCTTTGACGCGTCCAGCTCTGAAGGGTAAAGAAAAGATCTTTTGGGGTATAGTAAGCCTTTAAGGGATTAAGTGCATCATAAAAAATAATAACATGCCCACATTTCAGGGGCTCAGAATGGGAAAGGATAAAAGTTTGCCAAAGTATGTCTCTCTGCTGCCCCCTTCTGGGCCTGTCTGTCATAACACGTAGATGAAGAATAGGCATGTTAGGCCCTTATAGCGACAGGTAGCGACTGGTGAGCGGCCGTTAATGACGGGCCCCGCCACGAGAACGCCGGCTCCCCACCACAATCACACATTTATCAAGCCGATTCTGCTTAGCGACTGAGATAGCGCCATATAGCGACTCATTCATCATTATTCCAGCCTCAGCCCACAGCGCCAGCGTCCGAACTTGAACAGCGACAGGTATGACCTCTCGCTACCTGGCGCTCTCCAATGCATTTCAATGGAACAATAAATATAGTAATTAATTGTTATTAATTTTTTTTTTTTTTTTAAATGTGAAAAATTCTGTGAACACTTCTGCCATTTTAGATTTTTAAGGGAAAAAAAAATTTATATTACAGGTCTGATATTAATGTAATCATATTACTAAATTATTTAAAAAACTTGTTTTTTTGGTTTCCAAAAATATGGTGGTTTTGGGGTTAAAAAACTACTTTTAACCCATCGCCTCCAGCGCTCTGGGGTTTAAACATGCATTTTACAGTGCGAGAATTTTTTGAGCGTGATTTGTTAATGAATATGGTGGAAGCCGGTCGCTAGGGCCAGTCGCTATCATGAGCTCCCATACAGCGCGGAACCTGTCAAATAGCGACTCCTCACCCAATATTCAACATTACGGCAAACCGACTGAGTCGCTATCAACTACCGAACAACGGCCAAGCACAGCGACTACTAGCGGGCGCTCTGAAAATGCCGCTACATTTGCTCAACTGTCGCTACCTGCCGCTGTTAATGAATCGGCCTCCCCGGCATCTGGCAGGGGTTGGCTCTTGTGCAATTGTATTTGTGACATCATGATGCAAGAAGACTTGGAGTGTCCATGTTGTAAATATTTTTGCTTTTCTACAGAGTAAAGTGTCATTGCCAATAAAGGAGTCGCAGAAGGGAACATAGAAGACGCTATCTTGCAAACCAAGGTCTCAGGCACCATGTTACTGTCAGTGTAGCATCCCAAATCAGGAAGTCCTCTATAGTGTGTCAGTGTATGTGCTGCCAGGCAGTGAGAGAGAATTACCCCAAGACCTCTTTCAGGCATAAAGGGAATGGTGAGGGGAAGGAACTTCCAGAGAGGCGATGAGCCACGTGAGAAGTCCTGGAGACAACAGGGGAGAGTAAGCGACTAGAGTAGAAGACAGGAGAAGGTCAGGGGCAGAGCCGGAGGTCTCGTCTGGGTTTTGCAGTGGTGTCAGGATGGAATTAAGAGGGGTCTCCCTGTCTTGTCATCCAGTAGGTTTTAGAATAAACTTTGTAACAGAGTAAATAGGAAGAGACCCATGTTAGGCTTTGTGGTGTGAGAGTGTACTGAAGGCTGTTATGTTCTATTTCCATGGGTCCTGAGGGCCAGATGTCCCTGGGATGTTGGGTATCCCCAGTTTTGGTCCATGCTCCCGCTATGCAAAACAGCGCTTGACTCACTTCAGCAAAAGACTAAATGGAGCTGAGCGCGCCGCTGGCCACGTCCCCACTGACCTCTAGCTGGAGGTGTGACCGCATCGGCCATTCACAAATGCCTGGTGCAGGTACGCACATGCCCAATGGTATAGCGCAGTGTGCCCGCGGTATGCACATGCGCCATTGAGTCAGGGATGAGGTAAGTTTTACTGGAGATTCGGGGGTTTTACACAGCTGGAGGAGCAAGAAGTAAGTACACCTCTTGGTGTGAATGGCGCAGAGGTTGATGTCTTAGAGTCTGACAAGGTGGACCATTCTAGCTTTTGGTCCAATATAAAGTAAAGGGACCTCAAGGCAGTAAGACTGGAATTGCTTGTTAAGGTTCTGGGGGATATTTATTAAAGAGGACCAAACCCCACCCTGGAGTCTATAAGACTCCAAGGCAGGCATATCACTCCCCCCAGGCATACTGAATCCTGTGTGAAACCCTCCAGGTCACCTGAAAATTCCCCTTTGTTCCCGCTCCAATGGCTCATGTGTGAGCAGCGGCTGCATCCCCGCTATTCCTGTAGCAGGGCGTTTGCCCGCTGCAATCAGTCACAAATGCCTGGCGAGGGCACGCTTCCTGTTAAAGGGTAGCGAGGGATACAGCCACCTGCACGCTCGGATTGGAAGAGAGGGCTACGCATGCACCGCTGGACCAGGGAAGGGTAAGTGAGATTGGGGGACCTGAGGGGTTTCACACAGTGGGCACCCCAGGGAGCAAAGACCAAAATTCAGGATAGTCAAAAACCTGGGTTTTGGTCCACTTTAAAGACTGGTCCTATTTTTTTTTAACTGGACCACTCTCCCTTACAAGAGGGGTCCTGGTTCATAGGGACCTTAACCCCTTAACTGCCAGCCTACCTAGGGATTTTGCCACTCCCTGTTCCCAGAATATGTTTCACTGTTTTGCACTATACATGTTTAACTGTGATCTTTGAAGATATTTCCAGGGATTTTCAGCAGAGTCAGAGCTTTAACATGAAATGTCTTGTTTGTCATTTGTTTAGTGCATTCTCACTATTTTGGGTGAAATATGTGCAAAAAATCGAATTTTTTACAATTTGTAGTGTTTTTTTGTAATAAAAAATACATTTTTCAATAAATTTAACACAACTCAAGCTTTCTAGGCATAACAGGCTTGTTGACATGGGCGCAGTTCTCTGGAAGTAATCCCTCAATAACTGCACAGGGTTTCCCTAAGAAAAGGATAAAAAAGCTGAATCAAAGCCACAATTTCCTAAAAAAAAACAATATGCAAACAAAAAATCTCAAACAAGTTAAATCTGAAACAGCAAGGTCCCCTGAAACAGAACAATACTCAACATGCATAGGTACTGTCGAGGGTAGGGTTGCCAATCACCCCAAATTAAAGCATGTGTGTAAGGGTAATTTTATTGAAAGTATGCACCTTAAGCTTTCTAGGTGTACCCAGCTTATTGTAGTGGGGGAATCTTTATGGAAGTAATCCATTGACAAATTCTTTGGTTGCATTGGGTATCCCTAAAAAAGAATAAAAGCAGAATCAACATCACATTTTCCTTACAAAACTGTTAAAGTTAAACCTGAAACAGCAACAGAAATACCACCTACAAACACGTGTTAGGTTTTCTAGGTGTTGCCAGCTTGTTGTAGTGGACGCATCTTTCTGGAAGTAATCCCTCAAAGAATTCTTTAGTTGCACATGGTTTCCCTAAAAAATGTAGACAAAAGCAGAATCAAAATCAAATTTTCGTAAAATATCTATTTGCAAACAAGAGAACAGAAGCTAAACCTGAAAGCGCAAGGTCCCCCAAACAGAACAATACCAAACATGCATAGGTACTTTTAACTGCCAGCCTACTTGAGATAATGGGGGTTATTTAAGAAGGGATAGCGCCAGGTAGTGCTACGTAGCGCCATGTAGTGTCACATATATTATTACAGGCGGCTCAGCGTATAGCGCCGGCGCTCTAGTTTCCAGAGCGCCAGGTATTACCTTTCGCTCAGTGTCGCTCTCCCATACATTTCAATGGCGGTTTGTTTGCTTGTGTTTAAATAGCGTGTTTGACACACTTAATTTTTTCTCCTGGCTGCAAACAAACACTTTTAGAAACTTTTTTGACTTTTCATATTTTTATGCAGAATTGTCATAACAGGTCTGGCACTAAAGTGTTAATGTCACAGTGTTAAAACAATGTCATTCCATGTGTTTTCGCTTTGTTACTGGTGGATATGTGTTCAAAAACAGACTTTAATCACACAGCGTCTGGCGCTCTATGCTATAGCGACCAGTTTAGAGCGCCAACACTATATGTGTGTCTTTTTTTGATAAGTATGGTGTGGAGCGCCGAGAGTCTGTCGCACTGAGCTGGCGTTACCTTTCACTCCCTGCAGCACTGTACTGGTGTTAGCGCGGCCAACATACATCACATTCATTGATGCTGGCCAGGTTACTACAGCGACTGAGGCACTCTGTTACAGCGCCCGATACCCACTTACAGCGTCTACTAGCAGTCGCGCTAAGCGCCACTATACAGACGCTCATCTGCCGATACCTGCCGTTAGTAATGAATCAGCCTCTTTGTCACTCTCTGTTGACATGTAATTTTTGCGCTATGTTTAACTGATTTTTGCAGGGATTTCCAGGAAAATTATATATTTTTTTTCAGAAGCGTTTGGGCTTTAACATGAAATGTCTTGTTTGTCATTTATTTTGTGCTTTCACAATAACTTTGTGCAAAATTTGTGATTTTTTATTTTAAATGTAACGTTTTTGTTTAATAATGTTTTTTTTTCAAGAAAACCATATTGCACGTAAACGCGTTATTCCTCACAATTACAATGGTACCTCATATATATCGCTAACCCCCCGTTCCTGCCCAAGAGACCCCCAAATTGAAAAGAGCGCTTTATGACATTTTCAAATAAAATATAACTACTATCCACACTATCAAGGGTTACATAGAAACCTTTAAGAGAGATTTTAAAAATGGAGTTGAGTCCCCCCTTCCTGGCATATCCGGGCACCAGCTATGAAGGGCTTGTAGACCAGCCTTGGCGTCCCTCAGCCCTGAAGGCTACAAGCCCTCACAGCCTTTGTGGGCTCTTCTCTCCCCTGGGCTTTACGGAGGCAGGTAATGGGGGGCCAGTGGTTAATGGCAAGTCATTTGCTTACCGCAGGATCGGACCAACAGGGACCAGAACCCCCTGCCTCTCCACCCTCTCACCACTGATCACCACCGCATCTGTGGACTGTCAGCAATGGAGCGGGATGACGTCAGCTGGAAAAAAGGCAGGTCGAGCGACAACCTGCAGCAACGGCGGAAGTGGGGGGGAGCTGTTCCGGGCACTTTCCTCATGGCGGACGAGCTCAGAAGGATTAGAGGCCCACCAGGTGAAGAGGAGACCCGCGCCGCAGGATCGTGGATCTAGGTGAGTGGCTTGTTTTTTTATGCTAGCAGGGGGGATGCCAGGCCCATTACAATTAAATGGCTGCCGTTTAACAGTATGAGAGGTAGCCACATACATTTTACGTGGCTGGCATTAGAATGGTTAAACTAACCTAACCTACACATTCACACCATCAATCCTCCATCTACCTAGCAGAGCTGCATTTGTTGGAGGACAGTTTATAGCTACACACATGTGTGGCTCATCCAATAGATGATATTCTTACCTCAAGTGAGCAGCTTTTTTCTTGCCCCCATCATAAAGAGCTCAGTGCCCAGTTTAAGCATCCTAAGGATCTTTACCTGTAGAGGCATCCCAAATCGGGTTGGCCCCAGTACAGAGTGTAAAAAGGGACATAAAGTCATTTCTGACTGTTGGTCTGCTGTAACGAGGACTAACTCCCATTTTAGACAAAATGGCTGTTGGCCCGGGTGCGGGGAGCATCCCTATTGCTGATGCCCTCTGGACAAGCAAACCTTCTCATAGTGAAACTGGGCCCTGGCAGGTGGTGGTCACAAGGTCAGGTTTCCTTTGGTGGATGGAATTCTGAAAGAGGACCCTAGGCCATGTGAATACTGGTGCCCAAGCCTCTGAGCCCTGGGTTGGAAGCCCTTATGCTTGGTGCCTGAGCCGTAAGCCTTTGAGGGGGAAGGGCCCCAATAAGCATCCAAGAAAAAATAAAAATAACCCCACTGTCACTATCTCTACTTTAGCGAATGTCGCTTAAGCGCTAAAAAGAAAATAAACGGATAAACGTTGTTAAAATGAATGCCTTTTATAATCAGCATTAAGTAAAACAATTAAAACGGAAAAATACAATTACAAAAATTCAGGCTATTCTTTATTAGGTAGAAATGGTATCTAACCAAAAATGTACAAAAATATATTTAAAAAAACCTGCAGGCAGTTTCAATGTTAAATTGGATGTCTTTAAAAAACACATTTAGTAAAACACTTAAAACAAAAAAAAATAAATAAAAAGCCTATGTTTCGTTAGATAAAAATTGTATTTAACCAAAAATGGCAAATTACCCAAAAATATAAAAAAATACTATTTACTAGTTACCTACAGCGGGAACGAATTAAATACAGGAAAAACTAAATTTTCTTTATTTATCTATGTATCTCTTAAATTGTTTTTCAGTTTTCTGTAATTATTTTGATTACTTTAATAGCCCTGGTCCCCCCCCCCCCCCGATTTGAAGCCCTCTAGCTTGTTACCCCCATTTTACAGCCATTTTCTTGACATCAATGTGCTTCCAAGCCAAACTTGTCGAACCCAAATTTCAGCGGGTTTGCCCATCCCTAGTGGCCACTGCCATTATCTACAGCCAGATTACTATTGTTTTTCTACAGTTTATCTGAGCTGGATAAATGTGACTCAAATTTTACCAGGCTGATTCACTACTAACGCCAGGTATCGGCAGATGAGCGTCTGTATAGCGGCGCTTAGAACGACCGCTAGTAGACACTGTAATTGGGTATCAGGCTCTGTAACAGAGCGCCTCAATCACTGTAGTAACCTGGCCGGCATTGATGAATGTGATGTATGTTGGGCGCTCTAACACCAGTACATCGCTTCAGCGAGCGAAAGGTAGCGCCAGCTCAGTGCGACCAACTCTCGGCGCTCCACATTATACTTATCAAAAAAGGACACATACACAGTGAGGCCGATTCATTAATAGCGCCAGGTAGCGACAGATGAGCGCCAGTAGCGTGATTTTCACAGCGCCAGCTAGTATTCGCTGTGCTTGGCCGGGGTTTGCTTGTTGACAGCGACTCAGTCAGTGTGCGGTAATGTTGAATACGGGGTTAGGGGCCGATGTTTCACAGGTTCTGCGTTGTATGGGTGCGCCTGACAGCGAATGGCCAGAGCGAACGGCTTGCTGCAGATTCATTAACAAATCACGCTCCGAATTTTTTCGCGCTGTGAATTCCTTGTTTAAACCCCAGAGCGCTGGCGGCGATGGATTTAAAATAGTTTTTAACCCCCAAACAACCATATTTTTTGATTGTAAAATTATACAAGTTTTTATAAACATTTTGTAATATGAATACATGAATATCAGACCTGTAATATCAATTCAGCACAAATCTATTTATTTTTTTTTTTTCCTTAAAAAAAATCCTAACATTGCAGAAGTGGTCACAGAATTTTTGACATTAAAAAAAAAAAAAAAAACAGTAATAGCAATTAATTATGATTAATTATAGATTGCTCCATTGAAATGCATTGGACATCGCCAGGGAGCGACAGGTCATACCTGTCGCTGTGGTGGGATTAGCAGCGGCGCTGTTCGTTGCAGTCGGCTACATGATGAATCCTGCGGTAGCTGTCGCTCTCGCCGGCGCTAGCCTCATTTAGCTTGATAAATGCGTCATTGTGGGCGACGCCAGGCGTACTTGAGTCGGTAGCCGCCGTTAGCTGGCGGGACCTGGCGCTCGTCAGACACTACCTGGCGCTATCGCTTGATGAATAAGGGGAAGTGTCGTCGCTCTAAATCTGGTTGCTATAGCATAAAGCGCCAAACACATGGAATGACATGGATTTAACACTGTGACATTAACACTTTAGTGCCAGACCTGTAATGATAATTCTGCAAAAAAATATAAAAAGTCCAAAAAGTTTCTAAAAGTGTTTGTTTGCAGCCAGGAGAGGTCACACTATGATTTTTTTTTAAATTGTCAAACACGCTGTTTAAACACAAACAAATGAATGGCCATTGAAATGTATGGGAGAGCGACACTAAGGCCCTTATTTAACAAGGGATAGCGCCAGGTAGCGAATGGTGAGCGAACTGTAATGACGGTCACCGCCACGAGAACGCCGGCTCCCCTCCGCAATCACACATTTATCAAGCCGATCCTGCTTAGCGACTGACAGAGCGCCAGATAGCGAATCATTCATCATTATTCCAGCCTCGCCTCACAGTGCCAGCCAGCGACCTTGAACAGCGACAGGTATGACCTCTCGCTACCTGGCGCTCTCCAATGCATTTCAATGGAGCAATCTTTAAATATTCTTAATTGCTATTATTTATTTATTTTTTTTTTTTTAAATGTCAAAAATTCTGTGACCACTTCTGCAATGTTAGATATTTTTTTTAAGGTAAAAAAAAAAAAAAAAATATTTGTGCAGAATTGGGGCCTTATTTATCACGGGCTAGCGCCAGGTAGTGTCTGACGAGCGCCAGGTACCGCCAGCTATCGGCGGCTACCGACTCAAGTACGCCCGGCGGCGGTCACAATGACGCATTTATCAAGCTAAATGAGGCTAGCGCCGGCGAGAGCGACGGCTAGCGCGGGATTCATCATGAAGCCGCCTGGAACGAACAGCGCCGCTGCAAATTCCTTCACAGCGCCAGGTATGACCTGTCGCTCCCTGGCATTGTCCAATGCATTTCAATGGAGCAATGTTTAATTAATCATAATTAATTGGTATTATTTTTTATTTTTTTTTTTTTTTATGTCAAAAATTCTGAGACCACTTCTGCAATGTTAGGTTTTTTTTTAAAGTAAAAAAAAAAAAAAATCGCCGCCAGCGCACTGGGGTTTAAACAAGGAATGGACAGCGCCAGCAAATTCGGAGCGTCATTTTTTAATGAATATGAAGCAAGCCGTTCGCTCTGGCCATTCGTTGTCAGGCGCTCACATACAACGCTGAACCTGTGAAACAGCGACCCCCCAGCCCGTATTCAACATTACCGCACACCGACTGAGTCGCAGTCATCAAGCAAACGCCGGCCAAGCACAGCGAATACTGGCTGGCGCTGTAAAAATCACGCTACAGTCACTCATCTGTCGCTACCTGGCGCTATTAATGAATCGGCCTCCCCATATTACAGGTCTGATATTAATGTATTCATATTACAAAATGTTTTGAAAAACTTGTTTTTTTTTTCCAAAAATATGGTTGTTTGGGGGTTAAAAAACTACTTTTAAGCTATCACCGCCAGCGCTCTGGGGTTTAAACAAGCATTTCACAGCGCAAGAATTTTTTGAGCGTGATTTGTTAATGAATATGCTGGGAGCCGTTCGCTATGGCCATTCGCTGTCATGCGCTCCCATACAGCGCGGAACCTGTCAAACAGCGACTCATAACCCCGTATTCAACATTACCGCACACCGACTGAGTCGCTGTCAACAGCCGAACAACGGCCAAGCACAGCGAATACTAGCGTGCGCTGTGAAAATACCGCTACTGTCGCTCATCTGTCGCTACCTGGCGCTATTAATGAATCGGCCTCCCCGCGAAAGGTAATACTTGGCACTCTGGAAGCTAGAGTGCTGGCGCTATACGCTGAGCCGTCTGTAATAATACATTGGACGCTACATGGCGCTGTTAGAGGCGCTCACCAGAATCGCTTTCATAAATGTTTTGCCTACAGTGCCTGGCATTCACCAGACGCTGCCCACCGCTACAAGGCGCTACCTGGCGCTATCCCTTCTAAAATAACCCCCATGTTCAATCAGGTGCAGCTTGTACATATGACCACCAGATGGCATCAATGTTACAAACATCTCTACCAGCACGAACTGGCTTCCTCAATTCTGTACAAAATACTTTTCATTTCTTAGCGCCACTTGCTGGCTGGCTGAAGAAGTAGCCTATAGGCAAATTAGTAAGACTCAGAGAGCCTCTCCATGCCTTTCTATCCTTATATTGAAAACATTTCCCACTTCTGAGTGATTGTGGAGAAGCTCCCCATGTAAAGAGGATTTTTTTCCCTTTTAAGTAGCATACTATGGGGTATCCATTTAAAATGATAGAGCCTCGTCATGTTTATCTCTCCTAATGAAAACAAATAGCCTATAGCTGGAGCCTATATCGGAGAGTCTCCATTTCAAAACCGCATTTTTAAATCCTAGGATGGAAACATTGAGAGGCTCTCCAAATTTTCCCTTTAATGTATATTGAAAGTGAGAGGCTCTCCAAATTCTGTGTACAGGTCTTCATAAAATATTGCAAAGGCTTTACAAGTTGTTTTGATCTTTGGCCCTTGGACGGATGGATGTTTAATTGCAGATCCAAAACTCAGCACATAGGTATTCACTGAATATTAGAGATGCTCTCCAAACTCAGGGCACAGGTATTCACTGAAGATCAGGGGGCTCTTCAAATCTCATTTCCCATTGATCTATGTTAAGATAGCGAGAGGATCTCCAAACTTCGTGGAGAGGCACTATCCTGGGTTTTGGTCCACTTCCCCTGCCCCGCTATTTGAAACCCCTCAGATTTCCAGATAAAACTCACCCACTCCTACGGCGCATGCGCGGCCGCTCGTCCAATCAGCGTGCTCAGAGCTGCTGTGGTATCCTCGTCAAACCACAGCGGCTCCGAGCGCGCTGGCGGCTGCATCTCGTGCTTTCCTCTAACAGGGAGCGCGCCCACGCCTACCATTCACAAATGGCCAGTGCGAGCACGCGCCCTGCTAGAGAGAAGCACGAGATGCTGCCCGCGCATGCGAGGTTGGACCGGGATTCAGGTAAGGTTAGCGGGCGTCTTGGGGAGTTTCACACAGCGGGGCATCCCAATTTTGGATGCCCCACGGGGAGGGATCTGATCAGCCTGGGAATCTTATAGATCACCGGGCCGATCCAGCAGGGTGTTGGTCCACTTTAACGTATATTTAAATGCAGAGGCTTTCAAATTCTCTGTACAGGTATTCATTAAAGATTGGAGGGGCTCCCTAATACCAATTAAACTGTTGCCAAGAGTGGACCAAAACCCAGGATTTTGACTATCCTGGGTTTTGGTCCTCCCCCCAGATCGCCCGAAGAAACTCACCTCACCCCGGTCCTACGGCACATACGCGGCCCCTTGTCCAATCACCGCGCTCAGAGCCGTTGACGTCGCACCATTTAAGACGGTGTCTATAGCCTGGGGGGTTTTCACACAGCAGGGCGTCCCAATTTTGGTTCCCCCGGGGTTAGGGAATCGATCTTATAGGTTCCCGGGCTGATCCAGTTGGGTTTTGAGCCACTTTAATGAATGTTGAAACATGGGAGAAGCTCTCCAAACAGCATTGATATTTTTTAGGGCATGTTAAAATGGAGAGAAGCTCTCCTAACTCAGCACACCGGTCTTCATTACAGATTGCAGAGGCTCTCCAAGCCATATTGATTTTTTTTAACCTTTAAAGTGGAGCAAAACCCACACCCCATCTGCCCTGGAATCTTATAGATCCCTGGGACATCCAGAATTGTATAAAACCCCGCCAATTGCCCAGAAACTCAAATTCTTTCCCGGTCCAACGGCACATGCGCGAGCTGTGGCCGCATCCCCGCTATCCCTATAGCATTGCACGTGCCAGGTATTTGCGAATGGCCAACGCGGGCACGCTCCCTGTTAGAGGGTAGCGGGGGATGCAGCTGCCAGTGTGCTGGGAACCGCTCACATTAGCCGAACTCCTGGACATTGGGCTTGAGTGGATCCGAACGCACTGATTGGATGAGTCGGACCGCAAGCATCTTAGGACCAGGAAGAGATGAGTTTGTTCGGGCAATCTGGGGGGTTTCACACAGTGGGGCACTCCTTTCTCTTTAGTGTGTGGTGAAATGGAGAGAGGCGCCCCAAACTCACACCGGTACCAGTCTTCATAAAAGATTGGAGAGGCTCTCCAAACCTCTGTCTGCATAGCCAGCCTCCTCCTGAAGGCGACTCCATTTTCAGCACCGCTACTGCTGCTGTGTGTGCTCCATGGCCTGAATATGATGGATATAGTGTTGAAACAGCCTATCAGGAACAGTGCTCATTCTCTCCATGATGCCGTTCTCCTGGCAGACGGGCGTGCTCCACACTCACTGTATGATTAGTGGCTGATCTGTCCTTTCACTGGACACCTCCATGAGTAAGCGGACCCCCGCCGCAATGTGTCATGGCCATCTTCACTTTCACTGGAGGGGGCTCCACTCCTCTGACAGATCAGCATTGTCTGGTCATGCTGCATCACAGGTCCCTCTGTGGCTGGATATCCCACATTGAAAAGTGCAAGTGCAAACAATCAAACACATAAATCCCAGAACTGTCTGCTATAAAACTGTGCTAAAGAAAAGAATATAATACACCTAAATATTAGAACAGCAACTGTGATTCCCTGAGGAAGCCAGCAAATGACACGTTGTGACACGCGCTAGAGTCCATTATAACTTTACAGAAATATACTCCAGAGGTTCTGCATGTGTCTGATCATTGTTTAGCACTTGGTGCTTTTTTGTAGTGTTTTAGATAGTTTTGCCTTCTGTATTTTATAAAGGTTTTGATTATATTATGATTGGATAGGGCTCTAAAGGGGTGACAAAGACTTGGTTAGCGTGCACAAAGATTATACAACCAGTTTGTAAGATGTGTGGCCAGAAAACCAAACATTAATGCGGACTCCATGTTAAAAACACATAGAAGTCCTAAACCAACTTACAAGTTTTGGATACTGAAAAATATGAAAGTATTGCCAGCCTCATTGTTTCTTGTCAAATTATTACAGGAAGTGCCTCGATTAATCTGCAGCAACCGCAGCATAGACATGTTTTGACCCTTTCGTGTGTTATCATTGCTATAGAGCTGGTGAGAGTGTAGCCAATTATATTCATTCATTCAAACCTCCTGCTGCTCATGTGTTTCCAAAGTGTTTATATCTCTGCACCCACAGGCAGATCCCCGGATGTACCATCATGGCTGCACCCAAAAGATATGGTGGGAGGACTACAAACAGCATTTTCCAGCCAATAAAAAAGATCTGTTTTTTTAAAGCAGACTCCAAGTCAAAAGTGACTAGAGGTCCTCCCATCCTCACAGCCAAGGAGTTTCCCAAGGGGGTGCCCTGATGGCAATTGTTCCCCCAGTAAGCCCAAGACCAGGCGTCCTGTTCTTGCCACTTCCCTTGTATGACTGCCATTCACATGCCCACTGGCATCCAATCAGGTTCCAGGGGCGTACATAGGTCTCACAGGGCCCCATAGAAAAACCAGAGTGGGCCCCACCTAAATAAAGACTTAAACCCCAGCAGTTATTTACCTGCAGTGAAGTAGTTGTACTAGTGTGTAGTCCAAAAAAGGTATAAAAGTGTTTGTTTGCAGCCAGGAGAGGTCACACAATGATTTGAGCAAAAAAAAAACAAAAAAATTGTTAAACACGCTGTTTAAACACAAGCAAATGAACGTCCATTGAAATGTATGGGAGAGCTATGGTGAATGACAGGTAATACATGCCGCTGTTAGTCACTCACCAGATTCGCTTTCATAAATGTGGCTTTGCGTACAGCGCCCAGCGTTCACCAGGCGCTACCTGTCACTACGAGGCACTACCTGGCGCTATTTCTTCTTAAATAACTTGATGGCAAATGTTTATTCGCTCCCCCCGGGACATTCAGATTCGGGATGCCCCGCTGTGTGAAGCCCTCCAAGGCCCCTGCAAAACCTGCCTTCTCCCGGATCCAATGGCACATGCACGAGTCACGGCCACCATAAGCTATACTCTTAGTCGGACATGCGCCTGCGGTAGGCATTTGTTAGTGGCTGACGCAGGCAAGCATCCTATTAGAGGTTAGCCAGGAAGCTCCTGCTGACCGATTCGGCCCTTAGCGTGAGTCTTATTTGGTGAGCGCAGCCAAGTGCACTGATTGGATGAGAGCCAGCGCATGTGCAATAGGACCAGGGAAAGGTCAGAATTTCTGGGTGACCTGGGGGGGGGGGGGTTCATACAGCAGGGCATCCCTCACAGCGAGGCATCTGTAAACCAGGACCGAAAATTTGGGATAGTCATAATCGTGGGCTTTTAGATTGTACTGGAGATTATTTGATCGTATCGTAAAAAAAAAATTCTGCACCACCTCAGATGAGATGTAACATCTTTCTAGCATGGGGGGCAGGGCCGGATAATGGGGCTGGCATAAGAGACTCGATCTGACGTTTCAGTAAGTAGGCAGCCAGACAACCACCAATCAGTTACTAGGCACGACTTATATTTTAAAGGAAAAATCCTGTATCTGGGGCCTCCACCAGATTTTTTGCCCAAGGGT
Source organism: Gastrophryne carolinensis (assembly GCA_027917425.1). Lineage (NCBI taxonomy): Eukaryota > Metazoa > Chordata > Amphibia > Anura > Microhylidae > Gastrophryne > Gastrophryne carolinensis. The sequence continues at coordinate 183,912,141 of CM051235.1, forward strand.
CTCCACCACACTTCATCAGGCCCTGATGGGGGAAGACCTGATTTTTCCTCCAGTGCCAGCAGCTGTCAGTGTAACAATGTATCCCATCTGATTGGCCAGACAAAACGCAGAACATGATCTCATTAGGGTCAAAAGGTGAGAATTCTCACTCCTTCTTAGGAGAGAAAACTGCCATTGACTTTCATTGTCTACCTTGGGGCTGATTCAGAGCCAGGTGAAAGTTTACACCCAGTAGAAAATGAAAGTGAATGGCAGTTTTCTCTTCTAAAAGAGAAGTGAGAATTCTCACCTGGCTCTGAATTGTCCCCATTGTGTTAGAACCAGTGAGCAATGATTCATTGTCAAGCAGTAACAGATAGATAACAAGCAGCCGCCAGCAGTTCCCAGGAATACTCTATAATGCAAAACTTAGGGGGAAGCAGGTGATGTACGTGCCAGGCGGGTGCCGTGCTCGTTTCTGGAGAAATTATATGCTAATCTGGCTGCCCCACATCAGTGAGCTGTTTAGAATCTACATTAGTTATCTTAAAGTAGACCAACAGTCAAAAATGACTTAAATCAGACCAATAAAACAAGCAGTGCTCATATGCATCCCTCCCCAGAGCAATTTAGATTGCTGCACATAAAAATCCATTTACCTTTTTTTAACTCCCGATGTGGTACATTTTAGAAACAAAATGGCGGCTCATGCATTTGCAGGCCATCTACAAACAGGAAGTGCTGCATGGCTTCCTGTTACTGTGCATTGTGAGTTATATCAGTTGAATCCAGGCAGCAGCATGACTGAGATGAAGCTCCAAAATGTCCGCTACCCTTCTTTTCCAACTGTGCCAGGCTGTTGTTGCGGTTTAAGGGTGAACGCTAATACCAGAGCTAAAGGGGGGGGGGGGGGGGTTACTTTTACTGTAAAAATATATTGATTGGCTAAAGCAGAATGCTGACAACATGTACAGGTGAAAATGAGAAATGAGGGAGGAGGCTTCTGTGGTAACTCTTAAAATACACTGCCTGGCTAAAAGGGAACTCTGCCATACATTACTATACATTACTGGAGTTAAACTGGGCTTCTGCTTTTACTGTTTTTAATGGGTAACTTTGCCATTATGTGCAGTTTAATTACAGAAGATAAATGGTGGCTCTTGCTTTTACTCTAAAAAATGAATTTGTTGGCTAAAGAGGAATTCTGCTATGAACTCCAGACGTTTTACTAGAGAAAGGGAAGCAGCCTTTGGCTTTTAAAAATACATTAGTTAGGTTAAGAGGCACTCTGTTCTTTATCTACTGGTACATTACTATTACGAGTTAAAGTGGGCTTCTGCTTCATCTAAAAAATATTGGTTGGCTAAATACATTAGCAGGCTACAATGGAACTTTGCCATTATGTACTATAGATTACTAGAAATAGAAAAGGTCTCCTGCTTTTACTCTAATGCATATATTGGTGGGCTTAAGGGGGGTTCTGCTTTTACTGTAAGAATGCATTAGCTGGTTAAAGTGGAGCTTTGCCATGATTTAGAGCGACATTATTGGAGCAAAACGGTGCCTTTGCCACTAGTCTACTACTCTAAAAAATTGGTTGGCTAAATGTGAATTCCTAATGTATTTTAAAGTGAAACCAAAATATCCCCAAATCTTCTGTAATTGAACCATATAATGTGTTATTTTAAGAATAAAAGATAAACCCCAGTAATTGATATTTACTACTTAGCCAGCTAAATTATTTTAGAATGAAAGCAGAACCTCCTTTAGCTTCATTTATTTATCTAGAGACAGGGTTTCCCTTGGAGCAATTTGTTTTTTTTTTTTTAGAATAAAAGAAGAACCCTCCCCTTTTATTTCCAGTAATTTAATTTTAGAGAGTAGCGATGTATGAGACAAAGCACCAACCCTCCTTTCTCCTCTCTATAGAAGACAGTGGTGCGGCATTATGCAGTAATTCCATCATGGCTCCCAGGAACAAAAAGAGTTAGTTAGGCTGGACTGGCCCTTCAAGGTATTTTTAGAATGAAAGTAGAAGCCCCCTTCAACTCAAGGAATCCATCTCTAGCCAATGAATGTTTACTTAGGGGAGGTAGTGCCTTGTATCGGCAGGCAGCGTCTGGTGAACGCTGGGCGCTGTACGCAATACTACATTTATGAAGGCGATTCTGGTGAGCGACTCTAACAGCGGCATGTAGCGTACGATTCATCATTACAGGCGGCTCAGTGTAGAGCGCCGGAGCTCTAGCTTCCAGAGTGCCAGGTATTACCTGTCGCTACCCTTCACTCTCCCATACATTTCTATGTATGTTCCTTCAAAATACTTTCCTGATTCCAATATTTTCTTTTCTTTAGTCTCAAAAAATTATGTTACACCTCCTGGCCTCCTAAGAGTCGGTCGCGCTGAGCTGGCGCTACCTCTCGCTCCCTGCAGCGCTGTACTGGTGTTAGAGTGCCCAACATACATCACATTGATCAATGCGGGCCAGGTTACTACAGCGACTGAGGCGCTCTGTTACAGTGCCCAATACCCGCTTACAGTGTCTGCTAGCGGTCGCTCTAAACGTAGCTATACAGACGCTCATCTGCTAATACCTGGTGTTAGTAATGAACCGGCCTCTTAGAGTACAGCTGACCGACTCTCGGCATTCTACAAATACATGACGTTGGTGCTCTAAATCTGGTCGCTATAGCATAGAGTGCCAGACGCTGTGTGATTAAAGTCTTTAAAGTACTAAAGTGTTTTTGAACACATATCCACCTGTAACAAAGCGAAAAACACATGGAATTACATTGCTATAACATTAGCACTTTAGTGCCAGACCTGTAATGACAATTCTGCATAAAAAAGTAAAAAAAGTTTCTAAAAGTGTTTGTTTGCAGCCAGGAGAGGTCACACAATGATTTGAGCAAAAAAAACAAAATAAAAAATGTCAAACAGGCTGTTTAAACACAAGCAAATGAACGCCCATTGAAATGTATGGGAGAGCGACAGGTAGCGACAGGTAATACCTGGCACTCTGGAAGCTAGAGCACCGGTGTTATTCGCTGAGCTGCCTGTAGTAATACATCGGACACTACATGGCGCTGTTAGAGTCACTCACCAGAATCACTTTCAAAAATGTGGTTTTGCCTACAGCGCCCATCGTTCACCAGACGCTGCCTGCCGCTACGAGGCACTACCTGGCGCTATCCCTTCTTAAATAACCCCCTAAGATTAGGAGTTTATTTTAAACAAGGTGAGATTCTATTGGCCAGATTTGTCACCATTCATGATGCAATGCGCTACAAAACACTGTGACCAGTGACCAGTATGTGACCAGTATGAATATTACACAGAGCGCGGAATTGGGTGTGCTTGCAGCTTAAACCGGAAAAGTTAGAAAAATACAATCCTGTGAAACTTACCTGTAGAATTGTTTTTTAATATATCCAGTCCAGGTCGTCCCAGAAGTGATGACAGTTGGGTTATCCACCGCCAGGTGGCGCTCGACTGCAAGATCAAAAGCTGTAGCTCCTCCCGGCCCCCTATAAAGTCAGGTGACACTCTGATTCCCCAGTGGTTAAACAGCAGTAATAAAGAGACAGGCCGGGAGGCCAAGAAACCATGTTAAGTCACATAGCGTAGCATGTACTCTCTCCATAAAAACAAAGGACAAAACATTGGACAAAGGTCCAATATAAAAATGTAAATCATTATAAAAGGCAACAGATGAACCATGGGCGGGGTGGGACGACCTGGACTGGATATATTCAAAAACAATTCTACAGGTGAGTTTCACAGAATTGTATTTTTCACTATATCCAGTCCAGGTCGTCCCAGAAGTGATGACAGTTGGGACATCCAAAAGCAGTGTCCATTAGGGCGGGATCCCCAGTGCGGAACAGAATGTAGTTCATTTCACTACCGCCTGAAGCACCTTTCGACCAAAAGCAGCATCAGCTGAGGGCCTAACATCAACCTTGTAAAACTTAGTAAAGGTATGAACAGAAGACCAAGTGGTGGCCTTACAAACTTGTCCAACAGATGTCTGGTGCTGAAAAGCCCAGGAGGCACCAATAGCTCTAGTAGAATGAGCAGTAACATGAAAGGGGGGTTCCTTCCCCTTAGCAGAATATGCTTGCACCACCGCCTGTCTGATCCACTTACTGAGAGTGGACTTGGCTGGAGGCAAGCCCTTCCTAGAACCCTCTGTGAGGACAAAGAGTGAATCAGATTTCCTGAAGGATTCAGTTGCAACCAGGTAATACTTAATGGCTCTGACCACATCCAAGGCATGGAGGGTCATTTCCTTAGAATTAGTCGGTGCTGGACACAGGGAAGGCAAAACAACTTCCTCATTAAGGTGAAAGGGAGAAACAACCTTAGGCAAAAAATCAGGTTTAAAGTGAAAAACCACCTTATCCTTATGCCGCTCAAAGTAAGGAGGCTTCATACAAAGCGCGGCCAGTTCTGACACGCGACGCACCGAGGTGATGGCTACCAAAAAGATCACTTTCAAAGTCAAAATAGACAATGCCGCCTCGCACAAAGGCTCAAAAAGGGAACCCTGGAGAGCAGAAAGCACCAAATTCAAGTCCCACACCGGTAATACAGGCTTACGCGGTGGACGTACATGAGTAACTCCTTGGAAAAAAGTCTTGATCAAACTATGATTGGCGAAGGATCTCTGAAAAAAGATGGCCAAGGCCAAGACCTGGCCCTTAAGGGTGCTCAGCTGGAGACCCAAGTCTAAGCCATGTTGTAAAAACTCCAATACCCTAGAGAGAAAGTGCGACAAGGGAGACTCTTGGATTCACACCAAGCAATGTAAGTGCTGCAAACTCTGTAGCCTGAATCATGCACAACCGTGGCCGACAGCTTCTTCTCCGTCAGGATTGAGGTTTCAATAGCCAGGCCGTTAAAGCCAGCGTCTGTAAATTGGGGTGCCGCAGCGATCCCTGAGTGAGAAGTCCTGGGTCGGCGGGCATGATGTAGCGATCTACAGACATCTGAACTATGTCCGCGAACCAACTCCGTCTCGGCCAGCGAGGAGCCATCAGGATGGTTGGAACCCCCTCCTGGGCTATCTTGCACAGCACTCGGCCCAGGAGTGGAAACGGAGGGAATGCATAAGGGAGCCTGAACTCCGTCCAAGGAATTGCCAGAGCATCTGTGGCAAATGCCAGAGGATCTCTGGACAGGGAGACGAACCTTGGGAGCTTGTGATTGTGTCTGGACGCAAACAGGTCCACATCCGGCTGACCCCAGCGGAGACACAGAGCGTGAAAGATCTTATTGCTGAGAGACCATTCCCCCAGACAAGAGGCACTCCTGCTCAGGGAATCCACCTCCTGTTTTTTTACCCCAGGAATGTATACCGCCGAGCTGCAGGGAACATTTTACTCTGCCCAAGTCAGAATCTGGGTCACCTCCTGGAGGGCTCGCTTGCTCCGAGTCCCTCCCTGGTGAATGATGTAGGCGATAGCCATCTGATTGTCCGAACGAACCTGGATCGCGCGGCCCCGTAAGTGGTGAGTCAAATGAAGAAGCACCAAGCGTATCGCTCTCAGCTCCAGGAGATTGATGGGCAAGTGGGCTTCCTGCGGCCCCCCACTGACTGGCATCCGTGGTAACTATCTCCCACCGGGGAGTCAGAAAAGACTTGCCCACCACAAGATGTCTGGGGTCCATCCACCACATGAGGGACCATCTGGCCAAGGGAGACAGTGAAAATTCCTGTTCCAGGGACTCCACCCACCAGTTTAATCCCCAGACGGATCGATGGCCGCTGACAAGACAGTAAGGCCCGTACCTGCGTCTGGAGACCCGCACCTGCGTCTGGAGACCCGCCACCTTCTGCTGGGGCAGGAATACCTTGACCTGAGAGGTGTCCAACGTCATGCCCAGAAAGGACCTCACCATTGATGGGGTGATAGAAGATTTGGGGTAATTGATTACCCATCTGAAATCCTCGAGAGTGGATAACACCGTCCAGGTGTCGCTCTCGGCCTGCTGAAGGGAATGAGCCGCAATCAGCAAATCGTCCAGATAAGGAAGCGCTCGAATGCCCTGGTTCCTCAGGATGATGCCCGCCAGCACCTTGGTGAATACACGGGGCTGAGGAGATCCCGAACGGCAGAGCCACAAACTGATAGTGCCAATCCTCCAACGCAAACCTCAGGAGCTTCTGATGCCCCGGAAAAAACGGGATGCGCAGATAAGCATCCTTGATGCACCGTTGTCAGAAAGTCGCCGGGCCGAAGCAAGCTCACCGCGGACTGCAAGGTCTCCATGCAGAAATGTCTGACTCTGACGAATCTGTTGAGACCCCTCAGGTCCCAGGATAGGTCTCAGCATTCCGTCCTTCTTGGGCACCGTGAACAGATTGGAGTAGAAGCCTAGACCTTGTTCCTGCCGAGGCACAGGACAAATCACACCTGACAGCAGGAGGTGTTGGACGGCCATTCGCAGGCCCTGTTTCCTCATGGGGCCCTGGGAGATTCGTGACTGAATAAATCTTGAGGGCAGCCAGACTGCCAACTCTATTTTGTAACCGGAGGACACCACCTCCTGAATCCACCGATCCGAGACATGCTGTCTCCATACGTGAGCAAATAGCAGAAGCCGTCACCCCACCCGAAAGGGTGAGGACGACTCCTCATGCCTGAGGGGCCTTGGCAGGGGGCTTGGACTTGGATCCCCAGGAGGGATTGGGTCGGCCGTGGGACCTACCTCGTCCCCAGGAGTCTCTGATTACCTGAAAATGAAGAGCCTCTTCCTCCTCGAAAGGAGCGATAGGCAGAGGAGCCCCGAAAGGGCCGCGCAGACCTTCGTCGCTGAGGGAGTCTTCCGTCCTTGACAAGGAGGTCCAGACGCTCCCCGAACAATCTGTGGGCCACAAAGGGAATACTAGTGAGCGACTTTTTGGCCGCGGCATCAGCCGACCATTGCCGCAACCAGAGCGAGCGGCGAAGCGTAACCAGCAGCGCCGAGACCCTGGCACCGAGCCGGACCCCATCATCCATAGGCAACAACGAAGGCAACAAACTCCACGCAGGCCTTGAGGTTCTTATACTCCTCCGCCCGCTTGCGAGACTTCGCAATGTCAACCAGACGTCTCACCTTCTTTCTGATGGCCAGAGAGACAATAGCCGCAGCACACACAGGATGAAACCAAGCACCGGCAAAGGTGAAGGCATGACAGACCAGCTGATCCATGCGATTGTCAGCTGGATCCCGTAGGGAAGCAGTATCGGGAGAAGGCATAACCGTAGTGTTGGACAGGCCCGACACGGGGGCATCCACCTCGGGAGGACGGGACCATAGCTGGACCAGATCCTCGGGAAAAGGATACCGTCAGTCCAAGCCATTGGGCACCGACGGCAACTTGTTAAGCCTTTCCCATTCTTTGAAAATCATATTAGAAAAATGGGCCTGCTCCGGAAAGACTTGCCTCTGTCTTTCAGGTCTAAACAAATCACCCTGCTTCCTCTTAGCAGCACTAAGAGGAGCAAAAACAGAAGCCAACATCCTCTCCTATCATCAGGGAGCCACGTGTCCTCGTCCGAGGAAGAACCAGGCCCGCTGCCATAGCCGGCAGAATAATCCACAGTGGAGATGGAGTCCTCATGCAACTCAGAGGCCACCAGGAAAGCCAAATCTACTTGGGACCCCCTGCTGGTTTCCCCCTCGCTGGGGGCTGAGTGCAACAGCGGGGGTTCAGGAGAGGCCGCAGGCAATAAAGGTCTAGGGGCAGATACGCCCGCCCGCTCATGATCCAAAATGACGCTCCTAGCACAAGTGACACAAACAGTGCTGAGTCCGCCCAAAGGGCTAGTACCGCACATGGGGCAAAGCTTCACCCGTCCAGATGGGGCCCCTAGCTCACTATCCCCAGAATCCTCCATTATGGTGATTAGAGTGAATGGTATATAGGTTACAAGGCACAAAAAACGTCCCAAACCTACTGAGACCCCAATTTTGTCCCTCTTTTGTGATCCCTCTTAAGGAGCGGATGCGGAGAGAGGAGAGTGGGGGGGTGGTCGGAGACTGGGAGGAATCACAACCATTAACCTATCAAGGGGCCCACCTGAAAGACACAAGCAAGAAAGGCCATTAGAATCCCACAACACATGTGCAAAATCATGTGCAAAATCCCACATGTGCACAGACAGAACAGAGCTGGGGTCAGGGAAAGGACAGCAATCCCAGAATGCAGAGTGACACAGTAAGAAGGCACTGCCTGTTTGCAGGCTGCCTGATGACCCATGAGCCGCCATCTTGGAAGTTTAAAGGCTCATAACATGCAGTAGATACAGGTAAGATGATTTTTAATGTGAACAATCTGTATGTACAGGGTGTGGGAAACATATAAGACATTTAGAGTTAATGAAGCTTATACAAATATTAAATGTTCGTTATTTCAGGAGATCATTTTCTCGCATCAGTGCCTTGATGTTGTCCGAATTACTTTCCTGAGACTAAGAGGAAAACATTATTTTCACAAATGCTCTTAATCAGATATATTGAAAGTTTGTCCTTTTGCAGAAGGCCTAAAATAACCTAACTTTTCCGGAACAATGGAGTTCAAGAGAAATAGTGACGGATGGGGGGAGGGGTGTTCTAGAACATTTCCCAGCAACTGTCCCATTTTGATCTCTATCTCCTCCCAACACAGGGCTGCTGGTCACTGCCCCCGGCGCTGCTAGACCTTTTTGTTCTGAGAGCATCTGATATTATCATCGAATTGGTAGTAGTCACAATAAGAAATCAAACTGGCATGTAGTGTTGCTAGGATACACCTCTGTTTCAGTTTGGCTCAATTATTCAAAAAAAAGTTAAAACTCTGCACAGTTTAGCTGAATTTTTCTAAAAATATGGGATTGCGGAAGACTGGATCCAGACAGCGTTCAAGTATATTGGAGGTGGCTGCTTATGGTCTCTGCAAAGTAACTAATGCTGCCAGGTGACTTCCCTACCAACTGCCCCTAATTTGGCAGGGCTGTCCCTGTTCTACCAATGCCTCTGGCTCTTTCATTGACCTAATCTGTCCCTTTTGTAAGTGGGAGATATAGAGCTGCAGCAAGAGAGGGAGGGAGAATCATAAGCAGGAGCCCACTGATTTTACTGGTCTGCCCAAGACCAGACCACAAGCTTCTGAGCCCCATCCCCAAGGTGCTATCCAGCTGGTCAGTAAGGCTATAGCATTGCAGGAACAGATCATGGACATGGTGGGGTATGGCCACTTTTAGAGTGATAGTAGAGAAGCTTAAAGACAATTTACACTGAAATAAACAAAAAAACACTATACTCGCCTTTTCTCCCCAGCAGCCCATCGCTCCTGGTTTAGGAAAACAGCTTTCACTTGATTGCTGCATCCATGTCTCTCACTGGCCCAGGTGTCGCACGTCTTTTCCTGCTTTTCTGATGCGGGAGATTCCCCTCCACCACCAGTCACTAGAATGCCCCTTTCCATTGCAGTGAATGGAGGGGGGAGTCTCCCGCACATAGTCCAGCACAGATGCGCCCATTGTAAAAGTGAGTAATTAGAAGAAACATTAGCCTATTAAAAAACAGTTCTACCATCCAAGCTTTTGACAAAAGCCCCCCCCCCCCCGAAACAAGCAGCAGCGGACGGAAGAGCGGGACCATTTCTACAGTTGTCAAATGTCAAATGCCAGATTCCACAGAAGCACTCTTACCAAAGACAGCGTTGTGGTGGGTGCTGTGGCCGGCGGTGGCGCCGCAAGACGATCAGCCAGCACTCCAAAAGATATTGTATTCAAATCCAACAGGTCGATATCACAGCAAAGACCAAAAAGATCCAACAAAATCCAACGTTTCGGGGCGTCTAGATATTCCCCTCCACTGAGGATTAAATGTCCTCAGAGGGCCCGGGATTACCACCTGATGTCAGTGGGCGTGTCCCACGTGACATCAGAGCTGATGCAGCCAATCAGAACAACACCAGCCAAACGACTGCATTTACAAACCATATACATAATACAATCATGTGAAACAAGTAAAATAAGTAAATATATCGCGGCAGAGACATGATGCGGTCGCTCAACAGGGGCTAAGGAGGGTAGGTCGTACCCCGCAGCACCACGCACCAGCAGAGCAGCAGGCCGCCGCAATTGATAGGCGCCGCTGCCAGGGCTGCTCTTAGTAGTCAAGGAGCTTCCAGTCCCGCAACTGGTGTATACACCAGTTTTTCCCCCCTTCCCCCCTCCCCTGTTCCTGGTCGGGACCCGGAGGGAATGTTTATTCTCACCCCTTTGGGTGTCCGTAGTGGATCCAGTGTGACCATTGTGGCCCTTTCTCCCTGATGTCTGCAATGGTACAGACATTTATTGACATGCATCTATATTTTGTTAATAGTACCGTGTTTCCCCGAAAGTAAGACACCCCCGTTTGTAAGACGTATGGGGTGTTTCAGAGGGTTGGCCTAATATAAGCCGTACCCCGAAAGTAAGACGTATGTCTTACTTTCGGGGAAATAACATTGTTGTCGAACGGGACCTACCTGAGAGGAGGAGAGGCGGCGGTGGATCCGGGGCTGCGAGCAGAAGACGAGCGGCGGTGGATCCGGGGCTGCGAGCAGAAGACGAGCGGCGCCGGGTACAGAGGCTCTCACTGCAGCTGCGGGTGCTGCGAGGAGCCTGACGTGGAGATCATCCCTGCGCATGGGGCACGCCCACCGACCTTCGCGCAACACCCAGGAAGTGCCGGTAAGTGCGCGCGTGTGTGTGTGTGTGAGAAAGAGCGGCGTCAGGGGACCAGGCTGACCCTCTGCTGGTGCTGTGCTGTCAGAGGCCGGGGGGAGAAGACGGATTCACAGCGGAACTCGCAGGTGGGTGATGTGAGGGGGACGCAGGGGGTATGACGAGGGGGGCAGCTTGGGCCGGGGGTTCCCTCCATGCTGCCCTTGTGTCATCTGTAAACTACTGCAGCACCCTTACTTGTCTGACCCACACAGATGCTGCAGTACTACAAGTCCCAGCATGCCTTGTTTATCCTCTGTAAAGGCAAGGCATACTGGGAATTGTAGTTCTACAGCATCTGGGTGATCCCTACTTTACAGTCTGACTGTGGAATCTTTTTGGTGGCCATCTTGCACAGACAGGACAAGCAAAGGCTCCAACATTTAAAGCGGAACCCCAGCCAGAGCTGATCAGTTTGAATTAGGTCCACTTAGATGTGGGCAGGGTTACAACCCTTTATCTGTCTTTGACTCCTCTGGGGAGATCTAGGGGCTCATGTACTATCATGATCACCCTATGGGGTGAGCTTGTCATTTTTTCCAATATAAGACATACCCCGAAAGTAAGACGTAGTGGGGCTTTTGGGGATAAAAAGAAAGTAAGACGGTGTCTTACTTTCGGGGAAACACGGTATGTAGGTGAGGTTGAGGTGGGGAGGCTCTCCCGTTGAGTGTGGCTTCTGTCACACGGCGGCCTGCTGGCGGACTACCATCCCTGTGGGTGGGGGCCCACTTTGCCGGCTGTGGTGCCCCAGGTTTGGGGCTCACTACAGAGGGAAGCCCTCCACCTCACTCCTAAGTGTGCGAGGTGCAGATGACCTTTTTGTGGTGTATTTTCTGCCTGGTTAGCCTTTGGCATTGAGTTGGAGAGGTTCCCCAGTGGTGCTCGATCCGTGCTGCCACAGGCGGATCCCAGGATTCGCTAGTTCGGATGTGGGTCCGCCACCGGCCGCCCCGTGTCAGATGTGGGCGGCCGGTGCGCCGCTACTACCCTGCGTGGGAGCTTGCCATGACGCGGGTGTGGCGGTATGGTGTCAGCATGACTTGGGCGCTATGGGCAGACCTACCCTCCCATTGGTACTGCTCATTTCCGTGTGCAACCTGAACCGAATGGGTTGCCGGGAGGCCTGAGGTGGAGAGGTTCCCCCGGCAGCACTTGGTATGCCGCCGTTCCCCGAATGCGCCGGCGCGCTGACAGCAACTGGTGTGGGTGTGTATACACCAGATGCGGGACTGACAGCTCCTGGCCTACTAGGAGCAGCCCTGGCAGCGCCACCTATCAATCGCGGCAGCCTGCTGCTCTGCTGGCACGTGGTGCTGCGGGGTACGACCTACCCACCTTAGCCCCTGTTGAGCGACCGCATCATGTCTCTGCCGCGCTATATTTACTTATTTTACTTGTTTCACATGATTGTATTATGTATATGGTTTGTAAATGCATTCGTTTGGCTGGTGTTGTTCTGATTGGCTGCATCAGCTCTGATGTCACATGGGACACGCCCACTGACATTAGGTGGTAATCCCGGGCCCTCTGAGGACATTTAATCCTCAGTGGAGGGGAATCTCTGCTTGCTTGTTGTTGCTCCCTGATGAAGGGGCGCTAGACGCCCCGAAACGTTGGATTTTGTTGGATCTTTTTGGTCTTTGCTGTGATATCAACCTGTTGGATTTGAATACAATATCTTTTGGAGTGCTGGCTGATCGTCTTTCTTACTTTTTCAAATGGCCGCATGTGTGCTCGACTCCTATTTGCTCATTTTTTGCAACATGTGATATCACATGAATTTTTTTGTGACATTGCATTTGTGTATTATATATAGCTCCATATAGATTGCATTGCTGGGCGCTCTTGTTTAATCTGCGCCAGTTTATAGTGGTGCTGTAGGTGAAGATACCATACAGCTCAATGGGCAGAACTGTACTGTAGTGTAAATTTTTTTAGACAGAGCTTGCATTGTGACTTTGCAATAATGTAAACGCAGGACCTAGATGTCGCCAAATGCCATTTTAATTTTTTCTTGTATTATCATTTTTTCAATGCTTCTTTTGCTTACCAATGTGTAATTTGGACAAGAAGTAAAACGCAGCCTAAATGCACTGTAAAGTTAGTCCCCTTTGTCCCCAGCAGTGATATCCAGTAAGTGTAACGATGAAACGCCGGCCAGTGCTGATAAAATACAGCGCCAATTTTTTCAGCCTGCCAATAATGAATAAATCTTGTGTAGCGCTGAAAAGATGGCGGTACAAAGTGTTGTAATCAGCAGTTGGGTCCAACAGCCTCTGACACAGGTCTGCCAATATCTAGTGCAACAATCAAAGCTAACTAGGGGGTTATTCATTAATGGATAGCGCCAGGTAGCGCCTTGTAGCGGCAGGCATCTGCAGCGTCTGGTGAACGCCGGGCACTGTACACAAAACCACATTTATGAAAACGAATCTGGTGAGCGACTCTAACAGCACCATGTAGTGTCCCATGTATTATTACAGGCGGCTCAGCGTATAGCGCCGGCGCTCTAGCTTCCAGAGCGCCAGGTATTAGCTTTCGCTCACTGTCACTATCCCATATGTTTCATTTGCTTATGTTTAAACAGTGTGTTTGACATTTTGTTTTTTTTAAATGAAATCATTGTGTGACCTCTCCTGGCTGCAAACAAACACTTTTAAAAACTTTTTTGACTTTTTATATTTTTTTGTCATTACAGGTCTAGCCCTAAGGCGTTATTGTCACAGTGTTAAAACAATGTCATTCCATGTGTTTTCGCTTTGTTACTGGTGGATATGTGTTCAAAAACAGACTTTAATCACACAGTGTCTGGTGCTCTATGGTTTAGCGACAAGATTTAGAGCGCCGACACTGTGTGTGTCCATTTTTTGATGGTATGGTGTGGAGTGCTGAGAGTCGGTCGCAATTTTGCTCCATGAAGCGCTGTACTGGTGTTAGAGCACCCAACACACATCACATTCATCAATGTGGGCCAGGTTACTACAGCGAATGAGGCGCTCTGTTACAGAGCCTGATACCCACTTACAGCGTCTACTAGCGGTCACTCTAAGCGCCGCTATATAGGCGTTCATCTGCCGATATCTGGCATTAGTAATGAATCAGCCTCCACGTTAACATCAGGCACTGTGCGTTCCAGCGCTATTCTGTCAAAATAGCAGCACCAATATAGAGATGCTCAAAAACTGGCGCTAAACGGCGCACTTCTTAATTAAGGCCCTTAGTGACATCACATGAGACTTTTACAGTTTGTGACATCACATTGGAGTGTCATCACATTAGAGCTTGTTTATGACATCACATTAGAGTTGTAGTGACATCAATTGATGTTTTTAATGGTGTCAAATTAGACATTAGAGATAGAGATGAGCGAGTAGTATTCGACCGAGCCGGTATTCGATCGAATACTACGCTATTCGTCATACTCGATTTCGATCGAGTACAGCGGCGATGGCGCACTCACAATTCGTTTCCCCTCACACCTTCCCTGGCGCGTTTTTTACACCAATCACCATGCAGGGTGGGTGGGACAGGTCCTGGGAGGACGCTGGCATCGCGAGAACGGCGTCTAGACGCATTGGCTGGAAAAACCATGTGACCTCGAATCTACAAAACTCAGCACTTCCTCTTCGTCAGCATTAGCAGCTTGAACTTAGTGAGGGATAGACGCTCACAGCAGGGAAAGACAGGCTGTCGCTGGCAGGGCCCCAGAAGCTCGGAATATCGCATTTACCACCATATATACCAGCTACCAGAAGACAAGAGAGTCATTAAGAGCCCTTATTAGGGCTACTATGCTGAACGGTATATAGCTCATATGTAGGCAGGCAGGGCCCCAGAAGCTCAGAATATCGCTTTTACCACCATATATACCAGCTACCAGAAGACAAGAGAGTCATTAAGAGCCCTTATTAGGGCTACTATGCTGAACGGTATATAGCTCATATGTAGGCAGGCAGGGCCCCAGAAGCTCAGAATATCGCATTTACCACCATATATACCAGCTACCAGAAGACAAGAGAGTCATTGAGAGCCCTTATTAGGGCTACTATGCTGAACAGTATATAGCTCATATGTAGGCAGGCAGGGCCCCAGAAGCTCAGAATATCGCATTTACCACCATATATACCAGCTACCAGAAGACAAGAGAGTCCTTATTATTAGGGCTACTATGCTGAACAGTATATAGCCCATATGTAGGCAGGCAGGGCCCCAGAAGCTCAGAATATCGCATTTACCACCATATATACCAGCTACCAGAAGACAAGAGAGTCATTGAGAGCCCTTATTAGGGCTACTATGCTGAACAGTATATAGCCCATATGTAGGCAGGCAGGGCCCCAGAAGCTCAGAATATCGCATTTACCACCATATATACCAGCTACCAGAAGACAAGAGAGTCATTGAGAGTCCTTATTATTAGGGCTACTATGCTGAACAGTATATAGCCCATATGTAGGCAGGCAGGGCCCCAGAAGCTCAGAATATCGCATTTACCACCATATATACCAGCTACCAGAAGACAAGAGAGTCATTGAGAGTCCTTATTATTAGGGCTACTATGCTGAACAGTATATAGCCCATATGTAGGCAGGCAGGGCCCCAGAAGCTCAGAATATCGCATTTACCACCATATATACCAGCTACCAGAAGACAAGAGAGTCATTGAGAGTCCTTATTATTAGGGCTACTATGCTGAACAGTATATAGCTCATATGTAGGCAGGCAGGGCCCCAGAAGCTCAGAATATCGCATTTACCACCATATATACCAGCTACCAGAAGACAAGAGAGTCATTGAGAGCCCTTATTAGGGCTACTATGTTGAACAGTATATAGCTCATATGTAGGCAGGCAGGGCCCCAGAAGCTCAGAATATCGCATTTACCACCATATATACCAGCTACCAGAAGACAAGAGAGTCATTGAGAGCCCTTATTAGGGCTACTATGCTGAACAGTATATAGCTCATATGTAGGCAGGCAGGGCCCCAGAAGCTCAGAATATCGCATTTACCACCATATATACCAGCTACCAGAAGACAAGAGAGTCCTTATTATTAGGGCTACTATGCTGAACAGTATATAGCCCATATGTAGGCAGGCAGGGCCCCAGAAGCTCAGAATATCGCATTTACCACCATATATACCAGCTACCAGAAGACAAGAGAGTCATTGAGAGTCCTTATTATTAGGGCTACTATGCTGAACAGTATATAGCCCATATGTAGGCAGGCCGGGCCCCAGAAGCTCAGAATATCGCATTTACCACCATATATACCAGCTACCAGAAGACAAGAGAGTCATTGAGAGTCCTTATTATTAGGGCTACTATGTTGAACAGTATATAGCTCATATGTAGGCAGGCAGGGCCCCAGAAGCTCAGAATATCGCATTTACCACCATATATACCAGCTACCAGAAGACAAGAGAGTCATTGAGAGTCCTTATTATTAGGGCTACTATGCTGAACAGTATATAGCTCATATGTAGGCAGGTAGGGCCCCAGAAGCTCAGAATATCGCATTTACCACCATATATACCAGCTACCAGAAGACAAGAGAGTCATTGAGAGCCCTTATTAGGGCTACTATGTTGAACAGTATATAGCTAATATGTAGGCAGGCAGGGCCCCAGAAGCTCAGAATATCGCATTTACCACCATATATACCAGCTAACAGAAGACAAGAGAGTCATTGAGAGTCCTTATTATTAGGGCTACTATGCTGAACAGTATATAGCCCATATGTAGGCAGGCAAGGCCCCAGAAGCTCAGAATATCGCATTTAACACCATATATACCAGCTACCAGAAGACAAGAGAGTCATTGAGAGCCTTTATTAGGGCTACTATGCTGAACAGTATATAGCCCATATGTAGGCAGGCAGGGCCCCAGAAGCTCAGAATATCGCATTTACCACCATATATACCAGCTACCAGAAGACAAGAGAGTCATTGAGAGTCCTTATTATTAGGGCTACTATGCTGAACAGTATATAGCCCATATGTAGGCAGGCAGGGCCCCAGAAGCTCAGAATATCGCATTTACCACCATATATACCAGCTACCAGAAGACAAGAGAGTCATTGAGAGCCCTTATTAGGGCTACTATGCTGAACAGTATATAGCTCATATGTAGGCAGGCAGGGCCCCAGAAGCTCAGAATATCGCATGTACCACCATATATACCAGCTACCAGAAGACAAGAGAGTCCTTATTATTAGGGCTACTATGCTGAACAGTATATAGCCCATATGTAGGCAGGCAGGGCCCCAGAAGCTCAGAATATCGCATTTACCACCATATATACCAGCTACCAGAAGACAAGGGAGTCCTTATTATTAGGGCTACTATGCTGAACAGTATATAGCTCATATGTAGGCAGGCAGGGCCCCAGAAGCTCAGAATATCGCATTTACCACCATATATACCAGCTACCAGAAGACAAGAGAGTCCTTATTATTAGGGCTACTATGCTGAACAGTATATAGCCCATATGTAGGCAGGCAGGGCCCCAGAAGCTCAGAATATCGCATTTACCACCATATACCAGCTACCAGAAGACAAGAGAGTCATTGAGAGTCCTTATTATTAGGGCTACTATGCTGAACAGTATATAGCCCATATGTAGGCAGGCAGGGCCCCAGAAGCTCAGAATATCGCATTTACCACCATATATACCAGCTACCAGAAGACAAGAGAGTCATTGAGAGCCCTTATTAGGGCTACTATGCTGAACAGTATATAGCCCATATGTAGGCAGGCAGGGCCCCAGAAGCTCAGAATATCGCATTTACCACCATATATACCAGCTACCAGAAGACAAGAGAGTCATTGAGAGCCCTTATTAGGGCTACTATGTTGAACAGTATATAGCTCATATGTAGGCAGGCAGGGCCCCAGAAGCTCAGAATATCGCATTTACCACCATATATACCAGCTACCAGAAGACAAGAGAGTCATTGAGAGCCCTTATTAGGGCTACTATGCTGAACAGTATATAGCTCATATGTAGGCAGGCAGGGCCCCAGAAGCTCAGAATATCGCATTTACCACCATATATACCAGCTACCAGAAGACAAGAGAGTCCTTAATATTAGGGCTACTATGCTGAACAGTATATAGCCCATATGTAGGCAGGCAGGGCCCCAGAAGCTCAGAATATCGCATTTACCACCATATATACCAGCTACCAGAAGACAAGAGAGTCATTGAGAGTCCTTATTATTAGGGCTACTATGCTGAACAGTATATAGCTCATATGTAGGCAGGCAGGGCCCCAGAAGCTCAGAATATCGCATTTACCACCATATATACCAGCTACCAGAAGACAAGAGAGTCATTGAGAGCCCTTATTAGGGCTACTATGCTGAACAGTATATAGCTCATATGTAGGCAGGCAGGGCCCCAGAAGCTCAGAATATCGCATTTACCACCATATATACCAGCTACCAGAAGACAAGAGAGTCCTTATTATTAGGGCTACTATGCTGAACAGTATATAGCCCATATGTAGGCAGGCAGGGCCCCAGAAGCTCAGAATATTGCATTTACCACCATATATACCAGCTACCAGAAGACAAGAGAGTCCTTATTATTAGGGCTACTATGCTGAACAGTATATAGCCCATATGTAGGCAGGCAGGGCCCCAGAAGCTCAGAATATCGCATTTACCACCATATATACCAGCTACCAGAAGACAAGAGAGTCATTGAGAGTCCTTATTATTAGGGCTACTATGCTGAACAGTATATAGCCCATATGTAGGCAGGCAGGGCCCCAGAAGCTCAGAATATCGCATTTACCACCATATATACCAGCTACCAGAAGACAAGAGAGTCATTGAGAGCCCTTATTAGGGCTACTATGTTGAACAGTATATAGCTCATATGTAGGCAGGCAGGGCCCCAGAAGCTCAGAATATCGCATTTACCACCATATATACCAGCTACCAGAAGACAAGAGAGTCCTTATTATTAGGGCTACTATGCTGAACAGTATATAGCCCATATGTAGGCAGGCAGGGCCCCAGAAGCTCAGAATATCGCATTTACCACCATATATACCAGCTACCAGAAGACAAGAGAGTCATTGAGAGTCCTTATTATTAGGGCTACTATGCTGAACAGTATATAGCTCATATGTAGGCAGGCAGGGCCCCAGAAGCTCAGAATATCGCATTTACCACCATATATACCAGCTACCAGAAGACAAGAGAGTCATTGAGAGCCCTTATTAGGGCTACTATGTTGAACAGTATATAGCTCATATGTAGGCAGGCAGGGCCCCAGAAGCTCAGAATATCGCATTTACCACCATATATACCAGCTACCAGAAGACAAGAGAGTCATTGAGAGCCCTTATTAGGGCTACTATGCTGAACAGTATATAGCTCATATGTAGGCAGGCAGGGCCCCAGAAGCTCAGAATATCGCATTTACCACCATATATACCAGCTACCAGAAGACAAGAGAGTCCTTATTATTAGGGCTACTATGCTGAACAGTATATAGCCCATATGTAGGCAGGCAGGGCCCCAGAAGCTCAGAATATCGCATTTACCACCATATATACCAGCTACCAGAAGACAAGAGAGTCATTGAGAGTCCTTATTATTAGGGCTACTATGCTGAACAGTATATAGCCCATATGTAGGCAGGCCGGGCCCCAGAAGCTCAGAATATCGCATTTACCACCATATATACCAGCTACCAGAAGACAAGAGAGTCATTGAGAGTCCTTATTATTAGGGCTACTATGTTGAACAGTATATAGCTCATATGTAGGCAGGCAGGGCCCCAGAAGCTCAGAATATCGCATTTACTACCATATATACCAGCTACCAGAAGACAAGAGAGTCATTGAGAGTCCTTATTAT
The DNA here is from genome assembly GCA_027917425.1 of Gastrophryne carolinensis. Lineage (NCBI taxonomy): Eukaryota > Metazoa > Chordata > Amphibia > Anura > Microhylidae > Gastrophryne > Gastrophryne carolinensis. Next base: position 183,931,743 of record CM051235.1, read on the forward strand.
TAGGGCTACTATGCTGAACAGTATATAGCTCATATGTAGGCAGGCAGGGCCCCAGAAGCTCAGAATATCGCATTTACCACCATATATACCAGCTACCAGAAGACAAGAGAGTCATTGAGAGCCCTTATTAGGGCTACTATGTTGAACAGTATGTAGCTAATATGTAGGCAGGCAGGGCCCCAGAAGCTCAGAATATCGCATTTACCACCATATATACCAGCTAACAGAAGACAAGAGAGTCATTGAGAGTCCTTATTATTAGGGCTACTATGCTGAACAGTATATAGCCCATATGTAGGCAGGCAAGGCCCCAGAATCTCAGAATATCGCATTTACCACCATATATACCAGCTACCAGAAGACAAGAGAGTCATTGAGAGCCTTTATTAGGGCTACTATGCTGAACAGTATATAGCCCATATGTAGGCAGGCAGGGCCCCAGAAGCTCAGAATATCGCATTTACCACCATATATACCAGCTACCAGAAGACAAGAGAGTCATTGAGAGTCCTTATTATTAGGGCTACTATGCTGAACAGTATATAGCCCATATGTAGGCAGGCAGGGCCCCAGAAGCTCAGAATATCGCATTTACCACCATATATACCAGCTACCAGAAGACAAGAGAGTCATTGAGAGCCCTTATTAGGGCTACTATGCTGAACAGTATATAGCTCATATGTAGGCAGGCAGGGCCCCAGAAGCTCAGAATATCGCATTTACCACCATATATACCAGCTACCAGAAGACAAGAGAGTCCTTATTATTAGGGCTACTATGCTGAACAGTATATAGCCCATATGTAGGCAGGCAGGGCCCCAGAAGCTCAGAATATCGCATTTACCACCATATACCAGCTACAAGAAGACAAGAGAGTCATTGAGAGTCCTTATTATTAGGGCTACTATGCTGAACAGTATATAGCCCATATGTAGGCAGGCAGGGCCCCAGAAGCTCAGAATATCGCATTTACCACCATATATACCAGCTACCAGAAGACAAGAGAGTCATTGAGAGCCCTTATTAGGGCTACTATGCTGAACAGTATATAGCCCATATGTAGGCAGGCAGGGCCCCAGAAGCTCAGAATATCGCATTTACCACCATATATACCAGCTACCAGAAGACAAGAGAGTCATTGAGAGCCCTTATTAGGGCTACTATGTTGAACAGTATATAGCTCATATGTAGGCAGGCAGGGCCCCAGAAGCTCAGAATATCGCATTTACCACCATATATACCAGCTACCAGAAGACAAGAGAGTCATTGAGAGCCCTTATTAGGGCTACTATGCTGAACAGTATATAGCTCATATGTAGGCAGGCAGGGCCCCAGAAGCTCAGAATATCGCATTTACCACCATATATACCAGCTACCAGAAGACAAGAGAGTCCTTATTATTAGGGCTACTATGCTGAACAGTATATAGCCCATATGTAGGCAGGCAGGGCCCCAGAAGCTCAGAATATCGCATTTACCACCATATATACCAGCTACCAGAAGACAAGAGAGTCATTGAGAGTCCTTATTATTAGGGCTACTATGCTGAACAGTATATAGCTCATATGTAGGCAGGCAGGGCCCCAGAAGCTCAGAATATCGCATTTACCACCATATATACCAGCTACCAGAAGACAAGAGAGTCATTGAGAGCCCTTATTAGGGCTACTATGCTGAACAGTATATAGCTCATATGTAGGCAGGCAGGGCCCCAGAAGCTCAGAATATCGCATTTACCACCATATATACCAGCTACCAGAAGACAAGAGAGTCCTTATTATTAGGGCTACTATGCTGAACAGTATATAGCCCATATGTAGGCAGGCAGGGCCCCAGAAGCTCAGAATATCGCATTTACCACCATATATACCAGCTACCAGAAGACAAGAGAGTCCTTATTATTAGGGCTACTATGCTGAACAGTATATAGCCCATATGTAGGCAGGCAGGGCCCCAGAAGCTCAGAATATCGCATTTACCACCATATATACCAGCTACCAGAAGACAAGAGAGTCATTGAGAGTCCTTATTATTAGGGCTACTATGCTGAACAGTATATAGCCCATATGTAGGCAGGCAGGGCCCCAGAAGCTCAGAATATCGCATTTACCACCATATATACCAGCTACCAGAAGACAAGAGAGTCATTGAGAGCCCTTATTAGGGCTACTATGTTGAACAGTATATAGCTCATATGTAGGCAGGCAGGGCCCCAGAAGCTCAAAATATCGCATTTACCACCATATATACCAGCTACCAGAAGACAAGAGAGTCCTTATTATTAGGGCTACTATGCTGAACAGTATATAGCTCATATGTAGGCAGGCAGGGCCCCAGAAGCTCAGAATATCGCATTTACCACCATATATACCAGCTACCAGAAGACAAGAGAGTCATTGAGAGTCCTTATTATTAGGGCTACTATGCTGAACAGTATATAGCCCATATGTAGGCAGGCCGGGCCCCAGAAGCTCAGAATATCGCATTTACCACCATATATACCAGCTACCAGAAGACAAGAGAGTCATTGAGAGTCCTTATTATTAGGGCTACTATGTTGAACAGTATATAGCTCATATGTAGGCAGGCAGGGCCCCAGAAGCTCAGAATATCGCATTTACCACCATATATACCAGCTACCAGAAGACAAGAGAGTCATTGAGAGTCCTTATTATTAGGGCTACTATGCTGAACAGTATATAGCTCATATGTAGGCAGGCAGGGCCCCAGAAGCTCAGAATATCGCATTTACCACCATATATACCAGCTACCAGAAGACAAGAGAGTCATTGAGAGCCCTTATTAGGGCTACTATGTTGAACAGTATGTAGCTAATATGTAGGCAGGCAGGGCCCCAGAAGCTCAGAATATCGCATTTACCACCATATATACCAGCTAACAGAAGACAAGAGAGTCATTGAGAGTCCTTATTATTAGGGCTACTATGCTGAACAGTATATAGCCCATATGTAGGCAGGCAAGGCCCCAGAAGCTCAGAATATCGCATTTACCACCATATATACCAGCTACCAGAAGACAAGAGAGTCATTGAGAGCCTTTATTAGGGCTACTATGCTGAACAGTATATAGCCCATATGTAGGCAGGCAGGGCCCCAGAAGCTCAGAATATCGCATTTACCACCATATATACCAGCTACCAGAAGACAAGAGAGTCATTGAGAGTCCTTATTATTAGGGCTACTATGCTGAACAGTATATAGCCCATATGTAGGCAGGCAGGGCCCCAGAAGCTCAGAATATCGCATTTACCACCATATATACCAGCTACCAGAAGACAAGAGAGTCATTGAGAGCCCTTATTAGGGCTACTATGCTGAACAGTATATAGCTCATATGTAGGCAGGCAGGGCCCCAGAAGCTCAGAATATCGCATGTACCACCATATATACCAGCTACCAGAAGACAAGAGAGTCCTTATTATTAGGGCTACTATGCTGAACAGTATATAGCCCATATGTAGGCAGGCAGGGCCCCAGAAGCTCAGAATATCGCATTTACCACCATATATACCAGCTACCAGAAGACAAGAGAGTCCTTATTATTAGGGCTACTATGCTGAACAGTATATAGCTCATATGTAGGCAGGCAGGGCCCCAGAAGCTCAGAATATCGCATTTACCACCATATATACCAGCTACCAGAAGACAAGAGAGTCCTTATTATTAGGGCTACTATGCTGAACAGTATATAGCCCATATGTAGGCAGGCAGGGCCCCAGAAGCTCAGAATATCGCATTTACCACCATATACCAGCTACCAGAAGACAAGAGAGTCATTGAGAGTCCTTATTATTAGGGCTACTATGCTGAACAGTATATAGCCCATATGTAGGCAGGCAGGGCCCCAGAAGCTCAGAATATCGCATTTACCACCATATATACCAGCTACCAGAAGACAAGAGAGTCATTGAGAGCCCTTATTAGGGCTACTATGCTGAACAGTATATAGCCCATATGTAGGCAGGCAGGGCCCCAGAAGCTCAGAATATCGCATTTACCACCATATATACCAGCTACCAGAAGACAAGAGAGTCATTGAGAGCCCTTATTAGGGCTACTATGTTGAACAGTATATAGCTCATATGTAGGCAGGCAGGGCCCCAGAAGCTCAGAATATCGCATTTACCACCATATATACCAGCTACCAGAAGACAAGAGAGTCATTGAGAGCCCTTATTAGGGCTACTATGCTGAACAGTATATAGCTCATATGTAGGCAGGCAGGGCCCCAGAAGCTCAGAATATCGCATTTACCACCATATATACCAGCTACCAGAAGACAAGAGAGTCCTTATTATTAGGGCTACTATGCTGAACAGTATATAGCCCATATGTAGGCAGGCAGGGCCCCAGAAGCTCAGAATATCGCATTTACCACCATATATACCAGCTACCAGAAGACAAGAGAGTCATTGAGAGTCCTTATTATTAGGGCTACTATGCTGAACAGTATATAGCTCATATGTAGGCAGGCAGGGCCCCAGAAGCTCAGAATATCGCATTTACCACCATATATACCAGCTACCAGAAGACAAGAGAGTCATTGAGAGCCCTTATTAGGGCTACTATGCTGAACAGTATATAGCTCATATGTAGGCAGGCAGGGCCCCAGAAGCTCAGAATATCGCATTTACCACCATATATACCAGCTACCAGAAGACAAGAGAGTCCTTATTATTAGGGCTACTATGCTGAACAGTATATAGCCCATATGTAGGCAGGCAGGGCCCCAGAAGCTCAGAATATCGCATTTACCACCATATATACCAGCTACCAGAAGACAAGAGAGTCCTTATTATTAGGGCTACTATGCTGAACAGTATATAGCCCATATGTAGGCAGGCAGGGCCCCAGAAGCTCAGAATATCGCATTTACCACCATATATACCAGCTACCAGAAGACAAGAGAGTCATTGAGAGTCCTTATTATTAGGGCTACTATGCTGAACAGTATATAGCCCATATGTAGGCAGGCAGGGCCCCAGAAGCTCAGAATATCGCATTTACCACCATATATACCAGCTACCAGAAGACAAGAGAGTCATTGAGAGCCCTTATTAGGGCTACTATGTTGAACAGTATATAGCTCATATGTAGGCAGGCAGGGCCCCAGAAGCTCAGAATATCGCATTTACCACCATATATACCAGCTACCAGAAGACAAGAGAGTCCTTATTATTAGGGCTACTATGCTGAACAGTATATAGCCCATATGTAGGCAGGCAGGGCCCCAGAAGCTCAGAATATCGCATTTACCACCATATATACCAGCTACCAGAAGACAAGAGAGTCATTGAGAGTCCTTATTATTAGGGCTACTATGCTGAACAGTATATAGCTCATATGTAGGCAGGCAGGGCCCCAGAAGCTCAGAATATCGCATTTACCACCATATATACCAGCTACCAGAAGACAAGAGAGTCATTGAGAGCCCTTATTAGGGCTACTATGTTGAACAGTATATAGCTCATATGTAGGCAGGCAGGGCCCCAGAAGCTCAGAATATCGCATTTACCACCATATATACCAGCTACCAGAAGACAAGAGAGTCATTGAGAGCCCTTATTAGGGCTACTATGCTGAACAGTATATAGCTCATATGTAGGCAGGCAGGGCCCCAGAAGCTCAGAATATCGCATTTACCACCATATATACCAGCTACCAGAAGACAAGAGAGTCCTTATTATTAGGGCTACTATGCTGAACAGTATATAGCCCATATGTAGGCAGGCAGGGCCCCAGAAGCTCAGAATATCGCATTTACCACCATATATACCAGCTACCAGAAGACAAGAGAGTCATTGAGAGTCCTTATTATTAGGGCTACTATGCTGAACAGTATATAGCCCATATGTAGGCAGGCCGGGCCCCAGAAGCTCAGAATATCGCATTTACCACCATATATACCAGCTACCAGAAGACAAGAGAGTCATTGAGAGTCCTTATTATTAGGGCTACTATGTTGAACAGTATATAGCTCATATGTAGGCAGGCAGGGCCCCAGAAGCTCAGAATATCGCATTTACCACCATATATACCAGCTACCAGAAGACAAGAGAGTCATTGAGAGTCCTTATTATTAGGGCTACTATGCTGAACAGTATATAGCTCATATGTAGGCAGGCAGGGCCCCAGAAGCTCAGAATATCGCATTTACCACCATATATACCAGCTACCAGAAGACAAGAGAGTCATTGAGAGCCCTTATTAGGGCTACTATGTTGAACAGTATGTAGCTAATATGTAGGCAGGCAGGGCCCCAGAAGCTCAGAATATCGCATTTACCACCATATATACCAGCTAACAGAAGACAAGAGAGTCATTGAGAGTCCTTATTATTAGGGCTACTATGCTGAACAGTATATAGCCCATATGTAGGCAGGCAAGGCCCCAGAAGCTCAGAATATCGCATTTACCACCATATATACCAGCTACCAGAAGACAAGAGAGTCATTGAGAGCCTTTATTAGGGCTACTATGCTGAACAGTATATAGCCCATATGTAGGCAGGCAGGGCCCCAGAAGCTCAGAATATCGCATTTACCACCATATATACCAGCTACCAGAAGACAAGAGAGTCATTGAGAGTCCTTATTATTAGGGCTACTATGCTGAACAGTATATAGCCCATATGTAGGCAGGCAGGGCCCCAGAAGCTCAGAATATCGCATTTACCACCATATATACCAGCTACCAGAAGACAAGAGAGTCATTGAGAGCCCTTATTAGGGCTACTATGCTGAACAGTATATAGCTCATATGTAGGCAGGCAGGGCCCCAGAAGCTCAGAATATCGCATTTACCACCATATATACCAGCTACCAGAAGACAAGAGAGTCCTTATTATTAGGGCTACTATGCTGAACAGTATATAGCCCATATGTAGGCAGGCAGGGCCCCAGAAGCTCAGAATATCGCATTTACCACCATATATACCAGCTACCAGAAGACAAGAGAGTCCTTATTATTAGGGCTACTATGCTGAACAGTATATAGCCCATATGTAGGCAGGCAGGGCCCCAGAAGCTCAGAATATCGCATTTACCACCATATATACCAGCTACCAGAAGACAAGAGAGTCCTTATTATTAGGGCTACTATGCTGAACAGTATATAGCCCATATGTAGGCAGGCAGGGCCCCAGAAGCTCAGAATATCGCATTTACCACCATATATACCAGCTACCAGAAGACAAGAGAGTCCTTATTATTAGGGCTACTATGCTGAACAGTATATAGCTCATATGTAGGCAGGCAGGGCCCCAGAAGCTCAGAATATCGCATTTACCACCATATATACCAGCTACCAGAAGACAAGAGAGTCCTTATTATTAGGGCTACCATGCTGAACAGTATATAGCCCATATGTAGGCAGGCAGGGCCCCAGAAGCTCAGAATATCGCATTTACCACCATATATACCAGCTACCAGAAGACAAGAGAGTCATTGAGAGTCCTTATTATTAGGGCTACTATGCTGAACAGTATATAGCCCATATGTAGGCAGGCAGGGCCCCAGAAGCTCAGAATATCGCATTTACCACCATATATACCAGCTACCAGAAGACAAGAGAGTCATTGAGAGCCCTTATTAGGGCTACTATGCTGAACAGTATATAGCCCATATGTAGGCAGGCAGGGCCCCAGAAGCTCAGAATATCGCATTTACCACCATATATACCAGCTACCAGAAGACAAGAGAGTCATTGAGAGTCCTTATTATTAGGGCTACTATGCTGAACAGTATATAGCCCATATGTAGGCAGGCAGGGCCCCAGAAGCTCAGAATATCGCATTTACCACCATATATACCAGCTACCAGAAGACAAGAGAGTCATTGAGAGTCCTTATTATTAGGGCTACTATGCTGAACAGTATATAGCTCATATGTAGGCAGGCAGGGCCCCAGAAGCTCAGAATATCGCATTTACCACCATATATACCAGCTACCAGAAGACAAGAGAGACATTGAGAGTCCTTATTATTAGGGCTACTATGCTGAACAGTATATAGCTCATATGTAGGCAGGCAGGGCCCCAGAAGCTCAGAATATCGCATTTACCACCATATATACCAGCTACCAGAAGACAAGAGAGTCATTGAGAGTCCTTATTATTAGGGCTACTATGCTGAACGGTATATAGCTCATATGTAGGCAGGCAGGGCCCCAGAAGCTCAGAATATCGCATTTACCACCATATATACCAGCTACCAGAAGACAAGAGAGTCATTGAGAGCCCTTATTAGGGCTACTATGTTGAACAGTATATAGCTCATATGTAGGCAGGCAGGGCCCCAGAAGCTCAGAATATCGCATTTACCACCATATATACCAGCTACCAGAAGACAAGAGAGTCATTGAGAGCCCTTATTAGGGCTACTATGCTGAACAGTATATAGCTCATATGTAGGCAGGCAGGGCCCCAGAAGCTCAGAATATCGCATTTACCACCATATATACCAGCTACCAGAAGACAAGAGAGTCATTGAGAGTCCTTATTATTAGGGCTACTATGCTGAACAGTATATAGCCCATATGTAGGCAGGCAGGGCCCCAGAAGCTCAGAATATCGCATTTACCACCATATATACCAGCTACCAGAAGAAAAGAGAGTCATTGAGAGTCCTTATTATTAGGGCTACTATGTTGAACAGTATATAGCTCATATGTAGGCAGGCAGGGCCCCAGAAGCTCAGAATATCGCATTTACCACCATATATACCAGCTAACAGAAGACAAGAGAGTCATTGAGAGTCCTTATTATTAGGGCTACTATGCTGAACAGTATATAGCCCATATGTAGGCAGGCAGGGCCCCAGAAGCTCAGACTATCGCATTTACCACCATATATACCAGCTATCAGAAGACAAGAGAGTCATTGAGAGCCCTTATTAGCGCTACTATGCTGAACAGTATATAGCCCATATGTAGGCAGGCAGGGCCCCAGAAGCTCAGAATATCGCATTTACCACCATATATACCAGCTACCAGAAGACAAGAGAGTCATTGAGAGTCCTTATTATTAGGGCTACTATGCTGAACAGTATATAGCTCATATGTAGGCAGGCAGGGCCCCAGAAGCTCCCCTTTCTGCTGGGGTGACACACTGTAACAAACCTCCTCCTGTAAGCTTCCCTGACTGCTGGGGTGACACACTGTAACAAACCTCCTCCTGTAAGCTTCCCTGACTGCTGGGGTGACACAATGTAACAAACCTCCTCCTGTAAGCTTCCCTGACTGCTGGGGTGACACACTGTAACAAACCTCCTCCTGTAAGCTTCCCTGACTGCTGGGGTGACACAATGTAACAAACCTCCTCCTGTAAGCTTCCCTGACTGCTGGGGTGACACACTGTAACAAACCTCCTCCTGTAAGCTTCCCTTACTGCTGGGATGACACACTGTAACAAACCTCCTCCTGTAAGCTTCCCTTACTGCTGGAGTGACACACTGTAACAAACCTCCTCCTGTAAGCTTCCCCGACTGCTGGGGTGACACACTGTAACAAACCTCCTCCTGTAAGCTTCCCTTACTGCTGGGGTGACACACTGTAACAAACCTCCTCCTGTAAGCTTCCCTTACTGCTGGGGTAACACACTGTAACAAACCTCCTCCTGTAAGCTTCCCCGACTGCTGGGGTGACACACTGTAACAAACCTCCTCCTGTAAGCTTCCCTTACTGCTGGGGCGACACACTGTAACAAACCTCCTCCTGTAAGCTTCCCTGACTGCTGGGGTGACACACTGTAACAAACCTCCTCCTGTAAGCTTCCCTGACTGCTGGGGTGACACACTGTAACAAACCTCCTCCTGTAAGCTTCCCTGACTGCTGGGGTGACACACTGTAACAAACCTCCTCCTGTAAGCTTCCCTTACTGCTGGGGTGACACACTGTAACAAACCTCCTCCTGTAAGCTTCCCTGACTGCTGGGGTGACACAATGTAACAAACCTCCTCCTTTAAGCTTCCCTGACTGCTGGGGTGACACACTGTAACAAACCTCCTCCTGTAAGCTTCCCTGACTGCTGGGGTGACACACTGTAACAAACCTCCTCCTGTAAGCTTCCCTTACTGCTGGGGTGACACACTGTAACAAACCTCCTCCTGTAAGCTTCCCTTACTGCTGGAGTGACACACTGTAACAAACCTCCTCCTGTAAGCTTCCCCGACTGCTGGGGTGACACACTGTAACAAACCTCCTCCTGTAAGCTTCCCTTACTGCTGGGGTGACACACTGTAACAAACCCCCTCCTGTAAGCTTCCCTGACTGCTGGAGTGACACACTGTAACAAACCTCCTCCTGTAAGCTTCCCTTACTGCTGGGGTGACACACTGTAACAAACCTCCTCCTGTAAGCTTCCCTTACTGCTGGGGTGACACACTGTAACAAACCTCCTCCTGTAAGCTTCCCTTACTGCTGGGGTAACACACTGTAACAAACCTCCTCCTGTAAGCTTCCCCGACTGCTGGGGTGACACACTGTAACAAACCTCCTCCTGTAAGCTTCCCCGACTGCTGGGGTGACACACTGTAACAAACCTCCTCCTGTTAGCTTCCCTTACTGCTGGGGTGACACACTGTAACAAACCTCCTCCTGTAAGCTTCCCTGACTGCTGGGGTGACACACTGTAACAAACCTCCTCCTGTAAGCTTCCCTGACTGCTGGGGTGACACACTGTAACAAACCTCCTCCTGTAAGCTTCCCCGACTGCTGGGGTGACACACTGTAACAAACCTCCTCCTTTAAGCTTCCCTTACTGCTGGGGTGACACAATGACACAAGAGGACATGTCTGACCACATCTCACACACACACACACACAATGACAATTAGGGGTGGGGTCTATTTATTTTCCCCCTTGCCTATGCCATCTGTGGTTGTCATAGGCAACGTGATTTTAAGGGGTGCAGAATTTTGTTCTTCTTTTTTGTACAGTTTGGCTTGGGGTCCATGGCAATGTAGAGGAAAGAAGGTTTCCTTGTTTTGTATCACTTTACGTAGAAGTTATATTGTGTTTGGAGTGTATTGTTGAGTGGCTGTGATAGTGGCGTAATAGTGCGACTTGGGCGCGTTATATGCACCCAGACATGCTTCCCCTGCTGTCCCAGTTGCATTCCAGCAGTGTTGGCATCATTTTCTGATGTTTCAGGGTGGACTTGGTGACCTCCAAGTGGTCGAATTGAGATTTCCAAGTGGCGAGCATTTTTTTCCCATAGACTATAATGGGATTCGATAATCGGTCGAATAGTCGAGTAACGCGGTCTATTCGAATCGAAATTCGAAATTTCGAATATTTCACTACTCGCTCATCTCTAATTAGAGATCAAAGTTGTTAACATTACGTTTCTATCCATAAATTCAATAATGAATTGCAATAGATTTCCATATGGATTAGCGGCAAATATGACACCAGTGTGGACTTTCCCCTTCCTGGCATGGTGGTCTATGTAGAATGACTATTCCAATTGCCTGATCTCTGGTGACCTGGATGTTGCGGAATGGGATAATAAGTGAAAACACAGAATATTTCATTTCTGCTGGAACTGATGGCTGACCCCAGATGGACCTGAGAAGAAGCACTGACTCATGCTCCCCCGTCCCCCGCACATCGTAGTTGCTATTTCTAGCGCGCATTGAGTAATGGCTGAATTTTCACTTTGGTCACTTGCCAGCACACCGGCCGACATCACATCCTGCAGAGAGGAGCGTGAGGCTTGCATGCTAGAAGAGAGAATGGCCTTTGTTGGGTATCTGAGTAATATTCCTTGTATAAACTCACAAGCACACAGTATATTTCAAAGCCGGGAGAGGCGATGGCTGGTGATCTGGATTATGGAAGCTGTCAGACGCTCTCCGCATGTCCAATAGATTACCGTCGCCTGACGTCACTGCGCTACAATTAGGAGCAATGCTGATGCTGTGCTCAGATATCCGACCGCTGGAAACTTCCAGCTCAATAGTATGGTCAAAGAAGCCTTTTTAATGATAGTAACACATCTGCATAGAATGCTAGAGGTCTCCTTTAATAAAAGAATGCATTTTTAGAGTCAAAGGAGACAACTTTGAGGCTGATTCATCATTAGCAGCAGGTAGCGACAGATGAGCGTCTGTAGCAGGCATTTTCAGAGCGCCCGCTAGTAGTCACTGTGCTCGGCCGTGAGTCGCTACTTTATAGCGACTCAGTCGCTGTTCAGTAATGTTGAATACATTGTGAGGAGTCGCTATTTGACCAGTACAGCGCTGTATGGGAGCGCATGTTAGCGACTGGTCATAGCGACTGACTCATACCATATTCAGCAAAAAAACAGCCTCACAAATCTCTGGCGCTGAAAAATACTTGTTTGAAGCCCAGAGCGCAGGAGGCGGTGTGTTTAAAGTCTGTTTTCAAGCATCTATCCACTAGTAACAAAGCAAAAACATATGGAATTACATTGTAACAACATTGTAACATGAACACTTTAATGGCAGACCTGTAATGTCATTTCTGAGGAAATGACACCCTGACTGCTGGGGTGACACACTGTAACAAACCTCCTCCTGTAAGCTTCCCTTACTGCTGGGATGACACACTGTAACAAACCTCCTCCTGTAAGCTTCCCTTACTGCTGGAGTGACACACTGTAACAAACCTCCTCCTGTAAGCTTCCCCGACTGCTGGGGTGACACACTGTAACAAACCTCCTCCTGTAAGCTTCCCTTACTGCTGGGGTGACACACTGTAACAAACCTCCTCCTGTAAGCTTCCCTTACTGCTGGGGTAACACACTGTAACAAACCTCCTCCTGTAAGCTTCCCCGACTGCTGGGGTGACACACTGTAACAAACCTCCTCCTGTAAGCTTCCCTTACTGCTGGGGCGACACACTGTAACAAACCTCCTCCTGTAAGCTTCCCTGACTGCTGGGGTGACACACTGTAACAAACCTCCTCCTGTAAGCTTCCCTGACTGCTGGGGTGACACACTGTAACAAACCTCCTCCTGTAAGCTTCCCTGACTGCTGGGGTGACACACTGTAACAAACCTCCTCCTGTAAGCTTCCCTTACTGCTGGGGTGACACACTGTAACAAACCTCCTCCTGTAAGCTTCCCTGACTGCTGGGGTGACACAATGTAACAAACCTCCTCCTTTAAGCTTCCCTGACTGCTGGGGTGACACACTGTAACAAACCTCCTCCTGTAAGCTTCCCTGACTGCTGGGGTGACACACTGTAACAAACCTCCTCCTGTAAGCTTCCCTTACTGCTGGGGTGACACACTGTAACAAACCTCCTCCTGTAAGCTTCCCTTACTGCTGGAGTGACACACTGTAACAAACCTCCTCCTGTAAGCTTCCCCGACTGCTGGGGTGACACACTGTAACAAACCTCCTCCTGTAAGCTTCCCTTACTGCTGGGGTGACACACTGTAACAAACCCCCTCCTGTAAGCTTCCCTGACTGCTGGAGTGACACACTGTAACAAACCTCCTCCTGTAAGCTTCCCTTACTGCTGGGGTGACACACTGTAACAAACCTCCTCCTGTAAGCTTCCCTTACTGCTGGGGTGACACACTGTAACAAACCTCCTCCTGTAAGCTTCCCTTACTGCTGGGGTAACACACTGTAACAAACCTCCTCCTGTAAGCTTCCCCGACTGCTGGGGTGACACACTGTAACAAACCTCCTCCTGTAAGCTTCCTCGACTGCTGGGGTGACACACTGTAACAAACCTCCTCCTGTTAGCTTCCCTTACTGCTGGGGTGACACACTGTAACAAACCTCCTCCTGTAAGCTTCCCTGACTGCTGGGGTGACACACTGTAACAAACCTCCTCCTGTAAGCTTCCCTGACTGCTGGGGTGACACACTGTAACAAACCTCCTCCTGTAAGCTTCCCCGACTGCTGGGGTGACACACTGTAACAAACCTCCTCCTTTAAGCTTCCCTTACTGCTGGGGTGACACAATGACACAAGAGGACATGTCTGACCACATCTCACACACACACACACACAATGACAATTAGGGGTGGGGTCTATTTATTTTCCCCCTTGCCTATGCCATCTGTGGTTGTCATAGGCAACGTGATTTTAAGGGGTGCAGAATTTTGTTCTTCTTTTTTGTACAGTTTGGCTTGGGGTCCATGGCAATGTAGAGGAAAGAAGGTTTCCTTGTTTTGTATCACTTTACGTAGAAGTTATATTGTGTTTGGAGTGTATTGTTGAGTGGCTGTGATAGTGGCGTAATAGTGCGACTTGGGCGCGTTATATGCACCCAGACATGCTTCCCCTGCTGTCCCAGTTGCATTCCAGCAGTGTTGGCATCATTTTCTGATGTTTCAGGGTGGACTTGGTGACCTCCAAGTGGTCGAATTGAGATTTCCAAGTGGCGAGCATTTTTTTCCCATAGACTATAATGGGATTCGATAATCGGTCGAATAGTCGAGTAACGCGGTCTATTCGAATCGAAATTCGAAATTTCGAATATTTCACTACTCGCTCATCTCTAATTAGAGATCAAAGTTGTTAACATTACGTTTCTATCCATAAATTCAATAATGAATTGCAATAGATTTCCATATGGATTAGCGGCAAATATGACACCAGTGTGGACTTTCCCCTTCCTGGCATGGTGGTCTATGTAGAATGACTATTCCAATTGCCTGATCTCTGGTGACCTGGATGTTGCGGAATGGGATAATAAGTGAAAACACAGAATATTTCATTTCTGCTGGAACTGATGGCTGACCCCAGATGGACCTGAGAAGAAGCACTGACTCATGCTCCCCCGTCCCCCGCACATCGTAGTTGCTATTTCTAGCGCGCATTGAGTAATGGCTGAATTTTCACTTTGGTCACTTGCCAGCACACCGGCCGACATCACATCCTGCAGAGAGGAGCGTGAGGCTTGCATGCTAGAAGAGAGAATGGCCTTTGTTGGGTATCTGAGTAATATTCCTTGTATAAACTCACAAGCACACAGTATATTTCAAAGCCGGGAGAGGCGATGGCTGGTGATCTGGATTATGGAAGCTGTCAGACGCTCTCCGCATGTCCAATAGATTACCGTCGCCTGACGTCACTGCGCTACAATTAGGAGCAATGCTGATGCTGTGCTCAGATATCCGACCGCTGGAAACTTCCAGCTCAATAGTATGGTCAAAGAAGCCTTTTTAATGATAGTAACACATCTGCATAGAATGCTAGAGGTCTCCTTTAATAAAAGAATGCATTTTTAGAGTCAAAGGAGACAACTTTGAGGCTGATTCATCATTAGCAGCAGGTAGCGACAGATGAGCGTCTGTAGCAGGCATTTTCAGAGCGCCCGCTAGTAGTCACTGTGCTCGGCCGTGAGTCGCTACTTTATAGCGACTCAGTCGCTGTTCAGTAATGTTGAATACATTGTGAGGAGTCGCTATTTGACCAGTACAGCGCTGTATGGGAGCGCATGTTAGCGACTGGTCATAGCGACTGACTCATACCATATTCAGCAAAAAAACAGCCTCACAAATCTCTGGCGCTGAAAAATACTTGTTTGAAGCCCAGAGCGCAGGAGGCGGTGTGTTTAAAGTCTGTTTTCAAGCATCTATCCACTAGTAACAAAGCAAAAACATATGGAATTACATTGTAACAACATTGTAACATGAACACTTTAATGGCAGACCTGTAATGTCATTTCTGAGGAAATATATAAAAAATGAAAAAATTATGAAAAAACTGCTATTTCAATGCCAGAAGAGGTCACAGAATTATTTGTGATTTTTTTGTTAAAAAAAAAACAAAAAACAAAAACCCTGTTTAAAGAGAAGAAAAGGATCGTCCATTGAAATGTATGGGAGAGCAACAGGTAGCGAGAGGTTATACCTGGCGCTGTGCAAGGCTGAACGCCGGCGCTGTTCGCTGAGGCTGTAAAAATGATGAATCAGACGCTACATGGCGCTATCCCAGTCACTAAACAGATTCTGCTTGATAAATGTGTAATTGTGTGCCGTGTCCGGCGTTCACCAGTCGCTACCTCTCATTAACCAGGCGCTACCTGACGCTATCCCTTCTTAAATAAGGGCCTTTGAGTGATTTTCCAGCAAATGGGTGCTGGCAGGGGTCACACAGGCCCTTGTGTACTGTGCCCAGCTTTATATACTATGGGGTTTATTCATCAAGGGATAGCGGCAGGTAGTGCCTTGTAAGCAACAGGTAGCGTCTGGTGAACGCTGGGCGCTGTACACAAAACCACATTTATGAAGGCGATTCTGGTGAGCGACCCTAACAGCGTCCAATTCATCATTACAGGCGGCTCAGCGTATAGCGCCGGAGCTCTGGCTTGCAGAGCGCCAGGTATTACCTGTCGCTACCTGTCGCTCTTCCATACATTTCAATGGACGTTCCTTTTCTTCTGTTTAAAAAGGGTTTTTTGTGTTTAGTTTTTTTTCTCTAAAATAATTGTGTCACCTCTCCTGGCCAGTTCCTGGTCATTTTTGAAAACTTTTTTGATTTTTAATATTTTTATGCAGAATTGTCATTACAGGTCTGGCATTAAAGTATTAATGTCACAGTGTTACAACAATGTAATTCCATGTGTTTTTGCTTTGTTACTGGTGGATATGTGTTCAAAAACAGACTTTAATCACACAACGTCTGCCGCTCTATGCTATAGCGACCAGATCCACAGATCCAGAGCACCGACGCTGTGTGTGTCTGTTTTTTTTGTTGAATATGGTGTGAGTCGATGAGAGTCGGTCGCAATGAGCTGGCGCTACCTCTCGCTCCCTGCAACGCTGTACTGGTGTTAGAACGCCCAACATACATCTCATTCATCAATGCCGGCCAGGTTACTACAGTGACTCTATTACAGCGCCAATCACAGCTTCTACTAGCAGACGCTCTTAGCGCCTCTGCACAGATGCTCATCTGCTGATACCTAGCACTAGTAATGAATCACCCTGCCCATTGCACATCACATGCAGGCAGGGCGCCTTTTTAACCAGCCCAGTGTTACGAATCCTAATGTTTAAAGCTGAACAAAATCTAGGATTTTTACTATCCCAGTTTTGATCCTTGTCCTTGTGGGCATCCCAATTTAGTGTTAATGTGTAACCCCTTAATTGCCCTTAAAAACATACTTTTCCCCAGTCACATGGCGCATGCACAGGCTCTCATCCAATCAGTTCTGTATGTGTGTCATATACGCTCCAGAGCTCTGTATGTGTATGTTGTGCATTTTAATGGCCAGCAAACGTCTCTTTTTAGACACGAGAGCATGGCTCAGCCCAGAGATGTTGGGGATGCAGCCAGCATTGTTTACCTCACTGTGGGAGCCAGGGCAGAGGTGAGTTTTCCAGTAACCTAGGGAATTTCCGATATAGGATGCCCCAGGGGAAGGCCAGTGGCTTGCTGGGCACCTCTCACTGGCCACTGCTCTCCATCTGAGTGTACCCATGATGGCTATTCAGATAGGTCTGAAGCAGGAGTGTGTGTCAGATGCAGGGATGCCATCAGCAGAGCATTGAAAATGCAGAATTGGTGCGAAACCCACCAGAAGGCCTAGTAAAACCCACCTTTCCCCCAATGGTACATGCACAGGTTCTCATCCAATCAGATCCCTTTTCAGTGTTCCCATCCTTCTGCAAAGGGCACATTCCCCTGGTCCAACGGCGCATGTACAGGCTCTCATCCAATCAGATCCCTTTGCAGTGTTTCCATCCTTCGGCAAAGGGCACATTCCCCTGGTCCAACGGCACATGCACAGGCTCTCATCCAATCAGATCCCTTTGCAGTGTTTCCATCCTTCGGCAAAGGGCACATTCCCCTGGTCCAAAGGCGCATGTACAGGCTCTCGTTGAACCAGAGCCGCCTGCCTTGACCAGGTCATTCGGCAAATAGCATTGATTGTTTTCAATGGGGAGCGTGCATTGACGCATTCCCCTTATCCTCGGTGGCATGCGTGCTCCCACCCCAGCCTGTCTGAATGGCTTGGGCAAGCGCACACCACCATGGATGCAGGCAGTGCGACAGCGTGCCTCCCCATTCAAGACAATCAGAGCTGTTTGCCGAATGACCTAGTAAAGGACCGGGGGGAGGTGAGGGCTTCCTGATTCGGGATGCCCCTGGGGGAAAGTCAGCGACTGGCCCTGGAATCTTTTAGATTCTATAAATTTTTTGTGTAAAAGAAATGCCCCTTTAACTAAAGTAAAAACATATAGAATGATATAGGTCTCTTATACCAAATTAACGCACTTTTAGAATACAGGAAAACACAGCATATCTGTGTGTCATGCTAAAAGTCTCCTTTACCAAAATGATATGTGAATAAAGAGTAAAAGGAGACGTGTGTATAATTCTATAGGTCTCCTTACATATGACCTATTTAGCGCTGTACTGGTGTTAGAGCACCCAACATACATCACATTCATCAATGCGGGCCAGGTTACTACAGCGACTGAGGCGCTCTGTTACAGCACCCAATACCCGCTTACAGCGTCTACTAGCGGTCGCTCTAAGTGTTATAAAGTTATACAGACGCTCATCTGCCAATACCTGGCGCTAGTAATGAATCAGCCTCCACGTCATTCCATTTGTTTTCGCTTTGTTACTGGTGTATATGTGTTCAAAAAAAAAGATTTTGAACACACAGCGCTCTATATGTAGTTCTTTGTTAAATATGGCGTGGAGCGCCGAGTGCTGAACGCACTGAGCTGGAGCTACCTCTCGCTCCCTGCAGCGTTATACTGTTGTTAGAGCGCCCAACACACATCATATTCATCAGTGGCGGCCAGGTTACTACAGCGAACGCAACGCTAGGTTACAGCGCCCGATACCCACTTACAGTGTCTACTAGTGGTCGCTCTAAGCGCCGCTATACAGACGCTCATCTGGCAATACCTGGCGCTAGTAGTGAATCAGCCTCCACGTATAAAATAATAGTATAAAATAATAAAATAAATGAATGTAACAACGCCAATACTACTCTACAGACATATACAGTAATGACTTTATATAGCAGCTATTATTATATTGCAGCACATACATTAGCAGTCATATTAATGTAGGGCTGTCTGGAATTTCGACTATGGAGAGTAGGTTTCATCATCATCAGTTACAAGGTGCCTAATGTGAGATGTTTGCATTGGAGGAATGCGTGGGCGGCTCTTCCGAAATATTTCCCTCTGGAAATCTTCCAGCTCAGCGCAGGCCCGTCATAGCAGACGGATGGAAAAAGTAACTTTGCAGGTGAGACCCCATCACTAGGCTTTTTCAGCCACGGCTACAAATAGTGTGTCTGGAATTTGCCTTTGGTCTGTTGGGATGCAGATTTTTTTTTTGTAGGAATATTCTGGTCGTGTATCTGAATCCCATTCAAGTCTAGAGAGGGGAAATTCTGGCAGCGGGTTCTGGTCTCTGAAAAGCAATGATGGGAAAACCAAACACGCGAGGAACCTTGTCCTGATTAAAGAGTCAGAGGTTCAATTTCGCAAAATTCTGTTGTTTCAAGTAATAGAGCTGGCCAGATAATTATTACTGGTAATTATAATGTAAGAAGAAATTCACTCTTTAGCTAATTGTATGAGTACAGATAAAAGTAGTGGTGAACTTTAGCCACGCAAAGACTTCTGCCCAAACCCGCTGTATTGTTTTTTTACCACCATCCAAATAAACATTTCTAAATGTGCCTGTTGTAGAGGAGCATCTTCGCGGAATTTCAGAAATAGAAGAATATTAAAAAAAAGAAAACACTTTCATTCTAAACTACTTTCTATGTAACAGTATGGGTCAGTGATGGGAAAACTTTTAGGGGCCGAGTGCCCAAACTCCAACTCAAAACTTTATAAGTGCCACCACAATTTAACCTGATGGCTCTGGTGCCAGGGGGAGGTTGAAACGCCCTGTTGAAAGGGATACTAAAGTTTACTACACCACTTCAGAGGTCCACTAGATGTTCCAACGCATTGGATGTTGTTGACTACTACTTCTTCAGGAGGGAAATGCTATGGGATATGTATACATCAAAGTGACCTCTGGACCTCATTGTCTATAAACCTATAAATTAAGTATTTCCATTTGACAACATCGATAACAAGATACTGTGGGGGTGGGGAACCAGAATGGGTGGAAATGAGAGTAATGTGTATGTGTAGAAGCATGTGCAGTAAAGTAAAGTGAGTTGCTTATACGCATGTCTTGTCGTATTTCGAGGATACTTTTGAAAGCACTGAAGTGGTCATTGGTAAGGGGAAGCGTGTTCCAGAGAAGGAAAGATACACATGAGAAGCTCTGGGGAGGAGAATTCCACACAATTCCTGTTCAGAAGGCTACAGTCAGTTGTAAGACAAAATATTCAGTCTGGATTCAAAAACCATAAGGTAAAAAGTCAGGATAGGCTAAGGCTTAGATTAAAGTGGACCAACACCCAGGATTTTCACTATCCTGGGTGTTGGTCCACTTCCACGATCGGGGTGCCCCGCTGTGTGAAATCCCCCAGAAAGCCCCAAAAAACTTACCTCACTGCCGACGGACAAGCTGAGGCCGCCGCCGCCTCCTCTCGCGTGTCCCTCTTACAGGGACCATTCACAAACGGCCGGCGCGGGTGCGCGCCCTTCTAGATGGACGCGCAGCGGACCGCGCATGTGCCGTTGGAACGGGAGAAGGTAAGGTTTGTGGGCGTCTGGGGGGTTTCACACAGCGGGGCATCCAGATTTCGGATGCCCCGCGGGGAGGGAGCTGATCGGCCCCGGAATCTTATAGATTCCTGGGCCGATCAGCGGTGGGTGTTGGTCCACTTTAAGATTTCCTCCCTTACCCAACAATGTTATCAGTCTGAGGTCAGATAAAGGATATCCTCCTGTTATCGAGCATGACTCTCCAGCACAGAACCGGTCTTCCATATTTTCCCATGACAGGAAGCTATATCCGGACAGGGTCACTAATAGGATATCCTTTGTATTTAAATGATCAATATAGATTTACAATGAGTCAGACTGAAGCTCTGGGTACATAATTACCATATAATGGGAAGTTACAGTAGGTTGGGTGGAGTTTGATTATTATGCTGCTGTGAAAGCTCAGAGGAAGTTGGCGCCACCCGCTGAAATAGCAAGAGAAAAAAATCTCCTGTCCACTATTATGAAACGATAACCACAGAGGAAGTGACGAGTCACTCAGTTTCCATACAGTCACTGATGCTCAATCTCATAAACTGTTGACCTTAGACCTAAATACAGAGGATATTTACCCAGAGCTGATGTGGATTGTCCTCTGCTGGCCACGGTTTCCTCCAGCTTTCAATACATTATAAATTAATTACTCCAAATTTCCTTAACAATTACCTCATAAAAGGAATGGTATTGATTAGGTTTTAACATTCTTCTATTTTTCTAATGTGTTTCGCATATTCAGCTTCCTCAGGGAAGGGGACTGACAGTATTTAAAACTTTTTTGATCTTGCTTGACATTCAGGGCTTCAAATCCATGCCACAAATTATTTAAAAGCGTAGTCACATGTAAGTAAGGGGTATTTACTAAGTTATGTAGAGGGTTTTCACCTTATTTATAGAGCTTTATTATCCTAGCCTCAAATGGGGTGTAAAGCACCAGGAAGAGGTGAGTTGTTCTGTACCAATTCAGGTTTCTTCTTCATGGAGGGGGGAGGGGTCCGATCACCCAGGCTCTTCTGGTTTCAGGAGAGGGCCCAGAGTAGGCCCTCTCTCCCCACTTCCACCTTTGCTGCACCGCTGCCTCTAGCCCCACCTTCTTAGGGGACAGGGCGGTCTCTCTAGTCCATCACATGGGATCCTCTGATTCCCATGTCTCCCCACCCCTCCTAACGATCACCGCATCTGTCATTGGATCCACAAGGGACACAGGAGCTGACGATCGGAGGTGAGTAAAGAAAAAAACCTTTTTTTTTAATTAAATTACATTTTGTCTCAAAGATTGGGTGTGTTTTTTTACAGCTTTGATTACCCGTTGTGAATTGGTAAGGGATCCATGAGACCCCTATATCAGTTCCCAAGGCTCGGAATCTGGCAAGTCATCTGCTGCTAGCGGCTGCTGAAAATAATAATATATAATTGGGAAATCCATGGAAATCCCTTCAAAAATGACATATAGCGCAAAATATTGAAAAATGGTCCGGCAAATGAAAAATTTCAAGGTAAGCTGGCAGTTAAAGGGGTATTTCAATTGGATGCAGCTAGACAACTTAAAGAGGACCGAAACCCACCCTGGAGTCCATGAGACTCCAGGGCAGGCATACTCACTCCCCGCGGGGAACCACGATCGGGGTGCAACCCTGTGCAAAACCCTCCAGGTCGTCTGAAAACTCACCTTCGTTCCTGGTCCAATGGTGCATGCATTGGACCTGCTATACTTTTAGTCCGCGACAGGCATTTGTGAAAGGCCAGCGTAAGTACACACATTAATCGTTTCTTTTTTTATATGATTTTTGTTTCCACCTGCCGATGGTTAGAGGACGAATGATCGATGAACGTATTCTCATTGCTTAATAGCAGCATCTGTTTCCACGGATCAATTATAATTATTTTATTATTATTATTATTATTGTTTATTTATATAGCGCCATCATCTTCCGTAGCGCTTTACAAAGTAGTAATTACAGACAGGGTAGAAACATACGATACATATACCATTTCAAATGCAGTTTTACAGAGTTGACAATGGATATTGTGAGTACAAGATACAGTAGGGGAGAGAGCCCTGCCCTTGCGAGCTTACAGTCTAAAGGAAGAGGGGTGAAGACGAGGGGGAGGGATCACAAACAGTCAGTATTGAGCTTTGTGGCATGTGCTCTTTAGAAGATTGGTTAGGCCAGATTATATGCTTGTCTGAATAAGTGTGTTTTAAGGGCGCCTTTGAAGGTTTTGAGGGTTGTGGAGTGGCGGATTGGGTGCGGGAGGGCATTCCAGAAGATTGAAGTTGCACGTGAGAAGTCCTGGAGGCGGGTGTGAGAGGAGGTGACCAGGGTGGAGGACAGGAGAAGGTCGGCAGAAGAGCGGAGGCTGCGTCTAGGTTGATACTGTTGGATTAGAGATGAGATGTAGGGAGGGGCCTGGTTGGAGAGAGCCTTGTATGCGAGAGTTAGAGTTTTGAACAGGATTCGCTGTGGGACTGGCAGCCAGTGTAGGGATTGGCAGAGAGGCACAGAACTGGAGGAGCGAGAGGAGAGATGGATGAGGCGAGCAGCAGAGTTCAGGATAGATTGGAGGGGTGCCAGTCTGTTAGTTGGTAGGCCACAAAGAAGGATGTTGCAGTAATCCAGACGGGATATGACCAGGGCATGCACTAGCATTTTAGTGGTGTCAGGTGAGAGGAAAGGACGGATGCGGGAGATGTTTGTAAGTTGGAGGCGACAGAAGGTGGCCAGGGAGTGAATATGTGGTTTGAAAGAGAGGGCAGAGTCCTGAATGACTCCCAGGCACCGAGCTTGGGGAGTTGCTGTTATTGTGTGATTGTTGACAGAAATAGACGTGTTAGAGAGGGGAGGGGAGTTAGAGGGTGGGAAAATGACCAGTTCAGTCTTGTCCATGTTTAGCTTGAGGTAGCGAGATGACATGAATGAAGAAATAGCTGAGAGGCAGTTGGGGAGACGAGATAGTAGAGAGGAGAGATTGGGGCCTGAGAGATATATCTGAGTGTCATCCGCATAGAAGTGGTATTGGAAGCCTAGTGAAGTTATAAGTTTGCCAAGGCAGTGGGTGTAGACTGAGAAAAGTAGGGGGCCTAGGACAGAACCTTGTGGCACATCAACAGAAAGGGAACGTGAGGATGAGACCGTGTTAGAATAGAATACACTGAATGATCTATCAGAGAGGTAAGAGTTGAGCCAAGAGAGTGCAAGACCTTGAACCCCAAGAGAGGAGAGAATATCAATAAGCAGAGAGTGGTCGACAGTGTCAAAGGCTGAGGAGAGGTCAAGAAGGATAAGGATGGAGTAGTGACCTTTGCTTTTGGCAGTGAGCAGATCATTGGTGACTTTGGTGAGGGCAAAGTCACCAATTGCAGTTGCTTTAGCCATTTCTCATTCAAGAATTGTTCAGTGGAAATCCAGCATTTGTGCTTGTTAATTACATGGAGTGTGATTTATGAAGTGCAATCTGTGTCATTTTGTTGGCATTCGCGTCCACCTTGGCACAGCTATCTTTCCTGAGTAGCAGTGAATCGTTTGTTCTTAAAGAGGACCGTTTCTAGCGTTCGTTCTTAAAGAGGACCAAAACCCACCCTGAAGTCTATGAGACTCCAGGGCAGGCATACTCACTCCCCCCGATCGGGATGCCCCGCTGTGTGAAAACCCCCAGGTTGCCCGATAACTCACCTTCCCGGTCCAACGGCGCACGCGCGAGCAGCGGTCGCATCCCCGATATCCCTTTAGTAGGGAGCGTGCCCACGCCAGGCATTTGTGAATGGTCGGCACGAGTGCGCTCCCTGTTAGACGGTAGCGGAGGATGGGTCTGCCAGTGCGCTCAAATGCGCTGTTAGACAAGCTCCAGGATGAAGGGGCTCGAGCGGATCCGAGTGCGCTAATTGGATGAGCAGCAGCGCATGCATCGTAAGACCGGGAAGAGATGAGTTTGTTCGGGTGACCTGGGGGGTTTCACAGAGTGGGGCACCCCCGATTAAATTTATTTAATTTTTTTGAGTTTCTTTTCACTCCTTTTTATCGTTATAAAACACTTCAAGCCCAGCCAGTTCCTGCCATGGGAGTTATGCTAAATATTTGGTGAAGCCACTGTGACTTGCAGTGTCCTACATTTTTACCTGTACATTTGATGGCACATTTTGGCAGTTTAGGTACATTATTTTTCCAGTGATGTAAGGATTAGAGATGAGCGAGTAGTATTCGACCGAGTCGGTATTCGATCGAATACTACGCTATTCGTCATACTCGATTTCGATCGAGTACAGCGGCGATGGCGCACTCACAATTCGTTTCCCCTCACACCTTCCCTGGCGCGTTTTTTACACCAATCACCATGCAGGGGGGGTGGGACAGGTCCTGGGAGGACGCTGGCATCGCGAGAACGGCGTCTAGACGCATTGGCTGGAAAAACCATGTGACCTCGAATCTACAAAACTCAGCACTTCCTCTTCGTCAGCATTAGCAGCTTGAATTTAGTGAGGGATAGACGCTCACAGCAGGGAAAGACAGGCTGTAGCTGGCAGGGCCCCAGAAGCTCGGAATATCGCATTTACCACCATATATACCAGCTACCAGAAGACAAGAGAGTCATTAAGAGCCCTTATTAGGGCTACTACGCTGAACAGTATATGGCTCATATGTAGGCAGGCAGGGCCCCAGAAGCTCAGAATATCGCTTTTACCACCATATATACCAGCTACCAGAAGACAAGAGAGTCATTAAGAGCTCTTATTAGGGCTACTATGCTGAACGGTATATAGCTCATATGTAGGCAGGCAGGGCCCCAGAAGCTCAGAATATCGCTTTTACCACCATATATACCAGCTACCAGAAGACAAGAGAGTCATTAAGAGCTCTTATTAGGGCTACTATGCTGAACGGTATATAGCTCATATGTAGTCAGGCAGGGCCCCAGAAGCTCAGAATATCGCATTTACCACCATATATACCAGCTACCAGAAGACAAGAGAGTCATTGAGAGCCCTTATTAGGGCTACTATGTTGAACAGTATATAGCTCATATGTAGGCAGGCAGGGCCCCAGAAGCTCAGAATATCGCATTTACCACCATATATACCAGCTACCAGAAGACAAGAGAGTCATTGAGAGCCCTTATTAGGGCTACTATGCTGAACAGTATATAGCTCATATGTAGGCAGGCAGGGCCCCAGAAGCTCAGAATATCGCATTTACCACCATATATACCAGCTACCAGAAGACAAGAGAGTCATTGAGAGTCCTCATTATTAGGGCTACTATGCTGAACAGTATATAGCTCATATGTAGGCAGGCAGGGCCCCAGAAGCTCAGAATATCGCATTTACCACCATATATACCAGCTACCAGAAGACAAGAGAGTCATTGAGAGCCCTTATTAGGGCTACTATGTTGAACAGTATATAGCTCATATGTAGGCAGGCAGGGCCCCAGAAGCTCAGAATATCGCATTTACCACCATATATACCAGCTACCAGAAGACAAGAGAGTCATTGAGAGCCCTTATTAGGGCTACTATGCTGAACAGTATATAGCTCATATGTAGGCAGGCAGGGCCCCAGAAGCTCAGAATATCGCATTTACCACCATATATACCAGCTACCAGAAGACAAGAGAGTCATTGAGAGTCCTCATTATTAGGGCTACTATGCTGAACAGTATATAGCTCATATGTAGGCAGGCAGGGCCCCAGAAGCTCAGAATATCGCATTTACCACCATATATACCAGCTACCAGAAGACAAGAGAGTCATTGAGAGCCCTTATTAGGGCTACTATGTTGAACAGTATATAGCTCATATGTAGGCAGGCGGGGCCACAGAAGCTCAGAATATCGCATTTACCACCATATATACCAGCTACCAGAAGACAAGAGAGTTATTGAGAGTCCTTATTATTAGGGCTACTATGCTGAACAGTATATAGCTCATATGTAGGCAGGCAGGGCCCCAGAAGCTCAGAATATCGCATTTACCACCATATATACCAGCTACCAGAAGACAAGAGAGTCATTGAGAGTCCTCATTATTAGGGCTACTATGCTGAACAGTATATAGCTCATATGTAGGCAGGCAGGGCCCCAGAAGCTCAGAATATCGCATTTACCACCATATATACCAGCTACCAGAAGACAAGAGAGTCATTGAGAGCCCTTATTAGGGCTACTATGTTGAACAGTATATAGCTCATATGTAGGCAGGCGGGGCCACAGAAGCTCAGAATATCGCATTTACCACCATATATACCAGCTACCAGAAGACAAGAGAGTTATTGAGAGTCCTTATTATTAGGGCTACTATGCTGAACAGTATATAGCTCATATGTAGGCAGGCAGGGCCCCAGAAGCTCAGAATATCGCATTTACCACCATATATACCAGCTACCAGAAGACAAGAGAGTCATTGAGAGCCCTTATTAGGGCTACTATGCTGAACAGTATATAGCTCATATGTAGGCAGGCAGGGCTCCAGAACCTCAGAATATCGCATTTACCACCATATATACCAGCTACCAGAAGACAAGGGAGTCATTGAGAGTCCTTATTATTAGGGCTACTATGCTGAACAGTATATAGCTCATATGTAGGCAGGCAGGGCCCCAGAAGCTCAGAATATCGCATTTACCACCATATATACCAGCTACCAGAAGACAAGAGAGTCATTAAGAGCCCTTATTAGGGCTACTATGCTGAACGGTATATAGCTCATATGTAGGCAGGCAGGGCCCCAGAAGCTCAGAATATCGCTTTTACCACCATATATACCAGCTACCAGAAGACAAGAGAGTCATTGAGAGCCCTTATTAGGGCTACTATGCTGAACAGTATATAGCTCATATGTAGGCAGGCAGGGCCCCAGAAGCTCAGAATATCGCATTTACCACCATATATACCAGCTACCAGAAGACAAGAGAGTCATTGAGAGTCCTTATTATTAGGGCTACTATGCTGAACAGTATATAGCTCATATGTAGGCAGGCAGGGCCCCAGAAGCTCAGAATATCGCATTTACCACCATATATACCAGCTACCAGAAGACAAGAGAGTCATTAAGAGCCCTTATTAGGGCTACTATGCTGAACGGTATATAGCTCACATGTAGGCAGGCAGGGCCCCAGAAGCTCAGAATATCGCTTTTACCACCATATATACCAGCTACCAGAAGACAAGAGAGTCATTAAGAGCCCTTATTAGGGCTACTATGCTGAACAGTATATAGCTCATATGTAGGCAGGCAGGGCCCCAGAAGCTCAGAATATCGCTTTTACCACCATATATACCAGCTACCAGAAGACAAGAGAGTCATTGAGAGCCCTTATTAGGGCTACTATGCTGAACAGTATATAGCTCATATGTAGGCAGGCAGGGCCCCAGAAGCTCAGAATATCGCATTTACCACCATATATACCAGCTTCCAGAAGACAAGAGAGTCATTGAGAGCCCTTATTAGGGCTACTATGTTGAACAGTATATAGCTCATATGTAGGCAGGCAGGGCCCCAGAAGCTCAGAATATCGCATTTACCACCATATATACCAGCTACCAGAAGACAAGAGAGTCATTGAGAGTCCTTATTATTAGGGCTACTATGCTGAACAGTATATAGCTCATATGTAGGCAGGCAGGGCCCCAGAAGCTCAGAATATCGCTTTTACCACCATATATACCAGCTACCAGAAGACAAGAGAGTCATTGAGAGCCCTTATTAGGGCTACTATGCTGAACAGTATATAGCTCATATGTAGGCAGGCAGGGCCCCAGAAGCTCAGAATATCGCATTTACCACCATATATACCAGCTTCCAGAAGACAAGAGAGTCATTGAGAGCCCTTATTAGGGCTACTATGTTGAACAGTATATAGCTCATATGTAGGCAGGCAGGGCCCCAGAAGCTCAGAATATCGCATTTACCACCATATATACCAGCTACCAGAAGACAAGAGAGTCATTGAGAGTCCTTATTATTAGGGCTACTATGTTGAACAGTATATAGCTCATATGTAGGCAGGCAGGGCCCCAGAAGCTCAGAATATCGCATTTACCACCATATATACCAGCTACCAGAAGACAAGAGAGTCATTGAGAGCCCTTATTAGGGCTACTATGCTGAACAGTATATAGCTCATATGTAGGCAGGCAGGGCCCCAGAAGCTCAGAATATCGCATTTACCACCATATATACCAGCTACCAGAAGACAAGAGAGTCATTGAGAGCCCTTATTAGGGCTACTATGCTGAACAGTATATAGCTCATATGTAGGCAGGCAGGGCCCCAGAAGCTCAGAATATCGCATTTACCACCATATATACCAGCTACCAGAAGACAAGAGAGTCATTGAGAGTCCTTATTATTAGGGCTACTATGCTGAACAGTATATAGCTCATATGTAGGCAGGCAGGGCCCCAGAAGCTCAGAATATCGCATTTACCACCATATATACCAGCTACCAGAAGACAAGAGAGTCATTGAGAGCCCTTATTAGGGCTACTATGCTGAACAGTATATAGCTCATATGTAGGCAGGCAGGGCCCCAGAAGCTCAGAATATCGCATTTACCACCATATATACCAGCTACCAGAAGACAAGAGAGTCATTGAGAGTCCTTATTAGGGCTACTATGCTGAACGGTATATAGCTCATTCTAGCTATATACACACTGCACACAACGGCTGCTTTAGTGAGGGGTAGCTGCTGCTGGAATAGGGACAGAAGGACTTCAGTGGTGTATTAGCACCTATATACAAAACTATATACACTCTGCTCAAAACGGCTGCTTTAGTGAGGGGTAGCTGCTGCTGGAATAGGGACAGAAAGACTTCAGTGGTGTATTAGCACCTATATACAAAACTATATACACTCTGCACAAAACGGCTGCTTTAGTGAGGGGTAGCTGCTGCTGCTGGAATAGGGACAGAAAGACTTCAGTGGTGTATTAGCACCTATATACAAAACTATATTTTGCACTACTCTTTTGTGTCCTCTGTGCCAACAAAACACTGTTTTATACTCGGTGCGTATAGGCACCATTTCACCTTCTGGCAGTATACGGCTGTATAGCCAGGTGTTCTCCTAAAAAATATATTTATATTTGGCACTACTGTTTTGTGTCCTCTTTACCAACAAAACCCTGTTATATACCCGGTGCGTATAGGCACCATTTCACCTTCTGGCAGTATACGGCTGTATAGCCAGGTGTTCTCCTAAAAAATATATTTATATTTGGCACTACTGTTTTGTGTCCTCTTTACCAACAAAACCCTGTTATATACCCCGTTGCGTATAGGCACCATTTCACCTTCTGGCAGTATACGGCTGTATAGCCAGGTGTTCTCCTTAAAAATATATTTATATTTGGCTCTACTGTTTTGTGTCCTCTGTGCCAACAAAACACTGTTATATACCCAGTGCGTATTAGGCACCATTTCACCTTCTGGCAGTATACGGCTGTATAGCCAGGTGTTCTCCTTAAAAATATATTTATATTTGGCTCTACTGTTTTGTGTCCTCTGTGCCAACAAAAGACTGTTATATACCCGGTGCGTATAGGCACCATTTCACCTTCTGGCAGTATACGGCTGTATAGCCAGGTGTTCTCCTAAAAAATATATTTATATTTGGCATAACGCGTGGCCAAAAAAGTAAAACGTCTGAAATGCGGAGGGCTAGCGCAAAGGGACGTGGACGAGGACGGGGGCGCGGAAATGCTGGTGGGGGCACAAACCGCGTTGAAGCCAGTGGGGATACAATGCGTGCTGGTGAGGGGCAGCCAGCATTACGCTTATCCAGCTTCCCTGCCTTTATGGGACAGTTATGCGGGGGGCGGGGTACACCTCTGTTGAGGCCTGAGCAGCGTGAACAGGTGGTGCAATGGATGGCCGATAACGCTTCCAGTCACTTGTCCACCACCCAGTCATCCACACAGTCTCACTCTGACCCTCCTTCCTCCCAACCTGGCCAACAGAGTCAGCCCACCCTTGACCCCTCCCAGGACCTCTTTTCGGGTCCTTTTCCAGATGTGCTGCAAGAATCCCAGGAGCTAGCAGAGGAATTTGTTTGTAGTGATGCCCAAACACTTGAGTATCCGCCATCTGCTAGTGATGTGGACCCGGAACCAGCATCTGCTATCATGAGCGATGATGATGAGACGCAGTTGCCATCAAGGGAGGCTGTTGGAATGTCCAGTGGGCAGGAGGAGGAGCAGAGAGAGGAAGTGGAAGAGGAGGTGGTGGACGACGAAATGACCGACCCCACTTGGACAGGGGTGATGTCCAGCGGGGAAAGCAGTGGAGATGCGGTCTGCGCATCACCGAATAAGGCAGCAAGAGGCAGAGGACAGTCCAGAGGCAGAGGACAGTCCAGACAGAGAAGGCAGGCCACAGCCAGCAGGGCCGAAGCTCTTCCCGGCAGCAGGCAGTCGCGCGAAGCTCCCCCATCGAGGCCTCGTACTTCTGTGGTGTGGAGATTTTTTAATGTTTGCGCGGACGACAAACTGAGCGCGGTTTGCGCAATCTGCCACTCAAAACTGAGTAGGGGCTCTGAGAAGAGCAATCTGACCACCTCAGGCATGCGCCGTCACTTGGAAGTCAAGCACTGGGCTGAGTGGGAGAGAGCAAACGCAATACAACCTGCGCCCGGTCTTGCTGCCACTGCCTCTTCCCCTTTGTTGTGTGCTGCCACTGCGGTCCAGACCTCCAGCCAGGACACCTCCACATCTGCCTCTGCCTCGGCTACTTTGGGGCCTTCTCCTTCAGCCCCCCCTTCCCCCGCATCTTCGTCTGCACCTTCCATCTCCTCGTCCCATCAACTGTCCATCTCGCAGGCGTTCAACCGCAGGCGGAAGTACGCCTCCAGTCACCCCCAAGCCCAAGCCTTAACCTGCCTCATCTCCAAACTGCTGGCCCTGGAGATGTTGCCGTTTAGGCTTGTGGAGACGCAGGCCTTCCGCGACCTGATGGCGGCTGCCGCACCTCGCTATTCCGTCCCTAGCCGCCACTATTTTTCCCGGTGTGGCGTCCCCGCCCTGCACCAGCACGTGTCACGTAACATCAGGCGGGCCCTGAGGTACGCAGTCAGCGCAAAGGTCCACTTGACCACCGACTCGTGGACAAGCGCTTGCGGCCAAGGACGCTACATCTCTTTGACGGCACACTGGGTGAATGTTGTGGAAGCGGGGACGGGGTCGCAAACAGGGACGGCCTACATACCACCCCCGCCCAAGATTGCCAGCACGGGTTCTGATAGACCCCCCTCCTCTTCCTCCTCCTCCTCCTCCTCCTCCTCTGCCTTAACATCGCCCTCAGCCCCTAGCTGGAAGCGTTGCAGCACTGGCGCGGGGAGACGTCAGCAGGCGGTGCTTAAGTTCATCAGCTTGGGCGACAGGAAGCACAGCGCCGCAGAGGTGAGGCACGCCATATTGCAGCAGACAGAGATGTGGCTGTCGCCGCTGCAGCTAGGACCAGGCATGGTCGTGTGCGATAACGGCCGTAACCTGGTGGCGGCTCTGGAGCTTGCAGAACTCAATCACGTACCATGCCTGGCCCACGTTTTTAATTTGGTAGTACAAAAGTTTCTAAAGACTTACCCCAACCTGGCAGAGCTACTGGTCAAAGTGCGGCGCTTGTGCGCTCACTTTCGGAAGTCAACTGTAGCTGCTGCTAGCTTAAAAAAAATCCAGCAACGCCTCCATTTGCCTCAACATCGGCTGTTGTGCGACCTGCCCACTCGCTGGAATTCCACCTATTGCATGTTGGCCAGGGTGTGTGAGCAGCAGAGAGCATTGATGGAGTACCAGATGATGCATCCACGCGTGCATCCAACTCAGCTCCCTCAGTTTGCCAACCACGAGTGGCCATGGATGGCAGACATATGCAATGTATTGCGTATCTTTGAGGAGTCCACTAAGAAGGTCAGCAGCGAGGACGCTATAGTGAGCGTAACCATCCCGCTCCTATGCGTCCTTAAAGAATCGCTCATCGCAATAAGGGAGAACGCATTGCACACAGAGGAGACGGGGGTAGGAGGAGACGCAACGCAGGTAGACAGTCAGACCACACTTTTGTCTGCTGCTCGGTGGCAGTTGCAGGAGGAGGAGGATGAGGAGGAGGAGGACAACGTGGAGGTGGCTGTGGAAGAGGATGCTGGCGGCGAGAGTAGCAGTCAGGCTGTGTGCGTCCCATTGGTTCAGCGCGGATGGGGCGGAGAGGAGGAGGAAGAGGAGGAAATGGAAAATGATTCTTCTGGTGGGGGCAGTGACGTCATGCCTACTCAGAGTCTGGCACACATGGCTGACTTCATGCTGGGCTGCTTTTCCCGGGACATACGTGTTGTCCGGATATTGGAGAACAAACTATACTGGGCACTCCTGGACCCCCGGTATAAAGATAACTTCTCCTCTTTTATTCCGGTAGAGGAGAGGACGAATCGATTACTGGAATACCAGAGGGAACTCTTGCAGAACATGATGCAGATTTTCCCACCCAGCATCGCTGGCAGCAGAGAGGAGAGTGTCTCCCAGAGTCTGACAACATCGATCAGGCCCACAGCCACCAGGGGAACACTCTCCAAGGTGTGGGACACGTTCATGTCACCCCCTCGTGCAACTTCCATCACTGCGGGGCCCGCTATCAGCAGGAGGGACAAGTATCAGCGGATGTTGCGGGACTACCTGGCAGACCACACCCCTGTCCTCCCCGATCCCTCGGCGCCCTACACTTACTGGGTCTCCAAGTTGGACACGTGGCTGGAACTGGGGGCATTATAACCGATAAGCGCAGCCGCCTGTCAACCGACAGTGCCGACAGGCTGACGCTAATCAAAATGAACAGCAAGTGGATTGACCCGGACTTTGCTTGTACAACAGTGGAAAGCAGCCAAGAGTGAAGTGCCATCTGTATGAAGTGCCATTTCCTCCTCCTCCTCCTCCTCCTCCTCCTCCTTAACCGCCGTAGAATTGCTGTATTAATAAAAAAAATTATGGCTCACCTCTTGGGCTTAATACAATAAATTTTTAAGAGGTCTCAGCTCTTGGGCCTCCACACAATTTTTAAGAGGTCTCAGCTCTTGGGCCTCCACACAATTTTTAAGAGGTCTCAGCTCTTGGGCCTCCACACAATTTTTAAGAGGTCTCAGCTCTTGGGACTCCACACAATGTTTGAGAGGTCTCAGCTCTTGGGCCTCCACACAATTTTTAAGAGGTCTCAGCTCTTGGGACTCCACACAATTTTTAAGAGGTCTCAGCTCTTGGGCCTCCACACAATTTTTAAGAGGTCTCAGCTCTTGGGACTCCACACAATTTTTAAGAGGTCTCAGCTCTTGGGACTCCACACAATTTTCAAGAGGTCTCAGCTCTTGGGCTTCCACACAATGTTTGAGAGGTCTCAGCTCTTGGGACTCCACACAATTTTTAAGAGGTCTCAGCTCTTGGGCCTCCACACAATTTTTAAGAGGTCTCAGCTCTTGGGACTCCACACAATTTTTAAGAGGTCTCAGCTCTAAGCTTCCCTTACTGCTGGGGTGACACACTGTAACAAACCTCCTCCTGTAAGCTTCCCTTACTGCTGGGGTGACACACTGTAACAAACCTCCTCCTGTAAGCTTCCCTGACTGCTGGGGTGACACACTGTAACAAACCTCCTCCTGTAAGCTTCCCCGACTGCTGGGGTGACACACTGTAACAAACCTCCTCCTGTAAGCTTCCCTTACTGCTGGGGTGACACACTGTAACAAACCTCCTCCTGTAAGCTTCCTTTACTGCTGGGGGGACACAATGTAACAAACCTCCTCCTGTAAGCTTCCCTGACTGCTGGGGTGACACAATGTAACAAACCTCCTCCTTTAAGCTTCCCTTACTGCTGGGGTAACACACTGTAACAAACCTCCTCCTGTAAGCTTCCCTTACTGCTGGGGTGACACACTGTAACAAACCTCCTCCTGTAAGCTTCCCTTACTGCTGGGGTGACACACTGTAACAAACCTCCTCCTGTAAGCTTCCCTTACTGCTGGGGTAACACACTGTAACAAACCTCCTCCTGTAAGCTTCCCTGACTGCTGGGGTGACACAATGTAACAAACCTCCTCCTGTAAGCTTCCCTGACTGCTGGGGTGACACACTGTAACAAACCTCCTCCTGTAAGCTTCCCTTACTGCTGGGGTGACACACTGTAACAAACCTCCTCCTGTAAGCTTCCCTTACTGCTGGGGTGACACACTGTAACAAACCTCCTCCTGTAAGCTTCCCTGACTGCTGGGGTGACACACTGTAACAAACCTCCTCCTGTAAGCTTCCCTTACTGCTGGGGTGACACACTGTAACAAACCTCCTCCTGTAAGCTTCCCTTACTGCTGGGGTGACACACTGTAACAAACCTCCTCCTGTAAGCTTCCCTTACTGCTGGAGTGACACACTGTAACAAACCTCCTCCTGTAAGCTTCCCTGACTGCTGGGGTGACACAATGTAACAAACCTCCTCCTGTAAGCTTCCCTTACTGCTGGGGTGACACACTGTAACAAACCTCCTCCTGTAAGCTTCCCTTACTGCTGGGGTGACACAATGTAACAAACCTCCTCCTGTAAGCTTCCCTTACTGCTGGGGTGACACAATGTAACAAACCTCCTCCTTTAAGCTTCCCTTACTGCTGGGGTGACACAATGACACAAGAGGACATGTCTGACCACATCTCACACACACACACACACACACACACACACACAATGACAATTAGGGGTGGGGTCTATTTATTTTCCCCCTTGCCTATGCCATCTGTGGTTGTCATTAGGCAACGTGATTTTAAGGGGTGCAGAATTTTGTTCTTCTTTTTTGTACAGTTTGGCTTGGGGTCCATGGCAATGTAGAGGAAAGAAGGTTTCCTTGTCTTGTCTCACTTTATGTAGAAGCTATATTGTGTTTGGAGTGTATTGTTGAGTGGCTGTGATAGTGGCGTAATAGTGCGACTTGGGCGCGTTATATGCACCCAGACATGCTTCCCCTGCTGTCCCAGTTGGCATCATTTTCTGATGTTTCAGGGTGGACTTGGTGACCTCCAAGTGGTCGAATTGAGATTTCCAAGTGGCGAGCATTTTTTTCCCATAGACTATAATGGGATTCGATAATCGGTCGAGTAGTCGAGTAACGCGGTCTATTCGAATCGAAATTCGAAATTTCGAATATTTCACTACTCGCTCATCTCTAGTAAGGATATATTTTTGAAGTTTGGGAAAAAACTCACTGAGATGCAGGTTTCAATCCTCCCAAGTCACACTGGCTTCACCAGATATTTAGCATGACATCCATAGTGCATTATGGTAGTTTAGGCTTTAGGAGACTCATAAATTTGCCTATACTGTATAGTGTTCTACTTGGCACTGTCACACCCGTCTTAGACAGTGGTCAAACCTTCAGTGCTAAATGGCTTAGACCTTTCCGAATTGAGGCTCTTATTGAACTTCTACACCAAACCTGTGAACCTCTCTACCTCAAACCCAAACAGGCGAAATAAGTAGCTCTCAATGTTGATGATAATGTTTTTCAACTGAATTTTTTTGACCCCTTCATGATGCCTTGGACCAGACTTGATGCGCCGTGTATCAAGCAGGTTGACCACCATTACAAAATGTTTGTATATAACCCCCCCCCCCCCCACTGTTTTCTTATTTTGTTGCTGAACATTATGGACATGTGTCTAATTTCAAGACAAGATGGTTATAGTTTATTAATTATTATGATTTACTATAATGACCACGTGTGAATCAATTTTGTAGTGGAATCAGTTACAAAGGCAGGTCTGTATTGTCCAATGCAGTTAAAGCAACAGTCAATTGCTTTTTGAGGGGCAGTCATGGCCTAGTGGTCAAGGAATCTCCCATGTGACGATGTGGGAAGTTGCACTGGGCATGTATGCACTTACTGCCCCTTAATGGGTTTACAGGTGTTTTCACAGGTTTGTGTTTGTCTTAGATGGTCTTAGATAAAATGCACGGCACACATATCTTTGTGTGGGCAAGCATACATCGGACATATATGCACATTATTCATTAGTATTATTATTCACTATTTAATGTAGCCAATTTAATGGAACCAATTAAGACTTGTCTTTGGTTTGCTTAATGGAGAATATATTTTATGATGTTCCCAGTATGCTACAGGATGATCTAAAGTACAGGCGTCAAACCCCCTCCTCAAGGGCCACTAACAGGCCATGTTTTGCAGATCTCTACACAGACGCGCAGATTAAATAATCATTGCTCATACAGAAATGTAGAGATCGACAAGTCTGGAGGAAGAAGAGAGAGGGAGGATATGATTGAGACCTTTAAATATGTGAAAGGATTGAATAAGGTTCAGGAGGGAAGTGTTTTTAAGAAGAAACTTAATGATAGAACAAGGGGGCACAACCTGAAGCTAGTCGGGGGGAAGATCAGGAGCAATGTTAGAAAATATTATTTTACAGAAATAGTAGTAGATGCTTGAAACAAACTTCCAGAGAGGACAAAATCAACAGTCACTGAATTTAAACATGCCTGGGATAAGCACACATCTATCCTAAGATAAAGAGAACATACAGTTACATAAGGGCAGACTAGCTGGACCGTATGGTCTCCTTCTGCCGTCAACCTTCTATGTTTCTATGACAAAAGCTAACCTTTACATTTTGTTAACCACAAGCAAAATGTCTTTCTTGTAGTACATTGTCTCTCTTATATAGTGATCCGTCCTTTTAGCACTTGTTATATCGAGAGTGAATAATGAGCAGCAGAAGCAGCAAAAAATGATTGCCAGTTTGCCTCCATTGCTAGCTGGCCTCATTCCCAGGCATTGAGTAAATTGCGTGAGGCATTGCGTAAGTTGCGCTTACCCAGCAAATTACAGTTTGGAAGGCCTACTCCTGGTTGCGCAAGGTCACGTGCCCGTCAGAAGAAGGACAAGTGACAAAGCCAGTAAGGAAGAGAGGGAAAGTCCCAAAATCCTTTAGTTAAAGCTTTTGGCAACACTAAACGGAAGAGGGCCCTTTAGAAGGGCGTTATTACATATCAAACACAAGCTTCTATTACACAATGAGTCTGATGTAATGTGATCACAGGAGTGGTACGATCTGCAGGGCTTGTAATTCATATAGACATCTAAAAATAGAGTTGTTTGTTGCGGGATAAAACATTTCCTGTTGGCTTGGCTCTAATTCATCCTCTAAGCAAATTCTCCAACACTGATTAAAGCGGCCGCACACCCATTTTCTACATATTGGGTGTGGGACCACATTGTGACAGTCTCGGGAGGGCATCCAGAATGCTGGAGCCCACTGTACATAGACTACCGCAATCCTTACATAAACCTTCTTCCTGGCCGCTGGTCCATGTGACCTTCAGTGGTCAACTGCAGGGTCGCATTTTGCCCAAGTATTAAGGTTTAGGTAAGGATTGCAGGTGTCTCAGGGGGGCATCCAGCAATTATGTAGAAAATGGGTGTTTGGCCACTTTAAAGTCATTATCATTATTAGCTTTGATAGACTGCTCAGACCCTAGTTCAGCAATCATATGCACCCTGAGCCCCTCAACCCACACTGAGGCAGGTCGAGGGGGGCCTGTAGGTGAAAAAAAAAAAAAATACCTTCCCCGGTATCCTGCACTGTTCTCCCGGCCCTTTCGTGTCCTGGGCTAATACCTGATTTAGGTATTTATTTTCACTTGTTTGTTTGCAGAGTCTGGACCACTAATAGTGGTACAAGCCATGATATAGGCCCCTCATCCCCTCATATGGGGAGGGGGCACTGCCTGCTGCAATGGTACTGCATGGCACACACCTGTATGGGGTAACAGCAGCACCATAGGATGGGTGAGAATGGGGTGGAAATATTTCCTTGCTGCACTAAGCCTACAAACTGCCCTGGATGGAACTGAACCAAACTGACAAAATTCTAGTTGAATTTAAAGGAAAATAACACTTTCAGTCATATGATATGCTCACGATTTTTTTTCTTATGTTAGCAAATTGAGCCCCGCACACACTGCTGCTATGGCCGTTCTAGAGTTGAGGGAGCCCAGCAGCAGTGTTCTGTGTGTATAGGGCTCACTGTTCTCTTCTTGTAAATCTTGGTGTACAGACTTGATGAACGGTTGTTAATAACAACAACAAAAAAAGAAAATCTTAGATCAGTTGAGCACAATAGGGTGCATCATTTTCTTCTTTTAACATTTAGTTTTAATCTAAAAATCAATACTAGTCTTTATTAACATTTTTGTTGCATATACCAAGTCCTTTATGTTATAAGTAGAGATGAGCGAGTAGTGAAATATTCGAAATTTCGAATTTCGATTCGAATAGACCGCGTTACTCGACTACTCGACCGAATATCGAATCCCATTATAGTCTATGGGAAAAAAATGCTCGACACTTGGAAATCTCAATTCGACCACTTGGAGGTCACCAAGTCCACCCTGAAACATCAGAAAATGATGCCAACACTGCTGGAATGCAACTGGGACAGCAGGGGAAGCATGTCTGGGTGCATATAACGCGCCCAAGTCGCACTATTACGCCACTATCACAGCCACTCAACAATACACTCCAAACACAATATAACTTCTACGTAAAGTGAGACAAGACAAGGAAACCTTCTTTCCTCTACATTGCCATGGACCCCAAGCCAAACTGTACAAAAAAGAAGAACAAAATTCTGTACCCCTTAAAATCACGTTGCCTAATGACAACCACAGATGGCATAGGCAAGGGGGAAAATAAATATACCCCACCCCTAATTGTCATTGTGTGTGTGTGTGTGTGTGTGTGTGTGTGTGTGAGATGTGGTCAGACATGTCCTCTTGTGTCATTGTGTCACCCCAGCAGTAAGGGAAGCTTAAAGGAGGAGGTTTGTTACAGTGTGTCACCCCAGCAGTAAGGGAAGCTTACAGGAGGAGGTTTGTTACAGTGTGTCACCCCAGCAGTCAGGGAAGCTTACAGGAGGAGGTTTGTTACAGTGTGTCACCCGAGCAGTAAGGGAAGCTTAGAGCTGAGACCTCTTAAAAATTGTGTGGAGGCCCAAGATCTGAGACCTCTTAAAAATTGTGTGGAGGCCCAAGAGCTGAGACCTCTCAAACATTGTGTGGAGTCCCAAGAGCTGAGACCTTTTAAAAAATGTGTGGAGGCCCAAGAGCTGAGACCTCTCAAACATTGTGTGGAGTCCCAGGAGCTGAGACCTCTTAAAAATTGTGTGGAGGCCCAAGAGCTGAGACCTTTTAAAAATTGTGTGGAGGCCCAAGAGCTGAGACCTCTTAAAAATTGTGTGGAGGCCCAAGAGCTGAGACCTTTTAAAAATTGTGTGGAGGCCCAAGAGCTGAGACCTTTTAAAAATT
This sequence comes from Gastrophryne carolinensis, assembly GCA_027917425.1. NCBI lineage: Eukaryota > Metazoa > Chordata > Amphibia > Anura > Microhylidae > Gastrophryne > Gastrophryne carolinensis. Next base: position 183,971,722 of record CM051235.1, read on the forward strand.
GTGTGGAGGCCCAAGAGCTGAGACCTTTTAAAAATTGTGTGGAGGCCCAAGAGCTGAGACCTTTTAAAAATTGTGTGGAGGCCCAAGAGCTGAGACCTCTTAAAAATTGTGTGGAGGCCCAAGAGCTGAGACCTTTTAAAAATTGTGTGGAGGCACAAGAGCTGAGACCTTTTAAAAATTGTGTGGAGGCCCAAGAGCTGAGACCTCTTAAAAATTGTGTGGAGGCCCAAGAGCTGAGACCTCTTAAAAATTGTGTGGAGGCCCAAGAGCTGAGACCTTTTAAAAATTGTGTGGAGGCCCAAGAGCTGAGACCTCTTAAAAATTGTGTGGAGGCCCAAGAGCTGAGACCTTTTAAAAATTGTGTGGAGGCCCAAGAGCTGAGACCTCTCAAACATTGTGTGGAGTCCCACGAGCTGAGACCTCTTAAAAATTGTGTGGAGGCCCAAGAGCTGAGACCTTTTAAAAATTGTGTGGAGGCCCAAGAGCTGAGACCTTTTAAAAATTGTGTGGAGGCCCAAGAGCTGAGACCTCTCAAACATTGTGTGGAGTCCCACGAGCTGAGACCTCTTAAAAATTGTGTGGAGGCCCAAGAGCTGAGACCTTTTAAAAATTGTGTGGAGGCCCAAGAGCTGAGACCTTTTAAAAATTGTGTGGAGGCCCAAGAGCTGAGACCTCTTAAAAATTGTGTGGAGGCCCAAGAGCTGAGACCTTTTAAAAATTGTGTGGAGGCCCAAGAGCTGAGACCTTTTAAAAATTGTGTGGAGGCCCAAGAGCTGAGACCTTTTAAAAATTGTGTGGAGGCCCAAGAGCTGAGACCTCTTAAAAATTGTGTGGAGGCCCAAGAGCTGAGACCTTTTAAAAATTGTGTGGAGGCCCAAGAGCTGAGACCTCTCAAACATTGTGTGGAGTCCCACGAGCTGAGACCTCTTAAAAATTGTGTGGAGGCCCAAGAGCTGAGACCTTTTAAAAATTGTGTGGAGGCCCAAGAGCTGAGACCTTTTAAAAATTGTGTGGAGGCCCAAGAGCTGAGACCTCTTAAAAATTGTGTGGAGGCCCAAGAGCTGAGACCTCTCAAACATTGTGTGGAGGCCCAAGAGCTGAGACCTCTCAAACATTGTGTGGAGGCCCAAGAGCTGAGCACTTATTAGTGCTGCAGCTACGGCTGCTTTAGTGAGGGGTAGCTGCTGCTGCTGGAATAGGGACAGAAAGACTTCAGTGGTGTATTACCACCTATATACAAAACTATATACACTCTGCTCAAAACGGCTGCTTTAGTGAGGGGTAGCTGCTGATGCTGAATAGGGACAGAAAGACTTCAGTGGTGTATTAGCACCTATATACAAAACTATATTTTGCACTACTGTTTTGTGTCCTCTGTGCCAACAAAACACTGTTTTATACACGGTGCGTATAGGCACCATTTCACCTTCTGGCAGTATACGGCTGTATAGCCAGGTGTTTTTCTTAAAAATATTTTTTATATTTGGCACTACTGTTTTGTGTCCTCTTTACCAACAAAACCTTGTTATATACCCGGTGCGTATAGGCACCATTTCACCTTCTGGCAGTATACGGCTGTATAGCCAGGTGTTCTTCTTAAAAATATTTTTATATTTGGCATAACGCGTGGCCAAAAAAGTAAAACGTCTGAAATGCGGAGGGCTAGCGCAAAGGGACGTGGACGAGGACGGGGGCGCGGAAATGCTGGTGGGGGCACAAACCGCGTTGAAGCCAGTGGGGATACAATGCGTGCTGATGAGGGGCAGCCAGCATTACGCTCATCCAGCTTCCCTGCCTTTATGGGACAGTTATGCGGGGGGCGGGGTACACCTCTGTTAAAGCCTGAGCAGCGTGAACAGGTGGTGCAATGGATGGCCGATAACGCTTCCAGTCACTTGTCCACCACCCAGTCATACACACAGTCTCACTCTGACCCTCCTTCCTCCCAACCTGGCCAACAGAGTCAGCCCACCCTTGACCCCTCCCAGGACCTCTTTTCGGGTCCTTTTCCAGATGTGCTGCAAGAATCCCAGGAGCTAGCAGAGGAATTTGTTTGTAGTGATGCCCAAACACTTGAGTATCCGCCATCTGCTAGTGATGTGGACCCGGAACCAGCATCTGCTATCATGAGCGATGATGATGAGACGCAGTTGCCATCAAGGGAGGCTGTTGGAATGTCCAGTGGGCAGGAGGAGGAGCAGAGAGAGGAAGTGGAAGAGGAGGTGGTGGACGACGAAATGACCGACCCCACTTGGACAGGGGTGATGTCCAGCGGGGAAAGCAGTGGAGATGCGGTCTGCGCATCACCGAATAAGGCAGCAAGAGGCAGAGGACAGTCCAGAGGCAGAGGACAGTCCAGACAGAGAAGGCAGGCCACAGCCAGCAGGGCCGAAGCTCTTCCCGGCAGCAGGCAGTCGCGCGAAGCTCCCCCATCGAGGCCTCGTACTTCTGTGGTGTGGAGATTTTTTAATGTTTGCGCGGATGACAAACTGAGCGCGGTTTGCGCAATCTGCCACTCAAAACTGAGTAGGGGCTCTGAGAAGAGCAATCTGACCACCTCAGGCATGCGCCGTCACTTGGAATTCAAGCACTGGGCTGAGTGGGAGAGAGCAAACGCAATACAACCTGCGCCCCGTCTTGCTGCCACTGCCTCTTCCCCTTTGTTGTGTGCTGCCACTGCGGTCCAGACCTCCAGCCAGGACACCTCCACATCTGCCTCTGCCTCGGCTACTTTGGGGCCTTCTCCTTCAGCCCCCCCTTCCCCCGCATCTTCGTCTGCACCTTCCATCTCCTCGTCCCATCAACTGTCCATCTCGCAGGCGTTCAACCGCAGGCGGAAGTACGCCTCCAGTCACCCCCAAGCCCAAGCCTTAACCTGCCTCATCTCCAAACTGCTGGCCCTGGAGATGTTGCCGTTTTGGCTTGTGGAGACGCAGGCCTTCCGCGACCTGATGGCGGCTGCCGCACCTCGCTATTCCGTCCCTAGCCGCCACTATTTTTCCCGGTGTGGCGTCCCCGCCCTGCACCAGCACGTGTCGCGTAACATCAGGCGGACCCTGAGGTACGGAGTCAGCGCAAAGGTCCACTTGACCACCGACTCGTGGACAAGCGCTTGCGGCCAAGGACGCTACATCTCTTTGACGGCACACTGGGTGAATGTTGTGGAAGCGGGGACGGGGTCGCAAACAGGGACGGCCTACATACCACCCCCGCCCAAGATTGCCAGCACAGGTTCAGATAGACCCCCCTCCTCTTCCTCCTCCTCCTCCTCCTCCTCCTCCTCCTCCTCTGCCTTAACATCACCCTCAGCCCCTAGCTGGAAGCGTTGCAGCACTGGCACGGGGAGACGTCAGCAGGCGGTGCTTAAGCTCATCAGCTTGGGCGACAGGAAGCACAGCGCCGCAGAGGTGAGGCACGCCATATTGCAGCAGACAGAGATGTGGCTGTCGCCGCTGCAGCTAGGACCAGGCATGGTCGTGTGCGATAACGGCCGTAACCTGGTGGCGGCTCTGGAGCTTGCAGAACTCAATCACGTACCATGCCTGGCCCACGTTTTTAATTTGGTAGTACAAAAGTTTCTAAAGACTTACCCCAACCTGGCAGAGCTACTGGTCAAAGTGCGGCGCTTGTGCGCTCACTTTCGGAAGTCAACTGTAGCTGCTGCTAGCTTAAAAAAAATCCAGCAACGCCTCCATTTGCCTCAACATCGGCTGTTGTGCGACCTGCCCACTCGCTGGAATTCCACCTATTGCATGTTGGCCAGGGTGTGTGAGCAGCAGAAAGCATTGATGGAGTACCAGATGATGCATCCACGCGTGCCTCCAACTCAGCTCCCTCAGTTTGCCAACCACGAGTGGCCATGGATGGCAGACATATGCGATGTATTGCGTATCTTTGAGGAGTCCACTAAGAAGGTCAGCAGCGAGGACGCTATAGTGAGCGTAACCATCCCGCTCCTAGGCGTCCTTAAAGAATCGCTCATCGCAATAAGGGAGAACGCATTGCACACAGAGGAGACGGGGGTAGGAGGAGACGCAACGCAGGTAGACAGTCAGACCACACTTTTGTCTGCTGCTCGGTGGCAGTTGCAGGAGGAGGAGGATGAGGAGGAGGAGGACAACGTGGAGGTGGCTGTGGAAGAGGATGCTGGCGGCGAGGGTAGCAGTCAGGCTGTGTGCGTCCCATTGGTTCAGCGCGGATGGGGCGGAGAGGAGGAGGAAGAGGAGGAAATGGAAAATGATCCTTCTGGTGGGGGCAGTGAGGTCATGCCTACTCAGAGTCTGGCACACATGGCTGACTTCATGCTGGGCTGCTTTTCCCGGGACATACGTGTTGTCCGGATATTGGAGAACAAACTATACTGGGTCTTCGCACTCCTGGACCCCCGGTATAAAGATAACTTCTCCTCTTTTATTCCGGTAGAGGAGAGGACGAATCGATTACTGGAATACCAGAGGGAACTCTTGCAGAACATGATGCAGATTTTCCCACCCAGCATCGCTGGCGGCAGAGAGGAGAGTGTCTCCCAGAGTCTGACAACATCGATCAGGCCCACAGCCACCAGGGGAACACTCTCCAAGGTGTGGGACACGTTCATGTCACCCCCTCGTGCAACTTCCATCACTGCGGGGCCCGCTATCAGCAGGAGGGACAAGTATCGGCGGATGTTGCGGGACTACCTGGCAGACCACACCCCTGTCCTCCCCGATCCCTCGGCGACCTACACTTACTGGGTCTCCAAGTTGGACACGTGGCTGGAACTGTCCCTGTACGCCTTGGAGGTGCTTGCCTGCCCTGCCGCCAGCGTGCTATCAGAAAGGGTGTTCAGCGCAGCCGGGGGCATTATAACCGATAAGCGCAGCCGCCTGTCAACCGACAGTGCCGACAGGCTGACGCTAATCAAAATGAACAGCAAGTGGATTGACCCGGACTTTGCTTGTACAACAGTGGAAAGCAGCCAAGAGTGAAGTGCCATCTGTATGAAGTGCCATTTCCTCCTCGCCTCCTCCTCCTCCTCCTTAACCGCCGTAGAATTGCTGTATTAATGAAAAAAATTATGGCTCACCTCTTGGGCTTAATACAATCAATTTTTAAGAGGTCTCAACTCTTGGGCCTCCACACAATTTTTAAAAGGTCTCAGCTCTTGGGCCTCCACACAATTTTTAAAAGGTCTCAGCTCTTGGGCCTCCACACAATTTTTAAGAGGTCTCAGCTCGTGGGACTCCACACAATGTTTGAGAGGTCTCAGCTCTTGGGCCTCCACACAATTTTTAAAAGGTCTCAGCTCTTGGGCCTCCACACAATTTTTAAAAGGTCTCAGCTCTTGGGCCTCCACACAATTTTTAAAACATAGCAGCCCTAATAAGGGCTCTCAATGACTCTCTTGTCTTCTGGTAGCTGGTATATATGGTGGTAAATGCGATATTCTGAGCTTCTGGGGCCCTGCCTGCCTACATATGGGCTATATACTGTTCAGCATAGTAGCCCTAATAAGGGCTCTCAATGAATCTCTTGTCTTCTGGTAGCTGGTATATATGGTGGTAAATGCGATATTCTGAGCTTCTGGGGCCCTGCCTGCCTACATATGGGCTATATACTGTTCAGCATAGTAGCCCTAATAATAAGGGCTCTTAATGACTCTCTTGTCTTCTGGTAGCTGGTATAGATGGTGGTAAAAGCGATATTCTGAGCTTCTGGGGCCCTGCCTGCCTACATAGGATATGAGCTATATACTGTTCAGCATAGCAGCACTAATAAGGGATTAAGGACTCTCTTGTCTTCTGGTAGCTGGTATATATGGTGGTAAAAGCGATATTCTGAGCTTCTGGGGCCCTGCCTGCCTACATAGGATATGAGCTATATACTGTTCAGCGTAGTAGCCCTAATAAGGGCTCTTAATGACTCTCTTGTCTTCTGGTAGCTGGTATAGATGGTGGTAAAAGCGATATTCTGAGCTTCTGGGGCCCTGCCTGCCTACATATGAGCTATATACTGTTCAGCATAGTAGCCCTAATAAGGGCTCTTAAATCTTAATGACTCTCTTGTCTTCTGGTAGCTAGTATAGATGGTGGTAAAAGCGATATTCTGAGCTTCTGGGGCCCTGCCTGCCTACATAGGATATGAGCTATATACTGTTCAGCGTAGTAGCCCTAATAAGGGCTCTTAATGACTCTCTTGTCTTCTGGTAGCTGGTATAGATGGTGGTAAAAGCGATATTCTGAGCTTCTGGGGCCCTGCCTGACTACATAGGATATGAGCTATATACTGTTCAGCATAGTAGCCCTAATAAGGGATTAAGGACTCTCTTGTCTTCTGGTAGCTGGTATATATGGTGGTAAAAGCGATATTCTGAGCTTCTGGGGCCCTGCCTGACTACATAGAATATGAGCTATATACTGTTCAGCATAGCAGCACTAATAAGGGATTAAGGACTCTCTTGTCTTCTGGTAGCTGGTATATATGGTGGTAAAAGCGATATTCTGAGCTTCTGGGGCCCTGCCTGACTACATAGGATATGAGCTATATACTGTTCAGCGTAGTAGCCCTAATAAGGGCTCTTAATGACTCTCTTGTCTTCTGGTAGCTGGTATATATGGTGGTAAAAGCGATATTCTGAGCTTCTGGGGCCCTGCCTGACTACATAGGATATGAGCTATATACTGTTCAGCGTAGTAGCCCTAATAAGGGCTCTTAATGACTCTCTTGTCTTCTGGTAGCTGGTATATATGGTGGTAAAAGCGATATTCTGCGTTTCTAGGGCCCTGCCTGACTACATAGGAAATGAGCTATATACTGTTCAACATAGCAGCCCTAATAAGGGATTAAGGACTCTCTTGTCTTCTGGTAGCTGGTATAGATGGTGGTAAAAGCGATATTCTGAGCTTCTGGGGCCCTGCCTGCCTACATAGGATATGAGCTATATACTGTTCAGCGTAGTAGCCCTAATAAGGGCTCTTAATGACTCTCTTGTCTTCTGGTAGCTGGTATAGATGGTGGTAAAAGCGATATTCTGAGCTTCTGGGGCCCTGCCTGCCTACATATGAGCTATATACTGTTCAGCATAGTAGCCCTAATAAGGGCTCTTAAATCTTAATGACTCTCTTGTCTTCTGGTAGCTGGTATAGATGGTGGTAAAAGCGATATTCTGAGCTTCTGGGGCCCTGCCTGCCTACATAGGATATGAGCTATATACTGTTCAGCGTAGTAGCCCTAATAAGGGCTCTTAATGACTCTCTTGTCTTCTGGTAGCTGGTATATATGGTGGTAAAAGCGATATTCTGAGCTTCTGGGGCCCTGCCTGCCTACATAGGATATGAGCTATATACTGTTCAGCATAGCAGCACTAATAAGGGATTAAGGACTCTCTTGTCTTCTGGTAGCTGGTATATATGGTGGTAAAAGCGATATTCTGAGCTTCTGGGGCCCTGCCTGACTACATAGGATATGAGCTATATACTGTTCAGCATAGCAGCACTAATAAGGGATTAAGGACTCTCTTGTCTTCTGGTAGCTGGTATATATGGTGGTAAAAGCGATATTCTGAGCTTCTGGGGCCCTGCCTGACTACATAGGATATGAGCTATATACTGTTCAGCGTAGTAGCCCTAATAAGGGCTCTTAATGACTCTCTTGTCTTCTGGTAGCTGGTATATATGGTGGTAAAAGCGATATTCTGAGCTTCTAGGGCCCTGCCTGACTACATAGGATATGAGCTATATACTGTTCAACATAGCAGCCCTAATAAGGGATTGAGGACTCTCTTGTCTTCTGGTAGCTGGTATATATGGTGGTAAAAGCGATATTCTGAGCTTCTGGGGCCCTGCCTGACTACATAGGATATGAGCTATATACTGTTCAGCATAGCAGCACTAATAAGGGATTAAGGACTCTCTTGTCTTCTGGTAGCTGGTATATATGGTGGTAAAAGCGATATTCTGAGCTTCTGGGGCCCTGCCTGACTACATAGAATATGAGCTATATACTGTTCAGCATAGCAGCACTAATAAGGGATTAAGGACTCTCTTGTCTTCTGGTAGCTGGTATATATGGTGGTAAAAGCGATATTCTGAGCTTCTGGGGCCCTGCCTGACTACATAGGATATGAGCTATATACTGTTCAGCATAGTAGCCCTAATAAGGGCTCTTAAATCTTAATGACTCTCTTGTCTTCTGGTAGCTGGTATATATGGTGGTAAAAGCGATATTCTGAGCTTCTGGGGCCCTGCCTGCCTACATAGGATATGAGCTATATACTGTTCAGCGTAGTAGCCCTAATAAGGGCTCTTAATGACTCTCTTGTCTTCTGGTAGCTGGTATAGATGGTGGTAAAAGCGATATTCTGAGCTTCTGGGGCCCTGCCTGACTACATAGGATATGAGCTATATACTGTTCAGCATAGCAGCACTAATAAGGGATTAAGGACTCTCTTGTCTTCTGGTAGCTGGTATAGATGGTGGTAAAAGCGATATTCTGAGCTTCTGGGGCCCTGCCTGACTACATAGGATATGAGCTATATACTGTTCAGCATAGTAGCCCTAATAAGGGCTCTTAAATCTTAATGACTCTCTTGTCTTCTGGTAGCTGGTATAGATGGTGGTAAAAGCGATATTCTGAGCTTCTGGGGCCCTGCCTGCCTACATAGGATATGAGCTATATACTGTTCAGCGTAGTAGCCCTAATAAGGGCTCTTAATGACTCTCTTGTCTTCTGGTAGCTGGTATATATGGTGGTAAAAGCGATATTCTGAGCTTCTGGGGCCCTGCCTGCCTACATAGGATATGAGCTATATACTGTTCAGCATAGCAGCACTAATAAGGGATTAAGGACTCTCTTGTCTTCTGGTAGCTGGTATATATGGTGGTAAAAGCGATATTCTGAGCTTCTGGGGCCCTGCCTGACTACATAGGATATGAGCTATATACTGTTCAGCATAGCAGCACTAATAAGGGATTAAGGACTCTCTTGTCTTCTGGTAGCTGGTATATATGGTGGTAAAAGCGATATTCTGAGCTTCTGGGGCCCTGCCTGACTACATAGAATATGAGCTATATACTGTTCAGCATAGCAGCACTAATAAGGGATTAAGGACTCTCTTGTCTTCTGGTAGCTGGTATAGATGGTGGTAAAAGCGATATTCTGAGCTTCTGGGGCCCTGCCTGACTACATAGGATATGAGCTATATACTGTTCAGCATAGCAGCACTAATAAGGGATTAATGACTCTCTTGTCTTCTGGTAGCTGGTATATATGGTGGTAAAAGCGATATTCTGAGCTTCTGGGGCCCTGCCTGCCTACATAGGATATGAGCAATATACTGTTCAGCGTAGTAGCCCTAATAAGGGCTCTTAATGACTCTCTTGTCTTCTGGTAGCTGGTATAGATGGTGGTAAAAGCGATATTCTGAGCTTCTGGGGCCCTGCCTGACTACATAGGATATGAGCTATATACTGTTCAGCATAGTAGCCCTAATAAGGGCTCTTAAATCTTAATGACTCTCTTGTCTTCTGGTAGCTGGTATAGATGGTGGTAAAAGCGATATTCTGAGCTTCTGGGGCCCTGCCTGCCTACATAGGATATGAGCTATATACTGTTCAGCGTAGTAGCCCTAATAAGGGCTCTTAATGACTCTCTTGTCTTCTGGTAGCTGGTATATATGGTGGTAAAAGCGATATTCTGAGCTTCTGGGGCCCTGCCTGCCTACATAGGATATGAGCTATATACTGTTCAGCATAGCAGCACTAATAAGGGATTAAGGACTCTCTTGTCTTCTGGTAGCTGGTATATATGGTGGTAAAAGCGATATTCTGAGCTTCTGGGGCCCTGCCTGACTACATAGGATATGAGCTATATACTGTTCAGCATAGCAGCACTAATAAGGGATTAAGGACTCTCTTGTCTTCTGGTAGCTGGTATATATGGTGGTAAAAGCGATATTCTGAGCTTCTGGGGCCCTGCCTGACTACATAGAATATGAGCTATATACTGTTCAGCATAGCAGCACTAATAAGGGATTAAGGACTCTCTTGTCTTCTGGTAGCTGGTATATATGGTGGTAAAAGCGATATTCTGAGCTTCTGGGGCCCTGCCTGCCTACATAGGATATGAGCTATATACTGTTCAGCGTAGTAGCCCTAATAAGGGCTCTTAATGACTCTCTTGTCTTCTGGTAGCTGGTATATATGGTGGTAAATGCGAGATTCTGAGCTTCTAGGGCCCTGCCTGCCTACATATGAGCCATATACCGTTCAGCGTAGTAGCCCTAATAAGGGCTCTTAATGACTCTCTTGTCTTCTGGTAGCTGGTATAGATGGTGGTAAATGCGATATTCCGAGCTTCTGGGGCCCTGCCAGCGACAGCCTGTCTTTCCCTGCTGTGAGCGTCTGTCCCTCACTAAGTTCAAGCTGCTAATGCTGACGAAGAGGAAGTGCTGAGTTTTGTATATTCGAGGTCACATGGTTTTTCCAGCCAATGCGTGTAGACGCCGTTTTCGCGATGCCAGCGTCCTCCCAGGACCTGTCCCACCCCCCCTGCATGGTGATTGGTGTAAAAAACGCGCCAGGGAAGGTGGGAGGGGAAACGAATTGTGAGTGCGCCATCGCCGCTGTACTCGATCGAAATCGAGTATGACGAACAGCGTAGTATTCGATCGAATACCGGCTCGGTCGAATACTACTCGCTCATCTCTAGTTATAAGCTAAGGCGTAGAGGTCTGCATAAACCTGCCAGATACTTAAACTCTCCATGACCTTGGACTATAACTTTTATAGAACATGTAAAAATACAGCATTTCAGAGAGGTTATCTAGATAGGGGAAATGCTTAAATTTAGCTTGGTCTGATGTTGTTTACATTTTTCAATATAAGGGAAAGGTGATGCGGGCAAAGACAAATTGTGGCGGATTCCTTGTTAGAAGACCTTATTTCATCTACAGGTAGTAAAAAGCTTTAAACAGAATCAGAATTGTGTGTGTTTTATGGGGTGATTGAGAGTATTCTGTATACTACGTGCTATGGGGTGATTGTGCAAACTGCCTGTTGTCAGGGTTTTTTGTGTCGGGGGGTCTTCACAATGCTTGCTATTAGGTTCTTGGTGGAGGGGGTATTTTAGCACACCATTTGGTTTGGTTTGAACTCTGACTACAAACCCGTCTCATCCCTTGTACCGCGTATCCTCTAGCCTCCTGGCTTGACCTTTGACCCTTCTCTTGTTCTTCCTTGGTGCTGCATATCGTGAGGATTGCCAATTCGTGTATGACCCTGGCTTACCCAACATCGCTCAGTCTTGCCCCAGGTTCATCCGCCTTCACCCCTGTAAGTCAATAACCTTTGTGCTATTAAGTCCTGGGGGGGTAACTGTGCCCAGTGAGGCATATAAAGCGTCTCGGCAAATGGGGTTTTGGCTAAAGGTGAAGCTAACAGCAGAGATTGGGGGTTGTGGAAGGCGGATGTCCCACGGAGCTTTACAGTAACTATACAAGTTAGGTGGGATATTTGGGTGGTAGCTATACTAGTGACCATCAAAACAAACATTAGAGAATGCTAGATTTATATATAGCTATGCCTACCTAGTTATCCTTTATAGTTCTTCGGATGCTGAATTGTTTCTAGATTTTTTTGCCCAGTATACATCCCTTTTAAATATAATCTTAACCCAAATTGTTGTCCATCTTCAAAAAAAAGGATTTCCAATTAGAGATTTAACTGGTTTATGCAGGTTTTTGGGCAATATTTTTTTTAGTTGACACAAAATATTAACTGTTAAATTATTAAGGGAATATCCCGAAAAATAAATATAGGGCTTCCTAAAAAATGTGAAATGCTTCCCAATGAGTTCTTTGGATAAACAATAAGAACCTTCATAGTGAAGCACAAAGAAGTAAAGGGTGGCAACCATATAGCTTTTAGAACACCTGGACAAGACCCATAAGTGTGCAGAGGACATCTATGTAGGAAGTAGCCCTTTTCCATTAACACTTCCTGCTGCTGGAGGGGTGTGGGTTCACCATGCAGGTGAGTTTTTTTTAGTCCTTAAAGCTTACTGGAGGGCAGGAGGGATGTGGAGCACATACAGCTAGTAGCCAAAGGAGCTTCTTCTATATTATTTTCTTCTAAAACTACATCAGTTGGCTAAAGTGGGGCTATGCCATTATCTAAGGAATTGCTATCACTGAAGGTTTTTTGCCATTTTTTTCTGATAGAACTGCACCAAATTAATACATTTGTGGTCAAATTTACAGGAACCCAAAAAGCAACACTAGTCGTTATCAACCTTAATTCTTGTGTTGTTTTGTTGGGTATACCAAGCCTGCAGAAGAAATTAAAAAAAGAAAAACCAAAATAGAGGCAAACTTTTGTGGATTTATTTGCTATATATTATCAGCTAAGAGGTAGAGGTAGAGGTCTACAGAAACCTGACACATGCTTAAACTTTCCATGACCTTGGACAACTACATCCAAAGAACAAGTAACAATACAACATTTCAGAGAGGTTATGTAGATAAGGGGAAATGTTTAAATTTAGCTTGGTCTAATGGTGTGTACATTTTTCTAGTGTAATGTAGGAATGGTGGTGCCAAGCAAAGCTGAAATGTGTTAGATTCCTTGATGTCTGCTTAGTAAACATGCAGCTTCATTCAGAGCCTGCCCGTGAAAGCTCTTTTTTTTTGGGAACTGATCTCGGTAACCGGGAAATTGCAAACGCTCATATCATTCACAGCCGCGTTTGAGGTTTAGCCAAGCAATTAAGGTATTTTGTAGTTTTGGAAGCTGCGTTTTTACCTGTTTCCCATGTAACTTGCCATGTCATTCCGTGGCATAAGCCTTTTTTGTTGTAACCAACTTTTTAATGTGCTTCCCGCTAGTGTATCCATGGTAGTCTGCATGTCCTAGCACATACTTACCTTTGTCCCCCCTGCTGGCATCTAGGGCATCGCATGGTAGTCTGCATGTCCTTTCACATACTTACCGTATTTGCCGGCGTATAAGACGACTTTTTCCCCCTGTAAAACATGCCTTCCAGTGGGGGGGGGGTCGTCTTATACGCCGGGTGCCGCCGCTCTCATACACACTAACACACACACACACACATTCATGCTTACTTCACTTCCTGGCTGTTGCGCGCTGGTCGTCGGTGGGCGTGTCCCAGATTGCCGCCGTCCAATAAAAACAATGGACGCCGGCCATCTGGGGCACGCCCACCGACGACCAGCGCGCAACAGCCAGGAAGTGCCGGTAAGAATGAATGTGTGCGTGTTTGTGTGTATGAGAGCGGCGGCGGTGGCGGCGGCGCCAGGAACAGCAGGGATGGGCAGACCGGCCCTCCGACCATCGGTAAGTGTGTGAGCGGCGGGGCGGAGGGAGTGGGGCCACTCGCTGGCTGTACTGAGGGATGCCCCCATGCCTGTACTGAGGGATGCCCCCATACCTGTACTGAGGGATGCCCCCATACCTGTACTGAGGGATGCCCCCATGCCTGTACTGAGGGATGCCCCCATGCCTGTACTGAGGGATGCCCCCATGCCTGTACTGAGGGATGCCCCCATACCTGTACTGAGGGATGCCCCCATACCTGTACTGAGGGATGCCCCCATGCCTGTACTGAGGGATGCCCCCATGCCTGTACTGAGGGATGCCCCCATGCCTGTACTGAGGGATGCCCCATGCCTGTACTGAGGGATGCCACCATGCCTGTACTGAGGGATGCCCCCATGCCTGTACTGAGGGATGCCCCCATGCCTGTACTGAGGGATGCCCCCATGCCTGTACTGAGGGATGCCCCCATGCCTGTACTGAGGGATGCCCTCATGCCTGTACTGAGGGATGCCCCCATGCCTGTACTGAGGGATGCCCCCATTCCTGTACTGAGGGATGCCCCCATTCCTTTACTGAGGGAAGCCCCCATACCTGTACTGAGGGATGCCCCCATACCTGTACTGAGGGATGCCCCATTCCTGTACTGAGGGATGCCCCCATGCCTGTACTGAGGGATGCCCCCATGCCTGTACTGAGGGATGCCCCCATGCCTGTACTGAGGGATGCCCCCATGCCTGTACTGAGGGATGCCCCCATGCCTGTACTGAGGGATGCCCCCATGCTTGTACTGAGGAATGCCCCCATGCCTGTACTGAGGGATGCCCCCATGCCTGTACTGAGGGATGCCCCCATGCCTGTACTGAGGGATGCCCCCATACCTGTACTGAGGGATGCCCCCATACCTGTACTGAGGGATGCCCCCATACCTGTACTGAGGGATGCCCCCATGCCTGTACTGAGGGATGCCCCCATGCCTGTACTGAGGGATGCCCCATGCCTGTACTGAGGGATGCCCCATACCTGTACTGAGGGATGCCCCCATGCCTGTACTGAGGGATGCCCCCATGCCTGTACTGAGGGATGCCCCCATGCCTGTAATGAGGGATGCCCCCATGACTGTATTGAGGGATGCCCCCATGACTGTAAGAAGCCAGAAAGTATGACTGTAAGAAGCCACCCAGGGACTCTGGGGAAGGTAATTAACATGTTGAAATAAAATCTGATGTTCTTTTACGTTTTATTTGGTTTGCGGAAGAAGGAGTAGTCTTATACGGCGAGTATATAACAAACTCTATATTTTGAGTGGAAATGTTGGGGGGTCGTCTTATACGCCGGCAAATACGGTAACTTTGTCCCCCCTGCTGGCATCTAGGGAACTCCATGGTAGTCTGCATGTCCTTGCACATACTTACCTTTGTCCCCCCTGCTGGCATCTAGGGCACTCCATGGTAGTCTGCATGTCCTTGCACATACTTACCTTTGTCCCCCCTGCTGGTATCTAGGGCATCTCATGGTAAACTGCATGTCCTTGCACAGACTTACCTTTGTATCTTGCCATGTCGTCTGCTTCTACCCACTGTTACTCCGATCATACTTCGGCCACCTTCTGTTTTGGTGTTCTGTTTTACACTGCTGTTTGTTTGCTTTGTTGTTGCATAGAAAACATGCTACCGCGCAGCATATAACTTTAAAACAATTGTTTTAATAAAATGTTTTGTTTTTTTGTAAATATAGTTACATAAAAAAATTATTAATGTACTACATAGTGGGGTGGCAGCCGCTCAGACCATTTTATAACTAACCTGGGAGGTGCACGTTAGCAGGGCAATTAGGATACAAAGTCTTAAAGGCCACAGCACTCAAACCAGTTAGCTTGCTGACCAACCTACAATCTGTCTCTAAACTTAGTTAAAAACAGAGGGCTCGGCCACACACATCTGCAGAAGTATGCTTAAGCTGCACCACCAGCGCCAAGGTGCCCCTGTGAGGTGCAGTCCTAACTCTAATCTCTGAGAGCCCCATTTGGGACATACAATGCGAGAGATAAATTGGGAGCAGGCTTACCTGAGGTTGCCCTAAACCTCAAGTGCAAGCCATGGGGTGGAAGGGTCAAAGACCTTGCAATACAGCCTAGACCCCACACACCATGTGCTTGCACAAATTCAAAAGAAACAAAGGGGGGGTGGCAGCCGCTCAGACCATTGGTCTTGCATGATACAACTCAGGGTGGGACGAAGCAGGGTGTGAGACATACTTATAATACCCATTTTACAGGTGAGTAATCACAAAATGGTATTATTCCAAGTATGTCTCACACCCTGCTTCGGATAGATTAATTACACGTGGGACATCCAATAGCAGTGTCCAAAAAGGGTGGGGATCCCAACAGGCAATAGTGCACAAATTAAACCACTGCAGCTTGCAGAACTTTGCGGCCAAAAACAGCATCCGCTGAGGCCCGCACATCAACCTTATAAAACTTGGAAAAAGTATGAACAGAGAATCAAGTAGCAGCCTTACAAACTTGTTAAACAGAAGCCTGGTGCTGAAAAGCCCAAGAAGCCCCAACAGCACGAGTAGAATGAGCAGTGATCTGAAAAGGGGGGACCCTCCCCTTGGCAGTATAGGCCCCAACAATGGCCTGACGTATCCATTTACTAATGGTAGACTTGGCAGGCGCCAAACCTTTCCTGGGCCCGGAGGGCACCACGAACAAGGAAGTCTTACGAAAGGAAGAAGTAGCCACCAAATAGTACTTCACACAACGAACCACATCCAAAGAGTGCAGGACCCTTTCCTTGTCATTGCTAGGCTTAGGACACAAGGAAGGGAGAACCACATCCTGATTGAGATGGAAGGCAGAAACCACCTTAGGAAGGAAATCTGGCTTAAAGCGAAAGGGGCCTGAATGGACAGAGCCGCCAACTCAGAGACACGTCGAACAGATGTAATAGCCACCAAAAAGGCAATCCTTTATGTAAGCATAGAAAGTGCAACATCCTGCACCAGCTCAAAAGGAGGCCCCTGGAGGGCCGACAGAATCAATTCAAATCCCAAACGGGCAACAAAGGCTTTCTAGGGGGCCGCACATGAGTGACCCTCTAGTAAAAAGTCTTAACCAAGGGATGCAGAGCAAAGGACCTCGGAAAGAAGACCGCCAGGGCAGAGACCTGCCCTTTCAAGGTACTAAGCTGGAACCCCAGGTCCAGACCGTGTTGAAGAAAATCCAAAATCCTAGGAATCGAAAACACCCTGCAAGGCAATGCCCTAGCCTCACACCAGTCAAGATAGGACCTCCAAGTCCTATAGTAGATGTTAGAGGAAGATCTCTTCCTTGCTCTAACAAGTGTCTGAATCACAGCATCAGACAAACCTTCCTCCTTTAAGATGGAGGTTTCATCACAAAGTTGACCTTGAGAGATCAGATCCGGAAACAGGGGCAACCTGTACTGATCTACCGCCAGCCGTACGACGTCTGCGAACCAAACCTGTCTTGGCCGCCTTGGGGCCACCAGAATTGCTGGCGCACCCTCTTGAGCCAGCTTGCACACCACCTTGCCTACCACGGAGAAGGGGGGAAACAGATACAGAAAAACCCAGATCCCTCCAGGCAAGAGACAAGGCGTCCACTGCCAGGGCCAGAGGATCATGAGACAGAGACACAAATGCAGGAAGCTTGTGATTGTGACGTGAGGCAAAGAGATCCACCTCCGGAATCCCCCACTTGTGACAAAGGGACCGGAATACCCTGTGGTTGAGCGTGATGGGGGTGTGGGCCTCCCGAGGACCCCACAGCCCCTGGAACTGATGTTCCTTCCAGAAACTCCCCCCAGCCCAACAGGCTGGCATCCGTGGTGACCATCTCCCAACAAGGGGTCAGAAAAGACCTGCCCCTCAGAAGATTCCTTGGTTCCAGCCACAACTGAAGAGACTGCCGAACCAGGGGAGACATCAGAAATGACTGATCCAATGACAGCGGACATCTGTCCCAAGCCAACACTAGATGGAGCTGGAGCGACCTCATGTGGAACTGAGCAAAGGGGACTGCCTCGAAGGAAGCCACCATCAACCCCACCAGTCTTATCCCTAGCCGGATAGACGGGCGAGGGTTGGACAGAAGAAGATGTATCAGATCTTGAACCATCCGCACCTTCGACTGAGGTAGGAACACCCTGGTCTGAATGGTATCCAGATTCATGCCCAGAAATGCAATCTCCCTTGACGGGGAGAGAGAAGACTTGGGGTGGTTGATCACCCAGCCGAACCTCTCCAGCGTTGACACCACCGTCCTGGTGTCTAGCTCTGCCTGTCTGAGAGAGGATGCCGTAATGAGGAGGTCGTCCAGATACGCACAATGCAAATGCCCTGGGCTCTAAGAAGGGCCATTTTACCCGCCAGCACCTTGGTGAACACCCTTGGTGCCGAGGTCAGCCTGAACGCGAGAGCCACAAACTGAAAATGCTGATCTCCCTCCACAAACCTGAGAAATCTCTGGTGTGCTGGGAAGATCTGTACATGAAGGTAAGAATCCTTGATGTCTATGGACGTCATGAAGTCCCCCTGACGAAGAGAAAGGATGGCTGAGCGCAAAGTCTTCATGCGGAACTTCTTGGTTCTGATGAACCTGTTGAGAAGCCTCAAATCCAGAATGGGTCTTATGGATCCATCCTTCTTGGGCACCGTGAAGAGGCTGAAATAATAGCCCCGGCCTCTCTCTGACAAAGGCACCGTGCATATGACTTCCATGTCCAGAAGATTTTGCACTGCCAACAGGAGCCCCTGCACAGCCCCGGGGGTCCGAGGGGATCCGAGATCTGAGGAATCTGGGAGGAGGCCGGTACTCGAACTCCAGTTTGTACCCGGAAGAGCCCACTTCCAAGATCCACTTGTCTGTGACCTCCCGGGCCCAGACCTGGAAGAAGTGCCGCAGCCGTCCCCCCACCTGCAAGGGTGAGGGTGCCCCCTCATCGCTGAGCTGGCTTGGCAGCGGGCTTGGGCTTGGAACCCCAGACAGGTCCTGGACGGGCCCGTCCTCTGCCTCTGTTCCAGGAATCACCTCTGAAGGTAGAGTAGGCAGCTCCTCTGCCTGCTCTGGCCCCGCGAAAGGAAGGATTTAAGGAGCCTGCCCCCCGAAAGGAGCGACGCTGCTTCTTGCGTTGTGGTAGCTTTCCTCCTTTTGCTACTGAATCCAATTTATCTCCAAACAGCCGCATACCCAGGAAGGGTAGCCCTGTAAGTGACTTCTTAGCCGCAATGTCAGCCGCCCACTGGCGCAACCAGACCGATCGGCGAATAGCCACCAGCAACGCCGAAGTTCTGCTACACATACATATTGTGTCATCCAAGGCAGATAAGACACAGGACATGAACAATTCACATCGCCAAAGCGCTGCAAATTCATCGCTGGCTGGGTTAAGCTGGGAACCACTCAACAGGCCCCTAATTTCAGAACTGGTAGCCACAGCCATGAGCGCAGAAGCACAAACAGGCCGCAAGGTTGAACCCACGCTAGCAAAGGCATGGCAAGCCATTTGATCAATATGTCGGTCCTCACCATCCTTAATCGAGGTGGCGTCTGGAGAGTGCACAACAGATGTGTTGGACAATCCCAGAACGGGCGCATCGACCTCGGGAGGGGACGACCAGCGCTTCACCGCGTCCACCGAAAAGGGATACTTTCTATCCCATCCCTGAGGAACACCGGGAAGCCGGCTAGGTCTTTCCCATTCCTAAAGAATCAGATTTTCGAAATGCTTCTGATTTGGGAACTCCAAACTAGGCTTAGAGGTCCCAAAAAATTCCACCTTCTGCGGAGGGGACTCCGCCGGAGGAGAAATAGCCAGCACCTCAAATAAAAAGGGCCAGGATCTTGGGGGTATCCACGGCATCCCCATGCACCTGCCCAGCATCAGCATCCAAAAACTGCTGATCCTCAGAGCCATCAGATTCCGCAAACAGTTCCCCTTCCTCAAGTGGGGAATAATCAGACCAGTCAAGGGAATCATAATCATCAAAATCCAGAACCGGCGCGGCCGGCGACAAATGTCTTCTCTTAGCCGGGGCCTTTCTGTCCGCAGAGCTAGAAATCAATTTTTCGATGTTGACCAATCTAGCACATACATCAGATTGCGACTCCCCGCTAATGACAGTGTCACTAGGGGTATGGATCAGGATTGGGTGAGTAGGGGATGAGACCGACGGTGCTGACCCAGACGCCTGGGCCCCCGACTGCCGCGTTATGGCCTGCTGTGCACATGGT
Source organism: Gastrophryne carolinensis (assembly GCA_027917425.1). Classification (NCBI taxonomy): domain Eukaryota; kingdom Metazoa; phylum Chordata; class Amphibia; order Anura; family Microhylidae; genus Gastrophryne; species Gastrophryne carolinensis. The sequence continues at coordinate 183,991,291 of CM051235.1, forward strand.
ATGCAATCCAGCACATTATCCCCCATAAGGGACGCCCCACAACCCACGCACTGCCGGGATTGCCCCGAAGGGAGCCCGAGCCCGGTATCCTGGGAAGCCTCCATATGGTGAATCTTATGGTAGTCGCAATGACCAGAGGGAATTACGCTAGAAGCTACCCGGGATGCCCCTTAAGTCCGTTAGTGGGAGGATTTTAATAATAATAATAATTATGCCCCAAATTTAGCCAAGGGACCCTAGGACCGGGAGAACCCCCCCTTTTACCTAAGCAGGGTCCTCCTGAAAGACATAAAAAGAGAGGGGAACCCTGTAAGCAAGGCACACTCTCCACAGCAATCATACATGCAGACAATGTCAATATATGATTTAAACACAAATGTGCAACAGATACATGCGTTATTAATGGCAGCCGCCGCACTAGACAAAAAAGGCGCATATAACTTAAACAAGTATATGAAAACAACAAGAAGCCCCGCAGGGCACTCACAATGCTGTAATGGTGCCTCTCCGACCAAAATGTGCAGACAGCAGAGGAAGAAGAAGAAGAAGGGCAAGCGCAGATCGCGCGCCGCAGCTTGCCCCGCCCCTTCCCCATCATCGCGGTTCCCGACCAATGCAGAGCACCGCAAAGGGCACCAGAGAGTGAGAGAGCGGGCGGGCCACCACCAGCGCGCCAAGCGCCTGGCCCCGCCTCCTCCCCGGATAGACAGGAGGGGAAGAAGCTCTCCCCACCGAGCGCGGAGCCGTCGGCTCCAGGCGCGCTGCGGCTCCCAAACAGGCGCATCAGTACAGTGCAAGCACCACACACCCACACAGAAACAAAAAGGTGAAGGATCATGAGTGAAAGGACACAGGCCCCCCCCCCCCATTGCGGGAAAGGGAGTAATGGAAGGTCCCCAACTACAGTAGTAGAGAGTGGTGAAATGGACAGGGCATCCCAAACCAGGGTCACCAACCTGGTAGCCGCCTACCCCATTATGGGGTCTCACGGAGGAGCAAGGCTCCTATAAGTACACCTGCTAAGGTGTACCCTACCCTCACCCGGACCTGCAGCCTAGGCTGGGAGGCATAGGGGTTTAAAATTAACTTGGTCCGGGCAGAAATAGGGACAAAGATGGCCGGGCGTACCTGCAAGGAAGAGACAGCCATCTTCTGACTTGCTCGCCGACTCCTGCAGAGAATACTGGGGAGTGTGTGGGAGGTCCCAGGTATTTATGGACTGGGAGGGGCTTCTTTTTCTAGTCATCTCTGCAGAAGTTCGCCCTCTACTGGACCATAACCCACGTGTAATTAATCTATCCGAAGCAGGGTGTGAGACATATTTGGAATATATAACTTTGTAAAACATGTAGCTCATAACCCTGAGAGCTCACCTTCTCTGTTGTACATCCACTTACCTGGGAAGTTTTGGCTGTAGAACCTAAGCACCCAGGGCCACTTTCGCCGTCTGAGGTCCGACTAGTGCTTAATTATTTGGGTGAAGGTGTAAGGCAACGTCCCCTCGCCACTCACATGTGCTTCCACTTCCTCTGCAAACGTCCTATTTTCATGTGTGTTGGGCTTAAAGTGGACCAACACCCAGGGTTTTCACTATCCTGGGTGTTGGTCCACTTCCACGGGGCACTGCCTCTAGCACGTCCCTCTTACAGGGCGCGCGCCCGCGCCGGCCATTCACAAACGGCCGGCGCAGGTGCGCGCCCTGCTAGAGGGACACGCGGGAGGCGGCGGCTTATCCGTCGCTTGTCCGTCGCCGATAAGGTACGTTTTTAGGGGCTTTCTGGGGGGGTTTCACACAGCGGGGCATCCTGATTTCGGATGCCCCGCAGGGAGCTGATCGGCCCGGGAATCTTATAGATTCCCGGGCCGATCAGGGGTGGGTGTTGGTCCACTTTAAAGATATACCTTTGCTCCATGACAGTCTGCAAAGAGCAAACAGATGTGCATTGTTAACTTATGTCCTCTGTTTGAGTCTCCTTTAGCTCCACGCTCCTGCCGCTTTAAGTAATTTTCAGGGATTGTGCAGGCACCCAAGCCTTGTATACCCTAGTGTATGCGGCACACATGTGTAGGCGAATAGCATGAAAATGTGAATTACCATCATATTGTCCTCCAGCTGCTTACAGGTGAAGACGGTGGGTGCCATGTGCCTTTATGTCACTCTGAGCAAGTGTGCTTGCATCCATGCACACATGTAGCCTATAGGTTGCTTGCCTCTTTGAGGGGCAAATGGTTTCCAATACAATTTCCCACTCAATTAGCTATATAAGAACACAGATCAGATGTTCTTCCCACTGCTGACTCAGGAGCTCACTATGCCACACCATAGGTCCCCCCCCCCCGAGGCAGGAACACAGGCATGGCCAAGGAATCGGCAGCACCCGGCCCAGGTACCGCAGCCCCAGCCACAAAAAGGTCCTGAATCACCCCACACGGAAAATGGACCAAATACGGTTCTTCGAAGTCATTCCTACTGTCTGGAATGCGTGTGAGAGAGGCTTTAAATTAGGCAGATGATCTCGTCTATAGGTAGTAAAATGTTTTAAATAGAACCTGTTAAATATTCAAGTTGGGTGGGGTATTTGAGTGGTAGCGCCAGTGACTATCAAGAAAAACGCTAGGAAAGTTCAGGGATAACCCCAGTCATAATGTTAGGTATAGGTCGCAGCACACCAATAAATATAAATACCTCAGTAAGTAGCAAGTATAATATGTAATTTGGGGGGTTCAGCGTACACCTGTGCACCAGCTCTGTGTGCACTAACAATAGACATATGCAAACAAAGGAATAAGCGAACACCCAAAACAAATCTATGCAGTGAGGAAAGTGATTAAATATATGTGCTCAGTATATATATATATATTTATGTATATGAACATAGTAGCCAATATATACACTATATTCACAATATTCATATCCCACATGGGGTCACGATAGATCAGAGGTACATGGGGCTTAATTTGGGGTACATTCCAAAGGTGTATTGGGAAAGGCAGCATTGAGATCAAACAGACAGATATAATGCATTAAATGGAATTCTTATCAGTAGGTTTGCATAACCCCAGTCATACCCACCAACTTCTATTAGAGCATTATTTTGGTGCTGCGGTGTTTTGAGAAGGCTGTGCTTTCAAATAAAATGTTAGTGCAAGAAAAGCATCCAAGCAGACAAAATTGTTGGCCATCCCCCCACATGCCTTGGCACCCCCCTCCATTGCAATGAATGGAGTGGGCGTGCTGTGGGGGGCGTACACTGGCTTCAACCATGGCCAGCAAATTGGACCGGAGGGGCACTCGTTTTCCTTTCTGTAGATTTAACAATAGCGAGACTGAGTGTTGAATTACGCCTGACCTGACCTTGTATTGCTATTTACCTCCGGTATCTAGGAGGCTTCCTTGCTCACTGCCAAGTCTCCACCCTGCAGACTTTCCTTTGGGTGGAGAAAGCTGCTGCTTCCTATGTGGGTGTAGAAAGTTCTCATTCACTTTGGAAAGTTCAATATTGACATTGTGTAACAAAGAAGAAAGGAGACTGGAATGTTGTCAGGGGAATGCTGTCCCTTGCAGAAGAAGGCAATGTGATACAGGAATAGTCACCATCCAACACACAGATCAACAAATAATGTTGTCATAGTGTTTCAGTACAGCAAGCATCTTTCCTAGGGGGGGTCTTATCTGCCCCAAACCTAGAGTCTAAAATGATTCAGCTCCGGGGCCTAGCGGGAACCCAATTGTGATGCCCCGCGGTCTAAAAGTCCCCTGAATCACCTCCTTCCTCTAATCTATGTTGCATGTATGGCTCAGCCCGGGGTGCCCCGGATCCGAGGACCAAAACCCAGGATAGTTAAAGTCCTGGGTTTTGGTCCACTTTAAAATGTGTAGAAAATGCAATAGGTGCGGGTAGGATGATTTTTAAAGTGGGCCATCTGTATGTACAGGGTGGGGAAAACATATGTAATAGGCTCTTATTTAGGGTGAAGGTCTGCTTTAAGCCCAATTTTTTTTTTTACTTTAGACTTGTTTCATTACTAGATTTCAAAGTGACACCAGGGAACTGAGAGCATTTGTGCCCTGGACCTTTAATCAATGCAAAAGCAGCTTACGCTATGACATTTATCAATCGCAATTTTGTCGCTATGACATTTATCAATCGCAATTTCGTCACTATGACATTTATCAATCGCAATTTTAAACCTCTTGCGATTGCCCTCTGGATGAGTGTAATTGATACCCCTGCACTTCAGAAATTGCGCCTGGCAGGACTTTTGATGCCCAAATGTGATTGCATATGAGAAATATCTCACGGCATTAAATTGGCAATTTATTAATTCATTCATTTTGAAAGCCCATCATTGATCCTGTTAAATAACAATAGCTGTACAATGTTTTGCTATGTCCTTTTCACTCCTGCCAGGAGCTGGCGGAAAAAAATGTGTCAAAGAAGTGTTTGTATGAAGTGCGCCATTTTTTATACACCGGCGTCGCTTTCTTTTTTGGCGCTGCTATTTGAACAGAATGGAAGTCACAATGCCAGATAGCTTTGATTGTTGCACTAGGTATTGGCCGGCCTCTGTCAGCACCTGTTGACCTGACTGCCGTTTATAACAGCAGAATGGCGCTGTATTTCTCCGGAGCTGGTCGGCATTTCATCATTACATTTACAGGGTATTATTGCTGGGGACAAACTTAACAGTGCGTTTAGGATCTAAATTACACACTTTATGTTCCTTTGAGATTTTCGGGTGCTTATCTTGGACACCCCTCTGTTGTCTTTGCTTAAAGTGGACCAACACCCAGGATTTTGACTATCCTGGGTGTTGGTCCACTTAGGTGGGGCACCCCGATCGGGGGTGCCCCGCTGTGTGAAACCCCCCCGATCGCCGCAAAAACTCACCTCTCCCCGCTCCCACGTAACCTCGTCCGGCCAATGACAGCGCTCAGAGCCGCTCTGGTATGCGCGTCCAAAGCCGCTTGGACGCGCATACCAGAGCGCTGTCATTGGCTGCGTCTCTCGCTTCCCTCTAACAGGGAGCGCGCCTGCGCCGGCCATTCACGAAACGGCCGGCGCGGGAGCGCGCCCTGCTAGAGGGACCGATCCTCCCTGGGTGTTGGTCCACTTTAATTAATGTAGAATAAAGTGCACTATATATATTTTTTCCATTTCGTTATTGCACAATGTTAAGAAACATGCACTTTACATATTAATGTCATATCAAAAAATGATCACTGAATCAAAGACAGTGTGTTAAATCCATATAATAATATGTAAAAATGTCTAAAATTGAGTATATAGTGTACAATACATATACAATAAGTGATATATTCATGTTTATATATTTAGTCAATAATACGGCTTATATGGCTGTTACTGAAAAAATAAGGCTGTTACTGAAAAAACTATTCACATGATCATGATTTGGTACACTTTTATTGAACATGCTAGTGGCTTGGCTGGTCAAACATCATTACTGATAGTATACAGCTCATTAATATTTCTTGGGGTGCTTGTTGCTCCTTGTTGGGAGATAAGTGGCAGGCCCATGTTTGTTTGCCCACTGTGTGTAAGGATCTGTACAATGACCATAACTGGTCAAGTTATAACGACTATCACTACTATTGCTGCCGCATCTACCGTTACTAGTACTACTGCAATTTGTTCAACCAATAATAACACTTTTATCTATTCCTCTATTACAGCGGTTCTCAACCTGTGGGTGGGGGCCCCCGGGGGGGGGGGGGGGGGTCGAACGACCAAAACACAGGGGTCGCCTAAAGCCATCGGAAAATTCATATTTCCGATGGCTTTAGCCGCTGAGAAGTCGCGCTACCGTCTGCAGCAGCGCTATTCAGCTGAAACGCACGCCGTTATGGATGCGCGTTCCAAACTGAATGCCTGCGCGCATGCGCAGGCGTGATTGCATCATCCGTGAAAGTGGGGGGAACGCTCCACAGTCCCTAGCAGCACATTACGTGTGTTCGGCGCTTGCTGACATCATCAGTGGGTGGACGCAGCAAGCGCCGGAGGACAGAAGCCTAGGAGGCGGAGAGGCAAGAGAGCCTGCGAGACAGCCTGCTGGTGTAAAAAAGGTTAATAATGTAAAAACAGTACACACACCGTACACACAATACTGTGTAAGTGTAAGGTGCTTGGTATGTAATCATTACACAGTACACAAAGCAGCTTACACTTACACAAAGCACCATACATTTACACAGTGTGAACTACACCGGTCTTATACTATAAGAGACCACTATAAGATGTAATCAAGTCTAAATACCGAAGTAGACTTGTTGTGGAAAATGATCTTCACTGTGCCCTTGCAAAGACTGCCCCAAGAATTTCTGAATTGGTAAGCAAGAAGCAACCACAACCATCTCACTGAATTTGGCAGCATACTGTTGCAAAATATTGCACGGTTGTTTACTGTTATATTACTGTTGTTATATGCTATGCCATGGTGAAATGTTATTTATTTGGAATTGTTGTTATGTTTAAACCCATGCTATGCCATGGTGAAATGTTATTTATTGGAATTAGTAATAAATATTTCTCAACTTATAATTAAATATTGTTTTTGTGATTAATCACTATGTTAGGTTTTGATTAGGTTTGATTTGTAGCAATGAGAATACATACAATTCCGAATCATAACTGTAGCAAAAATACAATTCTGTGAAATACTCACCTGTAGAATTGATATTATTTGTATACAGTATGTCCTGCTACAGACATAATACTTACACTTGGGTTATCCTCCGACAGATGGCGCTGCACTGCAGAGACATGCAAAACAGGCTCCTTCTGGCCCCTCAAATACCCGGGAACCTCCCACAAATCCCCAGCAGTGGGGAAAAGCAGTGAACAAGAAGCCGGGAGAATTTAACCACCCAAAACAACTGGTAATGATAACAATGATAATCACCATACAGGGGATCCAGAATAATGCAAAAACCAGGGTGGGGTGGAGCAGGATGTACTGTATACAAATAATATCAATTCTACAGGTGAGTATTTCACAGAATTGTATTATTCTTAGTATACAGTACGTCCTGCTCCAGATATAGTACTTACACTTGGGACATCCAATAGCAGTGTCCATAAAGTAGGGTGGGATCCCCAACAAAAGGTGACAGCAGACAGTTTAAACCACTGCCGCCTGCAAAACCTTGCGGCCAAACACAGCATCAGCTGAGGCCCTAACATCAACCTTGTAAAACTTTGAAAAGGTATGAACAGAAGACCAAGTAGCGGCCTTGCAAACTTGTTCAACAGAAACCTGGTGCTGGAAGGCCCAAGAGGCCCCGATAGCACAAGTAGAATGAGCGGTAAGGCGGAAGGGAGGCAGAATAGGCCTGAATCACAGCCTGACGGATCCATTTGCTAATAGTAGACTTGGCAGGAGCCAAACCCTTCCTAGGACCAGAAGGGACCAAAAAAAGAGCATCAGTCTTCCTGAAAGCCGCAGTGACTACAAGGTAATACTTCAGACACCTGACCACATCCAAGGAATGCAGAACCCTTTCCTTAGCGTTGCTAGGATTAGGACACAATGAGGGAAGAACAATATCTCGATTCAAATGAAAAGCAGACACCACCTTAGGCAGAAAATCCGGCTTAAAGCGGAACACCACCTTGTCCTGGTGTCTCTCATAGTATGAGGACTGGATAGACAGAGCCTGACCGAAGTTATAGCCACCAGAAAGACAACCTTGAGGGTAAGTACAGCCAGAGCAGCATCCTGAATAGGCTCAAAGGGAGCACCCTGCAAGGCAGACAAAACCAAGTTCAAATCCCAAACATGGACCATAGGTTTACGTGGGGGACGCACATGAGTGACCCCCTGAAAGAAGGTCTTAACCAAGGGATGCTGAGCAAAATACTTCTGAAAGAAGACAGACAGAGCAGAAACCTGACCCTTCAGAGTACTGAGCTTTAGACCCAACTCCAATCCATGCTGTAAAAACTCCAAAACCCTAGAGACTAAGAACTCCCTACAGGGAAGAGACCTAGACTCACACCAATCAATGTAGGTACGCCATACCCTATAATAGATGGCAGAAGAAGTTTTCTTCCTAGCCTGCACCATGGTATCCACCACCGAGGCAGACAAGCCTTTCTCCATCAAGATGGAGGTTTCAGCAGCCAGGCCGTCAAAGCCAGAGTTTGTAAATTGGGATGGCGTAAGGAGCCCTGAGTGAGCAGATCTGGCGCCCCTGGCAGGACGTACTGGTCTACTGCCATTTGTACCACGTCTGCGAACCACACTCTTCTTGGCCACCTGGGGGCCACCAGAATCACTGGCACCCCTTCCAGAGCAATCTTGTGCAGAACCCTGCCCAGCAGGGGGAACGGAGGAAAGACATACAGGAGCCGAAATTCCATCCATGACATTGACAGAGCATCTGTGGCCAAGGCCAGAGGATCCTGAGACAGGGAGACAAAGGCCGGGAGCTTGTGATTGTGACGGGATGCGAACAGATCCACATTCGGTAGACCCCAAGGGTGACACAGGGACTGGAATACCCTGTTGCAGAGGGACCACTCCCCCTGACGGGAAGTCCCCCTGCTCAGAGAGTCTGCCCCAGGGATATACACAGCCGAAATGCATTGAACATTGGCCTCCGCCCATGTCAAAATCCGCGACACCTCCTGGAGGGCACCTCTGCTCCGGGTCCCTCCCTGATGGTTGATGTAGGCAACCGCCGTTCTGTTGTCTGAGCGCACCTGCACAGACATTCCCAGCAGGTGATCGGTCAACTGCTCCAGTACCAACCTGATCGCCCGTAGTTCCAGAATGTTGATGGGTAAGTGGGCCTCCTGAGGGCCCCACCTCCCCTGGAACCGCAGGGACTTCCAGAATCCCCCCCCCCAACCTGACAGACTGGCATCCGTGGTGACCGTCTCCCAGGAGGGGGCCAGAAAGGACCTGCCCTTTAGCAAGTTCTTGTGGTCCAGCCACCACGAGAGGGACCTTCTGACCAAGGGGGGAAGCACACAAACCCCGTCCAAAGACGTGGGGTCCTTATCCCATACTGACAGAAGGTGAAGCTGCAGAGGCCTCAAATGGAACTGAGCAAAGGGCCTCAAAGCTCGCCACCATCAGGCCCACCAGCTGCATTCCCTGTCTGAGGGAGGGATGGGGGCACGAGAGCAGGAACCTCACCTGCGCAGTCAGAGCTTCCACCTTCTGTTGAGGAAGGAATATCCTTGACTGAACCGTATCCAGAATCACCCCCAGGAATGGGGTCACCGACAAGAATGTCGTCCAGGTAGGGTAGTACGCGTATGCCCCCTGACCTTATCAGCGACATCACCCCCGCCAGCACCTTGGTGAACACTCTGGGGGCTGAAGTGAGGCCAAATGGTAGGGCCACAAATTGGTAATGTTGATCTTTCAACGCGAATCTGAGAAACCTTTGATGTCCAGGGAACACAGGGATGTGAAGGTAAGCATCTTTGATGTCCACAGACGTCATAAAATCCCCTGGGCGCAGAGAGCCGATGGCCGAGCGCAGAGTTTCCATGCGAAAGCGCCGGTTCCTGACAAATTTGTTGAGGATCTTTAAATCCAGAATGGGCCTGACTGACCCATCATTTTTGGGCACTGTGAAAAGGTTGGAATAGAACCCCTTGCCCAATTCTCTTAAGGGGACCCTGCAAATGACCCCCAGATCCAGAAGTCCTTGCACGGCCCGCATCAAGACCTGAGCTGATACAGGGTCCTGGGGGATCCGGGACCTGATGAATCTTGTGGGGGGCCGCACAGCAAACTCTATCTTGTAACCAGAGGACACTACCTCCTGAATCCACCGGTCTGAGACGTGGTGCCTCCAGACGTGCGCGAAGTGCTGTAGCCGTCCCCCCACCCTGGCGGGCGAGGGCGCCCCATCATGCCTGAGAGGTCTTGGGAGGGGCTTTGGGTTTGGACCCCCAGGAGGAGCCAGGAGGTCGTCCTCTGCTCCTATGCCAGGAATCTGTGCGCGAACCCCCGCGAAGGACACCCCTTTCCCCTGCTTAGCGCCTCGGTAGGGGACTGAAAGGGGGCCCTGGCTCCAAAAGGGCCGAGGCTGCCGCCTGCGCTGAGGTAACTTACCTCCTTTAGCAAAGAGGTCCCCAAACAGGCGTAACTCCTTAAATGGAAGCCCAGTAAGGGCTTTCTTAGCGGCATTGTCTGCAGCCCACTGGCGCAGCCACACAGCGCGGCGTATAGCCACCGCCAAGGCAAAGTTCTGGCACACATCCTAATGGCATCATCCGATGCAGACAGGATAAAGTTCACAAACACATCACAGTTAGACAGTGCATTAATCGTATCAGGTGCCAATTCGTCTGGGCCATCAAGTGCATTCCTGACCATGGCCCTGAGTGCCACAGCAGTAATGGCCAAAACGCAAACCGGGCGCAGCGCCGCCCCTCCCAAATGCAAAGGCATGGCATGCCAATTGGTCAATGCGCCGGTCCTCAGAATCCCGCAGTGTAGTAGTGTCAGGGGAGTGCATAATAGAGGTGTTAGACAGCCCTAGAATAGGAGCATCGACCTCGGGGGGTGATGACCAGCACTTGACCATATCAGCAGGAAAAGGATACTTCCTGTCCAAACTCTTAGGGATCCCGGGAAGTCTACTGGGATGTTCCCACTCCTTAAGCACGAGGTTATTGAAATGGGTCTGCTCAGGAAATTCCAATCGAGCCTTAGCAGTATGAAAAAGCTCACCCCTTTGCCTGGGAGCCGCAACAGGTGGAGAGATGGACAAAACCTCAAAAATCTGAACCAACAGTTTGTCAGTATCATCCGGGGTCCAGTGATCAGAGCCAGAATCGTCATGACCCCTTGACTTCTCGTCAGATGACCCTGAGTCAGAGAACAGCTCCCCTTCGTCCGAGGGGGTATGGCCATATAGATGCAAAAACTCATCAGACTCCGTAAGGAAAAGAGCGGAGTCAGGGGTTAAGTGCCGCTTTTTTGCGGTGGCCTTACGCGCTAAGGTATTAGCAATCAATTTTTCAACACTGGCCAGTCTAGCAGCCACATCAGGATGAGAATCCCCGCTTGTATTGGGGGTTAGACTCAGGCTTGGGGGAGTAGGTGAAGTGAGGCGAGGTGCAGGCCCAGCCACAGGAGGGGTGGGAAGTACCATTAGCGCCTGCTGTGCACATGGAACACAGAGCCGTGCATTGTTACCGCTGATAGGTGAGACCCCACAAGCTACACACAGCCGGGCTTGTCCCGAAGGAACCCTGGTCACAATATCCTGGCATGCCTCCATATGGGGGTTAATAGGCACAATAGGCCAGTAGGGATTGACGCTGAAAGCTACCCTGGATGCCCCAATGACCCGCAGGGAAGTGGGAGTAATTATACTAGGCCCAACTGGCAATTACGCAGGGCCGGGAGAAGCCACTGGATTCAACCGTCTGAAAGACATAATGGGAATAAAGGGTGTCAGAACCATGCGCAGTAAGCAAGGAGCATAAAAATCGCCCGCGAGGGCACTTACAGACCGCGGGAGGAGGGGGACCGTTAACACGCGCGCACGCGCGACTACCATCAAAATGGCGGCAAGCGAACCTCGAAGGGCGGGCCAGAGCGGGCCGTGACGCGGAGCGCGCCAAGCCAGGTCCCCGCCCCCCCGAAGAGCGCGAAGCTCTAAGACAGTAGTCAATGTTGTCATGAGGAACGAAGTGTATAACACACTTAGAATAGATGATTTGCTAATGAAGACGCCGCAGCGTCTGAGGCGACGCCGGCGCAGCACATCCAATGAAGGAAAGAGACGCGCGCGGCTGCGGCAGATACACAATAAAAATGCAAATCAGAGCCGCGTCTGACACCAAGTATACAAGTCAAGGGACAATACTAAGGCCATAAGCATGTAATCACAATACACTGAGACCACATACACACACCCCCCCTTTCTTTCCCCCCGAGCTACGGGGGGAACGAGGGAGGATGGCGACCCTTTGTACAGGGCCCACCACTACACGGGGCATGGGGCAATAATGCGGGAGGGGCATCCCCTAGAGGCTCACCATCAGCCTAAACCACCTACCCTTTGGTGGGGGACTGCGGTGGAGCATGGCTCCATAAGCACTCATGGTGCTGCCTACCTTCACCCGACCAGCGCAGCCCAGGCTGGGAGGCACATCACACGAAGGACGGGTGGGAATAGTCCAACAGGGCCGCAGGTAATAGCCCCGATCACCTGCGAGAGAGTGATACTTCATGTCTTCGCAGTCGGCACTGCAGAGAAATCTGGGGATATGTGGGAGGTCCCTGGGTATTTGAGGGGCCGGGAGGAGCCTGTTTTGCATGTCTCTGCAGTGCAGCGCCATCTGGCGGAGGATAACCCAAGTGTAAGTACTATATCTGTAGCAGGACGTACTGTATACTAAGAATATTACAGTTTTGAAGTAGCCACCGCAACATGAGGAGCTGTATTGCGGGGTCACAGCATTAGAAAGGTTGAGAACCACCGCTCTATTACCTCTGTGAAAGCTACAATGTTTCATCATTCAGAAGCTATGTCAGTTTGCAGGCAGCCATTGCACTGTATTGAATATTCGCTCATCGGTCTGGTTCGCACAAACGTCAGCCCATTCTCTAATCACAAGGCTTTTATGTAGCAATTGACAAAGGGCGCCATTCCACACATTCAGTTTGCTTACAGTCAACGTATTAGCGGATTCCAGAGTGTAAATGTGCAACCAGGAGGAATGCAGCCAGATTCCCTTTGTGATAAAAATAACTGACAGCTTGATGGTGTCTGACTGCGAATCTACCGCCACTGTGCTTCCGCTTTGGCAACCAGCAAACGGAATTACTAAGAGGAATTTGCCTTGTCAGCAGAAAACACATATTCCTACAAATATCAGCAGTGTATAAATGTTACATGGCGCATTAGTATCTGAGCGCAGGATGATCCTAATCTGTTTGAGATGCAAGGAAATATATATAATTATGATAGTGATTGTTATGAATTACTTCCTGTCTAAAGATAAGCTGATCTTCTAAGATTCATTTAAAGTGGACCAACACCCAGGATTTTGACTATCCTGGGTTTTGGTCCACTTCGGCGGGGCACCCCGATCGGGGGTGCCCCGCTGTGTGAAACCCCCCAGAAAGCCCCAAAATCTTACCTGTCCCCGCTCCCACGTGACTGGACGGTCCAATCCCCGCCAACGTCCAGGCGGGGATCAGGAACGTCCAAGCGGCTGCCGCCGCCGCCGCCTCCCTCGCGTCACTTTCGGCGCGCGCGCGCCCCAGCCAGCCATTCGCAGACGGCCGGCGCGGGCGCGAGCACGCCTACAGGGGCGCGAGGGAGGCGGCGGCGGCCGGCCGCCGCCGAAGATCAGGTAAGGTGTTTGGGGTTTTTTTGGGGGGTTTCACCCCGCGGGACATCCCGCTCTCGGATGTCCCGCGGGGTGGGAGGTGATCGGCCCGGGAATCTTATAGATTTCCGGGCCGATCACCTCTCGGTGTTGGTCCACTTTAAGCTGATTCCTCAGAATAGAAGCAGGAGATGTGTTAAGGAGTCTAAATCGATTCTGAATCAGCCAGCTTTGTTCTCAAAATAAATGGAGCTGATTGGTAAGAACCTAACAGTGGGATTTGCTGGAATGACCATGAGACTAATTTCAAGGGTCTATCAATTTAGATAGATTCAGATTACAAAAATGAATCAGTTTGGGATTCAATTTAAATCCAAATTGAAGCAAATGAAAAAAAAATGTAAGTCACTGTCCAGGCAATAACATAAAATAGTCAATACTCACCTTTTGTCCCCCAAGGCTCCTTTGTGCAGCTCCGGTATTCTGAAACTTACTAATGAGCAGCAACAAGCACTTTCGTGCTCCAGTGAGCGGGAAGTCCTTCTACATGATATTATGCACTTAACAGGCTGACTCAATTAATTGCAATAGAGAGATCATGCTGAAACAGTCTTGCCATGCACCCTCTATAACAATAAATTAAGCGAATCGTAGTGTTGGGGGCGCAACAAGGCTTGATGGGGGCCGCCATTGTTGATGCCACAGGTGCTGAGGGGTGGAATCGCTTGTCTCCACCATCAGTATGAAGTTGGAAGATGAGATGAAGTATGAAGATGAGTTGATTTATCATTATTCTGGTCCAGCATTTGTTTCTGATGATTAAATGTGTCAGGAGTTTCTATGAATTGGATAGGCTACATTTTCAGTGACTAAACTAGAGTGGTATTTTTTGTCATGTCATGAGTCTCTAGATTCAGTGATGTCAAAAGTCGTTGATGTCACTGGTCTCTAGTGAATGGATAGGCCGCATTCTCAGTGATGTCACTGGTCTCTAGTGGATGGATAGGCAGCATTCTCAGTGAAGTCACTGGTCTCTAGTGAATAGATAGGCAGCATTCTCAGTGATGTCACTGATCTATAGTGAATGGATAGGCGGCATTCTTAGTGATGTCAATTGTCTCTAGTGAATGGATAGGCAGCATTCTCAGTGATGTCACTGGTCTCTAGTTAATGGATAGGCAGAATTTATAGTGATGTCACTGGTCTCTAGTGAATGGATAGGCAGCATTCTCAGTGATGTCACTGGTCTCTAGTGAATTGATAGGCAGCATTCCCAGTGATGTCACTGGTCTCTAGTGAATAGATAGGCGGCATTCTCAGTGATGTCACTGGTCTCCAGTGAATGGATAGGCGGCATTCTCAGTGATGTCACTGGTCTCTAGTGAATGGATAGGCGGCATTCTTAGTGATGTCAATTGTCTCTAGTGAATGGATAGGCAGCATTCTCAGTGATGTCACTGGTCTCTAGTGAATGGATAGGCAGCATTCTCAGTGATGTCACTGGTCTCTAGTTAATGGATAGGCAGAATTTATAGTGATGTCACTGGTCTCTAGTGAATGGATAGGCAGCATTCTCAGTGATGTCACTGGTCTCTAGTGAATTGATAGGCAGCATTCCCAGTGATGTCACTGGTCTCTAGTGAATAGATAGGCGGCATTCTCAGTGATGTCACTGGTCTCCAGTGAATGGATAGGCGGCATTCTCAGTGATGTCACTGGTCTCTAGTGAATGGATAGGCGGCATTCTTAGTGATGTCAATTGTCTCTAGTGAATGGATAGGCAGCATTCTCAGTGATGTCACTGGTCTCTAGTGAATGGATAGGCGGCATTCTTAGTGATGTCAATTGTCTCTAGTGAATGGATAGGCAGCATTCTCAGTGATGTCACTGGTCTCTAGTGAATGGATAGGCAGCATTCTCAGTGGTGTCACTGGTCTCTAGTGAATGGATAGGCAGCATTCTCAGTGGTGTCACTGGTCTCTAGTGAATGGATAGGCAGCATTCTCAGTGATGTCACTGGTCTCTAGTGAATGGATAGGCGGCATTCTCAGTGATGTCACTGGTCTCTAGTGAATGGATAGGCAGCATTCTCAGTGATGTCACTGGTCTCTAGTGAATGGATAGGCGGCATTCTCAGTGATGTCACTGGTCTCTAGTGAATGGATAGGCGGAATTCTCAGTGATGTCACTGGTCTCTAGTGAATGGATAGGCAGCATTCTCAGTGATGTCACTGGTCTCTAGTGAATGGATAGGCGGCATTCTCAGTGATGTCACTGGTCTCTAGTGAATGGATAGGCGGCATTCTCAGTGATGTCACTGGTCTCTAGTGAATGGATAGGCGGCATTCTCAGTGATGTCACTGGTCTCTAGTGAATGGATAGGCGGCATTCTCAGTGATGTCACTGGTCTCTAGTGAATGGATAGGCAGCATTCTCAGTGATGTCACTGGTCTCTAGTGAATGGATAGGCAGCATTCTCATTTATGTCACTGGTCTCTAGTAAATGGATAGGCGGCATTCTCAGTGATGTCACTGGTCTCTAGTGAATGGATTGGCGGCATTCTCAGTGATGTCACTGGTCTCTAGTGAATGGATAGGCAGCATTCTCAGTGATGTCACTGGTCTCTGGTGAATGGATAGGCAGCATTCTCAGTGATGTCACTGGTCTCTAGTGATTGGATAGGCGGCATTCTCAGTGATGTCACTGGTCTCTAGTGAATGGATAGGCAGCATTCTCAGTGATGTCACTGGTCTCTACTGAATGGATAGGCAGCATTCTCAGTGATGTCACTGGTCTCTAGTGAATGGATAGGCAGCATTCTCAGTGATGTCACTGGTCTCTAGTGAATGGATAGGCAGCATTTTTAGTGATGTCACTGGTCTGTAGTGAATGGATAGGCAGCATTCTCAGTGATGTCACTGGTCTCTAGTGAATGGATAGGCGGCATTCTCAGTGATGTCACTGGTCTCTAGTGAATGGATAGGCAGCATTTTTAGTGATGTCACTGGTCTGTAGTGAATGGATAGGCAGCATTCTCAGTGATGTCACTGGTCTCTAGTGAATGGATAGGCGGCATTCTCAGTGATGTCACTGGTCTCTAGTGAATGGATAGGCAGCATTTTTAGTGATGTCACTGGTCTCTAGTGAATGGATAGGCAGCATTCTCATTTATTTCACTGGTCTCTAGTGAATGGATAGGCTGCATTCTCAGTGATGTCACTGGTCTCTAGTGAATGGATAGGCTGCATTCTCAGTGATGTCACTTGTCTCTAGTGAATGGATAGGCAGCATTCTCAGTGATGTCACTGGTCTCTAGTGAATGGATAGGCAGCATTCTCAGTGATGTCACTGGTCTCTAGTGAATGGATAGGCAGCATTCTCAGTGATGTCACTGGTCTCTAGTGAATGGATAGGCGGCATTCTCAGTGATGTCACTGGTCTCTAGTGAATGAATAGGCAGCATTCTTAGTGATGTCACTGGTCTCTAGTGAATGGATAGGCAGCATTCTCAGTGATGTCACTGGTCTCTAGTGATTGGATAAGCGGCATTCTCAGTGATGTCACTGGTCTCTAGTGAATGAATAGGCAGCATTCTTAGTGATGTCACTGGTCTCTAGTGAATGGATAGGCAGCATTCTCAGTGATGTCACTGGTCTCTAGTGAATGGATAGGCAGCATTCTCAGTGATGTCACTGGTCTCTAGTGAATGGATAGGCAGCATTTTTAGTGATGTCACTGGTCTGTAGTGAATGGATAGGCAGCATTCTCAGTGATGTCACTGGTATCTACTGAATGGCTAGGCAGCATTCTCAGTGATGTCACTGGTCTCTAGTGAATGAATAGGCGGCATTCTCAGTGAAGTCACTGGTCTCTAGTGAATGGATAGGCGACATTCTCAGTGATGTCACTGGTCTCTAGTGAATGGATTGGTAGCATTCTCAGTGATGTCACTGGTCTCTAGTGAATTGATAGGCGGCATTCTCAGTGATGTCACTGGTCTCTAGTGAATGGATAGGCAGCATTCTCAGTGATGTCACTGGTCTCTAGTGAATGGATAGGCAGCATTCTCAGTGATGTCACTGGTCTCTAGTGAATGGATAGGCAGCATTCTCAGTGATGTCACTGGTCTCTAGTGAATGGATAGGCAGCATTCTCAGTGATGTCACTGGTCTCTAGTGATTGGATAAGCGGCATTCTCAGTGATGTCACTGGTCTCTAGTGAATGGATAGGCAGCATTCTCAGTGATGTCACTGGTCTCTAGTGAATGGATAGGCAGCATTCTCAGTGATGTCACTGGTCTCTAGTGAATGGATAGGCAGCATTTTTAGTGATGTCACTGGTCTGTAGTGAATGGATAGGCAGCATTCTCAGTGATGTCACTGGTATCTAGTGAATGGCTAGGCAGCATTCTCAGTGATGTCACTGGTCTCTAGTGAATGAATAGGCGGCATTCTCAGTGAAGTCACTGGTCTCTAGTGAATGGATAGGCGACATTCTCAGTGATGTCACTGGTCTCTAGTGAATGGATTGGTAGCATTATCAGTGATGTCACTGGTCTCTAGTGAATGGATAGGCAGCATTCTCAGTGATGTCACTGGTCTCTAGTGAATGGATAAGCAGCATTCCCAGTGATGTCACTGGTCTCTAGTGAATGGATAGGCAGCATTCTCAGTGATGTCACTGGTCTCTAGTGAATGGATAGGCGGCATTCTCAGTGATGCTACTGGTCTCTAGTGAATGGATAAGCAGCATTCCCAGTGATGTCACTGGTCTCTAGTGAATGGATAGGCAGCATTCCCAGTGATGTCACTGGTCTCTAGTGAATGGATAGGCAGCATTCTCAGTGATGTCACTGGTCCCTAATGAATGGATAGGCAGCATTCTCAGTGATGTCACTGGTCCCTAGTGAATAGATAGGCAGCATTCTCAGTGATGTCACTGGTCTCTAGTGAATGGATAGGCAGCATTCTCAGTGATGTCACTGGTCTCTAGTGAATGGATAGGCAGCATTCTCAGTGATGTCACTGGTCTCTAGTGAATGGATAGGCAGCATTCTCAGTGATGTCACTGGTCTCTAGTGAATGGATAGGCCGCATTCTCAGTGATGTCACTGGTCTCTAGTGAATGGATAGGCAGCATTCTCAGTGATGTCACTGGTCTCTAGTGAATGGATAAGCAGCATTCTTAGTGATGTCACTGGTCTCTAGTGAATGAATAGGCATCATTCTCAGTCATGTCACTGGTCTCTAGTGAATATATAGGCGGCATTCTCAGTGATGTCACTGGTCTCTAGTGAATAGATAAGCAGCATTCTCAGTGATGTCACTGGTCTCTAGTGAATGGATAGGCAGCATTTATAGTGATGTCACCAGTCAGCTTATATGTTGGCATAGTGCTATCTCATGATGAGTTTACAAAAGTGTTTAAATATCTGTTGGTGTGTCACAACTGGTAACATATTTAAGTGTACTTGTCAGTATCTGTGGGTATGCCAGGCGATCCAGGGGGGTTCACACAAATCGGGATGCCCCACAAGTCTTATAGTCTATAGGCTGGTGGTTGCTCCTCTTTAACACATGAGGAATTTATTGGTCACTCATTCAGGGGCATTGTCAGGAATCAGGTCTTGGCCCACAGATATGGATCACTAAAAATACAGCAAGGCTGAAGACCCTATAAGCTAAATATTAAAATGCCCTATATGCTGAGTAGAGCATGGAGTCTTATATAAAAAGCATGCAGTCATGAGGGCATGTCGTGACAAGTCACATTCCTTTCAGGTAGACTTGTTTCCTGGTGTTGCAACATCTCCAAGAGACTGAAATGAAGCTATTATTACAGTTGATTTAGTAAGACGTAGCACATGCAGCCAATCATATATCATCCATTATTTTACATAATTATCTCAAGTGCAATTTGGGTTCTTATGGATTGTCAACCCAGTAAAGGATGTGACCACACATGATATATACCAAATGAAACCCTCTGAACAGATTTCTGATGAGAAACTAGGTAACGGTTGTTGGAATCAGAGACTCATGGATCAGGGATAGTTAAAGTATATGTCCAGTCTATTGATTCCTGTGTGGTACCAGCAACCACAAGAAAGTGACAATCACATCCTCTCACCTGATCAGTAACTCACATAATACTGAATTCATATTTATTAAAACCATACACTAACATACATAAAAGACAATAAGCAGGGCATCCCATCCTCAGAAGCATCACATACTGCCAAATAGAGGCTTACAAAGTAGCTCCCTATGGAACAAAAAAATTAAATCTGTTGCCTTTTTAGGACACTGAAAGAAGTCTACAGTTTTTCTCTCTGAGTATGGAGCCTCTAGAATATACTGGTGCAAAATATAAATCAACAATGTAACATAGCCATCAGAGCCTTACACTGGCGGAAATTGGAAAAAGATGAACCTAGCATTAGGTAGCCGGCGGATCGGAATCTGGAGCAATGCCCAGATTCCCGAAATCGGCAGCTAGTTCAGTCCAAAGTATTTTTTGGAAACACTGAGGAGGCCAAACATATTAATATTCCTGGAATGAAGCTGGCAAAATGACATGTTGTCTGAGCAACATATGACATCAACATTTGCTGCTTCATCCCCAGCCAATCAGTGTGTGAATTGAGAAGAAAGAGCTTTTTTGTGTTAACAATGTTGCTTTTTTCTGTCTAGGTTTCATTTGTCATGGCAGTTGATATTTCCTATTTTGCTAGCGTCATATGGCCACACAGAAGCTCTCTACTTACCCAGATGGAAACAGTGCAGTTCTTCTTTTACTTTTTACTCCATGTCTGTTAGTCATGCATATAGAGGAGCAAACCATACCAGACAAGCTGGACATATTCTCGTTGGTCACCGGATTCAGTCACTCTACTTGCATCTGGAAAGCTTAGTAGTGGCATCAATATATTACGTGGACTTACTTATTTGAGACACTGGGCTTTAGTTTAGAGCATGTCCAGCCATTATGCAGTCAACATGGGCTCTACCCCCTAACCTGAACTCAGCCAATTGTCAGTCAGAGCCGAAGTGAGACAAGAGAGCCTTACAAGCTCATACCTTATCTGTCTGTCCCTGTCCAATTTCAGGGGATGGCTATAATTTAAATGCCTGAGGTGATCCCTGGGTTCCACCAATGGTGAGTCAGGGAGTCCACTCTAGTTAGCACTCTTTTTTTAGTCTCTTCTTATTTCAGATTCCTATTGCTGGCTCCTCCATCTTAGTGTTGGCAGTTACCTAGAAGAGCATGGTTAGTCCCCTAACTAGAGCTCAGCCAATGAGCGGAGGTGGTCTCTAAGTTAGACAGGAACATCTGTAGGGCATTATCAGCCCTTTACCAGCCCTCTTTAGTTTTGAAAAATAGCTAGCCGATCAGAAGCCTCCATAATTCCCTAACTGCTTCTAAAATTAGCTCAACCAATGGAGAGATGTAGGGTCCCATCTGGATCAATCCGAAGGGAGACAGAAGGGTTTATTTTTTTTCAGTTCCTTCCCAGATGACCCAGCAGAGCATGGCTAGCCAATTTGGAGCTGAGATGGTCTGTCTTCTAAATTGAGCTTGGTCAATGGGCAACCAGAAATTTGGCTCTAACACGGGGGGGGGGGGGGGGACTTGCAGATACCCCCGCCCTATCTTATGATAGAAGGTCAACCAATGGGGAGTAAATAAGACAGCATGGTCAGCAATGTAAATAAAAAGCTTGTAACCTGTTTTGTACACTTTTTGTCGATACATTTGGAACGAGGACCCCCACTATCAGACGAAAACTGGTATGTGCCTATATATATTTACATGGTCCATTAATGTGGTTATTAAGGGTAACTATTAGATTTCATACCTAGTGCCTGATGTAAGAGCCTACACTGGCACAGCTCGGTCAGCAGGAAGGGAGCCAGCGGGATTTGTTCCAGCCCCTTCCCAGTCCATCATCCTATTGCTGGCTCTTCCCACTCAGTTTTGGTGGTGATCCAAAAATAATTTCTCTCTTTGACAACTTGAAGACAGTTATTGTGGGCCTAATGGGCCAGTATGGTCCGGAGAATCAATATCTGCTGTCATACCTGTCCCCTTCCATATCACTGGATGTCACACTCAGTAAATGTTGAGCCAACCATTGGAGTGCCAACTCAGGCTCCCCACTGTGTTTTCTGGCCCAAGGTCAGTCAATGGGAGACCAGGAAGTTGGCTTCAGTCAGCTAATACAGAGAAAGCAAGCACCCTCACATTGGTTAAAAACTGTTTTGTTTTTTAAGTATTGCGCTTGACACATTGGTCAGCAGGTTTTTCCACAGAAAGTCAGGACATTACTGCACATTTATTAGGGGGCGTGACCTCATTTAAAGTAAAAGTTAAATTTTAACTAGGCTTAGGGAGGTTTTAGTTATGTGCTCTGAGGGTCAGATTTTGCGATGGAAGTAAAAAAATAGCCACCATTATGATTTCCTAGAACTTGTATAGACACATCTGAAGTTTTTATATTAACTTCTGTTTCCTTTTTGAGAATGCAAACATAATACAAAGGAAGGAAAGGCTTGTGGGAGAATTTACTCTATAATGTCTGTGTCTGGAATGTTTTACCAGCATTAGCTTATTGACCCCAAGGAGTGTAATTCCGGAGCAATAAAGTGGTGGGCTCGGATGACCTGAGGCAATTTAGCAGGCGTGGAGCAGCCTAGAACAAGCTGCAGAAAATCAGGGATACAATCCTAAACTCAACTCCAGGCCTGGGTAATTCACCAGCATGTGGAGTAGACCGGTTGAGAGGGGTCCTTTGGAGCTAATAGCAGGTCATTTGGGAAGCATGTGTTCCGGTTGATCCTCTCACCTTAGCTTTAAGATTCTTATGGCCTCTTTTGGGGCAGGAGCTACACCATAGCTTTCACATGGAAAAACATCAGTCAAAGTTGTTGGACTTGACCTAAAAAAAAAAAAAATCAAAAATCAAATTCAATTATACTTTGTGTTCCTTGACACCATGTACACCTGTCAATCACACTCACTGACGCAATTCTCATTCTTGACACCATTGTTCTTGGACAAATTGTCCTGGCTCCTTCATGCGAAACAGGAGCCTTTCCAGTTCACTGCAGCTTAATAGACCACTGCTGCCTACTTGCTTTAATGGCCTTTTCTCAGAATAATGCAAGACCCACCACCCGAATCCTACACCCATTTCATACAGGTCAAGCAAGAAAAGGTTGTTGGCGACAACTGAGAACAGCTACTGACATCAACATACATACTGGTGGGTGATTTCACTCCTTGTCCCTGCCAATGCCATTGCATATATGTCAGCAAGCTAACAGCAAGGAGCCTGGCATTTCCATTGAAGGAACCAAGCCAACACAAACACCACATAATAGAGCCTAATGGGTGGTCTCTCTTGATTTGGTAAGATTAGGACCTTCACCCACCAATGTAAACCTGTACCTGTTGGAGATGCTTATATTCAGCAGAATAGAATGCTGACATGTTCCTATACCTTCTGCAAGCTTGGCGTTTCATCTGCCACCAGGACTGGTGTATCAAGAGGGAAGGACTAGGCAGTGTGTGTAGCAGCTTCCTGCCTCCCAGAACAAAGACACTGCAATGCTCAGGTAAACTGGGGACAGCGAAGGAACCACAGAAGAATTTCTTTTAGGTCTAAAGAAAAAAAGCCTCTCTGGCTTCCCCATCATTTAATGCCTAAATTAAAGCATATACGTATCTGGTTTTGTGACTCTGGCAAGCTTCAATCAGGCATGCTGAGAAAAAAACACTTAGCGAGGCTGGTCTGGGTTCACTACTCTGGCAGAAGGACCCACTCAAGTTGGCAGGGCAGTGTGTGGCTCATCTCATCAGCTGGTCCTGGGGTCATCATAGGCTATTAAAAAGAGATTACAACTTCCGCATCTTGATCTCACCAGCTTCTTTTAACCCTTTCCTGCCTGTGTAATACCTGCTGCCATTCTGTCATCAGATTCACTATTTAAAATTGATTTTTCCCTTCTCATCTTAATTGTGCATATGCCTTATTTAAGAGCTATGTAATTATTTTGAATGCCCCATCTGGTTTCCCTGCCCATATCTATATGTGTGATACTATCATCTGTTACTATCTCTTAAATTCAAACTGACCAATGTTGCCCCTTGTGTGTTCACTGAACCATAGCATCTAGCAACATTCCATTTGATGTTTTATTACCTTATGTGCCCTCCCTGACCAAACTTTTAGGACTGACCTAGCCCCACCCAGGCCCAAATGTTGTGCATGAGCTAATCACAGGCACTTAGAAACTGTTCATATTAAGTGAATAGTGGCTGCAAGTCACTATGGCTGCAATTCAGACTCCTTTCCAAGTCTGACTCCTTCTAAGTCTGCAGCGAATTTAACCTGAATTCAACCTGAGGGAAACCTGCACTGGATTCTGCTTGTCTGAATAGCCCAGCATCAACAACAATGATCACCTTCTACCTCATCACTCTGCTTCCACTTACCCTCAGAATCCTAGCCTCACAGTATCCCCCTGCTCCTGGTAAGTCCCTATATATCTCCCCCTCTCTGCTCTCCTCCCCCTACCTCTCTGCTCACGAATTCCTTTCCTTGGCAAAATCACACACCACCTCTATATCCAAGCACAAGACACATTACTCCAGCCTCAAAAGCCACAACCATCTCTTCTCTCTCCTTTTACTTTTACTTGCCGCCGGAGACATCAGTCCTAATCCAGGCCCACTCTCTCCACCCCCCTCCTCCATACCTACTCACTTTTCATCAATGCCAAAAGTCTACAACCGTGTTAAACCGGGATACACACGCAATCTATCTAATCTGAGACACCTTAGTCACTCTCCATCCCTTCCCGCCACTGTCACCTGCGCACTGTGGAATGCACGCTCAGTGCGCAATAAACTCACCTATATTCACAACCTGTTTCTCTCTAACTCTTTTACCTTCATGGGGTTCACAGAAACATGGCTTACCCCATCAGACACAGCTTCACCCGCTGCCCTCTCACATGGGGGACTACATCTCAGCCACACCCCCAGATCCAACAACAAACAGGGTGGGGGAGTTGGCATCCTTCTATCCAAACTCTGCTCCTTTAACCCACTCCCTGCCTTGCCATCTCTATCCTTCTCATCTTTTGAAGTTCACTGTGTCCGCTTATATTCTCCCTGTAACCTTAAAATCGCAGTCATCTACCGCCCTCCTGGAACTACTACTCTATTCCTCGACCACTTTTCTACCTGGCTCCTTCAGTTTCTGTCCACAGACATCCCTGCAATCATCATGGGTGACTTCAACATATCTGTGGACATTAGCAACCCTGCTGCCACCAGACTACTGTCACTAACCTCATCTTTCGGCCTCAAGCAATGGTCTACTGCACCCACCCACAAAGACGGCCACACAATTGACCTCCTCTTCTCTCACCTCTGCTCTCTATCAAACCTCTCATCCTCTTTGCTCCCCCTCTCTGACCATAATCTGCTGACTATGACCCTCTATCCAATGCCTGCAAACCCCCCTCCACACAAACCCACAACTCAACGCAGGAACTTAAGAAACCTAGACCTTCAATCCTTTTCTGCCTCACTTCAACCTCTTCAGACCTTGACCACATTCACGGACATAGACGCACCAAAACCCCCCAACCCTGGCTAAATGCAAGCACAGCCAGATTGAAACAGCTGTCTCGAGCTGCTGAACGGCGATGGAGGAAAACCAAAGCCAATCATGACTTTCTATTCTATAAACAAGCCCTTCAGGATCTCAGGACGGCCCTTTCATCTGCTAAGCAAGCTTATTTCTCCTCACTGATTTCTGCACAAGCCCGGAATCCCAAACAACTCTTCAATACTTTCAGTTCCTTACTCCGCCCTCCACCTCCTCCTCCAACCTCCCAAATAACAGCAGAAGAATTTTCGACATTCTTCAAAGAAAAAATTGACAACATTCGACTTGGCTTTGCCCCTCAGAATCCCTCACCAATTCAAACAATCCCCCTGCCTTACTCTCTTACTTTCTTCACTCCAATAACTGAGCCTGGACTAACCTCTCTCATATCTAGGGCCCACCTGACTACCTGCTCCCTCGATCCTATTCCATCCCACCTTATTCCTCAACTGTCTCCATCCCTCACTCCAGCCTTAACCTGCATATTCAACCTTTCTCTCTCCACTGGCACCTTTCCTTCTGCCTACAAACATGCTGTTATTACTCCGATAATCAAGAAACCCTCTCTCGACCCCTCTGCCCTCTCCAGCTACCGCCCTATCTCACTACTCCCTTTCTCCTCCAAACTTCTTGAACAACATGTCCACTCAGAACTGTCACAATACTTATCCACCAACAATTTATTTGACCCCTTACAATCAGGATTCCGCCGTAACCACTCCACTGAAACTGCCCTCACCAAAGTCACCAATGATCTGCTCACTGCCAAAAGCAAAGGTCACTACTCCATCCTCTTCCTTCTTGACCTCTCCTCAGCCTTTGATACTGTCGACCACTCTCTGCTTATTGATATTCTCTCCTCTCTTGGGGTTCAAGGGCTTGCGCTCTCTTGGCTCAACTCTTACCTCTCTGATAGATCATTCAGTGTATTCTATTCTAACACGGTCTCAACCTCACTGTAGCGATAACCCTTATCGCCGGAGGGCTTCACCGCCCGAGACGTCCTTTTCCCAATCGTAAGAGGTGCTGCTGGAATTCCAGAGTCGTCCGTGAGGAAACAGGAACAGCCCTTACAAGGGCTAGTGAATTGTAATATAGCGTTTCCCCCAATAAGAGACAGAACTCAGTATTGAGGGTGAAGATGAACTCTTTTTATTAGTGCCACTCTAGGCCTTATATACACAAGTCTCCATGCAATGACAACCACACTGACCAATAGCAGCAGGGCACACAATCCCTCAACTCTGCCGGTAACACAATCAGTAGAACAATAGCAGGCTGTAATACAATCAATCAGGACAATGCCATTGTCTGTGACGTAATCAATCAACACAATGGCAGTCTTGTTATACAATCCAAACTACAATGGCATTGCCTGTAACAGTATCAAAATACAATGACATTGTCTGGAACCTAATTAAGAAAAGGCCAGTGAATGACCCGGTGGGCAATGGAATAGTGATGACACCCAAAAGACAGAGCCTCTGTCACACTCACGTTCCCTTTCTGTTGGTGTGCCACAAGGTTCTGTCCTAGGCCCCCTACTTTTCTCAGTCTACACCCATGGCCTTGGCAAACTTATAACTTCATTAGGCTTCCAATACCACTTCTATGCGGATGACACTCAGATATATCTCTCAGGCCCCAATCTCTCCTCTCTACTATCTCGTCTCCCCAACTGCCTCTCAGCTATTTCTTCATTCATGTCATCTCGCTACCTCAAGCTAAACATGGACAAGACTGAACTGGTCATTTTCCCACCCTCTAACTCCCCTCCCCTCTCTAACACGTCTATTTCTGTCAACAATCACACAATAACAGCAACTCCCCAAGCTCGGTGCCTGGGAGTCATTCTGGACTCTGCCCTCTCTTTCAAACCACATATTCACTCCCTGGCCACCTCCTGTCGCCTCCAACTTAAAAACATCTCCCGCATCTGTCCTTTCCTCTCACCTGACACCACTAAAATGCTAGTGCATGCCCTGGTCATATGCCGTCTGGATTACTGCAACATCCTTCTTTGTGGCCTACCAACTAACAGACTGGCACCCCTCCAATCTATCCTGAACTCTGCTGCTCGCCTCATCCATCTCTCCTCTTGCTCTTCCAGTTCTGCGCCTCTCTGCCAATCCCTACACTGGCTGCCAGTCCCACAGCGAAAACTCTAACTCTCGCATACAAGGCTCTCTCCAACCAGGCCCCTCCCTACATCTCATCTCGAATCCAACAGTATCAACCTAGACGCAGCCTCCGCTCTTCTGCCGACCTTCTCCTGTCCTCCACCCTGGTCACCTCCTCTCACGCCCGCCTCCAGGACTTCTCACGTGCAACTTCAATCTTCTGGAATGCCCTCCCACACCCAATCCGCCACTCCACAACCCTCAAAACCTTCAAAGGCGCCCTTAAAACACACTTATTCAGACAAGCATATAATCTGGCCTAACCAATCTTCTAAAGAGCACATGCCACAAAGCTCAATACTGACTGTTTGTGATCCCTCCCCCTCGTCTTCACCCCTCTTCCTTTAGACTGTAAGCTCGCAAGGGCAGGGCTCTCTCCCCTATTGTATCTTGTGCTCAGAATATCCATTGTCAACTCTGTAAAACTGCATTTGAAATGGTATATGTATCGTATGTTTCTACCCTGTCTGTAATTACTACTTTGTAAAGCGCTACGGAAGATGATGACGCTATATAAATAAACAATAATAATAATAATAATAACTAGCAAATTGCTGCATCCAACACATTTTGGAATGCTGGCTGCTCAATTCACCTTACAAAGCTCAAAATTCAGGCATATTCACCCGGTTCGCACTACAGTAACATGTGTACCATGTGACTGCCGTCTGCCAATGGAGCTCGACAGGGGAGTGTTTGTGGTGCTAACATGACTTGTTCACTTGGAAAACCCTGGTGGCTTCCAATAAAGCAGTGAATGGCTATACTCTTGAGCGGCAGATGTTGGCCGAGAACAGGACAGGTAACCACTGCTGGCTAGGGGGAATGCAGTGACAGGTGAGATTTAGTGGGGTTGCAGGGGTTTGATTTAGGTGGGGTGGGCCCAACATTTTTTTAGCCACTGACAGATATTGAGTCAGGGTGTGGGTTCGCTTTATAAATCCATTGCTGTGCATTCTTGCACTCAACAACAGCATGACTTCATGACTTCATCTGCTTTAGGTAACCCCTCACCTACTGTAACTGCCTGATGGTAAGATTACGCAGATTGAAAGGCAGCCTTTGAACTCAGTAAATTAGGCTGAACAACTCCCAGCGTCCTTGGCGGCTTTATTTGCCAACTCAGGTCTGTGCTGCGCTGACTCACCTGTGAATCCTTCACTGGTTGTGTTTGATATGGGGGACCCGGCACACACACCACGCCTAGTGACATCACCTGACAAGCATGAATAAAGTTTGGGACAGTTTTGTCTTAGTTACATAGTTACAGGCCTGCAAGCAATGTGTCATGCGGACGGCCATACTTTCTGTACATGAAACAGGGCGCCGCTTGCTTTGTTCCTCAGGCCATAAATCTCCACATTTAGATTTTAAACAATAATGTAAAGAGAATGCTGTATGACATTGTACCTACCTGGAGACATGTGTGGGCAAGTCTTCAAGAGACGCAACCTATATGAAAATGTAAAAACTTCACTAAGTGCTATTTATATCCTCAGTATGTCAAATAAAGGGAAAAATACAATTCTGTGATTACTCACCTGTAGAATTGATATTATGAGTATACATCCTGTCCCGTTCCGAAAGATATCCTTACACGTGGGTTATTCATCTTCAGATGTCACGTGACTGCATCGCAGAAAAAGTGGCCCCTCCCGGCCCATATATACCGAGGCACCTCCCATAGAATCCAAGCATTTAAAAGCAGTCAAAGCCGGGAGAATATAAACAACAATCACCATAAAGAGGTAACAAGAACAACAAGGGTGGGGCTGAACCAGACGGGATGTATACTCATAATATCAATTCTACAGGTGAGTAATCACAGAATTGTATTATTCTTAGTATACCTCCCGTCCCGTTCCGAAAGATATCCTTACACATGGGACATCCAATAGCAGTGTCCGTAAGGTAGGGTGGGATCCCCAAAGGCAACAGCAAGCAGTCTAAACCACTGCCGCCTGCAGAACTTTGCGGCCAAAAACAGCATCAGCTGAGGCCTTAACATCAACCTTGTAAAACTTAGAAAAAGTATGAACAGAAGACCAAGTTGCGGCCTTGCAAACTTGTTCAACAGAATCACAGCCTGATGGATCCACTTGCTGATAGTGGATTTAGCAGGAGCCTGGCCTTTCTTAGGACCAGACGGAACCACAAAAAAGGCATCAGTCTTCCTAAAGGAATCAGTAGCCACCAAATAGAACTCCACAGCCCTAACTACATCAAGAGAGTGCAACACCCTTTCCTTGAGGTTACCCGGGTTAAGGCACAAGGAAGGCAACACAATGGGGTCGATTCAAAGAAACATGTAACAGCTTTGATTTAGGTGCCGATCATCCTATTTTTCCCGAACGCTCGTGCGCTCGTATGAACTTGCGAGTGATTCTATAAGCTAATACGTTTCTATCCTAAAATGTACGTCAGTTCGTATGGCAGTTCGGGAATCAGACCTATGTCAGTTTCCATCCTGAATTTTCTGTTTCATTTCTCAGGTTGCAACATTGGTTTTTCCCTTTTTCCTTTTTTGTCTGGACGTAAATCCTTCTGATCTTGCGGCTGCGCACTACAAACTTACCTCATTAAAGTGCATTCTAAATATTTGGTCTTTTATTTTTCTTTATTTCATTCATTTTGTAGTAACCAACCATTAATGAATGCATTTGCATAAGTAAATCTTACTTTGTTTAATTTTTAGTTAACTTGCATTTTTTACTTGTGGATTTAATTTTAATATTTTGGCTTCAAATGGTACAACTTTACATTTTTTGTGTGGTTACCCACACCCTCTACATACAGATTGCTCTCAAAAATTAAAAAACACCCAGCAACTTCGGCATGTTATGAGCCTAGAAACAGCCAAGATGGCGGGTCAGGTATTATCGGGCAGCCTGCAAACAGAAAGGGCCTTGTGACTGTGTTGCTCTGCATTCTTTGATTTCTGACCTTTCCGTGCCCCCAGCTCTGCTGTGTCTGTGCAAAATACAGCAGTAAGCAACATCCTGCACTTTATCCCGCTCTCCTCTCCTCAGTAAGTGTGATGCATCTGACCAAAGATGAGCTAAAATAATTAAACAAAGCAAAGGTAAACAACTACACCAATAAGAAGTGTTGCAAAAAGTAATGTGAGAGAGAGCGCTGAAAAGAGTATGAGCCGCTGCCTAGTATAAGAGGTCAATTCTTATCATGAAAAATGTGAAACAGAGCCAATACCGTACTTGGGAATGCCTCAATTGAGGTAAAACCTTGTTTGGAATTGGTTTAGGCGCGCTTGAACCACGTGTCAGAAAAAATGCTCTGCCTAGTCAAGGATATATGAATTATCCACACTGCGGTTTTGCACTTACCAGAGACATACACCATCAGAGGCCCTGGGAAGGTTACGAACCCCCGGGCCGCGGCGGTAAGTGCAAACAAAAACCATTGTTTCATAATATTGTACTACATTGA
This sequence comes from Gastrophryne carolinensis, assembly GCA_027917425.1. Classification (NCBI taxonomy): domain Eukaryota; kingdom Metazoa; phylum Chordata; class Amphibia; order Anura; family Microhylidae; genus Gastrophryne; species Gastrophryne carolinensis. The sequence goes on from CM051235.1 coordinate 184,021,928, forward strand.
TATCTTGCCTTTTGTGGATGATATAAGCAGTTATATATGAAATTATTATTCTGCTAGTCATATACTGATAAATCGGTACTAAAGTTTACCCTGGCAGATATATCAACACATCAGCTCACAGCTCAGCTCACTCACTCATCCCAACGTTTCGGTTTTCACTCACATTGAACACCACAGAGCACTTTACTCTGGAGGATTGTTGGAGCCCACACTCCCTCACTGACCCTTATCTTTTCCCCCATTCTTATTCCCATTATATTTTTATTGGCGCACCTTTAAATCAAATAAAGAAATCGCACTTTACTTCAAGTGTGTTTGAAGGTAAAAATCAACCACCGATTCATCTAAGGATTATCCAGACGTCCAGACACCTGAAAGCATAACCAACTAAAAGGGATCTTCACACTGCGGTTTTGCACTTACCTGAGACACACACCATCACTGTGAATCAGTAATTTGAATAAATTCAAATTAAAAATATTATTCTAGTACATCAATTTAAAAATAAATAACAAAGGACATAGGTTTCTTTAATTAACGCAAATATATGGATGTATTGCAAAATAAAGGTTTACATGCAAAGGACTAATTAAGGTCCACATTAAAATGCTTTTATAAGGCATACATGAAATGTATTGAATCAGGTATGCATTGCCATACAATTTATGGCCTCGGCCATGCTGATTAGGGATGAGCGAATCGATCCGGACGAACCCGGATTCGATCCGAATTTCAGGAAAAATTCGATTCGGATCGAATCCGAATTTCCCCGCGATTCGATCACTCGAAGTTTTCCTTTAACATCCATTCATTTACATTTACAGGCATTCTAAGATGGCGGACGGGACATGTCTGGACATGTATCCCGCGCCAGTGCAAGCTGGGGCAGTCACATGCAGCCTATCAGCAGCCAGCAAGCCCGGTGACGTCACACAGCGGTATTTAACGGCGGCCATCTTGCTTTTCCTCATTTCTCTATTGCATTCGTGACAGACAGACAGAACGCTGTGTAGCTGAGGCAGTTAGACAGGCTGGAGACAGGGACAGACAGGGACAGGCAGGAGACAGGCAGGAGACAGACAGGAGACAGACAGAAAGCCAGGGAAAGGTAGGAAAAACGGAGCTGGCTGACAGGGAGATTTTTTTTTTTTCATCCAGCCTTTGTTAGCGTTTTCAGGCTGCTTATAGTAACTAACTGTGCATATATACTGAACTGATCTTAAGTCTGCTGTGAGGCATCCCATTCTGTGACTAAAGCAGCCTCTGTTTAAGACCATATAAGCATTTGCTCTTATCATATTTGAAATTAGGCCTGATAAAGACACTTTTGCTGGCCAAAGCACTACTGGACCCTGCCAGGTCCATTCCTGCCCAGGGCATCCCATTCTGTGACTACAGCAGCCTCTGTTTAAGACCATATAAGCATTTGCTCTTATCATATTTGAAATTAGCCTGATAAAGACACTTTTGCTGGCCAAAGCACTTCTGGACCCTGCCAGGTCCATTCCTGCCCAGGGCATCCCATTCTGTGACTAAAGCAGCCTCTGTTTAAGACCATATAAGCATTTGCTCTTATCATATTTGAAATTAGGCCTGATAAAGACACTTTTGCTGGCCAAAGCACTACTGGACCCTGCCAGGTCCATTCCTGCCCGGGGCATCCCATTCTGTGACTACAGCAGCCTCTGTTTAAGACCATATAAGCATTTGCTCTTATCATATTTGAAATTAGCCTGATAAAGACACTTTTGCTGGCCAAAGCACTACTGGACCCTGCCAGGTCCATTCCTGCCCAGGGCATCCCATTCTGTGACTAAAGCAGCCTCTGTTTAAGACCATATAAGCATTTGCTCTTATCATATTTGAAATTAGGCCTGATAAAGACACTTTTGCTGGCCAAAGCACTACTGGACCCTGCCAGGTCCATTCCTGCCCAGGGCATCCCATTCTGTGACTACAGCAGCCTCTGTTTAAGACCATATAAGCATTTGCTCTTATCATATTTGAAATTAGGCCTGATAAAGACACTTTTGCTGGCCAAAGCACTACTGGACCCTGCCAGGTCCATTCCTGCCCAGGGCATCCCATTCTGTGACTAAAGCAGCCTCTGTTTAAGACCATATAAGCATTTGCTCTTATCATATTTGAAATTAGGCCTGATAAAGACACTTTTGCTGGCCAAAGCACTACTGGACCCTGCCAGGTCCATTCCTGCCCAGGGCATCCCATTCTGTGACTACAGCAGCCTCTGTTTAAGACCATATAAGCATTTGCTCTTATCATATTTGAAATTAGGCCTGATAAAGACACTTTTGCTGGCCAAAGCACTACTGGACCCTGCCAGGTCCATTCCTGCCCAGGGCATCCCATTCTGTGACTACAGCAGCCTCTGTTTAAGACCATATAAGCATTTGCTCTTATCATATTTGAAATTAGGCCTGATAAAGACACTTTTGCTGGCCAAAGCACTACTGGACCCTGCCAGGTCGATTCCTGCCCGGGGCATCCCATTCTGTGACTACAGCAGCCTCTGTTTAAGACCATATAAGCATTTGCTCTTATCATATTTGAAATTAGCCTGATAAAGACACTTTTGCTGGCCAAAGCACTACTGGACCCTGCCAGGTCCATTCCTGCCCAGGGCATCCCATTCTGTGACTAAAGCAGCCTCTGTTTAAGACCATATAAGCATTTGCTCTTATCATATTTGAAATTAGGCCTGATAAAGACACTTTTGCTGGCCAAAGCACTACTGGACCCTGCCAGGTCCATTCCTGCCCAGGGCATCCCATTCTGTGACTACAGCAGCCTCTGTTTAAGACCATATAAGCATTTGCTCTTATCATATTTGAAATTAGGCCTGATAAAGACACTTTTGCTGGCCAAAGCACTACTGGACCCTGCCAGGTCCATTCCTGCCCGGGGCATCCCATTCTGTGACTACAGCAGCCTCTGTTTAAGACCATATAAGCATTTGCTCTTATCATATTTGAAATTAGGCCTGATAAAGACACTTTTGCTGGCCAAAGCACTACTGGACCCTGCCAGGTCCATTCCTGCCCAGGGCATCCCATTCTGTGACTACAGCAGCCTCTGTTTAAGACCATATAAGCATTTGCTCTTATCATATTTGAAATTAGGCCTGATAAAGACACTTTTGCTGGCCAAAGCACTACTGGACCCTGCCAGGTCGATTCCTGTTGGGGCATCCCATTCTGTGACTAAAGCAGCCTCTGTTTAAGACCATATAAGCATTTGCTCTTATCATATTTGAAATTAGGCCTGATAAAGACACTTTTGCTGGCCAAAGCACTACTGGACCCTGCCAGGTCGATTCCTGTTGGGGCATCCCATTCTGTGACTACAGCAGCCTCTGTTTAAGACCATATAAGCATTTGCTCTTATCATATTTGAAATTAGGCCTGATAAAGACACTTTTGCTGGCCAAAGCACTACTGGACCCTGCCAGGTCCATTCCTGCCCAGGGCATCCCATTCTGTGACTACAGCAGCCTCTGTTTAAGACCATATAAGCATTTGCTCTTATCATATTTGAAATTAGGCCTGATAAAGACACTTTTGCTGGCCAAAGCACTACTGGACCCTGCCAGGTCGATTCCTGTTGGGGCATCCCATTCTGTGACTAAAGCAGCCTCTGTTTAAGACCATATAAGCATTTGCTCTTATCATATTTGAAATTAGGCCTGATAAAGACACTTTTGCTGGCCAAAGCACTACTGGACCCTGCCAGGTCGATTCCTGTTGGGGCATCCCATTCTGTGACTACAGCAGCCTCTGTTTAAGACCATATAAGCATTTGCTCTTATCATATTTGAAATTAGGCCTGATAAAGACACTTTTGCTGGCCAAAGCACTACTGGACCCTGCCAGGTCCATTCCTGCCCAGGGCATCCCATTCTGTGACTACAGCAGCCTCTGTTTAAGACCATATAAGCATTTGCTCTTATCATATTTGAAATTAGGCCTGATAAAGACACTTTTGCTGGCCAAAGCACTACTGGACCCTGCCAGGTCGATTCCTGCCCGGGGCATCCCATTCTGTGACTACAGCAGCCTCTGTTTAAGACCATATAAGCATTTGCTCTTATCATATTTGAAATTAGCCTGATAAAGACACTTTTGCTGGCCAAAGCACTACTGGACCCTGCCAGGTCCATTCCTGCCCAGGGCATCCCATTCTGTGACTAAAGCAGCCTCTGTTTAAGACCATATAAGCATTTGCTCTTATCATATTTGAAATTAGGCCTGATAAAGACACTTTTGCTGGCCAAAGCACTACTGGACCCTGCCAGGTCCATTCCTGCCCAGGGCATCCCATTCTGTGACTACAGCAGCCTCTGTTTAAGACCATATAAGCATTTGCTCTTATCATATTTGAAATTAGGCCTGATAAAGACACTTTTGCTGGCCAAAGCACTACTGGACCCTGCCAGGTCCATTCCTGCCCGGGGCATCCCATTCTGTGACTACAGCAGCCTCTGTTTAAGACCATATAAGCATTTGCTCTTATCATATTTGAAATTAGGCCTGATAAAGACACTTTTGCTGGCCAAAGCACTACTGGACCCTGCCAGGTCCATTCCTGCCCAGGGCATCCCATTCTGTGACTACAGCAGCCTCTGTTTAAGACCATATAAGCATTTGCTCTTATCATATTTGAAATTAGGCCTGATAAAGACACTTTTGCTGGCCAAAGCACTACTGGACCCTGCCAGGTCCATTCCTGCCCAGGGCATCCCATTCTGTGACTACAGCAGCCTCTGTTTAAGACCATATAAGCATTTGCTCTTATCATATTTGAAATTAGGCCTGATAAAGACACTTTTGCTGGCCAAAGCACTACTGGACCCTGCCAGGTCCATTCCTGCCCGGGGCATCCCATTCTGTGACTACAGCAGCCTCTGTTTAAGACCATATAAGCATTTGCTCTTATCATATTTGAAATTAGGCCTGATAAAGACACTTTTGCTGGCCAAAGCACTACTGGACCCTGCCAGGTCGATTCCTGTTGGGGCATCCCATTCTGTGACTAAAGCAGCCTCTGTTTAAGACCATATAAGCATTTGCTCTTATCATATTTGAAATTAGGCCTGATAAAGACACTTTTGCTGGCCAAAGCACTACTGGACCCTGCCAGGTCCATTCCTGCCCAGGGCATCCCATTCTGTGACTACAGCAGCCTCTGTTTAAGACCATATAAGCATTTGCTCTTATCATATTTGAAATTAGGCCTGATAAAGACACTTTTGCTGGCCAAAGCACTACTGGACCCTGCCAGGTCCATTCCTGCCCAGGGCATCCCATTCTGTGACTACAGCAGCCTCTGTTTAAGACCATATAAGCATTTGCTCTTATCATATTTGAAATTAGGCCTGATAAAGACACTTTTGCTGGCCAAAGCACTACTGGACCCTGCCAGGTCCATTCCTGCCCGGGGCATCCCATTCTGTGACTACAGCAGCCTCTGTTTAAGACCATATAAGCATTTGCTCTTATCATATTTGAAATTAGGCCTGATAAAGACACTTTTGCTGGCCAAAGCACTACTGGACCCTGCCAGGTCGATTCCTGTTGGGGCATCCCATTCTGTGACTAAAGCAGCCTCTGTTTAAGACCATATAAGCATTTGCTCTTATCATATTTGAAATTAGGCCTGATACAGACACTTTTGCTGGCCAAAGCACTACTGGACCCTGCCAGGTCCATTCCTGCCCAGGGCATCCCATTCTGTGACTACAGCAGCCTCTGTTTAAGACCATATAAGCATTTGCTCTTATCATATTTGAAATTAGCCTGATAAAGACACTTTTGCTGGCCAAAGCACTACTGGACCCTGCCAGGTCCATTCCTGCCCAGGGCATCCCATTCTGTGACTAAAGCAGCCTCTGTTTAAGACCATATAAGCATTTGCTCTTATCATATTTGAAATTAGGCCTGATAAAGACACTTTTGCTGGCCAAAGCACTACTGGACCCTGCCAGGTCCATTCCTGCCCGGGGCATCCCATTCTGTGACTACAGCAGCCTCTGTTTAAGACCATATAAGCATTTGCTCTTATCATATTTGAAATTAGCCTGATAAAGACACTTTTGCTGGCCAAAGCACTACTGGACCCTGCCAGGTCGATTCCTGTTGGGGCATCCCATTCTGTGACTACAGCAGCCTCTGTTTAAGACCATATAAGCATTTGCTCTTATCATATTTGAAATTTGGCCTGATAAAGACACTTTTGCTGGCCAAAGCACTACTGGACCCTGCCAGGTCCATTCCTGCCCGGGGCATCCCATTCTGTGACTACAGCAGCCTCTGTTTAAGACCATATAAGCATTTGCTCTTATCATATTTGAAATTAGGCCTGATAAAGACACTTTTGCTGGCCAAAGCACTACTGGACCCTGCCAGGTCCATTCCTGCCCAGGGCATCCCATTCTGTGACTACAGCAGCCTCTGTTTAAGACCATATAAGCATTTGCTCTTATCATATTTGAAATTAGGCCTGATAAAGACACTTTTGCTGGCCAAAGCACTACTGGACCCTGCCAGGTCGATTCCTGCCCAGGGCATCCCATTCTGTGACTACAGCAGCCTCTGTTTAAGACCATATAAGCATTTGCTCTTATCATATTTGAAATTAGGCCTGATAAAGACACTTTTGCTGGCCAAAGCACTACTGGACCCTGCCAGGTCGATTCCTGTTGGGGCATCCCATTCTGTGACTAAAGCAGCCTCTGTTTAAGACCATATAAGCATTTGCTCTTATCATATTTGAAATTAGGCCTGATAAAGACACTTTTGCTGGCCAAAGCACTACTGGACCCTGCCAGGTCCATTCCTGCCCGGGGCATCCCATTCTGTGACTACAGCAGCCTCTGTTTAAGACCATATAAGCATTTGCTCTTATCATATTTGAAATTAGCCTGATAAAGACACTTTTGCTGGCCAAAGCACTACTGGACCCTGCCAGGTCGATTCCTGTTGGGGCATCCCATTCTGTGACTACAGCAGCCTCTGTTTAAGACCATATAAGCATTTGTTCTTATCATATTTGAAATTAGGCCTGATAAAGACACTTTTGCTGGCCAAAGCACTACTGGACCCTGCCAGGTCCATTCCTGCCCAGGGCATCCCATTCTGTGACTACAGCAGCCTCTGTTTAAGACCATATAAGCATTTGCTCTTATCATATTTGAAATTAGGCCTGATAAAGACACTTTTGCTGGCCAAAGCACTACTGGACCCTGCCAGGTCGATTCCTGCCCGGGGCATCCCATTCTGTGACTACAGCAGCCTCTGTTTAAGACCATATAAGCATTTGCTCTTATCATATTTGAAATTAGCCTGATAAAGACACTTTTGCTGGCCAAAGCACTACTGGACCCTGCCAGGTCCATTCCTGCCCAGGGCATCCCATTCTGTGACTAAAGCAGCCTCTGTTTAAGACCATATAAGCATTTGCTCTTATCATATTTGAAATTAGGCCTGATAAAGACACTTTTGCTGGCCAAAGCACTACTGGACCCTGCCAGGTCCATTCCTGCCCAGGGCATCCCATTCTGTGACTACAGCAGCCTCTGTTTAAGACCATATAAGCATTTGCTCTTATCATATTTGAAATTAGGCCTGATAAAGACACTTTTGCTGGCCAAAGCACTACTGGACCCTGCCAGGTCCATTCCTGCCCGGGGCATCCCATTCTGTGACTACAGCAGCCTCTGTTTAAGACCATATAAGCATTTGCTCTTATCATATTTGAAATTAGGCCTGATAAAGACACTTTTGCTGGCCAAAGCACTACTGGACCCTGCCAGGTCCATTCCTGCCCAGGGCATCCCATTCTGTGACTACAGCAGCCTCTGTTTAAGACCATATAAGCATTTGCTCTTATCATATTTGAAATTAGGCCTGATAAAGACACTTTTGCTGGCCAAAGCACTACTGGACCCTGCCAGGTCGATTCCTGTTGGGGCATCCCATTCTGTGACTAAAGCAGCCTCTGTTTAAGACCATATAAGCATTTGCTCTTATCATATTTGAAATTAGGCCTGATAAAGACACTTTTGCTGGCCAAAGCACTACTGGACCCTGCCAGGTCCATTCCTGCCCAGGGCATCCCATTCTGTGACTAAAGCAGCCTCTGTTTAAGACCATATAAGCATTTGCTCTTATAATATTTGAAATTTGGCCTGATAAAGACACTTTTGCTGGCCAAAGCACTACTGGACCCTGCCAGGTCCATTCCTGCCCGGGGCATCCCATTCTGTGACTACAGCAGCCTCTGTTTAAGACCATATAAGCATTTGCTCTTATCATATTTGAAATTAGGCCTGATAAAGACACTTTTGCTGGCCAAAGCACTACTGGACCCTGCCAGGTCCATTCCTGCCCGGGGCATCCCATTCTGTGACTACAGCAGCCTCTGTTTAAGACCATATAAGCATTTGCTCTTATCATATTTGAAATTAGGCCTGATAAAGACACTTTTGCTGGCCAAAGCACTACTGGACCCTGCCAGGTCCATTCCTGCCCAGGGCATCCCATTCTGTGACTACAGCAGCCTCTGTTTAAGACCATATAAGCATTTGCTCTTATCATATTTGAAATTAGGCCTGATAAAGACACTTTTGCTGGCCAAAGCACTACTGGACCCTGCCAGGTCCATTCCTGCCCAGGGCATCCCATTCTGTGACTACAGCAGCCTCTGTTTAAGACCATATAAGCATTTGCTCTTATCATATTTGAAATTAGGCCTGATAAAGACACTTTTGCTGGCCAAAGCACTACTGGACCCTGCCAGGTCGATTCCTGTTGGGGCATCCCATTCTGTGACTAAAGCAGCCTCTGTTTAAGACCATATAAGCATTTGCTCTTATCATATTTGAAATTAGGCCTGATAAAGACACTTTTGCTGGCCAAAGCACTACTGGACCCTGCCAGGTCGATTCCTGTTGGGGCATCCCATTCTGTGACTACAGCAGCCTCTGTTTAAGACCATATAAGCATTTGCTCTTATCATATTTGAAATTAGGCCTGATAAAGACACTTTTGCTGGCCAAAGCACTACTGGACCCTGCCAGGTCGATTCCTGCCCGGGGCATCCCATTCTGTGACTACAGCAGCCTCTGTTTAAGACCATATAAGCATTTGCTCTTATCATATTTGAAATTAGCCTGATAAAGACACTTTTGCTGGCCAAAGCACTACTGGACCCTGCCAGGTCCATTCCTGCCCAGGGCATCCCATTCTGTGACTAAAGCAGCCTCTGTTTAAGACCATATAAGCATTTGCTCTTATTATATTTATATTATAAGACACTTTTGCTGGGCATAGGCTTACTGCTGCCTGCCAGGTGCACTTCTGTTGAGGCATCCCATTCTGTAACATAGCATACCCCTCTTTATTTACACTAAGCAGCTCTCTTATTTACACTAAGCAGGCCTGTTGGAGGCTGAGTGTTACTGCTCACTTTTGGTGTGCATTATATTCTGTTTCATATAGACCCACCGCTGCCCGGGGTTTTTTTAAATATCACCTACTACCACGCCAGTTAGACTATGTCGGGCAGACAAGTGCCTGGAAGTGAAAAGAGGAGTGGCAGAGGCCAAGATTCCGCAGGCAGAGCTCGCATCAGACTGGGGGCCAGTAGCAGCAGGAGTCACGCTGAGAGACCTAATCTGCCAGTATCTGCTAGCGGTCGGGTCTCCACCAGTAACGCATCTGCCGTGGTAGATTGGTTGACGCGCTCATCAACAACATCATCACAACTTACGTCTGAGACCCCCAGTCTAGGGTCGGTAGGTTCCTCTGACACAACCCTGAGTTGGCATGCCCCGAGAGCAGTCCCTGTCCTCCCATTGCCTCTGGCCTACGCCGTTCCCTCCCCCAGCGACGTATCCTATGCTTTGGGTTCAGCTCCACTCTTTAGTGAGGAGGACCATCAGATAGAGGACAGTCAGCAGCTACTGCCCAGCCAAGAAATGGAGGTGGCTTCTTTAGCTAGGCAGACAAATAGTGATGTGGACAGTGTCGTGGGTGCTGCGAGCGTTCCAGCTCCTGCGCCAGACACTGTTGACGAATCCACGAACATCAGTGACGTACAGCCACAACTCGGTGATGATGATGATGATGACGATGAAGCCGATCGCACTTGGGAGCCGGGTGATGAAGGGGCTTCATCGTCATCATCAGGAGAAGAGGGGTGCAGGTTGCCCCGGAGTCAGCAGCTGAGGCAGCAAGGTGGTAGCAGTCAGCATGGGGGCACAATTCCAAAGGCTGGAGCCGGCCGGGGCCGGGGCCGGGGTAGAGCACCTGCTGTGCGGCAGTCTACCTTATCGGGAGGTAGTGGAGCAGGGGTTCCTGGAGTTGGCAACAGCAGCAGTGAATCAGTGAGGCCAGGGGGTGGGAAAAGTAGCTACTCGGCAGTGTGGCAGTTTTTCCTGAGGCATCCGCAGGAGGGTAACATGGCCACATGCAAGATATGTAGGCAAAAGGTGAAGCGTGGCCAGGGTCCAAATGTTGGCACCACGGCCCTGCGTCAACATATGATGCGTCACCATAAAACGACCTGGGAGAACCGAGGCTCCCAAGGGGTGGTCCAGTCTGCTTCCTCACCAAGTGAGCTCCCAATTTCTGCCAGCCAAGGCTCCAGCACCTCAGCCGAAGGCAGCTGTGCGTCATACCCATCCTCTGTCGCTCCTGCTCCTCCTCCTCCAAGTCATGCATCCCGCCAGCAATCCATCAGCGAAGCCATGTCCAAGAGACAGCAGTATGCGCCCACTCATCCTACGGCGCAGAAGCTGAATATGCTCCTGTCCAAGTTGCTGGTGCTGCAGTCGCTCCCTTTTCAGGTGGTGGAATCTGCACCTTTCAGAGAACTGATGGCTTGTGCCGAGCCGAGGTGGAGAGTCCCAAGCCGTCATTTCTTTGCCAAGAAGGCAGTACCAGCGCTGCACACTTTTGTTGAACAGAAGGTGGGCCAGTCCTTGAGCCTGTCGGTGTGTAGCAAAATACATGGCAGCGCCGACATCTGGAGCTGTAACTACGGTCAGGGGCAGTACATGTCGTTTACGGCCCACTGGGTGAATGTGGTCCCTTTGCAGCAGCAACTTGGACAGGTCACGCCGCTTCGGCCTCCGCGCTCTCTGCCCATTGGGCCTGTGACACCGTGCGACTCGGCCTCCTCATCCTCCGCCATCTCCTCACCCTCCACTGTAGGCTCAAGTCTCAGTGCCCCTCCAGTCTACCATGTGTGCAGGGCACGGAGGTGTCACGCAGTGCTTCACATGGTTTGTCTTGGCGAACGGAGTCACACAGGGGAGGAACTGCTTAAATGTATTCATCAGGAAATCCAAACATGGCTTACTCCGAGAAAACTTAAAATGGGAATCATGGTTACCGACAATGGGAAGAACATTTTGTCTGCGCTGCGCCAAGGAAGCCTGACCCATGCCCCCTGCATGGCTCACGTCTTCAATCTGGTTGTCAAGCGGTTTCTGAAGTGTTCCCCCCATCTGCAGGACATCCTAACAACTTCACGGAAACTTTGCATGCACTTCAGCCACTCCTACACCGCCAAACACACCCTTCTTGAGCTACAGCGTCAGAATGGTATCCCCCAACATAGTCTGATTTGCGATGTTTCCACCCGTTGGAATTCCACCCTTCACATGTTGGACCGATTATATGAACAGAGAAAAGCCATCACGGATTTCCTGATGATCCAAGCAGATAGGGGGACTCCCCTGTGTAACTTCAATGTCAACCAGTGGCAGCTCATACGTGACACCTGCCGTTTGCTCAGGCCCTTTGAGGAAGCCACTTTATTTGTCAGTCGGCAGGATTACGGGATGAACGACGTGATTCCACTGCTTCATGTACTACAGCACATGTTGGAAACCATGGCTGGTCAGGGCACTGGAGACATGGCGTTTACATCTTACGGCCACATGAACCCCGTTGGAGCTGAACTGGAGGAGGAGGAGGAGGAAGAGGAGGAGGAGGAGTTGCCCAGTGAAACACAGTTTAGGCTTGGCGAAATGGCTGGTTTATCTAGTCAGCGGACAGGAGAGGAGGAGCAGGAGCAGCCAGAGGAGCTAGAGGTTTTTGAGGAAGGAGAGACAGAGGACCCGGGCACACCGTGGCAGTATGCAGTGGAGATGGAGACAGGTAGTCCATCCGAGTCACTTGCGCAAATGGCACGAAGCATGCTCACATGCTTGCGTAGTGACCCCAGAATTGTTTCCATCTGTCGGCGGGATGACTTCTGGCTGTCCACCTTATTGGACCCTCGCTTCCGGCACAAAATGGGGGCATTTTTTAAACCCACCGAGAGGGAGGACAAACTCAACTACTACAAAGACATTCTACGTAGGCAGTTGGCCGATGCCTATCTGCGCCATGGTCCATACTCTCGCAGGTCTGACTCGAGGGGACCTCTGCGCTCACCTTCCACTGCCATGGCCGCTGGGGGGGTTGGCAGCAGCAGCAGCAGAAGCTCCATCAGCAGCAGCAGCCTCAGTCTTCAGTCGCTAATGAGTAGCTTTCTACACCCGCATAGTGAGGCTACTCATGAGCAGCAGGAAGACCTGGAGCAGGACCTGAACCAGCAGGTCATGTCATACTTTGACATGACCATGCCAACACACCTTGAGGATCCGCTGGACTTCTGGGCAGCCAAACTTGATTTGTGGCCGCAACTAGCAGAGTTTGCCCTGGAAAAGCTGTCCTGCCCGGCAAGTAGCGTGCCATCTGAGCGGGTGTTTAGTGCGGCGGGGGCCATAGTTACGGCGAGGAGAACTCGTCTGTCAACTAAAAATGTGGAGAGACTCACCTTTGTCAAAATGAATCAGGGATGGATCAGCCAGGATTTCCACCCACCAATGCCTGATGCATGCGACTAGATTCAGCATGGTGCCACGTTTTACACTTTCCAAATGGTGCAAAACATATTTATGTCTTTAGGCCATTTTTTGGGCTCCTGCTGCTGCTGCTGCCAACTCCTGCCAACTCCAGGGTGTGATTCATCCAATTTTTGGGCTCCTGAGGCCAACTCCAGTGTATATTTGGGCTCCTGCTGCTGCTGCTGCCAACTTCTGCCAACTCCAGGGTGTGATTCATCCAATTTTTGGGCTCCTGAGGCCAACTCCAGTGTATATTTGGGCTCCTGCTGCTGCTGCTGCCAACTTCTGCCAACTCCAGGGTGTGATTCATCCAATTTTTGGGCTCCTGAGGCCAACTCCAGTGTATATTTGGGCTCCTGCTGCTGCTACTGTCAACTCCTGCCAACTCCAGGGTGTGATTCATCCAATTTTTGGGCTCCTGAGGCCAACTCCAGTGTATATTTGGGCTCCTGCTGCTGCTGCTGCCAACTTCTGCCAACTCCAGGGTGTGATTCATCCAATTTTTGGGCTCCTGAGGCCAACTCCAGTGTATATTTGGGCTCCTGCTGCTGCTACTGTCAACTCCTGCCAACTCCAGGGTGTGATTCATCCAATTTTTGGGCTCCTGAGGCCAACTCCAGTGTATATTTGGGCTCCTGCTGCTGCTACTGTCAACTCCTGCCAACTCCAGGGTGTGATTCATCCAATTTTTGGGCTCCTGAGGCCAACTCCAGTGTATATTTGGGCTCCTGCTGCTGCTGCTGCCAACTTCTGCCAACTCCAGGGTGTGATTCATCCAATTTTTGGGCTCCTGAGGCCAACTCCAGTGTATATTTGGGCTCCTGCTGCTGCTACTGTCAACTCCTGCCAACTCCAGGGTGTGATTCATCCAATTTTTGGGCTCCTGAGGCCAACTCCAGTGTATATTTGGGCTCCTGCTGCTGCTGCTGCCAACTTCTGCCAACTCCAGGGTGTGATTCATCCAATTTTTGGGCTCCTGAGGCCAACTCCAGTGTATATTTGGGCTCCTGCTGCTGCTGCTGCTGCCAACTTCTGCCAACTCCAGGGTGTGATTCATCCAATTTTTGGGCTCCTGAGGCCAACTCCAGTGTATATTTGGGCTCCTGCTGCTGCTACTGTCAACTCCTGCCAACTCCAGGGTGTGATTCATCCAATTTTTGGGCTCCTGAGGCCAACTCCAGTGTATATTTGGGCTCCTGCTGCTGCTGCTGCCAACTTCTGCCAACTCCAGGGTGTGATTCATCCAATTTTTGGGCTCCTGAGGCCAACTCCAGTGTATATTTGGGCTCCTGCTGCTGCTGCTGCCAACTTCTGCCAACTCCAGGGTGTGATTCATCCAATTTTTGGGCTCCTGAAGCCAACTCCAGTGTATATTTGGGCTCCTGCTGCTGCTGGTGTCAACTCCTGCCAACTCCAGGGTGTGATTCATCCAATTTTTGGGCTCCTGAAGCCAACTCCAGTGTATATTTGGGCTCCTGCTGCTGCTGCTGCCAACTTCTGCCAACTCCAGGGTGTGATTCATCCAATTTTTGGGCTCCTGAGGCCAACTCCAGTGTATATTTGGGCTCCTGCTGCTGCTGCTGCCAACTTCTGCCAACTCCAGGGTGTGATTCATCCAATTTTTGGGCTCCTGAAGCCAACTCCAGTGTATATTTGGGCTCCTGCTGCTGCTGGTGTCAACTCCTGCCAACTCCAGGGTGTGATTCATCCAATTTTTGGGCTCCTGAGGCCAACTCCAGTGTATATTTGGGCTCCTGCTGCTGCTGCTGCCAACTTCTGCCAACTCCAGGGTGTGATTCATCCAATTTTTGGGCTCCTGAGGCCAACTCCAGTGTATATTTGGGCTCCTGCTGCTGCTACTGTCAACTCCTGCCAACTCCAGGGTGTGATTCATCCAATTTTTGGGCTCCTGAGGCCAACTCCAGTGTATATTTGGGCTCCTGCTGCTGCTGCTGCCAACTTCTGCCAACTCCAGGGTGTGATTCATCCAATTTTTGGGCTCCTGAAGCCAACTCCAGTGTATATTTGGGCTCCTGCTGCTGCTGGTGTCAACTCCTGCCAACTCCAGGGTGTGATTCATCCAATTTTTGGGCTCCTGAAGCCAACTCCAGTGTATATTTGGGCTCCTGCTGCTGCTGCTGCCAACTTCTGCCAACTCCAGGGTGTGATTCATCCAATTTTTGGGCTCCTGAGGCCAACTCCAGTGTATATTTGGGCTCCTGCTGCTGCTGCTGCCAACTTCTGCCAACTCCAGGGTGTGATTCATCCAATTTTTGGGCTCCTGAAGCCAACTCCAGTGTATATTTGGGCTCCTGCTGCTGCTGGTGTCAACTCCTGCCAACTCCAGGGTGTGATTCATCCAATTTTTGGGCTCCTGAGGCCAACTCCAGTGTATATTTGGGCTCCTGCAGCTGCTGCTGCCAACTTCTGCCAACTCCAGGGTGTGATTCATCCAATTTTTGGGCTCCTGAGGCCAACTCCAGTGTATATTTGGGCTCCTGCTGCTGCTACTGTCAACTCCTGCCAACTCCAGGGTGTGATTCATCCAATTTTTGGGCTCCTGAGGCCAACTCCAGTGTATATTTGGGCTCCTGCTGCTGCTGCTGCCAACTTCTGCCAACTCCAGGGTGTGATTCATCCAATTTTTGGGCTCCTGAAGCCAACTCCAGTGTATATTTGGGCTCCTGCTGCTGCTGGTGTCAACTCCTGCCAACTCCAGGGTGTGATTCATCCAATTTTTGGGCTCCTGAAGCCAACTCCAGTGTATATTTGGGCTCCTGCTGCTGCTGCTGCCAACTTCTGCCAACTCCAGGGTGTGATTCATCCAATTTTTGGGCTCCTGAGGCCAACTCCAGTGTATATTTGGGCTCCTGCTGCTGCTGCTGCCAACTTCTGCCAACTCCAGGGTGTGATTCATCCAATTTTTGGGCTCCTGAAGCCAACTCCAGTGTATATTTGGGCTCCTGCTGCTGCTGGTGTCAACTCCTGCCAACTCCAGGGTGTGATTCATCCAATTTTTGGGCTCCTGAGGCCAACTCCAGTGTATATTTGGGCTCCTGCTGCTGCTGCTGCCAACTTCTGCCAACTCCAGGGTGTGATTCATCCAATTTTTGGGCTCCTGAGGCCAACTCCAGTGTATATTTGGGCTCCTGCTGCTGCTACTGTCAACTCCTGCCAACTCCAGGGTGTGATTCATCCAATTTTTGGGCTCCTGAGGCCAACTCCAGTGTATATTTGGGCTCCTGCTGCTGCTGCTGCCAACTTCTGCCAACTCCAGGGTGTGATTCATCCAATTTTTGGGCTCCTGAAGCCAACTCCAGTGTATATTTGGGCTCCTGCTGCTGCTGCTGCTGCTGCCAACTTCTGCCAACTTCAGGGTGTGATTCATCCAATTTTTGGGCTCCTGAGGCCAACTCCAGTGTATATTTGGGCTCCTTCTGCCCCTCATAGTGATGCCACTTCAACTCTCTGCAATTGTGCCGCTCTGCGATTCTATTAGCGATGCCTCTGATCTGCATGTGACATTTCTTCAAAGTATTATTTAACTAACCCAGCACGCATCCTGTGCGTGTTACAGCAAGGCTGAATGGTTTACAACCCTATTGAGGCTGTAGGAGGCTCAGAAATAGCCGTTTTTAATAGCGATTCGTCGCGAATTTATTCGGGTCGAAACGATTTTTGTCGGAAAATTCGGCGAATCAGTCGAATCGAATTTTTCAAAAGTTCGCTCATCTCTAATGCTGATACATGCAGTTCATTGGAGCTCAAGACGTGCAGACTCCTCCACATAGCCAAAAAACCTGTTCAAGAACAGCAATCCGACTGCTAAAAGGTGTCGGAAGTGGCTTTCTTTTAAAACGTATTTAGAGGTTGGAAAACTGCTCTCTGAATCACACGTAAACACATCCGATTATCCTAAGTTTTAGGTTTTGATCCTAAGTTTTAGGTTTTGATCCTAAGTTTTAGGTTTTGATCCTAAGTTTTAGGATTTGATCCTACAATTTAGGAACGAACTTCCGATGATCGTAAGAGCATATACGAAATCGTACGTAGGCTCGTGCGAGTCGGAAATGGCCAAAAAAACAGGAAAAAATGACAAACACCCACCCAAACTTAGGATTCTAGATCCGAAATCAATTAACTTTTGCTCTTTGAATTGAGGGGAATGTCCTGATTGAGATGAAAGGCAGACACAACTTTAGGCAGAAAATCAGTTTTAAAGCGAAACACCACCTTGTCCTGGTGTCTTTCAAAATAAGGAGGCTTGATAGAAAGCGGCGCCAATTCAGAAACTCGCCTGACAGAGGTAATAGCCACCAAAAAGGCTACCTTGACAGTGAGGGTGGACAAAACCGCTTCCTGCAAAGGTTCAAAAGTAGACCCTTGCATGGCCAACAAAACCAAGTTCAAATCCCAAACAGGTAACATGGGCTTGCATGGCGGACGCAAATGAGTAACGCCTTGAAAGAAGGTCCTGACCAGATGATGCTGAGCAAAAGATCGTTGGAAAAAAACAGCCAGAGCAGAAACATGGCCCTTCAGAGTACTAAGCTGAAAACCCAGATCCAAGCCATGTTGTAAAAATTCCAAAATCCTGGGAATTGAGAACACCCGACATGGAAGTGACCTAGACTCACACCAGTCGAGGTAAGCACGCCAAACCCTGTAGTAAATGGTAGAAGAAGACTTCTTCCTAGCTCTGATCATGGTATTAACTACAGAGGCCGGCACCCCTTTGTCCATCAAGATGGAGGTTTCAGCAGCCAGGCCGTCAAAGCCAGTGTTTGTAAATTGGTGTTTGTAAATTGGGGTGGCGCAGCAGCCCCTGAGTGAGCAGGTCTGGCACCAGGGGCAGATCTACTTCCAACTGTACGATGTCTGCGAACCAAATTCTTCTTGGCCAACATGGGGCCACCAGAATGGCTGGCACCCCTTCCTGGGCTATTTTGCACAGCACCTTGCCCAGCAGAGGGAATGGAGGAAACACGTATAGGAACTGAAAGCTCTTCCAAGACATTGCCAGAGCATCCACTGACAGGGCCAGGGGATCCTGTGACAGGGAGACAAACACTGGAAGCTTGTGATTGTGACGAGATGCAAACAGGTCCACATTCGGCTGGCCCCAACGGAGGCACAGGGAGCGAAACACCCTGCTGCTGAGGGACCATTCTCCCATGCGAGAAGCCCCCCTGCTCAGAGAGTCCGCTTCCAGATTCTCCACCACCGGAATTTACACAGCGGAAATGCAGGGAACATTGTCCTCTGCCCATGACAGAATCAGAGAAACTTCCTTGAGAGCCCTCTTGCTCCTGGTTCCTCCCTGATGATTGATGTAGGCAACCGCCGTCTGGTTGTCTGAGCGGATCTGTACCGCCAGACCCCGGAGGCGCGCAGTCAGATGGGAAAGCACTAGCCTTATCGCCCTCAGTTCCAGAATGTTGATTGGGGCATAGTCCCCACTGCCCCTGGGATTTCAGGGACCTCCAAAAGCCCCCCCAACCAATCAGACTGGCATCCGTGGTGACCACCTCCCAGCAGGGAGTCAGAAAAGATCTGCCCACTAGCAGATTCCTTGGATCCAGCCACCATGACAGAGACCGCCTGGCCAGAGGGGACAGCACAAATACCTGATCCAGGGACCCTGGGTCCCGATTCCAAACTGACAAGAGATGACCCTGGAGAGGTCTCATGTGAAACTGAGCGTATGGGACAGCCTCGAAGCTGGACACCATCAGACCCACCAGCTGCATTGCCTGTCTGATGGACGGATGAGGGCAAGACAGAAGAAGCTGTGTTTGTGACTGAAGATTCTCTACCTTCAGCTGAGGGAGAAAGACCTTGACCTGCGATGTATCCAGAGTCATGCCCAGAAAAGACTTTACTCTGGAAGGAGACAGGGAAGATTTGGGAAGATTGATCCAGATAACAAATGGTGCCACATCCCTGCCCAAATCCGCAGAACCACCCTCTAAGGCACTTCTGATCAATCTTCTGATCGCAACAGTTGTAATAGCAGATGCGCACACAGGGCGCAGAGCAGTCCCCGCACAGGCAAAACCATGAGAGGCCAGCTGATCAATGCGCCGGTCTTCCACATCCTTTAAAGTGGTAGTGTCAGGTGAGTGCACCACAGAGGTATGAGATAATCCAAGAATTGGAGCCTCAACCTCGGGTGGGGAATACAATAATTTAGCTGTTTCCGGGGGAAAGGGATACCTCTTATCCCAGCTTTTAGGTACACCAGGAAGCCTACTAGGCTTCTCCCATTCCTGCAAAACGAGATTGTTGAAATGTGCCTGTGCGGGAAACTCCCTGCACGGTTTAGCAGCATAAAATAATTCTCCCTGCTGCTGTGGAGGGGCAACAGGGGGAGAGATCTCAAGCACTTCAAATAAATGGGCTAACAGCCTGTCTGTATCAGCTGCATCCCAAGGCTTGGACCCCGTCTTGGAATCATCAAAGGACCTATTCAGATCCTCAGATTCAGACTCAGAAAATAATTCCCCTTCAGGGGAAAACCCGACAATATCATCCAGAGCTTCAGAAGTCATAGGGCAAGCATACGTATTATCAATCAAATGCCGTGTCTTGCCAATGGCTTTGCGCAGCTCAGACCCGCCAATCCGCCTCTCCAGATCGGCCAATCTAGTAGCAAAATCAGATTGGGCATCCCCACTAGCATGCGCCGCAACCGGAGCTAAATGTAAGCGAGGGGGAGTAGGCAAGGCCACAGGGGACGCGGCCCCCAGCAGGGGCATCCCAGACAACCACGCAACAGTCTGCTGGGCACAGGAAAGACTCACCAGGTACAGGGGAAACCCCACAATCAGTACAGAACCGACCTTGTCCTGAAGGAACCCTGGACTCATTGTCTTGAGACGCCTCCATATGGTGATTATTGTGGCTCAAACTGGCCAATTGGGAATAATGCAAGAAGTAAACCCGGGATGCCCCCAATGCACCGCAAGGGAAGTGGGAGGATTTAAGATCTTAAAACAATTTCCCTTAATTAAAGTATAGGCCGGGAGAAACCACTAATTCTATAGGCCTGAAAGACATAAGATAGGATCCCGTAAGGCATATATACATATAACTGATAATGAAGAAAGATAGCCCGCGAGGGCACTTATAGACCACAAAGGAGAGCCAGCTGCGCAGCACCGCCAAGACAGAATGGCGCTCACACATATACCTCGAGGGGCGGGCCACGGGGGAGCAACGCAAAAAGCGCCACTCGCCCGCCTCCCTCCAAAGAGCTCGAAAAGATGCGCCCAGGTGAAGCAATCAGCCAATGGCCGCGCCGTTTCTGCCTGAGGTAAATGCTGCCTCCACATGCGGAGCGATGTACAAGACTGCGGTAACAGAAAAAAGTAAAACCGTGCAATCAAATTAAACAGGGATCACTGCCTAATGCGCTCCACAGATTCCGGAGCCAGATAACAAATGGTGCCACCAAAAACCTGATAACACAGCATATATATATACGGAAACCCCCCCTTCCCCTAAGAGACTCAGAGGAACGAGGGGAGTCAGCGGTCATCCATAAGGGAACCCACATGAGGGAAAGGGGGGGGAGGCACAAGTAATGCGGGAAGGGCATCCCATAAGGCTCACCATGGCCTGAACCGTCTACCCTTTGGTGGGGGAGTTGCGGCAGAGCTCAGCTCCTTAGCACCAAATATGGTGTCTTCTACCTTCACGCGAACGCTACAGCCAAGGCTGGGAGGCAATATGATAAAGACAGAACGGGTGGGAATAGCTTCACAGGTTCATAGGGCCAAAAGACCACGCTCACCTGCCTGAAAAAGAGACACTTTCTCGTCCTGGCAGTCTGAGACTGCAAAGAAAATCTGGGGTTCTGTGGGAGGTGCCTCGGTATATATGGGCCGGGAGGTGCCACTTTTTCTGCTCTGCAGTCACGTGACATCTGAAGATGAATAACCCATGTGTAAGGATATCTTTCGGAACGGGACGGGATGTATACTAAGAATACATGTATACAGAGTATACAGTATCTATCTAATATCTATTTATCAATCCCATATTTATTTAGCAATATGTGTATCCAATATATATCTATCTCATCTCTATTTATCAATATATCTATCAAATATCTATCTAAGATTCCATCCATCCCATATGTAACGATTCTATCTATCTATCAATATATCTATCTATCTATCTATCTATCTATCTATCTATCTATCTATCTATCCCTTATCTATTTTCTATCTATCTACTTAAAGTGGACCAAACCCAGGATTTTAACTATCCTGGGTTTTGGTCCTTGCCCCCAGGGCCCCCCGATCGGGGGTGTCCCGCTTTGTGAAATCCCCCAGGTTGCTCGAACAAACTCACCTCTTCCCAGTCCTACGACGCATGCATGGCCGCTCATCCAATAAGCGATAGATTGTATATATTTCTCTTCCTGTATCCTCCCTTATACACTAATAGATTGTAATCTCCTCTTCTGTATCCTCCTTTATGAGTTATTAAGTTGTAAGCTCTTCCCTATTCTGTGCCCCCTCTTATACCTTAAAAGTTTGTAAGCTCTTCTCCTTCTGTATCTTTCCTTATACCCTAATAGATATGTATCTTCCTTCTCCTGTATCCTCCCTTATAGATTGTAAGCTCTACTTCTGTATCCTTCTATTCTGTGCCCCCCTCTTATACCTTAATAGACTGTAAAATGTTTCTCCTTCTGCATACTCTTTCACATTCTAAGTAGGGTTTCCATCTTTCCCTACAAAAAATACTGACCTTGTGGGGGGCGTGATCATGTGGGGACGTGGTCATGTGGGTGTGGTCTTCTATCAATGCAGAGGGCGGTGGTTGGAGCACACAGGTAAGGGAGGGCACGGGGGAAAGGAGGGAGGAGCATCAAATGCACATACAGCATGCTTCCCCAGTGCTCTGCAATAATGAATTGGTCGGGACACCGCCCCCACCTTGGTCAAACCCAAAGCCCCGTCCATGTTCTAGATACCGGCCATGTTAATGATATTTGCACCGGCCCAGTGCAATACCAGCCAGGTGGCAACCCTAATTCTATGTGTTATTATATGCGTTATTTCCTCTACCACATTATTCCTTATCCTGATTAAGTGTTAGCATTAGGGGTCACAGTATGGGTAGAGATAAGATAAGGGTTAGAATAATATGTACTTTAAATAAATTTTATAATAAACGCCGCTGAGACCGCACCAGCTATGTAACCAATTCTGGCGTGCACAACTCCTAGGGTGAGATTGAAATACTCTAAAGAACCAAGAAAAGGGAGTCCCACTACTCCCTAACCCACCCAAGCAAACTCATGGCACCACCAACTATCTTAATGTACCAATGTTTATTACAAGTAATAGTACATGACATACAAACATATTAAAACATACTGGTTAAAAAACATATACACTACATATGTCCTCTCTAAGGAACAAGGCAAGGGGCAGGAGGTGACTGCACCGGTTTATATAATACAGTTGATAATGAGGACCTTAGAGGTCACTATAAAGTGCTTACATGGGTTTAGGTCCGCCTTAATCCAGACTATGCCTCACCTATAATGCTCATATGCCTATGTGTGTGACCATGTGCAAACATGCAATAACATAATAAATCCTACTCCTATACAATCCTCTAACTATAAATAAAGTGCTAAGTGCCTATATATAAACATATCTCATGTGCAATTCCTATAGTTTAAACCATTACTTTGATCAAGAGGACAAAGCCGGGTCAAGACAAAGACAGACCAGTCAAACCATGCACTTTATTTATAGTTAGAGGATTGTATAGGAGTAGGATTTATTATGTTATTGCATGTTTGCACATGGTCACACACATAGGCATATGAGCATTATAGGTGAGGCATAGTCTGGATTAAGGCGGACCTAAACCCATGTAAGCACTTTATAGTGACCTCTAAGGTCCTCATTATCAACTGTATTATATAAACCGGTGCAGTCACCTCCTGCCCCTTCCCTTGTTCCTTAGAGAGGACATATGTAGTGTATATGTTTTTTAACCAGTATGTTTTAATATGTTTGTATGTCATGTACTATTACTTGTAATAAACATTGGTACATTAAGATAGTTGGTGGTGCCACGAGTTTGCTTGGATGGGTTAGGGAGTAGTGGGACTCCCTTTTCTTGGTTCTTTACTTTAAATAAATGTTAAGGGAAAGTTAGGGTGTCTGGATACTGTGTTAAAGTTCCTGTCTAGGCTCTTCGAAAATCTAAGGCCAAGTCCTGCAGAATGAGAGGTAAGTTTCCTTTGTTTTTTAAATAGCCTAGGCTGTTCCTTTAAAGTTCACACCCATAAATGGCATCTG
This sequence comes from Gastrophryne carolinensis, assembly GCA_027917425.1. Lineage (NCBI taxonomy): Eukaryota > Metazoa > Chordata > Amphibia > Anura > Microhylidae > Gastrophryne > Gastrophryne carolinensis. Next base: position 184,045,175 of record CM051235.1, read on the forward strand.
CTATTTGCAGACCTTTATATACAGTTTATTTTATGCATTGTATACAAGAATTTATAGTTTTGGATTCCAATAGCTTTTAAATCTACTGGAATTCACCTTCAAGGTCAGAAGAACCCAATACCATCAGCATTTTATTTTCCCTTTCTTTATTCTGTTATTTCCTCATTTTTCTTCCCTTTACCCTCTTTTCCCTGGTTTCTTACCTTTCTATACATTTGTATTTATTTCCTTCCCTTCGCTTCTCTTTCCCATATTCAGTTTTATATTTCCTTTTCTCTTGTTTTTTTTTCTTTTCCATTCCCTACTTATTTTCACTTCTCACTCCATTTTATTTTATTCCCATCTTTTCCTACTCCCTTCCTTTCTTGCTTCTTTTCTTATTTCCCTTTTTCATACATTGTCTTTTGTTTTAGTTTTTATTTGATTTTCATTTCCTTTTCTCTTCTTTCATTTACATTTGTTTTTCTTTCTCTTTTAATGCCTTCCCTCTCCTCCTTTGCCTATAAGTGTTTCCTTTCAATAATTGATTATTTTTATTTCCTGCCAAATGTCCTTTTGTTTTTAACTTATTATTTTAAGTCCTAACTTTTCTATGCTGTACATTTTTAATGCAAACCAAAAACCCTGGAGTCTATGAGTGCAGGCTGATTCCTTCTCTCTAGGGCATCCCAAACTGTGATGCATGACTGTGTGAAAGCCCAAAATTCTTACCAGTCTGACGAGCCCACGGTGCATGCGCGGCTGGCATCACTCGCATCCCCTCTCATCAACTGTGCGCGGCCACCGCAACTGAAAGGTTGTGCACAGCCGAAGCATGCGAGTGATGCCACACGCTGCCAATGTGTGCGGCTGGGATTTCATTCAGCTTCTCCAGCCTCCTCATCAATATGCAAGGCTAGGGAAGCTGATAGGACAAGAGGTTGAGCATTGAGCACTGTTGGACCAAGGAGAGGTGAGTTTTACTGGGGGAACACACAGTGGGGCATCCCAAACTGGGGTGCCCCAGGGAAAAGGACCAAAACCAGAGATAGTAAAATCTTGTGTTTTGGTCCATTTTAAAAATGAATAGAACAGTCTCAATAATCATTAAAAAATCCAGATCTCTGAATCTGTTTAACTCAAAACCGAACACACAGAAGACTCTCAAAATGGATCTAAAAGTCATCTGAATGATTTTGGATTGGTTTACCTTTAAGAGTTTCTCAACACACAATAAAGTGGAAAAAAATCCCCTGCAAGTATGATGAGACAGATCTATAGTTGAAGTGCAGATTTCCTTTGAAGAGGTAGATATTTTATTTTTTTAAAGGAAGGAAGGAAAAATATGTTTTTGGGTTTGTAACGAACTTTGCGAGTTCGGGTTCCCAAACCCGAACAGGGATTTCAGCCAAAAGTCTGTATTCTGAGTTTGGCATCTGGCCCAAACGTGGAAAAGCTGGTTGATGGGCTGCTGAATAGTTTGACAACCTGCTGCACCTAAGGGTAGAGCGGCAGGAAGCACTGATGTAGCTCACCTCGGCCATGCGATCCTCTTCCTGTCAGCGGCTGCTTCCTTTGAAGTTGGCCCCATCCAGGGCTACAGAAAGATGGCAGTCAGTTCCCATGAGTGAGGAGAGTCACTCATGACAGTCACTCCTAGTGCCAGCACTACCGATTTCAAATGTGGTTGCCACTGCTGACAGCAAGAGGATCGTTGGCCGAGGTGAGTAACAGCAGCACACTTCCTGCTGCACACTTTGCACCCCCCCACCCCTCGCCACAGCCACCCCTCAAACTTTGGGTCCCCATTGATTTCAGTGAAGACTGGATTCAGATCCTGAACATTTATTCAAAGTCCAGCTGAACTTGCCAGACCCGAACTTTAAGGGGTTCTCTCTTCCCTAATAAAAAATGAATCTTTCCAAATTTGTTTAAACCTTTCTTGAATATAGTCTAATATATGAAAATACACTCCCATTCCTTTTCTCTACCACTATATACCATGTATTTATAAATATATATATATATATATATATATATATATATATCAGATATATAAATTCCCTTCCTCCCAGTTACAAAGGATTATGGGTGTCCCTTTTGTCATCAGTAACATGCCCATATGATGAAGGGGGGGTCTTACTTAAAATTGGCCTCCAGTTCTTAAGCATGGTCACCCTACTGGTCCACCCCAGGGGCCCATAGCATTAACACAAAAGTAAGGTATGTGAGCCCTGGAGGTCCCCTTTAACTTTCTAAGTTTTCAGATTAGGTCATATCTAATATTCTCTGTACATTTTCAGCATTAGTCATCCTAGGAATCAGTTGCCAGCTACACGTTATGCCCAAAATGGTCTCTGGATGGATACTAATGATCTTATTTGTCATCGTGTTGTCACGCACAATAGAAGAATAATGATTTTGTGGTTTATGATCAGCAGAATGACACAACCTAGTTCTATCTCGCCTAATAAACTATCGTATGGTGAAGGTGAGCAGGCGGCAGAGGGTTGTCGGGGCTTGGCTGTGCAATCACAGCAAAGTCAGAGAGTAAAGTAAGAATGTGTCAGCAGAGAAATCATCTGTACATTTCATATATGAATATAGTATTAACTTATGGAATGGAATGTGGAGTGTCCCATAAAGCACCATCCAGGTGAGTACTGAGCATAGGTATGCCAGGAATGATGGCACGTCCTATACAGGAAGGGTGCTGCAGGTTTATTGCATTGTCATTGGCTGTAATATGTTCAGTGAAACCAAAGGAAGAAACTCTGGTTCTAATCTGAACTCTGATCTAGTACTTTTCCCTCCTGTATGATTATCCTAAATGATATTCAAAGAGGAAATCCTTAAATCGCATGCTACATAGACAGTCTAATTACAAAGTATTGTGGCAAGGTCTCACTTTCTGGCACACCCTCTTCAGTAGAGACCATTGAGACCCAAATGCTCTATATTTTTATAACTTAAACAGGTACATTAAAAGCAGTTCTCTCCAAAGCCGTTTGCCCCTTTGGATACACACAATTCATCCAAGTACAGTTAGGTCCATAAATATTTGGACAGAGACAGCATTTTTTGGGGGGTCTGTACATTACCACAAAACAATTCAGATGCAGTTGAAGTTCAGACTTTCAGCTTTAATTCAGTGAATTAAACAAAAAGATTGCATAAAAAGGTGAGGAACTTTTTTTTAAATGCCATCCCTTCATTTCAGGGGTTCAAAAGTAATCAGACAAATTAAATAATTGTAAATACCATGTTAATTTCTAATACTTGGATGAAAACCCTTTGTTGGCAATGACTGCCTGATGTCTTGAACTCATGGACTTCACCAGACATTGCTGTGTTTCCTCCTTTGTAATGCTCCTCCAGGCCTTTACTACAGCAGTTTTCAGTTGCTGTTTGTGGGGTTTTCTGTCTGAAGTTTAGTCTTTAACAAGTGAAATGTGGCTCAATTGGGTTGAGATCAGGTGACTGATTTAGCCTTTCAAGAATATTCCATTTCTTTGCTTTAATAGACTCCTGGATAGCTTTGGCTTTATGTTTTGGGTCATTGTCCATCTGTATTATGAAACGCCGACCAATAAGTTTGGTGGAATATGCCTGGACCTGAACACACAGTATGTCTCTGAATAGCTCAGAATTCATCCGGCTGCTTCTGTCCTGTGTGACATCATCAATAAATACTAATAACCCAGTGCCACTAGCATGCCCAAGCCATCACACTGCCTCCGCCATGTTTTACAGATGATGTGCTATGCTTAGGATCATGAGCTGTACCACACCTTCGCCATACTTTTTTCTTCCCATCATTTCAGTAGAGGCTGATCTTGGATTCATCTGTCCAAAGAATGTTCTTCCAGAAAAGCGGTTTCTCTTCACCATGAAAATTATTCTGCGATCATCCTCCACTGTGTTGTGTTCCGTGGGCGCCCAGATCTTTTTGCATTGATAAGTTCACCAATGCTTTCTTTCTCAGGATCTACCAATCCGTAGATCTTGTTACTCCTAATATTGTAGCAATTTCTCAAATTTTTTCCATTTTCGCAGCGTAAGGATGTCTTGTTTCACCTGTATGGAGAGCTCCTTTGACTGCATGTTTTCTTTCCAGCAAAGCAGAATTAGCATATAGCAGGCCATTCACCATACTACTACTTCCTGTTTTTATTTTTAGATTTTTTCAATTTTGGGCAAAGGTTTTAGTAAAAAGAGGAATACAAGCTGTTTTGGATGAGGATGGAAGGTGACGACATAAACTTCCTTTCTGAGTATCGGTGCAATTTAAGGAGTTGCAACTCCTAAACCCTGCATCCAATTTTCATGTGAATACCCTCAAATGAAAGCTGAAGGTCTAGACGTTATGTGTAATGTGTGTCCATTTTATTACTATAACTTGAATTTGTCTTAGTAAACAATTTGTGTCAGTGTCCAAATATTTATGGACCTAACTGTGTATAGTTATGCTAATCAGGTAAGGGAGACTGACCTGCAGTCTTGTATTTTTTCAGGCAACTAAGTGACTTATTTTTATATTCCCATAGTATCTACTTCTTGGAATCAGCGATTTCAATTTAAACCAGACCAACATCCTTGCAGAGTTAAAAAAATATAATTTTAAAGCAAAGTTTAAACCACTGCCGCCTGCAGAACCTTTCGGCCAAAAACAGCGTCAGCTGAGGCCCTAACATCAACCTTGTAAAACTTTGAAAAGATATTAACAGAAGACCAAGTAGCGGCCTTGCAAACTTGTTCAACAGAAGCCTGGTGCTGAAAAGCCCAAGAGGCAACAATAGCATGAGTGGAATGTGCCATAAGGCGGAAGGGAGGATTCTTCCCCTTAGCAGAGTAGGCCTGAATCACAGCCTGACGAATCCTCTTGCTTATAGTAGACTTGGCAGGAGCCAAACCCTTCCTAGGACCAGAAGGGACCACAAAAAGAGCATCAGTTTTCCTGAAAGGTGCAGTAGCCACCAGATAGTACTTCAGACACCTAACCACATCCAAAGAATGCAAAACCCTCTCCTTAGCATTGCTAGGATTAGGGCACAAAGAAGGAAGAACAATATCCTGATTCAAATGAAAGGCAGACACTACCTTAGGCAGAAAGTCAGGTTTGAAATGAAACACCACCTTGTCCTGGTGCCTCTCATAGTAGGGGGGCTGAATGGAAAGCGCCGCCAACTCAGACACACGCCTGACAGAAGTGATAGCCACCAGAAACACAACCTTGAGCGTAAGAATGGCCAAGGCAGCATCCTGCACAGGTTCAAAGGGAGCACCCTGCAAGACTGACAGAACCAAGTCCAAATCCCAAACAGGCACCATAGGTTTACGTGGGGGCCGCTCATGAGTGACCCCCTGGAAAAAAGTCCTGATCAGAGGGTGCTGAGCAAAGGACTTCTGGAAAAAAATAGCCAGGGCAGAAACCTGACCCTTCAGAGTACTGAGTTGGAGCCCCATCTCCAACCCATGCTGCAGGAACTCCAGAATCCTGGAAATAGAGAACACCCGACAGGGAAGAGACTTAGACTCACACCAGTCAATGTAGGCATGCCAAACCCTGTAATAAATGGAAGAGGAAGACTTATTCCTAGCTTTAATCAAAGTATCCACAACTGAGGAAGGCAGCCCCTTCTCCATCAAGATGGAGGTTTCAGCAGCCAAGCCGTCAAAGCCAGAGTTTGTAATTTGGGATGGCGTAGTGAGCCCTGAGTGATCAGATCTGGCACCAAGGGCAGAGCGTACTGATCTACTGCCATCTGCACCACGTCTGCGAACCACACTCTTTTTGCCCACTGGGGGCCACCAGAATTGCTGGCACCCCTTCCAGAGCAATCTTGCGCAGAACCCTGCCCAGCAGGGGAATTGGGGGGAAGACATACAGGAACTGAAAGTCCTTCCATGACATTGCTAGTGCATCCGAGGTCAGGGCCAGAGGATCCATGGACAGAGAGACAAAAGCTGGAAGCTTGTGATTGTGGCGGGACGCAAACAGATCCACATCTGGTTGGCCCCAACGGTGACACAGAGATTGAAACACCCTGCTGCATAGGGACCATTCTCCCTGGCGAGAGGTCCCCCTGCTCAGAGAGTCCGCCAGGTGATTTTCCACCCCCGGGATGTACACAGCTGAAATGCAGGGGACATTGGCCTCCGCCCAAGTCGGGGCCCCCTTGCTCCGGGTCCCTCCCTGGTGATTGATGTAGGCAACTGCCGTCTGGTTGTCCGAGCGCACCTGAACAGGCAGGCCCTGAAGATGAGTAGTCAAGCGAGCCAGAACTAGCCTTATCGCTCGCAGCTCCAAGACATTGATAGGAGTGTGGGCCTCCTGAGGGCCCCACCTCCCCTGGAACCGCAGGGACTTCCAGAAACCCCCCAACCTGACAGACTGGCATCCGTGGTGACCGTCTCCCAGGAAGGGGCAAGAAAGGATCTGCCCCCCAGCAGGTTCCTTGAGTCCATCCACCACAAGAGGGACCTCCTGACCAGGGGGGAGAGCACACAGACCCTGTCCAGGGACGCTGGGTCCTTGTCCCATACAGACAATAGGTGAAGTTGCAGGGGCCTCAAGTGGAACTGAGCATAAGGGACCGCTTCGGAGCACGCCACCATCAGGCCCACCAGCTGCATCCCCTGCCTGATGGAGGGATGGGGACAAGCTAGGAGGGACTGAGCCTGTGCAATCAGACTGTCCACCTTCTGCTGAGGAAGGAAGATCCTTGCCTGAACTGTATCCAGATTCATTCCTAGGAATGGGGTTACCAAGGAAGGGGACAGTGAGGACTTGGGGTGGTTGATCACCCATCCAAATGACTCCAGAGTGGACACCACCAGCTGAGTATCCAACTCGGCCTGATGTAGAGACTGGGAAATGATGAGGATGTCGTCCAGATAGGGAAGCATGCGGACTCCCTGACATCTGAGACATCACGCCAGCCAGCACCTCGGTGAACACCCTGGGAGCTGAAGTGAGGCCGAAGGGCAAGGCCACAAATTGGTAGTGTTGATCCATCAGAGCGAACCTGAGGAACCTTTGATGACCTGGGAACACAGGAATATGAAGATAAGCATCTTTGATGTCCACAGAAGTCATGAAATCCCCTTGGCGCAGGGAACTGATGGCAGAGCGCAGAGTTTCCATGCGAAAACGCCTGCCCCTGACAAACTTGTTGACAATCTTTAAGTCCAGGATGGGCCTGACAGAACTGTCCTTTTTGGGTACTGTGAATAGGTTGGAATAAAAGCCCTTGCCTTTTTCTCTTAAAGTGGACTGTCACCCAGGGGTGATCGGCCCGGGAATCTATAAGATTCCCGGGCCGATCACCTACCTCACCGCGGGACATCCGAGATCGGGATGTCCCGCAGTGAGGGACCCCCCCCAAAACCCCCGAAAACCTTACCTCATCGGCGGTGGCAGCCTCCCGCGCGCCCCTCTAGGCGTGCGCGCCCCCCGCGCCGGCCGTTTGTGAATGGCCGGCGCTGGCGCGCGCACTGTCAGAGTGGCGCGCGGGAGGCGGCGGCGGATGCGCTGTCTTGTCCGCCGCTGTCACCCGCTTGTCCGTGGCTACGTGGGAGCGTGGTGAGGTGAGTTTTGGGGGCTTTCTGGGGGGTTTTACACAGCGGGGCACCCCTAACCGGGGTGCCCCCCTGAAGTGGACCAAAACCCAGGATAGTCAAAATCCTGGGTGTTGGTCCACTTTAAAGGGACCTGGCAGATGACCCCCAGCTCCAGGAGGCCTTGCACTGCTTGCACTAGCTCCTGAGCTGACACAGGGTCCTGAATAATCCGGGATCTGATGAATCTTGGAGGGGGATCGGCAGCACACTCCAACTTGTAACCGGAGGACACTACCTCCTGAATCCACCGGTCTGAGACATGAAACCTCCAGACGTGAGCGAAGTGCTGCAGCCGTCCCCCCACCCGGATGGGTGAGGGCGCCCCATCATGCCTGAGGGGGCTTGGGAGAGGATTTAGCTTTGGGACCCCAGGAGGAGCCAGGACGTCTACGTCCTCTGCCTCTACCCCAGAAATCTCCCCGGGCCCCAGGGAAGGACACCCCCCTTCCCTGTATTGCACCACGGTAAGGGGAGGAGAAGGAACCCTGACCCCGAAAGGGCCGAGGTTGCCGCCTGCGCTGGGGTAACCTGCCTCCCTTAGCAAAAAGGTCCAGGCGGTCTCCAAACAGACGCAGTCCTTTAAAGGGAAACCCAATGAGGGCCTTCTTGGCAGCGTTGTCAGCAGCCCACTGGCGCAGCCAAACCGAGCGGCGTATAGCCACCACGAGGGCAGAGGTTCTGGCACACATTCTGATGGTGTCATCCAATGCTGATAGGACAAAATTTACAAAAACATCACAACTGGAGAGTGCATTAGGGGCACTATCAAGCATATTTCTGATAAGGGTTCTAGTGGCCACAGCAGTAATGGCAGAGGCACAGACCGGGAGCAATGCCGTCCCCGCACATGCAAAGGCGTGGGATGCCAGCTGATCAATACGCTGGTCTTCGGCATCCCGCAGGGTAGTAGAATCAGGGGAATGCATGACAGAGGTGTTAGATAGACCTAGGATCTGGGCATCCACCTCGGGGGGGATGACCAACATTTAACCACCTCAGCAGGAAAGGGATACTTCCTATCCCAACTCTTTGGAACCCCGGGAAGTTTACTGGGGTGCTCCCATTCCTTGAGCACAAGGTTATGGAAATGTGCCTGCTCTGGAAATTCCAAATGTGATCTGCTGTATGGAAAAGCTCCCCTCTTTGCCTGGGAGCCTCAACAGGGAGAGAGATAGACAGAACCTCAAAAATCTGGGTCAATAATCTGTCAGTGTCATCCGGGGCCCAGGGGTCAGAGCCAGAATCATCATGACCCCTCGGTCTCTCATCAGATGAGCCTGAATCAGAAAAGAGCTCCCCTTCATCAGACGGGGTATAGCCACACAGATTCATAAACTCCTCAGTTTCCATAGGGAAGACAGTAACATTAGGCGTCAAGTGCCGCTTCTTAGCAGGGGCCTTATGCGATAAAGACTTCGCAATAATCTGTTCAACAATAGCCAGTCTAGAAGACACATCAGGCTGAGAATCCCCACTAGTATGCAACTCAGCAGGAGTGAGATTTAAGCTTGGGGGAGTAGGTGAAGTGAAACGAGGTGCAGCCACTGGCAGGCCAGATTGCAATGCAAGCACCTGCTCAGCACAGGGTACACAGACCCGTGCCTTGTCAGCGTCAGCATGAGGCTGCCCACACGCTACATACAGCCGGTCTTGTCCCAAAGGGACCCCGGTAACATTATCCTGGGATGCCTCATATGGTGATTATAGCGGCGCTATACGCCGATAGGGAATGAAGCTATATAGCAACCCTGGATGCCCCAATAACCCGCTAGGGACGTGGGAGTATCATTTTTACAAGGCCTACAAGTAATATACTAAAAACAGGTCCAGGAGAAGCCAAGAAGGGTTCGTCCCGCCTGAAAGACCTAAGCAGACAAGACCTTAAGTACATCGTAACAAAAGTGAAGCAGATAAGACCGCCCGCGAGGGCACTTACGGACCGCGGTAGGTAGGAGTCCGCCGCGCATAGGCCAACCAAGTCAGAAAAGATGGCATCGGTATACCTCGAGGGGCGGGCCAGTAATAGCGATGACGCGGAACGCGCCAAAGATGGGCCCCGCCCCCCCGAAGAGCGCGAAGCCAGAAGGCCAACAGCCAATTATGGCGCACCAGCAGCTGAGGTAATGCCGCCGCCAAGCGCGGAGCCAAGTCAGCGCACGGCGGCGGTAAATTTAAAAACAATACAGACAAGTCAACGCGGCGGCTGACACAAGAATAAAGAAATGTGAAAAGTGAAAGCAAAGACTGCATAACATACATATCTATACACATACACACCCCCCTCTTTTCCCCCGAAGACTACAAGGAGGATGAGGGAGGACAGCAACCACTTAAATAGGGGCCCCCAGCAGGGGCAAGGGGCAATAGTGCGTGAGGGGCATCCCATAGAGGCTCACCATAAGCCTGAACCGCCTAACCTTTGGTGGGGGATTGCGGTGGAGCAGCGCTCCTAAGCACCAACGGCAGTGCTGCCTACCTTCACCTGACCAGCGCAGCCAAGGCTGGGAGGCATATTTCTAGTGGAACGGGTGGGAATAGTCCTACAGGGCCGCAGGTTAATAACCCCGCTCACCTGCGAGTAGAGAGCCAATTTCTCGTCCTTCGCAGCCAGACTGCAGAGAAATTCTGGGGATTTGTGGGAGGTCCCTGGGTATTTGAGGGGCCGGGAGGAGCCTATTTTTGATGTCTCTGCAGTCCAGCGCCATCTGGCGGAGAGTAAGTATTAGATTTGGAGCAGGACGTACTGTATACTAAGAATAGAACTCCCCAATACTCCCTCTGCATGCATGATACTGAATCACTTATATTTGCTACTGCATCCACTCAAAGCTGAAATACTGCCTTACTGATTTTCTCCTGGTCACGGCCATCTTGGAGCACCCGAGATGCTTACTATCCCAGCTGTGCTGCTGCCTAGATTAAACTCACTAACTTTATTCTGCCTGAGGAAACTGGTTTTCAAATAGCAACATGCACCATGCCAAAACAGGCGGACCTCTAGGGAAATTGGTTTTGAATGGCAAAACACATCTGGCCAATGATACTGACAAAACATAAACCAAAAGATAACTTTTATCTTCTATTCGCCCGGTTTGCTCTCAACCAGTGAACCAGCCAACATCTCAGACAACAAACTAAAGGCAAATTACTTCAGGCACCATCATCTCTGTGAAAAACCTGACCCATTCATCTGTATGAAAATCTGACCCACAACCCCATTCATTCATCTATATAATAAACATGGATGTCTGTCCAACTGTCTGTCTGTCCTTTATAGACTTCCGAGCGCCTGAACCGTTAAAACCGCTTGACCCCAAATTTGGCATGCATATACATTGGGTGCCTATGAAGGTTAGAGCGAAGGTCCCGTCCTGCCAGATGTACAGAAAAGGAGGGGGCTAGGGAGGAGTGGCCCATAGAAATGAATGGGAGAATCTCTGCACAAGTGCACAGGTGACATATAGCTGCAGCTCTCCCCAGCAATGCACACGTGAAGTGCTCAGCCAGAGCTCGAGAACCACAAACGTGCAGAGCCAAAGAATCAGAAACAGTTTATTGATCCCCAACTATATACATTACATACAAGGAATGCTTTGGCAGTATTCAAGCATATGGATATGAGAGAACAAGAGGAAATATGACATTCAGGCATGTTGGTAGCTCACAAGGAGAGGGCTAGGTAAAACAGACAATGGCTTTCAGTTTAAGAAAGGAAGAATTCTTTACCATGACCGGATATGTCAAAGAGCTATTTTGGCTGCAAGAAATGATGTGGTAAATGCAATAAACTTACAAATTCTTAAGGATTTGCCAGGATTTGTTTATTCCTACAAATCAATTAACATTCCAATAGGCCCAGAACTGATTGTGTAGTACCTAGTTGAGTTTTTAAACTCTTTAGAACCAACTGGAATGCCTTCTCATCACTTGGTTGGCGCTCCAGTTATTCTAAAGCAGAATCTAGATGCACCAAAACTGTGTAATGGAACCAGGATGTGCATTAAAACATGGAATCCCCATGTGCTGAAACAACCATCCTTACTGGATGTGCTGATGGAGAAGAAGTTTTTATTACTCAAATTCCACTGATTAACATAGATGAAACAATACCGTTCAAAAGATTACAGTTTCATGTTAAGCTATCAGTTGCAATGATAATAAATAAGGCCCAAGGCCAGTCACTGCAGGTGGCTGGCATAAATCTGGATTCTGCATGTTTTTCGCATAGACAGATGCTCCAGAGTTGGATCAGGTAAAAACCTTTATGGCTATGCTTTGTTGTATGATGTTTATACACAGGCTCTGTCATAAAGTATTATGACATGACATTTCATTTTAGCAATTAGGTATTTAGGAAGGTAAAGGTTTTTCATTTATTTCTAATAGCAATTACGTTACAATTTACAGAAACAGTGCATAACTGTCAGGGTATATAAAGCTTCTAGCGATTTCCCTGTTAACAAAAAAACAAGGGCATAAACTAGCCTCCTGGGCATCCTTGAAACAAATCTAATTAACACACTGACACTTTATACCCGGGCAGCAAGGTACATTTTCAAGTCTGTACCAAAATCTTTACCTCCAGACTGCCCAATCTGCATATTTACAGTCCTCATAATCTAATCTAATATCCTCCAACCAGAGGACTACAGTAATGTTGTTCACTGCACTTCACCTTTAACTGTCGCAATAAGCCTTTAATCCAAGTCTCACTTCCATAAATATTCCATCACCTCGGGGGCAGGGGGGGCACTGTTATTGTGGAAAAGTAAACTTGAACAGGAAGCCGGTGGCACTTGTGTGCGGAGCTTATATCCGGCAGGAGAAGAGTGTTTGTAAATAAGGAGGATAGCCGGGGGCTACATTTATTATACAAGTAGGAGGAGGGGGCCGAGAAACACCTCCTGAGTGTCTTTTCATTTCTCCTGAGTCATGGTGACTCCGCAGCCCGATCTAGCGGAACACTGGAGCAGGAAGGCAAGAGCCTTTCATGGTCCATAGAGAATAAAGACTTCCCCTTTGACTGGGGAAAAGGGAAGAGGGGCACCGGGCTACCCTGACATGTTTCACATGTACCGGGACATGATTGGCCAAGACGAGCAGGACAGGTTTATATCTATACCTCCCTAGACTTTAAAGTGGACCATCACCCAGGGGTGATCTATAAGATTCCCGGGCCGATCACCTCCCTCGAGATCGGGATGTCCCGCGGGGTGAAACCCCCCGAAAAGCGCCAAAAAACCTTACCTTATCGGCAATGGATCAGCCGCCGCCGCCTCCCGCGCGGCCCTCTAGCAGTGCGCATGCCCCAAAAAACGTACCTTTTTGGCGACGGATAAGCCGCCGCCGCCGCTGCCTCCCGTACGTCCCTCTTACAGGGCGCGCGCCCGCGCCGGCCATTCACAAACGGCCGGCGCGGGTGCGCGCCCTGTAAGAGGGACGTACGGGAGGCAGCGGCGGCGGCGGCTTATCCGTCGCCAAAAAGGTACGTTTTTTTTGGGGGGGGGGGTTCACACAGCTAGGATAGTGAAAATCCTGGGTGTTGGTCCACTTATACCTCCCTAATACAAATGAATATAACTTAAAACATATTAAATGCACCATAAAATAGGTATATACCCCTAAAGCCCAGACTACTATGTCAATCCAGAAAACAATCCTTGAAGCTAAAATATACATCCCATGAAAGACCCCTTCTACTAAATAAATACCCTCTCAATCCATATTACATATGCTCACCCTTATGAATGGATACCCTGGGATTACCGTATCAATCCATTAAATTCCTTCCCCCTCAAAATTAATACCCTGTAGCCAAATAAATACTCACTAAGAGAACCTGTTAGAGAAAGGAGTACCCCCTTTAATCCATTAAATACCTCTCTCGGCCACAAACATACTCCCTAATTATCTCATGAGAAATCATCAGGTGAATCTGTAATCCTCAATATCGCAGCACTTTAAATACCCTCTCAGCCCTCAATCCATTAACTATCATCCAAACTGATCCATTAAATACTCTCTCAAGCCGTTAAAGCAGACCAACAACCAAATGACTTAAATCAGACCAACACAACAAACAGTGCTCATATGCATCCCGCCCCAGGGCAATTTAGTTTGCTGCACATAAAAATAAATTGACCTCTTTATAACTCCTGTTGTGGTACATTTTAAAAACAAAATGGTGGCTCATGCATCTGCAGGTCGCCTGCAAACAGGAAGTGCTGCTAAGCTTCCTGTTACTGTGCATTGTCAGTTATGTCAGTTGAACCCAGGCAGCAGCATGGCTGAGATGCTGGGAGAGGAAGCTTCAAAATGGCTGCTACCCTACTTTTTCAACTGTGCCAGGCTGTTGGTCTGGTATAAATACCCCACTGCATTAAATACATTAAATACTTCCATCAGCTAAATAAATGACCTCCAATCAGAGAAATGAATACCCCCTCATCAATATAAATACAATTTAGGAAAACTGACCAAATACATATCCTATAAGAGAGCTTTTTGGCCAAATGAGCACCCTCTAAATCCATAACATACCCCTCCTACCAAATAAATACCCCCATGATCCATAAAATATGTCTCACTCAGATTGAAGACCTTCAAGACATTGAGGTTGATTCAGAGCCAGGTGAGAAAACTCACTCCTTTTTAGGAGAGACAACTGCCATTGACTTTCACTGTCTACCTTGGAGTTGATTCAGAACCAGGTGAAAATTTACACCCGGTAGAAATTGAAAATCAGTGACAGTTTTCTCTCCTAAAAAATGAGTGTAACTCTCACCAGGCTCTGAATCGACCCCATTGACTACTCCATTGATACACATGTTTGTCACCATTGTTGAGTCTTAGCAGAGCTGCTAACTGGCATTGATCAATCAGATAATAGCATTGTAAAATCTAAAATACTCAGCAATCCAGGTTATGGTAATTGTAATAATAAATCAAGGCAACTGGACTTGCTGTACAGCCCAGATTCAATCCTACATACAAAATTCCCCGTGAGCAGTTCTTCCATGTGGTCAGGTTAAAGCAGCCCTCCGCCAAGTTAGGTGCCAAGGGGAAGCATGCTCCTGTGGAATAGTGCACTGGGGTGAGTGCAATGAGTTATTTCTTTGTGGTCCCAGTAGAACTTCACTCTTCTTGGAAAAGACTTTTTAGAAACAGCATAGGTCTGCTTTTAATGCCCAGGTGGCACACGCTGTGTGAAACCACCCAGACTGCCTATAAAAACTCACCTTTCCTTCTTCCTATGGTGCATGCACAGGCTCTCATCCAATCAGAGGCATTTATATATTGTATATATATATATATATATTGTTTACAGCAATCAGGAGCGAGTACCCCAGACAGTGTGCTCCCAGGCTCAGCCCAGAGATGCTGGGAATGCGGCCACTCTCACTACCGATTGTTTACATCGCTGATGAAGCCGACATAAAAATATCATTTTGTGATTACTCACCTGTAAAATGGGTATTATAAGTATGTCTCACACCCTGCTTCGGAAGTATTCATTACACGTGGGTTATGGTCCAGTAGAGGGCGAACTTCTGCAGAGATGACTAGAAAAAGAAGCCCCTCCCGGCCCATAAATACCCGGGACCTCCCACACATTCCCCAGTATAAGAAAGCATTAAGGGGACCAGTCTATGAGAAATCTATGAGAAAAAAGTTTCACCAAACAGAGGATCCAATATACAACTCATGGTGGGACGAAGCAGGGTGTGAGACATACTTATAATACCCATTTTACAGGTGAGTAATCACAAAATGGTATTATTCCAAGTATGTCTCATACCCTGCTTCTGAAGTATTCATTACACGTCGGACATCCAATAGCAGTGTCCAAAAAGGGTGGGGATCCCAACAGGCAAGTTGTGCACAAATGAAACCCCTGCCGCTTGTAGAACTTTGCGGCCAAAAACAGCAGCCGCTGAGGCCCGCACATCAACCTTATAAAACTTGGAAAAAGTATGAACAGAAGACCAAGTAGCAGCCTTACAAACTTGTTCAACAGAAGCTTGGTGCTGAAACGCCCAGGAAGCCCCAACAGCACGAGTAGAATGAGCAGTGATCTGGAAAGGGGGATCCCTCCCCTTGGCAGAGTAGGCCCTAATAACGGCCTGACTAATCCATTTACTAATGGTAGACTTGGCGCCAAACACTTCTTGGGCCCGGAGGGCACCACAAAAAAGGCGTCCGTCTTCCGGAATGGTGAAGTAGCCACCAGACAGTACTTTACACATCCAATGACATCCAGAGAGTGCAAAGCCCTCTCCTTGTCATTGCTAGGTTTAGGACACAATGAAGGAAGCACAATGTCCTGATTGAAGTGAAAAGCAGAGACAACCTTTGGCAGGAAGTCTGGTTTAAAGTGGAAAACCACGTTGTCCTGATGTCTCTCAAAGTAGGGGGCCTGAATAGACAGAGCCGCCAACTCAGAAACACGTCGAACAGAGGTGATAGCCACCAAAATGGCAACTTTTAAGGTGAGAATGGATAGTGCAGCATCCTGCACTGGTTCAAAGGAGGACCCTGAAGGACAGACAACATCAAATTTAAATCCCAAACAGGTAAAATGGGTTTGCGAGGAGGGCGCACATGAGTGACCCCCTGAAAAAAGGTCTTAACCAAAGGATGAAAAGCGAAAGATCTCTGAAAGAAAACCGCCAGAGCGGACACATTAAGGGTGCTAAGTTGAAAACCCATGTCCAGACCATGCTGAAGAAACTCCAAAATCCGAGGAATGGAAAACACCCGACAAGGAAAGGCTCTAGCCTCACACCAATCAATGTAGGTCCACCAGGTCCTGTAGTAGATATTAGAGGAAGATTTCTTCCTAGCCCTGACAAGGGTCTGGACAACGGCTTCAGACAAAACCCTTTTCCTTTAAGATGAAGGTTTCAGCAGCCACGCCGTCAAAGCCAGTGTTTGTAAATTGGGGTAACAAAGTTGACCTTGTGTGATCAGATCCGAAACCAGAGGCAGCCTGAATTGATCGACCGCCAGCCGCACGACGTCTGCGAACTACACCTGTCTTGGCCACCTTGGGGCCACCAAGATTGCTGGCACAACCTCTTGAGCCAGCTTGCGTACCACCCTGCCCACCATGGGGAAGGGAGGAAACAAATACAGGAGACCGAGGTCCCGCCAGGACAGAGACATGGCATCCACTGCCAGAGCCAGGGGGGTCCTGGGACAGAGACACAAATGCCGGAAGCTTGTGATTGTGACGAGAGGCAAACAGATCCACCTCCGGCCTCCCCCACCTGCGACAGAGGGATAGAAATACCTTGTTGCTGAGGGACCATTCCTCCCGGCGAGAGGTCCCCCTGCTCAGGGAGTCCGCTTCCAGGTTCTCCACCCCTGGAATGTAGACTGCCAAGATGCACGGAACATTGCTCTCGGCCCAAGCAAGAATCAGAGACACTTCCCGGAGGGCACTCCTGCTGCGAGTCCCTCCTTGGTGATTGATGTAAGCGACAGCTGTCCAATTGTCGGAGCGAACCTGAACTGGTAAGCCCTGAAAGTGATGTGTCAGATGCGAAAGCACCAACCGAACTGCCCTCAACTCCAGAATGTGGATGGGGATATGGGCCTCCTGAGGACCCCACAGCCCCTGGAACTGATGTTCCCTCCAGAAGCCTCCCCAGCCTGACAGACTGGCATCCGTGGCGACCGTCTCCCAACAGGGCGCAAGAAAAGACCTGCCCCCCCTAGGAGATTCCTCTGGTCCATCCACCACTGGAAGGACCGCCGGACAAGAGGGGACAGAACACAAGTCTGATCCAGAGACAGAGGACATTTGTCCCAAACCGATAGAAGATGGAGCTGAAAGGGTCTCATGTGAAACTGAGCAAATGGCACTGTATCAAAGCAAGCCACCATCAAATCTACCAGCCTCATGCATTGCCTGATGGACGGACGAGGGCTGGACAGAAGAAGACGAATTAGTGCCTGAAGAACATCCACCTTCGGCTGGGGCAGGAACACACTGG
Organism: Gastrophryne carolinensis; assembly: GCA_027917425.1. NCBI lineage: Eukaryota > Metazoa > Chordata > Amphibia > Anura > Microhylidae > Gastrophryne > Gastrophryne carolinensis. The sequence continues at coordinate 184,062,775 of CM051235.1, forward strand.
TCTGAATGGTATCCAGAGTCATGCCCAGGAACAAAGCTACCCTTGACGGGGATAGAGAGGACGTGGGGTAATTGATTACCCACCCGAACCTCTCCAGAGTCGACACCACCGTCCTGGTGTCCAGCTCCGCCTGGTGGAGAAAGGATGACGTAATGAGAAGATCGCCCAGGTAAGGCAAGATACAAATGCCCTGGACCCTGAGAAGGCCCATCACACCCCCCAATACCTTGGTGAACACCCTGGGTGCCGAAGTCAGCCCGAAGGGAAAAGCCACAAACTGGTAATACTGGTAATGTGCCGGGAAGACCGGCACATGAAGGTAAGCGTCCTTGATATCTATTGAGGTCATAAAGTCCCCCGGATGCAGTGAATTGACAGCAGAGTGCAGAGTCTCCATGCAAAATTTTTTGGTTTGGATGAACTGGTTGAGAGTATTCAAGTCCAAAATGGGTCTTATGGAGCCATCTTTTTTGGGCACCGTAAAGAGGTTGGAATAGTAACCCAGACCTCTCTCCGTGGGGGGGAACCGTACAAACTACCCCCATATTCCAAAGGTTTTCACCACCAGAAAAAGGCCCTGTGCCGCCCGTGGGTCCGACGGAACCCGGGACCTGAGGAATCTGGGAGGAGGCCGGCATGCAAACTCCAGCTTGTACCCGGAGAAAATTACCTCTCGGATCCAGACGTCTGTGACCTCTAGGGTCCAGACCTGGGCAAAGAGCCGCAGCCGTCCCCCCACCCTTCATTGCTGAGCGGGCTTGGCAACGGATTTGGGTTTAGTACCCCAGGAAGTCCCAGGTCGGGCACGTCCTCTGCCCCTACCCCAGGAATCTCCTGGGAATGCAGTGAAATACGTTCCCCTGCCTGACCGAGAGCCACGAAAAGCGGGGTTGAATGAGCCCGAGCCCCGAAAGGGGCGGTGCTGCTTCTTGCGTTGAGGTAACTTACCCCCTTTGGCAACAGAGTCTAAACGATCGCCGAACAGGCGCAGACCCACGAAGGGAAGACCTGTAAGCGCCTTCTTAGCAGCATTATCGGTCGCCCACTGGCGCAACCAGACCGACTGGCGTATGGCAACCTGCAATGCCGAAGTCCTGCTACACATACGGATAGTATCATCCAAGGCTGATAAGACAAAAGCCATGAACATCTCACAATGAGTCAAGGCTGTAAACTCCTCACTGCAAGGATCCAATTGGGAACCATCCAAAAGGCCCCTAATTAGAGCTCTAGTAGCCACGGCCGTGAGCACAGAAGCACAAACCGGACGCAAGGCCGAACCCACACAAGCAAAGGCATGCGAAGCCAATTGATCGAGACGTCGGTCCTCACTATCCTTCAAGGTAGTGGAATCCGGGGTATGCACGACTGAAGTATTGGACAATCCCAGGACGGGCGCGTCGACCATCACCAGGAAAGGGATACTTCTTATCCCACCCGTGAGGGATACCAGGGAGCCGGCTAGGCTTTTCCCATTCCTTAAGAATCAGATTGTTAAAGTGCTTCTGATCAGGGAACTCCAAACGGGGTTTGGCGGTCCCAAAAAATTCCCCCTGTTGCGGAGGAGCCTCCGCAGGAGGGGAAATGGCAAGTACCTCAAAAATTTCAATAAGGAGCCTATGGGTGTCGACGGTATCCCCGCACTCTGAACCGGCATCAGCGCCAGGGTACTGCCGATCCTCAGATGAGTCAGAGTCTGGGAAAAGTTCCCCTTCCTCGAGCGGGGAACAATCAGACCAGTCAAATGGTTCCAAATCAGTATAATCAAAGGCCGGCACCGCTGGCACAAAGTCTTGTGCATACGTCAGATTGCGACTCCCCACTGGTGACAACGTCACTTGGGGTCATAACCAAGCGTGGGGGTGTAGGTGATGAAGCCAGCGTGGCTGAACCATCCGCACAGGGCCCCGCTCGCCGCACAAGCGCCTGATGTGCACATGGTACACAAATTTGCACATTATCTCCCAAAAGGGATGCCCCACATATCACACATGACCGGGGTTGTCCCGAAGGGACCCCGAGTCCAGCATCCTGGAGCCAGGCTCTGTAATGCAATTTAGCAAAAAGGCAAAAGAAAAAACAGGGGGGCCCGCAAGGGCACTCGTGTATTGACCAGCTACAATGGCGGCGCAAGACCTGGAAAGGAGGCAGAAGGGCGGGCGAGCACGGATCGCACGCCGTGCTTGGCCCCGCCCCCTCCCGACCCAGGAAGAGAAGCGCTCCCCACCAACGGGAGCCGCAGACAACGTGCGCCAACTGTAGGGGGGCAGGCCGCACGAGGTTCGTCGAGCGCCAGGCCCCGCAAGGCTGCGGAGCCGGCCATTAGTGTGGTACCGGGCCGCCACTGTGAAACCGGGCGGGCCGCGGCGGCGAGAGTGAAAAGTACAATTAAAGAACAATACAGCACACACACTCACACACCCGCGCTGGCGCGGCCAGACGGAACATAAAAGGAATAAAACTCAATGGGAGCTGAGGGAGAGAACCCCCCCCCCCCCATTGACCAGGAAGGGAATAAAGGGGAAGCCTATAGCTACATTTTTATATGTAGTGAGAGCTATACGGACGGGGCATCCCAAGTCAGGATCACCAACCTGACGACCGCCTACCCTTTGGTGAGGAATTTGCGGTGGAGCATAGCTCCCAAGGACACCTCTAGAGGTGTACCCTAACCTCACCAGGACCCTACAGCCAAGGCTGGGGGGAAAGGGGAATTAATAAAGGGGTCTGGGCGGCAATAGGAAAAAGAAATGGCCGGGTGTAGACCCAGCTTGCCTGCAAAGGAAAGAGACAGCCATCGTCTTGACTTGCTTCGCCTTCTGGGGAATGTGTGGGAGGTCCCAGGTATTTTTGGAGGGGCTTCTTTTTCTATTCATCTCTGCAGAAGTTCGCCCCCTACTGGACCATAACCCACGTGTAATGAATACTTCCGAAGCAGGGTGTGAGACATACTTGGAATATGTGAGTTTTGCAGTGACACCGGGAGGGGCACCAATAGTGGCACACCTTGATTTTGGATGCCCCAGGGGAAGGCATGTGTTTTGTTCCACTTTAAGTGAGTATGCAAATAAGTATGGGATAAGCGAATGAAGCCAGAACCAGACTTTCTTTTCCCACATACAAATGTATGCAAAAACCTCAGGTGGTGGTGGCCTGCATTTCTGGATATACAGGAAACCAGGAGCAATCAACATTATTTCTTGTCTTCCCATTGCAAACTCAAAGCATGTAGAGTAGCCCTTTAACATTTAAAAAAAAATGGCTCTTGCAGTGTCTAAGCAGAAATCTGGTCTCCCACCATAGTGCCTCACATTGTGGTATGTTTGCTGAACAGAGAAACATGGCTGGACACAGGAACATAACTAGATACAGCAGACACAGCTGGAAGCAGGAACTGTTGGATGAGGGAACAAGCTGGACATGGCTAGACACAGGAACACAGCTGGGCACTGAATCATCTGTGGACACAGGAACACAGTTGGGCACTGAATCATCTGTGGACACAGGAACACAGTTGGGCACTGAATCATCTGTGGACACAGAAACACAGTTGGGCACTGAATCATCTGTGGACACAGGAACACAGTTGGGCACTGAATCATCTGTGGACACAGGAACACAGTTGGGCACTGGATCATCTGTGGACACATGAAAACAGTTGGACACTGAATCATCTGTGGACACGTGAACACAGTTGGACACTGGATCATCTGTGGACATATGAATACAGCTGGGTACAGGGAAATGGCTGGATATAGGAAGAAAGCTTGACATGGATGGATAAACAAACTTAATATATAAAAGAAAACTCTGGGTGGACACAGGAACATGACTGGATATAGGAACATAGCTGTACATAGGATCATGCCTAGATATAGGGGCATGGCTGGATGTATGACTGAACAGAGAACATTGCTGGATACAGGAGACTATCTGGATATGGGAAATTTTCTAGTGGCTGTCGCACTCTTACTCATATGTATCCCATGCCGGGTGGGTGCGCAGACCGCGGAGACACCGCCAAAGTCCAAGAATTTTGTAAAAGAACCAGCACTCCAATGCAAAGGTAAAAGTAAATGATCTGAATATGGGAACATGACTGGAAACAGCAGCACAGTTGGACACGTGGACAGAGACACAACTGGATGCTGGTATTGTGGCAGGAAACATGAAAATAGCTGTACACGGGGCCGGACTGGATAAATAACCAATGACTGGATCAAGGAAAACAGACTGGATACTACTGGATACCTGATGTCTGTCTGCTCTTATCCAAGGACGCATTGGTCCTACACCCCCGAATGCTTTTCCATCAGTCTATGCAATAGCTTTTTGAATTAGGACCAAGTGTAAAAAGTGCTCTACAATTTCATGATGGGCCTTATCTATGATGTTCACCACTTAGCATCTTTCTGGTGGCTATAGCGCCAGTTTTGAGCGCCGCCATCCTTTTCCTTTTTGGCACTGCTATTTTTATTACAATGACGCTGGAAGTCACAGTGCCCGATGCTAACTAATTTACCTTGATTGTTACTTTAGGTATTGGCTGGCCTGTGTCAGAGCCTGCTGGACCCGACTTCCAATTATCCCAGCGGCAACAAGCACCAATTTGTACCGCTGTCTTTTCGGAGATGCACTGTGTATTTTTCCGGCGCTGGTCAGCGTTTCATCATTACATTTACAAGAAATCCCTGCTGAGGACAAAGAGGACACATTTTACATAGACTGTGTTTTAGTTGTTGTTGCCCAAATTACACCTTGGTAAGCAAAAGAAGCCATGAAAACTATTTTACCAGAAAAAAAAATAACATTTGGCGATATCTAGGACCTGCGTTTCCATTATTGACAATTTACAATGCAGGTTCTGTACAAATAATTGCGTGTAATATTAATTATAAACATAAAACACTTCAATCCAGTTCTGCCCATTGTGCTCTATGGGATCTTGACCTGCAGCACCACTTTAAACTGGTGCAGCTTCAACCAGAGAGACCGATGCTGCAACCTATATGGCGCTAGTAATACAGCCACAATGTCTGCACCCCCCCCCCCCCCCCCCCCGCCCCAGGTTTATCCCTACACACATTTGGGAATACAATCTTTTATTTTTCTTGTTAAATACAAAGAACTAAAGTACAGTCTCTGGCTAACCCAATTTGGGATGCCCCCACCTTTCCACTGTTCCCAATACGCATGTGCGGGTGCTTGTCCAGTCAGTGCTTTATAACATAATAATGAACAGTATAAACCGTTGTGCGGAGCAGAGTGTCAGCATAGGGAGCGAGAGCATTCATGCCTGTGATCCTGCGTCTGGCCTATCTAAATAGCTGGGGGGGGGGGGGAGGGCGACACAGCTGCAGGTATGCCGGGGCTGCGGCTGTGGCTTGCGATCATGGAGTGAGACTGTGGAATGCAGCTGCCATAGGGCCCAAAACCTGTCCAGCCATCACATAAAGGTGGAGGGAGGCCAAATCATATAGTCTATAGTCCCTGGGCCCCCAATAACCTTTTATGGGTGGGCCCCATTACAGCATCAACCATTCCTGCTCAAAGCATCAGGCCCAACCATTACACATAGATTATAGAAGGGCTCAACTGGGAACTATAGACTGACTGTAGGGTTTGCAGCCCCCCATAATCTATGTATGGTGGCTGGGCCCAGTATTTGTGGCAGATTTAGGCACGGCTGACATGGGGCCATCACATAAAATAATGGGGGGCCCTAAATCATACAGGCTATATAGGGCCCCCATAATCTGGCAGGGCAGACGGTGCACGGCGTCAGTGCTGTGCAACCACTCCCTGCAGGCCAACGATGAGCGGGGGTGGGGCAGACGGTGCATGGCGTCAGCATTTGGCAGCCACTGCCTGAAGGCCAGCAATGAGCGGGGGTGGGGCAGACTGTGCACGGCATCAGCGCTTGACAACCACTCCCTGCAGGCCAGCAATGAGCGGGCGTAGGGCAGACGGTGCATGGCGTCAGCGCTGTGCAACCACTCCCTGCAGGCCAGCGATGAGCGGGCGTAGGGCAGACAGTGCATGGTGTCAGCGCTGTGCAACCACTCCCTGCAGGCCAGCGATGAGCGGGGGTGGGGCAGACAGTGCACGGCATCAGCGCTTGGCAACCACTCCCTGCGGGCCAGCGATGAGCAGTGGTGGGGCAGACGGTGCACGGCATCAGCTCTTGGCAACCACTCCCTGCAGCCCAGTGCTGAGGGGGGGTGGAACACACGGTGTATGGCGTCAGTACTGTGCAACCACTCCCTGCAGCCCAGTGCTGAGCGGGGGTGGAACACACGGTGTATGGCGTCAGCGCTGTGCAACCACTCCCTGCAGCCCAGTGCTGAGCGGGTGTGGGACACACAGTGTATGGCATCAGCGCTGTGCAACCACTCCCTGAAGCCCAGTGCTGAGCGGGGGTGGGACACACGGTGTATGGCGTCAGTGCAGCAGGTGGTGGGGTTATAGCTGTGCTTTGCACAGACAGAGCAGAACTGGGCTCAGGAAAAATACAATTCTGTGATTACTCACATGTAGAATTGGTATTATGAGTATACTGTACGTCCTTCTCCAGATATAGTACTTACTATCGGGTATTACTCCGCCAAATGGCGCTGGACTGCAGAGACATCGGAAATAGGCTCCTCCCAGCCCCTCAAATAACCAGGGACCTCCCACAAATCCCCAGCATTGAAAAGCAGTTAATGAGAAGCCGGAAGAATTAAAACAACCCAAACTGGTAACTATAACAATGATAACAATCACCATACAGGGGATCCAAGATAATGCAAAACCAAGGGTGGGGTGGAGCAGGACGTACTGTATACTCATAATACCAATTCTACAGGTGAGTAATCACAGAATTGTATTATTCTTAGTATACAGTACGTCCTGCTCCAGATATAGTACTTACTATCGGGACATCCAATAGCAGGGTCCATAAAGTAGGGTGGGATCCCCAAGTTAACAGCAGACATTGATTAAATCACTGCCGCCTGCAGAACCTTTTGGCCAAAAACAGCATCAGCTGAGGCCCTAACATCAACCTTGTAAAACTTTGAAAAGGTATGAACAGAAAACCAAGTAGCGGTCTTGCAAACTTGTTCAATAGAAGCCTGGTGCTGGAAGGCCCAAGAGGCCCCAATAGCACGAGTGGAATGAGCAGTAAGGCGGAAGGGAGGATTCTTCCCCTTAGCAGAATAGGCCTGAATCACAGCCTGACGGATCCATTTGCTGAAAGTAGACTTGGCAGGAGCCAAACCCTTTCTAGGACCAGAAGGGACCACAAAAGGTGCAGTAGCCACCAGATAGTACTTCAGACACCTAACCACATCCAAAGAATGCAAAACCCTCTCCTTAGCATTGCTAGGATTAGGGCACAATGAAGGAAGAACAATGCCCTGATTCAAATGAAAGGCAGAGACTACCTTAGGCAGAAAATCTGGCTTGAAGCGAAACACCACCTTGTCCTGGTGTCTCTCATAGTAGGGGGGCTGAATGGACAGCGCCGCCAACTCAGACACACGCCTAACAGAGGTGATAGCCACCAGAAAGACAACCTGAGTGGCCAGGGCAGCATCCTGCACAGGTTCAAAAGGAGCACCCTGCAAGGCTGACAAAACCAAGTTCAAATCCCAAACAGGCACCATAGTCTTACGTGGCCCTGGACAAAAGTCCTAATCAGAGAATGCTGAGCAAAGGACTTCTGGAAGAAAACAGCCAGGGCAGAAACCTGACCTTTTAGAGTACTAAATTGTAGCCCCATCTCCAACCCATGCTGTAGGAACTCCAAAAACCTGGGGATAGAGAATACACGACAGGGAAGAGACCTAGACTCACACCAGTCAATGTAGGCACGCCAAACCCTGTAATAAATAGAAGAAGAAGACTTCTTCCTAGCCTTTATCAAAGTATCCACAACCGAGGAAGACAGCCCCTTCTCTATCAAGATGGAGGTTTCAGAAGCCAGGTCGTCAAAGCCAGAGTTTGTTAATTGGGATGGCGTAGTGAGCCCTGAATGAGCAGATCTAGCACCATGGGCAGAGCGTACTGATCTACTGCCAGCTGCACCACGTCTGGGAACCACACTCTTCTTGGCCACCTGGGGGCCACCAGAATTGCTGGCACCCCCTCCAGAGCAATTTTGCGCAGAACCCTGCCCAGCAGGGGGAATGGAGGGAAGACATACAGAAACTGAAAGTCCTGCCATGACATTGCTAGAGCATCCGTGGTCAAGGATCCTGGGACAGGGAGACAAAGGCTGGTAGCTTGTGATTGTGACGGGACGCAAACAGATCCACATCTGGTTGGCCCCAACGGTGACACAGAGATTGGAACACCCTGCTGCATAGGGACCATTCTCCCTGGCGAGAGGTCCCCCTGCTCAGAGAGTCTGCCAGGAGATTTTCCACCCCCGGGATGTACACAGATGATATGCAGGGAACATTGGACTCCGCCTAAGTCAGGATCAGAGACGCTTCCTGGAGGGCCCCTGTGACAGACTTTCTGCCCTTTGGCATTGTGACAGACTCTCTGCCCTTTGGACTTTACACAGGTTCATTACTTTCCTTTTCTTAAGCATGTTACAGACTTCCATTGTGTTGATTGATTACGTTATTCATTGTTCTTATTGATTGTATTACAGACGTCTATTGTGTTGCTGATTGCGTCACCGGCAGAGTTGAGGGATTGTGTGCCCTGTTCCCATTGGTCTGTGTATTTGTCATGCAGTCCTCCATCAGGTCCACGGGGGAGGTCCCCTTGCATGGAGCCTTGCATATAAGGCACAGTGTGGCACTAATAAAGTTAACTTCACCTTCACCCTCAATACTGAAGTTCTGTCTCTTATTGGGGGAAACGCTATATTACAATTCACTAGCCCTTGTAAGGGCTGTTCCTGTTTCCTCACGGATGACTCTGGAATTCCAGCAGCACCTCTTACGATTGGGAAAAGGACGTCTCGGGCGGTGAAGCCCTCCGGCAATAAGGGTTATCGCTACAGCCCCCTTGCTCCGGGTCCCTCCCTGATGATTGATGTAGGCAACTGCCGTCTGGTTGTCCGAGCGCACCTGAACAAGCAGGCCCCGAAGGTGAGTAGTCAAGTGAGCCAGAACTAACCTGATCGCCCGCAGTTCCAAGACATTGATAGGTGTGTGGGCCTCCTGAGGGCCCCACCTCCCCTGGAACCGCAGGGACTTCCAGAAACCCCCCCAACCTGACAGACTGGCATCCGTGGTGACCGTCTCCCAGGAGGGGGCAAGAAAGGATCTGCCCCCCAACAGGTTCCTTGAGTCCATCCACCACGGGAGGGACCTCCTGACCAGAGGGGAGAGCACACAGACCCTGTCCAGGGACGCTGGATCCTTGTCCTACACTGACAATAGGTGAAGTAGCAGAGGCCTCAAGTGGAACTGAGCATAAGGGACTGCCTTGAAGCATGCCACCATCAGGCCCACCAGCTGCATCCCCTGCCTGATGGAGGGATGATGACAAGATAGCAGGAACTGAGCCTGTGCAATCAGAGGAAGGAAAATCCTTGCCTGAACTGTATCCAGATTCATTCCTAGGAATGGAGTTACCAAGGAAGGGGACAGTGAGGACTTGGGGTGGTTGATCACCCATCCAAATGACTCCAGAGTGGACACAACCAGCTGAGTATCCAGCTCTGCCTGATGTAGGGACTGGGAAGTGATGAGAATGTCGTCCAGATAGGGAAGCATGTGGACGCCCTGATACCTGAGCAGAGACATCCCGCCAGCCAGCACCTTGGTGAACACTCTGGGAGCTGAGGTGAGACCAAAGGGCAATGCCACAAACTGGTAGTGTTGATCCTGAGGAACCTTTGATGACCCGGGAACACAGGAATATGAAGGTAAGCACCCTTGATGTCCACAGAAGTCATGAAGTCCCCTTGGCGCAGGGAACTGATGGCAGAGCGCAGAGTTTCCATGCGAAAGTGCCTGCTCCTGACAAATTTGTTGAGGATCTTTAAGTCCAGTATGGGCTTGACTGAACCATCTTTTTTGGGAACTGTGAATAGATTGGAATAGGAGCCCTTGCCCTTTTCTCTTAAAGGTACCTTGCAGATGACCCCCAGCTCCAGGAGGCCTTGCACTGCCTGCACTAGCTCCTGAGCTAACACAGGGTCCTGAGGAATCCGGGATCTGATGAATCTTGGGGGAGGCAGCAAACTCTATCTTGTAACCGGAGGACACTACCTCCTGAATCCACCATTCTGAGACATGAAGCCTCCAGACGTGAGCGAAGTGCTGAAGCGGTCCCCCCACCCGGATGCCTGAGGGGGCTTGGGAGAGGATTTTGCCTTGGGACCCCAGGAGAAGCCAGGACGTCCACGTCCTCTGCCCCTACACCGGGAAATCTCCCCGGGCCCCAGTAAAGGAAACCCCCTTCCCTTCTCCCCTTCTAGCACCACGGTAGGGGGAGGAGAAGGGTCCCTGACCCTGAAAGGGCCGAGGTTGCCGCCTGTGCTGGGGTAACCTGCCTCCCTTAGCAAAAAGGTCCAGGTGGTCCCCAAACAGGCGTAGTCCTTTGAAGGGAAACCCAGTGAGGGCCTTCTTGGCAGCGTTGTCAGCAGCCCACTGGCGTAGCCAAACCGAGCGGCGTATAGCCACCACTAGGGCAGATGTCCTGGCACGCATTCTAATGGTGTCATCCAAGGCAGAGAGGACAAAATTTACAAAACATCACAACTGGAGAGTGCATTGAACATCTCACAAGGCAAATCATCAGGGGCACTATCAAGTATATTTCTGATAAGGGTTCTAGTGGCCACAGCGGTAATGGCAGAGGCACAGACCGGGCGCAGTGGTGTCCCCGCACATGCAAAAGCATGGGACGCCAGCTGGTCAATGCGCCGGTCCTCAGCATCCCGCAGGGTAGTAGAGTCAGGGGAATGCATGACAGAGGTGTTAGATAGCCCTAGGATCAGGGCATCCACCTCGGGAGGGGATGACCAACACTTTACCACATCAGCAGGAAAGGGATACTTCCTATCCCAACTTTTAGGTACCCCGGGAAGTCTACTGGGGCGCTCCCATTCCTTGAGCACAAGATTATTGAAATGTGCTTGCTCGGGAAATTCCAAACATGATTTAGCTGTATGGAAAATTTCCCCCCTTTGCCTGGGAGCCGCAACAGGGGGAGAAATGGACAGAACCTCAAAAATCTCAGTCAACAATCTGTCAGTGTCATCCGGGGCCCAGGGGTCAGAGCCAGAATAGTCATGACCCCTTGGCCTCTCATCAGATGACCCTGTGTCAGAGAAAAGCTCCCCTTCATCCAAAGGGGTATAGCCACTAATATTCCAAAACTCATCAGTTTCCATAGGGAAAAGAGTGACATTCGGCGTTAAGTGCCGCTTTTTAGCAGGGGCCTTACGCGCCAAGGTATTAGCAATCAACTTCTCAACAGTAGCCAGTCTAGAAGACACATCAGGCTGAGAATCCCCACTTGTATGCAACTCAGTAGGAGTGAGATTTAAGCTTGGGGGGGGTAGGTGAAGTGATACGAGGTACAGGCCCAGCTACTGGCAGGCCAGATTGCAGTGCAAGCAGCTGCTCAGCGCAGGGTACAAAGACCCGTGCCTTGTCAGCGTCAGCATGAGGCTGCCCACAAGCTACACACAGCCGGGCTTGTCCCGAAGGAACCCCGGACACATTATCCTGAGATGCCTCCATATGGTGATTATAGCGGCACTATAGGCCGATAGGGATTAAAGCTTATACAGCAACCCGGGATGCCCCAATAACCCGCTAGGGAGTGGGAGTAATTACACTAGGCCCTACAAGTTAGCAAACTAATAGAGGGCTGGGAGAAGCCAATGGATTCGCCCTGCCTGAAAGACATAATAAAAGGAGGCCGTAAGCAGACAGTAATAAAAAGGAGATAATAAAGCCGCCCGCACCAAGAGAAACAAAAGCAAGTAAAAAAATGGTGCTGAATTGCTCCATAGTGTCAGGAGGGGATCAGTGTAGGTTATTACAGCACAGCTTTGCCAGATATGGAGGACAGGTGAGCAGTGGTATAACACACACCCTTTAAAGCCCCATTGCCTGTCAATCTTACAGCCTGTATCCCTGTAGTTGGGAGAATTCCAGCTGTGGACCTACCTTAGCCCAGGGCGCTGTCTGCGTCATCACCTGGCTTCAGCCCTTGGAAGCTCAATAAACGCTGTGAGAGTGGTTGCTTTCTCTGATGTTCTAGGAAGCGCCTCTGAATTCTGAAAAATCCTCTGTGATATACAGTATATTGTTGCTATAGCACAGCTTGTCTTGCGTGTCCCTGCTGTCAAGCAAGTGCTAATAAAAAATGTAAATTATTTTATCTATCTATTTTATCAAGGGCAAATTTAGATTCAGTGTGCCTATTACATTTTTGCTAAGTACGGGTCAAATTTGGCCATCTCTGTAAAAACACCAGCTTCTACTCACTCACTGATACAGCACTTAAACCGGACCTTCGGCCTGATTTAATGAAAAGCCCCAAACTCTTAAAAAACTATTCCCCAGCATCAAAAATTAATATATTTTAAGTTTAGTCGCTTACTTAATTCTCTCCCCTGCTGGGCTGTAACTCTGTTCAGGACTCTAGGATATTGGCGCCGCCATCTTGGCTTAGAAGCATCACATTGCTGAGGAGAGGAAGAGGGGGTGGGCGAGTGCAGGGGGAGGGTTATAGCTGTGCTTCGTACAGACAGAGCAGAGCTGAGGTCAGGAAAAGGTCAGCAATCCCAGAATGCAGAGCGGCATATTCAGAAGACCTTCTGTCAGCAGGCAGCCTGAAACTCCATAGGCCATCATCTTGGATGTTAAAAGGTTAAAAAACTCAATAGGTGCAGGTAGGATGAATTTTAATGTGGACAATCTGTATGTAGGGGGTGAGGGAAACATACAAAATAGACTCTTATTCAGGGTGAAGGTCCGCTTTAATGGGATTGTTCAAGCTAAGCGTAAAAAATACAATTCTGTTTTTACTGACCTGTAGAATTGGTATTATACGTATACGTATCCTGTTCCAGTATATTCCTTACACATGGGTAATACATCCACAAGATGGCGCTGGACTGCAGAAAACAGCTTGTGGCTCCTCCCAGACCCATATAAGTCAGAGACCTCCCACAAATTCCCCAGTATTTACAAGCAGTTAACAAGAAGCCGGTAGAACAATAACATAAAAAATGAACATTTGAACAATCACCATACAGAGGTAAATAAGAATAATGATAACAAGGGTGGGGTGGAACAGGACGTGCTGTATACGTATAATACTAATTCTACAGGTGAGTAATCACAAAAATGTATTATTCTAAGTATACAGCACTTCCTGTTCCAGAATATTCCTTACACATGGGACATCCAATAGCAGTGTCCGTAAGGTAGGGTGGGATCCCCAAAAGTAACAGCAGACAGTTTAAACCACTGCCGCCTGCAGAACTTTGCAACCAAAAGCAGCATCAGCTGAGGCCCTAACATCAACCTTGTAAAACTTAGAAAAAGTATGAACAGAAGACCAAGTGGCGGCCTTGCAAACTTGTTCAACAGAAGCCTGGTGCTGAAAAAGCCCAAGAGGCACCAATAGCACGAGTAGAATGAGCAGTAAGGCGGAAGGGAGGCTCCTTCCCCTTAGCAGAATAGGCCTGTACCACAGCCTGACGGATCCACTTGCTGATAGTGGACTTAGCTGGAGCCAGACCCTTCTTAGGTCCAGGCGGAAGCACAAAAAGAGCAGCAGTCTTCCTGAAGGATTCAGTAGCCACCAAACAGAACTTCAGAGTCCTGACCACATCCAGAGAATGTAAAACCCGCTCCTTAGGGTTACTAGGATTAGGGCAAAGGGAAGGCAACACAATGTCCTGATTGAGATGAAAAGCAGACACAACTTTAGGCAGAAAATCTGGCTTAAAACGAAACACCACATTGTGCTGGTGTCTCTCAAAGTAGGGAGGTTTGATGGAAAGAGCCGCCAACTCAGAAACATGCCTAACAGAAGTGATAGCCACCAAAAAGGCTACCTTAAGAGTCAAAATGGACAAAGGGGCCTAACACAAAGGCTCAAAGGGAGACCCCTGTAATGCAGATAAGACCAAGTTCAAATCCCAGACTGGTGCTTACGTGGCGGGCGCACGTGAGTAACTCCCTGGAAGAAGGTCTTGACCAGACGATGGTGAGCAAAGGATTTTTGGAATGGCCAAAGCAGAAACATGACCTTTGAGGGTACTAAGCTGAAGACCCAATTCCAAACCATGTTGCAAGAATTCCAGAATCCTAGGGATAGAAAACACCCGACAGGGAAGCGACTTAGACTCACACCAGTCAATGTAAGCATGCCATACCCTATAGCGGCCAGGCTGCAAACTCTATCTTGTAACCGGAGGACACTACCTCCTGAATCCACTGGTCTGAGACGTGACGCCTCGAGACGTGAGCAAAGAGCCGGAGCCGTTCCCCCACCCAGATGGGTGAGGGCACCCCATCATGCCTGAGGGGGCTTGGGTGAGGATTTTGGCTTGGGACCCCAGGAGAGGCCAGGACGGCCACGTCCTCTGCCCCTTCCCCAGTGATCTCCGCGGACCCCAGTAAAGAAGACTCCTCGGCCAGTTCTGGAACCACGGAAGAATGGGAAAAAGGCACCCATCCCCCGAAAGGACCGGGACGGCCTCCTACGTTGAGGTAACCTGCCACCCCTGGCAAACAAATCCAAGCGCTCACCAAAGAGGCGCAGGCCCTTGAAAGGAAAACCAGTGAGAGCTTTCTTAGCAGCATTATCAGCTACCCATTGACGCAAACAGACAGAGCGGCGTATAGCCACCAACAAGGCAAGTTCTACCACACATTCTAATGGCATCCATAGCAGAAAGAATAAATGCAATAAATTCCTCACAAAGCAGTAGAGATCTATACTCTTCTAATCTATACCTGCATCCTCAGATGCCTCGTCCAAGAGACACTTAAGCACCCCTTTAATGGCAATAGCCGTAATAGCAGAGGCACAAACTGGGCGCAGCGCCGTCCCCACACAGGCAAATGCGTGACAGGCCAGTTGGTCCAAGCGCCGGTCCTCCCCATCCCGCAGGGTAGTAGTATCAGGAGAGTGCATGACAGATGTATTGGACAACCCGAGAACGGCGCATCCACCTCGGGAGGACATGACCAACGCTTAACAACATCAGCAGGAAAGGGATACCTCTTGTCCCAACTCTTAGGCACCCCTGGCAGCTTGCTAGGTCGTTCCCATTCCTTGAGCACTAGATTATTAAAGTGAGACTGCTCAGGGAACTCCCAGCGTGGCTTAAACGCTCGCCCTGCTGCTGCGGAGCCACTGCAGGAGGGAAAATACAAAGCACTTCAAAAATATGACTCAGCAATCTGTCAGTGTCATCAGGGGACCATGGGTCTTCCCCAAAGGGAGTCCCAGTACCACCGTAAATCTTAGGTTGTTCCTCAGAGGATTCTGAATCAGAAAATAATTCCCCCTCCTCAAGGGGGTAAGGACCTGAGAGTAAGGAACCTCATCTTCTACAGGGAAGAGGGAAACCGGGGGTGATAAATGCCGCTTCTTAGCAGAAGCCTGACGCGGGGCAGACCCAGCAAGATGTTTTTCAATGCTGGCCACCCGTGCAGCTAAATCAGGTTGAGAATCCCTGCTATTATGCCCCTCAGTAGGGGTCAGATGTAAGCGTGGGGGGGTAGGCGAAGCCAGAGGGGGCGCTGCACCAACCACCCAATATAGGGTTAACGCTAATGAAAGCAACCCGGGATGCCCCAAAAGCCCGCTACCTTAAGAGTCAAAATGGACAAAGGGGCCTAACACAAAGGCTCAAAGGGAGACCCCTGTAATGCAGATAAGACCAAGTTCAAATCCCAGACTGGTGCTTACGTGGCGGGCGCACATGAGTAACTCCCTGGAAGAAGGTCTTTACCAGACGATGGTGAGCAAAGGATTTTTGGAATGGCCAAAGCAGAAACATGACCTTTGAGGGTACTAAGCTGAAGACCCAATTCCAAACCATGTTGCAAGAATTCCAGAATCCTAGGGATAGAAAACACCCGACAGGGAAGCGACTTAGACTCACACCAGTCAATGTAAGCATGCCATACCCTATAGTAGATGGATGACGAGGACTTCTTCCTAGTCCGAATCATGGTATTAACAACAGAGGCAGTCAGCCCCTTCTCCATCAGGATGGAGGTATCAGCAGCCAGGCCGTCAAAGCCAGCGTTTGTAAATTGGGATGGCGTAGCTGCCCCTGAGTGGGCAGGTCTGGATCCTTGGGCAGAGCATACTTATCTACTGCCAACAGCACGACGTCTGCGAACCACACCCTTCTTGACCACAAGGGGGCCACCAGAATGGTTGGTATCCCTTCCTGAGCAATCTTGCGCAACACCCTGCCAGGCAGAGAGAAAGGAGGAAACATATAGAGAAGCTGAAAGCTCTTCCAAGACATTGCTAGAGCATCAGTGGCCAAGGCCAGAGGGCCCTGTGACAGAAAGACAAAGACTGGAAGATTGTGATTGTTAAAGGACGCAAACAGATCCACATCTGGCTGACCCCAGCGGTGGCACAGGGAGCAAAACACCCTGCTGCTGAGGGACCATTCTCCCAGACAAGAAGTCCCCCTGCTGAGGAAGTCTGCCTCCAGATTCTCCACCGTCGGGATGTACACGGCTGAGATGCAGGGAACATTCTCCTCCGCCCAAGACAGTATCAGGGACACTTCCTTGAGGGCCCTCTTGCTCCGGGTCCCCCCCTGATGATTGATGTAGGCAATCGGCGTCTGGTTGTCTGAGCGGACATTAAATGTCCGACCTCGAAGGTGTGGAGTCAATTGGGCGAGAACCAACCTTATCGCCCTCAATTCCAGAATGTTGATAGGGGTGTAGGCCTCCTGAGGGCCCCACTGACCATGGAATTTCAGGGATTTCCAGAAGCCCCCCAACCTGTCAGGCTGGCATCTGTGGGGACTGTCTCCTAGCACGGGGCCAGAAAGGATCTGCCCACCAACAGGTTTCTTGAGTCCAGCCACCACGAGAGAGACCGTCTGGCCAGGGTGGACAGAACCAGCACTTGATCCAGGGACCGATGGTCCCGATCCCAAACTGACAAGAGGTGAATTTGAAGGGGTCTCATGTGAAACTGAGCGTATGGAACCACCTCGAAGCAGGACAGGCCCACCAACTGCATCCCCTGCCGGAGGGAGGGGAGGGAAGACATAAGAAGCCTGGCTAGGGCCTGAAGATTCTCCACCTTCTTTTGAGGGAGAAAGATCTTGACCTATCCAGATTCATGCCCAGAAAGGACCTCACCATTGACGGTGACAGGAAAGACTTGGGATGGTTGATCACCCACCCGAAGGACTCCAGTGTGGACACCATCAGCTGGGTAACCAGCTCAGGCTGCTGGAAGGACTGAGAAGTGATGAGAATGTAGTATAAGTAAGGAAGGATGCGAATGCCCTGAGATCTCAGCAGAGCCAGTACGCCCGCCAGCACCTTGGTGAATACCCTGGGAGCCGAGGTGATACCGAAAGGCAAGGCCACAAATTGATAATGCTGATCCTCCAGAGCGAACCTGAGGAATCTCTGATGACCTGGAAAGATTGGTACATGAAGGTAAGCGTCTTTGATGTCTACAGAGGTCATGAAGTCGCCCTGGCGTAGAGAATTGACAGCTAAGCGCAGAGTCTCCATGCGAAAGTGTTTGGATCTGACAAATTTGTTGAGGCACTTTAAATCCAGGATAGGTCTGATAGACCCGTCTTTTTTGGGAACAATGAAAAGATTGGAATAGTAGCCTCTGCCCCTTTCCCTCAAAGGCACCTGGCAGATGACCCCCGACTCCAGAAGGTTTTGGACAGCAAGGCACAGACCCTGAGCTGACAGGGGGTTTTGAGCCATCCAGGATTTGATGAATCTTGGGGGCGGCCAGGCTGCAAACTCTATCTTGTAACCGGAGGACACTACCTCCTGAATCCACTGGTCTGAGACGTGACGCCTCGAGACGTGAGCAAAGAGCCGGAGCCGTTCCCCCACCCAGATGGGTGAGGGCACCCCATCATGCCTGAGGGGGCTTGGGTGAGGATTTTGGCTTGGGACCCCAGGAGAGGCCAGGACGGCCACGTCCTCTGCCCCTTCCCCAGTAATCTCCGCAGACCCCAGTAAAGAAGACTCCTCGGCCAGTTCTGGAACCACGGAAGAATGGGAAAAAGGCACCCATCCCCCGAAAGGACCGGGACGGCCTCCTACGTTGAGGTAACCTGCCACCCCTGGCAAACAAATCCAAGCGCTCACCAAAGAGGTGCAGGCCCTTGAAAGGAAAACCAGTGAGAGCTTTCTTAGCAGCATTATCAGCTACCCATTGACGCAAACAGACAGAGCGGCGTATAGCCACCAACAAGGCAAGTTCTACCACACATTCTAATGGCATCCATAGCAGAAAGAATAAATGCAATAAATTCCTCACAAAGCAGTAGAGATCTATACTCTTCTGATCTATACCTGCATCCTCAGATGCCTCGTCCAAGAGACACTTAAGCACCCCTTCAATGGCAATAGCCGTAATAGCAGAGGCACAAACTGGGCGCAGCGCCGTCCCCACACAGGCAAATGCGTGACAGGCCAGTTGGTCCAAGCGCCGGTCCTCCCCATCCCGCAGGGTAGTAGTATCAGGAGAGTGCATGACAGATGTATTGGACAACCCGAGAACGGCGCATCCACCTCGGGAGGACATGACCAACGCTTAACAACATCAGCAGGAAAGGGATACCTCTTGTCCCAACTCTTAGGCACCCCTGGCAGCTTGCTAGGTCGTTCCCATTCCTTGAGCACTAGATTATTAAAGTGAGACTGCTCAGGGAACTCCCAGCGTGGCTTAACCGTATGAAAACGCTCGCCCTGCTGCTGCGGAGCCACTGCAGGAGGGGAAATACAAAGCACTTCAAAAATATGACTCAGCAATCTGTCAGTGTCATCAGGGGACCACGGGTCTTCCCCAAAGGGAGTCCCAGTACCACCGTAAATCTTAGGTTGTTCCTCAGAGGATTCTGAATCAGAAAATAATTCCCCCTCCTCAAGGGGGTAAGGACCTGAGAGTAAGGAACCTCATCTTCTACAGGGAAGAGGGAAACCGGGGGTGATAAATGCCGCTTCTTAGCAGAAGCCTGACGCGGGGCAGACCCAGCAAGATGTTTTTCAATGCTGGCCACCCGTGCAGCTAAATCAGGTTGAGAATCCCTGCTATTATGCCCCTCGGTAGGGGTCAGATGTAAGCGTGGGGGGGTAGGCGAAGCCAGAGGGGGCGCTGCACCAACCACCCAATATAGGGTTAACGCTAATGAAAGCAACCCGGGATGCCCCAAAAGCCCGCCAGGGAGGTGGGAGATATAATAGTAATAGCCCAAAACGAAAAGGGGGAGGACCGGGAGAAACCACAATGAGGTCTACCCGCCTGAAAGACATAAGAAGACATCCCCGTAAGAAAATACAGTAAAATATATATATATATATTATATATATATATATATATATATATATATATATAAACAAGCCACCCCGTAGGGGCACTCACGGACCACGGTCGGAAACAGCAGACACGCAGCACAAAGGAGGTAAAAATGGCGTCCGCATATACCTCGAGGGGCGAGCCACTAGAGAAGTGATGCAGAAAACATCATCCGCAGAGCCCCCCCCCCCGCAGAGCGTGAATCGCGCCCACGTGATCCCGCCATCCAATGACTGCGCGGCAGAGCCTGAGGTAATGTCGCCACCGTCCGCGGAGCGCTGTACAAACGTGCGGCGGCTGCCAGTAAAAACACATTAAGCAAGACGTGCTGGATACAACAAAATCAATTCTGGCACAAGCAAGTGAACATTCAGGCTGCTTGACATACCGCACCCCCCCCCCCCCCCGAGATCTCCAGGGAGAGCGAAGCAAGGGTAGCAGGGTACTCAGTGAAACAAAATGAGAGGAGGGGGCAGATACCTAAGGGGGGTAGGGATTAAAGGGAAACCCCGGGAGCGGGAGGGGGCATCCCACAAGGCTCACCACAGGCCTATACCGCCTACCCTGTCAAAGCAGGGACTGCGGTCGGAGCAGCGCTCCTCAAGCACCTAACCCGGGTGCTGTCCTACCTTCACCCAAACCAGGCTGGGAGGCAGTGGGTCCAGAATGGGTGGTAATAGTCCTGCAGGGCCGCAGGCTGGTAAGCCCCGCTCGCCTGCGTATATAGAGAGCCATCTTCTATCTTCGCAGTCCAGACTGCAGATGAAAACTGGGGATTTTGTGGGAGGTCCCTGACTTATATAGGGCCGGGAGGAGCCACAAGCAGTTTTCTACAATCCAGCGCCATCTTGTGGATGTATTACCCATGTGTAAAGAATATTCTGGAACAGGACGTGCTGTATACTTAGAATACAAATCATTGTTTGTATACTGACCATGGAAAAGATTAATCCTGGCAAACTGCTGAAAAAAACTTTTGTTGCTGAGATCCAGTCCCCTTCTCTGTAGCCCAGCCCCTGGACAGTTACATTAAGCTTACTTTCTGCTCAGTCGCTGAATGTCAGGGGTCATGCTTTTTATTCACCAGCATTTTGCATTTCTTGATAAGCCCTATTGAATCTGCTCCAGTTTGCTGACTGATCATACACAGAATTACACTTCTCAGGGACCTTCATTTTTTTTAGAGCAGCACATGGATGTCTTGGAAGTATTAGATAGACCTGCAAAAAGGAAAGAGTTTACTAGACTTTATAAGGAAATTAAAAGCTAGGCTAAATGAAATGCCTCCTGACCAGCAATAAGTGAGCTGATTTATCACTTTGCCTGGCATGTTAGCTTAAAGTGGACCAAAACCCAGGATTTTGTCTATCCCGAGTTTTGGTCCGTGCCAACTCCAACTCACCTTGCCCCGGCCATACGACACATACACGGCCTCCTGTCCAATCAGCAATCTTGTTTGTGATGGCATCTAAGGAGCAGAGTCTAGCCGAGCCAAGGTGGCCGCATCACTGTTACCTTCTAACAAGGAGCATGCCCACGCAGGCTATTCACGAATGCCTGGCACAGACACGCGTCCTGCTAAAGGGATAGTGGAGATGCCGCTGCTCGCACATGCACCGCTGGACCGGGGGAGAAGGTGAGTATACCGGGCGACCTGGGGGGCTTCACATAGCGGGGCTCCCGATTCCGGATTCCCTGTGGGGAGGGAAATTAGCATCCCTGGAATCTTATAAATTGCAGGTCCGATGGCCGTGGGTTTTGGTCCATTTTGATGATAAAATGTTCAAGTGAAGTTCACAGGTGTTGTTCCTCTGTAATTCATGAATAATTGTCTTCTCCTGTATTTGACTGATACAAGTTACATAAAGAAGGGAAGTAGTCAGCTTCCCGGTTGCAGTGGGCAGCAGTGAGGGCCCCTCATATCTGCAGCACACGCTGTTCCTTCTTTATCTCTGAGTAATTGGCAGGAGAGATAAACAGCTAGAATGCTGGAAAGGTTATAGGGGGATTGCCCGCTACACCACCAATCATACAAATAAGCCCAATCACCCAGCTTACAATAGAGACATTATCAAACCTAACATGGCTTTCTTCCTAAATAGCTTGTCCTCCCCTGCTAATAGGCCTAACCTATCATACAGGCATCACTTCCAGCCTTGTTCTGATGGGGGCCACTAGCCCAGATGACGTGTCTGTCCGCAAGTAGGAAGTATTAGAAGACATTATTATTAGAAGACATACTTAAACCGGACCTTCACCATGATTTAATGAAAAGCCCAAACTCTTAAAAAACGGTTCCCCAGCATCTAAAATTAATATATTTTAGGTTTTTAGTCACTAACTTATTATTCTTTCCCCCACTGGGCTGCAACTCTGTTCAGGAATTTTGGATACGGGCGCGGCCATCTTGACTCAGAAGCATCACACTTACTGAGGAGAGGAGAGTGGGATAAGGTACAGGGGGGCAGAGCTGGGGTCAGGTAAGGTTCAGCCGTCCCAGAATGCAGAGCAGCACAGTCAGGAGGCACTTCCTGTTTGCAGGCTGCCTGATAAGATGGCGGCTTCCATAAGCCGCCATCTTGGATGTTTAAAGGTTCATAACATGCAGTAGATGCAGGTAGGATGATTTTTAATGTGGACAATCTGTATGTACAGGGTGTGGGAAACATATAAGATAGACTCTTATTCAGAGTGAAGGTCCGCTTTAAGCACTGCACGCCCAGTCGCCTCTTTTTGGGCACTGGAGATATCACAAAGACAAAAAGAGATGATTTGCATGGCCCTGCCTACTGCTAAGAATCATGGGTAAATCCGTGTGCATCAAAACCAAACAGTGGATGAATCTAAAAACATGTTGTACTACAAACAAAAATCAAGCATTTTTAATGAAGATAGTCTACATATATGACCAGACCATAAAAAAAAGACCATTAAAAAACATATATAGAAAGGTCCCCAAAGGGGGAATAAGAGGGCAATAATGGACATTAAAATATATTATTAGCAAGTCCCAGTTGCATATAAAGATCTTATAAGACACCCGATGATAACCAATCCCCGCCTATGAAAACAAATAGAAACTCTGTAAAAAAGATAAATAAACACATACTGTAACTACTAATACTCGATACTAAAGTTTGGCATAAAGACTTGATTTGAAGTGAGAGCCGGCAGCCCTGGTTTCCCTACAGTTTGTGGCACACTTACAGTCCCAGCCTAGCTGAATGGCTGGACACGGGAGTGCACCTCAATTGCATGGTTGCCGGGGATGCGACCACTGCCCGCAACTGCAGCCCTGGACTCCCGGAAAGGTAAGCGATTGCAAGCCTACACAGTTGGGCCCTTAATCTCCAGGGCTGGCCCTGCCGATGATAGGTCCCCTTTAAGTGCTTTTGTCACTTCTGTGTAGCTGCATTAGAATGGCATTACTATTGGGCAGATTCAAAGAAGTGCACTTGCCTTTCATTGTATATGTAGAGTACACTTAAGACTCCTGGGGCTTAATCAATATCTAATCATCTATACATCCCATATCTGTCTGTCTATCAAACCCATATCTATCCATCTATCTATCTCATATCTATGCAATATCTATCTTTCCCCCTCAATATGCACACACAGTAGCAGCACATGTAATGACCCACTGACATACACTATGAATGACAGCTCTAGGTAAGGAGGATAATTTACTGGGAAACCCCAGGGCCATAGAACCGATTCGAGTGTAAGGTTATAGTTGGTTTCAGAATGTACCCTAACCAGACATGATTTTCACTATCTGTTTGTTCCTTCTGCTTGTCCCGTTGTCTGTATCCACCGCTATCACACGAAAACTCACATTTATTCTGTTCCCATGGTCCATGTGCTCAGCCAATCAGCGGCTCGCATTCCATTCAGACTTTTCTTGCTTCTCTGAGCTTATAGCTGCAAGAAAAGTTAAATGGAGTGCCCGACACTAGCCGCACCGCTGTTCCCCTGCGTGTGGGAATGCAGCATAGGATTGCTGGTCAGGTGAATATACCGACCAATCCTTGTGGATACTCACAGTGTGGCATCCCAATTTGGGATGCCCCATAAAGAGGGAGAACACTGGCTCTCAAGACTTATGGACTCAAGGGAAGCAGATACTCCTCTTTAAAATGAAAGTCCAGTCTGTAGATTGGAGGAATAAAGCAAACACAGTTTATTAGTGAAAGGAGTATAAAGGGGATAACACACTCACACAGAACTACAGATGTAGCAACCCTTAAAGCGCTTAGCTCAACTTAATTAGGGGGGAGGCCAATTTATCACTAGCACCTCGCAGAGTCAATTGAGTCACGGAGAGACACTATTAGCTCATCGGCTGCAACGCTGGCCACAGGCGGACGGTGCTGTTAGTGTTCGGTACTGTAGGCTACCCATTGCGCGGTGTCCTGTTTGTTTGTTTTTTCAGATAGCAACAGGTAGTGCCGGTGGGAAGAGCCAGAAATCATCTGTATTTAACATGTAAATGAACAGCGCCAGCGTGGGCACTCTGAAACCACAATACGTAGGCATACAGCACCAGGTACAATACAAAAAAAGGCTTCAAGTGGGGATGGCTGCACAGTGACCAGACGAAAACACATGGAATGACATTGGGGACATACAAATGAAAACGCATGAAAATGCAAGTTAGCCGCGGGTAACTTAAGTACAACAATGAACAAAAAAACATTCTGAACAGGCACCAGGGATCCCATGTCACTTGACTGAGCACAAGAAAATAAAAACACTAAGCAGAAGTCACCAAAAGCGCTCCCCAGTCCCTCTCCTTACCCGCTCCTGCCGGTGGGCCCGCGGCTTCCGGCGCAGTGGCACTCCTCCTCCTTGCGCTGCTTCCTCGCATGGTTCGGTGCGCGCACGCCCCCGTCCACTAGAGGGTGCGCGTGCCGGATTCCTGAAATTTAAAGTGGACCAACACCCAGGATTTTCACTATCCTGAGTGTTGGTCCACTTCCGGGGGGCACCCCGATTCACAAACGGCCTGCGCGGGTGCGCATCCTGCTAGAGGGATGCGCGGGAGGCGGCGGCGGCTTATCCGTCGCCAATAAGGTAAGTTTTTAGGGGCTTTCTGGGGGGTTTCACACAGCGGGGCATCACGATTCCGGATGCCCTGCGGGGAGGGAGCTGATCGGTCCGGGAATCTTATAGATTCCCGGGCCGATCAGGGGTGGGTGTTGGTCCACTTTAAAGGGCCTGTACACCACTGATTGGTGCCTGGTCATCCAATCCTGCATCCACCTCCTCTATTTAAGGGGCACTTCCTTTTCCATCAGTGCCGGATCTTGGTCTTCCTTATATGCAGAAAGTCTGTTGTTTTCGGTATTGCTCACCCATGTACTGACTGTGTGGCTGAGCTGCTGTTGGGCGGTAGCGACCTGGGGGTCACTCGGCGCTGCAAGACCAACCTGCCTTGCGGCGGGCTCTGGTGAATACCGGTAGCCTCTTAGACTCCGCTCCCCTGACGCGGCACTCGCTATCAGTAACACGTTCACAGCGGATCCACACCTGTGCCGCCACACCCTGTCCGTGACAGTTGGGCCCCAAAGTTTAGCAAAATCAAAAACAATACAAAACTTATTGTTAAATTATTAAGCACTAATATGCAAAATAAACAGGGAGGGTTAAAGACAACATCTGGGACAAAACATTGGGCAAAAAATGTTAAGGGTTACCTGGAATCAGAATATCCCCATCCCCTAAAAAAATGGAAAACACAGGTTCTCCAGAGAATACAATCCAAAGTGGCGAAATGAGTTTCCCAGAAAACACAGAAGCTGGAGAGATCAAATCGCTATGGAGAAACAGTAAAGGAAAGGGGAGAAACATGGGGGACTTTCAGGAGCAGTTAAGCACTTAGCTGGCCAAATGTGCATGGGACAGGGCCATTTGAGTTTCAAAACAGCAGATTTACCCTGCGTAAAGTGCAAATTGCCTTTCATTTGGTGCGATTCGCATGTGCGCTCCTATAGTCACGACAAATGGCTCTGATTGGACGAGAGCTCACAAATGGGCCATTGAAGGTGAATAAATACCAGCACCCGGGGGGTTTCAAACAGCGAATTGGGATTCCCTGGAAAGGCCAGTGGTTGGCCCTGGAGTCTTTTAGATGGCTGGGATTTGTTAAGCTTTAGAGACTGCCACATCTATATGTACTGTATTTATTTTTTTTTTATTTATGACCTCATGACATGACAGCAGGTCAAAGCAATGTTCGTGGAACTGTCTTTTTATTCTCAGAATTCCTATTGATCTTGGACAAGATTAGCGTACTTCCTTTTATTTTTCGATTTTATACGGATGTGATTTACCCACAGACCACGTCACACACTTTTATTTCCTTACTTCCTGGACTAAAGCAAATTAGAGAAGTGCCAGCTGACCACAGCAAAGCTGCCACCCCGGTATCCTCTGCAGATTAGCAGAGACAAATAGAATAGATACTTAATAGCATCTTGATGTACTGCAAACACCAGCCATCACCTGCACTAGATAAAAAAGCAGGACTGTCATAACTGCATTATGAGCCCGGACACTGTGAATGGGTCTGCTGTGAATGGGGCCCAGATGGAACCAAAATCTTCTTATCTTTGTTATTGGGCGCTCCCACATTCTCGTGGCCAGGTTTTCTGTCCTTCTATGGTACCCTCTCTGGCAGAAGCAAGAAGGATATAGGGGCTTCTAGTGTTATAAGAGGGGGCAGATTGGGTCGGGGTGTATAGGTGGAGGGGGGGCTAGGGCTGCAGGGTGGTATGGGAGGGTGTGAAGAACGGCAGAGAGAGCTTGAATCGTGATGTAGAAAATGTGGGGCTTCATCATGTCCAGAAATAGGGTTAGGGAGGCCCCAGCAATTTGGCTATATGGGGTCGAGAACTGATGTATACAGAGGAGCTCACACTCTAATGTTCCCAGCCCACACACACTATGACCAATATAGCCTGACATCATATAACCCACTACCATGGTTTTGGGCTGCATGTAGGCACCTATTCTCACCTTGCCCGGCCAGATGACCCACTGCTAAGCTAAAAGAGGTCTCCTTCTGCTGCGGAAAGGGGTTAGAACTACAAGCACCAACCAACTAAGCACAAGACTAGGACTTGCACTGTGATTACTGGTACATGTAGTGCTGTCAGTAACTGGCTACACTGGAGTTGACATACTTAAAGTGGACCAACACCCAGGATTTTGACTATCCTGGGTTTTGGTCCACTTCGGTGGGGCACCCCCGATCGGGGTGCCCCGCTGTGTGAAACCCCCCTGAAAAACTCACCTCTCCCAGCGCCGACGGACAAGCGGCTCCTCCGCCGCCGCCTCCCGCACGTCCCTCTCGACGCGCGCGCGCGCCGCGCCGACCATTCGCAGACGGCCGGCGCGGGCACGCCTAGAGGGGCGCGAGGGAGGGAAGATAAGGTAAGGTAAGGAGTTTGGGGTGTTTGGGGGGGTTTCACCCAGAATCCCTGCAGCTGTGCATGCTCCCACGACCCAAAGCCTTGTATAAGCGTTTTTTTTGTTATCACTTCCCTTACATGTTAAAGTGGACCAACACCCAGGGGTGATCAGCCAGGGAATCTATAAGATTCCCGGGCCGATCACCTCCCTCCCTGCGGGACATCCGAGATCGGGATGTCCCGCGGGGAGGGAGGTGATAACAAAAAAAACGCTTATACAAGGCTTTGGGTCGTGGGAGCACGCACAGCTGCAGGGATTCTGGGGATACGGTCTATAAACATGGCGAGGGACCGGTGGTGGTTGCAGGCGATCGGGGGGGGGGGGGGCGGGGGGTTGGAGGGGAGGGGAATCACACAGTGGGGCATCCTGAATCTAGTCGGCCAACCCTGAAGTGTTTTAGACTCCAAGGCTGGCCGCTGGGGTGATTGGTCCACTTTAAGGAGTTATTTGATAAACTGTTGTGAACCTCTACATCTCACTAGAGAACCTCCTTCTCCAATTAGAGACCCCTATTTTACATCTTTAAAAAAACTTTGTTACCTTGGCCTCGATTCAATAAGAGTTAAAACAAATTCTCATGGTAGCAAAAAATTCACTTTATGAGAATTTCACGTTTACTGAGGCAGCAGATTGGAAGACAATGAAAGGCAATGGCACTTTTACCTATAGTGTAGAAAGGAGTAAAAAGTTCTCCATTTCCTAGCTGGTGATACAGTGACATTCTCATATAGTTAATTTTTTTCTGCCATAAAATATTTTTACCACTCTTCTTGAATCAAGGCCCATGTGTGGGGTGATTTCCACACTTGTAATTAACCCAACTTTTAAATGTCTCTACCTAATAGGAGAACCTAATGCAATGGATTTTTTTTTACAAATAAGTGAAATATATATTATACACCAGCCAAGTGAATGGAGAAGCCTACTTCAGTAAATAGACCATTTAATAATAATAAAAAAATAATAATAAAGTCATCAGATAAGTAAAATATTAAAATGTCTTTTATTTTTTTTATATCGTCATAACATTATCGAACATGAACAATAATAATATTTCTTCATTTGGCAAAATAAGAATGACTTCATTCATAAATATTACATTATATAAATAGGCAATAGATAATATATAATAAATAAATAAGAGTCTTTCAGGAGTTCCCCTGTGTGTGTGTGGGGGGAAACACCTGTTTCAAGTGTCAGTTCAGATATAGCAGCATCAGCAGCAGTAGTGCATCCTCCTCATCTAGTCCTCTGTAGTGTGTGGCCCTTCCGGGCCCCTTTATGCTTGTGGCTCCCTTGCCTTGTTTAGACGGTGGGACCAGGCTGGCTCGGCCAATTCTTTTGCGGCTGTGGCTATGTCGCTCAGCGCTGATGGTAGAACCAGCTCGGGGCGGTGTCATTGAAGAGGGCTGTCAGGATGTAGCTGTCACCTTGGCTGTAGGTGTCATTATGGCTGAGGGCATCAGCTTGGATGATGTTGGCATTTTGGCTGTAGTTGGTTTCTAGGCTGTCATTGGCACCTTGGCTGTAGTTGGCAAAGGGCACCTCGGCTTCATAGATCACAGTTAGGTCGAAGGGCAGCATGCTTGGCATTACCACCTCCAATGGGGGCAGCTGATTCTCTGCAGTTGCCTCTTCGCAGCAGATCTGTACAAAAACTACCAGGCAGAGTATATAGAGCCAGCGGAGGGGGCGATCGGTTTCAGGGGCTGGTAGGTACTTGCGGGTCTTGGCTGGGTACAGCACCCTGCGTGGTCTCCTTCCCCTTGGCCCCAGGGTGCCCCTTCGGACTGGCTTGGCAGAAACAGCTTGCACAGATTCCACATCGAAAGTGAAGATTTCTGGCTGGGAGCTGCGTGCCGGCATGATTGCTGGGATTGTAGGCTCGCACTCAGCATCTGATGATGTGCCGGATTGCATGTGCAGCATGGGCAGCGCGGCTCTGCGGCGCCGAGATCGCTCTCCGGACTCCAGGCACATTGTGATGTCACAGACAGGCTCCAGCTGCGAGCTCGAATTCATTAGCTGTCAGTTCGGAATGAATGTGGAGAACAGCGAAGAGCTGCTGCTTATATTCATACAAAGCCACACCCATTGCCACGCCACCACCAATCAGGAGTGAGAAGCTAAGAAGTGTGGCATGAAAGATGAGATGTGGAATTTTAGTTTTTCCTGAACTGATGATGGGGGTGGGGTGACAGTTTAGCCCACGCCTGTCATCGCAGTTTGCAAGCAGCGTGGAGAAGGATCAGGGCTGCTCCTGTCTGCCATGCTGATCCTCCCACAGACCAATGAGGAGGAGAAACAAGCGCTAGCAGACTATGCTCACAGATCCATTGGGAAGGAGTGACAATAAATCATAAAGCTCCAAACCTGGCTTCTATTTCATGAAGCAAATACAGGGACTGCTTATTCTTACTTTCCTACTTGCCAGGCTGACATACTGATCAACCAGCTTTAATGCTACAATGTCATGTGCTTTAAATGTGTAACACATAGAGCTTGCAGAGTCAGAACAGACATACTTTAGTAAACCATCATGAGATCAAAAATAAGAGCAGCTAAACTCTCTTTGTCTGTCTGTCTGTCATGCTGATCACCCAGCTTCATTGCTACAATGTAATTCGCTTTGAATGTGTAACGCATAGAAAATGGTATAGTAGGGTCATGTATTGTTATGTATTGTTAGATAAACATAGAGGCTGTCTGTGATGATTGCATTTTTTGTATTCTGATTGGATCATTGATATGCAAATACCCACCTGTCATGTTGATCCCCCAGTCAGAAGTCAGAATTCCTAAATTGGATAATCTATTATGAGATACCTGCAGGGGCTGCCATTGTTTGTTCTCATTCTTCTACATGCCTGATCATCCAGCTTCATTGCTACAAAGTCACTGACTTTGAATGTGTAACACATGCTTGTAGAGTCAGAAAATGTCAGTGCTTACTTAGACCTCGTTCATACCATGCATTTCTGCGGTCGTGCCAGACACTGTGGTAACGTAAAAATAATCCAACAATGGCACTGTGGGGTTTATTCAAGGGATAGCGGCAGGCAGGGCCGGATTAAGAGCATCCCGGGCCTGGTGCTGAAGAAAGCAAACAAAAAGAAATAATGAAAATAGATGTGGAAAATAAATATAGAGAGGAGGAAAGAAAGTAGGGGGTGAGAGAGAGAGAGAAGGAGAAAGGGAGTGATACAATGAACAGAATGTAAGGGTGAAAATAGATGTGGAAAATAAAGAGGGAATCAAATACAGAGAGAAGGAAAGAAAGTAGGGGGTGAGAGAGAGAGAAATGAGAGAAGGAGAAAGGGAGTGACACAAGGAACAGAATGAAAGGGTGAGAGTAGGTGAAGGAATGGGAGGAAGTGAGAGAGAGAGAAAAAGAATGGTGAAAGAAGGAAAGAAAGTAGGGGGTGAGAGAGAGGGAGAAAGGGAGTGACACAAGGAACAGAAAGAAAGGCTGAGAGTAGGTGAATGAACGAGAGCGAGGGAGGGAGAGAGAGAAAGAAAAACAATGGTGAAAGAGAAAGAGTGAGAGAAGGAAAGAAAGTAAGAGAGCAGGACTGACAGACAAGACAGGGTGCTGCTTGGGAGGGGGGTATATGTGGGTCCCCAGACACCCCCTTGGCTAGATGCAGGTGCAGCTCCTGCCTCCCATCCACCAATCAGAGCGCGAGCTTCACTTTCTGGGGAAGGAGGCAGGTTGCCATGGCTCCGGACCGTCACTTTAGGAAAGTTACCTTGTCGTAGGCTCCCCAGGATAGAAGCCGGGCGGGAAGTGCAGCGACATTTCCATGTCAGGACTGTTAGGAAGTCCGCCAGGCTGCGCTCCCAGCGCAATGCGCACTCTCACGGATGGGGGAGTTCTCCTCAGCTCGGGAGGAACGGCCCATATTAGCTTCCGTACTGTCAAAGCGGAGCGTCCGACTGGTCGGCCAAACAACTGGCATGATGTCAGCGCCTGGCCGGGGAATGGGCGTGGTTGGTGTGTACGAGCTGCTCCAGACGCTGGGCGGGGTGAGTTAGTGTTGGCACTTGCGGGAGCCGCCGCCTCTCCTCAGCGGAGTCCCGGGTCCTCATCCTTCTTCATAGCCCAAGCCGGGCGTCTGCGCGGGCCGCGTTTGCAGGCTGCTGGGCCTGTTTTAACGTAGGGGCCTGGAGCGGCAGCTCCGTCCGCCCCTACGTTAATCCGGGCCTGGCGGCAGGTAGTGCCTTGTAGCGGCAGGCAGCGTCTGGTGAACGCCGGGCGCAGTACGCAATACCACATTTATGAAGGCGATTCTGGTGAGCGACTCTAACAGCGCCATGTAGCGTCCGATATGTAGCGTAACAGACTTTAATCATCTGGCGCACTATGCTACAGCGACCAGAACCAGAGCGCTGACGTTGTGTTTTTTTTGTTGAATATGGTGTGAGTCGCTGAAAGTTGGTCTCAATGAGCTGGCGCTACCTCTCGCTCCCTGCAGCGCTGTACAGGTGTTAGAATGCCCAACATACATCACATTCATCAATGCCGGCCAGGTTACTAGAGTGACTGAGAAGCTTTGTTACAGCGCCCGATAGCCTATCACAGTGTCTGCTAGCGGTCACTCTTAGTGCCTCTGTACAGACGTGTGTGACTGGTACGGCAGATAGGAGAAAAATGCAGCCACGAAAAGTCCTGCCTGCTGGTATTGTTTTAAAATGCAGACGCAAATGCAAATAAAACATGAACAAAAATCACAAACGCAAAACAGAACCCCTGCTGCAAAACCCATGCCGACCGGACAGGAGTGAACATAGCCTTAAGATACTTTAAATTGCTCATTCTCACTCTCCTATCTGCCTGGCTGTCATGCTGATCCCCCAGCTTCATTCAGTGTAAGCATTGTTAACTCCTGATCTGATAATGAGAGAAATGTAGGGGCCACCTTTGCTGCCCCCTTATATTCCATCTGACAAGTTGTCCAACTAATCCTCCAACTTCATGGTATGCAAGCTCTGAAACTTTTACTTTAAAGCACACAGCATGGAGCTTGGAAAGTCAAAAAAGTAAGTAAGAACATCTGATTGTATCATCTCCATATACAATATAGGGGCTGCCTGTACCGATTTGCATTCTTTATATTTTGCTTGCATCATTCTCTTGCATCTGCTGGCCTGTCATATTGATCCAGCTTCATTGCTTCCAAGGTCACTCATACTCACCCTTTTACTTGCCTTGCTGTCAGTGTTAAGCATAAATCATGTAGCTTGCACAGTCAGAAAAAGTCAGAGCTCCTCACTTTCCATCTCGATATTGTAGCATAGGTGTGTGCTTGTTCACAGACTGGCATGCAGTATCTAACGGGTTAACAGAGTAGGGATGGGTGTAGTCCTATGTAAAGCACGCTTCCGCCCTCACCCCATAATCACTGATGTGTGACCTGGGAGAGCTCAGCATCTGCAGGCAAAACACTGCCCATTATTTTAATGGGCCACTTCTTTTTCCACTTCACATTTAAGTACTGTGCTGCTCTTTGCAATGCAAGTGTAACACAGGTATCATGGAGAGTACTGCACTTAATTGGGTCATGGAGAGTACTGCACTTAATTGGGTTGCGTTAGCTGGGATACATTAAATATGTGCTGCGCTTTTGATGCATTTGTGTTGCATTTTTGAAAAAGAAAAAGCATTTACACATTAAGTAAATGATTCAAATCTTCCTGTGTTGGTAATGCAGTGCAAGCACATGACAGGTAGGGCACTGCACACTGAGGTATACTCGCATTGTCTTGGAAGGAGGGGGATTAAATAGAGAAATTAAACTCCAGCACATGCTCTGGGTGAGGTGGGATACAACCTGGGGTCTATGATCAGCCCAGGCAGACCCAAAGCAGTGCAGCCCAGTGGGCATTCACTCTCCCTATGGCCAGTCCACCCCTGCTGATATGGGGGGCATTAAGAGGAGATGCCAGGAGGGTTAGTGGGATACAGTTCAGTGCTGGTGACCAGTCCCCCCTTCTACCCTCTGAGGCAGGTAGAGCTGCTTGATATCCTCTCCTCAGCAGGGCTCTCATTAAGCCTGCACACTACACTGCCCCCTAAGGAACCAGGAGGGAGAAGGTAAGTCACACTGTGGGGTGGCATACTACATTGGATGCCCCTTAAGGAACCAGGAGGGAGAAGGTAAATCACACTGTGGAGAGGCCCACTACATCGAATGCCACTTAAGGAAGCAGCAAGGAGAAGGTTAGTCACACTGCAGGGATGCACACAAACATATGATGCCCCCAAGGTGGGGTGCAGCGAGGGAAAAAAAAAACTAACAACCCGTATGCCAGCAAGATGGCCACAGACCACCAAATCTCAAGGACTTCCCGGCAACATACGGCTGGAAACAGGTTAAAACTCAAATTCTGAGGCTAGTTCACAGGCCAAAACCGTAATTGCTCGGCCAAATCCAACGCTTATGTGGAGCACTTAAACCGGACCTTCAGCGTGATTTAATGAAAAGCCCAAACTCATACAAAACTGTTACCCAGCATCTAAAATTAATATATTTTACGTTTTTAGTCAGTAACTTATTATTCTTTCCCCCACTGGGCTGCAACTCTGTTCAGGAATTTAGGATACGGGCGCCGCCATCTTGACTCAGAAGCATCACACTTACTGAGGAGAGGAGAGTGGGATAAGGTACAGGGGGGCGGGTTATAGCTGTGCTTTGCTCAGACAGAGCAGAGCTGGGGTCAGGTAAAGGTCAGCAGTCCCAGAATGCAGAGCAGCACAGTCAGGAGGCACTTCCTGTTTGCAGGCTGCCTGATAAGATGGCGGCTTCCATAAGCCGCCATCTTGGATCTTTAAAGGCTTATAACATGCAATAGGTGCAGGTAGGATGATTTTTAATGTGGCCAATCTGTATTTACAGGGTGTGGGAAACATATAAGATAGACTCTTATTCAGAGTGAAGGTTTAAGATCACATATGCCTGGCCGAGAAAAACTCGGCTGAAAATAATATCAGCATACACAACTTCCCGGATTCCAAGTTGCCTTACACAAAAAATTAGCAATTGCAGTGAGGATTAGAATAATGTCACTTACCTACAATCTGCTGGTTCCTTAAAGTGGACCAACACCCAGGATTTTGACTATCCTGGGTTTTGGTCCACTTCGGCGGGGCACCCCGATCGGGGGTGCCCCGCTGTGTGAAACCCCCCAGAAACCCCCAAAAACTCACCTCTCAACGCTCCCACGTGAACGCCGCAGCCAATCCCCGCCAACGTCCAGGCGGGGATCAGGAACGTCCAAGCCGCTTCCGCCGCCGCCGCCTGCCACGCGTCACTCTCGCGCGGGAGGCGGCGGCGGCGGAAGCGGCGGCGGATCAGGTAAGATGTTTTTGGGGTTTCTGGGGGGTTTCACCCCGCGGGACATCCCGATCTCGGATGTCCCGCGGGGTGGGAGGTGATCGGCCCGGGAATCTTATAGATTTCCGGGCCGATCACCCCTGGGTGTTGGTCCTCTTTAAGGGGTATCACATGTAGTCTGCATTCCTGCACTGTCACTCACCTTCTTCCTTGTTCTTACCTGCTTACCCCTAGTCTTTTCGGCCTCTTTTCTTCCCTCCTCCAACCCCAGCTTTACCTTCTGCACCCTGCCTTAAGCAGTTATTGATTAAAAAGCACACCCCATTGCATACTTTTCTTCTCAAAATGTTTAGCTTTTATTTAGCTTCAATATTACATTTGTTCCTTTCTATTTTTTTTCATTTTTACAAACTTTTGTATCTAAAATTCAGTATTAAAAGAGTTTAAACTTAAAACTGTCACAAAATTTAAAAACAATAAACTTTACTGGCCATTTTGTGTCCCCTGCCTCTGTCCCAGGACACCTGTAAAGACCAAAAAAAGGCATGTCAACACAGGTGTACCAGATCTCCCTGGCCAATGCCCCCCAAAATGCTCATTACTTGCTGTGCATGTTATGGAGCCACCCTCCGCCTCGGCGCCATGCCTTCCTCGGGAACATGAAAATTATGTTCGAACTCGGAAAATGTGTGATGTGTCTTCGGCTCCTGGAGGCATGCTTGTTTTTTCTTGAACCCACCTGAGTTGCCTGAGGGTCCAACCTTGGGTGGCCCCATAGCTGAATATTCGCCCTGGTCTGAGGAGTCTGTAGGCACAAAACACCAACATTTAGCAGACATGTCATTGGAAGTTCCTTGCCTTGATCTGTGTGTTTTTTGTCTGTTGTCCTACCTTATTTGGCACTGGGTCTGACCCCAAGCCTAACACCTGGGCCTCCTCTTCTGCTGGTTCCGGTGGTGGTGAGCCAACAAAGGAGGATGAAGACGTTGGCAATGGTTGGAGCCAACGCCTTACCGGCACACTCAGACTTTGTTGCGCCACTGGTCAGACCTCTCAAGGTGGGCTTGATTCTCTGCCAGAGCTCCGATAGAAGAGAAGCACTATCCAGTCACACAGTTCAGCATGAATGGGCAACTTATCTATGGAGCATCCACTTACCTCTGAAGTTCTGGCAGAAAAAACGCCTTATCCCGGGCCTCTGTCTTCTTTAGAGGTCCGAACAATGCTGCATAATGTGGGTGTGTGCGTAAGCCGACGGTCCCTGGCCATTGAGATGTTTGGCCACCTCCAATGCCAAGTCCTCTTGGTGTGGGTGGTGGCCTGTTTCATGTCTAGGCCTTCAACAGCCAGACAGGGTTGTGGTGGGCACTCTCAAGTCGACCCACTTGCACTCTCAAGTCGACCCAAACCCTGTTTGTGCAAGTCTGTCATCTGTCCCTCCACTTGCCTGCTTGTAAAGCGGCAAACATGTGTAGGCGAAGCATGGCATAGAATGGGTACTTACCAGCATAATTTATTCCTGCTTGTCGTGGATGAAGCGAGATGATGCCATGTTGCACAGGATCTCTTTAGGCTTCTTCCAGCAGTGTAATGCACCCCTTCACCGAGGAGCCCCAGCAGATCCCAGAAGTGTGCTACCCTACGTGCACACACCCATCATGTTGTAGCCTATAGGTTGCAAACACCTGTGCCGGCCTGTTAAATAAAGTCTCAATTGGTGCCCAATTACACACCCACTTGAGTATAAAAGCACATACCTGACACATGTGGAGTTTGAAGGCAGTGGTTACTTTGGGATTAACCATGACCGGAGGTAGACACCACCAGTCCCCAGAGCCCGGAAGCCAGGCATGGCAGTTAGGAACGCACCCCAGCCAAGGCAACGCAGCCCCAGCCCTCACTGCTCAGGCCACAGACACTACCCACACTACCTGAGCCCACTCTCACCTGCAGCAGTGTGGCCCGGCAGCAGGAGAGCCACACCCAGGACTTCTGCCACACCCACCACACTCCAGCCACTGGTCGGGACACAGGAGCCCAGTACACATCCCAGTGAGGTCCCCACTGCGGAGAAGCAGAGCCACAGCTGAGGTTGCTCGTTCCCTTGCCAGCCTGTGCCACACCCTTTCAGGGCCTGGGACTGGCCACAGTGGCTCTGTATCCCCAGGCTAGCCCAGTCCAGGCTAGCATAAAGGCTAGCATAAAGATAGGAGACTTGGCAAAAAGGAGGACCAATGAGCAACTAAACATACCGCGTCACAGGAAGCACCAACACCACATGCGTGCAGACAATGGTGTCATGACATTTGGCATATTCGCCAGATCGAAAAACCCAACTTCACCATATTCCAGTCTGCCATGCTGTCAGTAAAAGATGTATTTCTTCTGCAGGTCAACCATGTCATGCGAAGAGACAGTGCCCCAAGCCTCCTGGAAGGAGCCATTCACAAGAAAGTGAAGGCAGCCAACCAATTGGTCATACTGTCAATTGCATACCCCTTTTTTGTGGCGGGGACCAACCATGGCGAACAGAGAAGCATTCTCGCATTAATCAGGCTTATTGTGTCTCTATGGCTGCAGAGTGCATCAATGCAATGTGTCTTCTCTGACATTTTGAAATTAAGATCATGTGTAATTTGTATTTATTAGGAAAAATGAATCTTACTTTCTGTTTCCATTAGATATTTTTGACTGACTTCTGTAACAGTGCTGTAATATTCACAATATACACCATGCTACTGAACCAGACCAAAAGGGGAAATCCTGATTTGAGATGCCACAGAATCAGTGCCTAGCCCCCCACCCAAGCCATGATCCAACACTATATCCCTATGTGGCACAGGGGAATCCCCTGTCCTCCTGCTGCCGCTGTGTATGCTTTCTATGCAGCATAGGAATACAGCAGTGGATCATGGCTCCGGTGGGGGTTATGGCGTCTAGGAAGCATAACCGGACCAAATGCCAAAACTTCCCAAAATGCTGATAATTCTTACCTCACCAGCGATCCTATGGCGAATGCACAATCTCTCCTCCAATCAGCCACTAAGTCTAAAAGTCTTATAGGGATTTTTCCATGCAAATGGTTAAATAATATAAACAGCATCTTACTTTGCCAAGCGTTCCTCCTGCGCTGTGCCTCCCTTTAGCTCAACACTGAGGAAATACACTGACTCATTTGCCCCTTCAGAGTAACCCTGCTGATGTGGGCTACCAATATTAGCTCAAAGAGCTAGCATAGACCACGCCCCCTCTTTATTGATAGGTTGAATAGAGCTCGCAGAGCTAGCATTCAATCGCAGCCAACCCCTCCCTCTCGCCCTCCTGCCTGGCCTCCTCCTAGCAAGCCCTCTCACTCCCAGCACCAACAGCTGCCCATCCTGGACCAAAGCCAACTCCCAGGCCCGATCGGGGGTGCCCTACTGTGTGAAACCCCCCAGGTTGCCCGAACAAACCTACGACACATGTGGGCCAGTCGTCCAATCAGCACACTCAGATCCGCTTGAGCCCCTTCGTCCAGGAGCACGCTGGTGGCCACATGCCCGCTAACCACTATAAGGGAGCGAGCCCACTCCGGCCATTCACAAATGTCTGGTGCGGGCACACACCCTGCTAAAGGGATAGCTGGGATGTGGCTGTTGCTCGCGCATGCACCGTTCGACCGGGAACGAAGGTGAGTTTTCGGGCAACCTGGGGGGGAGGGGTTCACACAGCGTGGGAGCTAGTATGCCAGCCCTGGAGTCTCATAGACTCCAAGGTGGGTTTTGGTCATCTTAAAAAAAGCTAAATGGAGCACAAGACATTTGCTGCTCAACTTTAGCTGTGTGTACATGTGCTGGCCCCTCACAAATGACAGGCGCAAAGATGCACGTCAGCCAGAGGGAATCTGGGAATGGCGTTGTGTTTTTTTCAAAACAGAGCTTTATCCTGGCATACAGCGCATGAGAGCAGACGCATGAATCGTGGTATTGCCACCAAGGTAAGATTTACACCCATCGTGGTGGGAGTTTCACACATAGTGGCATCCTAAATCAGGATGCCCCTTGCAAAAGAGAAAAATTGGGGGGCAATGTTTTGTTTAGGTCTACTTTAAAGTGATCCTATACCCAGAAAGGAAGTTTATGTCGTCCCCAGCCCAGTGCCCAAAACAGCCTGTGTTTTTTTTTTCTCTTTTTACTAAAGCCTTTGCCCATTATTCATAAGAACACAAAGTCGGCCATATTGCTCCCTGGCAAAGCAGCCCCGCCTCTAATGCTTTCCAGTGATGATGCAATCAGTTACAGTATGCACAGCTCAGCTTTGGGGAGAACTTCAACCTAACTGCCATTATGTGACAGGAATTAACATTTCTTACATATTTATTGAGTCAAATCGCATGTTGCTGGCAATGGTTCACCATTGGCCAACGAGGACTGCTGAAGCTGGTGGAGTACCCAACCATTAGATGTGCTAAATAAACTAAGAATCTGGTCGCTGGTCCTAGCTGCAGGGTGAGGTAAGTATAGGTCCTATTTTGCTCTGTTAAGTGAAACACCTCCTGAATGAGCTCATTTAAACCAGACCTTCACTCTAAATAAGTGTCTATCTTGTATGTTTCCCCCACCTTGTACATACATCCTACTTGCATCTACTGCATTTTCTGAGCTTTTAAACATCCAAGATGGCAGCACATGGAGTCTCGGGCTGCCTGCAAACAGGAAGTATCTTCTGACTGTGTCGCTCTGCATTCCTGGGATTGTTGTCCTTTTCCTGACCCCAGCTGTGCTCTGTCTGTGCAGAGTACAGCTATAACCCCACCCCTCCTCTGAACGCGCCCCTCCTCCTCCCCTCAGTATGTGATACTTCTGAGGCAAGATGGCGGCGCCCGTATCCTGAAGTCCTGAACAGAGTTGCAGGCCAGTGAAAAAGGAAAGAAAAGAATAATAAGTAAGTGATTTACTTAAAATACATTCATTTTAAATGCTGAGGAATAGTTTTTTTGGATTTTCATTAAATGATGCTGAAGGTCCAGTTTAAATTCATCAATTGAAAGAAAAGTAATTTCAAGTGAAACTGTTGAGGAACAACAAGTGTCATCATGTCCAATGTGAGCCTGTTTATTCCACAGCCAGACATACACAGGAGTATAATTGTGAGATTTCTATTGGACACCCTGCATGTCACACAGATGATACATTGTATTGGTGATCCCCGTTCCCCCTCTCCGCCCCCACAGTTAATACCGGGTGATCCTGACATTTGCTGTTTATTATGCCGGATTATCCGGTGTGGAGCTCATTCATAATAATGACCGTGACCGACCCGCCACCTGCGTCACCAGTGACCGCACTGAGGATTTTATGCTCAGCTACAAAAACACAAACAAAACTCCAATACAATGAGTGCCACATACACAGCGCTTCTGTATATACACAACCTAACTCCCTATACACAACTCTTCTGTATATCCACAACTTAACCCAGAATACGCAACCCAAATGATTACACACAAACTCGTTATACAATATACCGTATATAAAACCCGACTGCATGTGCACAACTCAGTTCCCTGTACATAACCTGCCCCCCCCAAATGTATATACAAAAACCCAGATCCATATAGCTCGCAATACACAACTGTATATATACACAACCCAGCTCCCAATAATCCTCCAAATGTATATACAAAAACCCAAATCCATATAGCTCGCAATACACAACTGCATATATACACAACCCAGCTCCCAATAGTTCTCCAAATGTATATACAAAAACCCAAATCCATATAGCTTGCAATACACAACTGCATATATACACAACCCAGCTCCCAATAGTCCTCCAAATGTATATACAAAAACCCAAATCCATATAGCTCGCAATACACAACTGTATATATACACAACCCAGCTCCCAATAGTCCTCCAAATGTATATACAAAAACCCAAATCCATATAGCTCGCAATACACAACTGTATATATACACAACCCAGCTCCCAATAATCCTCCAAATGTATATACAAAAACCCAAATCCATATAGCTTGCAATACACAACTGTATATATACACAACCCAGCTCCCAATAATCCTCCAAATGTATATACAAAAACCCAGATCCATATAGCTCACTATACACAATTGCATATATACAACCCAGCCCCCAATAGCCCTCCAAATGTATATACAAAAACCCAGATCCATATAGCTTGCAATACACAACTGCATATATACACAACCCAGCCCCCAATAGCCCTCCAAATGTATATACAAAAACCCAAATCCATATAGCTCGCAATACACAATTGCATATATACAACCCAGCCCCCAATAGCCCTCCAAATGTATATACAAAAACCCAGATCCATATAGCTCACTATACACAATTGCATATATACAACCCAGCCCCCAATAGCCCTCCAAATGTATATACAAAAACCCAAATCCATATAGCTCGCAATACACAACTGAATATATACACAACCCAGCTCCCAAGTCCTCCAAATGTATAAACAAAAACCCAAATCTAAATAACTCACAATACACATGCATATACATGCAACTCCCAAAAGCCCTTCAAATGTATATAAAAACCCAAATCCATTTAGTTATCTATACACAATTGCATATACATAGCCTGCTTCCAATAGCCCTCCAAATGTATATACAAAAACCCAGATCCATATACAACTTTTCAGGGTTGGAAAGAGGGACACACCCCATCATTAAGGGATACATAGGAGATTGTAGGAGGTTGTAACAGTTACAACAATAGAAACACTTTGAATAGGAGAATGAATCATTTATTCAGATCTGCATGTTACGCCTCAAAGAGGGACAAAGGAGAACAATGAGGGACAGGTGGACATGGACTCAGAAGAGAGACGGTCCCTCCAAATGAGGGACACTTGGGAGGTATGCATATAGCTCACAATATACAATAGCATATACAGTACAACAACCCAGCTCCCAATAGCCCTCCAAATGTATATGCAAAAACCCAAATTCATATAGTTCACCATACACAACTGAATATACACAACCTTACTAGCTATACACAGCTCAGCAACCTGCACACAATGTAACTGTATAAACACAACCTACCTTTTTATACACAGCCCAACTCCATTTACGTACCATGATCATCTATGCACAACTCGACTCTCTGGACACAACTAAGCTGTATATACAAAACCTAACCCTATATACCCACTCCAACTCCCTATACACACTCTAACTCTCTATGCACACCCCAACTTTTATATACAACTCAACTGTATATACACAACCCAGCTATCTACACAGCCGAAATTTCATTACACAGCCCATCTCTCTATACACAACCCAGAATCCTATACAACCTATACAACCCAACTTTCTATACACAACTGAGTTCTCTCCACACAACCCAGACTCAGACTGGACTAAATGAGAAAAGGAGAATTCCCTGATGGGCCCAATTACTCAAGTGCCCCTTTGGGACCCCATGCCAACAGCCAAGTTACACTGTTTATTGAGCACCAGGGAACAACGTGTTCAGCTCTTTCTTAGTTTTGGCCCCTTTATCCGGTCTCAGCTCTCCCTCCCAGCCTCAGCTGACACAGCGTCACTAGACCCAACTGTCTGACACAGTCCCTATAGAAAACCCAAATGTTCAATATGCCCTCCAAATCCATACACAAAAACCCAGATCCATTTATACAGCTCTCTATAAAACTGAATTTACACAGTCTACCTCTCTATGCACACCCTAGCTCACTGCACACACTACAACTGTATAGACACAACCCAATTCTATATATATACCATGACCTCTATACACAACCCAACTGCATATACATAGTGTGGTAAGGTGCAAGGTGCCGTCATTGACGGTAGGTATGTGGCACCAAGGTATCTGGCCTTGGTGCAGCAAAGCTGTATAGTTTCTCCAGCATCAGCTGCTAATGGCAGTCTGCTGCTGAAATGTTAGTATAGCCGAAAGGTTAACCCGGGACGGCTTTACTGGGACGGAGTAGAGCAGGGTGGGACTTCATCCCCTACTCAGGTCCGGGTTTTGCGGGCCGCATAAATAGCCTGGAGAGTCAGCTGTGCACTGGCTGTGTCTAGAGCTCACTTGTGGAGTGAGACTCTGTGTGCCTGGCTGGAAGCTCTTATACAGGCTATTTCATGTGGACCCTAGGTGGATTCCGCTGCAGGTGTGCAAGCTTGGACTAAAACTAAGAAAGGCCGTTGCCTGTTTGATGCAATACTATGGCATTTTTCCTGAAAAGGTGATGTAACCTAAAAAGGATATTTTATGTTATGGACGTTATGTGTGAATAAACAAGGATTTTACTTTGAACTTTTCGCCTCTGAGCCTCTATACTGCTAACATCCTGCTGTCTACCAGAGCTGATCCTCACATTAGCCTAACCCTTTACCTTGACCCCAACTCTATACACAACCCAACTTATGCTCATTGTTTTGAACCAGCAAACCCAGAATAATATTCAATGTCTACTGAGCTTAGAGCTATTAGTGTAGCTCAAACCCTCCCTAATGGTTGAATTGTGAGGTGATCACACAGGAATAAATAAGTAAGTACTATAAGAAAAAGAAAAAAACTATGTATTATATTAAAGAGGAACATCGGACCTAAAATAAAAGTCGATTACCCCCCCCCCCCATCGGCCCCTACTTACCTTTTGGATGTCTCCCTGTCTGCTGTGGCAACATACGGCTACTTCAGGGCCCGATCCTCTGCCTCTTGTCTGCTTAGCTGTCTGTAAATGACAGTTCAAAGTCCTGCGCTGTTCAGCGAAGTCCCGCGGAATATCGGGCGGCTCCATTGCATCCCATTAATGGGCACTGCGTAGGTGTGAGATAGGGGGCCGTGCTCTGTGCCTGATAAGATACAAGATGGCGCAGCCGGTCGAAAGGTCGCTCCAAGACCCAGAAGATGGATCCCTTGCCGAGGTGAGTAAATAGTGCCCAATTGAAAAAACGGAGGAGGTGCGGAAGGGAGGGGGGGGGGGGCAATCCGGTGAGGTTTGGGGGAGGTTGTAACCTCCCCCGATGTTCCTCTTTAACATGTCAGTATGCAAACATATAAGCTACTGTAGGTACAAAAGGTCCTAAATGAGAGACATACAGGCGGTCAATAGGGGGAGCACTAGACAAAATATTAAAAATGAATAGGAAAAAAAAAGGAAATATCTTTTTTTATTTTTTTTATTGAGCTACATTGGAGCATTAGAGGGGAGCTTATTCAAAGCAGGCCAAAACCCAATGAACTTATGAAATATATTTAGCCAAAGCCCCTGCCTATACTCCTTTCGTCGGGTGTCATCCTGGAATAGTTTTTTTTCGCTGTCCCTCTTTGCAATATGGCATTGGATCAGTCATTGTATAGGTGTGGCTATATAGCATAATTTCCACACACAGTAGTGGCAATGAATGGAGGAGGGGGAGCTTTACAGCTAAAACTGGCGCCATTATCTGGGATTAGAGTGAGACAGGAGCAGTGAAATTGGCAAATGGTACTCTTCTAAAGTTAAAAAAAGCTTTGGTCCGCTTTAAGGCAGCATTTTTACTTTTGCCTACAGCTGCCCTCAAAGAGGGCCTCTACCCAAGTGTGAACACTGCCCACCATGTGTCTTAAAA
Source organism: Gastrophryne carolinensis (assembly GCA_027917425.1). NCBI lineage: Eukaryota > Metazoa > Chordata > Amphibia > Anura > Microhylidae > Gastrophryne > Gastrophryne carolinensis. The sequence continues at coordinate 184,106,718 of CM051235.1, forward strand.
GGGGCCAATGGCTCCCCAAAGGGGCATCCTGGGCATCTGCAGGGAAGGCTGGCTACTCTGTTGGGTGTCTCCCAGCACCAATCCAGTGCCCAGTTTTCCCAGGCCTTCCATAAATCCCTTTTTGCTTGTGTGTGGTTGGAGATGTCATTAAGGGCAGGGGGTATCCCAGTTGGTCAGGATGAAAGGGTGCAATGCATTTACAAGTTGTGGAAAAAGCAAGTGTGCGGTACATGCAAACGTAAAGTTGGGGCCAGAGACCTGGCACAGATTTATGGGGCCCAGTCATTGTAATTTATCACAGTCAATGTCTCTTTCTTCTGTAAATCAGTAACACTATTTCTGGCAATACAACGTAATAACTAACACACTATACACAACCCTGCGCGCAGTGCACGCGTGCCGCTGACGAGCTGGCCAGTGACGCGTGCTGCTCCGATCGTCGTCATCAGGTTTTCTGTGACTCTCATAACATTTCTGCAGTGAGGTAAACCCTGAACTTTAATTTTTGCACGCAGTTTACACACAATGGCTGTAAACACACAACACAGCTATTCCAGGGCCTCTATTGTGTCGGTCACGGCCCTTGACTATGTCGGGGGAGCGAGAAGGATCACCCAGCTCATGAAAGGTGGTGGCGGTGGAGCAGCAAGGCGACGCCAACTTCAAAGCCAACAGGGACCCCCCCTCTGTCATTATAATCATTTCATCCTCATAGTGAAAGAATTACATCAGCTACATGAGATGACATGTACACTTATCAGATTGCATTCCGTCCCTAAAAGCCACTCATTCTAGAATGTCACCTTCAGAGGGCTTTGGTGTGCTGGGTTTTGCTGCTTACATTGAATACATTGTGACATGCCGAAATCGTGGATTAATACTCACCCTATTGAGCTCCAGGGGCTGCATAATCCACATCCCACAGGGGAAGATACTTTCCTGGCCTGAAAGCATTGCGGAATTGAAAATGAACAGTTCTTAGGCTGACCCAAAAAAACATTTCATGAAACTCACAATGAACTACTCTTGGGTTGACTTTGGCCATAAAAACTCAGTTTATAAAGCTCATAATGAACAGTTCTTAAGCTGACCTTGGCAATAGAAACCCATCTTATACAGCTCACATCGAACAGTTCCTGGGCTGACCTCATCCATAGAAACCCAATTTATGAAGCTGACAATGAACAGTTCCTGGGCTGACCACGGCCATAGAAACCCAGTTTGTGAAGCTCAGAATGAAGACTTCTTAGGCTGACCCGGCCATAAAAACCCAATTCATGAAGCTCACAATGAACAGTTCTTAAGCTGACCATGGCCATAGAAACCTAGTTCATGAAGATCACAATGATCAGTTCTTAAGCTGACCTTGGCCATAAAAACCCAGTTCATGAAGCTTACAATGAACAGTTCTTAGGCTGACCTTGGCCATAGAAACCCAGTTCATGAAGTTCACAATGAACAGTTCCTGGGCTGAACCCGGCCATAGAAACCCAGTTCATGAAGCTCACAATGAACAGGTTCTGGGCTGACTTCGGCCATAGAAACCCAGTTTATGAAGTTGCCAATGAACAGTCCTTTGGCTGACCTCACCAATTGAAACCCAGTTTATGAAGCTCGCAATGAACAGTTCTTGGGCTGACCTCGACTACAGACACCCAGTTCATGAAGTTCACAATGCACAGTTCTTGGGCTGACCTCGACTACAGACACCCAGTTCATGAAGTTCACAATGAACAGTTGCTGGGCTATCCTCGGTTACAGACACCCAGTCCATAAAGCTCACAATGCAAAGTTCTTGGGCTGACCTCGACTATAGAAACCCAGTTCATGAAGTTCACAATGAACAGTTCTTGTACTGACCTCAGCCAATGAAACCCAGTTTAAGAAGCTAAAAATTACCAGTTTCTGGGCTGACCTTTGATATATTTTTTCTAGACAGTAACAGAGCTCACACATGAGTGGAGCAAGTTTAGCTAAGTTGAATGGAATGACTTCTTGGAAAGGTGGCACACTATGGGCATGAGCTCTATGAGTCAATGGCGTCCTCAGTACAGGCCATTCTGTTGCAGGTGTTTGCCTAGGGTGACAGTAATTTTTTTAGTAACTGAAGGGCAATAAATAGCCACACTCATTCATTAAAAGGGCCACCATGTCTGTTTACTTACAGTATGTGTAACAGATATTCTTATTACATAATCATATGCAGCTTTGCACATTTCAGGGCCTCACCACTAGAGGCCACTCTTTCTGAATACAGGCTGGTGGCTCAGGTCACCTCCACCTGCGATGGCAGCTTCTGAAATGCTGGAAAACCATTATTCTTATTTTTATTTGGTTCAGTAGCTCTGGCTGTATCTTGTTTTGACTAATCTATATTGTTATGCAGGTTGGACCCCTTCCCATCTGCAATCTATAAATGACTGGGCCAAATGTGAAATTAAACTGGATCAAAACCCAGGATTTTCACTATCCTGGGTTATGGTCGGTCCCAGTGGCGTAGCGACCCGGGGGCGGGGGGGGCGGACCGCCCCGGGTGACACCAGACCTAGAGGGTGACACCGCACACCCAGGGCCGGCCCTACCATGGGACCTGGTGGGCAGTGTTCCCGCTAAGCTGCGCGGCCGCGCACCCGTGCCCGCCTCCCCGCGCAGCTGCGCTCGTCTCCACTCACCCAAAGCCATAGCCTAAGCCTCTGCTGCTGCACACCGATGTGACCATGCTTCCGTCCCGTGCCGATGACGTCATGAGCAGGGAGGAGAAAGCGTCGCGCCGCCATGCTGTTGCTGTAACCCGTTTGTTGCCGGGTGACATCTGCTCGCCTCAGTGACACATCTGTTAACAGGGGAACCCCTCAGCCCAGCGCCCCGCCTGGAGGGAGCCGCCATGAACGAGACGGGTGAGGTGTTTGGTGTGTGTAATATGGGGGGACTTGCTGAATATCAGGAAACATTATAACAAGTAGTTGAAATGAGGGTGATAGAGGGGAAGCCCGAGACCATGATGCACCGGGGTACACAGTGCTAAATAGGAGAAAGAAGACATGTCAGCTCACACTAACACAAGATGACTCCTATTATTACCACCCTCTTATTTCACCCTAATGTTCAGCTTCCTGGGTGTGCCTGGCTTCACTTGCCATAGGGCTCTAAAACACGTGACCCTTATTCTGCCCCCCCCCCCCCCAGCATCTGGCCCCTGCCAGCTTTTTCTTTGGGGGGGGGGGGGGTGACACCATTTCCTACCGCCCCGGGTGACACCAGCCCTAGCAACGCCACTGGTCGGTCCCCTTGGGGCACCCTGGTTTGGGAGGCCCCGCTGTGATAAACCCTGCTGTTTGTCCATTAAACTCACCTCTACTCAGTCCAACAACTCAATCAGCTTCTCTGGCCGCGCATTATTGTGCAGGTCGAGAAGCTGAATGGAATCCTATACGTACGTAATCCTATCAGCCCACAGCCAAAAAAAAGGTTCATCAGCCAGGTAAGAATTTTGGGGAAAAAGGGAATTAGTCGACCCTGGAGTTTTAGTCCACATTAACGTGATTGCCGCGCTGACCTCTTGATTGTGTCATGCTTAGGACAGTCTACTAGCGAACATGTCACCCCGGGCATGTAAAGCTAGCTGTTCCGAATAGGGGTAACAGACAGCAAAGGGACATAAAAAAGGGCCTCTGGAGAAATAGACTGGGGGTCCCCTAACTACAGCAGCATGTAGGATCCTGATCCAGATGCCCAGGTGGAACATTGGCCCCTGGGAAGCCTGATAGAAAAAAGCCAATACTTATCTTTTTCTGTAATTTGGGTCACAACTACCGGCAGCCAGGCACATTGTTATGAGCAAACAACTGGGTGGGCCCACTCGGGGGTACTTCTTGTCTCTAGGGAGGGCAAGGCATAAAATATATATATATATATATATATATATATAATATATATATATATATATATATATATTATATATATATAAATGGCAGGGCCCTCTCTCCAAGTGTATTTCAGTATGTGTATTTGTGCTTTTCTGACATGTATTGTAAGTTAGCTGTTTTACCCTGTTTGTAATTTCATGTAATTTCACATTGTACAGCACCATAGAAGATGATGGCGCTTTAGAAATAAACTATAATAAAAAATAGTATGCAGCACCTGCAATGGTCTGCAGGGGGCAGATGTGTGCTGCAAGACTTTATAGATCTTACCGGGTGTAACGTATGTGTAGCTGTGCTACAGTAGTCTTGTATAGAGCTAGACACACACAGCTCATTGTAAAGAGAGCCTGTCATAGCAGATAATGCAGAAACTCTCAGCCTGCTGTGCTGATCATCCAGCTTCAGTGACCCCCCCCAAAAAACATAATACACCCCACATTAGAATTCACAAGCACTACAAGCTTTAACATTACTGCTTACATTACGGTCACTAAGAAATGTACTCTAAAACATCAAATGATCAGTTATTAAATGTTAGAATACACAAACACTACAAGCTTTAACATTACTGCTTACATTACGGTCACTAAGAAATGTACTCTAAAACATATCAAATGATCAGTTATTAAATGTTAGAATACACAAACACTACAAGCTTTAACATTACTGCTTACATTACGGTCACTAAGAAATGTACTCTAAAACATATCAAATGATCAGTTATTAAATGTTTAAAGCAGACCTCCAGACTTAACAATTGCCACTGGGGTTCCCTTACAGTTAAAGATCCTAAGGAAGTCAAATTAAGCATGGTCATGGCAGGGACTTTGTGTGAGGAGGGACAGGAAGTAGTTGCACACCGCAGGAATAGCAAGTGTCCTGCTGAAGAAAATCTGTTTCCTCTCCCCTGTGAGATAGAGCTTTGCTAGGTATCTCTCTAATGCAGGGCTTGCTGATGAAGGGGTAGGTGAGATTAGTTGAGTGTCTCAAAGATGCAGGAAAGAGTTTCCAGGTAGGGTGTAGGTCTGCCTTAAAGTAGAACAAAACCCTGGATTTTCACTTCCTTGGGTTTCGTTTTGTGCCCCTTGGGCATCCCACATTGACATGCCCCACTGTGTGAAACACCATTGCCGCATTCAGACCCACCCAGTCCAACTGCGCCTGCGCGGGTTCCCGTCCAATCAGAGCCTCCCACTGAAGTGACATAATTGGTTAGAGTAAATGGAGAGCCATAGCGACCACATCCCCTGCTTTCCTGCACTCGCCACCCCAGACTATCTGATTGGCTAGGGCGGGAGCACGCACACAGCCCAAAGATGCGGTCGCTCTCACTCCCCATAGTAAATAATCAGAGCCACCTTGCCGAATGATGTCAGTCAGCGGGCGGCTCTGATTGGACCGGGGGAAGGTGAGTGATTACCGATGCCCTGGAGGGTTTCACACAGCGGGGCATCTGCTTTTAGATTCCAGCACGGCTGCCTGTGGGTTTGGTTCCACATTAACGCAGAATCCTCCCTATTAGTATCCGATCCACCCCCGAAATTTAGCCTATTATCCTGAAGGCCAGTTTCTAGAATAAAAAGCACCCCCTGTCGCTCAGTATGCTCTATGCTATAAATAATAAATGAAATTCAATTCTCAGTGTCAGTAAATCATATTGAGATAATGAAGTGTCACTTTCCCAGTAAGTTATAAGACAAACTGTAAGCATCTTTCTACCATGAGTGGGTAAGCTACACTCCTCCAACTCAAAAACTGCAGCATCAATTTTAATGATCTGCTTTGTGACAAAATACAAGGGACTGTCCAGGCAACCTAAACAAGCCTCAACTATTCTTACCCTGCAGCTGTCCTACTTCAGTAGAATAAAAAGTATAGGGTCCTGAGATCGAGTCCTGCAGCAACTGACCTCTGTGCAGTTCACTCCATTAAATGCAGTTGAATCGGGTCACTGCAACATATGCAGGGTCCAAGTCTAAGAGCATAAATGCCAAAGAGACCCAGTAAGTATATTCAACCGGAGTAGGGCATAATAGCTGAGGACAGCTGGACTGCCCCTTCAGATGGGCATAAGGTAAAAATAGAAAGTGGGGTCTTTATTAAAGGAGCTGTTTATTAAAGTGGACCTGGAATCTATAAGATTTTCCTACCCCCCAGGGGGACCACCCCAGCTGAAAAATATCCCGCAAAACTTGAGATTTTTTATCCTGGTAGGAATAAAATCCACTGGGGGGGGGGGGGGGGGGGGCAGGTTTTTGAGTATACCATTCCACTTTTACAGGGCTCATCTGCTCAATACCAATGCCTGTCTCCTGAGCCAGTCTGTGGGGAGCAGCAGCAACAGCGATTCTATTACAGCATCTGCCCAAAGAACTGCATGATGGGTAAAAGCATCTGCACACATCAGACGAACTGCAAAAGCAATAAGCTGGTTTTCTAGTACAGGCTAGCTCAGAGGACAGGGCATTCGAGTTGAGCAGATCTCCCCTTTAAAGTGTAACAAAACCCAGGATTTTGAATATCCAGAGTTTTGTTCTGTGCCTCCTGGGGCATTCCATTCTTGGATACCCCCGCATGAGACCCCCCAGATCGGCATAACTCAACTCTTCATGATCCAAAGGCGCATGAGAGCTATTTGCCGTGATGATGTCATTCGGAAAACAGCTCTTGATTGGCTGGGGTGCAAAGGCCGAAGATGCAAGGGATGCGGCCACTTGTGCTCCCACTTGAAAACAATCAGAGCCATTTGCCGAATGGCTTCATGCACTGTAGGATTGGGAACAGGTGAGTTATTATGGGCAATCTGGGGGGTTTCACACAGCTCTAAACAGATGGCCAGTGACTTTAAAAGCAGAACAAAATGTTCAAAACCTGTTACCAGTTGCATAACGGCCCTGGTGCGAACTTTAAATAGGAACATCGGACCCCCAAAAAAGGGGGCCGATCCCCCTCCCATCTGCCCCTACTTACCTTTTATAGGACATCCGGCTGCTTCAGGGCCCGATACTCACCCCACCGTCGACTTGCACTAATGGCATGCACAGCCTTAGCCGTGCTCGTCAATGTCTCACAGTGATCTTGCAGCTGAGCGAAGTCTTGCGGGATTTCGGGTGACTCCATTGCATCCCATTTATGGGCGAGATTGGGGGCCATGTGCAGTGCCTGTTGAAATGCAACACGGTGTCTCCTGGAAACTAGAAGATGGATCCATTGGCGAGGTGATTAAAAATTGCCAAAGGTAAGACCGGGGGGGGGCAGCAGATCAGTGAGGCTTGGGGAGGTTTTAACCTTCCCTGATGTTCCTTGTTAAAATGCACCAAAACCCAGGATCCATGCCCCCGCTGTGTGGAAATCCCCCAGGTCACTGACGCCAACTCAGCTCTTCCCGGTCCAACGGCACATGCGCTGCCACTTGTCCAATTAGCATGCTCGCGCCCGCATCCCTTGCTACCCTCTAACAGGGAGCCACTCACAAATGCCTGGCACGGGCACCCATCTTGATATAGGGATAGCGGGGATGCGCCCACATCTCGCGCATGCGCCGTTGGACCAGAAAAGAAGGTGAGTTTATGGGCAATCTGAGGAGCCCTTTGTAAAGCTCATACACTAAACATTTTTCTGTCTTTTAACTCAATCGGATGCAGGCAGCCAACTTACAGTGGACCAAAACCAACGCCGATCGGCCCGATCCATTCCCTCCCCCCAGAGCATCCAAGATCGTGATGCCCCGCTTTGTGAAACCCCCCAGGCCTTCCCATACACTTACCTTGTTTACCGATCCAAAGGCGCATGCGCGAGCCGCGGCCGTGTCCCCGCTATCCCTCTAGCAGGCACGTGCCCTCGCCAGCATTTTGTGAATAGCCTGCACGGGCACGCTTCCTGTTACAGGGAAGCAGGGGATGTGGCCACCAGTGCGCTCGGAGCAGCTGGCATTAGAAGGCTTAGATGACGTGACATAAGCAGCTCCGAGCGCGCTGATTGAATGAGTGGCCGCGCATGTGCTGTAGGACCGAAAGGGGTGAGCTGGCATTGCTGATCTGGGGGGTTTCACACAGTTGGGCACCCAAGGGGAAAGGACCAAAACCCAGGATAGTCAAAATCCTCGGTTTTGGTTCACTTTAAACTGGACCTTCACCGTGATTTATTGAAAGGCCCAAACCCTTATAAAATGATTCCCCAGCATCTAAAATTAATATATTTTATGTTTTTAGTGGCTTACTTATTATTCTTTCCCCCACTGGGCTGCAACTCTGTTCAGGACTTTAGGATACGGGCGCCGTCATCTTGACTCAGAAGCATCACACTTACTGAGAGGAGAGCGGGATAAAGTACAGGGGGTGGGTTATAGCTGTGCTTTGGTCAGACAGAGTAGAGCTCGGGTCAGGAAAAGGTCAGCAATCCCAGAATTCAGAGCATCACAGTTAGAAGGCACTTCCTGTTTGCAGGCTGCCTGAAGCCCCAAGAGCCGCCATCTTGGATGTTTAAAGGCTCATAACATGCACTAGGTGCAGGGTGAAGGCCCGCTTTAAAGCTGAAACTGCAGCGATGAATGGTGCTTCATTTCTCTAAAAGATGCTAAGCACAAATATGATAAATGAGGTGGAAGGGCAACAATGATGGGGGCCCCCTAACCTCCTGGGCCCCGCTGCCGTCACACCCTCTATAGTTACGCCCCTGCCACTCACCCCAGATAAGTCTTCCTTCCAGTAAAGGAAAGCAACATGCTTGTGTGGAAATATTTTGATGCCGGGTATATTAGTGACCCTTCCTTTAGCTATAGAGCATATTATTCAGCATTGTTATTCTTGGATGATATGTTAGCTATAGCGCTCCTTGAATTGTGACACACAAGGTGTTTTCTCTAGCAATCAGGGCCGGCGCCAGCACAGGGCAAACCTGGGCAATTGCCAGGGGCCCTGGCATCTTCAGGGGCCCACTCAGGCTCAGGCGTTGGTCTTATTTTACAGTGGACCCGAATCGCCAAGTGCCCAGCAACAGGGGATGGTCAGCAACATTGTAGAAGGTGGCAAGGAATGGAGGGCAATTAATGGAAGCTCAGAAGGTGGTGAGAACCAGGTGACAACCTATAGCAATGATGAAGTCTTTAGTGGCAGCAAAGCAAGCAGTAAGGGCTGAAGGGTGATTGGTGGCAATAGAGAATGAAACAAGGACTAGAGGACAATTGGTGGCTATAGGGAAGGCAATAAGGACTGAAGGGCAATCAGCAGAAGAAGATCACCCATTTGTGACAGCGGGGAATGGCTTCTCTCCCTGCTCCCTTCCTCCCTCTATCTCCCTTTCTTATTATGATTTTAGCGTTGTTTTGCTGGTACCTTTATCACCTCTCCTCAGTAGAACACAAGGTCACCTTTCCAGAATTCTCTCTCACATTAAAGTGGACCAACACCCAGGGGGTATAAGATTCCCGGGCCGATCAGATCCCTCCCCGCGGGGCATCCGAAATCGGGATGCCCTGCTGTGTGAAACCCCCCAGGAAGCCCACAATCCTACCTTTTCCACGTTCCAGTGGCGCATGCGCGTCCACCGCCGCCTCCCGCGCGTCCCTCTAGCAGGGCGCGCTCCCGCGCCGGCCATTTGTGAATAGCCGGCGCGGGTGCGCTCCCTGTAAGAGGGACGTGCGGGAGGCGGCGGCGGACGCGCTCTGCTTGTCCGGCGCTGCCTCTCTCTTGTCTGCCGGCGGAGATTGGCTGCAGCGGTCATGTGGGAGCGGGGAGAGGTGAGTTTTCGGGGGTTTCACACAGCGGGGCACCCCCGATCGGGGTGCCCCACCGAAGTGGACCAAAACCCAGGATAGTCAAAATCCTGGGTGTTGGTCCACTTTAAGCCGGGCTCTGGCGTCTCAGCCATTCAGAGAGCAGAGTTCTGAGCTCGTGACACAGGGGGCAGCAGAGAGCAACAACGTCACCAGCTTCTAAGCAAAAGGGAAAGAAACTTTTTTTTTTACTGAAAAGTAACAGTTGCTGTGCTGAGCTCTGCAGCCGCCGTTATACAGAGCTCATCAGCAGCGCCATTCCCTAGAAACGACCCTGTGTCCCTGCTCCAGCATGGAGGCAGAAGCCAGGGCACATAAGGCAGTAACCAGCATCTTCTATTGGCATCTGACTCTCCCCTGAGCCAAGACCTGGGCTGGACCAGGTGAGTAAGTCGAAATGGGGAGAAGTAGGAGCAGGTATGTGTGGGCCAAATGAGCAGGCTTCCCACGCTTTAAAGCAGACCAAAACCCATGATTTTTACTCTCCCGAACTGGGATGCCCCACTGTCTTAAACTGGACCTTCAGCATCATTTAATGAAAAGCCTAAACCCTTAACTATTCCCCAGCATCTAAAATTAATATATTTTAAGTTTTTAGTCGCTTACTTATTATTCTTTCCCCCCACCGGGCTGCAACTCTGTTCAGGACTTTAGGATACGGGTGCTGCTATCTTGACTCGAAAGCACCACACGTACTGAGGAGAGGAGAGTGGGATAAAGTGCAGGGGGTGGGGTTATAGCTGTGCTTTGCACAGACAGAGCAGAAATGGGGCCAAAGAAAGGACAGCAATCCCAGAATGCAGAGTGACATAGTCAGAAGACACTTCCTGTTTGCAGGCTGCCTGATGCTCCATGAACCACCATCTTGGATGTTTAAAGGCTCATAACATGCATTAGATGGAGGTAGGATGATTTTTAATGTGACCAATCTGTATGTACAGGGTGTAGGAAACATATAAGATATGCTCCTATTCAGGGTGAAGGTCCACTTTAAACCCTGCAGATCACCCAGAACGCACATCTTTCCAGTCCTACGGCGCATACGGGCTCTTGTCCAATCAGAGCCGTTTGCCATGCATATGCTCAGCAATTGGCTCTGTTTACATGCAGGGCTTCAGTGATTGGAAATGCAGCCTGTATCCCCAGCAGCGAGTGTGAGCTCCTGCCCCCAACCTGAATGGCTCAGTGTGGGAGCATGCACAGCTGCATGGATGCCGGGGTTGCAACTTGTGCTCACAGAGAGGGACCAGCAGAATTGTAAGGATTTTGCATGCCAATGCGGGGGGTTAACACAGTGGGTCATCTCGAATCAGAATGCCCCCTTAGTCGTCATGGGCAGTTATTGGTCCACTTTAAACTGCCCTTTTAGAGCCTTACTCAAAATCATTAGGCTGCTGTGACTTTTCCAGAGAAAGGCGGAGCATTTATGCAAGTTTACTGGGAAGGGGGCTTATTAAAAAAAAATGTTAAGTAGTATGGAAATAAGATAGAGCTGAGTGGTTCAGGAGCGGGATAGAGCTGAGTGGTTCAGGAGCGGGATACAGCTAGATGATAGAGGAGCGGGATAGAGCTGGGTGGTACGGGAGCGGGATAGAGCTGGGTGGTACGGGAGCGGGATAGAGCTGGATGGTACGGGAGCTGGGTGATAGAGGAGGGGGATAGAGCTGGGTGATACAGGTGCGGGATAGAGCTGGATGGTACAGGAGGGGGATAGAGCTGGGTGGTACAGGAGCGGGATAGAGCTGGATGGTACGGGAGCGGGATAGAGCTGGATGGTACGGGAGCTGAGTGATAGAGGAGGGGGATAGAGCTGGGTGGTACGGGAGCGGTATAGAGCTGGATGGTACGGGAGCGGGATAGAGCTGGATGGTACGGGAGCGGGATAGAGCTGGATGGTACGGGAGCGGGATAGAGCTGGATGGTACGGGAGCGGGATAGAGCTGGATGGGAGGGGAGCGGGATAGAGCTGGATGGGAGGGGAGCGGGATAGAGCTGGATGGTACGGGAGCGGGATAGAGCTGGGTGGTAAGGGAGCGGGATAGAGCTGGGTGGTACGGGAGCGGGATAGAGCTGGGTGGTACGGGAGCGGGATAGAGCTGGATGGTACGGGAGCGGGATAGAGCTGGCTGGTACGGGAGCGGGATAGAGCTGGATGGTACGGGAGCGGGATAGAGCTGGGTGGTACGGGAGCGGGATAGAGCTGGGTGGTACGGGAGCGGGATAGAGCTGGGTGGTACGGGAGCGGGATAGAGCTGGGTGGTACGGGAGCGGGATAGAGCTGGATGGTATGGGAGCGGGATAGAGCTGGGTGGTAAGGGAGCGGGATAGAGCTGGGTGGTACGGGAGCGGGATAGAGCTGGGTGGTACGGGAGCGGGATAGAGCTGGCTGGTACGGGAGCGGGATAGAGCTGGCTGGTACGGGAGCGGGATAGAGCTGGATGGTACGGGAGCGGGATAGAGCTGGGTGGTACGGGAGCGGGATAGAGCTGGGTGGTACGGGAGCGGGATAGAGCTGGGTGGTACGGGAGCGGGATAGAGCTGGGTGGTACGGGAGCGGGATAGAGCTGGGTGGTACGGGAGCGGGATAGATCTGGGTGGTACAGGAGCGGGATAGAGCTGGGTGATAGAGGAGCAAGATAGAGCTGGATGATACAGGAGCAAGATAGGGCTGGGTGATACAGGAGCAAGATAGGGCTGGGTGATACAGGAGCAAGATAGAGCTGGATGGTACAGGAGCGGGATAGAGCTGGATGGCACAGGAGCGGGATAGAGTTGGGCGGTACAGGAGCGGGATAGAGCTGAGTGGTACAGGAGCTTGATAAATTTGGGTGGTACCGGAGCTGGATACAGCTGGGTGGTACGGGAGCGGGATAGAGCTGGATGTACGGGAGCAGGATACTGTATAGCTGGGTGGTACGGGGGTGGGATACAGCTGGGTGGTACTGGAGTGGGATGGAGCTGGGTGGTTCGGGAGCAGTATTAAGCTGGGTGGGATAGAGCTGGGGTGTATGGGAGCAGGATACTGTTATAGCTGAGCAGGATACTGTACAGGAGCAGGATAAAGCTGGGTGGTATGGGAGCTGGATACAGCTTGGTGGTATGGAAGCTGGATGTTACAGAAATGGGATAGAGCTGGGGTGTACGGGGGCAGGATACTGTATAACTAGGTGATACAGGAGTGGGATAGAGCTGGGTGGTATGGGAATTGGATAGAGCTGGGTGGTAAAAGTACATTGTTACTTATTCTAAGTATACAGCACGTCCTGTTCCAGAATAATCCTTACTCATGGGTAATACATGCTCTAGATGGCGCTGGACTGCAGAGACAGAAAAGTGGCTCCTCCCGGCCCCATATATACCAGGGACCTCCCACAAATTCCCCAGTTCTTCTCTGCAGTCTGGGCTGCGATGACTAGAAGATGGCTCTCTCTACTCGCAGGTGAGCGGGGCTTATTAGCTTGCGGCCCTGTAGGACTATTCCCACCCGTTCCTTTTCACTGCCTCCCAGCTTAGGCTGCGCTGGTCGGGTGATGGTAGGCAGCACCGCTGTCAGGTGCTAAGGAGCACTGCTCCTACCGCAGTCCCCCACCAAAGGGTAGGCGGTACAGGCCCGTGCTGAGCCTTATGGGATGTCCCTCCCGCGGCCGTTGCCCTTCGCCTCCTGTCCCCTCAGTTAGGCTCCTCTTGCGTTTCCCGCTCTCCCTGGATAGATCTCCCTGGATAGATTTACTATGTATATGGTTTTTATTATCGCCACCGCCGCCACGCGCTTGTACTTCGCTCCGTGGATGGCGACGACATTGCCTCAGGCACTGCTGCGCCGTCATTGGCTGGCCTGGTCACGTGGGCACGTTTTCGTGCTCTTCGGGGGGGCGGGCCTTGCGGATGACGTTTTCTGCATCACTTCTCCATGGGCCGCCCCTCGAGGTATATGCGGGCGCCATTTTGGAGCTCCTGTGCTGCGTGTCTGGCGTCTCCCTATCGCGGTCCGTAAGTGCCCCTGTGGGCTGGCTTTTCTTGTATTTCATTGTATTATGCTTATGGGTTCTTTGCTTTATGTCTTACAGGCGGGTCAAACTTTTTTGTGGTTTCTCCCGGTCCTATTCCCTCTATTTAGAGTTAACTCCTTATTGGAGGGCTATTATATTGTAAATCTCCCACTTCCCTAGCGGGCTATTGGGGCATCCCGGGTAGCCTTATTGGCGTCAATCCCAATTTGCCCATTGTGCCACAATAATCACCATATAGAGGCTTCTCAGGATAATGTGCTTGGGGTTCCTTCGGGACAAGCCCGGCTGTGTATGGCGTGTGGGGTATCCCCTATAAGTGACGATGTCAGGGTGTGTGTACCCTGCGGCCAGCAGATGCTTGCGCTGCAGTCTGGGTTACCGGCGACTGGGCCTGCGCCCCCTCTGGCTTCGCCTACCCCCCCACGCTTACATCTGACTCCTAGTGAGGTGCATACCAGTGGGGAGTCTCAACCTGATTTGGCTGTACGGGTGGCCAGCATTGAGAGACATATTGCTGGGTCTGACCTGCGTAAGGCTTCTGCTAAGAAGCGTCATTTATCACCTGGTGTTACTCTTTTTCCTATGGAGGCTGAGGAGTTTTTGGGCGTTATCGGTTATACCCCCCTGGAAGAGGGGGAATTATTTTCTGATTCAGAATCATCTGAGGAACAATCTAGGGTGTATGGTGCCGATTCTGGGTCTGACCCATGGGCTTCAGATGATACTGACAGGCTTTTGGCTCACATTTTTGATGTGCTCTGTATCTCTCTTCCTGCCGTGACTCCGCGGCAGCAGGGGGAGCTGTTTCATACTGTTAAACCATGCTTGGAGTTTCCTCAACAAACTCACTTTAATAATCTGGTGCTCAAAGAGTGGGAACGGCCTAGCCGGCTTCCCGGGGTACCAAAGAGTTGGGATAAGAGGTATCCCTTTCCCGCAGAGATGCTTAAACGTTGGTCATGTCCTCCCGAGGTGGATGCACCAGTTCTGGGGTTGTCCAACACATCCGTCATGTATTCCCCTGACTCTACTACCCTGAGGGATGGGGAGGACAGGCGCATAGATCAGCTGGCTTGCCATGCCTTTGCCTGTGTGGGGACCGTGCTGCGTCCGGTCTGTGCCATTATGGCTGTTGCTATTAAAAGCCCACTCAGGAGTCTCTTAGATGGGGCCCCTGATGATGCTGGTAGTGAAGAGTATAGAGCTCCTCTTCGTTGTGAGGAATTTGTTGCATATGTTCTGCCCTGGATGATACCATTAGTATGTGTGGCAGGGGTTCTGCCGCTCGGTCTGGCTGCTCCAGTGGGCAGCTGACAATGCTGCTAAGAAGGCTCTCACTGGTTTTCCCTTCAAGGGGCTGCGCCTCTTTGGTGAACGTTTGGACTTGTTTGCTAAACGAGGCTAATTACCTCAGCGTAGGAGGCAGCCCCGTTCCTTTCGGGGTACAGGTGCCTTTCTTCCCTCCTTCCGGGGTTCCAGAATTGGACAGGGAGCTTCCTTTGCTGGAGCCCGCAGAGATTTTTGGGGCAGGGACAGAGGACGTGGCCGCCCTGCTCCCTCCTGGGGTCTCAAGCCTAAGTCCTCCCCCAAGCCCCCTCAGGCATGAAGGGACGCCCTCACCCATCCGGGTGGGGGGACGGCTTCGGCTCTTTGCTCACGTCTGAAGGCGTCATGTCTCAGACCGGTGGATTCAGGAGGTAATGTCCTCCGGTTACAAGATAGAGTTTGCAGCCTGGCCGCCCCCAAGATTTATCAAATCCCGGATGGTTCAAAACCCCCTGTCTGCTCAGGGTCTGTCCCTTGCTGTCCAAGGTCTTCTGGAATTGGGAGTCATCTGCCGGGTGCCCTTGTGGGAAAGGGGCAAAGGCTACTATTCCAATCCGATTCAGGCACTTTCGCATGTAGACTCTGCGCTCAGCTGTGAATTCTCTACGCCCAGGGGACTTCATGACCTCTGTAGACATCAAGGATGCTTACCTTCACATACCAATCTTTCCAAGTCATCAGAGATTCCTCAGGTTCGCTCTGGAGGATCAGCACTACCAATTTGTGGCCTTGTCCTTCAGTCTCACCTCGGCTCCCAGGGTATTCACCAAGGTGCTGGCAGGAGTGATGGCTCTGCTGCGATCTCAGGGCATCCACAGTCTTCCCTACTTGGACAATGTGCTTATCGCTTCTCAGTCCTTCCAACAGGCAGAGCTGGATACCCAGCGGGTGGTGTCCACACTGGAGTCATTCGGCTGGGTGATCAACCACCCCAAATCTTCCCTGTCTCCTTCCATGGTGAAGTCTGGGCATGATTCTGGATTCATCTCAGGTCAAGATCTTTCTTCCTCAGCAGAAGGTGGAGAGTCTTCAAGAGCTAGCACAGCGCCTTCTGAAAGGTCATGTTTCTGCCTTAGCCATTTTCTTCCAAATATCTTTTGCTCAGCATCCCCTGGTCAAGACCTTCTTCCAGAGGGTTACTCACGTGCGTCCCCCACGTAAGCCAATGTTACCAGTCTGGGACTTGAACTTGATCTTATCTGCCCTGCAGGGGTCTCCCTTTGAGCCCTTGCAGGGGCCCTTTGTACATTCTTACTCTTAAGGTAGTCTTTTTGGTGGCTATTACTTCTGTTAGGCGTGTTTCTGAGTTGGCTGCGCTTTCCATCAAGCCCCCTTACTTTGAGAGACACCAGGACAAGGTGGGGTTTCATTTTAAGCCAGATTTTCTGCATTTCATCTCAATCAGGACATTGTTTTGCCTTCTCTGTGTCCTAATCCTAGTAACTTTAAGGAGAGGGTTTTACACTCCTTGGATGTGGTCAGGACTCTGAAGTTCTATTTGGTGGCTACTGAATCCTTCAGGGAGACTGATGCTCTTTTTGTGCTCCCGTCTGCACCTAAGAAGGGTCTGGCTCCAGCTAAGTCCACTATCAGCAAGTGGATCCGTCAGGCTGTGATACAAGCCTACTCTCCTAAGGGGAAGGAGCCTCCCTTCCGCCTTACTGCTCATTCTACTCATGCTATTGGTGCCTCTTGGGCTTTTCAGCACCAAGCTTCTGTTGAACAAGTTTGCAAGGCCACCACTTGGTCTTCTGTTCATACTTTTTCTAAGTTTTACAAGGTTGATGTTAAGGCCTCAGCTGATGCTGCCTTTGTTCTGCAGGTGGCAGTGATTTAAACTATCTGCTGTTGCTTTTGGGTATCCCACCCTACCTCACGGACACTGCTATTGGATGTCCCATGAGTAAGGATTATTCTGGAACAGGACGTGCTGTATAATTAGAATAATACAATTCTGTGATTACTCACCTGTAGAACTGGTATTATACGTATACAGCACGTCCTGTTCCACCCCGCCCTTGTTATCATTATTTTTAGTTACCTCTTTATGGTGATTGTTCTTATGTTCAATATTGATAAGGGTTATAGTTCTCCCAGCTTCATTTTTACTGCTTTTCAATACTGGGGAATTTGTGGGAGGTCCCTGGTATATATGGGGCCGGGAGGAGCCACTTTTCTGTCTCTGCAGTCCAGCACCATCTAGTGGATGTATTACCCATGAGTAAGGATTATTCTGGAACAGGACGTGCTGTATACGTATAATACCCATTCTACAGGTGAGTAGTCACAGAATTGTTGTTTAACTATTGACTACATTCATTTTGTCTTATGCATTTAATCATTGTTTTTAAATGTAAAAAAATGCCTTTACATGAGTAATATAGGATTATTTATTAATTTATAATGACCGAACTCTCGTCCAATCAGTGCCGTATTCCTTGCATATTAATGCCCGGCAGTAGGGAACGGAGAGGACTTATCACTAGTTTCCCTTTAGACAGTGGCGCGGTCCCGTCCCTAGTCTATGTGAATTGCTGGGTGGCAGAGAGCGCCACAGCTAAAGGGAAGCCGGGGATGCAGCCACCAATGTTTACCATGCCATGTGAGTCACCGGGAAAGGTGCGATTATTGGTGATCCCATGAGTTTCACACAGGTCCGGGGGAAGGCCAGTGGCCAGCCCTGGAGTCTTTTAGACTTCGCTCGGTGCCCAGGGTTTTGGTCTGCTTTGAAGTGTGAAAGTGTGGTAAAAACAATACACCTTGCTCTGCAGACATTTTCTCCCAGCTTACTTCTTTCCTCCTCTTCATCTTTTTCAGCACATGCTCCTCTGAAGCTGCTCCGGGGTTTTATCTGACCGTGCTGATCTGAAAGGATTTAGCATTGCAGGTCCATGCACACTTCTTCCTCCAATCAGTGCGGGAGTTGCAGTCTGATCAGGCTATGTGTGTAGCCAAGCCGGCTGGGGGAGGTGGAAGAAAATAGAAGATTTGCAGTGGTAGAAGACTCGGGGGAGGAAGACAACTGCTTCCAGGGGTTTAAGGTGAGTAGCTTTTTCTTTATTGGCCACACCTAGACTTCTAACTATATATCATGCTATTCTGTATGGATGAGTGTATGGATGAATGATTTCTTTTTTTAACTACAATACAGTTCTTTATTTTTTCCCTCTGTATTCCTGTATGTCATCGTGTCCTGACGCTCCTAGGTGAGTATTTGTTTAACACAAACATATGCTCGCCATTATTGTGAGGAGAAGATGGAAAAGCTGAGCGCTGCTCCGCTGTGACCTCATCCTCTGATGTCGGCATTCTTTCTACACGGAATAGCGTCAGTAGACAGCTTCAGTCTCCACCTTTATTGAGATGAATAAATGACTTCATTATGTTACTAGATTCATTTTCTAAATATATCTAAATATATCCTCTAATTAGCATGACTCTAATGACTACCCACTTAATGTTTTCTGCCTGGAAAATGGGGCATGGAAGCCGCCGGGCTCCAGTAAATATCATAGCACTGCAATGTGGGAAGATTCTCTTCTCAATCCTGATCCAACATTCACTAAAATTTGGAAGATCACCAATGGTAGTGGGGATTATCCCTATAGCCCCGGCCTTCACCTCATGTTTATACAACATTACATTCTGGCAAGGGAGTAAAGCTTAATACCAGAGGAGAATCATCAGCATCCTTGTAGCAGAGCTTTCCTTGTATCACTGATGGTTCATCAGAGTGAATCGTTGATAGTACATTGGACTGTGTCACTGATGCTATAACTATGCTATGGGCCTGTATAACTGACTGTACATGGGCCTATTTTCTTGGTATCCAGCACGGGTTGCTTCATCTTCAATTCTTCACATTTGGGTAATCCGCCATCAGGTGGCGCAGTCGACTGCAGAAAGACTTGTGGCTCCTCCCGGCCCATAAAAGGCAGGACATTACCCACAATACCCAGTGTTTCTCTGCAGTCCTGGCTGCGAAGACAGAAGATGACTCTCTCTGGATTATCGCAGTTCAGCGGGGCATCCCAAGCCCATCTGCCCTGCAGGCCTATTCCCACCTGTTTCAGACCCATTCTGCCTCCCAGCCCCAGCTGAAGGTAGGGGAGCACCTGGGGTCGGGTGCTCACAGAGTTAAGCTCTGGGCCGCAGACCCTGGACCCAAAGGGTAGACGGCCATAGGATATGGTGAGCCTCCTGGGGGGGGGGGAGAAACCACCCGAGGACCCTTTGTTTGCCTGGTTTATTATGTGCTGTTGATTGTGTACCCAGTCCGTGTGCTGGCCTGCACCCGGTCCGTGAGTCCCTCCTCCTGTTGACTATACATTTTTTCTTGTGCAAGCGCTGTGGGATGCTCAACTTCTGTCCCTTTTGTGTCTTCCAGGCAGGTCCCTCATTACTTGTGGTTTCTCCCGGTCCCTCCACACCCCCCCTCCCCCCCCTGTCCACTTTATACTGGCTGTGGGGCATCCCGGGTCTGGGACATCAGCGCCTGTTGCCTTGGCTCACTGTTTGCGGAATCACCATATGGAGGCCTCTGGGGATAGCGAGCTTGGGGGCCCCTCGGGGCGGGCTCCGCTGTGTCTTGTCTGTGGTATATCCCCTTTGAGCGGCCGCAGCGCGGTTTGTGTCCCCTGTGCCCAGAGCGTTATTGCGGAACAGGATGGGCCTAGCGTCCCACTTCCCAGTCCCATTCTACCTGCGGCTTCGCCAACACCCCCACGTATACACTTAGCCCCCAGTGGGGGGGAGGTCAGCCGGGGGTCCCATTCAGACCTGGCATTACGCGTGGCCAGTCTTGAACGGCATTTGGCATGCCCGGCAGTCGGTAAGGCTTCCAGTAAGAAGCGGCATTTGGAACCGACTTACTCTCTCTTTGCTGATGATGATGATGCCTATGAGGCTCCTTACGGCCATAACTCCATGGAGGAGGGTGAGTTATTCCATGATTCCGACTCCTCCAGGGACTGCCCGGGCGACTTTGACAGTGATCTTGAGGACATTTGGCTCCCCGATGATACGGATAGATTGTTGTCCGCGTTTTTTGAGACCTTACACATTGTTCCCCCTAAGGAGGCTAAAAAGAAGCAGGGGGAGCTTTTCCATCCTGACAGACAGCTCCTGGTGTTCCCGGAGCAGGGAGGTTTCTCCAAAATGGTGTTTATGGAATGGGAAAGGCCTAATACACTACCCTCGGTACCTAAGCGGCTGGACAGACAGTACCCCTTTTCGGGGGAATTGGTCCGTCTTGTCCCCCGGAGGTGGACGCTCCTGTCCTGTGGCTCTCAAATACTTCTATTTTGCTGTCTCCAGACACTACTACCTTACGTGATAATGATGATCGGCGCATGGACCAGCTTGCTTGCCATGCCGGTAGGACTTCGGCTCTGCTGGTTGCTCTTCGTCGGTCTATTTGGCTGCGGCAGTGGGCGGCCGATGCTGCTGCCAAGAAGTCTCTCACCGGACTCCCTTTCTTGGGACTCCGTCTCTTTGGGGAGCGTCTTGATCTCTTGGCCAAGGATGGCCGGCTCCCTCAGCGCCGGAAGCATTCACAGCCCTTTGGGGGGTCTTCTTCCTTTCGTCCCTTCCGAGGGGGACACGGCTCTTTCTTTCCTGGCGGTCGCAGGGAATCCTGGGGACGAGGTAGGGCCCGCGGTCGTCCCGGTCTCTACTGGGGATCCAAGCCTAAGCCCCCCACCAAGATCCCTCAGGCATGAGCAGGCACCCTCACCCATCTGGGTGGGGGGATGGCTTCTGCTCTTTGCTCACGTCTGGAGACAACACGTCTTGGACCGGTGGATTCAGGAGGTGGTGTCCTCTGGCTACAAGATAGAGCTGGCAGCTTGGCCGCCCCCATGATTTCTTTGGTCCCAAATTTCCCAAAACCCCGTGACGGCACAGGGCCTGAGGTTGGCTGTCCAGCGACTTCTGTCATCCGGAATGATTTGTCCTGTGCCTCTTCAGGAGCAGGGTCGGGGGTTCTACCCCAATCTTTTCACGGTGCCCAAGAAGGACGGCTCTCTGAGACCCATCCTGGACCTGAAGGGTCTCAACAGATTTGTCAGGTTCAACCACTTCCGCATGGAGACCTTACGGTCAGTGGTGAGTTCCCTCCGGCCCGGCGATTTCATGACCACGGTGGACATCAAGGACTCAGAAGGTTTTGTCCACCCTCGAGGCTTTTGGTTGGGTGATCAATTATCCCAAGTCTTCAATCACTCCGTCATTGGTGAGGTCCTTCCTGGGCATGACGTTGGATACGTCTCAGGTCAAGGTGTTCCTTCCTCAGCAGAAGGTGGAGGGTCTTCAGATGCAGGCGCGGGCCTTGTTGTCGTGTCCACATCCCTCCATCCGTCTGGGGATGCAGTTGGTGGGCCTCATGGTGTCTTGCTTCGAGGCTGTTCCCTTTGCTCAGTTCCACATGAGGCCTCTTCAGTTGAATCTTTTGACCATTTGGGATCGGTCACAGGAGTCCCTGGAGCAGGAATTTGCTCTGTCCACTCTGGCCAGACAGTCCCTCTCGTGGTGGTTGGACTCGAGAAACCTTCTAGTGGGCAGGTCCTTCCTCCCTCCGTGCTGGGAGATTGTCAACACGGACGCCAGCCTGACTGGTTGGGGAGGGTTCTGGCAATCTCTGAAGTTCCAGGGCCAGTGGGGTCCTCAGGAGGCCCACGTGCCTATCAATCTTCTGGAGCTGAGAGCGATCAGGTTGGTCCTCTCTCATTTGACTCTCCACCTTCGGGGTCGTGCGGTCCAGGTCCGCTCGGACAATCAGACAGCGGTCACCTACATCAGTCATCAGGACGGGACTCGGAGCAAACGAGCCCTCAAGGAGGTGTCACTGATACTGTCTTGGGCAGAGGAGAATGTTCCCTGCATCTCAGCGGTTTACATCCCGGGGGTGGAGAACCAGGAGGCGGACTCCCTGAGCAGGGGGACGTCTCGTCTGGGGGAATGGTCTCTCAGCAACAAGATCTTTCACGCCCTGTGTCGCCGCTGGGGTCAGCCGGACGTGGACCTGTTTGCGTCCCGTCACAATCACAAGCTTCCACAGTTCGTCTCCCTGTCAGGAGATCCTCTAGCCTTCGCCACGGACACGCTAGCAATTCCTTGGACAGAGTTTCAACTTCTCTATGCATTTCCTCCCTTTCCTCTGCTGGGTCGTGTGCTGCGCAAGATAGCCCAGGAGGTGGTACCTACCATTCTGGTGGCTCCCCACTGGCCGAGAAGAGTATGGTTCACCGAGGCTGTCCAGATGGTGGTGGATCACTTCGTCATGCCCGAAGATCCAGGGCTCCTCACTCAGGGACAGCTACGCCATCCCAATTTACAAACGCTGGCTTTGACAGCTTGGCTGCTGAAACCTCCATCCTGATGGATAAGGGGTTGCCGGCCTCGGTTGTCAGGACCATGATTCAGGCTCGGAAGAAATCTTCTTTGATTTATTACAGGGTCTGGCACGCTTACATTGCCTGGTGTGAGTCTAAGTCGCTTCCTTGTTGCACCTTTTTCATTTCCAGGATTTTGGAGTTTCTACAACATGGTCTAGAGTCGGGTTTACAATTGAGTACCCTCAAAGGACAGGTTTCGGCCTTGGCAATTTTTTTCCAAAGATCTTTCGCCAATCATGGACTTATCAAGACTTTTTTTCAGGGAGTCACCCATGTTCGTCTGCCGCGTAAGCCTTTGTTACCGGTGTGGGATTTGAACTTGGTGCTTTCTGCTCTCCAGGGTCCTCCCTTTGAGCCCTTGTGCGATGCGCCTCTGTCCATTCTGACTCTGAAGGTGGTCTTTTTGGTAGCTATCACCTCGGCGCGTCGCGTCTTGGAGCTGGCAGCGCTTTCTATGAAGCCTCCGTACTTTGAGCGACATCAGGATCTCTCTGCCGGACCTAGGAAGGGCTTGCCTCCGGCCAAATCCACTATCAGCAAGTGGATCAGACAGGCGGTGGTGCAAGCGTATTCTGCCAAGGGGAAGGAACCCCCTTTCCGTGTTACAGCTCACTCCACTAGAGCTATTGGTGCTTCTTGGGCTTTTCAGCACCAGTCTTCAGTTGAACAGGTTTGTAAGGCCGCTACTTGGTCTTCAGTTCATAATTTTTTACAAAGGTTGACATTAGGGCCTCAGCTGATGCTGTTTTTGGTCGCAAAGTGCTTCAGGTGGTAGTGGTCTGAACTATCTGCTGTTGCTCACTGGGGATCCCACCCTTCTTCTTGGACACTGCTTTTGGATGTCCCAAATGGGAAGAATTGAAGATGAAGCAACCCGTTCCGGATACCAAGAAAAATACAATTCTGTACTCACCTGTAGAATTGTTTTTATGGGTATCCAGCACGAGTTGCTTCATCCCACCCTTGGTTTTTGTTATCCTCTTTTGCCTTTTTATGGTGTGGGGCTGTGTTTAATTAACATGGTTTTTGCCTCCCGGCTTCTTTCATTACTGCTTTTCAACACTGGGTATTGTGGGTAACTTCCTGCCTTTTATCGACCGGGAGGAGCCACAAGTCTTTCTGCAGTCGACTGCGCCACCTGGCGGCGGATTACCCAAATGTGGAGAATTGAAGATGAAGCAACCCGTGCTGGATACCCATAAAAACAATTCTACAGGTGAGTAATCACAGAATTGTATTACTGATCGTACAAAAGATTGTATTACTGATGGAGCATGAGAGTGTATCATTTATGTATCATGGCTTGTATTACTGATGGTACTTGCAACTGTATAACTGACGGCATTAGCAACTGTAGTACTGAGGGCATCTTGTATAATTTATGGTTGCATCACTGATGGTACCAGGAGTGGTATCACTGAAGATATATGGGACTGTATCACTGATGGTACATGTGTCGGTATCTCTGATAGTACTTGGGACTGACACTGTTGGGAGGGGCATGGGGAGTGCGCTGTCAGCTAAGGAGCCGACAGTGCTGCAGCTAGACCACCTGTGGCAGTCAGGTAAGTACTGTTATTTGTTTGTTTGTTGTTTTAACAGGGCTGGATTTTTCTCATAATGTCACCTCCCAGCATCTCCAGCTAAACTAACCTGGTCTGAGTCAGATCTCTAGGAGACAAAGGACTGGAACAGTCTGGCTTCTCCAATTTAGGGACTGGCTACTGCAGTGTGTACAATTTATTCCTTCACTACAAGCATGTACATTTCTAGGGTAATTCTGCCCCCCTCCAGCTTGCTACCCTACGTGCCCTTGCATGCCTGGTGGCAAATACAATACAGGCCTGGCTGATGGTACATGGGACTGATGGCACCTATACTGATGACTATATGACTGATGGTACATGGGACCGTATCTCTTATGACACCAGCAAAAAGCAGGCTAGGCCAAGGGAAAGATTTTTTTTCTATTTGTTTGTCCTAATAACAATCTCACATGTATGATGAAGCTGCATTTCCTGTTTAACAGTCGTGACTATGCTTAGTTCTCTACAGCGATTAGAATGTGCCATTTTCCTGGCAGGCTTGTGAGGTCTTCATTGAGTCTGTGCGAACGTGTCGCAGTGGATACTTCAAGAGCTTAAAAAACAAATGACTCCATTTAGTGTACCCAACGTGCTAATTCTCCTCCTGCTACACAACATCAGATGAAGACCGTCTGCGGATGTGTCGATGCTTTGCGCCGTCATGCTATTTGTACACTGATACTAAATAAACTTCACGCACGTGTAACCACACTGGCAGATAAAACATGAACATGACATGAACGCACTGATATCTCGCACCCAAGCGCTAAATAATCAGATGCAGACACACACTAATTGCAGGCTTGGAGGACTTTTATACGAGCTGGTAAATCCAGTGTTGACAATTTGCCAATGCTGCAGAGCACTGCGCAGGAACAGGAGACGGCGTGACATTGCACTGATGTGCATCCACCTTAACTCACCATCCATCCGCTCACTGAGAGATATAGGGCAACAGAATGTTATTATTGTCCTTCATCTGAAAGCATTGGCCGTCTGCCTGTCACGGCTTCTGCATCTCCCCTTATACCCTATTAAACCAGAGGATGCAGGAACATTTGAAGCCTTCCCAGCCAGACCCAATCCTGTGGGTGAAACACCCATGGTCCGGTGCCCACCAAGTTCAGCACACCTGGACCCGGGATAGGTGCCAGGACAGCAGTTGAGGTGATGCCCCTTTACCCCTTGCAGGACAAAAATCACCAAAATACAAACTACCACCTGATACACCATTATCAGCGCCCTCCGCAATATGGCTGGCTAAGGAAGCATCATACCGAGCTAGCATCAGTTCCTCACATACCTCACATTCACCGGTTCCGGGGTTCCTGACTCTGCCACTGCAGTGGTCTGGGTTGAACATGTAGCCGGTGAGTCCTCCATTGGGGTCTCCACCACATAATCAGCCTCCTCCTCCATGGACTGGCCTGAGCGCTGCATGGTCTTAAAGCGCTGCTCATTCTTGCATTTCTCTTGAATACACCACTGCTTTCCTTTATTGACTCTCCTATTGCTTCACCTGCCACCTACGCCTCCAAATTTGCCAATTCCGAATTGGCAGTGCGGCAATCTGATACTTTCACCCTGTCGACATCCTCATGCTTCTATTTTAAGGCCAACTTAAAACGTAACCAACAGCCTGACACAGTTGGAAACGATAGGTAGTGACCAGTTTGGAGCTTCCTCTCCCAGCATATCAGCCATGCTGCTGCCTAGATTCAAATGACATAACTGACAATGCACAGTAACAGGAAACCCAGCAGCAATTCCTGTTTGCAGGTGGCCTGCAAATACATGAGCCGCCATTTTATTTCTAATATTTAATACAGCAGGAGTTAAAAAGGGTAAATTAATTTTTATGTACAGCAATCTAAATTGCATATGCGCACTGTTTGTTGTGTAAAGTTGCTCCTTAGCCACAGCAATAAGATTATTGCTTCAAAAAGACAATAAATTCTCACTGGGCTGGGGCACAGTTGTGGAAATAGTGCTGCTGGTAGATGGAGTCCTGGGATTCAGTGGTTTGATATTCTTCCGGGGGTACTGGCACGACTCTCCACCAGAATCGTCCATCCTGTCTGGGGAGGCTCTGCCAGGAAGGCTCCAGGCTTCACAGGCCTCACTTCACGGGTCTTGGGTAGTCAGCTGCGGGTTATCATGCTCAGCTCTCCAGGCACAGCAGCAGATGACCACACCCTCCTGATTACCCTAATAGATTGTAAGCTCTTTCCCCTTCTGTATCCTCCCTTATACCTAATAGATTGTAAGCTCTTCTCCCTTCTGTATCCTCCCTTATATCCTAATAGATTGTAAGCTCTTCCTCCTTCTGTATCCTCCCTTATACCGTAATAGATTGTAAGCTCTTCCTCCTTCTGTATCCTCCCTTATACCCTAATAGATTGTAAGCTCTTCTCCTTCTGTATACCCCCTTATTCCCTAATAGATTGTAAGCTCTTCTCCTTCTGTATTCTTCCTTATATCCTAATAGATTGTAAGCTCTTCCTCCTTCTGTATCCCCCCTTGCTTCTCAGCATGTAGCCACACCCAGCTTTTCTGGCTGACACGGGTACGCACAGATAGAGGTGAACGTGGATGTGGGCCACGCATGCGACGTGGGATCGATGGAAAGGTATGTTTTGTGGTAATCACTGGGGGTTTCACACATACTCGGTCTGTAGTTGCTCCTCTTGATTGTAAGCTCTTCCCCCTTCTGTATCGCACTTATACCCTAACAGGTTGTAAGCTCTTACACTTCTGTAAACACCTTTTTACCGTAATGGTTTGCAAGCTCTTCTCCCTTCTGTATCCTCCCTTACACCCTAATAGATTGTAAGCTCTTCCCCTTCTGCATTCTCCCTAATACCTTAAAGAGGAACGTCAGAGGCCCCGGAGTCTAAAAGACTCTATGGCCATCCGAGTTCCACTCTTTGGGGCATCCCAAATTAGATCGCCCCGCTGTGTGAAACCCCCGGGTCCCCTGTTTCACTCACCTTCTCCCAGAGGGGTGTCCACGCTTGCTTCCACCAGGCCTTTGTGAATGCTATAAGCTGAGCAGGAGATGTGGCCAGTGGCGCACTCCGCTCCCTTTGGCTCTGCTTAGCTATTTAGGAGGCTTAGCTGCTGACAGAGCCAATGGGAGGCGAGCGAAAGTGAGCACTGATTGGCCTCTCAGCCAATCAGCATGCTCGATTTTGGCGAGCCTGCGCTGTGGGAACGACAGGAAGGTGAGTGAATCAGGCGACCTGAGGGGATACGCACAGCGGGTCATCCCATTTCGGAATGCCCCTCTTAGAGGGTTACCCCTTTGAGAGGAAATTCCTCCTTTATATTGTAATAGATTTTAAGCTCTTCCCCCTTTTTTATCATCACTTATAACCGCTTCCCCTTCTATATCTCTCCCATATACCTTAATAGATTATATGATCTGTAAGATCCAGTTTTCCTGAATTGATTGTGAAGTTTTTCCTCCTTCTGTATCCTCCTTTATACCCTAATAGATTATAAGCTCTTCCTCCTTCTGTATCCTCACCTATATTCTAATAGATTGTAAGCTCTTCCTCCTTCTGTATCCTCCCTTATACCCTAATAGATTGTAAGATCTTCCTCCTTCTGTATCTTCCTTTATACCATAATAAATTCTAAGTTCTTACACCCATCTGGCTCCCCCCGTATACTGAGCCATATCCCCAACCATATTTTTGCTTTTACCCTAAAAAACTGTAAGTTTGTCATCCTTTATATCCATATAGATTGTAAGTTTTTCCCCTTTCTGCATCCTCCTTTATCCCCTATTAGAGCATAAGTCCCCCCCCCCCCATCTTTATCATTCCTCATACCTTAAAGAAACTACTGGGGGTGATGTCAAAAATCATCAATACCCCCAATGTGCTCTTGTGATACAGGTTAGTGGCTTGCCAAGTACAATGGATGGCGCAGCACAACAGCCAAACAGCTTTCATGTTTTACACACTAAAAAGTCCTTCCCTTTCTACACTTTGTAGCTGTTTTCTGAAAAGCCTATCATACCAGTCCTTTGTCTGCAGTATTTTGTTAACCACTGGTCTACAATAATTGTGCCTCTTTAAGTAATTTAGGTAATACCCATACACTGTATCGATTTCCTGCTGCAGCACATTATTGCCCCCTCCCTTTTCTTTAATGCACTGTATGATAATAATAATGAGACACAGACTATTGCCTTTTACAGTATTTGAAGAATTTTATTGAATCTTGTAACAGCCACTTTTAGCATTTCAGCAATGCCCCACAGAAAGTGATACATTATAACAAATCAGTCATATTTTACATAACACATCACTGAGATTTTCTTACAGATTCATGTTTTATAAAGTGATGCTGCAGTCATTGACCTCCTTTTGAATGTGATACCTGGTCGTCATACTACTCCTCCACCTGCTGCACATTAAGCTACTGCAAGTAAGTGTGCTCCTAAATCAGCACACCTGTTACAGGTTAGTGGGTTGCTTAGACCAGTGTGTGGAGGATCTGCATGACAGCCAGGAGGCAAACAAGTCGGCAATGGCATTCCTTTTAGATCTAATCACAGGCTCACTTTATTTTATCAATGTAGTCACTTCTTGTTAGAGGTAAATAGCCTATCAAGCACCTATGCATGTGTGTGCACATTGGAAGGGGACAAGGCTTGAAAAATTGCTTCATTTTTCCTCCTTCCTTTCCCTATGCACTTGTTGATAAAGCACACTATGTTACATGAGCTCCTCATCATTACACCCGCTGTCATGCTGCACACTGACCAACAGAGGGAGCACAATGTGTCATCATGAGCCACTACTGCTTAGTTTGTTGACTGGGCTCCCTCTGTTCAGTGTGTGGATTTACATTTCTATATACTAGAGGGAGCACACTGTGTCGTCATGACCCAATGCTGTGCACTGTGTATTCTGGGTGTGCTCCCTCTGGTTCTCAGTTTGTTTTTTACACCTGCGGTGACAGTGACCACTTAAGGGAGAACACTGTGCCATCATGAGCTTCTCTTGCTTTATATGTAGTAGCAGTGTTCTCTCTTTATTGTTCACTGTGAGATATTACACTCACTGCTATACTGCAAAAGATAGTCAATAGGGTTCACACTTACACAAAGCAGAAGGAAGTGAAATGCAGAAAAGGGTTTGCTAAAATTAAGCAACAAGTCCCTAGTAAACAAGGAGCAATAAAAAGACATAGAAAGGAAAAATGGGAGGGGGGGCATTAAGCAGTAGTGGAATAAGGAGCAAAAACATGGATAACATTGCATATGCTGTTGGCTTATCTGGATAGACAATACTATATGGGCAATGTTTGCCAACTTATACATTATAAATAACATGTTCTGAAGTCTGTCCAGATATCAAATGCCATCTGGTTAACTTTTTTTTCTTGAGCGCCCGCCTCTGAGGAACTCACTTCACATCATCAGTCTATGTTCTCCACAGTCTGAAGTGCTCTCCGATCTGGTTCCTTTTATGAAGCCAGCTGCTCTGATGAGTCCACGTCCATCTTTGTAAAAGGTGGTGTTCCTCTCGGTGGTTACATTCAGTAACAGCTCTGCCCCATTTGACTTAAAAAAATGGCACCTCAACGATCCAGAGGAGCCCATTTCTGAGCATCATCTTTGTATCTCTCGTGTCAGATTGTACCCCATGAAAAAGATGGGTTCTTCTGTATTCCCAGAGGTGAAGACCAAATATAGGGTCTGAGATGCATTTGTAGGCTGCTGTGAAGAACTGTCTACCACTACCCTGGACCACCAATTCGTTATTTCCAACAGGGACTCCTCATTAACGGACACAGTCGTGTACAGTTCAGTGCAGCACTGGCTGGCATCTTCAAAGTAGATCTGAAGAAAGACAATGGTGCCAAGTATGACCAACCACTTCTTGATGGGGTCCGTCTTCTCACGCGGTAGATATTTTCTCACCACCGGTGGGTACAGAACCCTCCTGGGCTTCCTCCTCTTTGGCGACATCTGGATGCTCTTTCTCATTGACCTTGGTCTTTCTGCTTTCTTTGATGAAGCATCAGCTATGCTCACCATCTCAGTGATGGAGCACATTTTGGACTGGAGACACATCATTCACAGGGGAGCAGAACAGGTAGAGGCAACCTTGTGCTCCTCAGTCAGAAAGATCTGTTTTGACAGCCGACACCTCGGCTATAAATACTGTTTCCAAAGGAGTCATAGACAGGGAGGCGTCGCTCTGCTTCATTCTGGTGACTGTCGCATTAGCAAGCGCTCTCTCCATCGAACCGTCAAACTCGGATGATGTTTGTTTATCATGTGTGCATTTTTTTAGCAGGTGCCCTCAGGTGGTTTGAGAGGATAATAACACCCTCCACACAAAGAATGAGGTCTCAGGTTCCTTTTATGTGCATGTCAGATTCCTCCAACATGACTTCAGGTTTCCACCTCTGGCATGTAGGGTGGTCTATCAACACAATAGAAATAGGATGATGTATGTGCATCAAAGGATGTTCCAATAAAAGAAAGAATAGATGCATCAATTGTTCTGGAACATGGATGTTCCATTTGTGCTTAGTTTCCATGATGTGGATAGTTTCATAAAAAAGATAGGGACTACACTAGAGAAACAACTTGTGTTGGGTTGGAGACAACTAGACCTTGAGAATGGCTCTACCATGTTTTGTTTTGGTGGGATTGCATGTGTAATGGGATGTTGAGCTCATCTAATTTATCTATCAAATCTGGCTATATATGTTAGCTTATATTTACCAATCTATCTTCTGTCCCATATATATCTATTTTATCCCCAAATTCTTTCAAACTATCTATCTATCTATCTATCTATCTACCCCATCCATTCTATTTATCTATTTCTCTATTCTACCTTCCTTCCCTTGCTATATATATATATATATATATATATATATATATATATATCCCTCAGTTCCATCTTTCAACACTATCTATCTATCCATTCTAGCTGTCTGTCCATCCATCATCCTTTTCTATCTATCTTTCCTCCATTCTGGCTCTCTACCTGTCTATCCATTCATTCTATCCCTACAATATATCCATGTATCCCTCCATTTTGTCTGTCTGACAGCCTATTGCTCTATTCCTCCATCTAACCCTCTATTCTAGCTATCTCTCCATCCCTGCATTTATCTACCCCTCTTAATTATCTCTACCTCCTCCTGTCTGTCTATTCCTCCATTCATCTATCCCTCCATTATATCCATTTACCACTCTATTCTATCTTTCTCTGCATCCCTGCATTCTGTCTGCACCTCTTATCTATCTATCTATCTATATATACCCCATTCTGTATTCTGTCCCCCTATCTATCTATCTATCTATCTATCTATCTATCTATCTATCTATCTATCCCTTCTATCTATCTTTATATTCAGAGGTGGGATTACAATTTTTAACTGCCAGCTACCCTATATATATTAACTGTCAAGTTAAATGGCCCTCAGTGGAGAGTACGCTGGGGAAGCGCACAGTGGACTTATTTGTGGCTGAAGATGTCTCGCTCTGAAGATGTGGCCGCTCTTTACTGTTCCTTCTCTGTAGCTTCCTTCCTACTGATGAAACTGTATGTCAAACTGGGGTAGGGCAGAGTGATGCCGGAGACATCATTAGCCACAGCCCACTCAGTGCTTCCAAAGCGTACTCTCCACCACACTGAGCAGCATATAAATGCCCCCCTCCAGCAAGGCAGCAAGGGGGGGGCCCATTGTCAGCGCCATATACCTTGCGCCCCCCCACCACTGCAGCATGCTTTCCATGAGAGCGAACCAAGTCACGACCATAGGCCCTGCCAGTTCCCCCGGCCTAGCTTGAATTTTGACTCCCAGTTCACGGAAATCGGTGCGATCCCTTTGGTGAGCCCCAGTAATGATTTCCATTGGTGAGTCCCAAGTATAATTTACTTTGGTGAGCCTCGAAAATTATTTTGGTGTGCCCAAGGTAATTCAGTTTGGGCTGGATAAATATGCTTGCACTTATTTATTTTTATGTCATAGTTGGTGTCTGTTGCTTCTCTTTTTACCTCTGAAATAAAACACCAACTTGAGACACGATGGCAAGGTAATATGGCTTATTGACATCAATCACTTATTTTGAACCAGCAGTCAAGTAAGGCTCCCCAGAGCTCGGTGTGTTCGATTGGTTCTTCACATGGCTGCCCAAATTCAGCACCCTATTCAAGTTAATGTGCAGATTTTATTTTAACCCTCCTTCCTCCCTCAGCCCTAGGGTGGGGGATGCAAAAACAAACTGTAGAATTTTTAAAATCTGAAAAAGGAATGTCCCATGCAGGTAAGTCTCCTGAGCCAGCCTGTGGGAAGAAGCAGCATGAAACCAGTCTAATATGTATCCAAAGCATCGCATGATGAATAAACGCTTCTACATACATTAAAAGAATTGCAACTAGCAGTTGTGACCAGTTCTTCCCTGTAAAAGCAAAATGCTATGTTCAAACCTGACATTTCAGATTTTCTTCCCTCCATTAAAAGAAAGAAACCGTCTTGGCTGGAGTTTGCCAGATGTATGAGTAACCCCTGGTCTTGCTATTCGGGGTATTTATTTGAATGTGTATTACTGGACCTTTTTTTGCAATAGCGCTTTTTTGAGATAAGCAGCATCCGTATTATACATGTATATAAATGCCTGATCTCTTTGTCAATGACCAGAATAGACACATCTCCTTTCCCTTATACTAGAGCTTGAGCTTCAGAGTCTTGAGATATTTCCTGCATTTTTGCTGTGCCTCGCAGTTTATACAACTCTTTGGTAATTACTTTCCCTAAATAACTCCACTCTGTAATGTCTACATTCTTAACTGAAGTTTAAAACTCAGAAACTGAGAGATAAAAGAAACGGGTAGGTTTCGTTCCCTCCAGACAATACTCATTGTGGTCTTGTTACATTTGGTTTTAGTGATATTCCAGGCAGCACTGATCGGGTTAATTAGCACCCTAGACATTGGGTTCCCTTATATGGAGGCTCCACTTGAGTGTGAGTTTTTCTGGCACAATTAAGTGGTTATTGAAGGTCAGCATGCTCATGCTGTGATGACATCCAAAGCTCTAATCATACGTCTTTCCTGCAGCTTCAACTCCTGATGAATTGTATACCAGACAGCCTAAAGGGGACCTGTCATGAGTGGAATACAGGGGTCGCCGATGCTAACAACTAGGCTGTTGAATCGTACTCTGGTTCGGATGCAGTACGGCCAAATTGGGTGAAAAATTTGGTTTTGGGTGCTCCTTAAAGTGGACCAACACCCAGGGGTGATCGGCCCGGAAATCTATAAGATTCCCGGGCCGATCACCTCCCACCCCGAGATCGGGATGTCCCGCGGGGTGAAACCCCCCAGAAACCCCAAAAAGATCTTACCTGATCCGCCGCCGCCTCCCGCGCGCCCCTCCAGACGTGCGCGCGCCCGCGCCGGCCCTCTGTGAATGGCCGGCGGGGGCGCGCGCGTGCCAAGAGTGACGCGCGGGAGGCGGCGGCGGCGGCGGAAGCGGCTTGGACGTTCCTGTCCCCCGTCTGGACGTTGGCGGGGATTGGCTGCGGCGTTCACGTGGGAGCGTTGAGAGGTGAGTTTTTTGGGGTTTCTGGGGGGTTTCACACAGCGGGGCACCCCCGATCGGGGTGCCCCGCCGAAGTGGACCAAAACCCAGGATAGTCAAAATCCTGGGTGTTGGTCCACTTTAAAGAAAAAAAAAATATTGTGATTCAGCAGCTAAATACAACAAATGGATGCTCATATCCTGTCCTTCTCAGCATATTGGTGCTAGTCCGGTGATTAGCAACTACTGCACCATCCGGAGCCAAAAAACTGCGCCATCCGAAGCCAAAACATGGGTTGGTTCTAATGCCACGCCCTCACCGTTCATTGAAATGGAGGGAGGGTGCTGAGGCCTGACACACCCTCTCCATTGTAGTGACTGATGGTAGGATTTGCCTTTCATAATAAATATATTTATTATAAATCTTCTATCTTCAGAATACAATTTATTTTGCCAGGTACATACATTACATACATACTAGGTATTCATTGTGGCACGGTCGCTACAGGATGTATGTGGAGGGGAGAGTTGACGCATATGGAAGGATAAAATGTAGGTTTGCCACCTTTTTTCTACTTTACTAGCCACTGGTATTTTTTTTAACTGGTAATCGTAATTGTGGTAATTGTAAAAGCTTTTCCCATAGTCAATTACCAGCACCAGCAGGCAGCATCCGGCGTGTTTATGAACAATGATAGTGTCAGACGCAAGTTCTTTTTAGGGGTTGAACCCTTTCTTTTTTTGGTTTGGGTTCCTACAAAAAAAATAATAAAGAGTTTCCAAAAGCACAAAAAATAAGGTCCAAACAAATTTAGATATTTTGCCCCAAAACAATAAAAAATATAGTTAATTTATTTAGCAATAATATGTAAAACAAACAAAGGCGTTAAAGAGAACTTATAGGGGAAAACATTGGGCAAAAAAACATTAAGGGTTAAATGGAATCAGAATATCCCCCCCAAAAATGGTGATGGGGAACAGAGAAAACACTCCAAAATGGCAAATAGAGCTTCACAGAAAACACAGAAGCTAGGGAGATCAAATCTCTATGGAGAAACAGTAGAGGAAAAGGGGGAACATGGGGGACCATCGGAAGTGCTTAGCCGGCCAAATGCGCATGAGGCAGGGCCATTTGCGCTTCACAACAGCAGCTTCTCCCGTGCACATAGCCATAAATCATGCGGCTAGGTGCACGTAGAATCATTTGCACTACGTCTGAGCGTTTTTGCGCACCGACCATGAATCGACCTTGATGAAACAAGGCTTCAGATAATGAGATTAATCTTCAATCTAAGCAGGAGCAAACAGAGGAGGGCATATAAATTAAGTAGAATTTAGTTAGAGAAAAATAAAAGATACTACAAAATAGAAAAACAGTTGGTGCATATTCAGAAAAATTAAACTGTTACCCTCAGTAATCTATAAATAGGAATAGATAGCAAAAGGAAAAAAGAGGCAAGTGATATAATTCCAATTTAATGTTGGAAGTTTGTTCTGAGCTGGAGCCCTATGTGAAATTGGACAGAGTCCAATTAAACAAACAGTCCTGAGTCTTAGGTCAGTCCTGAGTCTTAGGCCCCCATTAGAAAAATAAGCTTTAATACAAAACTTAAAGATCTCTAGCGCTGGGCAAAAAAGTCAGAAGCTGTCATAGATCAGTGGAGATCTGTGCCCCCCCCCCCCAACCACTGTGTCTGCGTGGTCCCCTGTTGGCTTGTTGCTATCCCTCATCTGCGTTTTTTGCTTCTGGGGTGCACAGCCACCTCTTCTGTATCTCTTGGGTCTCTTTAGAGTAATAGCATTTTGATTTACTTTCCACCAGGAAAGGTGGGACAACAGAGCCCTCTGGAATCTGCATTCAGGGCTGTAGTGTCTGCACATGAAATAACAGATGAAGCCCATGGCAAGATTCTTTGTCCAAGAAGTGCTATGTTGCCCAAGGAACCCATAGATAAACCAATGGCTCGATCTAAAACATTAGGTGACTCATGGTGTTAACTTTGAATAATTACATATTTTTGACATTCCTTACAGGCACTTGTAGGGTGACATTTCACTGCTGCACGCGGGTCATTTGTCACAGTCTGCCTAGTGATAATGTGTTTTTAGAGATTAAGTGAAATGTGTTAATACGTCCCGTATTTATGCTTTAAGCACTAACAAGCAAGAAAGTGCTTCAGGGGGGAAGGATATACCTCTGAGAAGCAAACCTTTTGTACTTCTCAAGAGAGATAGCCAGATGCTCCCAGTTGAAGTCGCCCAGTTGAGCAGTTTTTGAGTTGAAGTAGATTTTTCTTGGTCAAACCATCTCCGTTGTTGGAATTATGTGAGCCTGCTTGTTCAGTCTTCTTGAAAATCCAGCATCAGCATTGCTACCATTGTTTGCAGGACCTCAATAATAAGACTTCTCTTCTAAATTATGCCTACCTTAATCTGTAAGCATTGCAATGAAGCTACCGTAACAATTATATGGTCATTTGTCAAGAGGCATCACCCAGCACCACAAGAATGTACCGCCTTCCAAAATCTGGTCAACCTCTTACACCTATAGCACCATCTACCACCTGTAGCTCCATCCAAAAACTACTATCAGTACTTTAAATCATTTTACTATCTTGCTTACTATCATTAGCTTTTAGTTTGATTGGCTTTTAATGAACTTTTGTGTTTCCAAGTCCATTAACATTCCAACTCGTAACACCTTGAATGTGTTTATTTGCTACACCCCATCTGAGCCTCCGTCTATCCAACTCCCTCAAACTTCCAACCAGTACCCCCTTCCTATACCTCCATTACATCTACTTGTTGCACCCCTGGCCAAATAGATTCATCTTCATTCAAACCTCTTCTACCCTTATCACTATCTACCACCTGCCCACCATCCAAGAACTTCTGTCAGCACCCTTAATTATTCTAACTACCCCCTGCAATTTTATTAGCTTCTACTAAATGTCAGTCATTCCAGGTCCATCAACATTCCACTTCTATTGCATTAAAATGTATGGATATCTTCCCCCCCCCCCCCCCCGGGCCAACGCCCACCCTTCCTGCCTGGGTAGCCCAACTGGATTTAAAATAAAATTGGGTTTTTCCACCACAAGCAATGCCCAGCAGCAGTTTTCAGATCTGAAGGGCTGCTGAATGACACTGCATCTGTTTGGCCACATCCCTGACAGACATTTACTGTTCTCTGTTTGGGTGCGCCTGCTCACACACCCAGCGCACAGCTACAGGGGAAGTCAGGAATGCGGGTTGCTCAGTGTCATGGGCGTCGGCGGTAAAGGGGGTTTTATACAATTGGGCATCCTGCTAGAGTATGCCCCGCGGGCAGGCTGGTGGCCAGCCCTGAAATCTTTTAGATCCCAGGACTGACCCTTCTAGGTTTTGATTCACATTAAATTTCAGCACCTGGCTAAATAGCTTTATCATCAAAACTTGAAACACTTTTTTGCAGCTCTTTGGGCTTTGTCATCCTTCTTAAGGTAAGTGTAAGGGAATGCCGGACACCCTTCCCTCTTAAGCCAGGTAATCCCCAATCTCCACCACCTCTTATGCCTTTAGACAAGTCCCCGCTCGCTGGAGCCGCGGATTATGCCTCGCCAGACTCGGTTACCCCCAGGTCTTATTTGGCGCAAAGATTACTGGCTTAAGGTGGAGATGGATGAACAGCAGGGTATCCCAAAGCTGGATGCCGGAGTGGATACAGGTTTGAGCGTGGAAACCAGACAAGAAAAGTCCAAAACAAGCAGGGGTCAAAGCCGTGTGATCACAGAGCGCAGTATCCGAGGGGTTAAACGTAGAAGGGTCAAAACAAGCCGAGGTCAAACCAGGTGGGCACCGAAACGCAGTATCAAAAGGATCAGGCAGAGACGTAGTCAGACAGGCGAATGGTCAGGGCAGGCAGCAGACAAGGATGGTCAGAAAACAAGCTGGATCAGAAAGCACACCCTATAAACCAGAGGCTATAACGGGCACTGGAGGACGGGGCCGAACAGTATTTAAGGGAATACTGGCCAATGGGAAGGGGAACCTGGTGATTGGTGATCGGGGGGGAAATGTGCTGATTGGTGCCACTGTGATCAAATTTCCAATAGGAGTAGTCCCAGGGACTGGACCGCCCAGGCCAGACGAACTGTCCAGTCCCTGGGTCTATCCCCCACCCAGGACAAGGTGATAGGCCCCTTTAAACTTGCCCCCGGCGGATGCGCTGGGAGCAGCGTCGCCGAGGGGCATAAACAGAGCGTGGCTGGCCGGGCGCGCTCCCTGCCAGGAGGGAAACACCCGCGCCGGCTGAGGAAACCGAGGGCCGCCCGTCCCCACCGAGAGACCCCCAGAGAGGCCACCGAGCGCAGCCGCCGCCGCGCCCAGCGCCTCAGAGTGGCGCACGGAGACAGCCGGCCGACGGGGCCGCCGGAAGACTGGAGGCTGAGATCCCCTGGATGACGCACCGCGGGACAGAGGACAGGGAACAGGTAAGATTCTAACAGTAAGCAACTCCATTAGCAACCTCAACTTGTATCGCCCACCAGTACTTGCATTATCACGTTCTTCCTCCACTCCTAACCAAACCTCTTTAATTCTCCTCTCTATGAGCCTGTCAACCTATATGATTCTTCGATAGCATCTACCATCTGCAACACCATCCAAGCATTGCCATCAGCAGCCAAAGTCATGCCACCTTTGAACTCCTTCCTTGCACCTTATAAATCTTGATCTCTAATAACTTGGTCTATTCTATCCATTTGGATTACAAATTCTGTGGTTTCGTACCTGCCTAACTTAAACATATCTCTTCACCTCTCTCATCTATACTACTTATGTTATGCACCCCTAGCTTCTTCCAGTGGCCCAATGGCATGGCTGCCAAGTCCGAGGGTACCTGCTTCATAGATATTCTCAAAATGTATCTCAACCCGCAGCCTTATTGTTTGTGTATCCATATTGATCTTATTCTACCCTCCCACCTGGGTCAGAACTCCTAGGCCAGATATTTGGGACAGGGATATCCCATATTCCTATTCACTCCATATCTGATGTTCTTAGCTTGCCAGTATGAATGTAATGTGTAGACTCAGCGACTAATAATTGTTCTGAATGTTCTAGTGCTATTTCAGTATGCATCCCTGCAACAACTATAATCTAAACCTAGATGGTAGATTCATGTACAGCTGTTTAGCTGCTAATGATGATGGCCTTTTCACATTTACCAAGAGGGCACTCTTGATCATCAATAAGTAAGAAACCCTCCCAAAGGCACGTTCAACCTCATCATTTTCTATCAAAAAATAGTGTTACAGAGTGCATATGGTTAAAGGGCATATATGGCTTGGCCAATGCTCAAAAGTAAAGAAAAAATCCTTATGTGTTGTTGACCACAGCTTTTAAAATTGACAAGTTAAATCCACCCAAATGACGAAAGCTGATACTTGAGAGTCAGATCAGCTCTTGAAGGTCCACTTCAAGTTATTGAAGATGACAATTACAATGATGGTGTTACACATTAACTGACCCGCCTCATTTTAGCATTAGCTTAGACACACTCAAAATACCACAATTCTACACAAATGAATGCGAGCGTACAGCAAGATGTGTAATCCACCCTCCAGGACTAACAGCCTGACACATTGAGCATATGGGCTGGTATCCCCGTGGATTTGGAGACATTACCACAGGCCAGGTATCATATGCTTATCAGTATTAGGGGGGTGCACTGATAGGGGTAGCCCAAAAAAAGCCCCTCTTGCAGAGCACCCTAGATCTGCACTGATGGTGAAATCATAGGTAGAGGAATGCATTGCATCTGACTTTGTAATACTATCACACATAAGGGTCAATTCAGCACCATGCTCCATTTTTCCTGGCCGATGCGCAGTCAATGGTGCAAGGCACATGGCGCATGATTCAGGGACACATGCGACAACCACATGTGCATGAAGCATGCCCCAAACCATGAGTGATTTTTTTCTTCATGCACTATTTTACAACTCCCATGACAGTTTACTGATTCACTGTATGCAAGTTGTAACTTCTTTAATTGAAAAAAGCCATGGCGCAATTGCGTGTTTTTTCCAGTTAAAATTACAGGCAATATATATATATATATATATATATATATATATATATATATATTGATTAATAAAAGATTTTTTAAATGTGTGTGTTTTTTCACTTTACTTTTGAACTGGTAAGCGGTCCCAAGGAGCCCTATACCAGTTCAATACCATTTCCAGTTCAATACCATTTCCAGCACCACCAATGTCCGGGGTGAGCCCGGTGGCCAATAGCATTTGCCTGCTGCTGAGCACTGGACCTGTGCTGTATTGCATAATAGCTGGTAATGCCTCTGGGGTCCGGCAGTTTGGCATTTGAGCCCTGAGAGTTTACTATTGCAAAAGGTGGCTTTTATTTTCTCTCTAAAATATATAAGTTGGGTAAAGTGGACCTCTGCAATTATCTACAGATAAATACTGTAACTGAAGTGAAAAGGTTTTTTTTTCAAATGATATTAGCATTAGCTAAACTGTTTACCATAATAAAAATGTTCTTTTTACATTTTTTAATACAAATATAGCTGGCTAAATTTCACCCGAATTCTGCCAGAATCAAATACTAATCAATATTATCTTTAAGCTAAATCTGAATAGCAACACTAATACTGAGCAGCAGCCCACGTACAGAATACTTGGTTGACGAGCTGCTCTATGTTATTTCTCTGGGCTTCCCCTAATTATAATTAATTAATGTTGTCTGGCAGGTAAGCAGTTGGCATCCATGGCACTGCCCTTCTATGACATCACAGATAAAAATGTGACCTCTCTTTATCTTAGGTCAACCCCTCAAGACAGGTTCACGGTTATTTACATGCCTGAGCTTCATGAATAGGTTATGCAACCACGGGGGTGGGGAATTCAGAAACTGCATTGGGTGACAACAAGTAAATCATAATAATAAGAAAGGTTACTGGCATCACAAGGGAGGGGTGAAACTCAGTTATGTATTAAAAGAGGACCTATTTACACAAATCTTTCCACCTGTCCCTTCGTGCAATTTGTCAGGTTCTAGTGGGGTTACTGGTCTCTATGTGGACCCCCAGTCTTGAAAGTGTATCCTCCATCCCCTGGGCATCCTAATTTGGGATGCAAGTTGACTTAACTGATCAGATGCTTTTAGTGTGATATTCCCACTTTGAGGCATTTTTGTCTTTGGAAACACGTAAATATCCTTTTGCTGCAACCAAATGCAGGATGTCTGTTTACAACTGCTCCGACCCTTTAGCTGAATGGAGGATGCATCAGCTGAGCATTTGCTCATTAACCAACATCTTTTGTAGACCCAAGGATCATGTGACTGGGGGCAAGGCTACACCTACTTACACACACCTAAATCACACCACGCCCATAACCTACAAACTGGTTAAAGGCCCCCCACCAAAAATGGTCAGTTTTCAATCTCCCTAGGAAGCCCAATAATTGTGTAGTTGTACTCACTAGGTCCATGCTTGAGTTCAATGCATGTGTCCCATGTGACTGCTCAGGACATGAATGGTCACGTGTGGAGCACAGAGCAAGTGAATGCAACTGGCAGGTACAGGCAGCTGAGTATTATGCCCATTTTTCTGGCTTCCTTGGCCTTTTTCTTTATTTATCTCCTCAACATTCCCTGTTTATCACATTCTCTCTTGCACATTCCATTCTTATCCTTTTTTCTCTTCCATATTCCTTCCTTTTCTCTTTCTGTTTTGCACATTCACTTCTAATCTCTTTCTCTCTTCCACATTCCCACCGTATCCCTTTCTCTTTTCCACATTCCTTTCCTATCCCTTTTTTCTTCCACATTCCCTTTTTTCCATCTTTCTCTTCCACATCATTCCCTCCTTGTCCATTTTTCTCTTCCACATTCCCTTTGTTTCCCTTTCTTTCTTCTACTCTCCCTTTTTATTGATTTATGTCTTCCACATCCCCCCCCCCTTCTCTCAATCTCTCCTCCACATTCCCTTCTTATCCCTTTCTCTCTTCCACGTCACCCTTTCACTCTTCCAAGTTCCCTTCTCTCTTTTTTACACGTCCTTGCCTTTTTCACCTTACTACAGTATTTCTTTTTTCTGTGTTCCAGCTTTATTTCCCCCCTTTCTCTTGCTCCATCCACCACTCTGTCTTTCTGTTTTTCATCTATCCCTGAATCTATGCATGTGTGTCTTTGGGGGGCACCATCCTGGAAACCTGCACAGGGTGACATTAAATCTAAGGTTGGAGTCCTACATGGCACAGCTGTTGGTTGCTATGTTTGAGCAGAAGCCATGGCACATTTTGCCTTGTGATGACCTCAGGATAATTTTTCTAGTTACCCTTGTGCATGTCTGTGGCCACAGCAGCAATAATCAGGTGTTCTTGTCAAGGGTGGCAACTAATTGGACTTGTCAGGCAGACATGCATGCACCATGTGTAGCACCATGTATGCTTATGTAATGAACCATATTGGTCCCGAACAGCCACGTGAGATATTCCATGCAAGAGCACACACTGGTGAGTACTGCTGTCCAATTATGAACATCCTTTGGGGACACATAGCAGATAGGTAACCAGGTTGATATGCCTGGTGGTTTTGGGGAGATACAGGGACCCATGTTGCCTAGCTAAAGGAAGTGTTGCTGTGTGACAACTGGAGGGTGAAAAGGTATCCTCTTCTACCAATGCATCTCACTTCCCCCCAACTCCAATGACCCCTGCAATCATTTTAAGTTGAAACCAACTTTTAGGTTTAAAAACCTGATCTATTAGTAAGAAATGAAATTGCTTTAAAACGGACCTTCAGCATCATTTAATAAAAAGCCCAAGCCCAAGCATCTAAAATGTATATATTTTACTTTTTTAGTCATAGCTTATTATTATTCTTTACCCCGCTGGGCTGCAACTCTGTTCAAGACTCTAGGATACGGGCGCTGCCATCTTGCCTCAGAGGCCTCACATACTGAGGAGAGGAGAGGGGGCAAAAGTAAAGGGGGGGGGGCGTGTTATAGCTGTGCACAGACAGAGCAGAGCTGGGGTCAGGAAAAGGACAGCAATCCCAAAATGCAGAGAAGCACAGTCAGAAGTCACTTCCTGTTTGCAGGCAGCCTGAGACTCTATGGGCCGCTCAAAAAATAGGTGCAGGTAGAATTATTTTTAATGTGGGCAGTCTGTATGTACAGGATGGGGGAAACATATAAGATGGGCTCTTATTCAGGGTGAAGGTCCGGTTTAAATACACAGACCATATTGAATTCAAATAGGATGACCAGTCGGAGAGGCAAAAGGACAGATTTCCTGGTAAGACTAAGAAATAGGGGTTTTCGTTCTGCTTTCCCCTCATTTCACCTTGCCAGCCTGCGCTCACTGACATACAAAATTGAGGAACTTCAATTGTTGTGTAGCAGGAGATCGGATCTCTCTAGTTCAGCTGCATTCCGTTTTACAGAAACCTGGTTGAAAGTTGACATACCTGAAAATGCTCTGGAACTACCGGGATTCCACATCCTATATGCAGACTGCGACCCCAAGACCTCAGAGAAACAGGGGGTGGTATCTGCTTCTATATTAACAGCTGGTGCACAGATGTAACAGTACTGGGAAGAGGCTGCTCCAAACACCTAGAGTATTTGGTCATTAATTATAGACCCTTTTATGCCCTAAGAGAGTTCTTGATAATCCTAGTTGCTGTTTATATCCCACCACAAGCCAGGGTGATGGAGGCATTTGATGCCCTATCAGACAAAATCACAAAATGGGAAAGGGTATTCCCAGAATGTCTCCAGACATGGACAGGGACAGATTGCAAGGGGTGCGCTCCCTGGGGCCCCCACCATCTGTCCTGCTAAAGGGCTGCTAGCAAATGGCAAAGGAGCATGGTCATCAGTCGGCGTGAGACTCCGGACGGGCCGGCAGCCAGAGTGTGTTAACTGCAGGATTATTGTTATAGGTTGCACTGTTGATTTGCCACTGAATGTTCCCTCAATGCCTGAAAGAATGTCTAATATGTACATGTACATGATTATAAGGTTGATCAGCCTTGGATCATGGAATGTGGATCAGGTCTATTAATAGTAACCAAATGTGGAAATTGCTTTAAATACACATAGCTAGACTATAAGGTTGATCAGCCTTGGATCGTGTAATGTGGATCAGGTCTATTAATAGTAACCAAAGGTGGAAATTCCTTTAATACACACAGCTAGACTATAAGGTTGATCAGTCTGGGATCACAGAATGTGGATCAGGTCTAATAATAGTAACCAAAGGTGGAAATTGCTTTAAATACACACAGATAGACTATAAGGTTGATCAGCCTGGGATCATAGAATGTGGATCAGGTCTATTAATAGTAACCGAAGGTGGAAATTGTTTTTATTCACACAAATAGACTATAAGGTTGACCAGCCTGGGATCATAGAATGGATCAGGTCTATTAATAGTAACTAAATGTGGAAATTGCTTTAAATTCACACAGCTAGACTATAAGGTTGATCAGCCTGAGATCATAGAATGTGGATCAGGTCTATTAATAGTAACCAAAGGTGGAAATTGCT
Source organism: Gastrophryne carolinensis (assembly GCA_027917425.1). Classification (NCBI taxonomy): domain Eukaryota; kingdom Metazoa; phylum Chordata; class Amphibia; order Anura; family Microhylidae; genus Gastrophryne; species Gastrophryne carolinensis. Next base: position 184,150,855 of record CM051235.1, read on the forward strand.
TTAAATACACACAGCTAGACTATAAGGTTGACCAGCCTGGGATCATAGAATGGATCAGGTCTATTAATAGTAACTAAATGTGGAAATTGCTTTAAAAACGCACAGCTAGACAATAAGGTTGATGAGCCTGGGATCATAGAATGTGGATCAGGTCTATTAATAGTAACCAAAGGTGGAAATTGCTTTAAATACACACAGCTAGACTATAAGGTTGATCATCCTGGGATCATGGAATGTCGATTAGGTCTATTATTAGAAACTAAAGGTGGAAATTGCTTTAAATACCCACAACTAGACAATAAGGCTGATCAGCCTGGGTTCAAGGAATGTGGATCAGGTTTCTCCAGGCGTCATTGTGCTTCTATAAGGTCTTGGATATCATTGTGTTTGGCAAGCCTGTACTCTCCATACAATGAAATCAGTTTATTATGCTATAAATAGAACAAGGATATCATGACACAATGTAGCGTGAGAGCGTGTTCCACCTGCCATTATTGGTTTAGCTTGTCAATCCAAATATTGCATTGTGTACATGTGATGTTAGTCCTTTGTTAGGTACATGACTGGTGGAGGTGGAACATCGGGTTGGGAAAGTGGAGAGGGGATCGTGCTATATGACATAAGAAACTGGGAACAGTTTAGTTACATTAAGGACTATTTATAAATTGTCTTTACGCAATAAAGGTAAACTATCAAGAGAAAACTAGGAGGACTGTAATGGGGTGTATCGTTGTCATGCTCATGTGACATTAGGTTTTCCCTAGTTGTGGAGTCTATGGGCACATCTGGTCTTCACCAATCCCCCGAAAAGTGGGCACAGGCTTGGCTGCCTGGTGTAAACTCAACAACTAAAAGAACCCCAACAAGAATCAATTGGGTTTTGGACTGGGGTGTTTATTTGGGGTTGGGGGGTTATGTGCCATATTGGGTTAAGGCCCAGGCTTATTGTATAAACTTTTAGCCTTAAAATAATAAAATAATATATACACCAATTTTATATACCACCTTTTTAGGCTTGTAGTGTAGTAGTATATTAATAGTATAAAGGTTGTCTGCTGTGCCCAGTTAGTGGTTCACAAGTTTGCCCCTCTAGTGCTTCGAGCCATATACAGGCTGATTGGAGTAGTCTGCTAATGTCAGGAGATCATTGGGCTGGGAAAGCAAAGAGGGGATTTGTGCTCTGTGACATTGGTTCTCAACCTTTCTATACCAAGTACCCCCTAGCGACAATCAGTTGCAACCAAGTACCCCAAAAAGGGGGGGTCGATGTATGTCACTGGCCTTGAAGCACTTTTTAAAGTCAGAAAGAATAATGTTTTACTGTTAAAATAATATATCAGAGCGACTCTGCTGGTGTACCCTTGAACATTGCTGAGTACCCCCTGAGGTATGAGTACCACAGGTTAAGAAACAGTGCTCTGTGATTACTTTCTAGACAAACATGTTTACTTCCGGGAAACAAACATGGGAAAACTAGGCACTATAATGCGGGTCTATCCCTAGCACACTGGGCACCGATAGGTGACATTGGCTCACCCTAGGTGGGGAGTCTGACCTGACTGACACCTGGCCTTCACCAACTCCACCAACTTCACTGCTTAGAGCCAAAAAAACATTTCAAAACCAGAAACAGCTGAAAAAGTCCCACATTTCAATGTAGCAAGGTACATGAGAGCATCAAACTTGGCAATTCAGTGTTAAAAAAAATAAATGCGGGGGCATCCTGATGCAGATCCTGATTGCTGGTGTTCCCCTGCAAATACCCTCCTGCAAGGCTGCTATTGGGTACCCTATACTTACATTTTGTCTTTGCCCACCAGTAGGCGATCCCATATGACTTCCAGCAGTCAATTAGGTTGCACGGGGTAGACGGTCGCACAGTGATGCACAGGCCGGCAATGGTCACATTGAGAAAGGTCCTGGGACAGGAGTAAAGAAGGAGCAAATAACATCTGCCTGGGTTTGCAGAGGTGGTATGCGCAGCAGGGAAGCATCGGCAAATAGGATGCCCTCCCCATGCTGTGATCAACAATCATTTTTCATGCGTTGGATTACATTGATACAGTTGATTAATTTTATTGCATAATCATGTATTTAAACCTTATATATTCCAATTTAACATAACATATATTCTAAGTATACAGCACGTCCTGCTCCAGAGATAATTCCTTACGTTTGGTTAATACATCCACAAGATGGTGCTGGACTGCAGAGACAGCAAAAAAGTGGCTCCTCCCAGCCCCTTATATTCCAGGGACCTCCCACAAATTCCCAGTTCTTCTCTGCAGTCGGCGCTGCGAAGGCAAGAAGATGGCTCTCTCTACTATTCCCACCTGTTCCTCTCTTTTTCTGCCTCCCAGCTTTGGCTGCACTGGTCGGGTGATGGTAGGCAGCACTGCTGTCAGGTGCTTAAGGAGCGCTGCTCCACCGCAATCCCCCACCAAAGGGTAGGCGGTATAGGCCCATGGTGAGCCTTATGGGATGCTCCTCCCGCGCTATCGCCCCCTGTCCATCGGTGGGCTCCTGTTAGGTTGGCCGCTGCCCTCCCTTGCTCTCCCTGGTATTTCTCAGGGGGGGGGGGGTGTATGTGTATTCTTCACTCCTTGGGATTGTATTCCGTGGTATGCTTTGGCTTTGTGTCGCCACGTGTGTTGGTTGCACTGGTTGCTTTTTTACAAAAAAATGCCGTCGCCTCCATGAGCGCTTGTACGGCGTTCCACGGTCGGCGGCGACTTTACCTCATGTGCTGCTGCGCCATCATTGGCTGGCATGGTCACATGGGCGCCTTCACGTTCTTCGGGGGGGGCGGGCCTTGCGGATAGCGCGTTCTGCATCGCTGGCTCCGCGCCCTGCCCTCGTGGTATCTGTGGGCGCCATTTTGCTCTTCTCGTGCTGCGTGGCTGGCTTCTACCTACCGCGGTCCGTAAGTGCCCCTGCGGGCTGGCTTATTTTTTATATCTTATGTATGCATACCGCTTACGGGACCTTTCTGTTTATGTCTTGCAGGCAGGTCAAACTTAATTGTGGTTTCTCCCGGCCTATCCCCTCTATTTAGTTTGCTTTTGGAGGCCTATTCTGCCTTTACCTCCCACTTCCTTAGCGGGCTATTGGGGCATCCCGGGTGGCCTTATAGCGTAAATCCCTATTAGCCGGTTGGGCCGCGATAATCACCATATGGAGGCTTCTCAGGATAATGTGCTTGGGGTTCCTTCGGGCCAAGCCCGGATGTGTGTGGCGTGTGGGGTGTCCCCTACAAGTGATAACAATGTGCGGATTTGTGTACCCTGTGCCCAGCAGGTGCTTGCGCTGCAATCTGGGGCTTGGCTGTGCCCCGTATGGCTTCACCTACTCCCCCACGCTTACATCTGACTCTCAGTGAGGTGCATACCAGTGGGGATTTGTCTACCAGGGTGGCTAGCATTGAGAAGCTGATTGCTGGCTCTACGGTGCGTAAGGCCTCTGCTAAGAGGCAGCATCTGGCGCCTAGCGTTACCCTTTTTCCTATGGAGGCTTTTTTGACCTGGCCGGCTAAACCCCCCTGGAAGAGGGGGAATAGTTTTCTGATTCAGAATCATCTGATAAGCAGCCTAAGGGTTATGCTGATTCTGGCTCTGATCCATGGGCTCCAGATGATACTGACAGGCTTTTGGCTCACATTTTTGAAGTACTTTCTATCTCTCCTCCTGCCGCGGCTCCTCGGCAGCAGGGGGAGTTGTTTCACACTGCTAAGCCACGTTTGTTTCCTGAGCAAACTCACTTTAATAATCTTGTGCTCAAAGAGTGGGAGCGATTTAGCAGGCTCCCTGGGGTGCCTAAGAGTTGGGATAGGAGGTATCCCTTTCCTGCTGAAGTGGTTAAGCATTGGTCGTCCCCTCCTGAAGTGGATGCACCAATTCTGAGTTTGTCCAACACTTCTGTCATGCATTCCCCTGGCTCTACTACCCTGAAGGATGGTGAGGACCGGCGCATTGATCAGCTGGCTTCCCATGCCTTTGCCGGGGCCTCCGCACAGCGCAAGAGACAGTCTCGGCCCTTTCGGGGTTCAGGTTCCTTTCTTCCCTCCTTCCGTGGGTCCAGAATGGGAAGGGGAGCTTCATTTGCAGGGGCCCGGGGAGATTTCTGGGGCAGGGGCAGAGGGCGTGGCCACCCTGGCCCCTCCTGGGGTTCCAAGTCTAAGTTTCCCCCAAGCCCCCTCTGGCATGAAGGGGCGCCCTCACCCATCCGGGTGGGGGGATGGCTTCGGCTCTTTGCTCACGTCTGGAGGCGTCCTGTCTCAGACCGGTGGATTCAGGAGGTAGTGTGCTCCGGTTACACGATAGAGTGGGCAGCCTGGCCGCCCCCAAGATTCATCAGATCCCGGATGCCTCAAGACCCCCTGTCAGCTCAGGGCCTGTTGCTTGCAGTGCAGAACCTACTGGAGCTGGGGGTCATCTGCCAAGTGCCCTTAAGGGAAAGGGACAAGGGCTATTATTCCAACCTTTTCACCGTTCCCAAAAGAGATGGGTCTGTCAGACCCATCCTTCTCAACAAGTTTGTCAGATCCAGGCGTTTTCGCATGGAGACTCTGCGCTCAGCTGTAAGTTCACTGCGCCCAGGGGACTTCATGACCTCTGTGGACATCAAGGATGGTTACCTCCATATTCCAGTCTTTCCAGGTCATCAGAGATTCTTCAGGTTCGCTCTGGAGGATCATTACCAGTTCATGGGCTCCCAGGGTATTCACCAAGGTGCTGGCGGGCATTATGGCTCTGGTGAGAGCTCAGGGCATTCGCATTCTTCCCTATTTGGATGACATTCTTATCACTTCTCTGTCCTTCCAACAGGCAGAGCTGGATACTCAGCGGGTAGTGACCACACTGGAGTCATTTGGCTGGGTGATAAACCACTCCAAATCTTCCCTGTCCCCCTCTTTGGTGAAGCCATTTCTGGGCATGAATCTGAATACAGCTCGGGCCAGGATCTTTCTTCCTAAGCAGAAGGTGGACAGTCTGCAAGCGCAAGTTCAGCTCCTTCTGTCCTGCCCTCATCCTTCCATCAGGCAGGGAATGCAGCTGGTGGGCCTGATGGTGTCCTGCTTCGAGGCAGTTCCTTATGCTTAGTTTCACATGAGGCCTCTTCAACTCCACCTCTTGTCTGTATGGGACAGGGACCCTGTGTCCCTGGATCAGGTTTTGGTTCTGTCCCCCCTAGCCAGGCAGTCCCTCTCGTGGTGGCTGGACTCAAGGAACCTGTTGGTGGGCAGATCCTTTCTGGCCCCTTGCTGGGAGACAGTCACCACGGATGCCAGTCTGACAGGTTGGGCGGGCTTCAGCTGATACTGCTTTTTGGCTGCAAATTTCTGCAGGCGGCAGTGGTTTAATCTGCATGTTGTTGCTTTTGGGGATCCCACCCTACCTTACGGACACTGCTATTGGATGTCCCAAACGTAAGGAATTATCTCTGGAGCAGGACGTGCTGTATACTTAGAATAATACAATTCTGTGATTACTCACCTGTAGAATTGGTATATTATACAGCCAGTCCTGCTCCACCCCGCTCTTGTGTTCATTATTCTTAGTGCCTCTGTATGGTGGTTGTTATCATGGTTAAAATTGTTTTATTATGGTTGTTATTCTCCCAGCTTCTTGCTAACTGCTTGTCAATACTGGGGAATTTGTGGGAGGTTCCTGGAATATAAGGGGCCGGGAGGAGCCACTTTTTTGCTGTCTCTGCAGTCCAGCGCCATCTTGTGGATGTATTACCCAAACGTAAGGAATTATCTCTGGAGCAGGACGCGCTGTATACGTATAATACCAATTCTACTGGTGAGTAATCACAGAATTGTATTATTAGCTGTCTCAATTAGACAATGAACCCCTTATTCTTTGAACTGCCATGGGACTCATTGGAATTCACCAATGTGAACCAGTAGCCCTAAAGGTGGGCATAGCCTTGGCTGCCTGATGGCCCGAGTTGCAATCCTTAACCATTGCTTATAGCAATATACAGTTGACCTGGCTGGGCTGGAGAATCCACAGAGAAAACAGGTGTAACCTGCTCACAGCGGTCAGTTCAGGCTGCTCAGTCTCATAGACAAATAAACAGCTTGATGTTGGTCCCAGCAGCCCAGGACCAAAAATGATCTGACAGGCTGAGGTTTGTTCAGACAGCTGATGGACAGGGTTGAGTAAACAAGAATATAGAAGTAGTCAGAGGCAGGTTTAAACAAGGCAAAGGTTGCAAGATCTTCCAGTATCTGTCTGACCACAAATTCTGTCGCATCATCTGCATTGCATCATAGTGTATAGGCATGGACAGACCAATGGACTTCCCTGTGCCCCTGTAGGTCAGTCCAGGCCTGTGAACAGGCATAGAGCTCTTCTCCTGTCCGCTCATCTCTGGAGCAGGTGGCCTAAGAGCAGTGTCATTTGTAATCTTAGAGGTACAGTACAAAAATACTGGGAAGCAGAAATATTTAAAAAAAACATAATTTTCATCTGAAATGAGTCTTTCAAAATTCAGATTTGGTGCCACCCTAAAATTTACAGAATGCACACCTGCACATGAGGACATGTGTCTGTGGGCATGTGCAGGCATGTTTTTATGGGTGCGCATCTGTGGCTGTCTGAGTGCATGTGTGATTGTGCTTCTTGGAGTGTGTGCATGCGCATCTGTGGGTGCATACATGTGAATCTGGGGGTGTGCGCATGTGCATCTGGGAGTGTACTCATGCACGTCTGGGGGTGTGCATACATGGCCACCTAGGTGTGTGCATGTCTGTTTGCAGGTGTGAACTTGCATGCCTGGGTTGTGCATGTATATTTTAGGGTTTTTGCATGCATGGGGGTGGGCACATATGCATCTAGGGGTGTGTTTGGGGTGTGCACTTGTGCCTCGGGGCTTATGTACTCATGTGCTGCTCCATGTGTGCATACAAATCTGCAGGTGTGCACATGTACACCTAGGGGTGTGTGCATGCATGTCTGCCTGTGTGCATTTGTGTCTCTGCTGGTGTGCCTATGCACAGCTTTGCTGGTTGTGTGCATGTGGGGGTGTGTGTACGTCTGTGGGTGTGTTGAGGCATGAGTAGGAGCGAGGGCAGGTGTGCTTGGCTGTGTGTGGGGGCACATGGCTGTGTGCGAGTGAGCGTGGTTGTGGCTGTAGTGGGTGCGTGTATCTGCTGGTGTGGCTATGAAACAGTGAGAGAAGTCAGGGGCCACTCATATGTGCTGTGTCTTGATGAATCTGACATTCATCAAGATGGATTCTCCGGAAACTTCCACCATTCATTTCTATGGGGAGTTTTTAACATTCAAACCTAAAGTTAGTAGAAACAGCTAAATACAATCCACTCCAAAAATACATAGCACACCTCTTAGAGCCAAGAGCTTCCGAACACACTGTTTTTGTTCAGTGATTTGGGAGATATTTATTGCAGAATCCTGGAGAGAAGAAGAAGAAAGCGAATAGAGGAAAAAGAAGAATAGCGAACACTATAATAAATACAATTAATAACACATAATAATAAACCACAACAGCTGTGATTTAAAGCCCAACTCTAGGCAAAATGTAAAGTTTTAAGAGGGGGTAGTTTTTGCAACCTAGTTAGGAGCTCTGGCCTCTGGCGTTACGTGACACAAAAGGAATCTGAATTTCTTAGATTTCTAGGACGTACTCCGTGATGACTGTTCTGGCTTCTGTGACATCACAGAGGTTGCTAAGATAAACACAAAGCTGTAGAGGCACAGATTCATGTAGCCAAAGGAAACCAGCCCCCCCCAAGACTTTAGTGTGCAACCGACTGAGTGAGCAACCAGACGAGACATGAGTGGCAGAAACCAATCAGAATAGGTCTGGTTTCAGTTCTGCATCATCGTATTTATGCTTTGTACTATACACCTCATATAATATAACACACGTTTCATTTACGTTCTTTTATTTAAAGGAAAACTTCTTTCTCTCTCTCTTTATATATATATATATATATATATATATATATATATGCTGGCTGTAGCTTGTACTTTCTCATATATATATATATATATATATACATACATTTAGAATTTGTAGTTGCCAATGTTGTTTGACATCACCAAAAAATATATTCAAAGGTAATAAGTGAACATTTCCATATTAAATGAGAAAGTACCAGTTACAGCCAGCAGATGGCAGCTTGAAGGCTAGTGAGCACCAGCCAATCCTGGATATCCAAGGGCACTGTGTCTGGTTTTTGACTATTCAGTATCTGGAAGATCTGCTTGTGCCTACATTGGGAGGGTCTATGGATTCTCTGGCACCATTGTAGGGCCTAGATTTACTTGACTCTGCTCATTTACTTGGAATAAGGAGATCTGCTTGCGCTCAGATGGTTGGGGCTCGGGGGGCATCCACTATAACTCTGCCTATTTATTCATTATTTTTTTGTGAATATGTAGGGCTGCTTGCACTTTACCAATATTGGGGGGCAGGGCCGGATTAAGCGTGGTGGAGGCCCCTGGGCACAAAATCTGGTTCGAGGCCACAGATACAGTATTTTGTTTCCTTTAAATTAATAGTCCATTCAAGTAACTGATTGGTGGCTGTCTGCCATCTGCCTGGAACTGTAAAAGGAAATGTAATGATTTAATATTAATATTTGCTTCACACTAACCTCCAATATCTCTATTAGAGATCTATGCTATAAATATCGCAAATACCAACAATCATATAAGCCCAGCGGCCACTAATCTGATACAAACAATGGTCGCTAAGGCTCTCCCACCACAACCAGTGAACTGTCTTATGAAGAAATATACTATTTACCTTAAATACTTTGCACCTACAAACTATTGTGTGAGAAATTATCCACTACACAGACAGTAAGATGTATTTATAAAACGGGTTTAATTAGCAGCACAGTAATTAACCTTACTAACCCAATATGTTCCTAGAGTCCCCCAGATAACCTTATATTACAGGCAGTCCTTATATTAATGAATGATAAAGTTACAGTAAGTTACGGTACAATATATGTTATAATGGATATAGAGTGATATATAAAGATAGAGCTACACGGAGATACTTAAGGTTTCAGGTCCAGGTGTCCATCCATTCAACCCCCCGCCATCCATCGACTGCCCGGGCCCCCGGCACAAAGCTTACTAATGTATGAACAATAGAGGGAGTGGCCAGCATTCCCCACCTCGTGGGAGTGTCTGCCAAGCTCGGCCCCCCAACAGGACTCTTACGAATTAGATGTATATTTCATAAAGGCTATAACTCCTATAATATGCATGTTATCAACTTGTAACCAAGAAATTCATGATCCCCATACATTTCTTACTTAAATGAGCCCAAACACCAAATGTATACCGTCCAGGGTCCAATACTATGTGGATTGTCAGGCCCTGGACAATATATGTATCAAATGAAAGGTCTAATAGTTCTGAATGAGAATCTCTCATTAATATCGGCATAACTGACATATTACAAGAGTTACAATACTTCCCAGAAACAACAGCCAATGCTCAGGTGTCCAATGTATATTGGCCGTCTGGACTTTTCAAGGCAAAACACCCCAGCAATTGGAGGTAGCTTTCTGGCAGCTAGGTGTGATTAGGTGTCTATTGTTCTTATAGACATGGCAGGATGTGGGACCACTATTTGAATGTTAATTAGGGACAGCGTCCTGTAACAGGAACGTCAGGCCAAGGCCCTTTGTGCCACCCTTGTGTAGGTGTGTGCTGCTCGGGAACTCCTGCTTTGCCATTCTGGGTGGAGGGTAGTGCTGATCCAGCAGAAAACAGTTCCCTCCATTGAGTGGCCAGCGGCTGTGTTTGGTGGCTTATGTGCAGTGAGCCGTCGATTGACAGCTCTGCACCCACCCATCACTGTAGCATTGCTGATGGCGGTTTTGCTGCTCTAGACTCTCCATCCTGCCCTGTGGTGGCTTTGGATGCAGGTTTGCAAAAACAAAAAAGGGCTTGCCCAGGTGTTGGGAGGAGGGGGTTCCCACTGCTGCCGATAGCTTTGTTACTGACCCATCAGACCAAAGACTGAAAAGCCTCCTGGACCAGACTATAACCCAAAGGTTGGTGGAGGCCCCCTTTGCAGGGCAAGGGGTGGAGGCCCTGGGGCACGCACCCCTTGTGCTCCCTCATAATCTGGCCCTGTTGGGGGGCCTTACACCCTGCTTGTTTAATGACTATTTAGGATGTTTGTGTGTGAGCGGTCAGCATAGTCTGGGTGATGTGCTGGCACTCTGAGCATTTCGGGGGGTCTGAGGGTCCAAGTAGATCTCTTATTTATGAACTATAATATTGGGGAGAAGGGGACCTGCTGGTACTGTGGCAATATTGGGAGTCTGGAAGATCTACCTGAGCTCTGCCTATTTTGGATAGTCTGGGGGAACCTTTGGCACACTACCTATATTCTAAGTATGTCACACACCCCGCTTCAGATAGTCATTACACTTGGGTTATACCGACCTGTAGAGGGCGATCTTGCAGAGATGTCATGAAAAAAGGAAGCCCCTCCCGGTCCATAAATACCTGGGACCTCCCACTCATTCCCCAGTCTTTCATCTCTGCAGACGGCGAGCAAGTCAGAAGATGGATGTCTCCCCCTTGCAGGTAGCCCGGGTAACTCCCGGCCCGCTTGTTAGTCTATTTCTGCCTGGACCCCCTTTCTTAGTATTTCACCTTGCCTCCCAGCCTAGGCTGCTGGTCCGGGCAAGGGTAGACGCCACCTAATGGTGCTGAGGAGCTACGCTCCACTGTGAGACCCCATACTAAAGGGTAGGCGGTTTGTGATCCTGGTTAGGGATGCCCCGTCCCTTGCCTTTCCACCTTCCAGCGTGGATTCCCCCTCTCCCGGATTTCCCTTGCTCCTTAGAGGCGGGGGGCTTTCTCCCTTAGTGTAATCGTTTTTATTGTGTGTTGGTTGCAGCTGTACTTTTTATTGTGTGTGTGTGATTCACTTGGGTGCACTTTCATGGAGGACTCAGCCTGGCTGTGGCGCGACGCCGGCCATTGTGGCAGCTTCGGTGGGGGAGCTTCTTCCCCTCAGGTGCGGTTATTAGGGGGGCGGGTTGGGCGCTCGGCGCGATCGCCTACGGCCCGCCCCCATGCTCCTTGCGCCACCGCGGAGCCTGGCCTCTGGCCGGGAGCGGCGTCGTTGTCAGGGGGGAGGGGCGGGGCCGGGCGCAACGCGCGAACCGCGCCGGCCCGCCCTTCTTCTACCTCTGCTTCTCGTGTTCTCGCCTCTGGCTGGACGGACGCCATCTTCCTCTGTGAGTGGCCCTTGGGGCCTCATTACTTCATGACATGCATATATATATTTATATATATAGATTCTTTATGTTATTGCATATCAGTATGTCTGCCTTTTGTGTGCTTGGGCATGATTGAGGTGCTGAATAGCCCTGTATTCTGTCTTCCAGGTGGACCCTTGTTGGATTCTAAAGGGGTCCTCCCGGTCCTAGGGTCCCTGGTTTAATTTAAGAACTCCCTATAAATCCTCCCACTCGGGACACAGAAGGGGCATCCCGGGTCGCTTATATTGCGTAATTCCCTTGGGTATTGCGACTACCAATAAAATCACCATATGGAGGCTTCCCAGGATACCGGGCTCGGACTCCCCTCGGGGCAACCCCGGCAGTGTTTGGGGTGTGGGGCATCCCTTACAGGGGATGATGTATTCCTTTGCATACCATCTGCACAGCAGACTATTACGCGGCAGTCCGGATCCCATGCGTCTGGTTCTGCGCCGCCGGTCCCTTCTCCTACCCCTCCCCGCCTGATCCGTACCCCGTGTGATGTTGTCACGAGTGGGGAGTCGCAATCTGAGGTGTGTGCCAGATTGTCCAATCTTGAAAAATTATTTTCTAGCGCTGTGGCCAGAAAGGCCCCCGGCTAAGAGAAAGCACTTGTCCCCAGCCATGCAGGCTTCTGATCTTGAGGAGTTTGATTCACTGGACTGGTCTGATTACCCCCCGCTAGAGGAAGGGGAGCTTTTTGAGGAGTCGGATGGTTCTGACGATCAGCAGTTTTTGGGCGCTGATGCCGAGCGGGGTCAGGGGGATTCTTTGGATACCCCTAAGGTCCTGGCTCATATGTTTGAGGTTTTGGCAATCTCTCCTCCTGAAGTGACCCTTCCGCAGAAGGGGGAGTTCTTTGAAGAGGCTAAGCCGCGCTTAGAATTCCCTAATCAAAGGCATTTCGACTGCATTATTCTTAAGGAATGGGAGAGGCCTACTCAGCTTCCGGGTGTCCCTCCGGGTTGGGATAAGAAATATCCCTTTCCGTTGGATGCGGTGAAGCGCTGGTCGTCCCCTCCCGAGGTGGACGCCCCTGTTTTGGGGTTGTCTAGCACCTCTGTCTTGCATTCTCCTGACTGTTCTACTCTCAAGGACGGTGAGGACAAACGCATTGACCAGATGGCTTGTCACGGTTTTGCCAGTGTCGGGTCGACCTTGCGGCCTGTCTGTGCTTCAGCGCTTTTAATAGTGGCTTCTTGGTCGGTTGTCAGGGACCTGTTGTCTACCTCCAGGCTTGACCCGGCTAGTAATGAGTTCACCGCCCTTAAGCGGTGCGAATTGTTTTTGTCATTTGTGCTAGCCGCCCTGGATGACACCATGGTGATGTGTAGTAGAACTTCTGCCTTGCTGGTGGCTATTCGGCATTCGGTTTGGTTGCGCCAGTGGGCGGCTGATTTTGTGTCCAAAAAGTCGCTTACGGCTCTTCCCTTTCTGGGCTTGCGGCTCTATGGAGAGAAATTGGATACGGTCGCAAAAGGAGGTAGATTACCTCAGCGAAGGAAGCAACGTCGTCCCTTTCGGGGGGCGGCTTCCTTTACCCCTTCCTTTCGTGGGGCCAGACCTGGACGGGGATCGGCTGTCTTCTCCTCCAGAGGTGATTCCTGGAACAGGGGAAGAGGACGTGCCCGCCCAGGTCACAGCTGGGGCTTCAAGCCCAAAACCGCTGCTAAGCTGGCTCAACAATGAGGGGGCGCCCTCACCCTCGTGGGTGGGGGGACGGCTGCGACACTTCTCTCCAGTCTGGGACCAGGAGGTCTCGGACAGATGGATTCGGGAAGTGGTGTCTTCCGGTTACAAACTGGAGTTCGAGACCCGGCCTCCTCCCAGATTCTTCAGGTCTCGGGTGCCCTTGGATCCTCTGGCCGTGCAGGGGCTCCGGGCGGCAGTAAAAGATCTCCTGGACATGGCTGTCATCTCCCTGGTGCCTCCCTCGGACCGGGGCCTGGGATGCTATTCCAATCTGTTCACGGTGCTCAAGAAGGATGGCTCCATTCGTCCCATGCTGGATCTGAAGTTTCTCAACAGGTTTATCCGTCCCGCATGGAAACTCTGCGCTCTGCCATAAATTCACTTCGGCAGGAGCACTTCCGTTTGGCCTTACCTCGGCTCCAAGGGTTTTCACCAAGGTGCTGGCGGGGGTGATGGCCCTCCTCAGAGCCCAGGGTATCCGCATCGTGCCTTATCTGGACGATCTGCTTATTATGGCATCCTCTCTCAGCCAGGCGGAGTTGGATACCAGGACTGTGGTAGCCACTCTGGAGAGATTCGGCTGGGTGATCAACTATCCCAACTATCTCTCCGTCCAGGGTGGTGGTGTTCCTGGGAATGTCTCTGGATACTTCTCAGTCCAGGGTGTTCCTCCCCCGGCCCAAGGTTCTTCTGATTCAGGAATCGACTCAACTTCTCCTATCCATCCCTTGTCCGTCCATCTGGCTGGGGATGCGACTGGTGGGATTGATGGTGGCTTCGTTCGAGGCGGTTCCCTTTGCCCAGTTTCACACAAGGATGCTCCAGCTCCATCTCTTGGTGGCCTGGGACAGGTCTCCTCTGTCTTTGGATCAGTCTTTTCTGATGTCCCCCGGGTTCGGCGTTCCCTTCGGTGGTGGCTGGAACCGAGCAATCTGCTGAGGGGCTCGTTGGGAGACGGTCACCACGGATGCCAGCCTGTCTGGTTGGGGGGGGGGGTTTGGAAGGATCTTCAGTTTCAGGGACTGTGGGGGCCTCAGGAGGCTCACAATCCCATCAACGTTCTGGAGCTGAGAGCCATCAGGTTGGTTCTGGCTCACTTGTCTCATCAGTTACGGGGCCTACCGCTTCAAGTTCGGTCGGACAATAGGACGGCGGTCGCCTACATCATCCACCAGGGAGGGACTCGCAGCAGGCGTGCCCTCAGGGAAGTGTCTTTGATCCTGGCTTGGGCAGAGAGCAATGTCCCATGCATCTCGGCGGTGTACATTCCGGGAGTGGAGAACACAGAGGCGGACTCCCTGAGCAGGTGCTCATCTCGCCGGGGGGAATGGTCTCTCAGCCCCAAGGTGTTTCGGTCGCTTTGCCACCGATGGGGGACTCCGGAGGTGGACCTCTTTGCCTCTCGTCACAATCACAAGCTTCCGGCATTTGTGTCTCTCTCGCGGGATCCGCTGGCTCTGGCAGTGGATGCGATGTCTCTGAACTGGAGGGATCTGGGGTTTCTGTACCTGTTCCCTCCGTTTGCCATGGTGGGCAAGGTGGTGCGCAAGCTGGCCCTAGAGGGTGAGCCAGCAATCTTGGTGGCTCCTAGATGGCCAAGACAGGTTTGGTTCGCAGACGTGGTAAGGTTGGCAGGGGATCAGTTAGATCTGCCCCTTCTGCCGGATCTGCTCACTCAGGGTCAACTGCTCTACCCCAATTTACCAACGCTGGCTTTGATGGCGTGGCTGCTGAAACCTCCATCTTGAAGGAGGAAGGTCTTTCTGATGCTGTTATTCAGACTCTGGTTAGGGCTAGAAAGAAGTCTTCCTCTGCCATCTACTATAGGATTTGGAGGTCTTATATTGATTGGTGTGAGGTCCGGGCCTTGCCTTGCAGGGTGTTTTCTATCCCTAGGGTTTTGGAATTCCTGCAACATGGTCTGGACCTGGGGTTGCAGCTTAGTACGTTGAAAGGGCATGTTTCTGCCCTGGCGGTTTTCTTTCAAAGGTCTTTTGCTCTTCATCCTCTGGTTAAGACCTTTTTCCAGGGGGTTACGCATGTGCGGCCTCCTAGGAAGCCTTTGCTCCCAGTTTGGGATTTGAATTTGGTTCTTTCTGCTTTTCAGGGTCCTCCTTTTGAACCTTTGCAGGATATTGCTCTTTCTACGCTAACTCAGAAGGTTGCGTTTTTGGTTGCCATCACTTCCGTTCGGCGAGTATCGGAGTTGGCGGCTTTGTCCCTTAAGGCCCCGTACTTTGAGAGGCATCAGGACAAGGTTGTTTTTCGCTTCAAGCCAGATTTCCTTCCTAAGGTGGTTTCTGCCTTTCATCTTAATCAGGACATTGTTCTACCCTCCTTGTGTCCTAAGCCCAGCAATGACAAGGAAAGGGTCTTGCATTCACTGGATGTGGTTCGCTGTGTGAAGTACTATTTGGTGGCTACTTCTTCCTTTCATAGGACTGACACCCTTTTTGTGGTGCCCTCCGGGCCTAGGAAAGGTTTGGCTCCCGCCAAGTCTTCCATTAGTAAATGGATTCGCCAGGCCATTGTTGGGGCCTATTCTGCCAAGGGGAAGGTTCCCCCTTTTCGTGTTACTGCTCATTCTACTCGTGTCGTTGGGGCGTCCTGGGCCTTCCAGCATCAGGGCTCTGTTGAGCAAGTTTGTAAGGCTGCTACTTGGTCTTCCGTTCACACTTTTTCCTCAGTGGATGCTGTTTTTGGCCGCAAGGTTCTGCAAGCTGCAGTGGTTTAAGTTTGTGCATTATTGCCTTGTTTTGGATCCCCGCCCTTTATGGACACTGCTATTGGATGTCCCAAGTGTAATGACTATCTGAAGCGGGGTGTATGACATACTTAGAATAATACCATTTTGTGAATACTCACCTGTAAAATGGGTATTATAAGTATGTCACACACCCCGCTTCACCCCGCCCTTTGGTATTCTGGATCCTTTCTATGGTGAACCTTTTTTACTGTTACTGGTTGTTTTGGCTCTTCCTGGTCCCTTTTCTGCTGTCTTAATACTGGGGAATGAGTGGGAGGTCCCAGGTATTTATGGACCGGGAGGAGCTCCCTTTTTTTCATGACATCTCTGCAAGATCGCCCTCTACAGGTTGGTATAACCCAAGTGTTGTTACAACCGGATGAAACCAATGAAGCGTGGACCCACTGGAACTGTGGAACTGTTGGTGAGTACCGCGTCAGGGAAGCGGGGTCTAAGGAGCCACCGGTTTTCACCAGAGCCCGCCGCGAAGCAGGTTGGTCTTGTGCGGCTGATGACTCCCAGGTCGCTACCCCCCAACGGCGGCACAGTTCCACAATTTGCCGAGGTATTGTACAGCAGAGATAAATGATGGTCACGGTGAGTAGCCAGATTCAGGGCAGGCAGCGAGGGTTCAGCAGCGAGTAGACAAGCCGTGGTCGGGACAGGCAGCGGAGGTTCACAGACGAAGAGACAGACCGAGGTCGGGACAGGCAGCGGAGGTTCGTGGTCAAAAAGGTAAGCCGAGGTCATACACGAGAAAGCCACAGATTAACTACAGACAATCACGGAAACACACCGATAATCCGGCAAAGGGAGAAGGGCTGGCCAGAATAAAAAGGAAGTGACATTACCGGATTGGACGGCCGGACACCAATTAGAGATGCACTGGCCCTTTAAATTCCACAGTATTGCGGCGCGCGCCCCCTAGTGGCCGGGGACGTGCGCGCAGGAGAGGCAGGGAGGAAGGAGGAAGTGAGGGAGCCGCCCGCAGGCCCCGGCAGCCACGCCGGACGGAGGGCAGGACACCAGGTAAGAGAGGGGCGCTGCCAGGAAGGGACATAGCGCTCGGGCTAGGGGAGACCCGGCGGGGAAAGCCGCGGGGAGGAAGCGCGGCTCTCGCCCCGGGAGAGGGACGGCAGGAAGCGCCATGAGGCGTCTCCGCAGCGCTAGCCCTAACAGTACCCCCCCCCCTTTGGTCTCCCCCTCTTCTTAGGACCAAGGAAGTCCGAAATAAGGGTCCGATCAAGGATGTTTTCCTCCGGTTCCCAGGATCTCTCCTCAGGGCCGTAGTTCTCCCAATCCACCAAGAAATAGCGTCTTCCTCTGGAGATCTTCGAAGCAAGTATCTCTTTGACCGTAAAGGTATCTTCAGTACCTGCGACTGGCTTAGGTTCCAATAATTTGGGGGAAAAACGATTAACAGTCACCGGTTTGAGCAGAGAGACATGGAAGGAATTGGTTATGCGAAGAGAGGGTGGCAGATGCAGCTTGTAACAGGCAGGGTTGATACGTTGTTGGATCTTAAAAGGTCCCAAGAAGCGAGGACCAAGTTTGTAACTGGGGATTTTAAAACGAATATACTTGGCCGAAAGCCATACCCTATCCCCCGGAGAGTATAAAGGAGGAGTCCTTCTCTTCTTATCAGCCTGGATTTTCATACGAGACACGGCTTGTTCCAGAGAATGCTGTGTTTCACGCCAGATGGAAGAAAACTGGTGCGAAAGGTCATCGACCGCAGGTACCGAGGAGGGCGTTAGTAAAGGCAGAGGAGGAAGGAGATGACGACCATAGACTATAAAGAAAGGGGATTTTCCGGTGGATTCAGAGTCCTTAAAGTTATAAGAAAACTCTGCCCAGGGCAGCAGGTCCACCCAGTCATCCTGGCGAGTGGAAACAAAATGGCGTAGATACAGCCCCAAAGTTTGATTTACCCTCTCCACTTGGCCATTGGATTGGGGATGATACGAGGAAGAAAAGTCCAATTTCACCTTTAATTGATTACAGAGAGCCCTCCAGAATTTCGATACGAATTGAACTCCCCTGTCGGAGACAATGTGGGTTGGGAGCCCATGTAGACGGAAGATGTGTTTAAGGAAATTCTTTGCCAATAGGGGAGCAGAAGGTAATCCAGGCAACGGAATGAAATGCGCCATCTTCGAAAATCGGTCCACCACTACCCAGATGACGGTATTGCCCTGAGAAGGCGGAAGATCAGTGATAAAATCCATGGCGATGTGAGACCAGGGGATGTCCGGAATGGGAAGTGGTTGGAGAAGACCTGCGGGACGTTGACGAGGGGTCTTGTTGCGCGCGCACGAGGTGCAGGCTTGTACGAATTCTGCGGCATCGTTTGCTAACGTGGGCCACCAGTAGTATCTGGAGATGATGGCGCAGGTCTTCTTGATTCCAGGGTGACCAGCAGTATGGGAGGCATGACCCCATTTTAGTATTAATAGGCGACGAGAGACAGGTACGAAAGTCCTCCCCGGAGGACCTAATTCTAGAGCAGCGGGAGCAGAGTGAACCAGACGATCGGGTGGAATTATAAACTGCGGAGAAGAGACCTTATCCGAGACATCCGAGGAACGGGAGAGAGCGTCTGCCCTGATGTTTTTTGCAGCTGGACGGAAGTGGATCTGGAAATTAAAGCGTGCAAAGAAGAGTGACCAACGGGCCTGACGAGGGTTTAAGCGTTGTGCGGATTCCAGATAAGAGAGGTTCTTGTGGTCAGTAAAAATGGAAATTGGGAAGATAGACCCCTCGAGGAGATGTCTCCATTCTTCCAGCGCCAATTTGATGGCTAATAGCTCTCTATCTCCAATGGTGTAGTTCCTCTCGGCAGGAGAGAAGGTTTTAGAAAAGAATCCGCAAGTTCGAGCTTTGCCGGACGAGGATCGTTGCGTAAGTACTGCTCCAGCTCCGACGGAAGAGGCATCCACCTCAAGAGCGAAAGGACGAGACGGGTCAGGTCTGGAAAGTACCGGTGCCGAGGCGAAGGCCTTTTTTAATGCAAGAAAGGCTGCTTCAGCCTGCGAAGACCATGCCTTGGGATTGGCTCCTTTTTTGGTGAGGGCCACGATGGGGGCTACTGTCGTGGAAAAGTGTAAAATGAACTGGCGGTAATAGTTCGCGAACCCCAAGAATCGCTGGATTGCACGAAGACCGACTGGTCGAGGCCATTCAAGGACCGCCTTTAACTTGGCAGGATCCATCTGGAGACCTTGAGCAGAAACTATGTACCCCAAAAAAGGTAATGCGGTTTGATGAAAAAGGCATTTCTCGAGCTTAGCATAAAGATGGTGTTGCAGTAAACGAGACAAGACTTGTCAGACGTGCTGATGGTGTTCTTCGATGGACGAGGAGAAGATGAGAATGTCGTCAAGATAGACCACAACACAGGTGTACAACAGGTCCCGAAAAATGTCGTTAACGAACTCCTGAAAAACTGCAGGGGCATTGCAGAGGCCGAAGGGCATAACGAGATACTCAAAATGACCGTCTCGCGTGTTGAAGCCCGTCTTCCATTCATCACCCTCTCGAATGCGGACTAAGTTATAGGCGCCTCTCAGATCCAATTTTGAAAAAATCTTAGCTCCGCGAAGACGATCAAAAAGTTCAGAGATCAAGGGCAATGGGTAACGTTTTTTTACCGTAATTTTATTGAGGCCCCGGTAATCGATGCAGGGCCGAAGGGACCCGTCCTTTTTCTGTACAAAGAAGAACCCCGCTCCAGCTGGGGAAGAGGATTTCCTAATGAACCCCTTTTGTAAATTCTCCCGAATGTATTCCGACATTGCTTGGGTTTCAGGGACAGAGAGCGGATAGATGCGTCCGCGAGGAGGAGTGGCGCCAGGTAGAAGATCAATCGGGCAATCGTAAGGGCGATGAGGCGGAAGTGCCTCAGCTTGCCTCTTGCTAAATACGACGGAAAAAGACCGATAAACTTCAGGTAGACCCGGTAATGGAGTCGTGGGAGCTGTAATTTGGACTGGCAAAGACGTAAGGCAGTTCTTAACACATGTTGCGCCCCAGGACTTGATGTCCCCAGTGGACCAATCCAAGGTAGGGTTATGGTGCTGGAGCCAGGGAAGCCCCAAGAGAAGCGGCGAGGTACAGTGGGGTAATACGAAAAATTCCAGAAATTCCTGATGGAAGAGGCCGATCTTCAGAAGTAGAGGTTTGGTGCGGTAGCGCACCATGCAGTTCAATCTGTCCCCATTAACGGCCGCGACAAATAGTGGCTTGGCCAGACGGTAGACAGCTATATCATGCTTAGTGACCAAGGAGGCCTCGATGAAGTTGCCCGCCGAACCAGAGTCCAAGAAGGCCGGTAAGTTCAGGACGGAAGTGGAGCCAAAGTGAAGTTGTGCCGGCACAGTGAACCTAGGAGAGGAAGCACACACACCCAGAGACGCCTCTCCAAACGATTCTAGGTGCGCCCGTTTCCCTGGCGTGGTGGGCGGATTGGGCAATTTTTCAAAAAATGTTCTGGGCTGGCGCAGTATAGACAAAGTCTTTCGAGTCTTCGGCGCGACCTTTCCTGGGGAGTCAAGCGAGTATGGTCCACTTGCATGACTTCTTCAGACGGAGACGAAAGCGTAGACTGAGGTTTCTGAAACGTAGGAGCCAAACGGAATGCCCTCTTGGCACGCAGAGAATCTTGGCGGAATTCATCACGCCTCTCTGTAAAACGAATGTCTATACGTGTGGCAAGTTGGATTAGTTCAGAAAGAGAAGTAGGAAGATCCCGGGCAGCAAGAACATCCTTGACCCTACTAGAGAGACCCTTCTTAAAGCAGGCACAGAGAGCCTCATTGTTCCAAGCTAGCTCGGCTGCCAAAGTTCGGAAGCGAATGGCATATTCTCCCACCGACAGATCACCTTGAACCAGATTCAATAAGGCAGATTCGGCTGAAGACGCCCGGGCAGGTTCCTCAAAAACCTGGCGAAACTGATCCACAAAAGTTTGAACCATGAGGGTAACGGGGTCGTTGCGGTCCCACAATGGGGTAGCCCAGGCTAAGGCCTTCCCAGAGAGCAGGCTGATAATAAAGGCCACCCTGGAGCGCTCAGTAGGGATTTGGTCAGCCAATAGCTCCAGGTGCAGGGAACATTGGGCAAGAAACCCACGGCAAAGTCTTGCGTCTCCTTCAAATTTAGCTGGCAGGGAGAGACGAATCCTCGCGGAGGAAGCCACCGGAAGCTGTGGTGGGACAGCCGGAGCAGGCGGTGGCGTCTGCGGTTGCTGCATAGACAGAAGTTGCTGCATCATGGCCGTAAGTTGATTGATCTGCCGTGACTGCATGGCGACTAGTGCAGGTAGCTCAGAGACGTCTGGCAATGGCACCTCGGCGGGATCCATGGCCGGATTATACTGTTACAACCGGATGAAACCAATGAAGCGTGGACCCACTGGAACTGTGGAACTGTTGGTGAGTACCGCGTCAGGGAAGCGGGGTCTAAGGAGCCACCGGTTTTCACCAGAGCCCGCCGCGAAGCAGGTTGGTCTTGTGCGGCTGATGACTCCCAGGTCGCTACCCCCCAACGGCGGCACAGTTCCACAATTTGCCGAGGTATTGTACAGCAGAGATAAACGATGGTCACGGTGAGTAGCCAGATTCAGGGCAGGCAGCGAGGGTTCAGCAGCGAGTAGACAAGCCGTGGTCGGGACAGGCAGCGGAGGTTCACAGACGAAGAGACAGACCGAGGTCGGGACAGGCAGCGGAGGTTCGTGGTCAAAAAGGTAAGCCGAGGTCATACACGAGAAAGCCACAGATTAACTACAGACAATCACGGAAACACACCGATAATCCGGCAAAGGGAGAAGGGCTGGCCAGAATAAAAAGGAAGTGACATTACCGGATTGGACGGCCGGACACCAATTAGAGATGCACTGGCCCTTTAAATTCCACAGTATTGCGGCGCGCGCCCCCTAGTGGCCGGGGACGTGCGCGCAGGAGAGGCAGGGAGGAAGTGAGGGAGCCGCCCGCAGGCCCCGGCAGCCACGCCGGACGGAGGGCAGGACACCAGGTAAGAGAGGGGCGCTGCCAGGAAGGGACATAGCGCTCGGGCTAGGGGAGACCCGGTGGGGAAAGCCGCGGGGAGGAAGCGCGGCTCTCGCCCCGGGAGAGGGACGGCAGGAAGCGCCATGAGGCGTCTCCGCAGCGCTAGCCCTAACAAGTGTAATCTATGTACCTATTTATTAACTATTTATTTGGCGTCTGGGAGATCTACTTGCATTCTGCCTTTTTAGGGAGGTCTGGGGAATCCACTGGCACCTTCTTATTTATTGACTATTTATTTGCCAGGGAGACTTGTTACACTCTGCCAATATGAAGGGTCTATTTGCACACTGCTGGATGTATGTGAGGGGAGTCCATTCAGGCCTTTGCCTGCACTCATTTTAGAAGGTCAGGGAGTTCCACTAGTGTTATTGTTATGGCATATGCAAGATCTGCTTGTATTCTGCCTATTTATTGGCTGTGTTATGGCAAATGTAAGATCTGCTTGTACTCTCTATTTTGTGGGATCTGAGGGCTTCACTTGTCCGGGGGTCCCGATTTTTCAGCGTCCTTTCAGTCAGGGTTGGTTGGCTATGTTGGGAATGTGTGGCGATGATCCCGCTGAATCTGCGCCAGCCTTCCTTAGTCATGAGTAAAAAGAAAAAAACTTTGTTTGGATGAGGCGGAATGTCTTCCTGTAATTGGGAATAAGAGAGCCATTAAGTGGTGAGCGTGTTTACCTGCCAGTGTTTGTGCATGACTTTGTGTCCCTCTTAGCAGCCAGATGTTGCGCTCTCCTCATGAGCTGACATACACTGATGTACGTGGGAGGAGGGCCCAGTGAGACACAGCAATTCTATATTGGGTAAATATATAGTGATACTCCAGGTTCAGGTCAGGTCAGGTCACCATGCTGGAGCCAAGCATTAAATCACTATCCAATCCAAATGTAATGCAGTATAGCACAGCAGCTAAGAGGTTAGCACACTTGCAGGAGCAGGGTCCAGGGTTAACATCCAACTTTACACACATGCAGTTTATATGTTCTTCCTTTCTTTGCATTAGGTAGGGTAATGTGCAAGAGTTATACGTTACTTTTACCCTTTTCTTGCTCTGTGCAAATAATACAGTGTATTAAAGTGTTTTGCATATAGTTTAATTTATGTAGCAAGTACAGTATTGTACGTAGGTTACATTATACCAGGGACGTACATGCTGTGGCGTGCGCTGTCATCAGTTGTGCCCCCAGCTCTGCCTTTCTCTTACCACCTATGCTCACCTTCATTTACTTCTTCCCACCTTTTCCTGCCTCACCCCTTTCCACCTCACCTCAAGGCACATCACTGTTTTACTGCATGACCCCTGTCCACTTCTTGCTGCCTCAACTCTGCTCTCCTCACCTCAGCCCACCTCACCTCTGCTGATCTTCCCACCACACCTCATCCCATTTCCTTCCAGCAAGCAGCTGACCTGATGCCTGCTCCATGCGCATCTCCTCCATTTCCTTCCAGCAAGCAGCTGACCTGATGCCTGTTCCATGCGCATCTCCTCCATTTCCTCCCAGCAAGCAGCTGACCTGATGCCTGCTCCATGCGCATCTCCTCCATTTCCTCCCAGCAAGCAGCTGACCTGATGCCTGCTCCATGCGCATCTCCTCCATTTCCTTCCAGCAAGCAGCTGACCTGATGCCTGTTCCATGCGCATCTCCTCCATTTCCTTCCAGCAAGCAGCTGACCTGATGCCTGCTCCATGCGCATCTCCTCCATTTCCTTCCAGCAAGCAGCTGACCTGATGCCTGTTCCATGCGCATCTCCTCCATTTCCTCCCAGCAAGCAGCTGACCTGATGCCTGTTCCATGCGCATCTCCTCCATTTCCTTCCAGCAAGCAGCTGACCTGATGCCTGCTCCATGCGCATCTCCTCCATTTCCTCCCAGCAAGCAGCTGACCTGATGCTTGTTCCATGCGCATCTCCTCCATTTCCTTCCAGCAAGCAGCTGACCTGATGCCTGTTCCAGCGCATCCCCTTCATTATCTGCATAGCAGGGTAGAACCAGTAGCAAGGCTTTAAAGTTTGCCCTTTTTTCGTTTGTATTCCTCCCAGTTCAAAAAAAGTGGTCCTACAGCTACTCTGTCTCTTGGTGCCCGCAGTGTGAGTGAGCACAGCAAGCCATGGTAGTCACACAGCTATCTCTGACCACAGCAGGGTATGCCCAAGACTCGTAAAGCTGCTCCATGACATGTCCTTCTCAGCTCAGCCACAAACCCAAAAACTGAAGCAAAGTCATCTGTTTTGCTTAGAATACATGATATTAACATACAGTCAGAGATTTTCAGGTGCTTTGAAATGGCTTATTATTCGGTATTCTCAAGGGGGCAAGGTGGGTGAAAGTTTGTGTTTGCCTGGAGAAGGACTTTAAGGTTACATTTTTCTTGCATAAAATGGTTTTATTGCAGCCCCTTATAGTGGACCAAAACTCAGTATTTTCACTGTCGTGGCCTTTGGTGCGCCTCCTGATTTGGGATGCCCTGCTGTGTAAAACCAGGCCAGTCGCCCTCTTCTCTTACCTTTCCAATGAGCCCACAGAGCGGACATGGTCGTAGACCCGGTTCTCCTCTTCCTGCTGCGCATATTAATGTGCGGCTGGAGAAGCTGAATGAAACCCTATGCACACACGATCAGTGCTCAGTATCACTCGCATCCTTCATGCGTACACGACCATGACAGGCATTCGCTTCAGGTGGACGTGCACAGCCCAAGATGCAGGAGAGTTACATGGAGCGGGGCATCCCACATTCTCTTATAGACTTCAGGGCTGCTTTTGGTCCACTGAAAAAAAGCTGAAACAATAAGACAATGCGGCCCTTAGTTCAAATAGGTTGCGCGCCCTTGCTTTATACCTTATCTTTTCAAGAAATGATACTGGGAGGCTGATTCATTAACAGCGGCAGGTAGCGACAGTTGAGCGACTGTAGCGGCATTTTCAGAGCGCCCGCTAGTAGTCGCTGTGCTTGGCCGTTGTTCGGTAGTTGATAGCGACTCAGTCGGTTTGCCATAATGTTGAATATTGGGTGAGGAGTCGCTATTTGACAGGTTCCGCGCTGTATGGGAGCGCATGATAGCGACTGGTCAGAGCGACTGGCTTCCACAAATCACGCTCAAAAAATTCTTGCTCTGTAAAATGCATGTTTAAACCCCAGAGCGCTGGTGGCGATGGGTTAAAAGTAGTTTTTTAACCCCCAAACAACCATAATTTTGGAAACCAAAAAAAACAAGTTTTTTAAATAATTTAGTAATATGAATACATTAATATCAGACCTGTAATATCAATTCTGTACATTTTTTTTTTTTTACCTTAAAAAAATGATTTAAAATGGCAGAAGTGGTCACAGAATTTTTCACATTTAAAAAAAATATATAAATATATTAATAACAATTAATTATGAATATTTAAAGATTGTTTCATTGAAATGCATTGGAGAGCGCCAGGTAGCGAGAGGTCATACCTGTCGCTGTTCAAGGTCGGACGCTGGCGCTGTGGGCTGAGGCTGGAATAATGATGAATGAGTGGCTATATGGCGCTATCTCATGCCCTTATTCATCAAGCGATAGCGCCAGGTAGTGTCTGACGAGCGCCAGGTCCCGCCAGCTAACGGCGGCTACCGACTCAAGTACGCCCGGCGTCGGCCACAATGACGCATTTATCAAGCTAAATGAGGCTAGCGCCGGCGAGAGCGACAGCTACCGCGGGATTCATCATGTAGCCGACTGCAACGAACAGCGCCGCTGCTAATCCCATCACAGCGCCAGGTATGACCTGTCGCTTCCTGGCGATGTCCAATGCATTTCAATGGAGCAATCTTTAAATAATCATAATTAATTGCTATTAATGTTTTTTTTTTTTTTTTAATGTCAAAAATTCTTTGACCACTTCTGCAATGTTAGGTTTTTTTTTTAAGGTAAAAAAAAAAAAAATGATTTTGTGCAGAATTGATATTACAGGTCAGATATTAATGTATTCATATTACAAAATGTTTATAAAAACTTGTATAATTTTACAATCAAAAAATATGGTTGTTTGGGGGTTAAAAACTATTTTAAATCCATCGCCGCCAGCGGTCTGGGGTTTAAACAAGGAATTCACAGCGCTAAAATATTTGTAGCGTGATTTGTTAATGAATCTGCAGCAAGCCGTTTGCTCTGGCCATTCGCTGTCAGGCGCACCCATACAGCGCGGAACCTGTGAAACAGCGACCCCTAAGCCCGTATTCAACATTACCACACACCGACTGAGTCGCTGTCAACAAGCAAACCCCGGCCAAGCACAGCGAATACTAGCTGGCGCTGTGAAAATCACGCTACTGGCGCTCATCTGTCGCTACCTGGCGCTATTAATGAATCGGCCTCGATGTCGCTAAGCAGGATCGGCTTGATAAATGTGTGATTGTGGTGGGGAGCCGGCGTTCTCGTGGCGGGGCCCATCATTACCGGCAGCTCACCAGTCGCTACCTGTCGCTATTCCTTGTTAAATAAGGGCCTATGTGTTAAAGTGTTAGAATCAGTATTGTGTAGTTAATGTAATGTAATAGGCACAATATTGTGCAGGACTTATGGGTTACTATCTCTCTTTTCTTACCAGATCTGTGCCAAAGGCGATAACTTTGCAATATATTTAGGCCCTTATTTATGAAGGAATAGCGACAGGTAGCGACTGGTGAGCGACCGGTAATGACGGGTCCCGCCACGAGAACGCCGGCTCCCCACCACAATCACACATTTATCAAGCTGATCCTGCCTAGCGACTGAGATAGCGCCATATAGCCCTCATTCATCATTATTCCAGCCTCAGCCCACAGCGCCAGCGTCCGACCTTGAACAGCGACAGGTATGACCTCTCGCTACCTGGCGCTCTCCAATGCATTTCAGTGGAACAATCTTTAATTATTCATAATTGTTATTAATGTTTTTTTTTTTTTTTTTTTTTTTTTTAAATGTGAAAAATTCTGTGACCACTTCTGCCATGTTAGTTAATTTTTTGAAGGTAAAAAAAAAAAAAAAAATTTGTGCAGAATTGATATTACAGGTCTGATATTATTGTATTCATATTACTAAATCCTTTCAAAATGTTTTTTTTTTGGTTTCCAAAAATATGGTGGTTTGGGGGTTAAAAAACTACTTTTAACACATCGCCGCCAGCGCTCTGGGGTTTAAACGTGCATTTCACAGCGCGAGAATTTTTTGAGCGTGATTTTGAGACGAATGTGGTGGGAGCCGGTCGCTCTGACCAGTCGCTATCATGCGCACCTATACATCGCGGAACCTGTCAAATAGCGACTCGTCACCCCGTATTCAACATTACTGCACACCGACTCAGTCGCTATCAACAACCGAACAACGGCCAAGCACAGTGACTACTAGCGGGCGCTGTGAAAATACTGCTACAGTCGCTCAACTGTCGCTACCTGCCACTATTAATGAATCGGCCTCCCCGTACAATATGGTTCTAAGACCTTCAATGCACATTATTGTGTAAGTGCTTCTCCCCATTACAGTCTTTGAAATAAACGCAATATTGTGTAAGTGTTACAGGTTAGTGTCTGATCTGCACAGATCGGGTTCAGGGACTGCAACCTATTCTACAACGGGCTAGAATATAATCAGTACTGTGTACTGCATTATTGTCTAATAGGTGTAGTATTGTGTGAGATGAATAGGTTATATTTATCTTTTATCTTGCCAGATCTGTTCAGGAAGCTGTGAATTCCAGTCCCCTGGTTGTATATTTTCAATACATTTTGATATAATCTGTATTCAGTATTGTATTGCATTATGAATTATGGTCTATGTAAAAAGCATAGTATTGTTCGGGAGTTACAGTTTACTTTTTCTCTTATGAGCATTTACATTGGTGTGTGTTCCGGGAATTCTGGTTGTTTTTTTAATGTATTATACAATGTTTAGGTGTTAGAATTAGGATCAGTATTCAGGATTCTGTCTCTCTTTCCAGATACGCAAAGAAGGCTCTGGGTTCAGGTATTTTATGTCTTTAATTTAGTATACAAAGTGCTAGAATAATCAGTGCTCAGTATTATGTGCTTCCTATGCTTATATTATAGGCCATGCAATGGACAAGAATGATACATTGATTTTCTCCCATAAAGGAGCCATTGGTGGCAGCAAATGTTCTGCTGTTATATAACAGAGGGGATACTTCTAATCAGAAAGATTTGAAATAGAGAAAAAGCTGAACATAGGTTTATTATTGTCTATGTAGATATTGGTATGTATTGAATTGGTATTGGTAGGTATTGTACAATAGTTATAGGTTACTTTTTCCCTTTTAATACCAGATATATTTTTCAATTTATAATACATAAAGTATCAACTGTCATTAAAGAGGAACTTCGGGGACCCTGGTGTTTAAAGGACCCTAGGGCTGCCTGAGTTCCACTCCTTTAGGCATCCTGATCTGGGAGGCCGTGCTGTGTAAAACCCCCTGGAAGCCCTGATACACTAACTTTCTATGGGAGCCCTCGCTGTGCCATTGTGCTGCGGCCGCATCCCTGCTCACCTCTAACCGTGCTCACGCCTTGAGCACTCCGCTCATCCAATCAGCGCACTCCCTCTTGTCCGAGTTGTGCGACATGGGAGCGAAAGAAAGGTGAGTGTATGGGGCGACATGGGGGATACACACAGCAGGGCATCCCAATTTGGGTTGCCCCCTCCCAGAGGAACAACTCACAAGTAAGTGAAATTCCTGTGTGTTGTTCCTCTTTAAACACCTCTGAAAAGGTCTGAGCAGCTTCTTTGGGCTGTGCGCATGCTCCCACTCCCAACCACGCTCCCGATTGCCGCAAACAGAGTCGTTCAGCGAACATTACATATGCACAGCAAACAACTATGATTGGACAGGAGCCCGCACATTTGCCACCTGACCATGGGAAGGTAAATTTTGCTGTGCGTATTGGGGGGTTTCCCACAGTGGGGCAACAAGACCTAGAATAGTCAAAATCTCAGGTTTTTTCACTTTAAGAAAAATCCACAGTGACCAGTTTCTAACATTTTATTCTGCTTTTACAGGGAAGATCTGCTCAACTCGAGTGATTCCCCACAGGCTGGCTCTGCTGACAGGCACTGGAATGGAGAAGATCATCCCTGGAAAAGTGGAATGGAATGCTCAAAAAACTTTCACTCCCCTGGATTTTATTCCTTCCAGTAAAAAAAAAAACACAAGCTTGGCAGGATTTTTACTTCTGTTGGTGTGTAAAAGTAACTCCTCCCCTCACTAGCCAGTATGTTTACATGGATTTTGAATATAGAGTGATTCACCATACAGCTCCTTAAAGGACCAGTCCAGCCAGGCTGCCCATTTTTTCAGGGGGGGGGGGGGCTACATAGATAGAAAGCACTGTCCTGCAATCCAGCACCAATCATCGGACTATTGTGGCACTGCTCATCTTTTGCCTCGCCCTGACTGGCAGCTCAGTGTGTGAAGTGAGGGGGTGGGTGACCTGTTTCTACGTATTAGCAAAGCCCCAGCATGCCCCCTCTATCGCAATGAATGAAGTGGGTGTGACAGGGGACAGGGAGGTGGCCTATTTATCACAGAGGCTGTCTGGAGACAATTCGGCAAGGATGACATAGGGGACTGGATGTAACATTCCGTTTAGTGTGCAAGCAAAGGCAAGCATTTTTTGTTTTTCTTCTTGTTATGTTACTTGGCTGGACTATTACTTTAAATCAGATGCCCAGTGTCTTCATAACCCCCCCCCCCCCCCCCAGGTGCTTAGATGGGGGTTATAAAAAAAAAATCCATACCTCCACACTAATTCAGCACTGTCACCCCACCAGACAGTGACCGCACAGAGCGGCATCCCTCCCCACTGTGCATGCACCTGCCCAGCCATGTAAGGATGGGTCCATGCACAGAGTGGGGGATGCCAATCTCTACATCCACTTCAAGATGGCTGTGCCCATGGCCTGAGACTGGGGCACAGCCTTGTCCTGTCTCAGTGCCAGGGGAAGGAAGTCAGGGAAACAAATACTGCCAGTATCAGTGGCCTCCACCACATTTAAAGTGGATCAAAACCAAGCTCGATTGGCCCGGGAATCTTTAAGATTTCCAGCGCTGATCGATTCCCTCCCCTGGGCATCCAAAATCAGGATCCCCCCCAGGTCGCCCCATACACTTACCTTGTTTCCCGGGCCACCTCCACATGCGCTAGCCGCGGCCACATCCCTGCTATCCCTCTAGCAGGGCGAGTGCCCGCGCCAGGCATTTGTGAAGGGCTGGCGCGGGCACGCTTCATGTTAGATGGTTGCAGGGGATGTGGCCGCCAGCGCGCTGATTGGATGAGCGGCCTAGCATGCACTGTAGGACCGGGAAGAGGTGAGTTGGGCTTGGCGATCTCGAAGGGTTTCACAGGGAAAGGACCGAAGTCCAGCATAGTCAAAATCCTGGGTTTTGGTCCACTTTAATCCGACCCTGGTACTCATATTGCCTTGCTCAGGGGCGTACCTTGAGGGGATGCAGCGGGTGCGACAGCTCCGGGGCCCAGAAGGTCAGGGGGGCCCAGCATTGTTGCTTCTCCACCTTATTTATCATATTTGTGCTCGCATCTGTTTCAGTCATGTTATCTAGCTGCATAGTTAAAAAACAGAAAAAAGTTTACTGTATAAGTTGTAAAAAGACCCTATAGGCATGGTATCTGACAAGTGTTAGATATCCTGCCAGGTTGGTGGACAACACTGTAATTTCAGGTACTCTGGCAGAATAGTTTTATACAAAGTGTTAAAATCCTAATATAATAAATGTTGATGATCGTGTACCCTTATTCCACATTATTGTCTATGTAACATGTACGGTTATTGTGCAAGAGTTGCAAGTTGCATTTCTTCCCAGATCTCTGCAGATTATTGTGCACTTGTGTACTTTATATGGTATGGTTGTATATTGTTTTTAGTCTATAATAGTAATGGATGAAGAGCCGGGACAATGCCCTGCCATCCTGACAGGGCTTATGATATAGAAACACGCCTAGTTCTATTAAAAGTCAGAATAATATTTACAAGGTAGGAAAGCGTCACTGTCTGTTTTGATTTGCCTTTAGTCACAAACGCAAACCGTCCTTTGACGTCATGAGATTCTATCGGGAAGTTTGCGCTGTGATCTGTTACCAAAGATTGACAGCTGGATCAAGTGACACCATGAGTCCGAATGAATGATAAGATGCTAAAGATTATTTTTCTTTTCTTAAAAGCAAATGTATTTCTTCCCCTACTTTACTGTGATGTTTGCCTCTAGCTTCTTTTTAACATACATGAATGGAATTTTGTCAGCCCCAGAAGCAGGGGAAAGAATAATTATAATTGTGTTATAACTTTGTAGCTGGCTTCTTGCTCCCATGACAACCGAGCTGGAGCATTGTAAGTGAATGAGGCCAATACTAGAAACAGGAACCTGAGAATAAATATAAAATATAATATATATATAAATATAGTTTGGCCAAATTGATTTCCTGCAGTGCCAGAGGCTTTGTTTCTGCAGCTTGTCATACCTGGCGCTGTGCAAGGCTGAACGCTGGCGCTGTTCCTGTTCACTGAGGCTGTGAAAATTATGAATCAGATGCTACATGGCGCTATTCCAGTCGCTAAACAGATTCTGCTTGATAAATGTGTAATTATGTGCTGTGTCCGGCGTTCACCTGTCGCTACCTGTCGCTACCTCTCATTAACCAGCCACTACCTGACGCTATCCCTTCTTAAATAAGGGCCTAAGTA
Organism: Gastrophryne carolinensis; assembly: GCA_027917425.1. Classification (NCBI taxonomy): domain Eukaryota; kingdom Metazoa; phylum Chordata; class Amphibia; order Anura; family Microhylidae; genus Gastrophryne; species Gastrophryne carolinensis. Next base: position 184,182,346 of record CM051235.1, read on the forward strand.
TCTGAAGAGCAAGATTTAAAGCAGTTCATAAGCACAACTAACCTTACCCACCCTCTGATGCCATTAGTGAGCCTTGCATTAGAGAGACTTTAACCATTTCTTAGCAGAGCTCCACCAACAGGAGATGAGCAGCACTGTGCAGCCACTTTCTGCTCCCATGCCATACAGAGCTCCACAAAGAAAAGATGAGTATCTCAGAAAATCAAGGCTCATGGGCAGCAGGAGTAGAGTTAGGGTACTTTACATGACAAAGAATTGCCCTTTAAACACTCACCTGGGGGCATCCAGATTTGGGATGCTCCTCCAGTCAAAGATTTCTAACTTATAAAAATAAATTATGCACCTCACCTGTAAAATTGCCCCATCAGAGGTACAGGTCATTTTCGGGGAATAAAGGTATGTAAACACTAAAAAGCTCACTGACGTGCAGGTTGCAATCCACGGCAATGCACAATGCAAGTCACACTGGTTTCACCAGATAAATAGCATGACCTCCGTTAGGATCGAATCATGGGTCGATTACTGGTGTAAGAATATGTGCATGTTATTATAAGTATACAGTACGTCCTGCTCCAAATATATTACTTACACTTGGGTTATCCTCCGCCAGATGGCGCTGCACTGCAGAGACATGCAAAACTGGCTCCTCCCGGCCCCTCAAATACCCGAGGACCCCCCACAAATCCCCAGATTTCTCTGCAGTGCCGACTGCGAAGACATGAAGTATCACTCTCTCGCAGGTGAGCGGGGCTATTAAAGCCTGCGGCCCTGTTGGACTATTCCCACCCGTCCTCTTTGTGATGTGCCTCCCAGCCTGGGCTGCGCTGGTCGGGTGAAGGTAGGCAGCACCATGCGTGCTTATGGAGCACTGCTCCGCTGCAGTCCCCCACCAAAGGGTAGGCGGTATAGGCTGATGGTGAGCATCTATGGGATGCCCCTCTCGCATTATTGCCCCATGCCCCGTGTAGCGGTGGGCCCTGTACAAAGGGCCGCCATACCCCCGCGTTCCCCCCATAGCTCGGGGGGAAAGAAAGGGGGGGGTGTGTTTGGTATCACTGTATTGTGCTTTCATGCATATGGTTTCTTGTACTTGTGGTGTCAGATGCGCTGATTTGTATTTTTAGCTTTGCGCAGAGGCAGTATCATAGCTCATGAGGTCCAACTCGTGTAACTGCCGCCGCCGCGCGCGCTTTTTTCCTTCCTGGAAGGGCGGCGGCATTACCTCAGACGCCTCTGCGTCCTCATTGGCTGCTAGGTGGTTCGCGCGCCCATTGGGAGGGCGAGCTCCGCGTCATGGCGTGCTCTGGCCCGCCCTTCGAGGTACTTGGCACCATTTTGTCAGTTCGCGCGCGCGCGTGTGACGTTCTTGCCCGCCGTAGTCCGTAAGTGCCCTCGCGGGCGGCTTTTATACTCATTGTAGTGTTTCGGTTCTAACACCCCTTTTTCTTCTCATTGTGTCTTTCAGATGGGTGTATCCATTGGCTTCTCCCGGCCCGGTGTAATTGATAGTTGGGCCTTGTAAAATTCTCCCACTTCACTAGCGGGTCATTGGGGCATCCTGGGTTTCTTTATAGCGTCAATCCCTACTGGCATATTGTGCCTAAAAATCACCATATGGAGGCATCTCAGAAGACCGGCTGTGCATGGCGTGTGGACAACCCCATGCTGACGCTGACAGGGCACGGGTCTGCGTACCCTGTGCTGAGCAAGCGCTGGCCTTGCATTCTGGCCTGCCAGTGGCTGCACCTCGTTTTACTTCACCTATTCCCCCAGGCTTAAATCTCACTCCTGCTGAGTCTCACACAAGTGGGGATTCTCAGCCTGATTTGTCTCATAGACTGCCTACGGCTGAACAGATTATTGCGAGGTCTTTAGCGTTAAGGGCCCTGGTAAGGAGTGGCACTTGACGCCTAATATTACTGTTTTGCCTATGGGATTGGGACCAACCAGTTGGATCTGTTTGTGTCCCGTCACGATCACAAGCTCTCTGCCCTTGTTTCCCTGTCCCGGGATCCTCTGGCCGTGGTCACGGATGCCTTAGTGACGTCATGGCAGTGCATTCTGTTCTGTATGTCTTTTCTCCATTCCCCCTGCTAGGCAGGGTCCTGCGCAAGATTGCTCTGGAAGGGGTGCCAGTGATTCTGGTAGCCCCCGGGTGGCCAAGAAGAGTGTGGTTCGCAGACGTGGTACAGAGGGCAGTAGATCAGTACGTTCTGCCAGGAGTGCCAGATCTACTCACTCAGGGCCCCTTACGTCATCCCTATATACAGCCTGGCTTCTGAAACATCCATCTTGATGGAGACAGGCTTATCTGCCTCGGTGATTGAGACTTGGGAAGACTAGGAGCAACCTTCTTCTTCCATCTATTATAGGGTATGGCGTACCTTTATTGAATGGTGTGAGTCTAGGTCTCTTCCCTGTCGGATGTTCTCTGTCCCCAGGGTTCTAGAGTTATTACAGCATGGGTTGGAGTCGGGTCTCCAACTCAGTACTCCGAAGGGTCAGGTTCTGTCCTGTCCGTCTTCTTTCAGAAGTCTTTTGGCTCAGCCTTCCTTGGTTAAGGCCTTCTTTCAGGGGGGTACTCATGTGCGTCCCCCACGTAATCCTGTGGTCCCTGTTTGGGATTTGAACTTGGTGTTGTCTGCCTTGTGCTCCCTTTGAACCTATTCAGGATACTGTTCTGGCTGTACTTGCCCTCAAGGTTGTCTTTCTGGTGGCTGTTACTTCGGTCAGACGTATGATTGAGCTGGCGGCTCTGTCTATCTAGCCCCCATTCTTTGAGAGACACCAGGATAAACTGATGCCCTTTTTGGGCCTACGGCCACTCCATCCTGAATGCGCCCAATCTCGTTTGATCTAGGGGGCTAAGCAGCATTGGGCCTGGTCCTTACTTGGATGGGATGGTCCCTTCTGGTCCTAGGAAAGGTTTTTGGCTCTTGCCAAGTCTACTATTAGCGAGGGGATTCGTCAGGCGGTGACTCAGGCCTATCCCTGTAAGGGGAAGAATCTTCCCTTTCGACTTACTGCTTATTCTACTCATGCTATTGGTGCCTCTTGGGCCTTTCAGCACCAGGCTTCTGTTGAACAAGCTTGCAAGGCCGCTACTTGGTCTTCTGTTCATTCCTTTTACAAGTTTTACAAGGTTGATGTTAGAGCCTCAGCTGATGCTGTTTTTGGCCGCAAGGTTTTGCAATTGGCAGTGGTTTAAACTGTCTGCTGTTACCTTTTTGTTGGGGATCCCACCCTACTTTATGGACACTGCTATTGGATGTCCCAAGTGTAAGTAATCTATTTGGAGCAGGACGTACTGTATACTAAGAATAATACAATTCTGTGAAATACTCACCTGTAGAATTGATATTATAAGTATACAGTACGTCCTGCTCCACCCCACCCTGGTTTTTGCATTATTCTGGATCCCCTGTATGGTGATTGTTATCATTCTTATAGTTACCAATTGGTGGTTAAATTCTCCCGGCTTCTTGTTCACTGCTTTTCAATGCTGGGGATTTGTGGGAGGTCCCTGGGTATTTGAGGGGCCGGGAGGAGCCTGTTTTGCATGTCTCTGCAGTGCAGCGCCATCTGGCGGAGGATAACCCAAGTGTAAGTAATCTATTTGGAGCAGGACGTACTGTATACTTATAATATCAATTCTACAGGTGAGTATTTCACAGAATTGTATTTTTTTGAGCACTAAGTTGCACTCGGGTTTCCGCCTGATTCATGATCGCCAAAATCAGATGCGCATTTATTTTGAGGCAATTTGCACACTAGCGTTCGCCAATGCACCAATTTGTGCCTGAAATTTTCCACTAGCACCTTTATGGCGCCCCAAACTGTCTCCAGCGCCTGATTTATGGTATATTTAGAGGTCAGAAAAGCGTGTGCAAATGTGGCAATTTGAAGAGTGAATTTCCTCCAGTACAAAGTGGAGGAAACTGCTATTTCCAATGAGTAACAGGCTTATTTAATCCCAAAAAACACACACACAGGATCGAAACAACATAAATGTGAATATTGAGCCCCAAAGTTTATCAAAAACAAAAAAATTATAGTTTCATTTTTGCCCGGCATACGCCCGGTGTGCGCAGGCAGCTATGAATTATGCGTAATCGTTTGCGCTCCGTCTGGGTGTTTTTGTGCACCCACCATGAATCGACCCTATTGTCATCACTTACATTTGCTCCTGCATACACTCAAAGCTGAAACGCCGCCTAACTGATTTTCTCCTGGCAGCAGCCATTTTGAAGTAGCCCCGAGACCTCCTTTCTCAGCTTCCCAGCTGTGCTGCTGTCCTGATATAACCAACATAATCCACATATGCACAGCAACAGGAAACCCATCAGAACTTCCTCTTTGAAGGCTATTTTGAGGGTAAAATCGACCGCAGCTGGAGCCAGTAGTTAGTTTAGTGTCCCTGCTGACCCCCCCAAGGCAACTCAATTAGGGATGCCTGTTCACATCTGAAAATCAGTCAGTAATACTTACCTGCTGCATGCATATCATTGCATTCTCTTCTACGACCAATTGGGTTTGCTGGGCAGGCATACACATGCCAGGCCTACCTATCAAATGAACTCTGTTGTATCCCAAGTCACCACTAGTAGCTAAGGTGTGTGAACTGGGTTCATATTCCTGCCTGATTTTCAGGCTTCCTAAGGAACTTTTTGCCGATGGTTTTCTCAGATTAGGATACTGAACTGGTGACACCCCTCCTGTCCCCGGAACATCCATAGCTCTTTTGGTGAATGAATTGTGATTTCACTGAAATTAAGACTAAAGCTCCACAATGCAGCCTTACATTTTAACCCTTCCCCTCTATGTGGAGTTATGGCAGAAGCTCATATCATTACATGATGGGTATTTTTGCTACGCTCTCAGGATGGACATGGGGCGGGTGTGGGGGATTGCCATGTGTGATATTCTGACAGGTTCACTTTAACAACAATTGGCTGATTACCCTGCATTTTATTTATTCAATCACTGATGAAAATTTTCACAGATAGCACAACAGTTCCGTTTGTACACACAAGTTCCACAATCATTTAAGTAAATGTGATACTCTTGCAGCATTTCATCTTTCAGTGAGTAATCTGTCCTGTCTGTAATGCCCTTGCTGACAAGCGTTCTTCATTGTAATAAGACAGATTTACTACATGAGCTGCACCACCACAAAGGGCGAGTCTCTTCATTCATTAGCTCTATGCTCATAACAGCCTATAGCGTGAGGCCAGAACCAATCCGATTTTAGGAGCAGTGGGCACGTGCCTATCTGGGGGGCACCAACATTTATGGAATTTTTTTAGAAGAACTTACACTCTAATAGGGAAGGTAGAAGATATTACACTTTTTTGATGTGAAGAAAGAGCTTACAATCTATTAGGATATAAGGGGGGGTAGAGAAGGGGAAGAGTTTACAAATGATTAGGGTGGTACTCCATTCAGGTTGTACTTGAATGGACAGGCTGTAGAATGAATCTGCTGCCCACTATGCTTAACCCAAGCCACATTTGTTCCATAAGTACAAAACTGCTCTAAAAAGCAGAAACTGAAGGAAGAAGAGATTAGGATATGTTAGAGTATAAGGGAAGATACAGAAGGAGGAAGAGTGCTCAATCTATTAGGGTATAAGGGAGGATACAGAAGGAGGAAGAGTGCTCAATCTATTATGACATAAATAGGTTATAGAAGGAGGAAAAGCGTAAGGCAAAGCTATAACCTTAGTAACCAAAGTGTCCATGGTGGGAGTCGAACTCATGATCCTAACCTTGCAGTAGCGGGTTAGGACAAGTCTTTTATAATGTTTTAAAAGCAAATTTTTCCACAGCCTAACAAGCACTTCCACCTATCTATATACCCATAAATACACATGAATGGTGGCCAGATTATATAATGAAATCAGAGATGGATGGTGGCCAGATCAGCTAGTGGTTTAGAAAAAATAGTGGCCAAAGTAGAAAAGGGTATGAAGATGAATTGTAGTCAGAATAGATAATAATATTAGAGATGAATGGTGACAAGCATAAACAATTATATAAGAGCTGATGTAGACTGAGAACACAATAGAGATTTGAAACAGAGGAACCTCCTTTTTTGATCCATGTCATCCCTATAAGGAATAAAATTAGAGACATGCCCAAGTCAGGGGTATAACCCCTGCACACACGGTGTCCATGGTGGAGGTTGGACTCCTGGCCTTACTTTATTTTGTTAAGAGCATAGAGCTGTTAAACCTGAAATTACTTTGACAGTCACAATGGTCTTCTCCTACCCATCACGTGTAGGGATGTAGAAGGTTTACTTTGGCTACCACTTGTTTGCACCCAGTAATGGAATATTGCTTGTCCTCTGTAGTGTAATATTTCAGCTGTCCAGCCAAACTTTCGATATTACTGTTGTCTGGGTAAAACCCCTCCCGAAGAAGCTCATCCAAAAAGCAGTTGTTGACATGGCTTTTTTCCAGCAACGTGAAAGGGACCACTTCAGCAGTGTCCCAGATACTATGATGCTGCCTCAGAGAAGATTGAATGATGGTGCGGAGTTCCTTCGGCATGTTTCCGACATCACTAGATGTGTTTTTGAGGATGAATTTTGTCACCTCGTGTCCTCCTATATTACTAATCAAGATGTAGATCGCATTGAGATACTCGTTACTTTGGTTTAACTGGAAGAAACCCCGTAAGGTCTCCAAAAGTTCTAGCGGCATATGTTCCAGTTCGTCAAATATGAAGACGGGGATCTTCTCCTCTATCTCCGCTCGGGTCACCATATCTGAAATCATCTCTGCTGTTTCATTCTTGCACGCCTCAGTTTCTCTGTCTACTGGACACTTGTGCATTACATAATATTGCAAGACAAAGTCATTGTCCATAACCGAACGGAAGTGTCTGGCTAATATCCGACCCATGTGGCTTTTGCCAACACCGCTAGGTCCATTCATGGAAATCACCAGAGGTTTATTATGACAATGAGTTGCCAAGTAGTCCTTCAATAGATCCATTATTCGATCAATAGCAATTTTTTGCCCAAATACTTCCCGTTGCATTGTCTTCTCGAGTCCATTCAGGTCGTATTTTAGCACATTGTCATCCAAATTCTCTATAGCATTTAAGATTTGCAAAAAAATGATCCCAATTAACAATATCAAAAACCTCTTGGCTTTGCTCTTTTTCTCTACTGGTAAATATTTTTTTCCATTTCCCGGGTACAATACCACACGGGACTTCTTGCGCTTCTTTTTTAGTTTTGGAATGCCTGTGGCAACCTGCTCCAAGGTAGGGGTGTCAAATTTAAAAATCTTGGGAGTATCGAGGCTTCTAGACCCATAGATGGCTTTGTCAATGGAAAGTTGCCGGCGGAGAGGAGATGGTTTGGTACTGTCTAGAGATCTTCTGCTGGAGAGGTCTAAGTGAAGATGGCTAGTTTTCAGCGTTCTTATCCGTCTACGTATCCGTATGGCCGCTCGTAGGGATGGAACAAATGACAATTTGCGTTCAGGCACCGGAACTTCAGGAATAGGCTCCATATTGACCCTCTTTGGAGATTAATTGTGCTTTCCAGTGCCAAACAGCTGAGCCAGATTTTCTGCAAAAGGAAAAACAAGTTTTACTTACAAAAGACTTGTGCCAAAATCTGATGCCCACTTTTTACCGAATGTTTAGAGACAAAATAAGGTGTTGAGGCAAGACAGTTTTGTAAGGTTATTTGATGGACATTAAACTTCTAATTTATGTAACTCAAAATGACTTAGTTCTGCAGTTCTCAATCCTAAATATAAAGTCTGTTTTATTTTGCCACATTAATCTCTATTACCATCGTATACTCTGGTCTTCATCATTAGCTACTCTGGACACTATTTATTTCTATATAATTCTTCATTGAGCACCTTTTATCTCTTTTTTCCCTGGGGTACTTATGCAGGTCAGCATTATTCCTCTGATAAGCACAAATGCATTTTGGGTGCCATGTGGTCTTATACTTACAAATTATATTTGCTTAAAAGGAAAAATTGGGGGGAAATTAAGGGAAATTTAATTTTCTTTTGGCTTTTATCTTCCTTCTAGCATTATTCTCAATAAGCACTGATTGCTCCCAGCATGATATTGGTAGGAGGGGACTTAAACAACTACAATGGCGGCACACAGTGGCATACATGGGGAAGAGAAAAATAAAAACTACTATAACAGGAATACCAAGCAGCATTGAGGGCAGAAAACATCCAAATGGTAATTTATCTGGAGTGGAGAAGCATAATAGGTTGAAGTGTTTTGGGGGGGTTTTGTCCACTTAAGCTCCATCTAATGGGGGCGGGACAAGAAAAAGCAGTACAAACATGTAGTAATATACTACAGAGATTACATTGGTTAGTATTAAAGTGGACCAACACCCAGGATTTTGACTATCCTGGGTTTTGGTCTACTTCGGTGGGGCACACCGATCGGGGGTGCCCCACTGTGTGAAACCTCCCAGAAAGCCCCGAAAACTCACCTGTCCCCGCTCCCACGTGACCGCTGCAGCCAATCCCCGCGGGCGGACAAGCGAGAGGCAGCGCCGGACAAGCAGAGCGCGTCCGCCGCCACCTCCCGCGCGTCCCTCTTACAGGGAGCGCACCCGCACCGGCCATTCAAAAACGGCCGGTGCGGGAGCGCGCCCTGCTAGAGGGACGCGCGGGAGGCGGCGGACGCGCATGCGCCACTGGAACGTGGATAAGGTAGGATTGTGGGCTTCCTGTGGGGCTTCACCCCGCGGGACATCCCGATTTCAGATGCCCCGTGGGGAGGGATCTGATCGGCCCGGGAATCTTATAGATTCCCTGGCCGATCCCCCCTGGGTGTTGGTCCACTTTAAGTCCACTATGGCTTTCCCCCTTGTTGGAGCTTGTACTTGTTGGGAAAGGTAGCCATCTTTTGTTTAAGACAAAAAACATTTACCTTAATGAGATCCACATGTTTCAGCGTCCCAGTCTATATCTGGTTAGTTAAAGCCTCCCACAGGCAAAGACAGCACTGTGGGAGCCTCTGGTAAAGGTCAGCAACCCCGGATTACTCTGAGTTTGGATGACGGGGGCAGGCTAGCATCCAGTCTCTAAGACTCCAGGACCACACCACGTGGGTTTTGGTCCACTTGAAATCAAGAGCACAATGAAAAAAGGATTTGCACTCCAAATACAGGCACACTTTTAACTGAATCAAAGCGCTTGCAGAGAGAAATTGTGGAGAACCCCTCCCTTTTTTGAGGTTCTCTACTAAAACCTTTTCTACTTCAACACCGTTTTAAACTTTTACTTAATTATAATGCATTCCCATACTTTGCTTTTTTTTTTTTAAAAACCCACATATTTGTTGATTCGAGATATGGTTTAATGATTTGTATTTGTTTAAATGTTTTGCATCTGATATAGATTCACATGGAGTCTTTATTTTAACCAAACTATGGTGTCTTTGTCTCCACATGTTTTGCCTATGAGGATGGATTCTTCAGAAGCCATCCAGGACCTGCAGAGTTTGATGATTACTCCATAGGGGGTAGTTTGGCAAACAAACCCTTAGTGAGAAATAATTTTATATAGTGCGACCATTTTTCTTTGTGTAAACAGGAAGTGCAGTACCTCTATGGATTTTCCTCCCCAGCCAAGTGTCTACATACGCAAGGTCTGCAGGGCTTTGTTGGCTCCAGTCCCAGCAGCTTCATACTGTCATTAGAAACACAGTACTAAAAGAATTTAGGTCAGTGCCTACTCCGCTCCACTCCAGGAATGTTACTTGTTATCCTTTCTCAGCATGTTTTCTGGATTACTCCTGAATGCTCCTGATTTATTTCTTGTATTGTTACTACAACTGAGCTCCGCCTGCCCCTTACCTAGAATTGTTTGATGGGCTAAGATTATCCTATTGTTTCTATACCTTGCCCTGCGTTCATCATTTATATGGAATGAATTGGAACATTGTGACCCAACGGGACACACCCATCACTACTATCTGTGTCTCCATAAAGACTGGAAGATTCCAGAGTCATTTTTCCAGTAAGTCCTGCATGCATTAGTAGTAGAGAAGGACCGCATACAGCCATTCAATATGTCATTACATGATCCGCTGTGAGGGGAATTATTGAAAGGTGAAGGCATTTATGAAGCCCAGAAACTAACCCAGGAGGTAACACTATGTAAAGGGCATAAAAAGGGCCAATGCATTAAGTTCCTGCACTACCTCTGAAAGTAACATCAGGACCAAAGCTGTGTTGCTGGGAGCTTCATTCCATGGCTTATCAAGACTGAGCTGCTGAATGCCAGCCCTCCATCGCCAAGCACAATGCCACAAAGGATGGAGGGGTGAGGGGGTTGAACAAGAAGGAGGGATGTAACACTTATAGGATGGATGGATACAGGGGTTAAATGCACAATGTCAAGCATCACAAAATGAAAGGGTGTAAAGCACAATGCCGAGCATCACATGATAGAGGGGTGTAATGCACAATGCTGAGCATCACAGGATGGAGGGGTGTAATGCACAATGCTGAGCATCACATGATAGAGAGGTGTAATGCACAATGCCGAGCATCACAGGATGGAGAGGTGTAATGCACAATGCTGAGCATCACAGGATAGAGAGGTGTAATGCAGAATGCTGAGCATCACAGGATGGAGAGGTGTAATGCACAATGCTGAGCATCACAGGATAGAGAGGTGTAATGCACAATGCTGAGCATCACATGATAGAGGGGTGTAATGCACAATGCCGAGCATCACATGATAGAGGGGTGTAATGCACAATGCCGAGCATCACAGGATGGAGAGGTGTAATGCACAATGCTGAGCATCACAGGATGGAGAGGTGTAATGCACAATGCTGAGCACCACAGGATGGAGAGGTGTAATGCACAATGCTGAGCATCACAGGATGGAGAGGTGTAATGCACAATGCTGAGCATCACAGGATGGAGAGGTGAAATGCACAATGCTGAGCATCACAGGATGGAGAGGTGAAATGCACAATGCTGAGCATCACAGGATGGAGAGGTGTAATGCACAATGCTGAGCATCACAGGATGGAGAGGTGTAATGCACAATGCTGAGCATCACAGGATGGAGAGGTGTAATGCACAATGCTGAGCATCACAGGATGGAGAGGTGAAATGCACAATGCTGAGCATCACAGGATGGAGAGGTGAAATGCACAATGCTGAGCATCACAGGATGGAGAGGTGAAATGCACAATGCTGAGCATCACAGGATGGAGAGGTGTAATGCACAATGCTGAGCATCACAGGATGGAGAGGTGTAATGCACAATGCTGAGCATCACAGGATGGAGAGGTGTAATGCACAATGCTGAGCATCACAGGATGGAGAGGTGTAATGCACAATGCTGAGCATCACAGGATGGAGAGGTGTAATGCACAATGCCGAGCATCACAGGATGGAGGGGTGTAATGCACAATGCCGAGCATCACAGGATGGAGAGGTGTAATGCACAATGCTGAACATCACTGGATGGACAGATGTAATGCACAATGCTGAGCATCACAGGATGGAGAGGTGTAATGCACAATGCCGAGCATCACAGGATGGAGAGGTGTAATGCACAATGCCGAGCATCACAGGATGGAGAGGTGTAATGCACAATGCCGAGCATCACAGGATGGAGAGGTGTAATGCACAATGCTGAGCATCACAGGATGGAGAGGTGTAATGCACAATGCTGAGCATCACAGGATGGAGAGGTGTAATGCACAATGCTGAGCATCACAGGATAGAGGGGTATAATGCACAATGCTGAGCATCACAGGATAGAGAGGTGTAATGCACAATGCTGAGCATCACAGGATGGAGAGGTGTAATGCACAATGCTGAGCATCACAGGATGGAGAGGTGTAATGCACAATGCTGAGCATCACAGGATGGAGGGGTGTAATGCACAATGCGGAGCATCACAGGATAGAGGGGTGTAATGCACAATACCGAGTATCACAGGATGGAGAGGTGTAATGCACAATGCCGAGCATCACAGGATAGAGAGGTGTAATGCACAATGCTGAGCATCACAGGATGGAGAGGTGTAATGCACAATGCTGAGCATCACAGGATGGAGAGGTGTAATGCACAATGCTGAGCATCACAGGCTGGAGGGGTGTAATGCACAATGCCGAGCATCACATGATAGAGAGGTGTAATGCACAATGCTGAGCATCACATGATAGAGAGGTGTAATGCACAATGCTGAGCATCACAGGATGGAGAGGTGTAATGCACAATGCTGAGCATCACAGGATGGAGGGGTGTAATGCACAATGCCGAGCATCACAGGATGGAGAGGTGTAATGCACAATGCTGAGCATCACAGGATAGAGGGGTGTAATGCACAATGCTGAGCATCACAGGATGGAGGGGTGTAATGCACAATGCTGAGCATCACAGGATGGAGAGGTGTAATGCACAATGCTGAGCATCACAGGATAGAGGGGTGTAATGCACAATGCCGAGCATCACAGGATGGAGAGGTGTAATGTACAATGCTGAGCATCACAGGATGGAGGGGTGTAATGCACAATGCTGAGTATCACAGGATATAGAGGTGTAATGCACAATGCTGAGCATCACAGGATGGAGAGGTGTAATGCACAATGCCGAGCATCACAGGATGGAGAGGTGTAATGTACAATGCTGAGCATCACAGGATGGAGAGGTGTAATACACAATGCTGAGCATCACAGGATGGAGAGGTGTAATGCACAATGCCGAGCATCACAGGATGGAGAGGTGTAATGCACAATGCTGAGCATCACAGGATGGAGAGGTGTAATGCACAATGCCGAGCATCACAGGATGGAGAGGTGTAATGCACAATGCTGAGCATCACAGGATGGAGAGGTGTAATGCACAATGCTGAGCATCACAGGATGGAGAGGTGAAATGCACAATGCTGAGCATCACAGGATAGAGGGGTGTAATGCACAATGCTGAGCATCACAGGATGGAGGGGTGTAATGCACAATGCTGAGTATCACAGGATGGAGAGGTGTAATGCACAATGCTGAGCATCACAGGATGGAGAGGTGTAATGCACAATGCTGAGCATCACAGGATGGAGAGGTGTAATGCACAATGCTGAGCATCACAGGCTGGAGAGGTGTAACGCACAATGCTGAGCATCACAGGATGGAGAGGTGTAATGCACAATGCTGAGCATCACAGGATGGAGAGGTGTAATGCACAATGCTGAGTATCACAGGATGGAGAGTTGTAATGCACAATGCTGAGCATCACAGGATGGAGAGGTGTAATGCACAATGCTGAGCATCACAGGATGGAGAGGTGTAATGCACAATGCTGAGCATCACAGGATGGAGAGGTGTAATGCACAATGCTGAGCATCACAGGATGGAGGGGTGTAATGCACAATGCTGAGCATCACAGGATGGAGAGGTGTAATGCACAATGCTGAGCATCACAGGATGGAGAGGTGTAATGCACAATGCTGAGCATCACAGGATGGAGAGGTGTAATGCACAATGTCAAGCATCACAGGATGGAGGGGTGTAATGCACAATGCTGAGCATCACAGGATGGAGAGGTGTAATGCACAATGTCAAGCATCACAGGATGGAGGGGTGTAATGCACAATGCTGAGCATCACAGGATGGAGGGGTGTAATGCACAATGCTGAGCATCACAGGATGGAGAGGTGTAATGCACAATGTCAAGCATCACAGGATGGAGGGGTGTAATGCACAATGCTGAGCATCACAGGATGGAGGGGTGTAATGCACAATGCCGAGCATCACAAAATGGATGCGTTTAATGCACAATGCCAAGCATCACAGGATGAAAGAGTGTAATGCACCATGGCAAACATCACAAGCTGGAGGGGTGTAATGCACAATGCCAAGCATCACAGAGTGGAGGTTTGTAATGAACAATACCAGGCATCACATTTTAGAGAGGTGTAACGCACAGTGCCGGACATCACATTATATAGAGGTGTAATGCACAATGTCAAGCATCACAGGGTGGAGGGGTGTAATGCAAACCCCTCATGATGCATGCTGTTTTAAACCTCTGTTGTCCCAATACTTCCCACAGTGCATCTGCTACTTAAGAATTGCCTTGTAATGGCCTGTTTCCATGAACTGATATAACCGATTGAATGACTTGCATTCAGACGCAGACGCAGAAGATGTGTCGGTTAATCACTTATGCTGTGCAGTGCTCTATTTTTGGTCAATTTCTGTTTCCACGTGCCAACTGTAAGGCAACGAATGAGAAACGTTATACCTGTCAAAGCGATACAGCGCTTGACCGATGATCAAATTCTGTCAGCGACCATTTACATGGATCAGATATCGTCAGATTGCAATGGCTGTAGCAATTGTTCGTCAGCAAATGGTTCCATAGACATGGGCAAATTAGCCATTTCTCAATACTTGCAGCAACAGGAAGAATTGGTTCGCCGCATACTGACAGTCCTGACAAGTGGAGATTACACTGCGCTGGAGGCGTGCATTGTTATCTCACATGAGCAGCAGCTGGATGAGGAAACATTGTCAGGTCCACCCCCAATCATCCGACAACAGAATTTCCTATTTTATGTTCTGGATTAGGAGACGGGTCAGAGGAGCAGCATGTTTACCTGATTTACAAGGTCACAGTCACACAGGTCTGGGACAACCAACAAATACCCCCAAATTGCATCAAGGGAAAACCACCAAATAGTGTGAACATTGTGCTAATTTAAAGTCAAGCAGAGATCCCCCTTAGCCAAATAATGTATTTTTGCAATGAAAGAAAAATTGGTTGCTGACTGTCACGCAAATGCAGTGGGGAGGTGCAGTGGGTTATCCCAAAAAACAATGCCCCCCCATACTGTCAGATTGTCAGACTTCCAGTAAAAACTGACAGCATGGGGGTGTTAACCCCCCCCCCCCCCAGGGGATGCCAATTTGGGATACTCCACTGTTAAAAAAATAGGATGCCTCAAAACACATTTTTATGTTGTATGTGCTGGTCACTGGTGATCCAAAGGAGAGTCCCTGGCAAATCCAGTGGGCCACCAGCAGCCCTGTGGGGCACTAAAATGGCCCATTTAGTAATTGAAAGAGTTTTTGGACTTCTACCCTGGGGGGAAGAAAGTTAAGTGGATCTAAAGTGTTTTTTGTATCTAGTATGATTTAAATGATCCCCTTTACTGATTCATCTCTTTTAAAGCTGACCAAAACCCTAAGCACCCGGCCCTAAAGTCTAAACTCCAGGGTCAGGTGAAAGTCCTTTCCAGGGGCATCCTGATTTGGAATGCCCAGCTGTATAAAACCCCCAGGAATGGCCATACATTTTTCTTGAGCCTTGTGTGCAGTGCATGCCTTAGGCAGTATCCCCAGAAGGAGATTCGCCAGCAATCCATTCATGTAGAATCACATTTTCATGCATAACTATGCACCTCAATCTTTTCTGATTGGCTGTAAGCCTGCACATGCACCATGGGAGTGTGAATTGAAATAAGAAATTTGCCTATCCCAAGGGTTTCACACTTAGGGGCATCCCAAAACTGACCTCGACCCTGGCACTGAGGCAGGACGGGGGTTTAAATGAAAACAACCCTTTCATGATTCCAGGCCAGCGCTGCACAACTTATCTGAGCCAGCAATCCTGTCGGTGGTTGGCATGGCGTTCTGTCATCTGTCAAATTGGCCATGGCTAGGGCTACAGAAAGATGCCTGCAATTCTAGTGCCAGCTGGCAGTGGCCTCCTACATGGAAGCGATGGCCATCTTTCTGAAACCCCCAGCCATGGCCGATTTGACAGCTGAAAGAAGGCTGCACAGACAGAATCGCGGGGCTCAGGTAAGTTGTATAACTGCACACTTCAATTAGTCTAAAGTGCTGCCACCCAATTTCTTTTTATTTTTTTTTTTACATTCCGGTCACGATCCTGCCTCTGGGGGCCCTCGACAGGAGCCCCCCTTCAGTCTGGGTGGACAGAATCATCCACCAAATTTCGGTTCCTCATTAATTTGTTCAGAGTTGGGCTGAACTTGCCAAAACCAGAACCTTTAGAGATTCACCCATCACTCATTCTGAAACTAAAAAGGCTACTATAGCCTAGCACTCCATTTCTCTTCTTAAAATACATTTATTGGCTATATGGGAACCTCTGCCATTATCTGCAAATTACTGACACAAAAGAGCATTTCTTATTTCACTTTAAAAAAAAATATTTGCTTATTATCCAACTCTCTCATTGTAAAATGCATTATTAGCATTCTATACAGATGTCTTACTATAAACTTTAGTTAAAAAATGGATTTGTTTTTCAATCTAAATTTATATTATTTTATTCATGGAAAACTCTAACATT
Organism: Gastrophryne carolinensis; assembly: GCA_027917425.1. Lineage (NCBI taxonomy): Eukaryota > Metazoa > Chordata > Amphibia > Anura > Microhylidae > Gastrophryne > Gastrophryne carolinensis. Next base: position 184,198,690 of record CM051235.1, read on the forward strand.
AGAGACAAACAGCAATGCCAATAGCACTAGTGAATCTTCAGCACTTGTGCTGATATAATAATATGTATAATATAATAATAATAATAATACATAATCAGTGCTTTGACTGCATGCAACATTTAGTCACCTAAGACTAGATGGAGAAATCATATAAATGCAGACGCGGTCATATAATAAGGGAATGTTTCCAACCCAGTGTCATCCATGGTATATATAGGAGGATGCCATCTGGATGGTCAGACACCAATGCGCAATCTTATTTGCCACTGATAATTATGTGCATATACACTAGTATCAGTGCTGAAGAATTTCTAGGGGACTGTTAGGCAATGGGAACTCCACATCGGGGTGCCTACTAGATGGCAGATGAAACAGCTGTGGCGACATATTTTTTGAAAAATGAGTGTTATTCCGAGCATGGGAGGGGGCATCACAATTGAACGTTAGTGGCACAGAACTGGAGAAATCGTACCTTTCTCCTCGGTCCCACTGAGAAATACAGCACTCTGATTGGCCAGTGCGGTCACATGGCTGCCGGCCGGCCGAGTTTTCATGGATGCCCCTCTGTGCTTGGAACAACACCGATTTTTTGGTCGTCTTAGGTTCTGTTACCTGCATTGTTAACGAATTATCTTTGATACATGTGACATCTATGCTCCAAAAAAGTTTTATGGCAGCAGTTTAGGCCAGACTTCCCCCTTAAAGTGGGCCTAAAGTCATTTTTACTTCTGATTTAATACTCCCAGATGAGTATACAGCTATAATCATGGGGTGAGCATGCTAGCTCGCCTATTATTGGATTGCCCAGTTAACTGTACTAGGCAAGTCTACTGGTAAGTGGCCCATTTGACCCCTTTAGCAGTTTAGGTAATCTCTTTCGCTATCCCATTCCTCAGTATCTGATACCTGCTGTAGACTGATCCCAGCTTTAGCTGACAGAGGTGACCGCGGTGTTAGGCTCCTCCTTCTGCAACTCATTCATCATTTCTAAAAAAGAAAGGCAATTATAATTATTATTTACAATAAGAGTTGTAAAATAGGCCCCAATTATTGGATACAAAACAGAAATAGTGCAAGCAATTCTGATGCTTACCTGTTCCTCACTGTCATTAGATCCTTTTGTTTGTCCACACTTTCTATGCTTGCTATGCAATAATGTTTATAGATGGGTTATTGAAAGACAGCAAGAAACAGGTGAGCATCTTGGACAATTTCAGTGCACATTAAAACATTTTAAACTGAAATTAACCGTGTGAAACGGATACAAATGCAATCCTACGCCTAGTTTTGATGAATGGAGGTCAGTGCAACTGATCTCATTGTCTCCTCTTACCTAGCAAACCGGTCGTGGAGCAATGAGGAGCTTTACAAATGCAGTGATGGGTTACCCGAACTTCCCCCGCCCCGATGGTTTGTAAATTCTCAGCAATGCTTATCAATGCGCTCTCATAGCAGCAATGTAACACGCTCGCTGTGGACAGGAAATGGGCTGCACAACTCAGACTTCCTTTTTTTATCACGAAGTTCTGCTATTCCAGGAGCTGATACCACCCATTCAAATCATAATACAGGCTGATGTCTATGGGTTATGTTTTACATGGTGAATAGCCCTCATTTTACTGGTTCTATAGTTATTGTCCACGGGAAAAGCACAATATGCAAATTGGGCTTTCCTATAACTTTTTCTTTTCCAGCTTTCTGAAATTAATGCGCCCGAAATGCTAAATATAGAAATGCACATGCTAAACATGCCGACAGCTTCCTGCATGTTTCCAACAATGAAAGTGTAAGTTTTTAGGATTGAACCATTTTTTTGGTTCGAAAAAACAAAAACAAAAATGAACGTCAAAATAACAAAAATGTGGATATTGGGCCCCAAAGCTTAGCAAAAACAAAAATAATAAAAAAATTATAGTTAAATTATTAAGCATTAAAATGCAAACCAAACAGGGAAGGGAGGGTGAAAGAGAACATCTGAGACAAAACATTGGGAAAAAACATTTAGGGTTAACTGGAATCAGAATATCCCCCAAAAAATGCAGAACACAGGTTCTCCAGAAAATACACTCCAAAATGGTGAATAGAGCTTTGCAGAAAACGCAGAAGCTGGAGAGATCAAATCGCTATGGAGGAACAGTAAAGGAAAAGGGAGAAACATGGGGGACCATCGGGAGCAGCTAAGTGCTTAGCCGGCCAAATGCACTTGGGGCAGGGCCTTTTGCACTTGTGGAAGGCATAAACTGGCGCAAGAAGATGCAGGCCCTTATTCATCAAGCGATAGCGCCAGGTAGTGTCTGACGAGCGCCAGGTAGCGGCAGCTAACGGCGACTACCGACTCAAGTACGCCCGGCGGCGGTCACAATGACGCATTTATCAAGCAAAATGAGGCTAGCGCCGGCGAGAGCGCCGGCGAGAGCGCCGGCTAGCGCGGCATTCATCATGAAGCCGCCTGGACCGAACAGCGCCGCTGCAAATTCCCTCACAGCGCCAGGTATGAGCTGTCGCTCCCTGGCGATGTCCAATGCATTTCAATGGAGCAATCTATAATTAATCATAATTAATTGTTTTTTTTTTTTTTATATTTTTTTAATGTCAAAAAATCGGAGACCACTTCTGCAATGTTAGGATTTATTTTTAAGTAAAAAAATATGTGCAGAATTGATCTAACAGGTCTGAGATTAATGTATTCATATTACAAAATGATTCTAAAAACATGTATAATGTTACATTCAAAAAATATGGTTGTTTAGGGGTTAAAAACTAGTTAATACACATCGCCGCCAGCGCTCTGGGGTTTAAACAAGGAATGGACAGCGACAGCACATTCGGAGCGTGATTTGTTGATGAATATGAAGCTAGCCGTTCGCTCTGGCCATTCCTTGTCAGGCGCTCACATACAACGCTGGACCTGTGAAACAGCGACCCCCCAGCCCGTATTCAACATTACCGCACACCGACTGAGTCGCTGTCATCAAGTTAATGCCGGCCAAGCACAGCGAATACTGGCTGGCGCTGAAAAAATCACGCTACAGTCGCTCGTCTGTCGCTACCTGGCGCTATTAATGAATCGGCCTCGCAATTTGCACATCTCCCTTGAGCTTGCCATTTGGTGCAATTCGCACATGCATCTGGCATGCGCAGGCAGCCATGAAAAGGCGCATGTGGAATAGTTTGCGCCCCTCCTGGGCGTTTTTGAGCACCAACCATGAATCGACCCTAATGAAAGGTAATGGCACTTTTTATTACAGTGTAAAAAGGAATAAAAGTTCACTATTTTTCTTAGGAGTAAAAAGTGCCATTGCCTTTGTTGTCTTCCTAGCTGGTGATTCAGCAACAGTGACATTTTCATGCTTTTCTCAAATAACTGAAATTATTTACCACCAAGAGAATTTTTTTAAACTGAATTAAGGCCTTGGTCTGCATTTTGTAGCATCAAGTTGTAGCATCTACCTTTTACGGCACTACGGAAGAAGATGGCACTATAAAATTAAACAATAATAATAAAATTAGTAATAATAACTGACCTGCCATTGATGACATTAGAGTCTATTACCAGCTAATCTTACAGACACAGACCACATGCACAGATCTTCTTGTCACCTCACTCATGGCCACATCGGTTCCACTTTAAAGTGATTCATCAGCCAGAGATAAAAACAAAAGGGTACTTACTTTTTGTCCTCCGCCACTGATCAGCAACTCACCAGATCACTGGATACGAGACCGCGCCACAGCCCTTGCTTCACGTGAAACAATTCTGCCAGTTTTACACACAGGGGATGCACGAACTGGGATAGCTCAATTCCGAATTGCACAAAGTGATCAGCAAATGCTAAGAAAACATGAAACTTAGCATTTACTTTGTAACCTTAAAATCCGGAAAGCAATCCATAGTGATAACTAAGAGTCTAAATCGCATAGATGTTGATATGGGAGAATCTTATCATGCCTATGGATTCCTGTCATCCAGATCTCAAGCTTTAACATTTTCTGGAGTTTCCTGACCACTTTGTGTAACTTTATGCTAGGTTTAAACAGGCAATTATTTGATCACATGTCCATCTCTGTGCATTGGCTTTATGCCCATCTGTCACAGAACCAGGTGTAGTTTCCGGCCAGCCGTCCTTGCCTTCTTGCCATCCCTTCTGAGTGTGAGCATGCACAAGTGTGTGCTCTTGAATGGGTGATTGCAGTCTGAACACGGGTGTACACTTGTATGCAGGCCCTTTACCGATGAGCCTCAGCCAGAGACACCAGTTGGTCCTTCCTTGCTTGTACATCCTGGGTCGCTGTTGACCTTCCTGTTACAACTCGGCTTGCTTACCCAACTACGCTCCTGCTCTCTGTGATGACCTCAACCTGCCTTTCAACTCTGATCCAGTTCTGCCTGTCCACAACCTCGGCCTGCTTCTCGACTCCAATCCAGATATGCCTGCCAACTACCACGGCCTATCCTCTGACTCTGATCCAGATCCACCTGCCTACCGCCTCGGCTTGCCTTCTATTCCCCTCTAGTAAAGACAAGGTTGGGACTTCTCCCAATCATGGCCCCTTTCCACGGTAGCGTGACACCATCATATATAGTGATGATAATCATCATACTAGGTGGTTTTAGATCTCTCCTACAAAAGGGGGTTTTTAATCTCAAGGAACAACCACATTGCCATAGGTGGTGCTAACAAACTAGCTGGTTTATTGATCTTTATTGAAGTTGTCCTTGGTGGAACAGTGTGGTAAGTTGATTGACCCTATGGACATTATGCATTATCCATGGTTCCAAATACTTTTATTTGCGGTTTGGTGCTGGACCTCTCCTATAATCTCATTACTCAATAGATAGGCTTCTATAGACATCACATGACAGTGAGTCAAACCTGTGGCCAACTAATTTACCCTGAGTACTCTATGCCGTTTATGCATGGTGCCAAATATGTTTATTTTAGGTTTGTTACTGGACCTATCCTAGAACACTCAATTTTAGATCCTTTTATTCAGCTGGAAGACCTCTATACCCACGGCACATCGTACCAACAACCATTATAATAGGCTTGGCTGGAAATATCTTCTGCACAGGCAAGTCCATTGACTACAAGGTCACTTGGTTCACCACCCATGGGTCCAGCAATCTCTATACTAGGCTTGGAGTGGGTAAAAGCTAAACACACCTAGCAAACAATTCTGCCAGCATTTTCTTTGCATCATTTGAATAGCCACACAACCATGTTACTGTCCTTGTTTTATGGACAATGGGTGTTGTCACAACACAATCTCCTATTTTGCCTCCTCATAAAGCTGTGAGTCATGGAACTCAAGGTTCATTGAGACTGCTTATCAATATTATTATTACCAGTTTTGTGATATATTGCTTCTGTTTGCCTAACCTTCTATCATAGAGAAACACCTTTGGAAAGTGACATATCTGAGAGCAGCAGTACAATTTCTCCAACAACCAGGATTAATATCATTCACAAAGAGACATTAGGCAGGCGGGTTAGCCACTGAGGCTGGGCATGTCATTAAGTGCTAGTAGCAAACTTTTAATAGGGCAACCTTTGTTTTTATTGAACCAGTATTTGAGTTTTTGCACCTAGTGCGGTATTGACCCCCCTTGTTGGTCATTGCTGACAGGAAGTTCAGTAAACTTGCTTTAAAATATGTCAGGAAAATCACAACTGTTTTTAGCATTCTTGGGTCAGGTTACAGGTTAACTCTTTGGGATGCCCCGCTTTGTAACCCCCCTTCCCCCCGGTTTGCCTGAAATTCACCTCAATGGTTTGAGGTTTAACATGCAGATCTGCATCAATAAATTAATGATTTGCCTATTGAAAGTGTTTATATTGTTGTAACAATGAGGGGGTGTGGCTTAATGTAAAAATTGTCCCTCTTTCCCACCCTGAAAAGACGGAAGGTATGCACCTGTCCAACGCATCAACTTCAGACTGCCCCTGAGACACTCAACCGGAGTCTGTGAGCTACAGTCGGGGATTCCTGCTCTAAACAAAGTTTACTGAATCAAGTCCTATATCTAAAATTGATCATAAAAGCAAAGAATGCTAAACTGCTCTAATACTAAGTTGACTTAGTATAGGATTTGACTATCCTGGTTTTTGCTGTGCCCCGCTGTGTGAAACCCCCCAGATCGCTGAGCGCAACTCACCTGTTCCCGGTGCTACGGCGCATGTGTGGCCGCTCGTCCAAGCAACGCGCTCAGAGCCACTGACGTCCCGTTGTCTAAGCCTTCGTCTAAGGCCAACGGCTCCAAGGGCACTGGCGGCCGCATCCCCCGCTTCCCTCTGACAGGGAGCGTGCCCTCGTTGGCCATTCACAGAGATGCGGCAGTGGCTCGCGCAGGCGTTGTTGGGCCGGGAAGCAAGGTAAGTGTATAGGGCAACCTGGGGGGGTGTCACACAGCGGGTCATCCTAATTTTGGATGCACCGGGGGAGGGAATGGATCTTATAGATTCCTGGGCTAATCCCTGTGGGGTTTGGTCCACTTTAATCCCATTATAATATCCAAATCAAAACTAATAACTCATTTTCCTGGATTTGGGCTCTGTGCTTGATGGCCGTGATGAGTGTATTAGGCTCTATTATTCTCTGAAGATTACATTGGAGGAGCTAATAGAAATGTCTGGCTACATGCAGACTTAGCACACAGATGAGGTCATAGAAGACTTCCAGTGAGAATGAAATGGTGCGAATCGTCCTTCATCTGGAAGGAATAAATCTCCGGCAGAGCAGCCGGCAGGGAGTTTAGGCACGTCACTGGCGATGGGATCCAGATGGACCTTGCTGCCTCTGGGAATGTGTGAGCCTCACGGTGTAATATTCCGCCTGTGTGCTGATTAAGGCCAAAAGCCATGTCCACAAGCAGCAGTGTGAATATATCTAAGCACTGCACAGTGCTTGGAATAGGCATAAAGAGATGACTTGCATAGCTCTGCCTGCTCTGTTTTATAAAAAAGCTATTTTCATATGCTCTAAAAATGTAAACCTGAAAGGCAATGGAAGGGCAGCATGAGGGCAATGCCAGAGAAAATATGGAGGTGGCCACCAGGATGGTCCCGCAGCATAAAGAACGGCAGCCACCAGCCAAGTCCATAAGACTATAGGGCCAGTGGTCTCTTAATCTATTAAAACTCCGATTTGAGCATCCACGGCAGGCATTTCTGAATGGAGCGTCTCACTCTAAATTCATTATTTACTTTTCTCTCTGAGCTCAGAGCAGAAGAATCACAACTGACCTGGGGAATTTCAAACAGCAGGGCATCCCAGATTAGAGTGGCAAATTTGTGTTTCATTCCTATGTAAAGCCCAACTGGTTTTAGATAAAGCGGGAAATGGTTAAACCAATGCAGTTCTTGATTTGCTTGCCTGTGACCAACATTGTGGAGATCTAACTCAACTTCCTTTTTGAATATTGGGGTGAAAGTTATTGAAATGACAACTACTGTAGGCAAAGTGAAAGTGGAAAAAACCTGGGATCCCAGATTTTGTTCCATGCCTCAGGAGCATCCTGATTTGGGATGCCCTGCTGTATGTACCTCCCAGATCACCCATAAAAACGCACCCTTCCCTGGTCCTATTGCGCTGTATGCCATGCAGAAAAACAGGGCTGTTTACACTTGGAGCATGGCAATAGGGAGCATAAACAGAGGCGTTCTCCTGTGCCAAGCCTATCAGAATGGCTGGACTTGGGAGTGTGCCTCAGCTCAGAAATGCTGGGGATGTAGCTGCGATTGTTTACATTGCTGTGGGAGTCACTGGAAAAGTTTTGCAGTTATTGCAGTTATTATTGATGAGGCATATGGGAAAGTTGAAGGGGCACGAATGTTCTTCAACTCTAGGACCAAAATATTGTCTATGATCTTGGGTCCTTGTGACCCCCTGCGGTGAGAGTTAAAGGGATGGTTCAGGCAACGAAATAAAGAAATCGGTTATACTTGCCTTTTGTCCCTACCTAAACCTCTTGCCAATGGTGGGAAGAGAGTGATTCTGTCTTCCATCAGCCTTGGTGGCCCCTATCAAGACGTTTTAGGTCCTTAACACACTGGCTCCATTCATTACAATTGAGGGGTTATGAAAAGTTGGGTCCGCATTGCCCTGCCTTGGCACATCCCTTACATTGCCTTGGAGTAGCGTGTTAGGGGTCATAAAATAATCTTGATGCCATCCAGCACTGGTGGAAGGAATAGCACATTCTCCACCATCAGTACATTTGAAGACCCTGGAGCGGCACAGGGGAGCCATGGGGGAACACCAGATCTGCACTGAGGAGTTGTGGGGGAACAATGCAGTTGCACCCAGGAGCCATGGGGGAAAACCGGAACTGCACAGAGGAGCCATGGGGGGAACACCAGAGCTGCACAGAGGAGCCATTGGGGGAACACCAGAGCTGCACAGAGGAGCCATGGGGGAAAACCGGAACTGCACAGAGGAGCCATGGGGGAACACCAGAGCTGCACAGAGGAGCCATGGGGGAACACCAGAGCTGCACAGAGGAGCCATGGGGGAACACCAGAGCTGCACAGAAAAGCTGTAAGGAAACACCAGAGCTGCACAGAGGAGCCATGGGGGAACACCAGAGCTGCACAGAAAAGCTGTAAGGAAACACCAGAGCTGCACAGAGGAGCCATGGGGGAACACCAGAGCTGCACAGAGGAGCCATTGGGGGAACACCAGAGCTGCACAGAGGAGCCATGGGGGAACACCAGAGCTGCACAGAGGAGCCATGGGGGAACACCAGAGCTGCACAGAGGAGACATGGGGGAACACCAGAGCTGCACAGAGGAGCCATGGGGGAACACCAGAGCTGCACAGAGGAGCCATGGGGGGAACGCCAGAGCTGCACAGAAGAGCCATGGGGGGAACAGCAGAGCTGCACAGAGGAGCCATGGGGGAACACCAGAGCTGCACAGAGGAGCCATGGGGGGAACACCAGAGCTGCACAGAGGAGCCGTAAGGGAACACCAGAGCTGCACAGAGGAGCCGTGGGGGAACACCAGAGCTGCACAGAGGAGCCATGGGGGAACACCAGAGCTGCACAGAGGAGCCATGGGGGAACACCAGAGCTGCACAGAGGAGCCGTGGGGGAACAGCAGAGCTGCACAGAGAAGCCGTGGGGGGAACAGCAGAGCTGCACAGAGGAGCCGTAAGGGAACACCAGAGCTGCACAGAGGAGCCGTGGGGGAACACCAGAGCTGCACAGAGGAGCCATGGGGGAACACCAGAGCTGCACAGAGGAGCCATGGGGGAACACCAGAGCTGCACAGAGGAGCCATGGGGGAACACCAGAGCTGCACAGAGGAGCCATGGGGGAACAGCAGAGCTGCACAGAGGAGCCGTGGGGGAACACCAGAGCTGCACAGAGGAGCCATGGGGGGAACAGCAGAGCTGCACAGAGGAGCCGTAAGGGAACAGCAGAGCTGCACAGAGGAGCCATGGGGGAACACCAGAGCTGCACAGAGGAGCCGTGGGGGAACACCAGAGCTGCACAGAGGAGCCGTAAGGGAACAGCAGAGCTGCACAGAGGAGCCGTGGGGGAACACCAGAGCTGCACAGAGGAGCCATGGGGGAACAGCAGAGCTGCACAGAGGAGCCGTGGGGGGAACAGCAGAGCTGCACAGAGGAGCCGTGGGGGGAACAGCAGAGCTGCACAGAGGAGCCGTAAGGGAACAGCAGAGCTGCACAGAGGAGCCGTGGGGGAACACCAGAGCTGCACAGAGGAGCCATGGGGGAACAGCAGAGCTGCACAGAGGAGCCATGGGGGAACAGCAGAGCTGCACAGAGGAGCCGTGGGGGGAACAGCAGAGCTGCACAGAGGAGGCGTGGGGGAACAGCAGAGCTGCACAGAGGAGCCGTAAGGGAACATCAGAGCTGCACAGAGGAGCCGTGGGGGAACACCAGAGCTGCACAGAGGAGCCATGGGGGAACACCAGAGCTGCACAGAGGAGCCATGGGGGAACACCAGAGCTGCACAGAGGAGCCATGGGGGGAACAGCAGAGCTGCACAGAGGAGCCGTAAGGGAACAGCAGAGCTGCACAGAGGAGCCGTAAGGGAACAGCAGAGCTGCACAGAGGAGCCATGGGGGAACAGCAGAGCTGCACAGAGGAGCCGTGGGGGAACACCAGAGCTGCACAGAGGAGCCGTAAGGGAACAGCAGAGCTGCACAGAGGAGCCGTGTGGGAACAGCAGAGCTGCACAGAGGAGCCATGGGGGGAACAGCAGAGCTGCACAGAGGAGCCGTAAGGGAACAGCAGAGCTGCACAGAGGAGCCGTGTGGGAACACCAGAGCTGCACAGAGGAGCTGTGGGGGAACAGCAGAGCTGCACAGAGGAGCTGTGGGGGAACAGCAGAGCTGCACAGAGGAGCCGTAAGGGAACAGCAGAGCTGCACAGAGGAGCCGTAAGGGAACACCAGAGCTGCACAGAGGAGCCGTAAGGGAACACCAGAGCTGCACAGAGGAGCCATGGGGGGAACACCAGAGCTGCACAGAGGAGCCATGGGGGAACAGCAGAGCTGCACAGAGGAGCCGTGGGGGAACACCAGAGCTGCACAGAGGAGCCATGGGGGAACACCAGAGCTGCACAGAGGAGCCGTGGGGGAACACCAGAGATGCACAGAGGAGCCGTAAGGGAACAGCAGAGCTGCACAGAGGAGCCATGGGGGAACACCAGAGATGCACAGAGGAGCCGTAAGGGAACAGCAGAGCTGCACAGAGGAGCCATGGGGGAACACCAGAGCTGCACAGAGGAGCCATGGGGGAACACCAGAGCTGCACAGAGGAGCCGTGGGGAAACACCAGAGCTGCACAGAGGAGCCATGGGGGAACACCAGAGCTGCACAGAGGAGCCGTAAGGGAACAGCAGAGCTGCACAGAGGAGCCGTGTGGGAACACCAGAGCTGCACAGAGGAGCTGTGGGGGAACAGCAGAGCTGCACAGAGGAGCCGTGGGGGAACACCAGAGCTGCACAGAGGAGCCATGGGGGAACAGCAGAGCTGCACAGAGGAGCCGTGGGGGGAACAGCAGAGCTGCACAGAGGAGCCGTAAGGGAACAGCAGAGCTGCACAGAGGAGCCGTGGGGGAACACCAGAGCTGCACAGAGGAGCCATGGGGGAACAGCAGAGCTGCACAGAGGAGCCATGGGGGAACAGCAGAGCTGCACAGAGGAGCCGTGGGGGGAACAGCAGAGCTGCACAGAGGAGGCGTGGGGGAACAGCAGAGCTGCACAGAGGAGCCGTAAGGGAACATCAGAGCTGCACAGAGGAGCCGTGGGGGAACACCAGAGCTGCACAGAGGAGCCATGGGGGAACACCAGAGCTGCACAGAGGAGCCATGGGGGGAACAGCAGAGCTGCACAGAGGAGCCGTAAGGGAACAGCAGAGCTGCACAGAGGAGCCGTAAGGGAACAGCAGAGCTGCACAGAGGAGCCATGGGGGAACAGCAGAGCTGCACAGAGGAGCCGTGGGGGAACACCAGAGCTGCACAGAGGAGCCATGGGGGGAACAGCAGAGCTGCACAGAGGAGCCGTAAGGGAACAGCAGAGCTGCACAGAGGAGCCGTGTGGGAACACCAGAGCTGCACAGAGGAGCTGTGGGGGAACAGCAGAGCTGCACAGAGGAGCTGTGGGGGAACAGCAGAGCTGCACAGAGGAGCCGTAAGGGAACAGCAGAGCTGCACAGAGGAGCCGTAAGGGAACACCAGAGCTGCACAGAGGAGCCGTAAGGGAACACCAGAGCTGCACAGAGGAGCCATGGGGGGAACACCAGAGCTGCACAGAGGAGCCATGGGGGAACAGCAGAGCTGCACAGAGGAGCCGTGGGGGAACACCAGAGCTGCACAGAGGAGCCATGGGGGAACACCAGAGCTGCACAGAGGAGCCGTGGGGGAACACCAGAGATGCACAGAGGAGCCGTAAGGGAACAGCAGAGCTGCACAGAGGAGCCATGGGGGAACACCAGAGATGCACAGAGGAGCCGTAAGGGAACAGCAGAGCTGCACAGAGGAGCCATGGGGGAACACCAGAGCTGCACAGAGGAGCCATGGGGGAACACCAGAGCTGCACAGAGGAGCCGTGGGGAAACACCAGAGCTGCACAGAGGAGCCATGGGGGAACACCAGAGCTGCACAGAGGAGCCGTGGGGGAACACCAGAGCTGCACAGAGGAGCCATGGGGGAACACCAGAGCTGCACAGAGGAGCCATGGGGGAACACCAGAGCTGCACAGAGGAGCCGTGGGGAAACACCAGAGCTGCACAGAGGAGCCATGGGGGAACACCAGAGCTGCACAGAGGAGCCGTGGGGGAACACCAGAGCTGCACAGAGGAGCCATGGGGGAACACCAGAGCTGCACAGAGGAGCCATGGGGGAACACCAGAGCTGCACAGAGGAGCCGTGGGGAAACACCAGAGCTGCACAGAGGAGCCATGGGGGAACACCAGAGCTGCACAGAGGAGCCATGGGGGAACACCAGAGCTGCACAGAGGAGCCGTGGGGGAACACCAGAGCTGCACAGAGGAGCCATGGGGGAACACCAGAGCTGCACAGAGGAGCCATGGGGGAACACCAGAGCTGCACAGAGGAGCCGTGGGGAAACACCAGAGCTGCACAGAGGAGCCATGGGGGAACAGCGGAGCTGTACCTCTGCTGCTTCCCCTGGTGTATCCCAAATTGGGATGCCCTGTTGTGTGAATCCCCCCCCCCTCAGTTGGCACAACTCACTCACTTTCAGTAGTTCCCTCGCCGATGTAAACATCTGTAGCCGCATCCTGGGTTGTGGTGCTCTCCCACCCCAAGACATTTCTATGGGTTTGGGGCAGGAGCACGTCCACATCTGGCAATGCGGCCACTCTCACTCCCGATTGCTCAGTGCAGAGCCATTTGTTGAACATTAAGATTCACAGAAAATGACTCCGATTGGGTGAGAACTTGCACATGCAGGTGCAGGCAATCTGGGGGTTTCACACAATGGGGCATCCCAAATTGGTCAGTCAAAATCACAGGTTTTGCTTCACTTTAAGTTTACAGATGAAGCATGGGTGTCCCTTGAGGGCCTTAAATACTATACTTGCCTTTAATGTGCAACATATTGTGCCTGGTCCAAATTGCCAATACTTACCCATTTAGCTGCTCCTGGTCCAGAACTTTATTGCTGCAGCATGCCCCGGTTGCCTCAGACAAAAGGAGCTATGCCATCTCTGCTTATAGTGAATAGAGCTGTGCACCCATTTCACTGATGCCCGACAGAGGACAGTGTTGCTTATAGCAGACCATGGTCTGAATAGAAGATAAGGTGGGAGAGAGCCGGGCCAGATCTCCTGAACTAACAAGCATTGAAGCTAGTAAGAACAAATATAAATATATTGTTTTTTTTTACACCAATCACTTCCTGTTATAAGCCTTCTTCATTTCCTCAGTGGGGTCACAGGAAGGACAAAAAAAATCAACTTCGCATAATCTCACCCTATTTTATCTGAAACAAATAAAAGGAACCTCTATAAAAAGAGCTGTGATGAGCTTAGGGCCCCCAGGAACTGTCTGGCACCCTGATCGCAACATGTTTGGCAATGGCAGTGAAACTGCACAAGTGTCTCTATTCTGAACTCACCTCATCCACCTCTATTCTTGTTTCTCCAGTGCTGGTCCCCTCTGTCAGTCAATCCTAACTGGGTGCCAATATTTGAAAGAATTCAATTTAAACGTCTAACCGCTAACTGAGCCCAGCCCCTTCCTGCATTTCATCACTTATATAACAATACCAACCTTGGCGCAGTCTCTGATCGGCCCAGGAACTCCTCCTGTCCTCAACCTTGATCACCTCCTCCCACTCTTATGTCCAGGACCTCACACGAGCTGGTTCACTCCTCTGGAATGCCCTCCCCTATACAATTCCCCACTTCTCAACCTTTCAAAACTCACCTATTTATACAAGTCATCTGGCTTAGGCAATTGACTTTACAACCTTGATAACCTTGACTTGCCACCATGCTCAGTAGTACATGCTACTTGTCACCCAACATCTCATCTTCTCATCTCCACCCTTTACCTTTTACAATGTAAGCTCATATTGGCAGGGCCCTCTCTCATTTTGTATTGCAGTATCAATGTGTATTTGCTGCACCTTGGTCACATCTGACCCATAACACCCTGTGTATTATAAGTATATTATTTGTTTTACCCTGTCTGTAACTCCTACCCTCTACAGCGCCACCTAAGATGATGGCGCTCTACTATTAACCATCCATAACAATTAGGGATGAGCGAATCGATCCGGACGAACCCGGATTCGATCCGAATTTCAGGAAAAATTCGATTCGGATCGAATCCGAATTTCCCCGCGATTCGATCACTCGAAGTTTTCCTTTAACATCCATTCATTTACATTTACAGGCATTCTAAGATGGCGGACGGGACATGTCTGGACATGTATCCCGCGCCAGTGCAAGCTGGGGCAGTCACATGCAGCCTATCAGCAGCCAGCAAGCCCGGTGACGTCACACAGCGGTATTTAACGGCGGCCATCTTGCTTTTCCTCATTTCTCTATTGCATTCGTGACAGACAGACAGAACGCTGTGTAGCTGAGGCAGTTAGACAGGCTGGAGACAGGGACAGACAGGGACAGGCAGGAGACAGGCAGGAGACAGACAGGAGACAGACAGAAAGCCAGGGAAAGGTAGGAAAAACGGAGCTGGCTGACAGGGAGATTTTTTTTTTTTCATCCAGCCTTTGTTAGCGTTTTCAGGCTGCTTATAGTAACTAACTGTGCATATATACTGAACTGATCTTAAGTCTGCTGTGAGGCATCCCATTCTGTGACTAAAGCAGCCTCTGTTTAAGACCATATAAGCATTTGCTCTTATCATATTTGAAATTAGGCCTGATAAAGACACTTTTGCTGGCCAAAGCACTACTGGACCCTGCCAGGTCCATTCCTGCCCAGGGCATCCCATTCTGTGACTACAGCAGCCTCTGTTTAAGACCATATAAGCATTTGCTCTTATCATATTTGAAATTAGCCTGATAAAGACACTTTTGCTGGCCAAAGCACTACTGGACCCTGCCAGGTCGATTCCTGCCCAGGGCATCCCATTCTGTGACTAAAGCAGCCTCTGTTTAAGACCATATAAGCATTTGCTCTTATCATATTTGAAATTAGGCCTGATAAAGACACTTTTGCTGGCCAAAGCACTACTGGACCCTTCCAGGTCCATTCCTGCCCGGGGCATCCCATTCTGTGACTACAGCAGCCTCTGTTTAAGACCATATAAGCATTTGCTCTTATCATATTTGAAATTAGCCTGATAAAGACACTTTTGCTGGCCAAAGCACTACTGGACCCTGCCAGGTCCATTCCTGCCCAGGGCATCCCATTCTGTGACTAAAGCAGCCTCTGTTTAAGACCATATAAGCATTTGCTCTTATCATATTTGAAATTAGGCCTGATAAAGACACTTTTGCTGGCCAAAGCACTACTGGACCCTGCCAGGTCCATTCCTGCCCAGGGCATCCCATTCTGTGACTACAGCAGCCTCTGTTTAAGACCATATAAGCATTTGCTCTTATCATATTTGAAATTAGGCCTGATAAAGACACTTTTGCTGGCCAAAGCACTACTGGACCCTGCCAGGTCCATTCCTGCCCAGGGCATCCCATTCTGTGACTAAAGCAGCCTCTGTTTAAGACCATATAAGCATTTGCTCTTATCATATTTGAAATTAGGCCTGATAAAGACACTTTTGCTGGCCAAAGCACTACTGGACCCTGCCAGGTCCATTCCTGCCCAGGGCATCCCATTCTGTGACTACAGCAGCCTCTGTTTAAGACCATATAAGCATTTGCTCTTATCATATTTGAAATTAGGCCTGATAAAGACACTTTTGCTGGCCAAAGCACTACTGGACCCTGCCAGGTCCATTCCTGCCCAGGGCATCCCATTCTGTGACTACAGCAGCCTCTGTTTAAGACCATATAAGCATTTGCTCTTATCATATTTGAAATTAGGCCTGATAAAGACACTTTTGCTGGCCAAAGCACTACTGGACCCTGCCAGGTCGATTCCTGCCCGGGGCATCCCATTCTGTGACTACAGCAGCCTCTGTTTAAGACCATATAAGCATTTGCTCTTATCATATTTGAAATTAGCCTGATAAAGACACTTTTGCTGGCCAAAGCACTACTGGACCCTGCCAGGTCCATTCCTGCCCAGGGCATCCCATTCTGTGACTAAAGCAGCCTCTGTTTAAGACCATATAAGCATTTGCTCTTATCATATTTGAAATTAGGCCTGATAAAGACACTTTTGCTGGCCAAAGCACTACTGGACCCTGCCAGGTCCATTCCTGCCCAGGGCATCCCATTCTGTGACTACAGCAGCCTCTGTTTAAGACCATATAAGCATTTGCTCTTATCATATTTGAAATTAGGCCTGATAAAGACACTTTTGCTGGCCAAAGCACTACTGGACCCTGCCAGGTCCATTCCTGCCCGGGGCATCCCATTCTGTGACTACAGCAGCCTCTGTTTAAGACCATATAAGCATTTGCTCTTATCATATTTGAAATTAGGCCTGATAAAGACACTTTTGCTGGCCAAAGCACTACTGGACCCTGCCAGGTCCATTCCTGCCCAGGGCATCCCATTCTGTGACTACAGCAGCCTCTGTTTAAGACCATATAAGCATTTGCTCTTATCATATTTGAAATTAGGCCTGATAAAGACACTTTTGCTGGCCAAAGCACTACTGGACCCTGCCAGGTCGATTCCTGTTGGGGCATCCCATTCTGTGACTAAAGCAGCCTCTGTTTAAGACCATATAAGCATTTGCTCTTATCATATTTGAAATTAGGCCTGATAAACACACTTTTGCTGGCCAAAGCAATACTGGACCCTGCCAGGTCCATTCCTGTTGGGGCATCCCATTCTGTGACTACAGCAGCCTCTGTTTAAGACCATATAAGCATTTGCTCTTATCATATTTGAAATTAGCCTGATAAAGACACTTTTGCTGGCCAAAGCACTACTGGACCCTGCCAGGTCCATTCCTGCCCAGGGCATCCCATTCTGTGACTAAAGCAGCCTCTGTTTAAGACCATATAAGCATTTGCTCTTATCATATTTGAAATTAGGCCTGATAAAGACACTTTTGCTGGCCAAAGCACTACTGGACCCTGCCAGGTCCATTCCTGCCCAGGGCATCCCATTCTGTGACTACAGCAGCCTCTGTTTAAGACCATATAAGCATTTGCTCTTATCATATTTGAAATTAGGCCTGATAAAGACACTTTTGCTGGCCAAAGCACTACTGGACCCTGCCAGGTCCATTCCTGCCCAGGGCATCCCATTCTGTGACTACAGCAGCCTCTGTTTAAGACCATATAAGCATTTGCTCTTATCATATTTGAAATTAGGCCTGATAAAGACACTTTTGCTGGCCAAAGCACTACTGGACCCTGCCAGGTCCATTCCTGCCCAGGGCATCCCATTCTGTGACTACAGCAGCCTCTGTTTAAGACCATATAAGCATTTGCTCTTATCATATTTGAAATTAGGCCTGATAAAGACACTTTTGCTGGCCAAAGCACTACTGGACCCTGCCAGGTCCATTCCTGCCCAGGGCATCCCATTCTGTGACTAAAGCAGCCTCTGTTTAAGACCATATAAGCATTTGCTCTTATCATATTTGAAATTAGGCCTGATAAAGACACTTTTGCTGGCCAAAGCACTACTGGACCCTGCCAGGTCCATTCCTGCCCGGGGCATCCCATTCTGTGACTACAGCAGCCTCTGTTTAAGACCATATAAGCATTTGCTCTTATCATATTTGAAATTAGGCCTGATAAAGACACTTTTGCTGGCCAAAGCACTACTGGACCCTGCCAGGTCCATTCCTGCCCAGGGCATCCCATTCTGTGACTAAAGCAGCCTCTGTTTAAGACCATATAAGCATTTGCTCTTATCATATTTGAAATTAGGCCTGATAAAGACACTTTTGCTGGCCAAAGCACTACTGGACCCTGCCAGGTCCATTCCTGCCCAGGGCATCCCATTCTGTGACTACAGCAGCCTCTGTTTAAGACCATATAAGCATTTGCTCTTATCATATTTGAAATTAGCCTGATAAAGACACTTTTGCTGGCCAAAGCACTACTGGACCCTGCCAGGTCCATTCCTGCCCAGGGCATCCCATTCTGTGACTAAAGCAGCCTCTGTTTAAGACCATATAAGCATTTGCTCTTATCATATTTGAAATTAGGCCTGATAAAGACACTTTTGCTGGCCAAAGCACTACTGGACCCTGCCAGGTCCATTCCTGCCCGGGGCATCCCATTCTGTGACTACAGCAGCCTCTGTTTAAGACCATATAAGCATTTGCTCTTATCATATTTGAAATTAGGCCTGATAAAGACACTTTTGCTGGCCAAAGCACTACTGGACCCTGCCAGGTCCATTCCTGCCCGGGGCATCCCATTCTGTGACTACAGCAGCCTCTGTTTAAGACCATATAAGCATTTGCTCTTATCATATTTGAAATTAGGCCTGATAAAGACACTTTTGCTGGCCAAAGCACTACTGGACCCTGCCAGGTCCATTCCTGCCCAGGGCATCCCATTCTGTGACTACAGCAGCCTCTGTTTAAGACCATATAAGCATTTGCTCTTATCATATTTGAAATTAGGCCTGATAAAGACACTTTTGCTGGCCAAAGCACTACTGGACCCTGCCAGGTCGATTCCTGTTGGGGCATCCCATTCTGTGACTAAAGCAGCCTCTGTTTAAGACCATATAAGCATTTGCTCTTATCATATTTGAAATTAGGCCTGATAAAGACACTTTTGCTGGCCAAAGCACTACTGGACCCTGCCAGGTCGATTCCTGTTGGGGCATCCCATTCTGTGACTACAGCAGCCTCTGTTTAAGACCATATAAGCATTTGCTCTTATCATATTTGAAATTAGCCTGATAAAGACACTTTTGCTGGCCAAAGCACTACTGGACCCTGCCAGGTCCATTCCTGCCCAGGGCATCCCATTCTGTGACTAAAGCAGCCTCTGTTTAAGACCATATAAGCATTTGCTCTTATCATATTTGAAATTAGGCCTGATAAAGACACTTTTGCTGGCCAAAGCACTACTGGACCCTGCCAGGTCCATTCCTGCCCGGGGCATCCCATTCTGTGACTACAGCAGCCTCTGTTTAAGACCATATAAGCATTTGCTCTTATCATATTTGAAATTAGGCCTGATAAAGACACTTTTGCTGGCCAAAGCACTACTGGACCCTGCCAGGTCCATTCCTGCCCAGGGCATCCCATTCTGTGACTACAGCAGCCTCTGTTTAAGACCATATAAGCATTTGCTCTTATCATATTTGAAATTAGGCCTGATAAAGACACTTTTGCTGGCCAAAGCACTACTGGACCCTGCCAGGTCGATTCCTGTTGGGGCATCCCATTCTGTGACTAAAGCAGCCTCTGTTTAAGACCATATAAGCATTTGCTCTTATCATATTTGAAATTAGGCCTGATAAAGACACTTTTGCTGGCCAAAGCACTACTGGACCCTGCCAGGTCGATTCCTGTTGGGGCATCCCATTCTGTGACTAAAGCAGCCTCTGTTTAAGACCATATAAGCATTTGCTCTTATCATATTTGAAATTAGGCCTGATAAAGACACTTTTGCTGGCCAAAGCACTACTGGACCCTGCCAGGTCGATTCCTGTTGGGGCATCCCATTCTGTGACTACAGCAGCCTCTGTTTAAGACCATATAAGCATTTGCTCTTATCATATTTGAAATTAGCCTGATAAAGACACTTTTGCTGGCCAAAGCACTACTGGACCCTGCCAGGTCCATTCCTGCCCAGGGCATCCCATTCTGTGACTAAAGCAGCCTCTGTTTAAGACCATATAAGCATTTGCTCTTATCATATTTGAAATTAGGCCTGATAAAGACACTTTTGCTGGCCAAAGCACTACTGGACCCTGCCAGGTCCATTCCTGCCCGGGGCATCCCATTCTGTGACTACAGCAGCCTCTGTTTAAGACCATATAAGCATTTGCTCTTATCATATTTGAAATTAGCCTGATAAAGACACTTTTGCTGGCCAAAGCACTACTGGACCCTGCCAGGTCCATTCCTGCCCAGGGCATCCCATTCTGTGACTAAAGCAGCCTCTGTTTAAGACCATATAAGCATTTGCTCTTATCATATTTGAAATTAGGCCTGATAAAGACACTTTTGCTGGCCAAAGCACTACTGGACCCTGCCAGGTCCATTCCTGCCCAGGGCATCCCATTCTGTGACTACAGCAGCCTCTGTTTAAGACCATATAAGCATTTGCTCTTATCATATTTGAAATTAGGCCTGATAAAGACACTTTTGCTGGCCAAAGCACTACTGGACCCTGCCAGGTCCATTCCTGCCCAGGGCATCCCATTCTGTGACTAAAGCAGCCTCTGTTTAAGACCATATAAGCATTTGCTCTTATCATATTTGAAATTAGGCCTGATAAAGACACTTTTGCTGGCCAAAGCACTACTGGACCCTGCCAGGTCCATTCCTGCCCAGGGCATCCCATTCTGTGACTACAGCAGCCTCTGTTTAAGACCATATAAGCATTTGCTCTTATCATATTTGAAATTAGGCCTGATAAAGACACTTTTGCTGGCCAAAGCACTACTGGACCCTGCCAGGTCCATTCCTGCCCAGGGCATCCCATTCTGTGACTACAGCAGCCTCTGTTTAAGACCATATAAGCATTTGCTCTTATCATATTTGAAATTAGGCCTGATAAAGACACTTTTGCTGGCCAAAGCACTACTGGACCCTGCCAGGTCGATTCCTGCCCGGGGCATCCCATTCTGTGACTACAGCAGCCTCTGTTTAAGACCATATAAGCATTTGCTCTTATCATATTTGAAATTAGCCTGATAAAGACACTTTTGCTGGCCAAAGCACTACTGGACCCTGCCAGGTCCATTCCTGCCCAGGGCATCCCATTCTGTGACTAAAGCAGCCTCTGTTTAAGACCATATAAGCATTTGCTCTTATCATATTTGAAATTAGGCCTGATAAAGACACTTTTGCTGGCCAAAGCACTACTGGACCCTGCCAGGTCCATTCCTGCCCAGGGCATCCCATTCTGTGACTACAGCAGCCTCTGTTTAAGACCATATAAGCATTTGCTCTTATCATATTTGAAATTAGGCCTGATAAAGACACTTTTGCTGGCCAAAGCACTACTGGACCCTGCCAGGTCCATTCCTGCCCGGGGCATCCCATTCTGTGACTACAGCAGCCTCTGTTTAAGACCATATAAGCATTTGCTCTTATCATATTTGAAATTAGGCCTGATAAAGACACTTTTGCTGGCCAAAGCACTACTGGACCCTGCCAGGTCCATTCCTGCCCAGGGCATCCCATTCTGTGACTACAGCAGCCTCTGTTTAAGACCATATAAGCATTTGCTCTTATCATATTTGAAATTAGGCCTGATAAACACACTTTTGCTGGCCAAAGCACTACTGGACCCTGCCAGGTCGATTCCTGTTGGGGCATCCCATTCTGTGACTAAAGCAGCCTCTGTTTAAGACCATATAAGCATTTGCTCTTATCATATTTGAAATTAGGCCTGATAAACACACTTTTGCTGGCCAAAGCACTACTGGACCCTGCCAGGTCGATTCCTGTTGGGGCATCCCATTCTGTGACTACAGCAGCCTCTGTTTAAGACCATATAAGCATTTGCTCTTATCATATTTGAAATTAGCCTGATAAAGACACTTTTGCTGGCCAAAGCACTACTGGACCCTGCCAGGTCCATTCCTGCCCAGGGCATCCCATTCTGTGACTAAAGCAGCCTCTGTTTAAGACCATATAAGCATTTGCTCTTATCATATTTGAAATTAGGCCTGATAAAGACACTTTTGCTGGCCAAAGCACTACTGGACCCTGCCAGGTCCATTCCTGCCCAGGGCATCCCATTCTGTGACTACAGCAGCCTCTGTTTAAGACCATATAAGCATTTGCTCTTATCATATTTGAAATTAGGCCTGATAAAGACACTTTTGCTGGCCAAAGCACTACTGGACCCTGCCAGGTCCATTCCTGCCCAGGGCATCCCATTCTGTGACTACAGCAGCCTCTGTTTAAGACCATATAAGCATTTGCTCTTATCATATTTGAAATTAGGCCTGATAAAGACACTTTTGCTGGCCAAAGCACTACTGGACCCTGCCAGGTCCATTCCTGCCCAGGGCATCCCATTCTGTGACTACAGCAGCCTCTGTTTAAGACCATATAAGCATTTGCTCTTATCATATTTGAAATTAGGCCTGATAAAGACACTTTTGCTGGCCAAAGCACTACTGGACCCTGCCAGGTCCATTCCTGCCCAGGGCATCCCATTCTGTGACTAAAGCAGCCTCTGTTTAAGACCATATAAGCATTTGCTCTTATCATATTTGAAATTAGGCCTGATAAAGACACTTTTGCTGGCCAAAGCACTACTGGACCCTGCCAGGTCCATTCCTGCCCGGGGCATCCCATTCTGTGACTACAGCAGCCTCTGTTTAAGACCATATAAGCATTTGCTCTTATCATATTTGAAATTAGGCCTGATAAAGACACTTTTGCTGGCCAAAGCACTACTGGACCCTGCCAGGTCCATTCCTGCCCAGGGCATCCCATTCTGTGACTAAAGCAGCCTCTGTTTAAGACCATATAAGCATTTGCTCTTATCATATTTGAAATTAGGCCTGATAAAGACACTTTTGCTGGCCAAAGCACTACTGGACCCTGCCAGGTCCATTCCTGCCCAGGGCATCCCATTCTGTGACTACAGCAGCCTCTGTTTAAGACCATATAAGCATTTGCTCTTATCATATTTGAAATTAGGCCTGATAAAGACACTTTTGCTGGCCAAAGCACTACTGGACCCTGCCAGGTCGATTCCTGTTGGGGCATCCCATTCTGTGACTAAAGCAGCCTCTGTTTAAGACCATATAAGCATTTGCTCTTATCATATTTGAAATTAGGCCTGATAAAGACACTTTTGCTGGCCAAAGCACTACTGGACCCTGCCAGGTCGATTCCTGTTGGGGCATCCCATTCTGTGACTACAGCAGCCTCTGTTTAAGACCATATAAGCATTTGCTCTTATCATATTTGAAATTAGCCTGATAAAGACACTTTTGCTGGCCAAAGCACTACTGGACCCTGCCAGGTCCATTCCTGCCCAGGGCATCCCATTCTGTGACTAAAGCAGCCTCTGTTTAAGACCATATAAGCATTTGCTCTTATCATATTTGAAATTAGGCCTGATAAAGACACTTTTGCTGGCCAAAGCACTACTGGACCCTGCCAGGTCCATTCCTGCCCGGGGCATCCCATTCTGTGACTACAGCAGCCTCTGTTTAAGACCATATAAGCATTTGCTCTTATCATATTTGAAATTAGGCCTGATAAAGACACTTTTGCTGGCCAAAGCACTACTGGACCCTGCCAGGTCCATTCCTGCCCGGGGCATCCCATTCTGTGACTACAGCAGCCTCTGTTTAAGACCATATAAGCATTTGCTCTTATCATATTTGAAATTAGGCCTGATAAAGACACTTTTGCTGGCCAAAGCACTACTGGACCCTGCCAGGTCCATTCCTGCCCAGGGCATCCCATTCTGTGACTACAGCAGCCTCTGTTTAAGACCATATAAGCATTTGCTCTTATCATATTTGAAATTAGGCCTGATAAAGACACTTTTGCTGGCCAAAGCACTACTGGACCCTGCCAGGTCCATTCCTGTTGGGGCATCCCATTCTGTGACTAAAGCAGCCTCTGTTTAAGACCATATAAGCATTTGCTCTTATCATATTTGAAATTAGGCCTGATAAAGACACTTTTGCTGGCCAAAGCACTACTGGACCCTGCCAGGTCGATTCCTGTTGGGGCATCCCATTCTGTGACTACAGCAGCCTCTGTTTAAGACCATATAAGCATTTGCTCTTATCATATTTGAAATTAGCCTGATAAAGACACTTTTGCTGGCCAAAGCACTACTGGACCCTGCCAGGTCCATTCCTGCCCAGGGCATCCCATTCTGTGACTAAAGCAGCCTCTGTTTAAGACCATATAAGCATTTGCTCTTATCATATTTGAAATTAGGCCTGATAAAGACACTTTTGCTGGCCAAAGCACTACTGGACCCTGCCAGGTCCATTCCTGCCCGGGGCATCCCATTCTGTGACTACAGCAGCCTCTGTTTAAGACCATATAAGCATTTGCTCTTATCATATTTGAAATTAGGCCTGATAAAGACACTTTTGCTGGCCAAAGCACTACTGGACCCTGCCAGGTCCATTCCTGCCCAGGGCATCCCATTCTGTGACTACAGCAGCCTCTGTTTAAGACCATATAAGCATTTGCTCTTATCATATTTGAAATTAGGCCTGATAAAGACACTTTTGCTGGCCAAAGCACTACTGGACCCTGCCAGGTCGATTCCTGTTGGGGCATCCCATTCTGTGACTAAAGCAGCCTCTGTTTAAGACCATATAAGCATTTGCTCTTATCATATTTGAAATTAGGCCTGATAAAGACACTTTTGCTGGCCAAAGCACTACTGGACCCTGCCAGGTCGATTCCTGTTGGGGCATCCCATTCTGTGACTAAAGCAGCCTCTGTTTAAGACCATATAAGCATTTGCTCTTATCATATTTGAAATTAGGCCTGATAAAGACACTTTTGCTGGCCAAAGCACTACTGGACCCTGCCAGGTCGATTCCTGTTGGGGCATCCCATTCTGTGACTACAGCAGCCTCTGTTTAAGACCATATAAGCATTTGCTCTTATCATATTTGAAATTAGCCTGATAAAGACACTTTTGCTGGCCAAAGCACTACTGGACCCTGCCAGGTCCATTCCTGCCCAGGGCATCCCATTCTGTGACTAAAGCAGCCTCTGTTTAAGACCATATAAGCATTTGCTCTTATCATATTTGAAATTAGGCCTGATAAAGACACTTTTGCTGGCCAAAGCACTACTGGACCCTGCCAGGTCCATTCCTGCCCGGGGCATCCCATTCTGTGACTACAGCAGCCTCTGTTTAAGACCATATAAGCATTTGCTCTTATCATATTTGAAATTAGACCTGATAAAGACACTTTTGCTGGCCAAAGCACTACTGGACCCTGCCAGGTCCATTCCTGCCCAGGGCATCCCATTCTGTGACTAAAGCAGCCTCTGTTTAAGACCATATAAGCATTTGCTCTTATCATATTTGAAATTAGGCCTGATAAAGACACTTTTGCTGGCCAAAGCACTACTGGACCCTGCCAGGTCCATTCCTGCCCGGGGCATCCCATTCTGTGACTACAGCAGCCTCTGTTTAAGACCATATAAGCATTTGCTCTTATCATATTTGAAATTAGGCCTGATAAAGACACTTTTGCTGGCCAAAGCACTACTGGACCCTGCCAGGTCCATTCCTGCCCAGGGCATCCCATTCTGTGACTAAAGCAGCCTCTGTTTAAGACCATATAAGCATTTGCTCTTATCATATTTGAAATTAGGCCTGATAAAGACACTTTTGCTGGCCAAAGCACTACTGGACCCTGCCAGGTCCATTCCTGCCCGGGGCATCCCATTCTGTGACTACAGCAGCCTCTGTTTAAGACCATATAAGCATTTGCTCTTATCATATTTGAAATTAGGCCTGATAAAGACACTTTTGCTGGCCAAAGCACTACTGGACCCTGCCAGGTCCATTCCTGCCCAGGGCATCCCATTCTGTGACTACAGCAGCCTCTGTTTAAGACCATATAAGCATTTGCTCTTATCATATTTGAAATTAGGCCTGATAAAGACACTTTTGCTGGCCAAAGCACTACTGGACCCTGCCAGGTCGATTCCTGTTGGGGCATCCCATTCTGTGACTAAAGCAGCCTCTGTTTAAGACCATATAAGCATTTGCTCTTATCATATTTGAAATTAGGCCTGATAAAGACACTTTTGCTGGCCAAAGCACTACTGGACCCTGCCAGGTCGATTCCTGTTGGGGCATCCCATTCTGTGACTACAGCAGCCTCTGTTTAAGACCATATAAGCATTTGCTCTTATCATATTTGAAATTAGCCTGATAAAGACACTTTTGCTGGCCAAAGCACTACTGGACCCTGCCAGGTCCATTCCTGCCCAGGGCATCCCATTCTGTGACTAAAGCAGCCTCTGTTTAAGACCATATAAGCATTTGCTCTTATCATATTTGAAATTAGGCCTGATAAAGACACTTTTGCTGGCCAAAGCACTACTGGACCCTGCCAGGTCCATTCCTGCCCGGGGCATCCCATTCTGTGACTACAGCAGCCTCTGTTTAAGACCATATAAGCATTTGCTCTTATCATATTTGAAATTAGGCCTGATAAAGACACTTTTGCTGGCCAAAGCACTACTGGACCCTGCCAGGTCCATTCCTGCCCGGGGCATCCCATTCTGTGACTACAGCAGCCTCTGTTTAAGACCATATAAGCATTTGCTCTTATCATATTTGAAATTAGGCCTGATAAAGACACTTTTGCTGGCCAAAGCACTACTGGACCCTGCCAGGTCCATTCCTGCCCAGGGCATCCCATTCTGTGACTACAGCAGCCTCTGTTTAAGACCATATAAGCATTTGCTCTTATCATATTTGAAATTAGGCCTGATAAAGACACTTTTGCTGGCCAAAGCACTACTGGACCCTGCCAGGTCGATTCCTGCCCGGGGCATCCCATTCTGTGACTACAGCAGCCTCTGTTTAAGACCATATAAGCATTTTCTCTTATCATATTTGAAATTAGGCCTGATAAAGACACTTTTGCTGGCCAAAGCACTACTGGACCCTGCCAGGTCCATTCCTGCCCGGGGCATCCCATTCTGTGACTACAGCAGCCTCTGTTTAAGACCATATAAGCATTTGCTCTTATCATATTTGAAATTAGCCTGATAAAGACACTTTTGCTGGCCAAAGCACTACTGGACCCTGCCAGGTCCATTCCTGCCCAGGGCATCCCATTCTGTGACTAAAGCAGCCTCTGTTTAAGACCATATAAGCATTTGCTCTTATCATATTTGAAATTAGGCCTGATAAAGACACTTTTGCTGGCCAAAGCACTACTGGACCCTGCCAGGTCCATTCCTGCCCAGGGCATCCCATTCTGTGACTAAAGCAGCCTCTGTTTAAGACCATATAAGCATTTGCTCTTATTATATTTATATTATAAGACACTTTTGCTGGGCATAGGCTTACTGCTGCCTGCCAGGTGCACTTCTGTTGAGGCATCCCATTCTGTAACATAGCATACCCCTCTTTATTTACACTAAGCAGCTCTCTTATTTACACTAAGCAGGCCTGTTGGAGGCTGAGTGTTACTGCTCACTTTTGGTGTGCATTATATTCTGTTTCATATAGACCCACCGCTGCCCGGGGTTTTTTTAAATATCACCTACTACCACGCCAGTTAGACTATGTCGGGCAGACAAGTGCCTGGAAGTGAAAAGAGGAGTGGCAGAGGCCAAGATTCCGCAGGCAGAGCTCGCATCAGACTGGGGGCCAGTAGCAGCAGGAGTCACGCTGAGAGACATAATCTGCCAGTATCTGCTAGCGGTCGGGTCTCCACCAGTAACGCATCTGCCGTGGTAGATTGGTTGACGCGCTCATCAACAACATCATCACAACTTACGTCTGAGACCCCCAGTCTAGGGTCGGTAGGTTCCTCTGACACAACCCTGAGTTGGCATGCCCCGAGAGCAGTCCCTGTCCTCCCATTGCCTCTGGCCTACGCCGTTCCCTCCCCCAGCGACGTATCCTATGCTTTGGGTTCAGCTCCACTCTTTAGTGAGGAGGACCATCAGATAGAGGACAGTCAGCAGCTACTGCCCAGCCAAGAAATGGAGGTGGCTTCTTTAGCTAGGCAGACAAATAGTGATGTGGACAGTGTCGTGGGTGCTGCGAGCGTTCCAGCTCCTGCGCCAGACACTGTTGACGAATCCACGAACATCAGTGACGTACAGCCACAACTCGGTGATGATGATGATGATGACGATGAAGCCGATCGCACTTGGGAGCCGGGTGATGAAGGGGCTTCATCGTCATCATCAGGAGAAGAGGGGTGCAGGTTGCCCCGGAGTCAGCAGCTGAGGCAGCAAGGTGGTAGCAGTCAGCATGGGGGCACAATTCCAAAGGCTGGAGCCGGCCGGGGCCGGGGCCGGGGTAGAGCACCTGCTGTGCGGCAGTCTACCTTATCGGGAGGTAGTGGAGCAGGGGTTCCTGGAGTTGGCAACAGCAGCAGTGAATCAGTGAGGCCAGGGGGTGGGAAAAGTAGCTACTCGGCAGTGTGGCAGTTTTTCCTGAGGCATCCGCAGGAGGGTAACATGGCCACATGCAAGATATGTAGGCAAAAGGTGAAGCGTGGCCAGGGTCCAAATGTTGGCACCACGGCCCTGCGTCAACATATGATGCGTCACCATAAAACGACCTGGGAGAACCGAGGCTCCCAAGGGGTGGTCCAGTCTGCTTCCTCACCAAGTGAGCTCCCAATTTCTGCCAGCCAAGGCTCCAGCACCTCAGCCGAAGGCAGCTGTGCGTCATACCCATCCTCTGTCGCTCCTGCTCCTCCTCCTCCAAGTCATGCATCCCGCCAGCAATCCATCAGCGAAGCCATGTCCAAGAGACAGCAGTATGCGCCCACTCATCCTACGGCGCAGAAGCTGAATGTGCTCCTGTCCAAGTTGCTGGTGCTGCAGTCGCTCCCTTTTCAGGTGGTGGAATCTGCACCTTTCAGAGAACTGATGGCTTGTGCCGAGCCGAGGTGGAGAGTCCCAAGCCGTCATTTCTTTGCCAAGAAGGCAGTACCAGCGCTGCACACTTTTGTTGAACAGAAGGTGGGCCAGTCCTTGAGCCTGTCGGTGTGTAGCAAAATACATGGCAGCGCCGACATCTGGAGCTGTAACTACGGTCAGGGGCAGTACATGTCGTTTACGGCCCACTGGGTGAATGTGGTCCCTTTGCAGCAGCAACTTGGACAGGTCACGCCGCTTCGGCCTCCGCGCTCTCTGCCCATTGGGCCTGTGACACCGTGCGACTCGGCCTCCTCATCCTCCGCCATCTCCTCACCCTCCACTGTAGGCTCAAGTCTCAGTGCCCCTCCAGTCTACCATGTGTGCAGGGCACGGAGGTGTCACGCAGTGCTTCACATGGTTTGTCTTGGCGAACGGAGTCACACAGGGGAGGAACTGCTTAAATGTATTCATCAGGAAATCCAAACATGGCTTACTCCGAGAAAACTTAAAATGGGAATCATGGTTACCGACAATGGGAAGAACATTTTGTCTGCGCTGCGCCAAGGAAGCCTGACCCATGCCCCCTGCATGGCTCACGTCTTCAATCTGGTTGTCAAGCGGTTTCTGAAGTGTTCCCCCCATCTGCAGGACATCCTAACAACTTCACGGAAACTTTGCATGCACTTCAGCCACTCCTACACCGCCAAACACACCCTTCTTGAGCTACAGCGTCAGAATGGTATCCCCCAACATAGTCTGATTTGCGATGTTTCCACCCGTTGGAATTCCACCCTTCACATGTTGGACCGATTATATGAACAGAGAAAAGCCATCACGGATTTCCTGATGATCCAAGCAGATAGGGGGACTCCCCTGTGTAACTTCAATGTCAACCAGTGGCAGCTCATACGTGACACCTGCCGTTTGCTCAGGCCCTTTGAGGAAGCCACTTTATTTGTCAGTCGGCAGGATTACGGGATGAACGACGTGATTCCACTGCTTCATGTACTACAGCACATGTTGGAAACCATGGCTGGTCAGGGCACTGGAGACATGGCGTTTACATCTTACGGCCACATGAACCCCGTTGGAGCTGAACTGGAGGAGGAGGAGGAGGAAGAGGAGGAGGAGGAGTTGCCCAGCGAAACACAGTTTAGGCTTGGCGAAATGGCTGGTTTATCTAGTCAGCGGACAGGAGAGGAGGAGCAGGAGCAGCCAGAGGAGCTAGAGGTTTTTGAGGAAGGAGAGACAGAGGACCCGGGCACACCGTGGCAGTATGCAGTGGAGATGGAGACAGGTAGTCCATCCGAGTCACTTGCGCAAATGGCACGAAGCATGCTCACATGCTTGCGTAGTGACCCCAGAATTGTTTCCATCTGTCGGCGGGATGACTTCTGGCTGTCCACCTTATTGGACCCTCGCTTCCGGCACAAAATGGGGGCATTTTTTAAACCCACCGAGAGGGAGGACAAACTCAACTACTACAAAGACATTCTACGTAGGCAGTTGGCCGATGCCTATCTGCGCCATGGTCCATACTCTCGCAGGTCTGACTCGAGGGGACCTCTGTGCTCACCTTCCACTGCCATGGCCGCTGGGGGGGTTGGCAGCAGCAGCAGCAGAAGCTCCATCAGCAGCAGCAGCCTCAGTCTTCAGTCGCTAATGAGTAGCTTTCTACACCCGCATAGTGAGGCTACTCATGAGCAGCAGGAAGACCTGGAGCAGGACCTGAACCAGCAGGTCATGTCATACTTTGACATGACCATGCCAACACACCTTGAGGATCCGCTGGACTTCTGGGCAGCCAAACTTGATTTGTGGCCGCAACTAGCAGAGTTTGCCCTGGAAAAGCTGTCCTGCCCGGCAAGTAGCGTGCCATCTGAGCGGGTGTTTAGTGCGGCGGGGGCCATAGTTACGGCGAGGAGAACTCGTCTGTCAACTAAAAATGTGGAGAGACTCACCTTTGTCAAAATGAATCAGGGATGGATCAGCCAGGATTTCCACCCACCAATGCCTGATGCATGCGACTAGATTCAGCATGGTGCCACGTTTTACACTTTCCAAATGGTGCAAAACATATTTATGTCTTTAGGCCATTTTTTGGGCTCCTGCTGCTGCTGCTGCCAACTCCTGCCAACTCCAGGGTGTGATTCATCCAATTTTTGGGCTCCTGAGGCCAACTCCAGTGTATATTTGGGCTCCTGCTGCTGCTGCTGCCAACTTCTGCCAACTCCAGGGTGTGATTCATCCAATTTTTGGGCTCCTGAGGCCAACTCCAGTGTATATTTGGGCTCCTGCTGCTGCTGCTGCCAACTTCTGCCAACTCCAGGGTGTGATTCATCCAATTTTTGGGCTCCTGAGGCCAACTCCAGTGTATATTTGGGCTCCTGCTGCTGCTACTGTCAACTCCTGCCAACTCCAGGGTGTGATTCATCCAATTTTTGGGCTCCTGAAGCCAACTCCAGTGTATATTTGGGCTCCTGCTGCTGCTGCTGTCAACTCCTGCCAACTCCAGGGTGTGATTCATCCAATTTTTGGGCTCCTGAGGCCAACTCCAGTGTATATTTGGGCTCCTGCTGCTGCTGCTGCCAACTTCTGCCAACTCCAGGGTGTGATTCATCCAATTTTTGGGCTCCTGAGGCCAACTCCAGTGTATATTTGGGCTCCTGCTGCTGCTACTGTCAACTCCTGCCAACTCCAGGGTGTGATTCATCCAATTTTTGGGCTCCTGAGGCCAACTCCAGTGTATATTTGGGCTACTGCTGCTGCTGCTGCCAACTTCTGCCAACTCCAGGGTGTGATTCATCCAATTTTTGGGCTCCTGAGGCCAACTCCAGTGTATATTTGGGCTCCTGCTGCTGCTACTGTCAACTCCTGCCAACTCCAGGGTGTGATTCATCCAATTTTTGGGCTCCTGCGGCCAACTCCAGTGTATATTTGGGCTCCTGCTGCTGCTGCTGCCAACTTCTGCCAACTCCAGGGTGTGATTCATCCAATTTTTGGGCTCCTGAGGCCAACTCCAGTGTATATTTGGGCTCCTGCTGCTGCTGCTGCCAACTTCTGCCAACTCCAGGGTGTGATTCATCCAATTTTTGGGCTCCTGAAGCCAACTCCAGTGTATATTTGGGCTCCTGCTGCTGCTGGTGTCAACTCCTGCCAACTCCAGGGTGTGATTCATCCAATTTTTGGGCTCCTGAAGCCAACTCCAGTGTATATTTGGGCTCCTGCTGCTGCTGCTGCCAACTTCTGCCAACTCCAGGGTGTGATTCATCCAATTTTTGGGCTCCTGAGGCCAACTCCAGTGTATATTTGGGCTCCTGCTGCTGCTGCTGCCAACTTCTGCCAACTCCAGGGTGTGATTCATCCAATTTTTGGGCTCCTGAAGCCAACTCCAGTGTATATTTGGGCTCCTGCTGCTGCTGGTGTCAACTCCTGCCAACTCCAGGGTGTGATTCATCCAATTTTTGGGCTCCTGAGGCCAACTCCAGTGTATATTTGGGCTCCTGCTGCTGCTGCTGCCAACTTCTGCCAACTCCAGGGTGTGATTCATCCAATTTTTGGGCTCCTGAGGCCAACTCCAGTGTATATTTGGGCTCCTGCTGCTGCTACTGTCAACTCCTGCCAACTCCAGGGTGTGATTCATCCAATTTTTGGGCTCCTGAGGCCAACTCCAGTGTATATTTGGGCTCCTGCTGCTGCTGCTGCCAACTTCTGCCAACTCCAGGGTGTGATTCATCCAATTTTTGGGCTCCTGAGGCCAACTCCAGTGTATATTTGGGCTCCTGCTGCTGCTACTGTCAACTCCTGCCAACTCCAGGGTGTGATTCATCCAATTTTTGGGCTCCTGAGGCCAACTCCAGTGTATATTTGGGCTCCTGCTGCTGCTGCTGCCAACTTCTGCCAACTCCAGGGTGTGATTCATCCAATTTTTGGGCTCCTGAAGCCAACTCCAGTGTATATTTGGGCTCCTGCTGCTGCTGGTGTCAACTCCTGCCAACTCCAGGGTGTGATTCATCCAATTTTTGGGCTCCTGAAGCCAACTCCAGTGTATATTTGGGCTCCTGCTGCTGCTGCTGCCAACTTCTGCCAACTCCAGGGTGTGATTCATCCAATTTTTGGGCTCCTGAGGCCAACTCCAGTGTATATTTGGGCTCCTGCTGCTGCTGCTGCCAACTTCTGCCAACTCCAGGGTGTGATTCATCCAATTTTTGGGCTCCTGAAGCCAACTCCAGTGTATATTTGGGCTCCTGCTGCTGCTGGTGTCAACTCCTGCCAACTCCAGGGTGTGATTCATCCAATTTTTGGGCTCCTGAGGCCAACTCCAGTGTATATTTGGGCTCCTGCTGCTGCCAACTTCTGCCAACTCCAGGGTGTGATTCATCCAATTTTTGGGCTCCTGAGGCCAACTCCAGTGTATATTTGGGCTCCTGCTGCTGCTACTGTCAACTCCTGCCAACTCCAGGGTGTGATTCATCCAATTTTTGGGCTCCTGAGGCCAACTCCAGTGTATATTTGGGCTCCTGCTGCTGCTGCTGCTGCCAACTTCTGCCAACTCCAGGGTGTGATTCATCCAATTTTTGGGCTCCTGAGGCCAACTCCAGTGTATATTTGGGCTCCTGCTGCTGCTACTGTCAACTCCTGCCAACTCCAGGGTGTGATTCATCCAATTTTTGGGCTCCTGAAGCCAACTCCAGTGTATATTTGGGCTCCTGCTGCTGCTGGTGTCAACTCCTGCCAACTCCAGGGTGTGATTCATCCAATTTTTGGGCTCCTGAAGCCAACTCCAGTGTATATTTGGGCTCCTGCTGCTGCTGCTGCCAACTTCTGCCAACTCCAGGGTGTGATTCATCCAATTTTTGGGCTCCTGAGGCCAACTCCAGTGTATATTTGGGCTCCTGCTGCTGCTGCTGCCAACTTCTGCCAACTCCAGGGTGTGATTCATCCAATTTTTGGGCTCCTGAAGCCAACTCCAGTGTATATTTGGGCTCCTGCTGCTGCTGGTGTCAACTCCTGCCAACTCCAGGGTGTGATTCATCCAATTTTTGGGCTCCTGAGGCCAACTCCAGTGTATATTTGGGCTCCTGCTGCTGCTGCTGCCAACTTCTGCCAACTCCAGGGTGTGATTCATCCAATTTTTGGGCTCCTGAGGCCAACTCCAGTGTATATTTGGGCTCCTGCTGCTGCTACTGTCAACTCCTGCCAACTCCAGGGTGTGATTCATCCAATTTTTGGGCTCCTGAGGCCAACTCCAGTGTATATTTGGGCTCCTGCTGCTGCTGCTGCCAACTTCTGCCAACTCCAGGGTGTGATTCATCCAATTTTTGGGCTCCTGAGGCCAACTCCAGTGTATATTTGGGCTCCTGCTGCTGCTACTGTCAACTCCTGCCAACTCCAGGGTGTGATTCATCCAATTTTTGGGCTCCTGAGGCCAACTCCAGTGTATATTTGGGCTCCTGCTGCTGCTGCTGCCAACTTCTGCCAACTCCAGGGTGTGATTCATCCAATTTTTGGGCTCCTGAAGCCAACTCCAGTGTATATTTGGGCTCCTGCTGCTGCTGCTGCTGCCAACTTCTGCCAACTCCAGGGTGTGATTCATCCAATTTTTGGGCTCCTGAGGCCAACTCCAGTGTATATTTGGGCTCCTTCTGCCCCTCATAGTGATGCCACTTCAACTCTCTGCAATTGTGCCGCTCTGCGATTCTATTAGCGATGCCTCTGATCTGCATGTGATATTTCTTCAAAGTATTATTTAACTAACCCAGCACGCATCCTGTGCGTGTTACAGCAAGGCTGAATGGTTTACAACCCTATTGAGGCTGTAGGAGGCTCAGAAATAGCCGTTTTTAATAGCGATTCGTCGCGAATTTATTCGGGTCGAAACGATTTTTGTCGGAAAATTCGGCGAATCAGTCGAATCGAATTTTTCAAAAGTTCGCTCATCTCTAATAACAATAATTATAAGCATCTATATGGAATACAGTAGTATATCACTATTACTCTTTTATATATCGTTAGTAATACAATGTTGCACTGAAAGCTCGCACCTGATTGGTGGCCAAGGCCTGCGCTCCATTACCCTCCTGAGCAGGAGAGATATTTGCATGCCATCTGCTTTGTATAGTCCATGGACTTCCGCTATTTCTGGCCCAATATTCCACAATCTATTTATAGATGCTCATATTCAAGGTTCTTCTTTTGGCCGGAGATTGTTCTGGATAATGCTGGTTGCCTGACTGTCATCCTGCTCCTCCAGCTGAATGGAAGGCCTCCAGATTTACTGAAAAATCAGGAGGACCTGTAAAGGGTGAAGCTGGAGGAACTCCATGACAGTCAGGGCATAGTGCTCTTATCTTAATCTTATCGGGCGACCCCGAGAGTCTTATATACTCAAGCAGGGTGGATCCTCTTTAAAGTGGACCATCACCCTCGGGTGATCGGTCCGGGAATCTATAAGATTCCCGGGCCGATCACCTCCCTCCCCGCGGGACATCCGAGATCGGGATGTCCCACGGGGTGAAACCCCCCCAAAACCCCCAAACCCCCTTACCTTAGTTTCGGCGCCGTCTGTGAATGGCCGGCGCAGGGGGCGCGCGCGTCAAGAGGGACGTGCGGGAGGCAGCGGCGGAGGAGCCACGGACAAGCGGCTGTCAAATCGCTTGTCCGTCGGCGCTGGGAGCGGGGAGAGGTGAGTTTTTCTTGGGGTTCGGGGGGGTTTCACACAGCGGGGCACCCCGATCGGGGGTGCCCCACCGAAGTGGACCAAGACCCAGGATAGTCAAAATCCTGGGTGTTGGTCCACTTTAAAGTGGGCCTAATCCCTCTCTGACATCTTTGCACTAGCTAGGGTTCAGGACCACAAGCATTCTAACTCATACACTCCCACTGCATGGGACTCTTGAATTTAGTGTGGAACAAAACCACGGATTTTTAGGTGAAGGACAGCAACCAGCCCTGGAGTCTTAGGGTTTTGTTCTGCTTTAAGAGTTACTCAGTTTTTCATTATGTATGATGGGGACCAGCTGCACATCTGCAACAATAAATTAGCCCTCCATAAGTATTCTGGGCCATTCATGGAGAGGACAACTTTAGTACCCCAGTAAAGGCCCTAGCCCCAACACCCTCCCCTTGAATGTTAAAAAGCTCTGCACTTAGTCCAGGTCAGTAACCTAACAGGTTGTCTACAGTTTTGAGGCAGAAAATCTGAATGATCAGCTGGGTAACAAACCGTGAAAAGGCTGTTGCACCCAAAGATCCCCTTGCATCAGATTTTCTGTTATACAAAGAAATGCTAATGGCTTGTTCCGGGTCAGTAACATAATTGCTTGCAGAAAACAGGATGAGCAGGAGGATCATCATTACAGCCAGGCAACTAGTCATTTTAAAAATTCGATGAGTTATTTCCTGAACATGAGCTCATGAGATAAGTTACAGGCCCCCTTTGAAGGCATGATCCAGGACCTCATTTATTATACGCAGTGCTGTTACTAGGGTATGGCGAGCGGGGTGATTGACCTGGGTGGCAAGGCCATGGGGGCAGCTTA
This sequence comes from Gastrophryne carolinensis, assembly GCA_027917425.1. Lineage (NCBI taxonomy): Eukaryota > Metazoa > Chordata > Amphibia > Anura > Microhylidae > Gastrophryne > Gastrophryne carolinensis. Next base: position 184,235,041 of record CM051235.1, read on the forward strand.
ATCCCAGACATCCTGTTTTCTGCAGATGGGTCCGGGGACACTGTTAGTGTGCAGGCTATAAGACAGGCCCCTAATTCACCCATATTGGGCTCAGTCATGAGGAGGGGCATTGCCTGTTGCTAGGGAAGATGCACAACATGGCACATACCCGTATCCCGGGACAGCAGCAGCACCAGAGGATGAGTGAGGAAGGGGCAATATTTTTTTCCGTCCTGCACTGAGCAATATTTTGCCTAGAAACTGCCCTGGTTATATACTGGTTCCAAGACAGTGAAGCTGGATGATCAGCATGACAGGCAGGCAGCTAAGACAAGCCACTTCACTAAAATCAGGTTCCCATTAACACTGTGCCACAGTTTGTAAAGCTTAGCTGTCATACTGGTCCTCCGGCTTCTGCATGCAGACGGCAAATGATGGCTCCACATGCAGATGAAGGTGGAGGACCAGCATGACAGTCAGGCTTTGCCTTCCCTCATTAGAGGATGGGAGAAGCAATCCCACTTACCTGAACTGAGTTGGTGTCATGGGCCCCTATGATGGCCCCTGGGATACATTGCTGGGATTCTGGGGTCTGACGACTGACTTCCTGAGAACAACGCCAAGCCCAGATACTTCTCTCCTGGCTCCAGCCAACACAAGTGAGAGCTGAAGCAGCTGGGCTGGTGTATAGACTCTCCCAACCCCCGAAAGAATGCAAATCTTCCCACAGGCTATGAAATGGCGTAGTGGCGGGGCGGCTCAGGTGTGTGTGGGGTGAGATCACGGGGCGGTCACGCTGCAAGAAATGCAACTAAAGAGCTGCTCGTCCTACAGCTCATTATACAGATGTAGCAAAGGCTAACGCGACACTTAATGTGTTAAATAAACAAAGGCATGCGTTATTGTCAAATCATCATTGCTCTTCAATGGCTTCTGTGTTATTGCATTGCAATGGCTTATCCATGTCTACCGCTGTAATCCACTGCAGCTGGATTCCACAGAACCCCATTGTGTGGCATTAAAGGATCAGGCACAGCCAAGCTCGGAGGGAGCGCTCTGAGACTCTCAGCTGGCTCAGCAATCCTGCTCAGAATCTCTGTTTCACTTTCCCCTAATTATTTTTATCTTTTCTACAGTCCCCCTGTCTCCCTTCTATCTGCATTCCCTCCCATCCCCTCCCTTATTTATTCCCTATGTTTCACTCTTTTCTCCACATTCCCTCCAGCTTTCTCTCTTTCCTACAACTACTTTGACTCTATTTTACACATGTCCTCCATCTCCTTCGTGTTTGCATATTTCCTCCAGCTTTCTCTCTTTCCTACAATTACTTTTTCTCCTTCTTTTATCCACATTTCCTCCACGTCCTCCGTTTGTACACATATCCTCCATCTCAATTGCATTTGCCTATTTCCTCCAGCTTTCTCTCTTTCCTACAATTACTTTTTTTCCCTCTTTTATCCACATTTCCTCCATATCCCCCGTTCTTACACATATCCTCTCTCTATCTCCCTTGCATTTGCATATTTCCTCCATCTTTTTCTCTTTTCTACAATTACTTTGTCTCCCTCTTTTATCCACATTTCCTCCATATCCCCCGTTCTTACACATATCCTCCATCTCCCTCGCGTTTGCATATTTCCTCCAGCTTTCTCTCTTTCCTACAATTACTTTTTCTCCTTCTTTTATCCACATTTCCTCCATATCCCCCGTTCTTACACATATTCTCTATCTCCCTCGCGTTTGCATATTTCCTCCATCTTTTTCTCTTTTCTACAATTACTTTGTCTCCCTCTTTTATCCACATTTCCTCCATATCCCCCGTTCTTACACATATCCTCCATCTCCCTCGCGTTTGCATATTTCCTCCAGCTTTCTCTCTTTCCTACAATTACTTTTTCTCCCTCTTTTATCCACATATCCTCCATATCCCCTGTTTTTACACATATCCTCCATCTCCCTCTCGTTTGCATATTTCCTCCAGCTTTCTCTCTTTTCTACAAAGAGGCCCTTATTTAACAAGGGATAGCGCCAGGTAGCGAATGGTGAGCGAACGGTAATGACGCTCACCGCCACGAGAACGCCGGCTCCCCTCCGCAATCACACATTTATCAAGCCGATCCTGCTTAGCGACTGACAGAGCGCCAGATAGCGAATCATTCATCATTATTCCAGCCTCACCCCACAGCGCCAGCGAGCGACCTTGAACAGCGACAGGCATGACCTCTCGCTACCTGGCGCTCTCCAATGCATTTCAATGGAGCAATCTTTAAATATTCTTAATTAATTGCTATTAATGTTTTTTTTTTTTATTTTTTTTTTTTTTAATGTCAAAAATTCTGTGACCACTTCTGCAATGTTAGATATTTTTTTTTAAGGTAAAAAAAAAAAATAAAAAAATTTGTGCAGAATTGATATTACAGGTCTGATATTAGTGTATTCATATTACAAAATGTTTTGAAAAACTTTTTTTTTTTTTTTTTTTCTTCAAAAAATATGGTTGTTTGGGGGTTAAAAAACTACTTTTAACCCATCGCCGCCAGCGCTCTGGGGTTTAAACATGCATTTCACAGCGCGAGAATTTTTTGAGCGTGATTTGTTAATGAATATGCTGGGAGCCGTTCGCTATGGCCATTCGTTGTCATGCGCTCCCATACAGCGCGGAACCTGTCAAACAGTGACTCCTAACCCCGTATTCAACATTACCGCACACCGACGGGGTCGCTGTCAACAGCCGAACAACGGCCAAGCACAGCGACTACTAGCGTGTGCTTTAAAAATAACGCTACTGTCGCTCATCTGTCGCTACCTGGCGCTATTAATGAATCGGCCTCTTACTTTTGTCTCCCTCCTTTTTCTACATTTCCTCCATATCCCCTGTTTGTACACATATCCTCCACCTCCTTCGTGTTTGCACATTTCCTCCAACCTTCTCTCTTTCCTACAATTACTTTGTCTCCCTCTTTTATCCATATTTCCTCCATATCCCCTGTTTTTACACATATCCTCCATCTCCGTCTGCACATTTCCTCCGACTTTCTCTTTTTTCCACAATCTCATTTTTTTTCTCTCTTTTCCACATTCCTCCTTTTTTATCTTTTCCACATTTCCTTTGTCTTGCTCTTATCTGCATTATCTGTTTCAATCTCTTTAACAAACTCCCTCTTTCTTTCTCTCTCTCTTTTCCATATACTGGTTTTCTTTTTATATTTTTATACATATCCACCTTCTCCCTCTTATTTTCACATTTCACTCCATCATTCTCTCTTTTTCACTTTCCCCTCCCTCTACGTTTTTCTTTCATTTTCCTTTTTCTTAATTTTTTTCGGTTTTCTACCTTTCCTCGTCTTTTTTTTTTTTTCTGATTTGGGACAGTATGGTAATTGCAAAGAAAAAAATGTTATCAAAATCACCCTTGCACGCCCCTGTGATGACTCGGTCATGTGCTTGTTGCGACCACCAGTGTCCAGACTTTGGCTACACGAAATCATGCAGCAAAGCAACGAGTAGTTTTTGGGGGGCCAACTTAGGGCCCAGGGGGGTTGGTGGGGGAATGCCACTGCAATGAACTATAGGATTGCAAGTAATGCTGCTGTAACAACGTATAAATAAGTTGCAGGGAGCTTTTGATTAGCAGATATTATATTAGAAAGTTAGTTGTTTTGGGGGTTAGCATAACTGGTAACAGACGGATGGGGGAGCCGTGCGGCATTTGTATTGTGTTGTGCTGAGTTGTTAAGTCCTTTGAGACGCAAAACACCACCATCCTCCCAGTTCGGGATTCTCTTCTACTCGCTTCTCCTACTGTAGCAGCTCCTGAACACTGCAGGGTGCAGTGGCTTCTGATTCCCCATCAGACAGAAACATGGCCTGTGGGTTTTTGTCACCACGGCTCTCCTTTCAAACCTCAGAGGTGTTAAAGCTTGTAACACAAACATGTATTCTTCCAGCAAAATCGATATCTTTTATGAAACCATAATGAAGCAGAACCAAATACTTTCGTTTAACATGCAACAATCAGATCCTTTCTTTGGATTTCAAGTTGCAGATAAGGACCTTGCTGTAAACACAGGAGCCTGTCCGGACAGGTGGGGGCTGCAATGTGCAAATGCGCTACTTCTGTGACTAGATGGAACCGGCTCTCACAAAGTCCCCTCACTTTATTTGTTGCTCACGTGTCAGCCCACGCAGTTCATACCTTCCTACACAACATAAGGGGACAATCATGCCTATTGAAATCGCAAATGCAGTTCAGCTCATAGGAGTCAATGGCAGCACAGGAAAAGCTTATGCATTTGGCTTTATTTGCACCATGTTGCAGTTCCATGCTCACCACTGCTTCCTCCGACTTGTCCTCGTCTCAGGCCTGAGTTACCCCCAGGCTTTACTAATGCAGATGACTCTATACTGAAACTGTCAGGTCGTCTGCTGCTGCCACTAGGTCTTCTGTCTCCACTGCCTTCTCCTCCTGGCCTTTAATTATCACTGAAAGGGCCTTTGCTCCCTATGACCTGGTCCTCCTCTCCTTACAGTCAGCCATTTTACCTCTTATTGCTGCTGAGCTGTGGCTTTCTCAGTACCTGCTGGGGGGCAACATGGACTCTACATTTCTGTGGTCTCCTTTGCTGGGTATTCTACTACCTCTGCTAAGTCTTCTGCTGCTGTCGGCAGGTCTTTGGTCCTCACTGTCTCATTCTGGTCTTTTGTTTTCAGCAAAGGGTCCTCTGCTCCTTGCACCCGGTTTTCCACTCCATTGCCCTCTGGGCCTCTGCTCCTCAACACGAGCCTTCACTTCTTAACTGCCACCAGCTTTTGGGCTTTACATTACTGCTGAGCTGTCTCCCTCCCCATCTGTACTTGCTTCGGCATGCAAGGGTTTCTGGACACCTCGAGAGGACCCTGGAGGGAGACAGAGAACCCATGGGGATGCCCTTGGCATGTATTTAACAGTCAGGAACCACCTGTCGTGTGAGTGGAAGAGGCCGAGAGATGAGCCTAGACTTTGGTAAGGTGTGGCTGTCCGTGGCCGCGCCAGACATTTGTGAATGCCCGGCGCGGGCAGAGGATGTGGCCGCTGCTCTTAGACGCGCTGTGGGACCGGGAAGAGGTGAGTCCGTTCGGGTGTCCTGGGGAGGTTTCACACAGCGAGGCATCCCCTATCGGGGTGCCCCGGGGGAAGGACCAAAACCTAGGATAGTCAAAACTTTTGACTATCCTGGGTTTTGTTCCACTTTAAACGCTGGGAAGTCTTGAGCGTGTCTAGAATTGTTGTCTCTGGACTTTCTCTGGTTGAAGCGTAAACCAGTGGGACCACTGGAAACCTTAACATCAGGTTGTGCCCAGCACTCCTAAGGTGGAGGGAAACCAAGACCCTGCATTCTTCCCTGCCTAATTTACTAAGAGCCAGTATTCAGCTCAAAGTGGGGTGGGCTAAATCCTGTGATACCATGATTAACCCTAAACTGTCCCAGGAAGGTTGACACTGCTTGAACTTTTACCTGTGTTCTGTGGAGTGAAGTACTCTGATAAAGTGCTGTGGTACGCTGCTATCGAAGATTAGCTTGTGTGGAGCTACAGCCTGGAATTGTGATGTTTGCTAAGTTCTGAACTGTGCTGAATGTTTAATAAAGAGGAGCTACACTGGTTAAGACAGAGCAAGTGTGAGTTGGTTTCTCGGACGACCGTCACATATATCTTTGGGATTACTATAGCAGGAATACCAATCAGCACAGAGCAGAAAACATCCAAATGGCAATGCATCTGAGGTCGGGGAGCAAAATAGACTGAATTGTTTTGGGGGGTTTTGGTCCGCTTTAAGAAATCCATGGAAAAGTTTTTAGGGAATATAAATAAAGCAGATAATTTAGGAGCTTTCAGAGCTCTCCACCCACCTGCAGCAGATTGGGTTTCTCCTCCATCCTCAGCGAGCCTCCCGCTCTGTAAACATGGCACTGCCGGGGATGCGAGTTCATGTCTCTTCCCAAATATTTTGTATAAACATTTCAAGTCCGGCCAATAAACCTTCCCTGCGGCAGAGGTGGCCAAGGCTCCAGATTCCATCCCACAGGATGCTATTATTGTAAGGGGAAAGCACACAGGCTGAGCTCCCCAGAATTTTAGATTTTGTCATAATACACTAATATATATAATTTTACCGTATATTCTTCTTTTATGTACTGTAACTTGGAAGAGATCTCTTGCAGTTTTATAAGAAATCTCCTGTGAGTTATAAGAGGTCCCAGTCTTCTATGAGTTACAAAATATCTCCTGTAAGCTAGGAGAGATATCTGGTGATTTCTAAGTCTCCTGGGAATTGCAGGTGGTCATCTATGATCAGGGGTGAAACGCAGGTGAATTATAAAATATCTCCTGTGAGTTATTAAAGGCTTTGGGAGGCAGAAGACCGGAGCTAGGGGCAGGGTGGTGGGGGTAAAGGGTAGGAAGCTCCCCATGTATGAAGGCAGCCATTGTTCTCAATTAGAGTCGCAATACACAGGCCACCACTAGGCCATTTTCAACATAAGAAAAAGAAAATACTAGTTTAGTTTAGCACCTTGAGGACAGCCTTTTGCCATTAAAAAAATATACAGATTCCAAAAATACCATCAGAATTGGAATTGGACTTTCCCTTTAGGGGGATTCTTAACTTATATGAGATCCTCTATTGTAAGAGCAGAGTTTCACTTTAGCACCTTCTAAAAGATCTAACATTATTCAGATGGTGGCTGGGACGGGAGCCACACCGTGCTGGAGATTCGCCCGTTTCTGCTCCCCAGTGCAGAATATCAGAGCCAGTTGCAAAATGACATATGCACAGCAAAAGGCTCTGATTGGATGGGTACCAATCTGGGGGGTTTCACACAGCTGGGAGAGAGGCTGTGACAGTGACAGAGAAAGACAGGGAAAGTTTAAAGTGTTTGCATTAGCTTTCAAGCCTATTTAGTGTTAATAACACACCTGCCTGGTGTCATTCTTTAAAAAGCGTGCTAGCATAAATATTTGAAGAGTACCTGTCTACTAACTGGTTGCATTTAGTAAAAAAAGTAACTTTTTCACTGTTAAAGCAGCCTGCCTATGTATTTGAAGAGGGGGCATCCCAAATACTAGCATAAATATTTGAAGAGTACCTGTCTGCTAACTGATTGCATTTTGTAAAGAAAGTCACATTTTCACTGTTAAAGCAGCCAGCCTATGTATTTGAGTAGGGGGCATCCCAAATACTAGCATAAATATTTGAATAGTACATGTCTGCTAACTGGTTGAATTTTGTAAAGAAAGTCACTTTTTCACTGTTAAAAGCAGCCAGCCTATGTATTTGAAGAGGGGGCATCCCAAATACTAGCATAAATATTTGAAGAGTACCTGTGAGCTAACTGGTTGCATTTTGTAAAGAAAGTCACTTTTTCACTGTTAAAGCAGCCAGCCTATGTATTTGAAGAGGGGGCATCCCGAATACTAGCATAAATATTTGAAAAGTACCTGTCTGCTAACTGGTTGCATTTTGTAAAGAAAGTCACTTTTTCAGTGTTAAAGCAGCCAGCCTGTGTATTTTAAGAGGGGGCATCCCAAATACTATCATTAATATTTGAAGAGTACCTGTCTGCTAACTGGTTGCATTTTGTAAAGAAAGTCACGTTGTCAAATTGCCAGCAGCCGTCGCCTTTAACCGGGGGGGGGCATCCCAAATATGCTAGCATGTGTCTTTTAAGAGTACACACATTGGAGTTGGCAGCAGCAGCATTAGGAGCCCATATATTGCCTGAAAGACACACATTGGAGTTGGCAACAGCAGCATAGGGAGCCCATATATTGCCTGAAAGACACACCCTGGAGTTGGCAGCAGCATAAGGAGCTACCATGCATCAGCTACTACCATGGATCAGCCATTGGTGGGTGGAAATCCTGGCTGATCCATGCCTGATTCATCTTCACAAAGGTGAGTCTCTCCACATTTTTCGTGGACAGACGAGTTCTCCTTGGCATGACTATGGCCCCCGCCGCACTAAACACTCGCTCAAGTGACTCAGAGGGACTACCTGTCTCCATCTTCACTGCATACTGCCCCGGTGTGTCTGGGTCCTCTGTGTCGCCTTCCTCACAACCCTCTAGCTACTCTGGCTGCCCCTGCTCCTCCTCTCCTGTCAGATGACTAGATAAAATGGCCATTTTGTCAAACCTAAACTGTGCTTCACTGTGCCCCTCCTCCACTTCAGCCCCCACAGGCTTCATGTGGCCGTGAAATGTAGGCGCCATGTCTCCAGTGCCCTGACCAGCCATGGTTTCCAACATGTGTTGCAGTACATGAAGCAGTGGAATCACATCGTTCATCCCGCAGTCCTGGCGACTGACTAATAATTGGCTTCCTCAAAGGGCCTGAGCATAGACAGGTGTCACGTATGAGCTTCCACTGGTTTACATTGAAGTTACACAGGGGAGTCCCCTATCCGCTTGGAACATCAAGAAATCAGTGATGGCTTTTCTCTGTTCGTATAGTCGATCCAACATATGGAGGGTGGAATACCAACTGGTGGAAACATCGCAAATCAGACTATGTTGGGGGATACCGTTCTGACGCTGTAGCTCAAGAAGGGTGTGCTTAGCGGTGTAGGCGGTTTCCTTCCCATTGTTAGGATGTCTTGCAGATGGGGGAAGACTTCAGAAAATGCTTGACAACTAGATTGAACACTTGTGCCATGGCAGGACGCATGGTTCAGGCTTCCTTGTCGCAGCGCAGACAAGATGTTCTTCCCATTGTCAGTCACCATGGTTCCCATTTGCAGTTTTCATGGAGTAAGCCATGATTTCATTTAGGGATGAGCGAATCGATCCGGACGAACCCGGATTCGATCCGAATTTCATAAAAAATTTGATTCAGATCGAATCCGAATTTCCCCGTGCTTCGATCGCTCGAAGTTTTCCTTTAACATCCATTCATTTACATTACAGGCATTCTAAGATGGCGGACGGGACATGTCCAGACATCTACCCCGCACCAGTGCAAGCTGGGGCAGTCACATGCAGCCTATCAGCAGCCAGCAAGCCCGGTGACGTCACAGCGCTATTTAAGGCGGCGGACATCTTGCTTTTCCTCATTTCTCTATTGCATTCGTGAGAGACAGGACGCTGCTGTAGTGAGGGAGAGACAGAGAGCCAGGGACAGACAGGGACAGGCAGGAGACAGGCAGGAGACAGGCAGGAGACAGGCAGAAAGTCAGCGAGAAGCAGGGAAAGTTAGGAAAAATCGGAGGCAGTCACAGGGAGATTTTTTTTTTTTCATCCAGCCTTAGTGTTACTGGCTGGCTGACTGGCTTTGTTAGCGTTTTCAGGCTGCTTATACACTTACTGTGCATATATACTGAACTGATCTCAAGTCTGCTGTGAGGCATCCCATTCTGTGACTACACCAGCCTCTATTTACTATAACCCTTTGCACTTATTCTAAAAGTAATTTGGCCTGATAAAGACACTTTTGCTGTGCATAGTAGTACTGCTCCCAGGTGCACTCCGGTTGGGGCATCCCATTCTGTGACTACACAAGCCTCTATTTACTACTATAACCCTTTGCACTTATTCTAATAGAAATTTGGCCTGATAAACACACTTTTGCTGTGCATAGTACTACTGCTCACAGGTGCACTGCTGGCTGTTGGGGCATCCCATTCTGTGACTACACCAGCCTCTATTTACTACTATAACCCTTTGCACTTATTCTAATAGAAATTTGGGCTGATAAACACACTTTTGCTGTGCATAGTACTACTGCTCACAGGTGCACTGCTGGCTGTTGGGGCATCCCATTCTGTGACTACACCAGCCTCTATTTACTACTATAACCCTTTGCACTTATTCTAATAGAAATTTGGCCTGATAAACACACTTTTGCTGTGCATAGTACTACTGCTCACAGGTGCACTGCTGGCTGTTGGGGCATCCCATTCTGTGACTACACCAGCCTCTATTTACTACTATAACCCTTTGCACTTATTCTAATAGAAATTTGGCCTGATAAACACACTTTTGCTGTGCATAGTACTACTGCTCACAGGTGCACTGCTGGCTGTTGGGGCATCCCATTCTGTGACTACACCAGCCTCTATTTACTACTATAACCCTTTGCACTTATTCTAATAGAAATTTGGCCTGATAAACACACTTTTGCTGTGCATAGTACTACTGCTCACAGGTGCACTGCTGGCTGTTGGGGCATCCCATTCTGTGACTACACCAGCCTCTATTTACTACTATAACCCTTTGCACTTATTCTAATAGAAATTTGGCCTGATAAACACACTTTTGCTGTGCATAGTACTACTGCTCACAGGTGCACTGCTGGCTGTTGGGGCATCCCATTCTGTGACTACACAAGCCTCTATTTACTACTATAACCCTTTGCACTTATTCTAATAGAAATTTGGCCTGATAAACACACTTTTGCTGTGCATAGTACTACTGCTCACAGGTGCACTCCTGTTAGGGCATCCCATTCTGTGACTACACCGGCCTCTATTTACTACTATAGCCCTTTGCACTTATTCTAATAGAAATTTGGCCTGATAAACACACTTTTGCTGTGCATAGTACTACTGCTCACAGGTGCACTGCTGGCCGTTGGGGCATCCCATTCTGTGACTACACCAGCCTCTATTTACTACTATAACCCTTTGCACTTATTCTAATAGAAATTTGGCCTGATAAACACACTTTTGCTGTGCATAGTACTACTGCTCACAGGTGCACTGCTGGCTGTTGGGGCATCCCATTCTGTGACTACACCAGCCTCTATTTACTACTATAACCCTTTGCACTTATTCTAATAGAAATTTGGCCTGATAAACACACTTTTGCTGTGCATAGTACTACTGCTCACAGGTGCACTGCTGGCTGTTGGGGCATCCCATTCTGTGACTACACCGGCCTCTATTTACTACTATAACCCTTTGCACTTATTCTAATAGAAATTTGGCCTGATAAACACACTTTTGCTGTGCATAGTACTACTGCTCACAGGTGCACTGCTGGCTGTTGGGGCATCCCATTCTGTGACTACACCAGCCTCTATTTACTACTATAACCCTTTGCACTTATTCTAATAGAAATTTGGCCTGATAAACACACTTTTGCTGTGCATAGTACTACTGCTCACAGGTGCACTGCTGGCTGTTGGGGCATCCCATTCTGTGACTACACAAGCCTCTATTTACTACTATAACCCTTTGCACTTATTCTAATAGAAATTTGGCCTGATAAAGACACTTTTGCTGTGCATAGTACTACTGCTCACAGGTGCACTCCTGTTGGGGCATCCCATTCTGTGACTACACAAGCCTCTATTTACTACTATAACCCTTTGCACTTATTCTAATAGAAATTTGGCCTGATAAACACACTTTTGCTGTGCATAGTACTACTGCTCACAGGTGCACTGCTGGCTGTTGGGGCATCCCATTCTGTGACTACACCAGCCTCTATTTACTACTATAACCCTTTGCACTTATTCTAATAGAAATTTGGCCTGATAAACACACTTTTGCTGTGCATAGTACTACTGCTCACAGGTGCACTGCTGGCTGTTGGGGCATCCCATTCTGTGACTACACCAGCCTCTATTTACTACTATAACCCTTTGCACTTATTCTAATAGAAATTTGGCCTGATAAACACACTTTTGCTGTGCATAGTACTACTGCTCACAGGTGCACTGCTGGCTGTTGGGGCATCCCATTCTGTGACTACACCAGCCTCTATTTACTACTATAACCCTTTGCACTTATTCTAATAGAAATTTGGCCTGATAAACACACTTTTGCTGTGCATAGTACTACTGCTCACAGGTGCACTGCTGGCTGTTGGGGCATCCCATTCTGTGACTACACCAGCCTCTATTTACTACTATAACCCTTTGCACTTATTCTAATAGAAATTTGGCCTGATAAACACACTTTTGCTGTGCATAGTACTACTGCTCACAGGTGCACTGCTGGCTGTTGGGGCATCCCATTCTGTGACTACACCAGCCTCTATTTACTACTATAACCCTTTGCACTTATTCTAATAGAAATTTGGCCTGATAAACACACTTTTGCTGTGCATAGTACTACTGCTCACAGGTGCACTGCTGGCTGTTGGGGCATCCCATTCTGTGACTACACAAGCCTCTATTTACTACTATAACCCTTTGCACTTATTCTAATAGAAATTTGGCCTGATAAACACACTTTTGCTGTGCATAGTACTACTGCTCACAGGTGCACTCCTGTTAGGGCATCCCATTCTGTGACTACACCAGCCTCTATTTACTACTATAACCCTTTGCACTTATTCTAATAGAAATTTGGCCTGATAAACACACTTTTGCTGTGCATAGTACTACTGCTCACAGGTGCACTGCTGGCTGTTGGGGCATCCCATTCTGTGACTACACCAGCCTCTATTTACTACTATAACCCTTTGCACTTATTCTAATAGAAATTTGGCCTGATAAACACACTTTTGCTGTGCATAGTACTACTGCTCACAGGTGCACTGCTGGCTGTTGGGGCATCCCATTCTGTGACTACACCGGCCTCTATTTACTACTATAGCCCTTTGCACTTATTCTAATAGAAATTTGGCCTGATAAACACACTTTTGCTGTGCATAGTACTACTGCTCACAGGTGCACTGCTGGCCGTTGGGGCATCCCATTCTGTGACTACACCAGCCTCTATTTACTACTATAACCCTTTGCACTTATTCTAATAGAAATTTGGCCTGATAAACACACTTTTGCTGTGCATAGTACTACTGCTCACAGGTGCACTGCTGGCTGTTGGGGCATCCCATTCTGTGACTACACCAGCCTCTATTTACTACTATAACCCTTTGCACTTATTCTAATAGAAATTTGGCCTGATAAACACACTTTTGCTGTGCATAGTACTACTGCTCACAGGTGCACTGCTGGCTGTTGGGGCATCCCATTCTGTGACTACACCGGCCTCTATTTACTACTATAACCCTTTGCACTTATTCTAATAGAAATTTGGCCTGATAAACACACTTTTGCTGTGCATAGTACTACTGCTCACAGGTGCACTGCTGGCTGTTGGGGCATCCCATTCTGTGACTACACCAGCCTCTATTTACTACTATAACCCTTTGCACTTATTCTAATAGAAATTTGGCCTGATAAACACACTTTTGCTGTGCATAGTACTACTGCTCACAGGTGCACTGCTGGCTGTTGGGGCATCCCATTCTGTGACTACACAAGCCTCTATTTACTACTATAACCCTTTGCACTTATTCTAATAGAAATTTGGCCTGATAAAGACACTTTTGCTGTGCATAGTACTACTGCTCACAGGTGCACTGCTGGCTGTTGGGGCATCCCATTCTGTGGCTACACCAGCCTCTATTTACTACTATAACCCTTTGCACTTATTCTAATAGAAATTTGGCCTGATAAACACACTTTTGCTGTGCATAGTACTACTGCTCACAGGTGCACTGCTGGCTGTTGGGGCATCCCATTCTGTGACTACACCGGCCTCTATTTACTACTATAGCCCTTTGCACTTATTCTAATAGAAGTTTGGCCTGATAAACACACTTTTGCTGTGCATAGTACTACTGCTCACAGGTGCACTGCTGGCCGTTGGGGCATCCCATTCTGTGACTACACCAGCCTCTATTTACTACTATAACCCTTTGCACTTATTCTAATAGAAATTTGGCCTGATAAACACACTTTTGCTGTGCATAGTACTACTGCTCACAGGTGCACTGCTGGCTGTTGGGGCATCCCATTCTGTGACTACACCAGCCTCTATTTACTACTATAACCCTTTGCACTTATTCTAATAGAAATTTGGCCTGATAAACACACTTTTGCTGTGCATAGTACTACTGCTCACAGGTGCACTGCTGGCTGTTGGGGCATCCCATTCTGTGACTACACCGGCCTCTATTTACTACTATAACCCTTTGCACTTATTCTAATAGAAATTTGGCCTGATAAACACACTTTTGCTGTGCATAGTACTACTGCTCACAGGTGCACTGCTGGCTGTTGGGGCATCCCATTCTGTGACTACACCAGCCTCTATTTACTACTATAACCCTTTGCACTTATTCTAATAGAAATTTGGCCTGATAAACACACTTTTGCTGTGCATAGTACTACTGCTCACAGGTGCACTGCTGGCTGTTGGGGCATCCCATTCTGTGACTACACAAGCCTCTATTTACTACTATAACCCTTTGCACTTATTCTAATAGAAATTTGGCCTGATAAACACACTTTTGCTGTGCATAGTACTACTGCTCACAGGTGCACTCCTGTTGGGGCATCCCATTCTGTGACTACACAAGCCTCTATTTACTACTATAACCCTTTGCACTTATTCTAATAGAAATTTGGCCTGATAAACACACTTTTGCTGTGCATAGTACTACTGCTCACAGGTGCACTGCTGGCTGTTGGGGCATCCCATTCTGTGACTACACCAGCCTCTATTTACTACTATAACCCTTTGCACTTATTCTAATAGAAATTTGGCCTGATAAACACACTTTTGCTGTGCATAGTACTACTGCTCACAGGTGCACTGCTGGCTGTTGGGGCATCCCATTCTGTGACTACACCAGCCTCTATTTTCTACTATAACCCTTTGCACTTATTCTAATAGAAATTTGGCCTGATAAACACACTTTTGCTGTGCATAGTACTACTGCTCACAGGTGCACTGCTGGCTGTTGGGGCATCCCATTCTGTGACTACACAAGCCTCTATTTACTACTATAACCCTTTGCACTTATTCTAATAGAAATTTGGCCTGATAAAGACACTTTTGCTGTGCATAGTACTACTGCTCACAGGTGCACTCCTGTTGGGGCATCCCATTCTGTGACTACACCAGCCTCTATTTACTACTATAACCCTTTGCACTTATTCTAATAGAAATTTGGCCTGATAAAGACATTTTTGCTGTGCATAGTACTACTGCTCACAGGTGCTCTGCTGTTGGGGCATCCCATTCTGTAACATACCCTACCCCTCTTTATTTACACTAAGCAGCTCTCTAATTTACACTAAGCAGGCCTGTTGGAGGCTGAGTGTTACTGCTCACTTTTGGTGTGCATTATATTCTGTTTCATATAGACCCACTGCTGCCTGGGGGTTCTTAAAATATCACCTACTACCACGCCAGTTAGACTATGTCGGGCAGACAAGTGCCTGGAAGTGAAAAGAGGAGTGGCAGAGGCCAAGATTCCGCAGGCAGAGGTCGCAGCAGACTGGGGGCCAGTAGCAGCAGGAGTCACGCTGAGAGACCTAATCTGCCAGTATCTGCTAGCGGTCGGGTCTCCACCAGTAACGATCTGCCGTGGTAGATTGGTTGACGCGCTCATCAACAACATCATCACAACTTATGTCTGAGACCCCCAGTCTAGGGTCGGTAGGTTCCTCTGACACAACCCTGAGTTGGCATGCCCCGAGAGCAGTCCCTGTCCTCCCATTGCCTCTGTCCTACGCCGTTCCCTCCCCCAGCGACGTATCCTATGCTTTGGGTTCAGCTCCGCTCTTTAGTGAGGAGGACGATCAGATAGAGGACAGTCAGCAGCTACTGCCCAGCCAAGAAATGGAGGTGGCTTCTTTAGCTAGGCAGACAAATAGTGATTGGCTTGGGGTTGGCTTCAGGAGTGAATTTTTGGGCTCCTGAAGCCAACCCCAGTGTCTCTTTAAAGTAATGTTTGGGCTCCTGCTGCTGCTGCCAACTCCAGGGTGTGATTCATCCAATTTTTGGGCTCCTGAAGCCAACCCCAGTGTCTCTTTAAAGTAATGTTTGGGCTCCTGCTGCTGCTGCCAACTCCAGGGTGTGATTCATCCAATTTTTGGGCTCCTGAAGCCAACCCCAGTGTCTCTTTAAAGTAATGTTTGGGCTCCTGCTGCTGCTGCTGCCAACTCCAGGGTGTGAATCATCCAATGTTTGGGCTCCTGAAGCCAACCCCAGTGGCTCTTTAAAGTAATGTTTGGGCTCCTTCTGCTGCTGCCAACTCCAGGGTGTGAATCATCCAATTTTTGGGCTCCTGAAGCCAACTCCAGTGTCTCTTTAAAGTAATGTTTGGGCTCCTTCTGCTGCTGCCAACTCCAGGGTGTGAATCATCCAATTTTTGGGCTCCTGAAGCCAACTCCAGTGTCTCTTTAAAGTAATATTTGGGCTCCTGCTGCTGCTGCCAACTCCAGGGTGTGATTCATCCAATTTTTGGGCTCCTGAAGCCAACCCCAGTGTCTCTTTAAAGTAATGTTTGGGCTCCTGCTGCTGCTGCCAACTCCAGGGTGTGATTCATCCAATTTTTGGGCTCCTGAAGCCAACCCCAGTGTCTCTTTAAAGTAATATTTGGGCTCCTGCTGCTGCTGCTGCCAACTCCAGGGTGTGATTCATCCAATTTTTGGGCTCCTGAAGCCAACCCCACGGTCTCTTTAAAGTAATGTTTTGGCTCCTGCTGCTGCTGCTGCCAAGTCCAGGGTGTGAATCATCCAATTTTTGGGCTCCTGAAGCCAACCCCAGTGTCTCTTTAAAGTAATGTTTGGGCTCCTGCTGCTGCTGCCAACTCCAGGGTGTGATTCATCCAATTTTTGGGCTCCTGAAGCCAACCCCAGTGTCTCTTTAAAGTAATGTTTGGGCTCCTGCTGCTGCTGCTGTCAACTCCAGGGTGTGATTCATCCAATTTTTGGGCTCCTGAAGCCAACCCCAGTGTCTCTTTAAAGTAATGTTTGGGCTCCTGCTGCTGCCAACTCCAGGGTGTGATTCATCCAATTTTTGGGCTCCTGCAGCCAACTCCAGTGTCTCTTTCAAGCTATGTTTGGGCTCCTGCCGCTGCTGCTGCTGCTGCTTGAAACTCCAGGGTGTGTCAGTCAATCTTTGGGCTCCTGCTGCTGCCAACTCCAGTGTCTCTTTCAGCCAATGTTTGGGCTCCTGCTGCTGCTTGCAACTCCAGGGTGTGATTCATCCAATTTTTGGGCTCCTGCTGCTGCCAACTCCAGTGTCTCTTTAAAGCAATGTTTGGGCTCCTGCCCCTCATAGTGATGCCACTTCAACTCTCTGCAATTGTGCCGCTCTGCGATTCTATTAGCGATGCCTCTGATCTGCATGTGATATTTATTCAAAGTATTATTTAACTAACCCAGCACGCATCCTGTGCATGTTACAGCAAGGCAGAATGGTTTACAACCCTATTGAGGCTCTAGGAGGCTCAGAAATAGCCGTTTTTAATAGCGATTTGTTGCGAATAAATTCGGGTCGAAACGATTTTTGTCGGAAAATTCGTCGAATCAGTCGAATCGAATTTTTCAAAAGTTCGCTCATCTCTAATTTCATTTATTGATTAATGATTTTTAGCAGTTCCTCCCATTTCCGCCAAGGCAAACTATGTGAAGAACAGCGTGAAACCGCCGTGTCCTGCACACATGGTAGGCTGGAAGGGCACTGGAAAAAAAAAGTAAAAATAGCCACAAAAAAAATAAAAAAATTATAAAAAAAAAATTAAGACTTAAAAAAAAATGTAAAAAAATTTACAAAATTAACAAAAAAAAAAAAACTTTTGATAAATTTGATGTTACTATGTTACTAATATGTTACTATTGTACTAATATGTTACTATGTTACTAATATGTTACTATGTTACTAATATGTTACTATGTTACTAATTTGTTACTATGTTGCTATGATATGTTGTTATTATTATAAATATGTTCAAATAAGATAAATGTTACGAATTAATATGTAATTGACAACTAGCAATGGTGTCACAGAAAAAAGTGCCTAAGTGCAAAAAACGTGCACATCCATGAACCAAAATAGACAAGTGCACAACGGCTGGAGCGTGGAGGAACCACAATCACCCGGTGGGCCTTAAAGGATATGTATTGTCCCTGACCATAGTTACAGCTCCAGACGTAGGCGCTGCCGTGCACTTTGGTACGTACTGACAGGCTCAAGGACTGGCCCACCTTCTGTTCAACAAAATTGTACAGGCCTGGTACTGCCTTCTTCGCAAAGAAATTACAGCTTGGACTCTCCACCTCGGCTTGGCACAAGTCATCAGTTCTCTGAAAGGTCCACCACCTCAAAAGGGAGTGACTGCAGCACCAGCAACTTGGACAGGAGCACTGTTGTCTCTTGGACATGGCTTGGCCAATGGATTGTTGGCGGAATGACTGACTCGGATTAAGAGGAGGAGGAGCATCTGGAGCGACAGAGGATGGGTATGACACACAGGAGGTGGTGGAGCCTTGGCTGGCTGGAACAGGGAGTGGCGTGCCACTGGGTAATGCAGCAGGCTGGACCACCACTTTAGAGCCAACTCTCCCAGGCCACTTTATGGTGACGCTGCAAATGTTGACGCAGGGCTGTGGGGCCAACATTGGGACCCTGGCCACACTTCGCCTTCTGCCTACACATCTTTCATATAGCCATGTTAACCTTCTGCGGATGCTTGATGAAAAACTGCCACATCGACGAGTAGCTGATTTTCCTACCAACAGTCCGCACTAATAATCCATGCGGGGATCCCACAAATCCCCAAAGAACCACCCCCCCAAAATCAGTGGCACCACAATTTGTATCAAAAAGAATATATGCAATTTTTATTAACGCATCTATTTACAATACACATAGACACAGACACATTAAAAGCCATTAAAAAACATATAACATGTAACAGAGGGGGGCGGAAATACACTGGGATGTAACAAATAGCAGCTAAATTTCCTGCTTCAAGCAATTAAATATGGATGCAGACTCTGTCCATTTATCGGGCTGGTAATAAAGTGCACAATTCATAATCCAACAAAACCGTATGAGGTGAATGTAATCTCTAATATCCCTCACACAGTGTTCAAAAAACGCTCAATTATATAACTAATCAAATTAATACCTAATCCATCTTAATAGCCACCTTAATAAAGTGCAATGTGCCTAAATATATTATCAATATGTACAAATAAAGCTCATTAACAAAAATATATTAAGGACCAGTCAGGGTGAAAAAACAATACAGACATACAACACATATAAGCAGAAATCTTACAAATCAAAGAACAATGCCGCCACAGTGTCACTCCCCCACCTGGCAGCGAGATATAATTGAGTGTTTTTTGCACACTGTTTTTATTAATATTCTTACGATAAGATACTTGTGCCCAAAATCTGTATATGTTCTCTTCATGCTGCTGCCAAGTCCAGGGTGTGTCTTTCAGGCAATATATGGGCTCCGAATACTGCTGTCAACTCCTGGGTGTGTCTTTCAGGCAATATTTGGGCTCCTAATGCTGCTGCCTACTCCAGTGTCTCTTTCAGGCAATATATGGGCTCCTAATGCTGCTGCCAACTCCTGGGTGTGTTTTTCAGGCAATATATGGGCTCCTTATGCTGCTGCCAACTCCAGTGTGTCTTTCAGGCAATATATGGTCTCCTAATACTGCTGCCAACTCCAGGGTGTGTTGTTCAGGCAATATGTGGGCTCCTAATGCTGCTGCCAACTCCTGGGTGTGTGTTTCAGGCAATATATGGGCTCCTAATGCTGCTGCCAACTCCTGTGTGTGTTTTTTAGGCAATATATGGGCTCCTAATGCTGCTGCCAACTCCTGGGTGTGTGTTTCAGGCAATATATGGGTTCCTTAAGCTGCTGCCAACTCCAGTGTCTCTTTCAGGCAATATATGGGCTCCTAATGCTGCTGCCAACTCCAGGGTGTGTTTTTCAGGCAATATATGGGCTCCTAATGCTGCTGCCAACTCTAATGTGTTTTTCAGGCAATATATGGGCTCCCTATGCTGCTGCCAAATTCAGGGTGTGTTTTTCAGGCAATATATGGGCTCCCTATGCTGCTGCCAAGTCCAGAGTGTGTCTTTCAGGCAATATATGGGCTCATCATACTGATGCCACCTCAAGGCTCTCTAATTGTGCCGCTCTGCGACAGCGAATCTAATAGCGACGCCTTTGATCTGCATGTCATACTTCTTTACAATATTATTTCACTAACCCAGCATGCATCCTATGCATGTTACAGCCAGGGAAAACGTTCTGCAACCCTATGGAGGCTCTCGGGAGCCCAGAAATAGCCATTTTTAATAGCGATTTGTCGCGAATAAATTCGGACCGAAACTAATTTTAATTCTGCGAATCGGCCAAATCGAATTTTCAAAAGTTCGCTCATCTCTACCCAGCATCTATATTCTGTGTTATAAACATCTAATACACCATGTGCTGGTTATATATTTTGATAGCCTCAGGGCTAGTCATGCATAATATATATATAATATATATATATATATATATATATATATATATATATATATTTATAAAAACTCATTATTCTTAACAATGTTTGTTATATCCTTCATACAAAATGTAAGCCCCTGGAAGCCTTGCCAAATAAAGTCATTATGATGATTGCATGGGTTGATCAGACCTTTTGATCGTTCGTCTGATCAAACTGGCCAATCACACTCTACATGTGTCACCGCGACGTTAGGGGTCCAATTAACAACGTGCGTGGCTATAAAAGGCTGCCACCAAAGCATGAAGAGTGGCGTTTTCTCCACTATCTTAGCCACACACAACACAATCAGAGGGGAGGGTTATAGCTGTGCCTTGCACAGACAGAGCAGAGCTGGGGTCAGGAAAAGGATGGCAATCCCACAATGTAGATCAGCACAGTCAGAAGACACTTCCGGTCTGCAGGCAGCCTGAGACTCCATGGGGCCGCCAAGGATGTTAAAAGGCTCATAAAATGCAGTAGATGCAGTTAGGATGATTTTTAATGCTGGAAATCTGTATGTACAGGTCGGGGGAAACATATAAGCTAGACTCTTATTCAGGGTAAAGGTCCGGTTTAAGGTAGCCAGGCTCTAGCGTGAGCTTTTTAGATCCTCGTCTGTATTTTCAGAATTTACTTAAAAAAAACAAAAAGAAAACACAAGACAACAGGAAAAACGGTGCAAGGTGATAAAACAGGATTAACTATAAAACACGGTTCAAATAATGGATAGCAACCCAACAAAAAAAAGAAAGAAAATGAGGAATCAATACTTATGGGTCTGTCTGGGCTTTGGTCAGAGTTCGATCAAATCAATTGTCAGGCAGTCCTCACACTTTTCCCAATGACCACTGATTCCTGATCTCTTCCTGCTTAGATGTTAAAATGGAGCTTGTGTCACTGTTGATGGTAAATGTCCCCTGATGGCCATTCTCAGACTCTCACTATTTGCTTTACCCAGGTGTCAGCTTCTGACTTGGGCAGAGCGATTGGAGTCACCCACTGCGGGTTTGCGATTCTCCATCTTTTGGTACTTGGAGGTTGGTCCATATGATATCCCCCATCTGTTCTGGGGATTCCAAAGGGAGGAGGGATGAAGAGGACATTCAGTGGAGAGGGGCAGGGGCAGGAGGTTCTTTCCATAATCCGGTGATTTGTTCTGATAACCCTGCTGACCCTGTGTGCATGTGGGGGGCTTTATGGCAGTTAAACCAGGTCAGAGACATGGAATGAGTTACTCAGAGCAGGCAAGGCAGCTTGGCTGCAGGATATAGACCTATATATATACATACAGGGCAGGCTTTTAATATCTGGGCTCCCATGCAAAGTTGTGTCTGGGTGCCCTAATCAAATGCATTTTTATGTAACATAATATTAAAGAGGAGCAACTGACAGAGAGAAGCAGCTTTCTTTCTCATGTAGCAGCAGTATTACACCAGTATCACAGTAAGACGTCAGCTGCTTCCAGTGTTCACTCAGCAGAGTTCCACTGAGCATGCCACTGTATATATATATATATATTTATACACACACACACATCTGCCCATAGGATGCACCTAGGATTTGGCTGTCCCTACTGCTACAGCTGCTGCTTCTTCCGGCCAGGAAGCGCCGCAAACACCCGGCTCCATGCAGGGGGTATGCGTGGCCTGCGTCAAGATAGGGACAGCACCCGTCATTCCTCCATCTTCTCCTGGTCTCCCTTGGTGTGGCAGGTAACTTTTTTTTCACATTTGCCCCATAAGGCACATACACACAAATGCATGTGAAAATACGGTGTATATAATATATATTGATACACACGCCCAAATACACATATAAAGCATAAGGCTCTGTTCACACCTCTGTGCTTTATCTGCGTTGCTGCGCTGCAATGCAGTTACAATGCAGTTACAATGCAGAAGAAACATTGTACATTTTTCTAGATGCGATAGTTCACATGTGCACTGCGTTACGCAACGCATTAAACAAGTGTTGCAGGCGCCCTTTACAGAGCAACGTTGTAACAGTGCAGGTTAATAGAAGTCTATGGCAAATGCAAGCACAACGCATGTAAAACACAGTTTACCTGTATTGCGTTGTCATAAACGTTACTATTTACTTATTGTGCAAATAATGTTTTTCTATTAAAAAAATACAAGGCAACGCAATCACATTTCTAACGCATGAAAATAGCAGTGTTTGTTTTGATACAATGTGCCTCTGGCATATTTACAAAACGCTTACTTGTAACACAACTGAGAGGTATGAACAGAGCCAACTGGACATACACCTAGGATCTGTTCTGTCACAGTCATCCGGCCAAATGGTTGCTGTATTTTGATTGGATAATAGCTCACATCCATGTTATAATAATTATTCTATGAGCATTTAATTTGGATAAATAAACAAATCACTTCACATCTGTTTTATTTCTCTGTGAATCTCCATTTGCTGTTGCAGAAGCACAGTGGTCATCATCTGGACTCCAGTTATCCAAGGCCAAAAATGAAAGAATAACCCCGACACGAGAAAAGAGTGCGATCTCCCTTGACTGGCAAAATGTGTGGCGTAAGTTAGAAGAGATTGCCTTACAAATAAAGGATCCTGCTATGAGATTAAAAAGATCTCATTTGAAATATATAATTATATATATATTCACCTGTGAGTTAGAAGGGATCACTTGTGAGATAGGAGAGATCTTCTGTGAGTTAGAGAAGATACAGGGGTACCAGGAAATCACCTGGGGAACCATTTGAGGGCCTTCATCGCCAACACCTGGACTATGTATAGCTTATTTGTGGCATCACACAGAGAAATAAGCTGGCAATACCTGCATCTAAATGTGGGGTGAGCCCCCAGAGTCAGTTCTATTTGTGGGCTCCAGACATCCAAGTCCAACAGTGGAATAGATCTCTTGTGAGATAGGAGAGATTACTTGTGATGTAGGAGCGATCTCATATGATATGTGAGTTAGAAGATATCTCATGGGAACTGGGGGGGGGGGGGGTCTCCTGTGAGTTTGGAGATAGCTCATGTAAAATAGGAGATAGAAGTGATCTCATCTGAAATGGGAGTGATTACCTGAGAGATGTTGTGAAATATGGAAGATCACCTGCAAGTTAGAAAAGATCTCATGTGAAATAGGAGTCATTACCTGTGAGATAGGAGAGATTTCATGTGATTTGGTGAAATCACCTATAAGTTAGAATAGATCACATGTGAAATAGGACATATCTCCTGTGAGATAGGAGAGCTTCTCCTGTGAGTTAGAAGAGACCTCGTATGAACAAGGGGGATCTCCAGTGAGTTAGAAGAGATCTCCTGTGAAATAGAAGATATCTCCTGTGAAATAGGAGATCTTCTCTGTGAGTTAGAAGAGATAGGAGAGATTTCATGTGAGATAGGAGAGATCACCTGTGAGCTGCAAAATATGTTATACGAATCACAAGAGATCTCCCTTGAGTTAGAAGAGATTTGATGTGAAATAGGAGATATCTCCTGTGAGATAGGAGAGATTTCATGTGAGCTGGAGAGATCACCTGTGAGGTAGAAGAGATCTCATGTGAAATTGGAGACCTTACCTGTGATATAGGAGCTATTTCTCATATGAAATAGCAAATATTCCCTTTGAGCTAGAAGAGCTCTCATGTGAAATAGAAGACTTTACATGTGACATAGGAGCTATTTCTCATCTGAAATAGGAAAGATCCCCGTTTGAGCTAGAAGAGATCTCATGTGATGTAGGAAAGTTGTCCTGTGAGATTTCATGTGAGATAGGAGAGATCGCTTGTGAGCTGCAAAATATGTTTTATGAGTCACAAGAGATCTCTGGTAAGTTAGAAGAGATCTTTTGTGAGATAAGATAAATAAAAATGTAAAAGTGCACGCCAATAATTAATACAAAAATGTAACTATCAATATAAATCCACAATTAACCAAAATCAACTTGACCAGTTATCACCTGTGAGTTGAACATTTGATTGCAGTGTTGAGCTGTGTCAGTCTCGGGCAGCCTCCTGGCACCCGTGTATGTGACACAATGATCAGAGCACCCAGCAGCCATTCAGTAGGAGCGGGTGCACTAGTTCTACCGGTCAGGTGGGTGACATGCCCCTGCCTGTTCCCGCTGCAGTGGGTGCTAGCAAGGATGCCAGGTATACGCCTGTAACAACAGGGTGCCCAGCGGGCGTGGCAATGAGGTACTTCAAAGCTCCTGGAGAACAAAAAATGAATTGAAGCTTTATTGGCACAGACCCCAGCACTAGATAAGAGGGTGTTTGTGCTCCAAGATTGCTCTCCCTCCCACTTAGGGGCTGAAATATGAGGCTGCCAGAGCATCATCCCACTAAAAGATTCTAAAGAGCCAACAGCGAGCTGAGACATCAAGCAAGCAGCAATGTGAGAGCCAGTTAGCGGTGCCCCAAACACTGCACCTGAAAGAAGGAAGGGGACCTACAGCATCACTCCCCAACAGGACTTCCCCACCTTCTGTGGGACTGGACACAGCGCCGACCCTTTAGCTGCGCTACATGCCCTCTTAGAGCTCCCTCTATGAGGGCATGTGTAAGTTCTTCTCAGTTCTGTATCTTTGCTGTATACTTTAATAGCTTGCAAGTTCGTTCTCTTTTTTTTATTGCATGGCACGGCCTGCTTCAGTATTCATAACAGTTGGGTTATTCCGCCACAAGGTGGCGCAGTGTACTGCAGAAGAGCTGTGGCATGTCCCGGCCCCCTATAATAACGGGATTAGCCATAGAGTTCCCAGTGTTTCCTCTGCAGTGAAACTGCGAAAATAGAAGATGGCTCTCTCTCTATGCACAGGTGAGCGAGGCAACCAAGCCTGCGGCACTGCAAGTCTATTTTCACCCGTTTCTGGACCTTCTCTGCCTCACAGCCTTGGCTGACAGATCGGGTGAGGGTAGAAGAGCACTAGGGTCAAGTGCTCCTGGAGCGCTGCTCCAAGCCGCAGACCCTGTTCCACAAAGGGTAACCGGCCATAGGCTTTATGTGGAGCCTACTAGGGATGCGGATTTCCTGTCCTGGATTCTGAGGGGGTGAGTGTTTTGGGGACTGTGTCCCCTTCTTTTCCTTCAGGGATCCCCCCCCCTGGTCCAGATACTCGCCGCTGTCTTTCGTCTCCCCCCCCCCCTCTCTGACTTTTGTTTGGGGGGGGCGGGTGGTAGCGGCTAGTGGTGTTAGTTGTGGTGTATTTTGCTGTTTACAGTGTGTTTTTTGGTGTGTTTTAGCCGACGGGTGGTGCTCTAACCGGGGGATGGCGCGTATCGCGTCGTTCTCCCATGGCCCGCCCCTCGAGGTACCTCTGCTGGCACCATTTTGGATTAGCTGCGCGTCTGGATTTCTCAGTTTCTAGCTGCAGTGCTGCTTCCTCTGGTGTGTCGCTTCATCCTGCGGTATGTGCCTTGGTGACCCCGCAGTGTCCTTGGTCCGTGAGTCCCCCTTGGGGTTTTTTTATTGGTCTCGTGGGGCATGTGTTGTGGGATGCTCATGTGTCGTTTTTTACTTATGTCTTTTCGGTGGGATACCAGTGGGTTGTGGTTCTCCCCCTCATCCCCCCTTTACTGACTTCTGGGGGTATCCCGTGGGAGGGCATCCCGGGTGGCTTTTTGTATTGGCCTTTACCCAGCGCTGGCCTATTGTGCCTGTGTTAAGCACCATATGGAGGCTTGTGGGGATAACGTGCTTGGAGGTCCTTCGGGGCAATCCCGGCTGTGTACCGTGTGTGGGGTATCCCCTGTGAGTGACAGTGTCAGGGTGTGTGTGCCGTGCGCCCAAAGTGTCCTTGCGCTCCAGTCTGGGCTGCCCACTTTGCTCCCCAGCTCTGCGCCCCCCTCGGCATCACCTACCCCCCGCGCCTGCATTTAGCCCCCAGTGAGGGGGATACTAGCAGGGGGTCACAGTCTGATCTGGCCCTTCGTGTGGCTAGCATTGAAAGGCAGCTTGCTAGGCCTGTTCCACGTAAGGCCTCTAGCAAGAAGCGGCGCCTGGCTCCCACGCCTGCCTGGGTTACTGAGGAGCATGAGGAAATTGATCTTTTTGATGACCGTTACTCCCTAGAGGAGGGGGAGCTTTTCCCAGGCTCTGATTCCTCTGGGGACCAGCAGGTGGGCTGCGACAGTGATCCTGGGTCTGAGTCTAAGGATTCCTGATTCCCTGAGGACACTGCTAATCTGTTGTCTCACATTTTTGAAATCTTGCACATTGTCCCCCCTGAGGTGGCTAAGAGAAAACAGGGTGAGCTTTTTCGTACTGTTAAGCAGCGTCTGGAGTTCCCTGAGCAGTCATTTCACTAATTTGGTGCTCAAGGAGTGGGAACATCCTAGCAGATTGCCCGCGGTGCCCAAAGGGTTGGATAAGAAATACCCCTTTCCTGCTGACCTGGTTAAGCGATGGTCGGGTCCCCCTGAGGTGGACGCTCACATTCTAGGGCTGTCCAACACCTCAGTCATGCCTTCCCCTGACACTACTACACTGCGGGACAGCGAGGACCGGTGTATGGATCAACTGGCCTGCCATGCTTTTACATTTGTGGGGGCTGGGTTGCGTCCGGCCTCTGCCATAACAGCTATTGCTCTTAAGAGACAGATCAATCGTCTCCTTGATGGTGCTACAGCGGGTAGGGAGGAGCATAGGGCCCTCTTGCTTTGCTCTGAATTTGTTACCTTTATCCTTACTGCCATGGGTGATGTGGTACGGCTGAGTGGTAGGGCCTCTGCCCTTTTGGTGGCTATGCGCCGCTCTGTTTGGTTGCGTCAGTGGGCAGCTGATGCTGCTGCTAAGAAGGCTCTCACTGGGCTCCCCTTTGTGGGGCTGCGGCTCTTTGGTGAGCGTCTGGATGTCTTAGCCAAGGATGGTAGGCTGCCTCAATGGAGGAGGCAGCCTCAGCCTTTTCGGGGGTCCTCCTCTTCCCTCCCATCCTTTCGTGCTCCCAGAGGAGGTCATGGGTCCCTCTTCTCGGGTACCCACAGGGACTCTTGGGGCCGTGGCAGATCCCGTGGTCGTCCCGGCCTCTCCTGGGGTCCCAAGCCCAAACCTTCTCCAAGCCCCTTCAGGCATGAGGAGGTGCCCTCACCCAACCGGGTGGGGGCTGGCTTCGGCTCTTTGCTCACGTCTGGAAGCTACATGTCTCAGACCGGTGGATTCAGGAGGTGGTGTCCTCCGGTTACAAGATAGAGTTTGCAGCCTGGCCGCCCCCAAGATCATCAGATCCCGGATGTCTCAAAACCCTTTGTCAGCTCAGGGTTTGCGCCTTGCGGTCCAAAGCCTGTTGGAGTTATTTGTCTGGTGCCTGCCCAGGAACGGGGTCGAGGTTTCTACTCCAATCTGTTCAAGGTCCCCAAAAAGGACGGGTTCCTGAGGCCCATCCTGGATTTGAAGGGTCTCAACAAGTTTGTCAGGTTCAAGCATTTTCGCATGGAGTCTCTACGCTTGGCGGTCAGTACCCTGCGCCCGGGCGACTTCATGACCTCTGTGGACATCAAGGATGCCTTCCTTCACGTGCCAATTTTCCAGGTCATCAGAGATTTCTCAGGTTCGCTCTGGAGGATCAGCATTACTAGTTTGTGGCCTTTCCGTTCGGTATCACCTCGGCCCCTCGGGTGTTCACCAAGGTGCTGGCGGGGGTGATGGCTGCGCAATCGGAGCATTCGCATCCTTCCTTACCTGGCCGAGAAGGATACTCAGGTGGTGACCTCCACTCTCGAGTTCTTCGGCTGGGTGATCAACTATCCCAAGTCTTCACTGTCTCCGTCTTCGGTGAGGTCCTTTCTGGGCATGATTCTGGATACCTCTCAGGTCAAGGTCTTCCTGCCTCGGCAGAAGGTGGAGGGCCTGCAGAAGCAGGCACGGACTCTGCTCTTGTTTTCCCATCCCTCCATCTGGCAAGGGATGCAGTTAGTGCGTCTGATGGTATTCTGCTTCGAGGCGGTCCCCTTTGCTCAGTTTCACATGAGGCCTCTTCAGTTGAACCTCTTGCCAGTTTGGGATCGGGACCCTGTGTCCCTGGATCAGGAATTTGCTCTGTCCCCCTGGCCAGACGGTCCCCTTCGTGGTGGCTGGACTCACAGAACCTTCTAGTGGGCAGGACCTTTCTGCCTCCGTGCTGGGAGACTGTCACCACAGATGCCAGTCTGACCGATTGGGGGGGCTTTTGGAAGTCTCTGAAGTTCCAGGGTCGGTGGGGCCTCCAGGAGGCCCATGCTCTCATTAATGTCCTTGAATTGAGGCCGATCCGGTTGGTTCTGTCTCAGCCGACCACACACCTTCGGGGTCGGGTTGTTCAGATCCACTTGCCGGTTGCATACATCAATCACCAGGGAGGGACTCGGAGCAAGCGAGCCCTCAAGGAAGTGTCCCTGATACTGCCTTGGGCGGAAGAGAATGTCCCCTGCATCTCAGCGGTTTACATTCCGGGGGTGGAGAACCTGGAGGCAGACTCCCTAAGCAGGGGGATGTCTCGGCTGGGGGAATGGTCCCTCAGCAACAGGGTATTTCACTCCCTGTGTCTCCGCTGGGGTCAGCCGGATGTGGATCTGTTTGCGTCCCGTCACAATCACAAGCTTCCCAGGTTTGTCTCCCTGTCTCAGGACCCTCTGGCCTTCGCCACAGATGCGCTAGCAATGCCTTGGACGGAGTTTCGGCTCCTCTATGTGTTCCCTCTATTCCCTCTGCTGGGCACGGTGCTGGGCGAGATAGCCCAGGAGGGGGTACCAGCCATTCTGGTGGCCCCCTGTTGGCCAAGGAGGGTGTGGTTCGCAGACGTCGTGCAGTTGGCAGTAGATCAGTATGCCCTGCCCAAGGATCCAGATCTGCTCACTCAGGGACAGCTGTGTCATCCCAATTTACATACGCTGGCTTTAACGGCTTGGCTGCTGAAACCTCCATCTTGATGGATAAGGGTTTGCCAGCCTCTGTTGTTGATACCATGATTAAGGCTAGAAAGATATCCTCATCTTTTATCTACTACAGGATCTGGCATGCTTACATTGCCTAATGTGAGTCCAAGTCCTTTCCTTGTCGAGTGTTCTCCATCCGCAGGATTCTGGAATTTTTGCAAAATGGTTTGGATTCGGGCCTTCAACTCAGTACCCTCAAGGGGATATTGCCTATCTGGATTTTAGCAAAGCCTTTGACACTGTACCACATAAGGAGCTCATAGATAAGTTATTGAAGGTAGGGCTCAATCCCTGGATAGTTCAGTGGATTTCCAGTTGGCTGAGGGATCGGTATCAGAGCGTTGTTGTAAATGGCGTGCAATCTGAACAAAGGCGAGTTACAAGTGGTGTGCCGCAGGGCTCTGTCCCATTCTTTTTAATATATTTGTAAGTGACATAGGAGAAGGCTTGGTAGGAAAAGTTTGTCTGTTTGCTGATGATACAAAGGTTAGTAATAGGGTGGATATTCCGGGAGGTGTCTGCAACATGGAGAATGATTTAGCTTTACTGGATAGATGGTCAAAACTGTGGAAACTAGAGTTTAATGTCTCTAAATGTAAAATCATGCACTTGGGTAGAAGGAATCCTTGCTCTGAGTACCGTATGGGAAGCACTGTGTTAGCCAGGACTTCGGAGGAGAGAGATTTAGAGGTACTGATTACTGATAGCTGCAAGATGAGTGGACAGTGTAGCCAGGCAGTGGGAAAAGCAAGCAGGATGCTCGGCTGCATAGCTCGAGGCATCACCAGTAGGAAGAGGGAGGCTGTGATGCCGCTGTATAGAGCCCTGGTAAGGCCACAGCTAGAATACTGTGTGCAGTTCTGGAGACCTTACCTGCAAAAAGACATTATTCAAATAGAACGTGTCCAAAGGCGGGCAACGAAAATGGTGGAAGGACTTAAACTTAAAGTGGACCAACACCCAGGATTTTGACTATCCTGGGTCTTGGTCCACTTCGGTGGGGCACCCCCGATCGGGGTGCCCCGCTGTGTGAAACCCCCCCGAACCCCCCGAACTCACCTCTGTCCGCGGCGACGGACAAGCCGCGGACAAGCGGCTCCGCCGCCGCCGCCTCCCGCGCTCCCGCCCTGTTGACGCGCGCGTGCCCGCGCCGGCCATTCACAGACGGCCGGCGCGGGCGCGCGCACGTCTAGAGGGGCGCGAGGGAGGCGGCGGCGGCCGGCCGCCGCCGAAACTAAGGTAAGGAGTTTGGGGTGTTTGGGGGGGTTTCACCCCGCGGGACATCCCGATCTCGGATGTCCCGCGGGGAGGGAGGTGATCGGCCCGGGAATCTTATAGATTCCCGGGCCGATCACCCGAGGGTGTTGGTCCACTTTAAAACTTATCAGGAGAGACTTAAAGAACTTAATTTGTACAGTCTGGAGGAAAGAAGGGAGAGGGGGGACATGATTGAGACCTTTAAATATGTGAAAGGATTGAATACGGTTCAGGAGGGAAGTGTTTTTAAGAAGAAACTTAATGATAGAACAAGGGGGCACAACCTGAAGCTAGTCGGGGGGAAGATCAGGAGCAATGTTAGAAAATATTATTTTACAGAAAGAGTAGTAGATGCTTGGAACAAACTTCCAGCAGAGGTAGTTGAAAAATCAACAGTCACTGAATTTAAACATGCCTGGGATAAGCACACATCTATCCTAAGATAAAGAGTACATACAGTATACACATAAGGGCAGACTAGATGGACCGTATGGTCTCCTTCTGCCATCAACCTTCTATGTTTCTATGTTTCTAAGGGACAGTTGTCAGCCTTGGCAATTTTTTTCCAAAGATCCTTTGCCAATCACAGGTTGGTTAAGACTTTTTTCCAGGGAGTTACTAACGTGCATCCGCCACGTAAGCCTATGCTACCAGTTTGGGACTTGAATCTGTTGTTGTCTGCTCTGCAGGGTCCTCCCTTTGAGCCTATCCATGGGGCTGCTTTACCCATTCTGACTCTTAAGGTGGCCTTTTTGGTGGCCATTACTTCTGTCAGGCGAGTTTCTGAGCTGGCGTTGCTTTCCATCGAACCTCCTCAGGATAAGGTGGTGTTTCGGCTTAAGCCGGATTTCTTGCCTAAGGTTGTGTCTGCTTTTCATCTCAATCAGGACATTGTCCTTCCTTCCTTGTGTCCTAACCCTGCTAATTCCAAGGAGCTGACCCTTCACTCTTTGGATGTTGTCAGGGCTCTGAAGTTTTATTTGGTTGCTACTGAGTCTTTCAGGAAGTCTGACGCTCTTTTTGTTCTTCCTGCTGGACCTTGGAACGGTTTGCCTCCTGTTAAATCCACTATCAGCAAGTGGATCCGTCAGGCGTATTCTGCTAAAGGGAAGGAACCTCCTTTTAGGATTAAAACCTCCTTTTAGGATTACTGCTCATTCTACTCATGCTATTGGTGCATCTTGGGCCTTTCAGCACCAAGCTTCTGTTGAACAAGTTTGTAAGGCCAGCAACTTGGTCTTCTGTTCATACTTTTTCCAAGTTTTACAAGGTTGATGTTAAGGCCTCAGCGGATGCTGCTTTTGGCCGCAAGGTACTTCAGGCGGTAGTGACTTGAACTGCCAGCCGTTACTCATTGGGGACCCCACTCTACTTTTGGACACTACTTTTGGATGTCCCAACTGTTATGAATACTGAAGCAGGCCGTGCCATGCAATAAGAAAAAGACATTTCTGTAAGTACTCTTGCCTACCTTCTTCATCTTGCCCTAAACACCCCAATAGCCCTAATAGATTGCAAACGCTTTCTGATTTATATTCCTTCTTTATAATCTATCAATCAACCACTCAATCATATACAATATATAAATATGTACACTGTTACAATAAATAAATAAAATAACAACTAAACAAAAGGACACAGGCCTGAGGCATTACAATAACAATACTATATGCAATGCTATATACAACATTACACTTTACTGTACTCAGCAGAAAGACTAAGAGACCCCGTCACCTGTGCAACCGATCTTCAAAAATCTGTCATTATTATCAAAAATCGACAGTGTGATAAGAGACTCATGAGAGGAGTCATGAGGACTAAGGAGAACTGATGTTCCTCCACGCCTTCATCTAGGCCCCCCATTCCCACCTGTTCCTCTCCAGCACTTGGATCTTCCCCACCTCATGCGGGATGTCATGCACCCCCACTGGGACAGGGAGCAGGCACCGTGCTTTCCACGTAAAATAGCGGATCACTAGACTAACTAGATAGAAAGTGTCCAAACAGGTGGGAGAAGAAAGGGGCACCGGATGCCAACGCCTGTTTACAAACCTCTACATTAAAGGGACACCGGTGCAGGAAGTGGTCCATAGTCTCCACCTCATCCTGACACTCCTCATGGAAACAGCTGCCAGGCTGCGATGCTTCCGGATCCCCCTAAGGTAGAGTTTTCCTTGGAAGGAGAGCCAGGCTATATCCTGAAATTTCAACATATTCTTGAGGAATTAATAAGCCTCAAATCCTCCTTTATGGTGGAGCCTGGGCAATCCCTGAGGGACAATGGCTAATGAAAAGCCAGACCTAGGAGCATCCTCTGGGAAGATCTTATCTCCTCTACTGGCAAAGTATTTTCAGGCACGGGGCAACATAGGCTGGGAGCTGAGCCTGAGGAACTTGAGGGCTTTTCACCCGGCCACCACTCTCCCAGTCACGCAGGCAGGGCCTAAACCAGGACTGGAAAATACCCACCCAGACAGACAGGGTGCTCATTGAAGGGATCAATCACAAACACATAAAGTAGGGGACTCCCTGGCGCACACTAGAGCCAACCTCAAAAGGCCTGCCAACCCAATCATTAAGGGAGAGAAGCTCTCAGCCCCTTCATACAAGGTTTATAGCCAGATGAACCTACCTAGCAGCCATAGGTACTCATGATTGACCCTACGAAAAGCCTTTGCCTTGTCCAATGCCAACAAGTACTTGTCAACAGCCCTGCATGGCTAAAAATGCTTCCCAGAGGGCTAAAACTGCTGAGAAGGCGCTTCTACCTTGGATTGAGCAGAGCTAATGACAGGAAAGTAGTCACTCCCAAGTGACTTTTTGATGGCAAGGTGATCAACTGCACATACTACCTCATCAGCCATGATTGTTTCTATGAAGACCTAATGATCTCCAGGATTCCTGATGTAGATCTTACCAGGGAACCTGTGCTATCCCAGGCCAGAGGAGAAGCTTGACTTCAGAGATTGCCCCCTGATCTCCACCATTTGAGACAAGGAGGTCCAGTTTCCTCTGCAAGCACTGGTAGGCTATGTTCTTAACTTAACTTAAGATGTTTTCTTTTTCCTAGGCCTCAGAAAAACCCAGCAATTCTCATTTTTGTCAGCTCCCACCACTCAGACCTGCTGCTGCAAAAATCCTTGATAGAAACCTGTGGCTTAAAAAAATAATCAAAGGATTGTCTTACCTTCTTCTGAAGTCATCCTCCAGATGCCCCCTCCCCTTGTGGGTGTATCAGAGGCATTCGGGATTATAGATAGCAAAAGGTGATCAGAGAACTCGACTGCCTGCACCCCCACCATGTACATACAGATTGCCCACATTAAAAATCATCCTACCTGCATCTACTGCATGTTCAGAGCATTTAAACATCCAAGATGGCAGCTCATGGGGCTTCAGGCAGCCTGCAAACAGGAAGTGTCTTCTGACTGTGTCGCTCTGCATTCTGGGACTGCTGTCCTTTCAATGACCCCAGAGCTGCTCTGACTGTGCAAAGCACAGCTATAACCCTGCCCCCTGTACTTTATCCCACTCTCCGCTTCTCAGTATGTGATGCTTCTGGGTCAAGATGGCGGCTCCCGTATCCTAGAGTCCTGAACAGAGTTGCAACCCAGTGGGGGAAAGAATAATAAGTATGTGACTAAAAACTTAAAATATATTCATTTTAGATGCTGGGGAATTATTTTGTAAGGATTTGGGCTTTTCATTAAATCATGCTGAAGGTCCGGTTTAATGTGCACATCCTCCAGACCTGCCTTTATAACCATACTATCCAAAAAGAGACTATGACATCCCAGCTTGACTTTGAAGCCTTTCCTTTCCACAGGCCTAGTTACAGTGTTAAAGTCACCTACAAAGACTACTGGCCGGGCTGTAAATAGGGGCAGCTTGATCCTTATACAGAGGCATTTCCTGTCCCGCTTAGTCTGGGGTCCTTAGATATTTATTAGGTTCAGGTCCTGCCCCTTTACAACAATGTCCAAGACCATGCACCTCCCGATCTCCACCACCGATCTCCACCTCAGTGACTTGGCAAGTTACCATGTTGGTTTTAAAAAGCACCGACACTTCACTGTAAGGCTCGGCCGCAAGAGACCAAAAGGAGGGTCCGTGCCTCCACTCCCGCTTCACAGCGTGAATGTCGGCCAGACCGGCCAGCCTGGTCTCCTGCAAAAACAAGATAAGGCCATAAAATTAGCTCTCACAGATTTAATGCTGGCAACATTAATAGTTGCCACCTTTATCAGAGGGGGAACTTTCATGAGAGTAATTAGGATGAATGTGAACCCATGCGCTTATTGGAGCAGACCAGTGATTTCTCCTCCATATCTGAGGCCTCCGAATTGAAAGAAGAAATTTCTATTGAGGAGTCCTCAGAGAGCACCTCAAACTGTTTGGAGAGCCGCACACCCCACTGCTCTCCCCCAGCTCCGCCACTCCACTATTCATTTTCCTTTTTTTCTTTGTGGTCATCCTAAAAGCCAGGTATTCCTGATCCTCAAGGGAGAGTCCAGACCACTCTACCTTGGGGTCTGAACTTCCACCCTTCTCAGAAGGGTATGCAGGATCAGGATCACCCAGCCTTGGCCTACGAGATCTTATAACAGGAATAGCAGCAGGGTCCACTTTTACTACTTCCCCCCCTGGTACATGCAGTGCCAAACCCTCTGAGCCGCCTAAGCTATTACATTGCTTGGTCTTACTTTAAACTTGACTTGGGGGCAGACTGGGGATTCACCTTATGACCACCTGCAGATTGCACAGGCACAGGGGTCTCAGGAGCCCCCAGATGAGTGGGGGAAGTGACCACGGGAGGGGGGCATGGGAACACTCCTCCTCATCCAGCTGCAGTATTTCCTGTACCACTTCCTTGTCCAGGTTGTGTCAGGCCTCAGGACACTAACTATAAGGATAGCCATACCGCTCCCCAAAACAAGTCCATTCCCCCTGGCCTGTCAAAGTTCAGGTCATGCTCTGCACTCCCCACTGGACTGATGGGGGCAAACATGTCTGCGGCTGTGAATCCCATACCCAGGATGAGGTCTACCAACGTCCGCCAGGTGATAACTGGCCTCTCCCCCTCCCACCTAAGCTGGACCAGGTTGCGCCTATTCAACCCACTGGCAGGGACATTGGCCTCACTGGGCACAGATGCCCTCTCACCAGCAGCTTCTCCTCCATTCCTGGCCACCTGGGCATAGGACACAGGGGTTGCACTGCAGTACCAGCACCACTCCCTGCACTGCACCTCTCTATAGGATTGCAGGTGATTAGTCATTGCATAAGTGTGACATAATTGCCACACACAGCAGCGGCAATGAATGGAGGAGGGGGAGCTTTACAGCTAAAACAGGCAGCATTTACTTGGGATAAGAGTAAAGTGGGAACAGTAAAAATAGGCAAAAGTTACTATTCGTGGGGCAAGCAATTCAGGGGATGCTAGTTAGAAATGTGGATTTTGGTCCGCTTTAATTGTGTAGCTGCTGTCCCTTATTATATACAGCTTTACTGTTTACTTTGCAAAGATGTTTGTAGTGTTTTATGCACACCTCTTTTTTTTTACCGGACCACACTGTCGTCCTCGACATCAGCAGTTGGGACAGGTTTATTGGGCCTATGTGACCAAAGTTATGTCCTGGAATGGGTTTCTACCCCTTTTTTAAATGTTTCCACTGAGCGTTTGACTTGTATTCACACTAAGCGGTACCAGTGTTATATTGGTTTGATGTGTTTCCCGGATTCCTACTGTAGTAGTTAAACCGGATCTTCACCATGATTTATTGAAAAGCCCAAACCCTTAAAAAACGATTCCCCAGCATCTAAAGTTAATATATTTTAAGTTTTTAGTCGTTTACTTATTGTTCTTTCCCCCACTGGGCTGCAACTCTGTTCAGGACTTTAGGATACAGGCGCCACCATCTTGACTCAGAAGCATCACACTTACTCAGTAGAGGAGAGTGGGATAAAGTACAGGGGGCGGGTTATAGCTGTGCTTTGCTCACACAGAGCAGAGCTGGGGTCAGGGAAAGGATAGCAATCCCAGAATGCAGAGCAGCACAGTCAGAAGGCCCTTCCTGTTTGCAGGCTGCCTGATGTTCCATGAGCCGCCATCTTGGATGTTTAAAGACTCATAACATGCAGTAGATGCAGGTAGGATGATTATTAATGTGAGCAATCTGTATGTACAGGGTGTGGGAAACATATAAGATAGGCTCTTATTCAGAGTGAAGGTCCGCTTTAAGTGTTTCTAGACCTGTCTCTTTTTAGGTGGAAGAAAGGTGGTTACCTAACAAATGTAAGCATTTTTAAAATATTAATAACAGCAAGAATAATAGCATTCTATTCTGCAAACTCTAACTATATTCTGAAGGTTTTCCTGCAAAGAAGGAGAAAAGAATGCAAATGGTTAAATCAATATTGAGTGAGTCCATATATTTCTAATGGCAGACGGGCTCTCTTTACTGGTGCTTCCGGCCTCCTATACCTTCCTGATTCCTGCACAGTCTTTTGTAGAGCAGGAAACTGATCTTTTAACTCTTACAGCTGTGTTTGTTGAGGAGATATCTCATCTTCAGTGATCCAACCTGCAAACCTGCAATAAACTGGGTTAGCCTATAGATGAATTACATCATGGCACCCCTCTCCTTTGCCTTTCTGCCAAATCTTCCTCCAATCTGTTAATGGCTGTTAAAAGGTGTCAGCGGGTATGAGCATGGGTGCGCTGTTCTGGTACCTTGGCATGTCCTGCCACTGAAATCATTTCTGCATGGGTTAATGGCAGTAGGGATTCACTGATGGCATCTGTTGCTGCACATTCATGACTATCCCCCTCATGGAGTAATACACTTTTCAGTTCAAAAACAGTTCAGTTATTCACTGGCTGTGCACTGTTTCTTTACGACTGCTTGGGCAATTGTTGTGGCTGGGTGCATCTGGTACACAAAATGTACACGAATGTCTGTAACACCTTATTAATGTCTCTGTACTGTAATTTCCTTCTGCTAGCACGCAGTGACCTCGGGCTTGTGAATGTGGCTGGGCTGTGCAGCTTGGTAGGCTACGCTGTGAAAGGGAGCAATTATAGTCTGTACGATGGTGTATTTTACTTTCAGCTGCAGTGTCGGTGCTGTTTCTTGACTTGGGCCCTTATTTAACAAGAGTTAAGCAGTTAGCGGGAGGTATCGCTAACTAGCGACGGATGAACGCTGGTCAACCCGGCACACAATAGCACATTTATCATCCGAAATCTGTGTAGCGACTGGAATAGCACCATGTAGCGGCAGATTCATCAAATTTTCAACCATAGCGAACAGCGCCAGTGTTGTGCCTTGCACAGCGCAAGGTATTACCTCTCGCTACCTGGCGCTCTCCCATACACTTCAATGGCAGACATTGTTTTTGTGGGTTTTTTTTGGTTTTTAAATAAATTCTGTCATGCACAAAACATAATTTTTTTTTTTATAAAGATTAAATTAGAACTGTGTCACTTGGTTGTCCAAATCACAGCACTCTCCCAATGTCATTTCTGTTATTGTTAGCGTTTTCGAAGGTGTCTAACCCCACAAACTATCTTTTTTGTTAAAGCGTTACAGGCGCTCTGTGCCGCAGTCACCGAACAACAGCGCCCACGCTCTATGAGAGTAATGTCTTTGATGAATCCGTGGTATAGCGGCGCGGCCCAGTCGCTATGCCTAGTCGCTGTGTGTAGCAGGCCACGACGCTATGAAGTTCATAAATGTGTGTTTGGTTTTGGTTCGCTATTTCACACGACACACCCCCCCAGTCGCTGTTGCTGAATACGCAGCAGACACGGCCGGCGCTGACTCGGCGCTATACGTTATTGTGATGTTGCGTACCCTAGCGAATTGCTAAGCGTATTCAGTTGCTAAGCGTATTCCAGCGTATTTTAGCGATGCATGTTTGTTTATTTTTTACTTTTACTTTCGTTTTGCAACTTCCGGTTTCCACCTCTGAGGATTCACCATGCGGCCCAGACGCAGAGCTGTCCCCCTCCCCAGCTACACCTCCGATTCTTCCTCCCCAATCCCTTCCCCCCCTCCTCCCCCTGTCTCCCCTGGTCCCTCAACATCCCCTGCACCCCCTGCACCCCCCAAATTACGTCGGAAAAGGGTGGATCCTCGGGTGAACGGCCAGGTGGTCAAAGCAAGTATATGTTGCATTTATGCTGTGCAAGCATATAGCTTGTTATTTATGCTTATTAGTCTATATATATATATATATATATATTTAATTTTAAATTTTTTTTTAAATGTGTTTTTTCTTAGGATTTTTTGCTGAGGGAATATGATTATGCCCGTGGGGCGAAGAGGCGCATAGCGGTGGAGGTGAAGGCCACTGTGTCCCGGCGCTTCCACACCAACCTCACCGTCCGGTCAATTGTCCAGAAGTGGTCGGACTTCAAGCGCCGGGACCCAGAGGGCGTGTATAGGCTCTATGATGCCTATGCTTCAGGTAAGTGTCAGCTCACAACATGTTAATCAATCCACTAATGTATTTTTTATTTTTTTTTAAACATTCTAGGTTTTAAAGTTGTGCTTTTTTGCCCCCTTTTACACAGATAAGCGTCCTCCCCTGGGCAAACGTGGGAAGGGTTTCCTCCCCCGCAGCAGAGTGGTGGGGTCGGATGACTCTGCGGGGCCCTCTCACCAGTCAAATTTAGAGGACCCAGGGGAGGAAGGGGATGACGCCCCAGAGGAGCGTGCTGCTGGGGGGCGGGCGGTGTGGAGCCTCAGCTCCTCACAATTGGACTCTGCTGAGTCCGCAAACCCCGTGGGCCACTCTCAAGTGGGGAGTCCAAGTGGGGAGGTGGAAGTGGACACCCACACTCCCTCGAGGATCTGGGAGTGAGAGGGAGGAGGGTGGCCCATGTGGTTTGGGATCTTC
Source organism: Gastrophryne carolinensis (assembly GCA_027917425.1). NCBI lineage: Eukaryota > Metazoa > Chordata > Amphibia > Anura > Microhylidae > Gastrophryne > Gastrophryne carolinensis. The sequence goes on from CM051235.1 coordinate 184,274,371, forward strand.
AGGGCCAATTGTGAGGAGTCGAGGCTCCATGCCTCCTCCTCAGAGTCCTCCCTGGGAAACCAGTGGCAGGTCATCCCCTGGTGAGTGCATTTCTAATTCTTGTTTGTCTGTTACAGGTGATCCTGGTGACTTAACACTAATCCTGTGCCCTTGTAATCTGGTTTTTAGGGCATCATAGAGCCACCATCTCCATCAGCTATGCGCCAGCCCTTGCCCGCGGGCATAGTCATGGTAAGTGTTTGTTGTTATTCCTAACATTCCATATGACATTCCTTAAACATACACATGTTTCCTGGTCCATAGTACAAGATGGTTTTCTAATTTAAGTTAACATCACAAACCCCACTACAGTGCAATCCAACAGCCAATCACCCCTATGTTTCAGCCCACACCATGATGGGGGCTAGCAAATGTGTTATTTTGGTAAGTTGGTCCGGGTAACACATGTTGCACACTCTCAAAGTAAGAATCGACACTCAACTTCAAATTACGCCTTAGCATTGCACTTTAACCCTTTCGCTGCCAGCCCACCTGGAGATTGTGTCACGCTCTGTTGCCAGAGCATTTTTTACAATTTTGAGCTACACATGTTTAACTGTAATTTTTGAAGGGATTTTCTGGGACTTCCCATAAAAATTACATATTGTTTTTTTCAGCACAATCTGGGCTTTAACATCATATCTCTTGTTTATCAATTTTGTAGTTTTATCCTAATTATTTTGGGCAAAATATGTGACAGAAAATAAAATATACACACGTTTTTACATTTTGCAGTGTTTTTTTTTAATCGAAAATAAAGGTTTTTCAATAAAAACATATTGAGGGTAAAAGCCCCATTTCTCCCGGTTACAACGGTACCACACATGTATTAGTAGACACCCTTTCCTGCCCAGGAGACCCCAGAAACTGCAAAGAGCGCTAGAGGAGATTTTCAGATAAAAAACAAATACTTTGCGCTCCTCGCAGTTTTTCAAAAAATACAACCCTTTACATTTGAAATACCCCCCACAAACTATATATTTTTGGAAAGTGCACAATTCAAGGTTTCTAAAAATACTAGGCTTGTTGACGTGGGTGTATGCGATCGGACTCTATTGATTGGCAGAATCTCTGCTTCCAAAGGATTTCCCTAAAAAAATAAGCAAAAAGCAGATTGTAAAACATTTTTTCCTATAAAAACAATAAGCAAGCAAGAACTAACGCAGTAAATCTGAAAGCACAACGTCTGCTGAAAAAAACAATACCCCACATGCATAGGTACTTTGAAGGGTAGAGTTGCCAAACACCCCAAAGTCAAGCATGCGTTTGAGGGTAATTTTACTTGCAAAAATCAGCAGCGCACACAAAGTGCGCACCTTGCAGTTTCTCCAAATTTACAACCCTTTACATTTGAAATACCCCCCACAAACTATATATTTTTGGAAAGTACATACCTCAAGCTTTCTAAGCCTACTGGGCTTGTTGGCGTCGGTTCATTTCTTCGGACTATATTGATTGGCAGAACGTCTGGTTTCAAAGGTTTACCCTAAAAAAATAAGCAAAAAGCAGATTGTAAAACATTTTTTACTATAAAAACAATAAGCAAGCACGAACTAACGCAGTAAATCTGAAAGCACAAGGTCTGCTGAAAAAAACAATACCCCACATGCATAGGTACTTTGAAGGGTAGAGTTGCCAAACACCCCACAGTCAAGCATGCGTTTGAGGGTAATTTTACTTGCAAAAATCAGCAGCGCACACAAAGTGCGCACCTTGCAGTTTCTCCAAATTTACAACCCTTTACATTTGAAATACCCCCCACAAACTATATATTTTTGGAAAGTACATACCTCAAGCTTTCTAAGCCTACTGGGCTTGTTGGCGTCGGTTCATTTCTTCGGACTATATTGATTGGCAGAACGTCTGGTTTCAAAGGTTTACCCTAAAAAAATAAGCAAAAAGCAGATTGTAAAACATTTTTTCCTATAAAAACAATAAGCAAGCAAGAACTAACGCAGTAAATCTGAAAGCACAAGGTCTGCTGAAAAAAACAATACCCCACATGCATAGGTACTTTGAAGGGTAGAGTTGCCAAACACCCCAAAGTCAAGCATGCGTTTGAGGGTAATTTTACTTGCAAAAATCAGCAGCGCACACAAAGTGCGCACCTTGCAGTTTCTCCAAATTTACAACCCTTTACATTTGAAATACCCCCCACAAACTATATATTTTTGGAAAGTACATACCTCAAGCTTTCTAAGCCTACTGGGCTTGTTGGCGTCGGTTCATTTCTTCGGACTATATTGATTGGCAGAACGTCTGGTTTCAAAGGTTTACCCTAAAAAAATAAGCAAAAAGCAGATTGTAAAACATTTTTTACTATAAAAACAATAAGCAAGCACGAACTAACGCAGTAAATCTGAAAGCACAAGGTCTGCTGAAAAAAACAATACCCCACATGCATAGGTACTTTGAAGGGTAGAGTTGCCAAACACCCCAAAGTCAAGCATGCGTTTGAGGGTAATTTTACTTGCAAAAATCAGCAGCGCACACAAAGTGCGCACCTTGCAGTTTCTCCAAATTTACAACCCTTTACATTTGAAATACCCCCCACAAACTATATATTTTTGGAAAGTACATACCTCAAGCTTTCTAAGCCTACTGGGCTTGTTGGCGTCGGTTCATTTCTTCGGACTATATTGATTGGCAGAACGTCTGGTTTCAAAGGTTTACCCTAAAAAAATAAGCAAAAAGCAGATTGTAAAACATTTTTTACTATAAAAACAATAAGCAAGCACGAACTAACGCAGTAAATCTGAAAGCACAAGGTCTGCTGAAAAAAACAATACCCCACATGCATAGGTACTTTGAAGGGTAGAGTTGCCAAACACCCCAAAGTCAAGCATGCGTTTGAGGGTAATTTTACTTGCAAAAATCAGCAGCGCACACAAAGTGCGCACCTTGCAGTTTCTCCAAATTTACAACCCTTTACATTTGAAATACCCCCCACAAACTATATATTTTTGGAAAGTACATACCTCAAGCTTTCTAAGCCTACTGGGCTTGTTGGCGTCGGTTCATTTCTTCGGACTATATTGATTGGCAGAACGTCTGGTTTCAAAGGTTTACCCTAAAAAAATAAGCAAAAAGCAGATTGTAAAACATTTTTTACTATAAAAACAATAAGCAAGCACGAACTAACGCAGTAAATCTGAAAGCACAAGGTCTGCTGAAAAAAACAATACCCCACATGCATAGGTACTTTGAAGGGTAGAGTTGCCAAACACCCCAAAGTCAAGCATGCGTTTGAGGGTAATTTTACTTGCAAAAATCAGCAGCGCACACAAAGTGCGCACCTTGCAGTTTCTCCAAATTTACAACCCTTTACATTTGAAATACCCCCCACAAACTATATATTTTTGGAAAGTACATACCTCAAGCTTTCTAAGCCTACTGGGCTTGTTGGCGTCGGTTCATTTCTTCGGACTATATTGATTGGCAGAACGTCTGGTTTCAAAGGTTTACCCTAAAAAAATAAGCAAAAAGCAGATTGTAAAACATTTTTTCCTATAAAAACAATAAGCAAGCAAGAACTAACGCAGTAAATCTGAAAGCACAAGGTCTGCTGAAAAAAACAATACCCCACATGCATAGGTACTTTGAAGGGTAGAGTTGCCAAACACCCCAAAGTCAAGCATGCGTTTGAGGGTAATTTTACTTGCAAAAATCAGCAGCGCACACAAAGTGCGCACCTTGCAGTTTCTCCAAATTTACAACCCTTTACATTTGAAATACCCCCCACAAACTATATATTTTTGGAAAGTACATACCTCAAGCTTTCTAAGCCTACTGGGCTTGTTGGCGTCGGTTCATTTCTTCGGACTATATTGATTGGCAGAACGTCTGGTTTCAAAGGTTTACCCTAAAAAAATAAGCAAAAAGCAGATTGTAAAACATTTTTTACTATAAAAACAATAAGCAAGCACGAACTAACGCAGTAAATCTGAAAGCACAAGGTCTGCTGAAAAAAACAATACCCCACATGCATAGGTACTTTGAAGGGTAGAGTTGCCAAACACCCCAAAGTCAAGCATGCGTTTGAGGGTAATTTTACTTGCAAAAATCAGCAGCGCACACAAAGTGCGCACCTTGCAGTTTCTCCAAATTTACAACCCTTTACATTTGAAATACCCCCCACAAACTATATATTTTTGGAAAGTACATACCTCAAGCTTTCTAAGCCTACTGGGCTTGTTGGCGTCGGTTCATTTCTTCAGACTATATTGATTGTATACTCTTTACTGCAGCCGTAACATCATATTATAGGATATAGCTGAGGAATCCCATTATAAGATCAGTGCAGTGATCAATGACCAATATCAGGAATCAAGAACCTGAAATTGGTCACATTTTATCATCACATGCCATAAGTAACCAGCTGCTCCTGCTCCACCATTTCCCATCGGAACAGCAAAAACAAACAAAAAGAAAATAATATAATGGGAACACAAGATACCTAAATCCTAAAAGGGGCCTACCTACCAAAAAAAAAAATGCATTGCTCAATAATTTAGTTGAGTATGGTATACCTCAAAACAATCTTCGAGGCATAACCCGGGTTGGCTGGGACAGGTCGGGCAATAATATCGCACATCTCTTCTAATGCCACGCTTCCTACAAACCCTACAAGCTCTCTGGGGATACCGCTTTTTACCAACTTCGGGAAGCAACTTTATAAAGTGCTTCCCTACTAATCTGGCCTGGTTGTCATTGGTAGCCAGATCTGGTGCTTCCGCAGTATCCCCAAACAACAAAGCAGGGAGTAACTGCTGCTGGTATTTTATGTACGATAAATTGGAGCCTGGCACTGCTGCCTTGAAGGCAACAAAGCTGTTGTAAGTTGCCATTTGGACCAAATGGATGGCAACTTTAGTGTACCAGGCTCGAGTTTTTCGGGTGGCGTTGTAATAAGTTAATATTTGGTCCGTTTTATCAACGCCACCCATGAATTTATTATAATCGGTTATGCAACGTGGCTTTTGGGAAGGGGCTCGGGGACCACGTTGCCTTACATTCACAACTGACTCATCGTGGAGTGTTGTCAGAAGGAATACATGTTTTTTGCCCATGTATTTCATGGCCAGGACCTCATCGCTTCTTAGAGCATAAGACTCCCCCCTTTTTAATTTTTTTTCAAGTAGTGGCCTGGGCAACCCTTTGCGTTTACGGTTGATGGTGCCGCAGGCCGGGGTATCCAACCAATAAAGGGCGCGAAATAAGGGGATGCTGGTATAGAAGTTGTCCACATATAAGTGGTAACCTTTACCCAACAATGGAGTCATGAGGTCCCAAACGATCTTTCCACTTATTGACAAATCAGGGGGACAACCAGGGGGGTCCAGATAGGTGTCCTTTCCCTCATAGATTCGAAAATATTTGATGTAGCCGGTCACACTATCGCATAATTGGTAAAATTTAATCCCGTAGCGGGCACGCTTGCTAGGGATATATTGCCGAAAAACAATGCGCCCTTTGAAAAGCAGTAGTGACTCGTCAATTGATAATTTTTGGCCGGGGGTGTACACTACTGCGAAGCGATCTGACAGGCTGTTGAGCAGGGGCCGTAATTTATGCAGCCTGTCGTGACCGGGCTCACCACGGGGAATAGCAGTGGAATTGTCGTTAAAATGCAGAAACCGCAGTAAAATTTGGTAGCGGTTTCTGGACATTACGGCCGGAAATAATGGAGTTGCCAATATGGTTTGGGTATCCCAGTAGGACGAAATACTAAATTTTTTTAGGATACCCATTGCTAGAGTGAGCCCCCAAAATTTCTTTATCTCACTCAAATTTGTGGGATGCCATGCCTGAGCTCGGGCGTGCCTCTGCAGGGGGTTTTGCGCTAAGACCTGCTCGGCATAGAGATTGGTATAGAAGACCATATCCAGTAGGATGGCTTCTGTGAGGAACAATTTGAAAAAGTCAATGACACCAAAATTTGTGGTGTCTACATTGACCCCGGGGACCGAATCAAAAGGGGGAATTTCGGGGGAAAAATTATTAGGAGGCCTCCACGCAGACGCTCCTTCACCAGCTGCAGCACTCGATGCCTCACCCTGCACTACACTCGCCTGAAGCGTGGCCTCACTTTGTGCGGTACTATCCCTTCTAAGGTGGCTACTACTGGTAGCACTGCGCGGCTGTGTGTCCTCAGTAGAGTATACACTGTCTGACTCGCTATCTGATGGGAAGAACTCGGACCCTGACTCACTAAAATCTTCCGAGTCAGACGCCATCAGGTAAGCCGCAGCTTCCTGTGCAGTGTACCGCTTACCAGCCATACCCCAATGCAAACAAAAATCTAAAAAAAAAATTAAACTAAAGGCTAAAACTAAAGGCTAAAACTAAGCTAAAACTAAAGGCTAAAACTAAAGGCTAAAACTAAAGACAAATTACAAAAAAATACAATACAATAAAACAAAGCAAAAAAATGACAAAAATAGAAATAAAAGAGTATAGTTACAACCCGATGAGAAGTGGTGGAGTCAGGAGCAGCAGGTCACGGGATCCCAGCTAGGCTCCCAAAAGGAGGGGCGGGGGCTAGGCTCCCAAAAGGAGTGGCGGGGGATAGGCTCCCAAAAGGAGGGGCGGGGGATAGGCTCCCAAAAGGAGGGGCGGGGGATAGGCTCCCAAAAGGAGGGGCGGGGGATAGGCTCCCAAAAGGAGGGGCGGGGGATAGGCTCCCAAAAGGAGGGGCGGGGGATAGGCTCCCAAAAGGAGGGGCGGGGGATAGGCTCCCAAAAGGAGGGGCGGGGGATAGGCTCCCAAAAGGAGGGGCGGGGGCTAGGCTCCCAAAAGGAGGGGCGGAGGCTACGGTCCTAAATGAGCAAACGAATGGTCCAAATAACGAAACCAAGGCAGTAGCTCAGCGAACAACCTAAGAGAAAAAGTTAAGATTAGGACGCATGCATGGACAACAGCCGCACTATGCTATACCTAGAGCGGTGGTAAGGTAAGTTTTACTGGCAATCGAGGGGATTCACTCTGACCACCGGCACACGCACGCACCCACCCACCCACCGGCAGATCTCTGACCGCCGGCACCCACGCACGCACGCTCGCAGATCTGACCGCCGGCACGCGCGCGCGACCCCAGATCTGACCGCCGGCACGCGCGCGCGACCCCAGATCTGACCGCCGGCACGCGCGCGCACACACACGCGCGACCCCAGATCTGACCGCCGGCACGCGCGCGCACACACACACGCGCGACCCCAGATCTGACCGCCGGCACGCGCGACCCCAGATCTGACCGCCGGCACGCGCGACCCCAGATCTGACCGCCGGCACGCGCGACCCCAGATCTGACCGCCGGCACGCGCGACCCCAGATCTGACCGCCGGCACGCACAGATCTGACCCCAGACCCGACCGCCGGCACGCACAGATCTGACCCCAGACCTGACCGCCGGCACGCACAGATCTGACCCCAGACCTGACCGCCGGCACGCACAGATCTGACCCCAGACCTGACCGCCGGCACGCACAGATCTGACCCCAGACCTGACCGCCGGCACGCACAGATCTGACCCCAGACCTGACCGCCGGCACGCACAGATCTGACCCCAGATCTGACCGCCGGCACGCACAGATCTGACCCCAGATCTGACCGCCGGCACGCACAGATCTGACCCCAGATCTGACCGCCGGCACGCACAGATCTGACCCCAGATCTGACCGCCGGCACGCACAGATCTGACCCCAGATCTGACCGCCGGCACGCACAGATCTGACCCCAGATCTGACCGCCGGCACGCACAGATCTGACCCCAGATCTGACCGCCGGCACGCACAGATCTGACCCCAGATCTGACCGCCGGCACGCACAGATCTGACCCCAGATCTGACCGCCGGCACGCACAGATCTGACCCCAGATCTGACCGCCGGCACGCACAGATCTGACCCCAGATCTGACCGCCGGCACGCACAGATCTGACCCCAGATCTGACCGCCGGCACGCACAGATCTGACCCCAGATCTGACCGCCGGCACGCACAGATCTGACCCCAGATCTGACCGCCGGCACGCACAGATCTGACCCCAGATCTGACCGCCGGCACGCACAGATCTGACCCCAGATCTGACCGCCGGCACGCACAGATCTGACCCCAGATCTGACCGCCGGCACGCACAGATCTGACCCCAGATCTGACCGCCGGCACGCACAGATCTGACCCCAGATCTGACCGCCGGCACGCACAGATCTGACCCCAGATCTGACCGCCGGCACGCACAGATCTGACCCCAGATCTGACCGCCGGCACGCACAGATCTGACCCCAGATCTGACCGCCGGCACGCACAGATCTGACCCCAGATCTGACCGCCGGCACGCACAGATCTGACCCCAGATCTGACCGCCGGCACGCACAGATCTGACCCCAGATCTGACCGCCGGCACGCACAGATCTGACCCCAGATCTGACCGCCGGCACGCACAGATCTGACCCCAGATCTGACCGCCGGCACGCACAGATCTGACCCCAGATCTGACCGCCGGCACGCACAGATCTGACCCCAGATCTGACCGCCGGCACGCACAGATCTGACCCCAGATCTGACCGCCGGCACGCACAGATCTGACCGCCGGCACGCACAGATCTGACCCCAGATCTGACCGCCGGCACGCACAGATCTGACCCCAGATCTGACCGCCGGCACGCACAGATCTGACCCCAGATCTGACCGCCGGCACGCACAGATCTGACCCCAGATCTGACCGCCGGCACGCACAGATCTGACCCCAGATCTGACCGCCGGCACGCACAGATCTGACCCCAGATCTGACCGCCGGCACGCACAGATCTGACCCCAGATCTGACCGCCGGCACGCACAGATCTGACCCCAGATCTGACCGCCGGCACGCACAGATCTGACCCCAGATCTGACCGCCGGCACGCACAGATCTGACCCCAGATCTGACCGCCGGCACGCACAGATCTGACCCCAGATCTGACCGCCGGCACGCACAGATCTGACCCCAGATCTGACCGCCGGCACGCACAGATCTGACCCCAGATCTGACCGCCGGCACGCACAGATCTGACCCCAGATCTGACCGCCGGCACGCACAGATCTGACCCCAGATCTGACCGCCGGCACGCACAGATCTGACCCCAGATCTGACCGCCGGCACGCACAGATCTGACCCCAGATCTGACCGCCGGCACGCACAGATCTGACCCCAGATCTGACCGCCGGCACGCACAGATCTGACCCCAGATCTGACCGCCGGCACGCACAGATCTGACCCCAGATCTGACCGCCGGCACGCACAGATCTGACCCCAGATCTGACCGCCGGCACGCACAGATCTGACCCCAGATCTGACCGCCGGCACGCACAGATCTGACCCCAGATCTGACCGCCGGCACGGACAGATCTGACCCCAGATCTGACCGCCGGCACGCACAGATCTGACCCCAGATCTGACCGCCGGCACGCACAGATCTGACCCCAGATCTGACCGCCGGCACGCACAGATCTGACCCCAGATCTGACCGCCGGCACGCACAGATCTGACCCCAGATCTGACCGCCGGCACGCACAGATCTGACCCCAGATCTGACCGCCGGCACGCACAGATCTGACCCCAGATCTGACCGCCGGCACGCACAGATCTGACCCCAGATCTGACCGCCGGCACGGACAGATCTGACCCCAGATCTGACCGCCGGCACACACACAGATAACAACCCCCCCCCCCACACACAGATCACAAACCCCCCCCCCCACACACAGATCAGAACCCCCCCCACACACAGATCAGAACCCCCCCCCACACACAGATCACACCCCCCCCACACACACAGATCACAACCCCCCCCCCCCCACACAGATCACAACCCCCCCCACACAGATCACAACCCCCCCCACACAGATCACAACCCCCCACACACAGATCACAACCCCCCACACACAGATCACAACCCCCCACACACACAGATCACCCCCCCCCACAGATCACACCCCCCCCCCACAGATCACAACCCCCCCCCACAGATCACAACCCCCCCCACAGATCACAACCCCCCCACAGATCACAACACCCTCCACCCCCCCCCCCCACAGATCGCAACCCCCCCCCCCCCCCCCCGGATGGCGGCGGCGCACTACAAGTGACAGCGGCGCCCCCCCCCCCGGATGGCGGCGATGGCAACAGAATGGAAGATCATCGATACCTACGGCCACCCACCCACTCGCCAGCCCCCCCCACACACCCCACTTACCTCAGAATCACCGATGGAAGACAACAGCATTAGACCGAATGCTGTTATATAGGGGGAGGCGCCGGCTGATGACAGCAGCCATGCGCCTCCCTTCCTATTGGTCCAGCGCCGATCTGCTGACTGGGGTGAGGTAAGGGTCACCTCCACATGAACTCGGATGTCTTCTCTTCAATCCAGCGCTGGAACGGATGTCTTCTGCAGCTCCAGATCGCCACAAGGTAAGTAAGTGTCAAGCACGTAACACCTACGTGCTTGGCACTTAACGCCCAGCCAAGCCAGCACGTAGGTGTTACGGGCTTGGCAACTAAAGGGTTAAAGGTTATTGGCACATTATCTTGATGTGTCCATGTTGCCCACATAAATAATTTACATTAACTCATGGACCAGGAAATATGCTAATGTCTGACAACATGTGTGTAACCATGCAAGCATTTTTTTTTCCCAGACTCCCTAAACAGATGGATGTCAAATCTTCATGTGTCATTGCCCAACTAATATTTTTTTGCTCTTTTGTTTTCTCCTGACAGATGTTGCCACGCAGACGGAGCCGGTGACCATACTTCCCACCCCAGCTCCCAGGACGTCCAGCAGCATGGGCCCCAGCCACAGCTGCGATGGTGAGTACATCCCACTTCATATGCCTAAAGACTTTGGACACCTATGTCTTATTGTATATTCTTTAGAAATTGACAATGAACCTATGTCTTTTCTAAGCACACATCTAGGTTACATGTGATTGTCCTACAATCCTAAATGCATGTCTGCATGCTTGATTGTTGGCTCACATTCTTGTTTTTTATACGTAGTGTTAAAATGTGTTTGGAGAACAAACAAATTGGGTTGCTAAGTTGGTGAACTGTAATATGCTTGGGCCAAGCAGTTTAATCGTTAGGAATTAGGCCCTGATGTTTTGCAGTAAATAACCAAATAAATGTGCACACTGGGACTTATCCCTTAATTTATTCCCAAGAGTTCAGAGTAAATGTATGCTTGGGATGTTGCAGCCACATGTAAGGCAGGCACGAGTACTCATATAATGGTAACACATAAGGGCACAGTTTACAACAATGGGAATGTGTGGCTCAGATAATTTGAGGCAATTTCATTACATTGCTACATCTGTGTATGTTGAGCTCACATTATATGTGTTTAATATTGTTTTTTTATACTCTCTACAGCTTGTGAAACGGAGCATCGCAGACTGTGGCAGTATGTCCGTCGGACACACCTTATGCTGCTGGGCAAGAAGAGGCGTCGTTAGGGTGGGGGGTATGGTTTTTGCCGCTGTGCGGCGAAATGTTGGCCATGTTGGCCGCCTTAATAAATGTTTTTTATTTTTCTAATTACAGTGTGTTGTGCCTTATCAATCATAGTTTAAGTGTCTAGCAACCCATTATTTGGTTATTTTTTGGCTAACTTTGTAGCCATTTAATGTGTAAACCATAGTAATATATGCCCAACAATGTGTGTCATACATTTCTGGCTACATGTACATATCTAGATCTAGAGACTCATCCCTGACTGTGTTAGTAGCTATGTCTTTTCAAAAACACTATTTTGAGGTGGGTTACTCAAATTTATTGAACCAAAATATTCCCAGAAAAAAAATAAATCAAAATTCTTGGCCTTGGAGGAGGTTGTGAGTCATTGCTAGGGGTGGTGTTGGGGGACAATAGTGCAGTAAAAAATATAGACTGCTGTTGTATCAGCTGATGGATCAACAACAAAGTTTGGTCCTGGCGCTCTACAGCTTGCTCCATGGCATGTGCCATTCGTTGTTTTCTGATTGCTGCTGATTTTGCATGTCATGGAGCTGGCGCTGCAGGTCCTCAATTTGTTGCCGATACACCAGCCCCTGATTTTCCAACGCCGCAATGCGCTCACTAGTTCCATCACGCGGCTGTTGGTGACTGTAGTCCTCCAGCATCCGGACCCCTAGCTCATAGAAATCAGCACTTGTGGGTGCACCAACTCCTCTTCTTGGGTGTTCAGCCTAAAAAAAAACAAACCAAAGATTGTAGTGAAGCTTAAACAATGCAGGTATGCCCCTCCCAATCATTTACCCAAAGTGTAAAAGTCAAACTTACCGTTGCTTGTGCCTCTGTAGCTTGTCCACATGGCACTTGGGCAGACGGCACAGCTTGGGAAAAAACAAAACAGGTTACATGGTGGTTCCTGGACTACCCACCAACATGTCAATGTGGTTAGTGTTCCCAAAAATCATCCATGTTACCTCAGTGTCGTTCGCTCTAAGTATTTCGGGGGTCTGGCTGCCAGAAAGGGGCAAATCCACATCTGAGAGATGGGGCAAGCTGGCATATGCTAAACAGGAAAGTCATGTTAGTAGGTCAGTTGAGATTAGTAAATTTTTAGATGGATAGACTATCAAGGCCATACCTCGACAAAGTGCTAGATTGCACAATAGCCAAAATGTAACTTGCCAACTCAGATTGCCAACATGTATGTAAGAGGAAGAGTAGGCAATCATTGGCCCAAACACTAACAGACACATATCTCAAATTACACATACCCGCCATCTCACAGATGTCCAGAGTTAGTCCCTCACTCGAGCTTTGCCCTTGAAAATTCAATGTTTAAACACAAGTTGGACTAATAAATTCTAATAAAAGGTTCACAAACATCCTTACTAGACAATAAAGCAAACCCAACTTACCCTCATCTCTAGCAGCCTCACGTTGAAGGGCCCTTTCCGGACAGCCACTTCCTAGATTCCGGCCAACTAAAATACACAATGAATGTCTATAAATATTCACAACACTACTCTGGTGAATGTTTGTCTTTTAAGATACCAACAAAATGCATTGAAATAGCTCAAAACAGTTGACTAATGAGCATGGGGATGGCAAATCCACTCTAAATAGCCATCTTCAAGTTGACATTGAAAACATGTAGATTATTAGAGGAACAAAATAGACCCAGTGTAACATAAGCAGCATAAAGGATACAGTGTTTTGGGCAATACACACCAACAGGGTCCTGTTGACCTGCAACATAGGAAGTGGTGTCCAAAGATGAAGCAGTGACTTGGCCTACAAAGAAAAAAACAAAATGAAAGACATGCACTTGTGTTAAAGCGGCTCCAGCAAGGTTGACACATGCACTTACTGGCATCCAAAGAGTAGCTTGGCCCCTGAGGAGATGCTGGTGCCAATGGGGGTGCAGCTATACAAAAGCAAATTAAGGATTTAGGCATTGGTAATGTACCGCACCAAATAAACCATGAATCAAGGTGTGTGTGAGCAGCTCAATCACTAATATTTACACACCAAAAGTCAGATGACGCCGGGCCTGACAACTAGAGATTCCATTATTCAGCATTGCATGTCCCAACTTTGTGCAGTCAGATTTAAAAGTAGGGAAACCACTAAACACAGAGTGCTTTGGCGGGCCAGTGTGGCTTCCACATGTATCTGCAGATATATGCAAACACATCTCTGGCTTCCCACATAGCTACACATGTTTGGCCCTTGTTATTTAGTTGATGAGAGGGTTAAACTGGGCGTGAAATTAGTTCCCAGGCCCATATTAATAAACCTAAAATGTGTGAAGAACTATTGTTTGAGGTGCTCCCACACCCATTTATTCTAAACAAACCATCCCATTTATTTGTGATAAATACCTTCAATGCCAGACTGGGTTAGTCTTGAGGTTGGTTGAAGGCCAGGAGTTGGGGTGTCCTCCTCCCCCGATTCATGGACATCACCATGTGTACCTATGCATAAAGCAACAGACAGGAAAGTAAAACATTTATGAGGTATAATGTACTAGTTCACATGTCCTACTGTTAGTTGGCCAGAAAGAGACAAAGCAAATCACATACATTAACATCACCAGGAATAAAATTTGTAAAAAGATGCACCTTCTGCCCAACCTGTGGTGTCATCCCCAGCATCCACACCCTGCAGCCGAACGAGGGGAATTTTGCACTTCAGCATCTCCTCATATGGCCTGTAGGTACTCTTTGGACCCTGGATGGTCCCACTCTCGACCTCAAGATCATGCTTCATCTTTTGCATAAGGGCCCTTTTCAAAGTGTAGAAGCGTTTCTTGCAGGATGGGCCACTACGTGGGTATTGAGCACTGCTAGTAAGCTCCTCACCAATGGCATCCCACAATTTGCTCCTTTCTTGCTTGCCTATAGACTGGCTTTGGGAGCCAAAGATGAGCTCCCATTTTGCCAGGGTAAGACGCACAAGAGGATTGTTATCCGCATACAAACTACAGAATGGCAACAAGATCTTTTGGGGGATGGGAGGTTTTATGTGCTCTAACAACCAATCACAAACAGGTCCACTTAATTGCTTCACACATACTGCCCAGGTGCTTGTAGCAACAGCTACACTGCAATGACTGCTGTTTGTTGGAAGCATGTGTAGAAGCCAATTAACTAATTAGAGACCTCATTATGCAAACAACACAACCAAAGACAACAATGTAATCAGGTATATGAAACACTTGTTAAATGTGGCTCGACAAACGGCTATTTAATTTGAGAGCAGCTTACCTTTGATTGGTCCCAAACGGAATGTTCAAACATGTCCGCTAAAGCACGCAAGTATCTGCTCACGTACGCTAGTATGTTTTAGCGTACGCATGCGCAAACCGTTTCTAGCACACCTGGGTCAACTAATTGCAGACAGGAAATAGCATAGCAACGCAAAAGGCGGTAAAGCGGACCTGTCCTTTCCCAAAGTTAAGTATAAATGCCTTTATTTGACAACCTTCTTGTATTGTTACACTGTGGCAAAGGCTGTGGTGTGGTGCTTTGTTCCCTTAGCTCATTTTACTGTCTGGCTGGGTTTGGGCCTTACTCTCTGTGGCTTGTTGGGTGATTTCTGACATCAGTGCTGTTTCTTTAGGAGATTTATTTTGTTGGCATATGCTAATATTGTGTAGCATACAGCAAGTGAGGATTGATTTTGGGGCCTTTGTGGGTTGTGCAGCAAATCCCCTCTTGGTTGTGCCTAACTTAGAAAGCACACTTTCAGCAGTCTGGTGGTTCTGACCACTATAGATCTGGTTTTGTGGTGAGCTGCATTGTTGTGATTGTGTGAGGAGTGTGCTTGTGTGTGTGGTGTGTTTGTGGACAGTGAGTGTGAGATGGATAAGAGGGTGATGTATGGGTTATGGGTGTATGGATGTGGTAGAATGCTGGAAGAACAGGAGGCCAGGGAGGAGGGTGCTGTGAGGCTTAGGGCACCCCGATCCTTTGGCATCCGTCTTTCAGTGTGGGATTTAAGTGACGAGCAGATCAGAAGCCGCTTTCGTCTGAATCGTGCAGCACTACAGTCCCTATATGATCAGATTAAGACCAAAATCGATCCATCCACCAAACGCACCCAATCCATTCCAGACATAGTACGCCTATGTGCCATGCTTAATATTGTGGCACGAGGGAATTTCCAGGCAACCTATGCCCTCCTCAGCGGGGTCAGCCAGGCTACAATGAGCCGCATATTTATCCAGGTAGTACTGGCTATTTGTGACCTTATCCCTGTTTACATCAAATGAGGTTGCCCAAATCAAACATGCATTCTATCGCATGGGAGGGATTCCGAATGTGCTAGGGTGCATGGATGGTACACATATCCCTTTCCGCCCTCCCTGTGCACAGGAGCTGCATTATCGAAATAGGAAGCAATACCATTCCATGAATGTCATGGTGGTCTGTGACCATGACATGAAGCTGCGGGCCGTGAAATCTGGCTTCCCCGGCTCATGCCACGACTCTTACATGCTCCAGCAGTCAGTCCTGTGCCGGAAGTTTGAAAACAATGAATTGCCACCTGGCTGGCTACTGGGTAAATAACTAACCATGACAAAGTATTTGTAAAAAATGTGGCCTAGTAAGCTAAATTTCAAATTTTGGAAAAAATAACATGTACTAGTACTAATTGCTGTCTCTCTCATTGTGTTTATTCCACAGCGGACAAGGAATATGGGCAGAGAACGTGGGTCATGACTCCGGTCAGAAACCCACAGACCTCTGCCCAACTACGCTACAATGCAGCACATCGCAAAACCAGAAGCATTGTGGAAAGAACCATTGGACTGCTGAAAGCGCGCTTTCTGTGTTTGGCACGCCCAGGAGGAGAAATGTTGTACAGCCCACAAAAGGTCTCCAAAATGATCCTCGCATGCTGTGTGCTACACAATATTTGCATATGCCACAGAATACAACCCCTGAAGAAACAGCACTGGTGCCAGAAGTCCCCAACATGGCCGCAGAAACGAGTGAGGACACCCAGACTGGATTTGAGCTAAGGGAAAGCATGATCACTTTGTTTTTCTCGGTAAGCTACCTCACCCTCACTATAATACAAGTACTGCACTACAGGGGAACTATTTGTTGGAGCCAATCATAAGGGGGGGGGTGTGAAAGTTGACCCAAACCACTATAAGGGGGGTGTGTAAGTTGACCTAAAGCAGTATAAGGGGGGGGGTGTAAGTTGACCTAAAGCAGTATAAGGGGGTGTGTGAAAGTTGACCCAAACCACTATAAGGGGGGGGGGTGTAAGTTGACCCAAACCACTATAAGGGGGGGGGGTGTAAGTTGACCTAAAGCAGTATAAGGGGGGTGTGTAAGTTGACCTAAAGCAGTATAAGGGGGGGGGGGGTGTAAGTTGACCCAAACCACTATAAGGGGGGGTGTGTAAGTTGACCTAAAGCAGTATAAGGGGGGTGTGTAAGTTGACCTAAAGCAGTATAAGGGGGGTGTGTAAGTTGACCCAAACCGCTATAAGGGGGGGTGTGTAAGTTGACCTAAAGCAGTATAAGGGGGGGTGTGTAAGTTGACCTAAAGCAGTATAAGGGGGGGTGTAAGTTGACCCAAACCACTATAAGGGGGGGGGGTGTAAGTTGACCCACATAACAATTAGGGGTGTTGTGCAAGTTGACAACAATTGACCCTAAAAAAAAAAAAAAAAAATGCTACAAACCAAACTTAAAAATAAAAACTAAGTACACTTTTTCTTATTTTGTAGGCACCATGAAGATAAAGCCACATTTGTTTATTTTTTTCTTTAAAGCCAAAAACACAAAAAAAATTAAAAAAAATATAAACCAAGAAACATGGTGCAATGTGTTTACTACTGAAGGTCATAACATTGATTTCAATCCAACAGCAAACCAACGCTCAGGCGCTGTCTTGAATAGCGTGTGAAAAAATTACAGCGCCTATAAAGCAGATCAGAAACATCATATTCACCAATGTAGGCATTCTTCCCAACAACGCCAGATAGCGACTGAGGAGGCCTGCTATAGCGAATCACAGGCGTTCATGGTGTACGCTAGTGGCGCTCATAGCGCCGCACTTCAGGTGCTCATCTGACGCTACCTGGCGCTATTACTGAATCGGCCTCCCCGTCACAACCTAGAGGAGAAGGGGGAAAGCAGGTTGTCTGCTCTATTACTGTGCGTTCTTCTTCTCCCGGGGCGCATTCGAAGGATGGGCATGGCATCACAGGTGGCACTTGGGTTGCCACTCCAGCTCCCGAGAGACCAAAGAATTACCTCGAGAAAGATGCACCCACTACAACAAGCTGGGTACACCTAGAATGCATAGTATGTGCACTTTCAGGCAATATATGGTTTGTGGGCAGTATTTCAAATGTAGAGAATTGTTTTGGTTGAAAAACTGTCTTTGTCTGCAGGGCTAAAAATTTTAAGTAGAATTACCCTTACACACACGCTTTACTTTGGGGTGTTCAGCAACTCTTCTCTTGACAGTACCTATGCATGTTGGGTATTTTTCTGTTCGGGGGACCTTGCTCTTTCAAATGGAACTTATTTTTCTTTTTCTGCACAACTAAAGAATTCATCAAGGGATTACTTCCAGAAAACTGCACCCACAAGCCTGGTACATCTAAAAAGCTTGAGGTGTGTACCTCTGTAGTATATTTAGTTTGTGTGGGGTATTTTAAAGGGTCGTTTTTCTTGAAACCTGCAAGATGCACATAGCAGTTGTATATCTCCTAAAGCACTTTTTAAGTGAGTCTCTGGACAGGAAAGGGTGTCTAACAATGCATATGTGGTACTTTTGTAACCTGAAGGAATGAGGCTTTTACACACAATATGATTTTTTACACACATTTTTTATTACAAAAAACTACAATTTGTTAAAAAATAGTATTGTATAATTTTTTTGCACAGATTTCATCCAAATATATTGAGAATACACAAAAAGTAACAAACAAAACTTTGACACATGTTAAAGCCCAGACTCAAAAAACAACATATAATTTTCCTGGGAAATCCACTTCAAAAACCATAGTTAAACATGTAAAATAGTGAAAAATGGTCTGACAACAGAAGGTGACAAAATCTCTAGGTAGACTGGCACTTAAAGGGTTAAAGAGGGAAAACTCATTTATATGAGTTTTGGTCCACCTTAACGCTTGGGATGAGGTAGTTGGCTGGATTGTACTCTAAATGATGGTAAAACATAAAATAGGGTCGCCTGCCGGAGTAATACCATCCTAAAATTTCCCTTTACAAGCCATCCTTGCAACTGGAAGAATAATAAATGTGCATATTGGCCTATAGGGCAGCTGCTTCAGGTCCTGGTGCCCCCTGCTGTGCAAAATATTTCCACACACTATTGTATCGTGAATGGCATGATGCCTGTTCTCCACGGTATTTGCCCCTCACCCCATATTCATTTCAGATGCAAAAATAAAAATAGGAAGCCATTAAATGTTCCAGTAATCCATTCCTAAAACAAAGATTCTTTAGAGGGATAATTGTTGTTACCTGACTCACCCTCCAGCAATTACATAGCAACACCGTGTTTGTCACCGCAAATATTTACACAATCGCTGCAGCAAATAACAACATCACCCCTTCCTGCAGGATTCCACCAAAGTGACCTGAGGATTCGGAATTCCATATTCCGCAAACAATGCAAACCACTCATTTTTGGATAAACTGTTCCTTTTGATTTCTTAAAGGAGCCTCTCCTGCATTGTAAGGTATCAGTTGATTGTTTTGCTGAATGAATGTATTATATTTCCACTATACTACTATTGTTTATTTCAGAAAAATCCTTGAACTTCTTCCATGATCTTCTAAACCCCATTGTCCAAAAAATAAATTTATATAGGAAAATTCGGAGTCGGAGCTAGATAGGTAGCACACTATTGTCCTTTAATACCTTTTATTGTACTGTCCTTTTATTGTCACTTTAATACCAATTGTATAGTATGTGCACTGGGTCAGGGCAGTTAAGGTCCTCTTGATGAAAAAAACATTTTTGTGTAGTGCACTGGTTCAAACCACTGGTGTGTCAGTACTCTTTAATAGCACTTGCTCCAACCACTGGTGTGTCAGTACTCTGTATTACCAATTGTTATACGAGTATGCTCTGGGTCAGAGCAGTTAAGGCCCTCTTGAAAAAAAACATCTTTGTATATTGTGCAATGGTTCAAACCACTGGTGTGTCAGTACTCTTTATTAGCACATGCTATTAATAGAGTATGCTCTGGGTCAGAGCAGTTAAGGCCCTGTTGAAAAAAAAAAATTTGTGTAGTGTCCCCTGGGTGTCAGTAATAGCACTTGCTCCAACCACTTGGGTGTCAGTACTCTGTAACAGCAATTGTTCAAACCACTTGGGGGTGACTGCTCTTTAATGCAAATTGTTCAGGACGCTTGGGGTCACTTCTCTGTAATGCCAATTGTTCAAGCCACTTGGGGGGGTCACTGCTCTGTAATACCAATTGTTCAATCCACTTGGGGGTACTGCTCTTTAACCCTTTAACTGGCAGCTACGTAAAATTCGCGTAGCTGCCTCCCCTGTCCTTAAACGCCAGCTACGTAAATTTTACGTACCTGGCTTTTCCCCCTGCTAGCTGGCAAAAAAATAAAAAAAGACTCACCTGACCTCACCTCGTTTGATTCAGCCGGGTCTCCTCTTCAAGATGGTGGCCTCCGATCATCGGTCGGACCTCCTCCGGCTGCAGGGGAGGGCCCGGAATAGGGTCACCCCCCCCCCCCCCGTTTCAGCTGCCTCCGGCTTTTCCTGTAAAAAATGTGCTGGCTCCCGCTGTCCCTCCTCTTCACTTGGGGGCCTCCGATCCCCCCCCAGGTCTTTCCGATCTTCAGGAGAGAGGCCGGGAGGCTCTCTCCCCTCTGCTCCTCCAACGGGGTCGCCATCTTGCCGCCCTTTGGGGCGGGGCTAATGACGTCATCCCGGCCCCGACCACCGGCTTCAACGCTCTCAGCTGTCAGATGCCGGTGATCGGTGCCCGGGGAAGGAGGGGGCAGGAGATCCTCTGATCTACTGCCTCCCCCTTCTCTGGATGCCGATCACCGCCATCTGTCATCAGAGCGGCAAGGGACAAAGGAGCTGACAATCGGAGGTAAGTACAGTAAATTTTTTTTTTTTAATAAAATACTTTTGTGTGTGTCTTTTTTTGAACAGTTAACCCTTTGTGAGCTGGTAAGGGGTCTATGAGACCCCTTTACCAGCTCACAAGGCTCTGGGTCTGGCAAGTCACCTGCAGCTAGAGGGTGACTTGCCATTAACCCCCAGCCCCCCCATTACCTACCTCCCCAACGGCCAGGGGGGGCAGAAGGGCCCGGGCCACTTAGTGGCTATATGGGCTAGTAGCCTGCAGGGCCAGGGGCCACCAACGCTGGCCCCTGCGCCCTGTTCTGCAAGCCCCCATAGCTGGCCTGGGTCGGTAACGCTGGGTAGGGGGGACCCTATGTCATTTTTTGGGGGGATTTTTAAGGGTTTTTAACCCTCTTGGGCTTTGATAAATCAGTTACTTTTTGGCGCACTTTACATTATACAAAGAGATACACATGAAGACTTCAGAGTAAATCCTTATCTGTAGCAGGCAACATAAACATACTTTTCCCCCATAATGCCTTCAACATGGATGTTGCAAGTAAAAATATACAGACACCTAATGTAGGGAAATTATATATAGCAACCCAGTGCCTTGAAGGTAAAGAATGAGTGCTTAAGAATAACTTTCATAATGAGCAATCACACAACTCTTCCATTCGTATGCGCTTTTACAAGTCCCATTTTTATTTCATGTTCAGTTTCTTTCCTTATTTCCCTAAGTCCCTCATTTGTCAGAAGTGTTTTATTCTTATGTAAGGAAGAAAGAATTGATGTAATCCAAACATTCCTTCTCATGTTCTTTTTACTCCATTAAATGCAAGAGTTTATAATCTGAAAGTTAGATTTTATATAAATATTACACTTGGTAGCTCCACAACTATGGAGCTACCAAGTGTTCTTCGCCTAATCCTAGACATAAATATGAAAATCATCATCAAACTTGATGAAGTACATCGTAGGTTTGGCTTCCTCTTGATCGTTTCCCTTGTGTTATTGGGCCATGTTGAATCCTGCAGCCAACAGTGTTTGCTCGGTCCCATGTTATTGCTGTGTTTCTTATGAGAGCTTCTTTTCCTCATCATATTTTCTGAAACCACTGAATGTGGTGCCTCAGCTCTCGATCGCTGTGAGGCGGCAATTTCCTAAAGGAGTCTCACATTCATCTGTACATTCAATGGAAGCAAGGCTACCACACTAGAGGGAGAACAAATCAACCTGTTGAAGTTTCATTATGCATGAAAAATAGTCCATGCGTTTTCTGCCAGGTAGGTGGAGGAGATGGAAGTAGACACTTCATCCACTCGCTCAGGTGCTAACACAGCCACGTCCCGTGAGCCCCTTTCCAGTTTATCTTCATGAATGTAAGGATGTCTAAGTTGGCTGTGCATTCTCTGTCTAAGAGGGACACTGTCTGCCCCCACTCTGGCTTCTTGTGCCGCCACTGCCTCTTGGGTGCACGCTGACAGCCGAGTGACTGTGTCAGTGAAGGCTGAATGAGATGCAGTGGTGGAGCCAGAGCGGGGACTGGGAGGGTTGGGGGGATTGCCACACTGACTAAGGGGATGGGGGGATGCCACACAGCCTATGGGAATGGGTGGCGGGATGCCACACTGCCAATGGGAATGAGATGGGGGAATGCCACACTGCTTATGGGAATGAGATGGGGGAATGCCACCCTGCCTATGGGAATGAGATGGGGGAATGCCACACTGCCTATAGAAATGGGATGGGGGGAATGTCACACTGCCTATGGGAATGGGATGAGGGAATGCCACACTGCCGATGGGAAATGGGATGGGGTAATGCCACACTGCCTGTAATGGGGTGTTTTAGCCCAACATTTGGTTTAGAATATTTTTTCGTATTTTCCTACTCCAAATCCTAGGTGCTTCTTAAAAGGCGAAAAAATACGGTACATCCTTTCCCTGCAGCACCAGCTCCAATACCACCAGCAGCAGCAATATGGCCACGTCCCTGTCCCTTATTTGCTTATTTCTAATTTTTTCGAAGTTACTGACAGTAGCCTGTCCCCCTTAGTATGTCAGCCACCTGTTCCTGGAAGTGGCCTGTAAAGGACAATTAGGATTTTTCTCTCCCCTAGGTATGTGAGCGACCTGTCCATGGATGGGCACTGAAATGGACAGTTAACTTTGGAAATCCGGTCAATGAAGTATCTATTCTCTAATTTTTTAGTTTTCTGGTATTATTTTGAGTACTTATCCCTCCCCGGTGTTACCCGATGATTTGCCCTCTGACAAAGGGAGGATACAGAACGAGGGTGAGCTTACAATCTATTAGGATATAAGGAATGATATAGAAGGTAGAAGATCTTACAGTTTATTAGGTTAATAGGGGAGGATATAGAAAGTGGGAAGAACTTATCTATTAATCTGTAAGGATAGCCCCAACCTGCAGCGCCCTCTGCTGACATTGATAGCCATAGCACCTTGGCATTCCTTTTTGATGCAACCTTATTGAAATCTCGAAGAAGCAACAACAGTAGGTTCCACAGCCTTAACATTTGTAAATGTTGTTGGTCCTGTTGTATCTGATGTTATCAACAACCTAATTAATCTTTTTGGGCTGCAAAATTGTAAATCTATAGGAAGATATCCAGTGGTGTATCTAAATGTGATGGGGCCCTTGTGTGAATATTAAATGGGGCCCTGTCAAGATATTTTTTTGTTTCTTAATTGAATGCAAATAATCAACTAAAGACTGAAACAGCAGAGACGAATAGAGCTTCCTAAATGATGCAAAGTGAGCACACATATGATAAATAAGGTGGAGGAGCAACAATGATGGGGCCCCGGTGCGGTCACAGCCCCTGAACCTCCTTTCAGTAGTTTACTTAAATGTGAGGGTCCCATTAAATGGAGCTCTACAGTAATCTTCTTTCTGTCTTTTAAGTCAGTTGGATGCAGCTAGACAACTAAAAACTGAAACAAGCGAGCTGCCACTCCCTATGCCACTGCTCAAATCCAAACGGCTTGTTTGTGTCTACTATTTTTTATGCATAGTTTATATATTGTATATACTTGCTGTTTAGATCCAAGGGTGAAAGTCCATATGTAGCTGTAGTACTGCATTATACATGTCCATAAACCAAATGGATGGCCTTTTTTTAAGCTGTTTGTCTAGTCTAGGTCCTTGTCAGGGGGACAATACTTTTACTATGCCTGCCTGTTCATTTTGGGTGCTAGGGACCGACTACCTAGGGGTAACACTCACACTTTGTCTAACAGTTTTGTGGGGAATCTACTCCTACTGCATAATTTTTGGTGTTGGGGTACACATATAATTGGGGGGTGTAATGGAGAATGTAAGACATGCTTGGAGCTGAAACCCTGCATTGAGGGAGTCCGTTACTAATTAACCTAGGATGTGTTTAGTGTCAGACAGAGAACAGGGGGCATTAGGGTGTCATTAGTGATTGGTGCAGTTGCACTTGGCTTTGCAGGTCTATAGAGGAGAAGCACTGCTTATCCAATCACAGCAGGAATCAGCTTGGGTCTTAGTGACTTTAGTTAGTAGTTAACTCAAGGACTGTATTAACTGGTCAGATGGAGAGCAATGCAATGATTATGGGGTCACTCTTCATGACATGACATTGTTGGGAAAGTCAGAACTCGGGGAGGGCTTATTGGGTGGGGCCAGGTTGAGGAAGGTGGAAGCCGCTCATTTCTCATAGGCCCTCTGAACACTGTATTGCTCCACACTGGCCTCATCCTCTTCATTCTCGTCAGCAACAGGGAATGTGGTCACCTGCACTGGCAGCAGAGATGAAGAGGAGCGAGTACTGCAGATACCTAGAGGCCTCAGACCCCTCATGTCGAAGGCTGCTACCAAGCATTGCAGGGGGTTCTGTTATACTAGGTGGTCTTCCAGCACCTGGGCACCCTGCTCTGCTGGCTGGAGAAGTAGCTGGCCTGAGGTATGGGAGACGTTTAGCTGAGACCATTGGTGTACATAACATTGAGACAGCAGTGGCAGCTTGCAGCAGGCCCCTTTGTGCCATGGGCCCAGTAGCAGCTGACTCTTCCCCTGACTCTCCCATCCATTATTCAGTTTCAAGATGTCTAGTTCAGTCTTGTTTTCTCTGGTAAAGGAAGCCTAATGAGAACTGCAGGGGAGGATTCGGATAAAAAGTGATGATGCACTCTTATAAAGGTTTTGCAGCCGCAAATGTATTTATATTGTTTTATAGCCCCCCCAATCATCATCTTCAGCTGTGCAGCCTGAGCTGAAGAGTAACACAGGATAATCACTATTGCTAATCAGGGGGGACTCCGCCCCATGAGAAAGGGTAGGTAGGTTAGAAGCTAGCGACTGTTGACCACCAAGAGACTTGAGTGGAGCCCTTTAATACCTCCTGGGTTTCATTTATTCCTGTCACCTTCATATCCACCTGATATGCTGACTAATTTAGTATTTACTTATGAAAGAAAAGTTTGGGGGCTTATTGCCAACCTTGGAGACCAGTTTATCAGTTGTGGGCGTTGTGGGATGTGCTTTATGGCTTTTGAGAAAAAATGTCACCCCTATGTAAATTAAATAATTTAGACATGGTGTACAGTTAACAAAGAAAGTCAGCTCTACCTGTGATTGTCAAAGCCCCGATCCTTATGCCATGCTCCCTGATAGCTGCGGCTGCGAGCGCTCCACTTGTTGTAGTAGCAACAGAATATAGTGGCCGGCCAGAGTTGAGCAGTTAAAATTTAAATCCTTTATTCAAAATTGGTAAAAAATGCATAAAGTAATACAGATAGTCTCATAGAAATAGGGAAAAAAGAGTAACTTCCATCTACGCGTTTCAGACACTCTGGTTCTTACTCATGACCATGGTGTAGAGCCTGTATAAAGGTAATAAAAACACTTAAAGTGTTTGACAAGTCAAAAGTTAAAAAAAAATATCAGTAGCTTACCTTTCATAAAGTGGCTCCAGCGCTATGCTTCCTCCTCTGTCTGTCTCCTTAGTGAGGAAAATCACTTCCTCATTCAGCTTTCAGTCCCCCGCTGAACTGGTTCATCAATCAACCTTCAGGGGACCAAGAACGGAAACACCCCCCAATCCCTGCCCAGACGTCCTGATTGGCTGCCTCTCTATGCAGCTCTGAAACCCTGCCCTCCTGTTCCTCTCACACCCATCACAGTGTGCTTACATTACATTGCTATTTCAACACAGTGAAGTAAGACACTACAATATAAAAAACACAAGTCTTCCCTAACTCATCATAACAGAAAGAGGAAAACATGGAAAACAGGGCAGTAAATATAGAGGGGGCAGGTGGTGCAACCACACCGGGACCCAGAAGGTCAGGGGGCCCTATCATTGTTGCTCCCCCCCTTATGTAGCACATTTGGGCTTACTTGGCATCATTTAGAGAAAGGAAGCACAATTTATCTCCCCTGTTTCAGTCTTTAGTTATGTAGTTGTATCCAGTTAAGTTAGACGGAAGAAAAAGTTAACTGAACGAGCCACGAATGGGCCCAATTTATTGCCTACGCCACTGATGGAAAGAGAAGGAAGGAGAAAAAAGCCAAAAAGGAAGAATGTGATAGAGGTGACAGCAGGGAACAACATGGAAGAAAAAATGATAGCAATGAAGGAGACATAGGGAGAAAAAATATTGAAGTCAGATGCAGACAAAAGGGCAGAAAAACTGTCTGAAGAGACTGAAGCAACAATAAAAAAAAACAGAAAAGGGGTAATGCCAGAGGCTCTCTTGAATGGTAGTAAATCGATAAAAAATGTGTCTGTCAGCCAGTAAATTGAGATTGCCGATGCTGCCACCTGCTAACTGAGCTGATGAACAACACTTTATTACTATTAGAATATTCACACAATTTCCCATGAATAACAGCTCAGACATGTACTAAACTATGCAAAGCCAGCAAATCATTTCAACATTTACGTTTTCTCTCTAGGGTGGGCAGACGTGAGCGCTAGCTCTGCTCTGCTCCAGTTTTGGCGGATGATTTATGGCTCTGACCATGTGACCACATGAGGGGGGTAAAAAAAAAATTGGTGCCTCAAGGGATAATCCGGGTGAGATGCCTGCTTATTGGCTTATTGTTGAGATCTGAGCAATGTTGCCAGTATGACCCGTAATGGCTTTTTTCGTATTCCCCCTCTTCTGGCTTTGTTAAGTGGTTCTTATAGCCACCAGAACCTTTGAAGGATCAAAGTTGTTCACACATATCAATTCGCCACACATTAACCCCTTCATCTCTCTTACCTACACAATAACCTCTTCTCTATGATGTTCTGCCTATTAATGTTCCACCCTACCATACTATACCTACCCCCTCATTACAACCTACTGTATATTATGTGTCTCTCTACCACCCTTGTATACAACTCTGCTGCCTCCACATACACCCAGTGTTCCCAGGCATACCCTATACAGATCTTTGTGACCCATATAACCCTGCAGACCAATGGTCTATACCCCCTCTTCCAACTACTTGCACTATCAGCCCCAGTATATCCCCTCAGCAGTTATAATGCTGACTGCACTGTCTGACATCTAACCAGCTACTAGAGGGAGCCCCTGCAAAGCTGTATGTAGATCGCAGCAAGTTGGAAAAAAGGCATATGATGGGTTGGCGGCTTCTTTACATTTAGGGCCTTTCCTCACTTAAGGAATCCTGGCTGGTGTCCATGCTCCACATAAACATGTGACTCAGATGTGGCCTCTTCCGCCTGCGTATTTTTATCATGCAATACAAATGACTTTTTATGAATGTCTAATTTAAATATTTTCCCTGTTTATTACCGGTTCTATTTCTTTTTTGAGCATCAAAGGCACACTAGTGGTATTTCCCTCTACCGAGCTGGTCCATCACCCATGACCGGCCTGTTTAATTTTCTGTGGGAGTGAGCGGAATCATTTGCATTAAACAGTTTGGATGTCAGAACTCTCAGACTTTCCCCAAGCACAAGCAAACACCGCCAACGCTATGCAAATGACCAGGCCCATAGCAACATTTGACGAGGACTCCCTCCTTTTTATCAGCTCCATATCAGTATTCCCCCATCTTTTAGGAAATAAGGGAATTTGAGAGCTAGATGAGAAAACATCTGTTTCAGCATTGGCAGATATTGGAAAACGTTACAGTCTGTATTAAAGAGCTGCCAATCTATATAAACTTATAAATGAAGTATAGCAGGTGGACAAATGTAAAGCTTGTGGAAAAAAGCTTATAATCTCTTAGGCAATTGTTGAAAATTTAAAAGACAAGAGATACAGCAGGAGGAGGAGCTTATGATCTACAGTCGGGGTGTAACTACAGAGTGCAGGGAGTGCGAGCGCACGGGGGACCAGGAGGGCCCATCATTGTTGCTTCTCCACATTATTTATCATATTTGTGCTCACTTGGCATCTTTAGCTGTCCTAGCTTCATCTAAACTGACTTAAACCGGTCCTTCAGCGTGATTTAATGAAAAGCCCAAACTCTTAAAAAACGGTTCCCCAGCATCTAAAATGTATATATTTTACATTTTTAGTCACTAACTTATTATTCTTTCCCCCACTGGGCTGCAACTCTGTTCAGGAATTTAGGATACCGGCGCCGCCATCTTGACTCAGAAGCATCACACTTACTGAGGAGAGGGGAGTGGGATAAGGTACGGGGGCCGGGTTATAGCTGTGCTTTGCTCAGACAGAGCAGAGCTGGGGTCAGGTAACGGTCAGCAGTCCCAGAATGCAGAGCAGCACAGTCAGAAGTCACTTCCTGTTTGCAGGCTGCCTGATAAGATGGCGGCTTCCATAAGCCGCCATCTTGGATGTTTAAAGGCTCATAACATGCAGTAGATGCGGGTAGGATGATTTTTAATGTGGACAATCTGTATGTACAGGGTGTGGGAAACATATAAGATAGACTCTTATTCAGAGTGAAGGTCCGCTTTAAAAGACAGAAAAAAATGTATGAGCCATAAAGGGCCCCATTTAAAGTTTGCAGCAGGGCCCTGTCACATTTAATTACACCACTGATCGACTGCATTATAAAGGAGTATACAGAATGACAAAGACATTACAATCTATTAGGGTATAAGGGAGGATAGAGAATGAAGAAGAGCTTACAATCTATTAGAAAATTAGGGAGGATACAGACTGAAGAAGAGCTTATAATCTAATAGGTATAATGAAGAATACAGGTGGCAAAAGAGCTTACAATTTATTATGGGAAAAGGGAGGATGCAGAAGAAGAGCTTACAATCTATTAGGGTATAAGGGGGGATACAGAAGGTGGAAGAGCTTACAACCTATTAGAGTATAAGGGAAGATATAGAAGGTGTAAGAGCTTACAATCATGAAGGAAGAAGGAGAGCCTGCAATATATTGGGGGTATATTTGAGATTACAGAAGGAAACCGAGCTTGCAATCTATTAAGGTATTAGGATACTGAATGGGCTTACAATTCAGTAAGGTATAATATAGGATAGGGAAAGGAAAAGGGCTTAAAATCTATTAGGATATAAGGAAGGGTAAAGAAGGGGAAGGGCTTACAATCTGTTAAGGTATAAGAGAGAATACAGAAGGAAGAAGCAGTTGCAATATTAGGGTATAAGGGAGAATACCGAATGAGAAAGAGATTACAATATGTTAGGGGATAATAGAGAATAAAGAATGGGAAATAGCTTACAATCTATTAGGATATAAGGCAGAGTACAGAATGAAAAAGAGCTTACAATCTGTTAGGGTATCATGGAGAAAGCAGAAAGAGGAAAATCTTACAATCTATTAGGGTATACAGAAGGAAAAGGAGCTTACAATCTATAATGGAGAATACAGAAGGGAGAAGAGGTTACTATCAGGATGTAAGATATGATACAGAAGGAGGAGAAATTTGGGTATACTTAATAGCCTGGATCACCTTTTAAAGTAGGTTTCCGGTCCCATGTTTGATGGACCTGAGGCTTGAGGGGCTAGATGAGGCTTCAGGTGCCATAATGAAGCCTAGCATGCAGGGACATGATTCTGGTGGGCACTATTTTGGGTTTTTAATGGCATATTTTATGGGGTTTATTTTTTGGGGTTCAGTAGGGTATTGTATGGGCTATTCATTTAGATTTCTCATGGATTGCATGGTTTTCATTTGGAGTTTGGGGGGGGCACTCAAAGTGTCTACTGGATTGGTGGTATTTTAGGGAGGGTCTCAGTCTCTAGGCAGCTGGCATAGTGGGGACAAGAAATGTGAATCCAACTTTGCTGATTGATTGGGTTTGACCATCACCACCAAACAAGTGCTACAGGATATCTATATTCCCTGTATGGGCCCATTTCTGGATCACTTCTGGCCCTACACCCTGACCATGAGCGTGCAAGCCCATTGTGTAACATTACCGCTTGAAATAAACCTTCTTGCCCCACGTGTCTTTGTCATTTATTGTTTTTACTTTCTGACTCCCCACATGACCTGTGAGCTATTTGTTGCTCATTCAGAGAAGCCATGGAGTGGGT
Organism: Gastrophryne carolinensis; assembly: GCA_027917425.1. Taxonomy (NCBI): domain Eukaryota; kingdom Metazoa; phylum Chordata; class Amphibia; order Anura; family Microhylidae; genus Gastrophryne; species Gastrophryne carolinensis. Next base: position 184,304,478 of record CM051235.1, read on the forward strand.
GGCGGGTCCACGTTATGACCGCCACGCTATTTAATCTGGAGCCTGACTCACCATGGAAAGCATAGACCCTTCCTGACGGGATGGTGGGAAAAGCCAGTGCTGTCAGGGAAGTCTCTCGTGTTGTTGTGTCGGGGTGAGATGTAAGGAAGCTTTGGCCGGCTTGCGTCAGAGAGTGTCTGGCAGTGGGACAACTCTCTCGCCCTGCCATGATCCTCTGCAGATGTCTGCAGGGAAGGGAAGGGGCCGATAACTTGACCTATGAGCTCACGCTTCTTCCGTGCTGTACGTGTCTTGTGGCATTGCAGCTCCTATAGTCTTGTTTTTATATTATTCTTTAAGGGGCCCTGCTGGGTTACTTTACTGGTTCTGAGTTATTTCTGAACAAGGTAAATAGCATGTACAATTCAGCAGGTTGGTAGAAAAAATCAAATAGCGGGCATTGGGCAGTAACAGGGAAACAGACAACAATTCAGCAGGTTGGTAGAGAAAATCAGATAGCGGGCATTGGGCAGTAACAGGGGGACAGACATCAATTCAGAAGGTTGGTAGAGAAAATCAGATAGCGGGCATTGGTCAGTAACAGGGGGACAGACAACAATTCAGAAGGTTGGTAGAGAAAATCAGATAGCGGGCATTGGGCAGTAACAGGGGGACAGATATCAATTCAGCAGGTTGGTAGAGAAAATCAGATAGCGGGCATTGGTCAGTAACAGGGGGACCGACATCAATTCAGCAGGTTGGTAGAGAAAATCAGATAGCGGGCATTGGGCAGTAACAGGGGGACAGACATCAATTCAGAAGGTTGGTAGAGAAAATCAGATAGCGGGCATTGGTCAGTAACAGGGGGACAGACATCAATTCAGCAGGTTGGTAGAGAAAATCAGATAGCGGGCATTGGGCAGTAACAGGGGGACAGACAACAATTCAGAAGGTTGGTAGAGAAAATCAGATAGCGGGCATTGGGCAGTAACAGGGGGACAGATATCAATTCAGCAGGTTGGTAGAGAAAATCAGATAGCGGGCATTGGTCAGTAACAGGGGGACAGACATCAATTCAGCAGGTTGGTAGAGAAAATCAGATAGCGGGCATTGGGCAGTAACAGGGGGACAGACAACAATTCAGAAGGTTGGTAGAGAAAATCAGATAGCGGGCATTGGGCAGTAACAGGGGGACAGACAACAATTCAGCAGGTTGGTAGAGAAAATCAGATAGCGGGCATTGGGCAGTAACAGGGGGACAGACAACAATTCTGCAGGTTGGCAGACAAAATCAGATAGCGGGCATTGGGCAGTAACAGGGGGACAGACAACAATTCAGCAGGTTGGTAGAGAAAATCAGATAGCGGGCATTGGGCAGTAAAAGGGGAACAGACAACAATTCAGCAGGTTGGCAGAGAAAATCAGATAGCGGGCATTGGGCAGTAACAGGGGGACAGACAATAATTCAGCAGGTTGGTAGAGAAAATCAGATAGCGGGCATTGGGCAGTAACAGGGGGACAGACAACAATTCAGCAGGTTGGCAGAGAAAATCAGATAGCGGGCAATGGGCAGTAACAGGGGGACAGACAATAATTCAGCAGGTTGGTAGAGAAAATCAGATAGCGGGCAATGGGCAGTAACAGGGGGACACACAACAATTCAGAAGGTTGGTAGAGAAAATCAGATAGCGGGCATTGGGCAGTAACAGGGGGACAGACAACAATTCAGCAGGTTGGCAGAGAAAATCAGATAGCGGGCAATGGGCAGTAACAGGGGGACAGACAATAATTCAGCAGGTTGGTAGAGAAAATCAGATAGTGGGCAATGGGCAGTAACAGGGGGACACACAACAATTCAGAAGGTTGGTAGAGAAAATCAGATAGCGGGCATTGGGCAGTAACAGGGGGACAGACAACAATTCAGCAGGTTGGCAGAGAAAATCAGATAGCGGGCATTGGGCAGTAACAGGGGGACAGACAACAATTCAGCAGGTTGGTAGAGAAAATCAGATAGCGGGCATTGGGCAGTAACAGGGGGACAGACAACAATTCAGAAGGTTGGTAGAGAAACTCAGATAGCGGGCATTGGGCAGTAACAGGGGGACAGACAACAATTGAGAAGGTTGGTAGAGAAAATCAGATAGCGGGCATTGGGCAGTAACAGGGGGACAGACAACAATTCAGCAGGTTGGTAGAGAAAATCAGATAGCGGGCATTGGGCAGTAAAAGGGGACAGACAACAATTCAGCAGGTTGTTGGAGTATATCAGATAGCGGGCAAAGAGCTATAACAGGGCGGAAGACACCTAATACAATTCAGAAAGTTGGTGATGTAAATTCAGCGGGCATTGGGCAATAACAGGAGGGCAGACAACTAATACAATTAAGCAGGTTGGTGATGTAAATCAGATAGTGGGCATTGGGCAGTAACGGGGGGCAAACAACTAAAACAATTCAGCATGTTGGTGATGTAAATCAGATAGTGGGCATTGGACAGTAACGACAGGCAAACAACTAATACAATTCAGCAGGTTGGTGGTGTAAATCAGATAGCGGGCATTGGGCAGTAACGGGGGGGGGGGGGGGGGCAGACAACTAATACAATTTAGCAGGCTGGTGATATAAATCAGATAGTGGGCATTGGGCAGTAACAAGGGGGCAGACAACTAATACAATTCAGCAGGTTGGTGATGTAAATCAGATAGTGGGCACTGGGCAGTAATGGGGGGCAAACAACTAATACAATTCAGCAGGTAGGTGATGTAAATCAGATAGTGGGCATTGGGCAGTAACGACAGGCAAACAACTAATACAATTCAGCAGGTTGGTGATGTAAATCAGATAGCTGGCAATGGGCAGTAACAGAGGTGAAGACACCTAATACAATTCAGCAGGTTGGTGGTGTAAATCAGATAGCGGGCATTGGGCAGTAACGGGGGGGGGGGGGCAGACAACTAATACAATTTAGCAGGCTGGTGATATAAATCAGATAGTGGGCATTGGGCAGTAACAAGGGGGCAGACAACTATTACAATTCAGCAGGTTGGTGGAGTAAATCAGATAGCGGGCATTGGGCAATAACAGGAGGGCAGACAACTAATACAATTTAGCAGGTTGGTGATGTAAATCAGATAGCGGGCATTGGGCAGTAACAAGGGGGCAGACAACTAATACAATTCAGCGGGTTGGTGGAGTAAATCAGATAGCGGGTATTAAGCAGTAATAAAGGGGAAGATAGCTAATACTATACAGCAGGTTGGTGATGTAAATCAGATAGTGGGCATTGGGCAGTAACAAGGGGGCAGACAACTAGTACAATTAAGCAGGTTGGTGATGTAAATCAGATAGCGGGCAAAGGGCTGTAACAGGGGGGAGACAATTAATACAATTCAGCAGGTTGGTGGTGTAAATCAGATAGCGGGTATTGGGCATTAATGGGGGCAGACAACTAATACAATTTAGCAGCCTGGTGGTGTAAATCAGATATTAGGCAATTGTCAGTAACCAGACTGTTGCCTGGTATCTGATTGACTCCCCCAGGCTGCTGAATTGTATCAGCTGTCTACCCTTCTTTTACTGGCTATTTATTGGTATCTGATTTGCACCACCAGTCTGCTGAATTGTATCAGCTGTCTGCTCTCCTGTTACTGACCTTTGCCTGGTATCTGATTAGCAACCCCAGGCTTCTGAATTATATCCCCTGCCTTCCCTTCCATCACTGACCTTGCTAAATTGTACCCACTGTTTTCCCTCCTGTCACTGACCTTTGCCTGGTATCTGATTTGCACTCCCCTCCCCGGCTGCTAAATTGCACCGACTGCTTTTTCTCATGTCCCTGACCTTTGTCTGATATCTGACTTGTACCCCCTCTCCCTGGCTGCTAAATTGTACCCACTGCTTTTTCTGCTGTCACTGACCTTTGCCTTGTACCTGATTTGCACCCCCCTCCCGGCTGCTAAATTGTACCTACTGCTTTCCCTCCTGTCATTGACCTTTGCGTGGTATCTGATTTGCACCCTCCTCCCCGGCTGATAAATTGTACCCACTGCTTTCTCTCCTGTCACTGACCTTTGCCTGGTATATGATTTGTACCCGCCTCCCTGACTGCTAAATTGTACCCACTGCTTTCCCTCCGGTCATTGACCTTTGCCTGGTATCTGATTTGCACCTCCCTCTCTGGCTGCTAAATTGTACCCACTGCTTTCACTCCTGTCACTGACCTTTGCCTGGTATCTGATTTGCACCCTCCTCCCCGGCTGATAAATTGTACCCACTGCTTTAACTCCTGTCACTGACCTTTGCCTGGTATCTGATTTGCACCCCCTCCCCGGCTGCTACATTTTACCCACTGCTTTCCCTTCTGTCACTGACCATTGCCTGGTATCTGATTTGCACCCCCCTTCCGGCTACTAAATTTTACCCACTGCTTTCACTCCTGTCACTGACCTTTGCCTGGTATCTGATTTGTACCCGCCTCCCTGACCACTAAATTGTACCCACTGCTTCCCCTCCGGTCACTGACCTTTGCCTGGTATCTGATGTGCACCCCCCCCTCCCCGGCTGCTAAATTTTACCCACTGCTTTCCCTCCTGTCACTGACCTTTGCCTGGTTTCTGATTTGCACCCCCCTCCCCGGCTGCTAAATTTTATTCACTGCTTTCTCTCCTGTCACTGATCTTTGTCTGGTATCTGATTTGCACCACCGGGCTGCTAAATCGTATCAGCTCTTTGCCCTTCTTATAGCAGCCATTGTCTGGTATCTGATTTACAGCACTGGTTGAGTGTTTGACTGACAGTGACAGTGAAGGGTTAATAGGCTGCATGTAGTGTGTATAATGACATAACCTGTATGAATGAAGAAACTTTCCCAAAAACTCCCAAAACAATGGTCATGTGATGGATTTAGCGATTTCCTGAAAAACACAGCTGGAGTGAATTAGAGTGTCACCTCACGTGGTTCATTTCCTGTGTTTTTCGCTTGATGGCTGGTGACAATCATCCGTTTATAGCAGATACACATGGAGCGGGTCACGGAATCCAGAAACTCTATGCCACCGCTTGTCACCACTATTCCTGGCAGACAGGAATCAAACTTCCCAGCCCCACACTAGCTCACCGTGCCATAATCCGGGGTGATCAGGGTCACCGGAGCTGGAAAATTCCACAATGAGAAAGATGTTATGATTCTTAGGCCGCTCACAGTCTATTTTGCTGCCTTTTTAACAATGGCTGCAGAATGGGATTATTTTTAAAGGGAACCTGTCATGAATAAATTCTGTTCTTGCTACTTACCTGGCTGCACATTAACTCCTTTATCTCTGCTGTGCTATATATCAATCCCTTTTCAACTACCCTTCCTCCTGCTACACCATAAAGAGCCCATGTCTACTACACATCAATAATTTTTTTTCTAGGGTTAACCTTTAACGTTGTATATTAACCCCCACTGTATATTGTCCCCTCCACTGCACATTAACCTACATTAACCCCCTTTTATATACAACTGAATGCACATTAACCTACATTAACTCCTTCCTAATAAATAGCATAATAAAACCTTATTTTTTCCTGTGTTTATCACATTTGCCCCTCTTACAACCCTGCATAAATTATGCAATATCCTCTGAGAATTATCCCCAGTAAACTCCTTTCCTTTCCCCTGCACTGCACATTAACCTACATAAACTCCCTCCTAATAAATAGCATAATAAAACCTTATTTTTTCCTGTGTTTATCACATTTGCCCCTCTTACAACCCTGCATAAATTATGCAATATCCTCTGAGAATTATCCCCAGTAAACTCCTTTCCTTTCCCCTGCACTGCACATTAACCTACATAAACTCCCTCCTAATAAATAGCATAATAAAACCTTATTTTTTTCTGTGTTTATCACATTTGCCCCTCTTACAATACAGATGAACCCTTTCTTTTCCACTGTGCAACCCTGCATAAATTATGCAATATCCTCTGAGAATTATCCCTAGTAAACTCATTTTCTTTCCCCTGCACTGCACATTAACCTCTGCAGCATAATAAAACCATGTTTTATTATGTCTTTAACGCTGTCATTTACACTGTAATATCCTCTGCCCCCCCTGATCCCTTCCCACCCCCCTACGTACTAATAGGAAAGTTATTATAGGTCACTATTGGGGATTTTGAATTCTTGTTAGGAATTGGTTTACCAGATCTACATACTTGGGGCAGGATGTTAAAGCTATCTCATTTTTGAGTTCTGATATTATTGTTCTGTACCATAGTTTCTTATCTGGGGGTGCAGGGTTAGCCCATCGCAACACAGTTGTCTTTTTCGTTGCCCATATCAATACTGATCCTAGTCGTTTTTTCTCTGTAGCCCAAGTCATGGGAAATAGATTTAGCAGGCCCCATGTAGGAGTAAGAATTATTTTATCTCCTATCATATTCTCTAATGTCTCTGCTGCGATCTTCCATAGTAATTTAGAATAATTGCAATCCCACTATAGGTGCATTAACGTTGCGGGCGCCTGATTGCACCACCAACAATTGTATGTTGGGAATCTGTTATTATAATCCGATGTGTAATAATAAATTTGATACTGAAGATTTTTAGTGACGGGGACTGGATTTCCTTGATTGTATGGTAAATATTACTCCACTCTGCTTCTTCTAGCTTTATTTTAAGGTCGCATTCCCATTTTCTAGTGTATTCTGTTAGTGTGCATATTGTTATTTTTCTTATGTGGTCATAGTAATGAGAAATTGAGTTTGGTTTTATTCGTAGATTTAAAAAAACCTCCTGTATTGCTGTAGGTTTGAATAATAGCTGAAAACTTGGTGGCGAATTAATGTAAATTCATGGAGGTTGTCAGTTAGTAGTAACCCTGTTATTGGCGACCAAATGTGTAATATTCTTGTATGTTGTGCTTGTTGATATTTTGATAAGATTATGTTTCGTTTACCCTGGGGAAAGTCATGGTTGGTGATCAGTGAGCGCAGCATATCTGGGAACAGGAATAATAGTTTATCAGTAGTTTAATAGTTTATCTTTCATGATGGTTAGCATTGTGGAACATATCGTTTTTACGATCGGGTTGACAGAGTCTCTATTTAAGCTTATTTCCTTAAGGCTTTTATAATTACAGGATGGGATTTCTTCCAATGTTATGGGGTACAGGTCGATAGATGGCCAGCTTGTGTTTTTGTATGTTGTTATCCATTCATCCATTCTTTTAAGTTGGGAGGCCCTATGGTATAATCTAAGGTCCGGGGCCCCCATGGTGATGGCCGTTGTTCCAATAAAAAGCTGCAAGTTGTTGATCTAGTTGTTTCAAGAATTTACCGTATGCGGTATCCGTATTGGAATGTTTTGTACTAGGTACAAGTAATGTGGTAGAAAAAACATCTTAACAGCAGCTATTCTGCCAAGTATATTTAAATGAAGGGTTTTCCATTTCGTGATTTTGTCCTTCAATAGTTTTTCTAGTGGGTTGAAGTTTAAATTCATAAGCTGGTCCAAGGATTTGGGTATGTTGATACCTAAATATTTCAAATGTAAAATATATCCCATTGTAAATTATCGGCTTGTTTTAATGTGTCACTTTCCTTTTTAGAGGCTGCAAAGGGTAGAACGATCGATTTTTGGTAGTTTAGTTTAAAATTTGCGTATGTTCCAAAGTCCTTAATTATTTGGAGTGTCTTAGGTAGAGATGTTAATGGATCCCGCAGTATCAGAAGGACGTCGTCTGCGAGTATTTTATGTTGTTGCTGCCTATTGAGATTCCTTTAACCTCAGGATCAGTAGTTATTAGATTAAACATCTCAAAGTGAAGATTAAAAAAAACGGGCGAGAGGGAACAGCCTTGTCGAGTTCCGTTGGACATAGTTATCGGTTGTGTTAGTGTACCATTTATATTTATTCTAGCAGCCTGATTTTTGTATAGTGACATAATTTTTCCTATTAAAATTGGTCCGATTCCTATATGTGTTAAGCATTTCAGGAGAAAGGTCCATGATACATGTTCGAATGCTTTTTCTGCTTCCAAGGCCACTATTACAGCTTTCGTATGATGTTTTTGTATATGGTTTATCGCGGCTATGGCTGTAGCTATATTCTGATGTACTCCGCGATTCTGTATAAACCCAGCTTGATAGTGTGAAATTATGTTGTGAATGAATAATTGAAATCTGTTTGCAATCAATGGCCTCGATTCACTAAGAGTTGAAAAAAACTCAACTGGTAGTAAAAAATTCAATTCATGAGAAAAAAGCCTGAGAATTTCACTGTTAGTGAATCACCATATAAGAAAACAATGAAAGTCAATGTCACTTTTTTACTCCTGAAAAAGGGATTGAACTTTTTACTCCCGTTTTACCTGTAGTAAAAAGTGCCATTGACTTCCATTGTCTTCTTATCTGGTGATTCACTAACAGTGAAATTCTCAGGCTTTTTTCTCATGAATTGAATTTTTTACTATCAGTTGAGTTTTTTTCTACCCTTTGTGAATCAAGGCCAATGTGGCCAAATTTTTTACGTCTATATTTATCAAAGAAATAGGGCGTTAGTTTGAACAGTGAGATAGATCCTTACCATTTTTTGGAATAAGTCGGATTATATCGGTGTTCATGGTTGGGGATTTGCTAGTCTAAGTAGGTATGGTGTCAGTTGGGTATGAAATGCTTTATAATATTCTGCCGGAAATCCGTCAATTCCCGAAGATTTACCCATCTTTTGTTGTTTAACTGCGACCTCCACTTCCTTTAGTGTGAATGGTTTATCCATTTCCTTTACTATTTCTTTCTTGAGTTTATGAGTGTTAATGGAGTGTTTATGAGTGTTAATGGTTTTAAAAAAGGTATCGTAATCAGGTAGTTTCCCAGATGTTTCAATATTATATATTCTCTTATAGAAATTTATGAATTCGGGGCCGATTTCATTTGGGCGGTATTTAATATCACCATTTTCATTGCAAATTTTTTCTATAAAGTCATTTGCCCTGTGATCTCGGAGATAGTCGGCCAGAATTTTTCCGCTTTTACCCATATTTAGTTTTTTTTTAATTGATTCCTTAATATTTCTTTTTCTCTACTGACAGCATGTCGTTTAACTTTTGTCTTTCTTTACATAAATTCCTGTATGTATCTTCTGATAGAGAGACCTTTATTTTTTTTTAGTGGTTTGTCTCTGTTACCATTACAGATAAATCTACTAAACTTTGACCCTTTCATTTCCACTGAGTATTAACAAAATTTAGATTGTAAGCTAGCAAGGCCAGGGTCCTCTCTCTTAACATGCTCCTGAATTAATGTGTGTTTCATTTGACTCATAATACTGTATTACATGCATTAATTGTTATATATGTTAATTGTTATATATGACGCATAATGCCCTGTGTATTATGGTAAGTATGTTACTTGTCCCACCCTCAGGTAATTTATACTTTGTACTGTGCCACAAAATACAATAGCGCTCTATAAATAAACAATAATAATAATAATTAAACACTTTTTCTTTCCATTGCACGCATATTAGTCTTTGTTAACCCCTATCTGTAACATACAATAATGTCATTTATTTTTTCTGAGTTTAATACCTTTGTCTCTGTTATCACTACCGATGAACTAGTTCTTCTTTACTTTGCAATGACAAAATCCTTTTTTGTTACCTAATGATTCATCACCCTCCGCTAAGCTACTCCTAGAAGCCAAAAATGATTTATGCGTTTTGATGCAATATAAATAACACAGTTATTAGTGCTTGTGTGGCAGTGATTTGGATGTTGCTTAATCGGCCTACCTGCAAATGAGCTAAAACCTCTCTCTGCCCCAATGAGACTCTGGGGTGACCCTTATTTCTGGAGAGGAATTTCTGAGCCACAGGACAGGCCCTAACCCCACCTCTTTCTCTAACTGGACTGATTTTGCTGAGGATATTGATGCACGGTGGTGGTTTGTCTTTAAATCAGACCTACAGCCTGGCACAGTTGGAAAAGAAAGTGGTCATTTTGGAGCTTCCTCTCCCAGCATCTCAGCCATGCTGCTGCCTGGATTTAACTGACATAACTCACGTAATGCACAGTAACCGGAAACCCAGCAGCACTTCCTGTTTGCAGGTGGCCTACAAATGCAGGAGCCGCCATCTTGTTTCTAAAATTTACTACAGCAGGAATTAGAAAATGGTAAATGAATTTTTATGTGCAGCAATCTAAATTGCCCTGATGAGGGATGCATATATGTTATGTTGGTCTGGTTTAGGTAATTTTTGACCGTTGATCCGCTTTAACACTTTACTTTCCTGTCTGACCTTTGCAGTGACCCCATCCAATTTTGCTGTGCATTAACCTTCCCTATTTCTATTACATATCGACCCCCTACTCTCAGATGCACACTAACCCTTCTCTAAACTGTTTTGCATAATACCCTTTCTCTAGGCTAAGCTACCTATTGGTAGCTTCTAATTGGTTCAAACCAGGAGCAAGACTAGAGGTACAACAGGTGGCCATTGAACTTAAACCGGACCTTCACCATGATTTATTGAAAAGCCCAAACCCTTAAAAAACAATTCCCCAGCATCTAAAATTAATATATTTTAAGTTAGGCTCTTATTAAGAGTGAAGGACTGCTTTAAGCACTAAACCCGCCCTCCCCTTGGGAGTGCAGGGCAAATCCTGGACACCCCCTTTAAAATGTTATATATTCATTGACTAAAGAAAATGCTTTCTCTTCTCAAAATAGAAGCTTCTTTCATTACTCTTTGCATTGTGCTGTCCTATATATATTATGCTGTCATAGATATATAAAGCCTCAATGTCACGTCCAGGTAGCAGCATGTCACGTACGCCGCTATGACTGCATCTGATTTGCATGTGGAAAAATTGGTTAGGTTATTTATGTTTTACTGGGCTATAATAAGACATAGGTCATAATTAAACATAACAATCATGAAACATCCTAAAAAAACTCTCACCCCAGGAATCTTGGATCTCTGCAGGGATTACCACAGAACAAATTGGAACCATGAGCTGCCTAATCACTGAGCATTAAACAGAGCATTCAGTGATCCCAAAGTCATGTCACGGAGATGATCTATACAGCTGCATTGACATCTCAACTCATCTGGTTTTGTTTGGGAGTCACCCTTTTATTATACCCTCATCCAATCACCTGGTCAAAGTCATAATTCGCCCACAAAAGCAGCCCAACAACTCCCTGGTGGACTTGGGCCAAAAATCAGCCCTCTGCTGCTTCTTGGCCCGTCAACCAATGTGCCCAAGGTTGAGGCTAAATCATTAAGAGGAGAACATGGGCTGGGGTTGCTTGGGTGAGGGGGTAGAGTGGGGAAGGGGATGGGGTGGGGGGGATGGAATTGGATGGAAGCATTAGTAAAGGTAGCAGCCCAGACTGCCTGACAGCAGTGTTGCCCACCAGGCATTTTCCTAGGCTAGCCCTATGCCCTATGGCTAGTCCGCCCTTGCACCTAACTCACCTCGGCCCAACCACCCTCTTGCTGTCAGCGGCAGCTTTCTTTGAAATCGGACCCAACTGGGGCTACAAAAAGATGGCTGCTGGCTCCCATGAGTAAGAATAGCTGCAGACTCCTACTCCTTCGCCTACAGAAGTGTCCTGGAACAGCAATTTATTTTGCTGTCCTTCTCTGCAAGATTGCAGACTTTCAGTCAGTGGCAATGAATGGAGGAGGTGGAGTTTTACAGATAAATTAGGCAGCATAAAGTGGGGAAAAGAGTAAAGCGGGAGCAGGGAAAATTGCCAAAAGGTGCTCCTCATTGGGGAATGCTAATTAAAAATGTGGGTTTTGGTCTGCGTCAAACTAAAATAAAATGCTTTGCACCTGGCACCGGGTCCTCTAAATCTCTGTTTCTCAACCTGCGGTATGCGTACCCCAGGGGGTACTCAGCAATGTTCAAGGGTGCATCAACAGGTGGGTGACAGGTTTACTATACGACTTTAACATTAAACATTTTTCTTGCTTCAAAAATGCTACAAGGCCCATGGCCTACCTATTTTGTTAACATTAATAGCCGATCACCTCCTTGGGGGTACTTGGCATAATAAGGTTGAGAACCACAACTTTAAAGGACTCCTGGGTTGGGTGAAAGCCATCATGAGGCATCCTGATTTGGGATGCCCTGCTGTGTGAAACCCCCTCCATCAGCATTCCTGGCACAGTCTTCCTCTTTCACAATCGCTCTTTCCCTCCTTCTTCTTGCCAGCGGACTAAAAGAAACAAAATAACAAAGAGCCCAGAGGACTTATTGACCTTCCGGGTGCAGGTCCGGATGCTCCCGCAGCGCACTGCCGACTACAGTCGCTGCTCTTGCCTGCCACTTCTGGGTTCATGTAAGTCACCCAACATGAACCCATTTGAAAATGCGGATCACTATGCTACTCCCGGAGGGTCCCTCACTCCACTGCCGCTGACCCGGACCTCTTGCTGACAATACCGTCGCCGCTTGTCCAAGGCCGGCTGCTCTGTGTGAGAGTCTGGCGTCCATGCATGAGTTGAAAACCCGCACCCAGGAGGATTGTGGGATACATACTCCTGGGTGTAGCAAAATGTTGGGGCGCAGGAGCGAGATGTCCGGGAGGCGGCGGCGGCCTGCTAAGGTGAGTAGGTCATTAATAAGCATGCAGTGGTTTGCATATTCATTAATGACCTTTTTTTATTTTTACGTGAAAAAATAATCATTTGGACATTCAGCTTTAGACTGTAAGCTCGCAAGGGCAGGGCTCTCTCCCCTACTGTATCTTGTACTCAGAATATCCATTGTCAACTCTGTAAAACTGCATTTGAAATGGTATATGTATCGTATGTTTCTACCCTGTCTGTAATTACTACTTTGTAAAGCGCTACGGAAGATGATGGCGCTATATAAATAAACAATAATGATAATAATAATAATTCAGCTTCCTTTAACTCCTTCATCTCCACTGGCCCACACTAGACCACTGTGTGAAGTGCACATCAATTGCTTTCACCTCGCTACACTGGAAATGAACATATTTACCTCATAGTCCCTTTACTCTCAGTTCCTCAGCACAATGCATTCTCAATTACTGTATTCATAACCCTTCCTCTCCACTAATCTCCACTTCCATCTCCACATTAACTGTTTCCTCTTTTCTGCACTTATATTTATTTCTTCTTTTCCAATAAACGTATCTTTAACTCTTTAATCTACACTGACCTACACATAGATAACTTTCTCTTTGCTACGGTAAATTGTTCCTGAAGTCTTACTTCCTATGTACCATCTCTTATTATTATGTTGCCCCTCACTCTCTGCTCAGCTACTCCTAGAAGCCAAAAATGATTTATTTGTGTTGCTGCAATTAAATAAATGTGTAGTGTTTGCGTGGCAGTGTGCTGGCTTTTCGGCCTACCTGTAACTGGGCTAACACTCATCTCTGCCCCAATCAGAATCCTGGGTGACCTCAGGAGAGAAGATCTTCAGAGCCACAGGACAGACCCTAACCCTACCTCTTTCTCTAACTGGACTGATTTTGTAGTATAAGTATATTGATGCACAGAGGTGGTTTGTCTTTAAAGTGGACTAAAACCAGATCTAGCATCTATGGCCTGGTTTGCATTCCACCCTACTGTGTGGTCACATCCTAGTGTGTGTCCAGCGGCGATCACGAATGTGGCTGTGATTCCAGTCAGCTTCTTCAGCCGTACATTAATATGCGTGGCCAGAGAAACCTGATTGGAGGAGAGCCGCGCCTCATTGGAAAGGTAAGAAAAGCGGGCCACTGTCAAGGTTTCACACAGCAGGGCAGGGCAAAATCAGGATGCCCTAGGACCAAAATCCAGAATAGTGAAAATCTACTTCAACACTTCCCTGTCAAATGACCTTTGCAGTGGCAATTTTTCCCCTAGGTTAGACATTGCCCCTCTTTCATTACATTTCAAATCTTCTGCCTACTCTCATATGAATCCTTATCTCCAAACTGTATAATATCTGTCTTTAGGCTTAGCTACCCAATATAAGCCACTTATGGGTACAGACCAGGACCAAGAACAGTGATACAACATGCGGCCATTGACCCTAAGCCTTACCTCTTCCCCTTGGGGGTGTATAGCGACTTCTGGACTTCCCGTATTAGATGATATATATTTAATGACTAAGGAAAACGCTTCCTCTTCTGAAAATAGTTTCTTTCTTCACTATTGTGCTGTCTTGATATTTGGCCTTTTTTCTTTAGAAAAGCCTCACAGTAACCACATTATGTCACAGCCTCAATGGCACGTCCAGCTAGCAGCATGTCACGTATGCCACTATGATTACATCTAACTACATCTAATTTGCATATGGGAAAAAAAAAATTTTATGCCCCCCCCCCCCCCGTGGAATGAGTCCCACCCCCTTCAAATTTTTAGGACTTTTGCAACTTACCTCGAGTTTGGCGGGTTAAATAAAGAATAAAGAGAATCAGCTCATACAATTCATATTGCTTCTGCTGTGCATTGCTTTTGTTATAGGGTCGGATCCCTGGGGCGACCATGCATGCGAATGAGTGTTTGTTTGGCAACTCGGAGTGCGTCTGCCCAGTTTTGGGGGACGAGCGTGGGCCGTGCTGGCATGGGTAACTGTGCCTGCGCCCATATGTTCGCAGTGACGCGTGCGCCCGCACCAAAACCCCAGCTATTTAAACCCGAAAGTGTGGCACTGCTACCTGGTCCTCAGCTTTAGCTGTTATACCTATGATTTCTGAATCTCCCGACATCTGTTCCTGTGTGCTGACCCCGATGACCTTTGACTACACTTCTTATACCCCCTCGGATTACCTTGCTTGGACTTGGTTTCCCCTGTTGCTGACTTAGATTGGACTTCGGCTCTGCTTGGATCTGTTTCCTCAGTTTGGGTTGGACTTTGACACTTCTTGTATTCATCTTCTCCGTCACTGGGCCAGATCTGGACTTTAACTAGTCCACCCTGTTAACCAGCCATTCTTCCGGAAACCTGCTCAGTCCCCTTAAAGTGGAGCAAAACCCATTGTGCTGCACTTATGATAAGGGCCTCCCCCCCCCCCCCGGCCGAACAGCTGGGTGGTTTTGCTTGCTCTGCGGTGGCCCAGTTTTCAAATCAGGTTTTGCCACACCAAGGGCACTTTTGAGATCGACAATTGGCTGATCTCAAACAGGCCGGACAGGGCAGTGCACGGCAGCCTGCTGGTCAACCCCCCCCCCCACTCTCTGAATCCTGGCTCAATGCTATTCAGAATGGCTGGGCGCCAGAGCGCTCACGGCCATAGGGAAGCCGGGGATACGGCAGCTGGCGTTCACAGTGTTGCCGGACCCACTGGAAAAGGTGAGTTTTCCGACAACCAGGGGGTGTCACATAGTGGTGCATCCGGTATAGGATGCCCCAGGGGGAGGCTAGCGGACGGCCTGGAATCTTTTATATTTTCAGCCGCTTTAACCTTTGCTTCATCCACAGGAGGAGCCGTCTTATTTCCAGCCTACCAATCAAGCCGACCATCCCTGACCCTCAGCTATGGTCCTCCTTTACTGTAGGCTAGCCTGTTTCTACCTTCAGGGGAACTCCAAGGAACTGGAGGGATAGGAGTTGCCACCTCCACCAGGTACATGACAGCTTTCGCTCGGCGTCATCAGATTAAAGTTATGCTAAAGGCAAGCCAGATTGTTGTCCCGTTGCCTCAGGCTACACGTTGCACTGTCCTAAACTTCAATCCAATTCAAAAAGACCCTGTAGTTCCTAAGTAATTAATAAATACTTGACTGCATTGCATGTCCCAATTTTGGGGACTCAAAAATAGGAGTAGGGACCACACTAAACACAGAGTGCCTTGTCGGGCGGTGTGGCTTCCACATGTATCTGCAGATATATGCAACCAAATCTCTGTCTTTCCACATAGATAGACATGTTTGGTGCTGAATACTTGGATGAGATTGATGATGAGAGGGTTAAACTGGGCTGTAAATTGGTTCCCAGGCCCTGAATAATAATTTAATAATTTTGTATAAATAGTAGATATGGAGCTACTCCCACCCCCTTTACTCAATTAATAAAAGTATTAGAGCATTGAGGAGAAAAAATTAGGACAAACAGTGGGTGTGGCAACAACAATGTGATGTAAGCACACTGTGTGCTTTACATTTAGCATAGTAAAAAAAAATTGCATTGTTGTGCCTCATAGTGTGACTAGAAAGAAGGGGGTGAGAGATGCTCCAGGCTAAGAGCGTCTCCAGTCTACCAGCACATAGTGTGACCAGAGAGGAGGGGGGGATTTCAGAGCTTTCTATTCTCGGTCCACTGAAAGTTGATTGAAGGACCAAGGGCCTGATGCAGAGCCTCCCCCGGTCTGAGCTTAAAACCTTCCGATTGTCCGGGGCTCCCGTTTGAATCGTGGCACAAATGTGATGCAGAGCCTCCGTCGGAATGGCTCCCTAACTAATCCGTCAATTTGTCTTTACTCGAGAAGTTTTTTTTGCTCTCTCGGGTGCCTTCAATTTGATCGGGGCTTCCGTTCCCGTTCACACGGGCCCGTTTTTCCCTGCTTTTTCCTTGGTTTTTGAACGTACCTGCTTGGTTTCCGTCGTATTTGACCTTCCATTTTGGTGATTTTTCCAAGTATACTTACATCTCCATGGCTCTTCAGTTGCCAATCTGGCTACACGCAAGCGCACATCCCTAAACCTATATAAACATATATTGTCAAATTTATTTTTGGGTGTTCCTTCTTTCTTGCCATTAATGCATACCTTAATCTCTTTGGTGTTCCTTCTTCCTTGCCTTTAATGTTTACCGTAATTGGTTGTGAGTTTTTCTGTTTTTTTGTCCCATATCTAAACCTTTTGTGTCATGTAAATGTGTGATGATGTTGTGTGATTGTACATTTGCAGGAAAGACAACTCACAAAATCTGTTTATGTTTTTTTTAATCAAACTTTTTTTTTGCTTTTGTGGTTTTGAGATTATTTTTATGATAAAACAAAAGTAAAAAACAATTTAAATTTGAATTAAACATGTTAAAAATTAGGCCTCGGGGTCTTGTGGCTGTGTTTTTCTTTGATCTGTGAATGAAAAACAACCTTAGTTTAGCATTGTTTTTATGGTTTGGTTGGGCGTTGTTTTTTTGGGGCCCTTTTTAAACCGGACCTTCAGTGTGCTTTAACCCTTTTGTTGCCAAGCCCGTAACACCTACGTGCTGGCTTGGCTGGGCCTTAAGTGCCAAGCCCGTAGGTGTTACGTGCTTGACTTTCCTCGCTTCTAGTTTAAAAAATAAAAATAAAAAATACTCACCTGACCCCTTGTTGGATCCGGCCGGGTCTCCTCTTTAATTTGGTGCCATCCGATCCCCCGTGGGGGGTCGGATGGCTCCAGAAGAGCCCCCGGAATAGGCCCCCCCCCCGCTTCTGCAGCAGCAGCTGCTAACTGTAAAAAAAAAAATAAAATAAAAATGACATTCACTTACCTGTGTGTGCGCTGGCTCCCGCTGTCCCTCCTCTTCACCTGGGGGGCCTCCGATCCCCCCCCAGGACTTACCGATCTTCAGGAGAGAGCCTGGGAGGCTCTCTCCTCTCTTCTTCTCGATGGCGGCCACCATCTTGCCTCATCTTGCCCTTGGGGGCGGGGCTTATGACGTCATCCCGGCCCCGAACAGGCTTCAGCTTTCTCAGCTTCTCAGATGCCGGTGATCGGTGCCCTGGAAGGAGGTGACAGGAGATCCTCTGATCTCCTGCCTTCTCCTTCTCTGGATGCCGATCACCGGCATCTGTCAGCTGAGCGGCGAGGGACAAGAGCTTGCAATCGAAGGTAAGTACAGTAAAAAAAATTTTTTTTTTTTTTAATAAAATACTTTTTATTATTGTGTGGTGGTTTTTTTTAACAGTTAACCCTTTGTGAGCTGGTAAGGGGTCCATGAGACCCCTTATACCAGTTCACAAGGCTGGGGGGGGTGGCAAGTCTTGCCATTAACCCCCGCACCCCCATTACCTGCCTCCCCAAAGGCCAGGGGGGGGCAGAAGAGCCCGGGCCCACATAGGCTATGTGGGCTCGTAGGCTGCAGGGTGGGGGGGCCACCAAAGCTGGCCCCCCCACTCTGTGCCTACAAGCCCCCATAGCTGGTCCCGGGCTGGTTACTTTGGGTAAGGGGGACCCCACGTCATTTTTTTTTTGATTTTTAAGGGTTTTTAACCCTTAATAATCCAAAAAAAAAATGGGGTCCCCCTCCCCGGGAAGGGGAACCCTATGACATTTTTTTTTTTAATTAACCCTTTGTGTCATCCAGCAGCTATAAAAGGCTTCTGGGCAGGAAAGGGTGTCTACCTATACATATGTGGTATCGCTGTAACCGGGAGAAATTGGGGTTTCTCACGCAATAAGATTTTATTGACAAACGTACATTTTTTATTACTAAAAAACTCTACAAATTGTAAAAAAATATTTTTTTTTTATTTTTTTTCACACATTTCACCCAAAAATATCGAGAATACACCTAAAAAATACAAACAAGACATTTCATGTTAAAGCCCAGACTCTGTTGAAAAAAACAATATATAATTTTCCTGGGAAATCCCTGGAAATCCTTTCAAAAATGACAGTTGAACATGTGTAGCGCAAAATAGTGAAACATCGTCTGGCAACAGGGAGTGGCAAATGCTGCAGGTAGGCTGGCAGCGAAAGGGTTAATGAAAAGCCCAAACTCTAAAAAAACGATTCCGCAGCATCATCTGTAAAAAAAAGATACAAGGACCCACCATTAATCCACAAAATACATTAACAAGTTTCCTGGCCTAACTAAAGTCACTTTATTAACCTTTTGCTGCCTCACATTGCCCTAGTTCTTCTATCTGCATGTAGCCTAGTTTGTAGCTGCGTACATGGGTTAAACTAAGGTGGGCTTGTATTTAACGTGACAAACTAAGTTGTTTCAGACTATTTTTTTTATTATAAGGAATGTGTGCGCGCACATAAACGCACGCTCGCATACTCACATCCATGATGATGTCGTCCTGCTCCTGTGTAAAGATGGCATAGCTCCTGGTATAGCTCTGACGTTCCCCCGCAGTGACGTGCAGGACATCCCAAATTTGAATGCCCCAGAGACATGATGCCTGTAACCCAGCCCTGGATTTCTTCACACTCCAAAGGGCTGGGTTACATGGGTTTTGGCCTGCTTTACAACATCATGACCAAATCAGGTTAGGATGGAATAACCCACCTCCTTTACATTATTCTTGAAGTAACACAGGTTCCCTCACATAAAGCAGAACAAAACCCAGAGCGGCCACTGGTCTTCCCCCTGGAAATCCCAGATCGGGATGCCCCACTGTGTGAAACCCTTTTTACTGAGACTTTACTCAGAAATGGCAGACTCCCTCTCTTAAAGCGGAACAAGCCATGATTAGTTTAATGACCTTTGCAGGCGTATATTGTAGTGCCCCACCAGTCTGATCCAGACAACAGAACCTCATCTTCAAGAGACCAAAGGCTCGCTCCACCACAGAGCGAGTCCTCCTGGGGGCAGTATTGTAGGGCTCCTCTGCCTGTGAAGATGGGTGCAGGATTGGGGTCAGCAGCCAGGGGAGCAAAGGATAGCCAGAGTCTCCTGCCCAAAAACAAAAAAAAAATAAATAAATAAATAAAAATAAAAAAAGGTGTGCATTGCAACAATAGAAAAGAGGGACAAATAGGTGAGCGGGGTAGGGTTGGAGGAAAGGACATTTGTAATGAGCATACATGCACATCCAACCTGTACACTCATTAAAAAAGTCTGGGGAATACTACTTACATAAGAGGGCAAGAACATGACGCAATAGGGTTCTATCACTTAACCCATTTAATTTAAAGTTAAAAAATTAGGCTAAAAATATACTAACAAAAAAATTACCAAATAGTGTGTTAAGGGAACAAACAAAGTAAGACAGGGTGGGCAACCAATACAAGTTTCATACACATACCCAGTAAGGCGGGTGAGCTCAAATAGGTGCAGCCTGGTTTCTGCCATACTCAGCAGGACAAGACCGCGGAGCTGGCGCCGCTGATGTGCTCCAACAGAGGACTGCATATTATTGCCCGAATACGGCTGCTCTGACTTGCCGTAAGTGAAGGCTCGGCGGCCCCGTTTCATTAGGCTGATTTCAATCGGAAAACAAGGCTCTGCATCACTGAAAAAAACGGAACAATGAACGAGGCGTCCGTTTTGCCGGGAAACAGCCTCGTTCGAGCCGACAATCGGAAAGGCGGCTGAGCGCACACCTGAGCGCATAAACGCACACTAAAATCAACGTAGCACCCTTTCCTGACCCGATCAAAGCCCAAAACCAACGGGAAAACGCACGGGATAGCTGAACGGGGAGGCTCTGCATCAAGCCACATGTCAGCGGGATGGAGACTGAAAGCTGAATGAGGAAATGATTTCATCACTAAGTAGACAGACATAGCAGAAAGGAGAGCACTGGAGGGACTTGGTGTAAGGTAAGCTACTGATATTTATTTTTTAACTTTTGACTTGCCAATCACTTGATCCCTAATTTTTTAGTGAGTGAGAGAATATTGAATATCCAGATGAATAGGATATTCTAATTCTGATTGTATTAGCATTATTTTTTGAGTTGGGTTAGCCAGATAGAGATGGTTAGATACCCTTTATTTATAGCCTTCATTTCAAGGCTATACATGTTTTACCTTCAAAGAGGGCTAGATGGGCACACCTATTGCTGGTCAGCAGACACTGCTTTGGGTTATGCCACGGCTATCTCACACCCCTCTTTCAAATAAGATATCACCTTTTTCCAAAAGCTGATGGTAAAGGGGCAAAGCCACCAGAGGTGAATGAATGTGGTGGTTTCCCCCTTATACCACCAACATGCCATGTGTGGCATCCGCACATTATAATCTAAGGTAATATAATGATAAATCTGGGCACTTATCAGGCAGTCTGAAGCTATGTTTTAAAATTCTCTACCAAATTTCTGTGGATTAAGTTTGCCCTGTGATGATAGAAGGTTATGTATTCTGATTATTGGTAGGGATCCTGGTTCTCTTGTTCTTATTAGACTATTGCATAGTGGCAAGTCTGGGTTTCCTGTTTTAGAGATCATGAGGTCTGTATTTGTTGATAGAGACTTATCTTTTAGCATTCTGACGAATGTGGCTGTGGTCCTTAATTGCCTTTGAGATTTTTAGTTTCGTATTCCATGAATAGATCAGGGTAGGTGACATTGGAAATGTTTCTGCTCTTACCCAGATATTGTCTGGTAAAAATGTGTTGCCTCTAGACCTCCCACTTCAACTGGGCAGCTTACTGGAGCCATTCTAATTATCGTTTCACTGAAATTCCAGTAAAATCTGGACATATTGTGAAGAAATTGCTAGGGATTTTTTACTTTTCCCCGGTGAATGGATATTGTTACCCCCCACTCAAAAAGACAAAACACATTTTCAAACCTGTCACCAAAGTTAACCCCATCCCTCCCCATGCCCCCTTTTCCTGTAGCATGCCTATTTCATCCAATATAGCTTGTTTCATATTTTGTAAAGCAACAAACTAAAAATTGTTCGGTTATACTTCAGAAAAAGAGAGCAAGTAAGAAAAAGAGCAAGGAGAAGAACAATGAGATGAAGAAAGAACCAGACAGAGAGAACAATGCTTTGTTCAGTTCTACTTCTTGCTAGAATTCACCAGTTGAGACAGACATTGTTGGAAAGGCAAAAAAGGCATCACAATGATTCTAATTAGAAGGCAGTGCTAAATCGGTGCGGGGTCCCAGCCCTCAATTGCAGTTGTGTGGTGAATGTTTTTATATCACCTCCGTCTTGTAGACGGTAGGTTCTAACACCTTGGGTCACAGCCAAAGCAAGTGGGAACTGCCATTGGTACTGTAAATTGTGGCTCTATAGGGTCGAGAAGAAGAAACTCTTCTTCTGTTAAGTTTTTTTCTGTTTTCTACATTTTAAGGCTTCAAAGTATTAAAACTTCCTAAAAATTATACTCTCAGCTTGGAAATCCCAGATCCTCTGCTGGGATCACTACTGCCTTTGCTTGCCACCTGACATCTGTTGTTATAAGGTAATTATGATTCTCATTGGAACCATGAGCTGTCTATTCACGTCAATAGGCTGTACATGCATGAGTGCTGTATGAGGGCCATAAAAAAATAACTACTTTCATGGGGCCCAGTCAGACCGAAATGCCCCAAATTGAATCTCTCACCAAGCGTGCAGGGACACCTGCCCTAATACCCCTTCTTTGCTCCATTACAACCACAATCCTTCTGCTGTTCTTGTGTTTCTTACTCCCTGAATCCCTGACCTACAACCCCTTATCTGCTCTGTTCTCCCTGCACTCTGATCTTTCTGCCGTTCTGGTGTTTCCTTTTCCAGTCCCTGACCTGCAACCTATTCTCTGCTCCATCCCAACTGCACTCTGAACCATCCTTTGTTCTGCAAACCCGGCTCTGCTCCCTAATACGCATTTTAATCTGGTTATTGCACATTTTGAACCCTGACCTGAAACACCTTTTTGCTATGCTCCTTGTGCACTCTGATCCCCCTGATTTTCTTTTTATCTACTCCTTTTGCACTCTGGTCCTCTTTGATCTGTTTTTCTATACACCAAGCTCTGAGCTAAAACTCATGCTATATGTACTGTAATCCTTTCTTTTCTTCTATTCTTTTCTATACTCTGCTACATGAGGTCCATGTTCCACTCTACTCATTCTACACATTAATCCGTATACCAGCAAGCCCTGCTATGCTCCCCACTTTCACTCTGATCCTCCTGCTCTGCTCCCCACTTGCACTCTTCTTCCCTGACCTGCTACCCTAATGCTGTTCTTTTTCTTCTGCAATTCAGTGCAATTGTATATTCAAGTTCCTGACCTGCACCCCCTTTTTGACCCACTCCTGCATCCTGACCCTCCTACATACTTTCTTCCGTTCTCTTGCACTCTGAGCCTCCTTCTTCCCTGACCCTGACCTGCTACCCTTATGCTGTTCTCTTCTAGTTCCTGACCTGTACCCCCTTTTTGACCCACTCCTGCACCCTGACCCTCCTACATACTTTCTTCCGTTCTCTACACTTTGACCTGCAAAGTCTTTTCCAAAAACTTTTTGGCTGCACTGGGACAAGGCATCCTTTGCTTCTGTTTCTCTTTATGATCCCTTGTTAACCTCTAACGGTTAAACCTAATGTTATGAGTGTGGGGTTACACTCCATGCTTTTCCATTGCATTGTGCACCATCAGGCGACATGTCTCTGAGTCATCACAACATAAACAGACACAAAGAAGTCTTTTAGTGCAGGAATAGCGTGTCGGGCTCGCAGGTGATCTGTGACCCCTGAGACCCGTCTGACCGGCGGCCATGCACCATTGACGCACTATGGGCACACTGGCGTGTTTACCAGACATGTAAGTCGCCCCCGTACAAGGGGATTCCGGGATTCCCCCATTCAGGTGCTCTCTGGGATGCGACAGGGGATTACCTGTGACGAGGTGGTCGGCGTACCGTGCCGAGGTCAGGGCTTAGTGTAGACCTTTCCCTTTGACAACACGTTGCATTCAGAGTGTGGGAACCAGCAGCAAGATAACATGCTGGTGAGAAAGAGACATGATGGTGGTTAGGAGACAATGAGATACTGTATTTTCGTTTTCATTATTTCACACAGCAGAAAGGGAGACTATAGATCCAGACTCACTTCTTATGCAGTCACAGAAAGTTAATTTAACTAAAGGTCGATCAGGAGCGACGGGTTGTTTAGCAATAAGCTGTGAATGTTCTGGTGCACTTCTGCTGGATCAATTGCAATATTCTGGTTCTGCATCAACCGGATCTAAATCCTATTAAAATCTTTGGGGAAAATCTGGGATGTGTTTTGGGGTCTCCAGAAAGCAAGTAAATTGCATTTAAGCAACAAATATATAGCATAGGGTATGGCAGGTGTTCCCCCACATTTTGTACAATGGAAGACATATGTAGCACTGAAAGATCACCAGAAACCACATTCAGCTTGCACTAGAGGATGTACAACAGAGACTACACATAGAAATATATAACAGCGCCATCTACTGTCATAAATGTAAACTACATCAACCTAGCAATATGTATCACATACAGAGACAAGCTATAAGCTGTTGCACAGTATCTGCAACACCTAGAAGCCATATAGAAGAAAAGGAATTCCTGCCAAAAGTTTCAAATAACAAAATGGTTAGGTACTTCAAAGCATCAAACATGGCAATTCAGTGAGCATGGATTTGCCCACAAACCCCCAAATCTTGGATAAGCACACCACATAATATGCTAATCTCTCAGCCCTCAAGAGATAAGATGGCAGAATTAGGCAGGCGTAGTCTATTGGCTTACCACTGTTACCACTCTGCTTTCCAGTTGGAAAGGTCTGGGACCGGTAAGACGGCACATTTCTCCACCTGCCCAACTTTGTATCAGTCCCATGCAGGACAGTGACCTCAACAATGTGATAGACCTTCCGTAGTGTTCTAGTATGACAGACAGCTGCCGAGCCGCACAGAAGTAGTCCGCTTGTGGCTGACGGGAATCCATAGGTTATAGCACAGTATATCGTAAAAGGAACACACAAACAAGACAAGTGGTTGTTCTACAGGGCTGGCACTTAAGACTCACCAGGCAATATTGCCAAAATTACACATGTTTAATAAATCCAAGAAAGTATGGCACGTGACATGACATATATTCTACAAAAATATAAGGTAAAAATTATGTACACATTAAAATAGCAATTGCTAGATAACAAACACACACAAAGGGGCCCCTGCCAGGACAATCCTGGGTTCCACGCCACATCCAATCACTCTGCATACACTCTGCTGGCCAGCATATCAGTGTAGAATATATGTCATGTGCCATACTTTCTTGGATTTATTAAACATGTGTAATCTTATATGTTTCCCACACCCTGTACATACAGATTGGCCACATTAAAAATCATCCTACCTGCATCTACTGCATGTTATAAGCCTGTTAGGGCTAGCGCTGCGGAGACGCCTCATGGCGCTTCCTGCCGTCCCTCTCCCGGGGCGAGAGCCGCGCTTCCTCCCCGCGGCTTTCCCCGCCGGGTCTCCCCTAGCCCGAGCGCTATGTCCCTTCCTGGCAGCGCCCCTCTCTTACCTGGTGTCCTGCCCTCCGTCCGGCGTGGCTGCCGGGGCCTGCGGGCGGCTCCCTCACTTCCTCCTTCCTCCCTGCCTCTCCTGCGCGCACGTCCCCGGCCACTAGGGGGCGCGCGCCGCAATACTGTGGAATTTAAAGGGCCAGTGCATCACTAATTGGTGTCCGGCCATCCAATCCGGTAAAGTCACTTCCTTTTTATTCTGGCCAGCCCTTCTCCCTTTGCCGGATTATCGGTGTGTTTCCGTGATTGTCTGTAGTTAATCTGTGGCTTCCTCGTGTATGACCTCGGCTTACCTTTTTGACCACGAACCTCCGCTGCCTGTCCCGACCTCGGTCTGTCTCTTCGTCTGTGAACCTCCGCTGCCTGTCCCGACCACGGCTTGTCTACTCGCTGCTGAACCCTCGCTGCCTGCCCTGAATCTGGCTACTCACCGTGACCATCGTTTATCTCTGCTGTACAATACCTCGGCAAATTGTGGAACTGTGCCGCCGTTGGGGGGTAGCGACCTGGGAGTCATCAGCCGCACAAGACCAACCTGCTTCGCGGCGGGCTCTGGTGAAAACCGGTGGCTCCTTAGACCCCGCTTCCCTGACGCGGTACTCACCAACCGTTCCACAGTTCCAGTGGGTCCACGCTTCATTGGTCTCATCCGGTTGTAACAAAGCCTTTAAACATCCAAGATGGCGGCTTATGGAAGCCGCCATCTTATCAGGCAGCCTGCAAACAGGAAGTGCCTCCTGACTGTTTTGCTCTGCATTCTGGGACCGCTGACCATTACCTGACCCCAGCTCTGCTCTGTCTGAGCAAAGCACAGCTATAACCCACCCCCCTGTACCTTATCCCACTCTCTTCTCCTCAGTAAGTGTGATGCTTCTGAGTCAAGATGGCGGCGCCCGTATCCTAAATTCCTGAACAGAGTTGCAGCCCAGTGGGGGAAAGAATAATAAGTAAGTGACTAAAAACGTAAAATATATTAATTTTAGATGCTGGGGAATAGTTTTTTAAGAGTTTGGGCTTTTCGTTAAATCACGCTGAAGGTCCGGTTTAAGTGCCAGCCCTGTAGAACAACCACTTGTCTTGTTTGTGTGTTCCTTTTACGATGTTTCCCAGGTTGAACAGGGCGCCCGTTTGATTAAGGGCAGTGCACTAGCCACCCTTCTATTTTTAAGGCCACTCCCTGGTTTTTAGATAAAAATTTTTCTGGTTCTATAGCACAGTATAACATCTGTAAATATAGCTAATGAAGCTTAATAAAATGCAAAAAAAAAACTCCATTAGCCATCACCTTATCATATTCTTTTCTTCACAAATCTAACAAATAAGTCTGAAGATCCTCTCATTCCAATAGTATGGTGAATGGCAGGAGCACAGGCAGCGGAGCAGCAATGAGCAGTGGGGAATCCCAGATGGAGATGTCCACATGCAAATAGTGCGAGAGGAATGTAAAACCCTACCTACAGAGAATTGATAACTTATTATCTATTTATTAATAGATAAAAGCAGCACCTATTATTTATTTATTAATAGATAAATCAGCAACTAGATACCCTATATTTATAGCTAAAAGCAGCACCTATATAACCTAGTATTTATTTATTAATAGAAAAAAGCTTCACCTAGATAACCTATTATCTATATATAATAGATAAAAGCAGCTAAATCAGCTGAAAGTAATACACTCTTGAGAGTGCTTTCTCTATAAAGTTACCACTGGCTAAAAGAATGCAGATCTGTTGGTGTGCTTTCTGTGTAGATTATAATAAGCATGTGCCAATCTGTCTTTTATTGTGTGTTTATATATGAATATAGTGTGTATATGTGTCATGTCTCGGGGGAGGGGCCTTGTGTTGTAGGGCCCTGCCTTCACATCCGGGAGACTAATCACCAGCCATAGTGTTACACTGCCATCTAGTGGTCAGATATCATATTGCACTGTCACATGAATAGTTCTCTTTATGCACCAACTCCATGCATGAGTTTACTCATCAACCATAGTATTACAGCACCATCTAATGGTCACATATTTTGTTGCATGTGGGCTCCATCCAAAAAAGCTCATGAACTATTTTTTTCACTTTTATCTACCGCATCAACAGATTTTACAGATGCAACAACAAATGATTTTTACTCAAATGGTAATTTAATTCAGTCTTTAGAAGTGATTTTCCATTTCTGTCTACCACACTTGATATTACATGTGGCATTTACAAAGGACCTTTTTCATATACAGGGCAGTATTTAGGCCCACCCATGTTTTGTTACCTTTACAGGGGCACCCTGATTATGGGATGGCCTTGTGTGAGTAGAATGAATGAATGATGGAGGGGTGTAGAGGATGCCGGAGTAGGCCTGCACATGCACCATGGAGTCACCAGTTTAAGGTAACTAATGGGCAATCCCAGGCAGGAAGGGGGTTCACACAGCAGGACATGCCCAAGGGAGGGCTTTCATTTGGTCTTTTAGCACTTCTTTCCCTGTTGGCTGTTTTTCTATCTCCCAGGTCTGCCGTGCACTAGTGGTCTTATGTGAAACTGCAGCCAAAATGGTGAAATTGGTCTGCTTTCTGCTCGCCTCATGCTGGCTGTAGGGGCGGCATCTTTCATTCACCAGCACTGTGCATTACCTGATAAACCCTATTGACCTTTTTGCTCCTTTCTGCTGACTCATTTTTCTCAGCTTCTTCAACGAATTGCACATTTGACCTTTACATTGAGACATACATGGGAAGGCCGAGGCCGATCGTCGAGCAATTGTGGCCGGCCAAGCAGAGGAAAGGATGGTGGTGAGCAGGGTCCACAAACAGCACAGGATTGTGGGATAGGTGTTTTTTTATTTATGTAACCCACCCTGGTTCAGCTCTAGGTGAGGTTGGAAGGGTGAGGAGGATTTGTGTGGAATTCTTATTAGATCATTTCCAATATGGATTCTGCTCAAACCTCTCTATGGAAGCTGCTCTCACCAACTAATCACCTATTATCAGCCATATCTAAAAGCCATTATTTCAACTTCATCCTGGACCTATCCTCTGCTTTTGACACTGTTGGTGGTCCTTATCTTCTTCACATTGTGGCATCCCTGGGAATTCACACCTGTGCACTTTCATGGATCTCCTCTTACCTCTCTGATTGGGCACTTAGTGTAACCCAGTCCAGCATGGTTTCCTCCCCTCCCTCTGTCTGTTTGTGCAGCACAAGGTTCCAGTTCTTGGACCCGTACTCTTCTCAATCTACATCTTTGGTCTTGGTCATTTTGCTTCCACCATCCCTTCTATGCACCTCTCAGGCCCAGATCTCTCTTCCATTCTGTCCTGTGTTCCCAACTGTCTGACAGCTATCTATTCACATGTGTCATTTCACTCCCTCAAACTAAACATGGAGTTAGTTTGTTGTCTTCCCACCATCAAACTCTCCTACAGCCTCCACACCAACTATATCTGTCATCAATCTCACGATTACTGCAACTCCCCAAGCATGAAGTTTTGGTGTTAAAGCTCAAAAATATCTCCTGCATCTGCTACTTCCTCTTACTTGGCACCACCAAAATCCTATTGCATGCCTTGATCCTAACCCGAATAGACTACTGAAAAGCTCTCCTTTGTGGTCCACTAGTTAACAGACTGGCACCCCTCCAATTTATACTTAGCTCTGCTGCTCGCCTCATCCATCTCTCCTCTTGTTTCTCCAGTGCTACTCTTCTATGTCAGTCCCTCCTCTGGCCAATTTCTGGCAGAATTTAATTTAAAATCCTAACCTTAACTTACAAAGCACTCTGCCTATATCTCTTCACATATCAACAAATACCCACTCAGATATACCCTTGGCTCTGTCTAGGACCTCCCTCTATCCACAACCCTAATCACCTCCTTCCACTCCTGCGTTCAGGACTTCACATGCGTCGCCCCATTAGACTGGAGTGCCCTCACCTACACAATTTGCCACTCCCTAAGCTTTCAAGCCTTCAAGAGTACCCTTGAAAATTCACCTACTCAGACAAGCATATCATGTGGCATAAGCAACCAACAGTCTGGACCACTTCAGATCACTTGCCATCATACTGCTTGTGACTTTTGTCTCCGCGCCCCTATCCCTTAGATTGTAAGCCCACAAGGGCAGGGCCCTCTCTCCTTGTGTATTGCATTTCTGTGACATCTAATGCTCATGTATTGTAAGTTAGTTGTTTTACCCCCCCCCCCCCCCCCCAATTGCTCCCTGGGCGCCATGGTTAGGGCAGCCCAACACTCCAGGCATGTGTACACTCACTGCATGGAATAGTTGAATGGTGGAAAAAAAAATCTACACAAAAAAAAATAAATAAATGTTCTCTTCTCCTGTAGCCTCCCTTATACCCTAAAATATTGTAATCTCTTCATTCTTCAGTATCCTCCCTTATACCCTAATAGATTGTAAGCTCTTCCTCCTTCTGTATCCTCCCTTATACCCTAATAGATTGTAAGCTCTTCTCCTGTATCCTCCCTTATACCCTAATAGATTGTAAGCTTTTCCTCCTTCTGTATCCTCCCTTATACCCTAATAGATTGTAAGCTCTTCTCCTGTATCCTCCCTTATACCCTAATAGATTGTAAGCTCTTCCTCCTTCTGTATCCTCCTTTATATCCTAAAAGATTTTAGGCTCTTCCATCCTCTATATCCTCCTTTATACCCTAATAGTAAGCTCTTCCTCCTTCTGTATCCTCCCTTTTACCTTAATAAATTATGAACTTTTCCCATTTGTATCCTCCCTTATACACTAATACATTGCTCATCCACCTTCTGTCGTTTCCTTTAAAAACTTGCTTCCAGACATGCAGAACAGAAGGGAACATTCTGCTATGACACCCTTTCATTCATTGTTACACCCCTGGATGGTGAGAGGATGGGCTGCAGACTTTTTTTTGATGGGAAAGCAATGGCAGCTGTGCAGGGTTTTCTATCTGCACAGCACCCTCTGCCCACTCCTTATCTCAGAAGCACCCCTGGGAGGACATATCTTTTTTACCTTTGGACACAGCCACAAAGGAACTCATTCCTACATTCGCCTGTTTAGTCTTGCATAGGAGAGTAACATTATTACAGGAAGGTGAGTGGCACCCCCTATTCTCCTCAGGTCCCCTGTAGATGTCCCCCTGCAGCATGTTCACACGCAGGCACAGCAGGAGCAGCATAGCCAGTTTTTGCAGCATATCCTGCGGGGGAAGCGTGGCTCAGACACCGACTCGGGGCAGCTGCCAGTGGGCTGCCGGCTGATCGGGACGTTCTTAGCAAACACTTTGAGCTCGGCGTCAGGGTCCAGGGCCTTGCCAACAGGGCGGGGGCTCTCCTTCCCGGACTTCACTGCCAGAAAGGCGGCCAGGTCCAGATCCAGCATTGCCACTCCTCCACGGGGTGTTGGCGTGTTTTGGCGGCACTGGGGGCAGGGGATCCACCTCTGTTCATTGGTGACAGCGTCCAGGCGGCGGACGCAGGCCTGACAGAAGGTGTGGCCGCAGTAGAGGCGCCGGGGCAGCCGGTTGGTCAGATTGTAGTTGGAGAAGCAGATGATGCAGTCGATCTTGTGACTGTTTCGTTTGCTCTCCTCATCCACCGATGGGTTTCCTGGGGTGCCGGGCTCCGGCTTGTCGCCACACTCAGGGTTGTTGTTGCTGTGAAACATCCTCAGTCTGCAGAGATGGAGAAATCTTGTCACAATGCTGCAGCATTGACATCCTCCTACAGACCCCCTTACTAAGAAGAGGCGGGGGGCTGCTTTACCTTAGATCCCAATCCCAGCCAAACTGTTAGTCTAGTTATCAATTCAATGGGGAAGAGTCAAAAACACTCTGCTGGCTGTGACCCCATTGTGAAACTTTACCTTCATACCTATCTGCTCTAGTTATGCTAGTCACCATACAACCCAACCTTCAGAACCAGGAAAAAGGAACAACCATACCTCCCAGGTTTCTGACATGAAATAAGGGACAACATGTAGACAGGGCTGACTTTAGGTTAAGAGGCATGATTTCCCCCCCCAAACACACACCTACATTCACTCTCCAACAACAATACAAACAAAGAATAGGAATGAAAAGAAGAGAAGGGAAATTAAGGGAATTTAGATAAAAGAAGATAATGAGATTATGTGATGAAGAAAGAGATAAAAACAAAGGGACTGTGGGAACACTGGAAAAAGTGAGGGAATAAAAAAGAGAGAAAGGAGGGAATGTGGAAAGGAGCAAAAAAATAAAAGTATGGGAGAAGACAGGAGGGAATGTACAAAAGGAAGATTGAAGGAATGTGAAAGGGAGAGAAAGATAGAGAGGTTGTGAAATAACAGGGTACACTGAGAGAATGTTGAAAGAGAGTCAACTGGAGGGAATGTGGTAAAGAGAGATAGGAGGAGAGGAACATGAAAAACAAAGAAAGACAGATTGTGGAAAATGGAGGCGTGAATGTGCATAAAAAAAAAAGATGAAGATGCAGGTATTGCAGAAGAGAAAGACATGAGGTAATGTGGAAAGCAGCAAATGATGGAAAGGATGTGGAAAGAGGGAAAAGGAAGAAATGCGGAAAAGAGCAAAATAAAGGGGTAAGGGAGGTATGGAAAAGAGGGAGAAAAGGGGCCAATGTGGAAAATAAAAGGAGACAGAAGGAGTTGAAAGGAGGAGGGGCAGAGGAAAAGTGCAATAAACAGAAATACTTTTGTGAGACATGAGAGGGATTCTGGACAGATCTGCTGAGCCAGCTACTGTGATACCTTTCAACTTCCTGAAACCTTTTAGTTGACATTGGGGTTGATTGGGCGCCAGGTGAGAAAAGTGACTACTTTCACTTTCATTGCCACTTACATTGTCTTGGGGCTGATTCAGCACCAAATGTAAATATTTTCACCCCATATTTTTCCACCTTTTCAACGTGTAGTGGAACACCACCTACTTCACAAATTTCTGAGATGGAAAAGAGAGACAATAATTAGTGCAACCTTATCATGTCCCTTAATGTTTGGAAATAGAACGAGAGGCACTTTTTAGTGCAACACTTTTATAGTAATTTTTATGATGGGAAAGATAGATAACTTTTGCTGCTCTTTCTGTACATGGTTCTCATAGCACAATAATTAATAGAAAGCATGACTAACTTTTCCTCTATACCATGACATTTAGGGAACATAGTATAAGAGGGACTGGAAATCCAATACAAAATATGCATGCACCTATGGTGGGTAAATATTGATCTATATTTCACTCCTGAAAGAGGGGCAGTTGATAAGAATAACGGACCGAGGGTTTTGGGACCAAAAGAGGGACAGTCCATCCAAATGATGGAGATGAGAGAGTGAAAACGGGAGGGTGAGAAATGAAAGAGATAGGGAAGAGAAATGGCGCAGAATATGCTAATATTAGGTAAACATCAGGGAGAGATGAGGGAGAGACACTGGAAAGAGAGAGACACACATAACAGAAACCAGAGATCAAGGGAGACACTAGCGAATGAAAGGAGAGAGAGACGGTACAGATACACCAGATGGACAGATAGAAGCAGGAGAGAGTCAGACACAAGAGAGAGAGAGACAGGAGAGAAAGAGGTGAGAGAGACACAAGAGAAAGATAAAGAAAGATTGCAACAGGTGAAGAACACCT
This sequence comes from Gastrophryne carolinensis, assembly GCA_027917425.1. NCBI lineage: Eukaryota > Metazoa > Chordata > Amphibia > Anura > Microhylidae > Gastrophryne > Gastrophryne carolinensis. The sequence goes on from CM051235.1 coordinate 184,337,185, forward strand.
AAAAGACAGACAAAGACAGGCGAAAGATATAAGAGAAAGATAAACAGAAGAAGGAGACATGATAGAGAGACAAAAAAGAAAGAAACAGGAGAAAGAGAGAGAGAGAGCCCTTGAGACCTGGCATGAAAGAGATGAGTATCACTTACTGTGGGGGAAATTTGGGGTAATTGAAGACCTAAACCCTTCTTGGGGCATAGCTCCAGGAAGGCTTATGTCTTCTTTAAGAAGCTTACACACCTTACTTAGACTTGTCAAGTCACACCCATGGGATTGATGGATTTAACCTCTTCCCATTAGATCACATTAATATACTCACTCTGCCCCAAAGGTTAGGGGGTAGAAATTGTTCCTCAATAGTTCTCAGGTAAATCAGGCTCACCATCCTGAAAGAAAACAATGTCTCTAAACTTTGGGGTTAGGCCTCATATTGGATACTTTACAATTGTAAAGATTGTAAGGTGTGTAGAGCCCCCGGACTTCTGACAGGTATACCCAATTGTTCCCCCTAGATATTTCTCCTTTTATCATCTGTACTTCAAATTGGGTGAGGTGTTAATAGATCCTATGGAGCTTAGTAGCATTAAAGAAGACATTAGTCCTTGTTAGCATTAATAGGTGGACCAATGTAAGCCTCAGGAGGCTCTCCAGGCTTTGTGAAACATTTGGAGGGTGGTAGATTGCCTTCTCTAGTTCTCTTCCCCTTACTCTTGGCTGGTCATGAATAGGACACTCACCCATGTACTGGAGCATCAACTACAGAAGATGATCATCTGTCATTATTTTAGTAGACTTCTCCTATAATGAGGCATTTTGAAGGGCCTCCTCGTATTCCAGGCTTCTTCAAAAAAATGGAAAAAAATGCTGAATGATAATCCTCGCCATCTGTCAGGAAGATAAAAGGTCTTCATCACCATTACCTCTACAGGATGAAATACTTGGAGTAAGAAGAATAATGTGTAATCATAGACTTCACTGGACCAAGAAGAAAGCAACATCAATAGTTCAAATTCCAGATCAGGAGGGGCTGAGTATCCAAAGTCCTTCTGCAAACCCCGTTGCCTCCTAAAAGGTCCATCTTACATTAGAGACTCTCTGTTCTGCCGATCTCCAGAGCCGGGCTTATCGCTGCCATAATTATATGGCTCTCAAGTTACCGGCTGCAGCTAGAGTGTCACACAACACGCGCTTGGCATGGAAACACGGCCTTCAGGAGGCTCGTTCTGACAAAAGCTTAAGAAACTCAATCTACTCCTTCTGCCTTACTGTTTTCTCTCCTAAATGAAGCTGCTCTGATGAGGACCTCTGAGACCTCCAAAATTAGGAAATTAAGTGGACCTTAACCATCCCTGTAAACTTTGTGCCAGGGCACAAGAACAGACTCCCTAACATCACTGCTAAGCCAGGTAATTAAGAAATACTTAAAGTAGACCTGTGCAAGAGTATGTCATGGTTCACAGGAACACTAGACTGACCTAATCTACTGACTCCCACAACAGTGAGCTCTGCATTAGAGACGCTCAGCTTTTCTAATCTAATCTATCAGAGCTCTATCTGATTCTGGACAAGAAACAGCCGCTCACACATGCGGCAGCCGCACCTCCTACAATAAGACACATGCTTCATTGCAGTACACAGCCATTTCCTGTCCCCCATTACTCCATACCTGATTTTGGCTTCCTATGGAACTATAGGGGCATCCCTTATCAGGATTCCCCAAGGGTGTTTGGCACAAAGTTGGCAGGAATGTTTTAGGTTCACTTTAAAGCAGATCCCCAGTCCTCCACTGAGTCACCACTCCATTTGACATCTTTATATGCCCTACTAATTAAAAAAGAATAGAATGCTTGAGCTCAGAAAAAAATTACTTGGTCTAGGCAATGTTCACGGGTTCCATCTGACCGTCGGCAACCAAGGGGGTTCGCCAGCCGAGCATGCACAATGCATGCATGCTTACCCTACGCAGCGAGGTTGGTTGGTGGTGGAGCAGGGAACACCAGAGTCCCACAGGAGCAAGGACCAAGTGCCGCAACCAAGGTTGGATAAGCATTTTGCCCATTTTTAACTGGCAGAGCATCCCATGCCATGTTTAATCTTTAATAGTGGTTTCATTTCATACAGTCTAAGGCAGAATAGTGGCTTAATGATTACAACACTGGGGACCTCCTTTCAGCTCCTGCCAGGGATCCCCTCTAAATGGAAGATGTAGGGGTGGTTTCCAGTTGCAGGTTCTGGTTATATTAAAGTATATTAAGGTATATTAAAAAAAACACCCTGGAATCCTGCCCGGGGGGCAAGGGCCAAAAGCCAGTCAAAATCCTTGGTTTTGATCCACTCTAAGTATAATATTGCAGTGCATGTCGGGGACTCAAAAATAGAAGTAGGGACAACATGAATGCCTTAACATGTGTGACAAAGTAAACTGCTGAATCATGTTTTTGCAATTTGCCTGGACAGTACCTTTAACTATAGTTCTTCTTTTTTTAATTCCCAAAAATGATTGGGTTGGGAAAAGGATATTATATCACATCGCTGTTGCCATACCCAACAATTGGGCTTGCCTTTAGCATAATTTTGAAGGGAAAGTCAACTCTCACAGATATATTGCACAGACATCAGATCAGGGGGCCCTTGGGCATGCCCCTCCAACCTTCCTCCACCGATCACCCCAGAATTTTGACAGCTCAGCACCGGGAGCGGGATAACGTCAGGGGTTGAGGCCCTCTCCTCATGGCATAAAAGCACGGGGGGGGGGGGGGTTAGAGGTGAAGAGGAGACCCAGCGGGAGGAATTGCGCCTGCAGGTCAGTAAAATTAATTTTTTTTGCCCCCTGGGTGAAGAGAAGACCCAGCTGGATCGATCGGGGGATCAGGTTAGCATTTTTTTTGTCTGCTAGCAGGGGGAAATGCCAGGCCTGTGAATTTTATGTGGCTGGCATTTAACGGTTGGAGAGGCAACCACGTGAAATTTAGGGCCTTGGCTTTTAAAGGGTTAAGCTCTGATTCCATGGTTCAGTGTATCCCCGAAACTATCCCCACAGCAAGTTGGGGGCCACAAGTTGAGCAAATCTGTTGTATATAATGCATGTGTATGTGGGTTATACATACCAATTACCACTAGAGGTCAGCATATTTCTTTTTGTGATACAAAGCAGTGACATTGCTTATTGTAATCTACTGTTATAATGTACAGTAACAGATATAGGTCAGGAACATACAGTATGGAACACTGTGATATCACTGCCCCCTAGTGTGCAGTCTTTAGGAATCTATAAAGCATTGTGGTGCCACTGCCGCTAGAGGGCTCTTTATAGGAATATGTGGAGCATTATTGTGTCACTGACCCCTAGTGGACTCTCTATATTAAAGTATGAAGCATTGTGACCGCTAGTCAACTCTCTATAGAAAAGCATTTGTTGTCACCACCCCTAGTGGACTCTTTAAAAGAATATTTGGAACATGGTGGTGTCACTGCCCCAATAATTGAACTGACCATTTTTTGGAGTCCTCAAAGTGGGACAGTTTAAACCAGTTTGTGGGTGATGAGCGTGCAAAAACGTATAGATTTTGTGTTTTCCGCAAAGCACTATTCACCTATTTGGAGCGTATTCTCTGGAGAAACCTGTATTCTCCATTTTTTTTGGGGGGGGGTGAATATTCTGATTCCAGTTAACCCCTAATGTTTTTTACGCCAATGTTTTGTCCCAGATCACTTTAACCCTCCCTAACTGTTTGGTTTGCATATTAATGCTTAATAGTTTATCTTTTTTTTGTTTTTGTTTGCTAAACTTTGGGGCCCAGTATGCACATTTTTGTTGTTTGGATCTTAATTTTTGTGTTTTCTGAAACCTTTTTTTATTTTTTTTTTAGAACCCAAACCAAAAAAGGGGCTATATCCCTACAAAGAACTTGCAGCTGACACTTTGTCTATTGTTTATAAACATGCATGACGCCGCCTCCATGTGTTTTTGGAATGAAATAAGTCTGTTACTCATTGGAATTGGCCGTTTCCTCTACCTATTTGCTGGAGGAAATTCGCTCTTCAAATTGCCACATTTGCGCAAACTTTTCTTTCCTCTAAACATACCATAAATCAGGCGCCAGAGACAGTTTGGTGCACAAAAAGGACGCTAGCGGAAAATTTCAGATGCAAATTGTCGCAATGGCGTCCACTAGTGCGCAAATTTACTCCAAAATGAAAGCACATCGCATTTTGACTACGGAAGTCTAAGTGTGACTTGACGCTCCAAATAGTGTGTGCAAACTCATTGGCGCACCGACCATGAATCTACCCTATTCTGGTGTCACTGCCCCTAGAGGGCTCTCTATCTCTTTAGGAATATATGTAGCATTAAAGGGTTATTTCACTCCTAAAATAAAAAGTGTAGTAGCTGGCTGGGGCCAGGGCAGGAAAAAAAGGCCTCATTCCCCGCTGCCCGTGCCAGCCTCTTCACACATACATAGAGCTATTGGAGCTCTCGATTCTGGATGTGTAGCCACCCACTTGCCCTGTGTGTATCCCCTGGCTCCATTCATGCAGTGTTTACATACAATGGACAATGGTGGCATCGGGCACTGCTGTCTGTTGTCCCCTGCCTCCTCAGTGCCTCTGTGACATGCTTTGAGGAGGCATCAGAGAGCAGGGACCAGGGGCGTAGCTTGTGGGGGTGCGACCGCATCAGAGTTTAGAAGGTCAGGGGGAGCCCATTGTTGGTGCTCTCCACCTTGTATACTATATTTGTGCTCACGTGGCATCATTTAAAAAATGGAAGCACCATATATCTCTGTTGCTTCAGTTGATTCATTGTCTAGCTGTATCCAACTGAGTTAAAGGACAAAAAAAGTTTACTGTATGAGCTCTGAAAGGGCCCCCTTCAATCTGCATACCAGGGCCCAGTCACATTTTGTTACGCCACTGGCAGGAACAACAGACAGAAGCGCCAGACGCAACCACAGTGAGGAAGCATCCCTGCATGGCGTCCTTCTGGCCGGTGCCCAACATGAGAAGCGCTCCCCCTTGTGAACAGTGCCATACCCCCTTCCCCCTCTCTCCTCCCAGCTGGTGCCATGGAGGAGCACGTCTGGCTCTGCTTTGGGAGTGCACGCATGCACTTTGGGAGTGCACACATTTTGGGATTGCGCACATGTACATTTGGGGATACGCACATTTACTTTTGGAGTGCACGCATGCGCTTTATGAGGGCAGAGCTGGCAGGACAGGGATGGGTGGGGAAGAGCTGAGGGGACAGGGATGGATGGGGCAGAGCTGAAGGGACAGGGATGGATGGGGCAGAGTTGGTGGGATAGGGATGGATGGGGCAGAGTTGGTGGAACAAGGATGGATGGGGCAGAGTTGGCGGGACAGGGATGGATGGGGCAGAGTTGGCGGGACAGGGATGGATGGGGCAGAGCTGATGGGACAGGGATGGATGGGGCAGAGCTGATGGGACAGAGATGAATGGAGCAGAGCTGGTGGGACAGGGATGGATGGGGCAGAGTTGGCGGGACAGGGATGGATGGGGCAGAGTTGGCGGGACAGGGATGGATGGGGCAGAGCTGAGGAGACAGGGATGGATGGGGCAGAGCTGAGGAGACAGGGATGGATGGGGCAGAGCTGAGAAGACAGGGATGGGTGGGGCAGAGCTGATGGGACAGAGATGAATGGGGCAAAGCTGAGGGGACAGGGATGGATGGTGCAGACTTGAGGGCTCAGGGATGGATGGGGCAGAGCTGAGGAGACAGGGATGGATGGGGCAGAGCTGAGGAGACAGGGATGGATGGGGCAGAGCTGAGGAGACAGGGATGGATGGGGCAGAGCTGAGGAGACAGGGATGGATGGGGCAGAGCTGAGGAGACAGGGGTAGATGGGTAAGAGCTGAGGGGACAGGGATGGATGGGGCAGAGCTGAGGATACAGGGATGGATGGGGCAGAATTAGGGGGACAGGAATGGATGGAACAGAGCTGGCCGGACAGGAATGGAGTCATGACACTGGCAGGGATACTAAGCACTACATCGCTGATCAAGTAAAGGGGTCAGTGCTGAGCATGGCAACACAGAAGCAACAAGTGCAGGGCTGTCAGAGAAGGGGTCCGTTAATCTGGAGTAGAGGTCCGCATTCGGACCCTGGTCTGCCAGTTGAGTACGGCTGATCTATAGAAATATATGAAGCATTGTGGTGTCACTGCCTCCTAGTGGACTCCCTACAGGAATATATATAGAGCATTATGATTGGTATGATCCCTAATATTATAGGAATATATGGAGCATTGTGGTGTCACTGCCTCCTAGTGGACTCCCTACAGGAATATATATAGAGCATTATGATTTGAATGATCCCTTATATTATAGGAATATATGGAGCATTGTGGTGTCACTGCCTCCTAGTGGACTCCCTACAGGAATATATATAGAGCATTATGATTGGAATGATCCCTAATATTATAGGAATATATGGAGCATTGTGGTGTCACTGCCTCCTAGTGGACCCCCTACAGGAATATATATAGAGCATTATGATTTGAATGATCCCTTATATTATAGGAATATATGGAGCATTGTGGTGTTGATAACCCATAGCTGACTCCCTGTAAGAATATGTGAAGGATTGTGATGTCAGAATGTTAGACTGCAATGCAATGCGTAGTTCACTGAAGTTGTAAAGTCAGTTAAAGTTTTTCTTACTATTATTGTTTATTTCTAAAGTGCCATTACAGTTCGTGGCGCTGTACAAAGCAAAAATGAGGGTAAGACTAATGAAACACTGGGGGTAACAATGACGGCAATGCATATAAACACGAGTCAGAATAATAACTACCGGTAAACACTTAGATGCAGAGGCACATTAGCAGACAGGGCCCTATTCTTATGAGCTTACAATCTAAAGGAAAGTTTATAAAAACTCAGTAAAATATTAACGCTTGATGGGGTGCGGCCTGCAGCGCGGTCACACAGCTTCCGCTGAGTCACAGCAGCCCTGGGGCGAATTGGCTGTGCGTTTAACTAACCAATGATCTGTAACGAGCAATGACTGTTTGGATTAGCCGAGCCATTTACAGGAGCCGCTAGCATTAGTCGAATATCCTGAGCCAATAAGCGCTCAGCGCATGAATGGTGGGATTGTCCGGACGGACGCAAATAATGCCGCTAACAGACACAGGGCACAGTGTGCGTCACACACAACTGTCACACTTCACAGAGCACCACAAATAAGCAAAAAAGAGACAATGTGTAAATTCAGCTGCATGCAAGGAGTGTCAGGCGCAAACCCCCTGCCTGTTATGAGGGCAGTTGCAGAGCGCCCCCCACAGGGCAACAAAACAATATATTTTATAGTGGAAGAAGAATATCTATGCAAGACAGGGGTACACAACCTATTCCAAGTATGCAGCACGCCCTGCTCCAGTAATGATTCATTACGTCTGGGATATAGTCCACAAGAGGGCGCTTTACTGCAGAGATGGCAAAAAAGAGGCCCCTCCCGGTCCTTATATACCCGGGACCTCCCACTAAATCCCCCAGTTTAGTCTCTGCAGTGGGCTGCGAAGGTCAAGATGATGGCTTCTCTCCTCGCAGGTAAGCCGGGCTGCCAGCCCCCGGCCCTGTGTCTTATTCCCACCCGTTCCACTATTACCTGCCTCCCAGCTTTGGCTGCATGGTCGGGTGATGGTAGGCAGCACCTATTAGAGGTGCTTTTTAATGGAGCGTGGCTCCACCGCAAATCCCCCACCAAAGGGTAGGCGGCACAGGTTGGTGAGCCTGACATGGGATGCCCCGTCCAATCATAGCCCTCACTATATTAACCAAATGTACTTATGGGCTTATTTCCCCTTTCTCCCTTGTCTGGTTAGTCGGGGGGTCCGTCCGGTGTTTGTGTGAGTGAAGTGCTTTTGACTTTCTTGTTATTCTTCACTGTGTGTGTGTTTTTCTTGTAACAGCGCTGGCACTTGCTCAGCGCTCCTTCCTCCCCTTCTCCATTATTACCAGTATGTGTGAGTGAATCTTGAATGGCCCGCGCGCGCCATCTGGCCCGCCCCCTCCGGAGATAATCAACGCCATCTTGCTGGCTGCTATCAAGTGTGAGCTGCGGTTCTGTGAGTGCCCTCCGCGGGCTTTATTATTGCCACTGTTATGCTTATAACATTGTACATTGTCTTATAATGTATTATACATGCCATATTATGTCTTTCAGGCTGGGACAACCTATTTAGAGGTTTCTCCCAGTCCTGGGCCCTAGGTTATACCCTTCCAAAATTGGGGGCTTAATTGTAAATCCTCCCACTAGCGGACATTTAAGGGGCATCCCGGGTAGCTGCACAGCGTAATTCCCACTGGTCATTGCGACTACTAATTCACCATATGGAGGCTTCTTAGGATATTGTGCTTGGGGTCCCCTCGGGGCAAGCCCGGCTGTGTGTAATGTGTGGGGCATCCGTTGTGGGCGATGATGTGCGGGTTTGTGTACCCTGTGCCCAGCAAGTGCTTGCGCGGCAATCTGGGACCCTTGTGTCTGGATCTGCACCCTCGGTCTCATACCCCACACCCCCGCACCTGGTTATGACCCCTAGTGACATTAACACTAGCGGGGAGTCGCAATATGATGTTTCCGCCAGACTGGCCAATATTTAGAGACTGATTGCTAGCTCTGCAGCCCTTAAGGCTCCAGCTAAAAGATGGCACTTGGCGCCCGCTGCGCCTGCCTTTACTTTTGAACAAGATGATTTCCTTGATTTGTCTGACTATACTCCTCTCGAAGAAGGGGAATTATTTTCAGATTCGGATCTCTCTGACGATCAGCATTGCCTTGGCGCTGATGCCGGCTCAGAGCATTGGGATGCTGACGACACCCATAGACTTCTGACTCAAATTTTTGAAGTACTTGCCATTTCCCCTCCTGCAGCGGCACCTAAGCAGCAGGGGGAATTGTTTGGTACCGCAAAACCACGTTTGGAATTCCCCGAACAGATGCATTTTAATAATCTGATTGTCAAGGAATGGGAACGGCCTAGCCGGCTTCCTGGTATCCCTAAGGGGTGGAATAGGCGGTATCCCTTCCCCTCGGATGTGGTCAAATGTTGGTCAACTCCCCCCGAGGTGGATGCCCCCGTCTTGGGGCTGTCTAATACTTCTGTTGTGCATTCCCCGGATTCCACTACCTTGAAGGATAGTGAGGACCGGCGTATTGACCACCTGGCCTCCCACAGCTTTGCTTGTGTGGGTTCGGCCTTGCGCCCGGTTTGTGCTTCCGCCATTACGGCCATGGCTATTAGGACCTTGGTCAGGGGCCTTCTGGACGGCTCCCATAAGGACCCTTCTAGTGCTGAATTTAGAGCCTTGTCACATTGTGAGCTGTTCATCTTCTATGTTCTCTCTGCCTTAGATGACACCATTCGGATGTGTAGCAGGGTCCTTCACTCCCTCCTTTTGTGGGCCTAGGTCAGGCAGGGGGGTATCCTTTGCGGGACAAAGGGGAGATTTCTGGGGCAAGGGCAAAGGCCGTGCCCGACCCGGACCCTCCTGGGGTGTCAAGCCCAAATCCACTGCCAAGCCCGCTCAGCAATGAGGGGACGCCCTCACCCTTGCGGGTGGGGGGACGGCTGCGGCTCTTCGCTCAGGTCTGGGCTCAACAAGTCTCGGGTTCCTACGGACCCTCGGGCAGCTCAGGGCCTGTTGTTGGCGGTACAAAACCTTCTGGCCATGGCGGTCGTTTGTCAGGTCCCCCCGGGGGAGAGAAGTCAATGTTACTATTCCAATCTCTTTACAGTGCCAAAACGGATGGCTCCATCAGACCCATTCTGGACCTAAAACTTTTCAACAGGTTCATCAGGACCAAACGTTTTCGCATGGAAACGCTGCGCTCTGCCATCAGCTCCCTGCGCCCCGGGGACTTCATGACTTCAATAGACATCAAGGATGCTTACCTTCATGTGCCGGTCTTCCCAGGGCACCAGCGGTTCCTCAGGTTTGCGGTAGGGGAACATCACTACTAATTTGTGGCACTTCCCTTCGGGCTCACCTCTGCCCCCAGAGTGTTCACCAAGGTGTTGGCGGGCGTGATGGCCCTTCTCAGAGCCCGGGTATTTGCATTCTTCCTTATCTGTACGACCTCCTCATTACGTCCCCTTCACTCCAACAGGCAGAATTGGACACCCGGACGGTGGTTGCGATCCTGGAAGGGTTCGGGTGGGTGATCAGTTAACCCAAATCCTCACTCTCCCCGTCCCGGGTGACCGCCTTCCTGGGAATGACTCTGGATACTATTCAGGCCGGGATTTTCCTCCCTCAGCGGAAGGTGGACTCTCTTTAAGCTCTGATTCAATTCTTGCTGTCCAGCCCTCACCCATCCATCCGGCAAGGGATGCAGCTGGTGGGACAGATGGTGGCCTGCTTCGAGGCAGTTCCCTATGCTCAATTTCACATGAGGCCTCTTCAGCTCCATCTTCTGTCAGCCTGGAACAAGTGTCCCCTGTCTCTGGATCAGGCCTTTTTTCTGTCTCCTCTGGTCCGGCGGTCCCTCCTGTGGTGGCTGGACTTGAGGAATCTTCTGATGGGCAGATCATTTCTGACACCGTGCTGGGAGACTGTCACTACGGATGCCAGTCTGTCAGGTTGGGGGGGCACTGGAGAGCCCACCAATGCCAGGGGTTGTGGGGCCCTCAGGACGCCCACGCCCCCATCAATGTTCTGGAGCTGCGGGCGGTTTGGTTGGTGCTGGCACAGCTGACGCCTCCCCTACAGGGCCTGCCGGTTCAGGTTCGCTCCCACAACCGGATTGTGGTCGCTTACATCTATCATCAGGGAGGGACTCGGAGCAAGAGTGCCCTCAGGGAGGTGTCGTTGATTCTGTCTTGGGCCGAGGACAATGTCCCGTGCATCTCTGCGGTTTACATTCCGGGAGCGGAGAATCTGGAAGCGGATTCCCTGAGCAGGGGGGCCTCTCGCTGGGGAGAATGGTCCCTCAACAGCGAGGTCTTCCTATCCCTCTGTCGCAGGTGGGGGATGCCGGATGTGGATCTGTTTGCTTCTCGCCACAATCACAAGCTTCCAGCATTTGTCTCACTGTCCCAGGATCCTCTGGCTCTGGCGTTGGATGCCATGTCTCTGTCCTGGCAGGGGTTCGGTCTCCTGTACCTCTTTCCTCCGTTTCCCCTTCTGGGCAGGGTTCTACGCAAACTGATTCAAGAAGGAGTGCCAGCTGTTCTGGTGGCTCCCAGGTGGCTGAGACAGGTGTGGTACGCAGACGTCATGCAGCTGGCGGTCGATCAGTACCCTCTGCCCCTGGTTCCGGATCTTCTCACTCAAGGGCGGCTCTGTTATTCCAATTTTCAAACACTGGCTTTGACGGCATGGCTGCTGAAACCTCCATCCTAAAGGAAAAGGGTCTGTCTGATGTGGTTGTTCAGACTCTGGTCAGGGCTAGGAAGAAATCCTCTTCTACCATCTACTACAGGACCTGGCGGACCTACATTGACTGGTGTGAGGCTAGGGCCTTTCCCTGTCGGGTGTTCTCCATTCCTAGGATTCTGGAGTTCCTTCAACATGGTCTGGATATGGGTTTTCAGCTCAGCACTCTGAAGGGGCATGCTTCCGCCTTGGCGGTTTTCTTCCAGAGGTTTTTCGCTCTTCATCCTTTGGTCAAAACTTTCTTCTAAGGGGTCACTAATGTGCGCCCCCGCAGACTCGTGTTACCGGTTTGGGATTTGAATTTGGTATTGTCTGCCCTTCAGGGTCCTCCATTTGAGCCTGTGCATGAGGCTGCACTGTCTATTCTCACCTTGAAAGTTGCCTTCTTGGTGGCTATCACTTCTGTCCGGCGTGTTTCTGAGTTGGCGGCTTTGTCCATTCAGGCCCCCTACTTTGAGAGACATTAGGACAAGGTGGTTTTCCGCTTTAAACCAGACTTCTTGCCTAAGGTTGTCTCTGCCTTTCACCTCAATCAGGACTTTGTGCTTCCTTCCTTGTGCCCTAATCCTGGTAATGACAAGGAGAGGGCCTTGCATTCTCTGGACGTTGTCAGGAACTTGAAGTACTACCTGGTGGCTACAGCGCCTTTCAGGAAGACGGACGCCTTGTTTGCGGTACCCTCTGGTCCTAGGAAGGGTTTGGCGCCGGTCAAGTCTACTATTAGTAAATGGATTCGTCAGGCCATTTTTAGGGCCTATTCTGCTAAAGGGAGGGATCCTCCTTTCCGAGTCACTGCTCATTCTACCCATGCTGTTGGGGCCTCTTGGGCTTTTCAGCACCAGGCTTCTGTTGAACAAGTTTGTAAGGCTGCTACTTGGTCTTCTGTTCATACCTTTTCAAGGTTGATGTTTGGGCCTCAGTGGATGCTGTTTTTGGGCGCAAAGTTCTGCAGGCGGCAGTGGTTTGAACTGCGCATTGTTGCCTTTTGGGATCCTCACCCGTTGTTGGACACTGCTATTGGATGTCCCAGACGTAATGAATTATTACTGGAGCAGGGCGTGCTGCATACTTGGAATAATACCATTCTGTGAATACTCACCTTGTAGAATGGATATTATAAGTATGCAGCACGCCCTGCTCCATCCCACCCTGAGTTTTTCTTCTTGGATCCTCTATATGGTAAATGTTTTCTTGTTAATATTGTTAATCTTGTTATTGGTTTCTCCTGTTTCCCTTGCTTTTTTATACTGTGGAATTTAGTGGGAGGTCCCGGGTATATAAGGACCGGGAGGGGCCTCTTTTTTGCCATCTCTGCAGTAAAGCGCCCTCTTGTGGACTATATCCCAGACGTAATGAATCATTACTGGAGCAGGACGTGCTGCATACTTATAATAACAATGCTACAAGTGAGTATTCACAGAATGGTGATTTTTCGTGTCCAAGGGCCGCATTGGCTTATTGCTCCACTTCAAGGGTCCGCAATCAAATGTAAGCAAAGAAAACAGCAACAGTTTACCTCAGGCAGGCTTTAACTTTAAAGTATTGCATATAATTTTATGTACATGCAGATTCTGGTAGAGGTGAGAAGAGCTGGGTAGAGTAGATGTGAGCAGAGGGGAGGTGGTAAAGACATGGGCAGGGGGCTCAGGGCCGGCACTTGATCCGGCAAGGTCGGGCATCTGCCGAGGGCCCGGGCCACAGGGGGGCCTTCTGGCAGGCAGCACAGCCAAGGAAATAAGGCTGTCTGCCTTGCTCATCGGAACGGGCTCTGCCACGAATGCTGGCTGCATTTGAATGCCCATGTAAACGTCCGCCCAGGGTCGGACTGGGCCACCGATGGATCCTCCGTTGGGAGTTACAGGTTTGCCGGGCCAGCAACAGCGGAGCCCAGTCAGCGACGGCTGGGCGAGGATCAGCGGCAGCGGGGTCTCACTGGAGATGGGCAGGACATCAGGAGCCTGGGAAGAAGCAAAGAGAGGTAGGATCGCATGTCAGTTAATGGCGGAGAAGCAACAGGACTATTCTTGTGGGGGGCTTTTTAATTTAGTTTATTGCGGCTGTGTGAGGGGAGACAGAGGGTATGTTATGGCTTAATTCAGTATTTTATTTTGTGGCGCTCTCTGTGCTCTTCTTTTCTGCCTTGTTCTCTCTCCCACACGTTATTCTATATCTTTCTCAACTTTCCTCCCACCATCTTTTCCTTTCCCCTTCCCTCTCTCATTTGTTCTTTATTTCTTCCCCCTACCCACCACTCCTTTACTCCTTCCATCCTCCTTACTTCCTTCCTTACATTCTTCCCTTCCTGCCTTTTTTCCTTTTATTTATCCTTTGCTACTGCCTCCTTTTTTATTCTGTTGCTCCTTGCTCTTCTTTCCTTTTTCTTTCTTCCTATCTTTCTTCAGTCCTTACTGCCCTCTCTACTTCCGTTCATTCTTTCCCCGTTTCTCTTTTTCCTCCCTTCCTTCTCTCCTCTTTCTTTTTTTTTTTATTTTTCTTTCTCGTTCCCTCTCTCCGTTCCTTCATTGTTTTATTCTTTCCTTATACCCTCCCTTTCTTTTTTCTTTCATTCTTGATCACACTTTTTCATCTTTCAACCTTATATACATCTTTCTTTATTCCTCTCTTCTAGCTCTTTCTTTTTCCTCTCCCCCTTCTGTTTTCCCTCTTTTCCTTGCTTCACTCACTTCTTTTTATTTTGCCTTCTCTTGTTCTCACTTTATTTTACTCTTTTTTCTTCCTCCTCACTTTCTCCTTTCATTATCATTTCTCCCTTTTCTTTTTCTCTTTTCTTACTGCCTCTCCTCACACTATCCCTGTATTTTCTCTTTCTCCCTTTTGTCCATTTCTGTCTTTTTCCTTTCTCCTGAATGCTATTTTTCTTGCTCTTCTCACTTTTCCTTTTTTTTTCTTCTCACCCCGGATTCAACTGTGCATGTGCGGGCCATGGTTGCACTCCACTATAGCAGACAGGCATTTGTGAATGGTGAGCATGCCTCCAGCTCGAGGCTATCAGCTATGTGCCTGCACATGTGCCTTTGGATCGAAGGTCACAGAGGTTTTACAGATGAACGGGGGGGGCTTCACAAAGCGTGGCATCCAAAATTGTTCCACTTTAATATGCAAGGTGAGTATACCTGAGTACAAAGGCCCCACTGAGATTCTGTTGCCCAGGGGCCCACAAAACCCTGGAGCCGGCACTGGCAGGGGTAAAGCGGGAAAAGTTGAGGGGAGCAGAGGCAGGTAGAGGTAAGTAGAGGTGAGGTGGGAGGCAGGAAAAGATGGGGTGGTAAGAAGGGAGATGAAGTAGGCAGAGGTGAGATGGGTAGAGGTGAGCTGGGAAGAAGTGGGTAGGGGTGAAGCTGGAAAAGGTGAGGTGAGAAGAGGCAGGTAGAGGTAGACAAAAGTGAGATGGGTAGATGTGATATGGCAAGACATGAGGTGAGCAGAGGTGAGGTTGGGTGAGGGCGAGGCACCAAGATCGGAGGAGGGCAGAGATGAGGCAGGAAGAGATGAGGTGGGCGGGGGGCAGGAGGGAGAAGATGAGGTGGTAAGAAGTGAGATGAGGTAGGCAGAGGGGCGGGGGGCCACAACTGACGGCAGTGTGGGCTGCAAGTTGTGCATCTCTGATTTAAGGCTTTTAAAGCATCTATATACAGTGCCATTGGTTCCATGTAATAAAATAATGTATTTTTTAGAATGGAAGGATTTCCCTTTAACTACTTTAAGACGGGTGCTTAAAGTGGACCAACACCCAGGATTTTGACTATCCTGGGTTTCGGTCCACTCCGGTGGGGCACCCCGCTGTGTGAAACCCCCCAGAAGGCCCGGAAACACTCACCTCACCGCGCTCCTATGCGGGCGCTCGTCCAATCAGAGAGCTCAGAGCCGCTGTGGTATGCACGTACAAGCGGCGTCCAACCACAGCGGCTCTGAGCGCTGGAGGCCGCGTCTCGCGCTTCCCTCTAACAGGGAGTGCGCCGACCATTCATAAACGGCCGGCGCGGGTGCGCGCCCTGCTAGAGGGAAGCACGAGACGCGGCCGCGGCCCGCGCATGTGCCATTGGAACGGGGTTAAGGTAAGGTTTCTGGGCGTCCTGGGGGGTTTCACCACGCGGGACATCCCGATTTCGTATGCCCCGCGGGGAGGGATCTGATCGGCCCGGGAATCTTATAGATTCCCGGGCCGATCCCCCCTGGGTGTTGGTCCACTTTAATGCAAAAGGTCCTCTTTAACAGATTATTGTATTTTACAGAGAAATAATAATAATAAGTTTTCCCTTTTTCTATCCCAGGTTTTGGTCCATACTCTTGGGTGTGAAACCCCGCTTGTCCGTTTGTCATACCTAGTCAGCGACCCCATCCTCTCACACTTATCACAGTGTGCTTACATCACATCGCTGTTGCTACACCCTTTCTTCTCTGCATCTCTAATGCCCTAATACTTTTACAAATAACATAGGAAATACAGAGTCTTTTTGAAAACGGATTGAAGTTTGTGCAATGTGTAACCCAAGACAATGGGACAGCAATCCGCTTGCCTTTAAAATAGACCAACTATGTCCTATTGAAGGTTAAATAAAATAAAAAAACATGTATCAACTCCCCTTGGATACAAATACAAAAAATTTTGGCATCAACGGGGGAAATTAAGGGAGAATTAAATCTCCTTTTGGCTCTTATCTTCCTTCTAGTGCTACTTTCAATAGGCACTAATTGTCCCCAGCATGATATTGCAAAGAGTAGGGAGAAGGGGGCTTCAACAGCTAGTTTAGGACAATGGTATTCCATCAGAAACCAATGGCATACAATGGCATAGCTTGGGGAAAATGAAATGTACCTGGGGAGGGGGAGAACATTTGTCGTTTTGGGGGGTTTTGGTTCACTTTAACTGTTTTATAGACCGGTGGTAAAGGATTCATTTGCTTTGCTTTCCTAAGTCACTTCGAGGTTTGTTACACAATGGGAAAAGGGGGGAAGAGAAGAGAGTAGCACACACAGACATACCCATATAGAAATTGATACTGGCCTACACCCTCCAGTAAATGACTTTCCTTGCCCCTATTGGAGGCAAATGGTATGATAATCATAAATAATAAAGTAAGTCCTAATATTAGTTTATTTTTTAATTCTGTCTTTTCACTATAATGCTGGCAGACACCATAGAACTGGTTTCTATATTAGTGGTCACTTTAATGAGGGGCTATGACATCTTAATGTTCCGTACATATCTAGGTGAGTCATTTGATGCCGTAACGTATATTCCCTTAAAGAGGAGCAACACCCTACTTGAGTTTATATGACTCTTCCCCATCTGTGTTAAAGCCCGCATCCCCAGCATACCTCTAGCTGTTGACCTGCCCACGCCAAGCCTTTCTGAATTGGTGGTGCAGGCAGCTAGGGGATGGGGCCAGCAGTGTTTGCTTCATTCAGATTTTTTTCCCATACTGACATTGGGGCATATGATTCACAGCAACAACACTCTAGAAAGTCAATCAACGCCTCAGATCCAGGGATGCCGGGGGTGCTACGATCGCGGTGAGGGACTAAAGGAAAGAAAGGTAAGTGATTGCTGTTTACTGCGAGGGGGGGGTTGACACGGCACGGTGGGGAATCCTGAATCAGGGGCCCAACAATGCAGCATATTTATAGTTATAAACAGAGGCCACTAGGGGGCACTCTACAGCAGCAGTTATTCAGCTCAGCTTCTCTTTACAGCTTTGCATATGGAAGAATGGATGACCAGTCAAAAAGGCCCTAAATAGATAAAGTGTATGATAAACTCTATTTTAGACGATCCCCTAGTCGGAAGGTCCTGGAGTCTTTACTTTAAAGGGATTGTGCAGACGACCATATAATCACATAGCCTTAAAGTGGACCAAAGCCCAGGATTTTCACTTTCCTGGGTTTTGATCCTTGCCCCCGGGACACCCTGATCGGGGATGCTCCACTGTGTGAAACCCCTCAGCGCACTCTGAGCACACTCTAACAGGGAGCGTGTTCGTGCCAGCCATTCATAAATGGCTGCCGTGGGCACGCCCATTGCTAAAGGGATAGCGGGGATGCAACCGCAGTTCGTGTATGCGCCATTGGACCAGGAAAGAAGGTGAGTTTCCGGGCAACATGGTGGGTTTCTCACAGTGGGGCAACCCAATTCTGGATGCTCCGGGGAAGGGAATTCAGCGGCACCTTGAATCTTTTTAGGGCCATTGAGGCATGGATTTTGTTCCACTTTAAAAGCTCTTAAGCAGAGAAAGCATTTTTAAGTAGATTTTTTTAATTCCCTGCCAGTGGGCGTGGCTGCTCTCCAGTACTAAGGCAGAGTGTTTTTGTCATTAGGCGTACTTACCTAATTACAGAGCTACAATACACAGGTAAACATGGGGTGGGACAGAGGTATAGACCACCAATCGAGCCCTATAAATGATGGTCTTCTGCTAGGGGAATCAGGGGAGTGCCAGAAGTCATGCAAAGCTTCTAGGTGCTGCTGTGAGGTCACAGCACCCCCACTCATGGTCAGTGTGGCCCGGCCAGCAGACATTCAGTCCCGCACATGCAGGGAATTGCAAAAGATTTTGATACACTTTAAACCTAAAAGGGAACCATTGTGGAGCAATATGGATTTAAAAGAGGGACAGTCCCTACAAATAAGGGACAGATAAGAGGGGCGTATGGTATTGGTATTACTAGCATCCATATTATTGCTCTATTGAGTTATCTCAGCAGTTCCTTTTTAAATCCAGCTGTGTTGATTTCATTGGCAACCATCACAGAAGGGAAGCCTGTTTTATAGGTAACAATAAAAACAATCCTAACAATATTACAAAGAGAGCACAGCTGTCATAGGGGAGCAGGGCTGCCAGATTTTATTTTTAAGTCCGATACACGTTGGTCCCATCTTATCTCATAGGTACTTGGCCCATATTTCGAACTGGGCCTCTGGCCCCTAGCTACGATTACCTTAATATCCAGATCACGTAGGCAACTGAAAATGATACTAGTGGTTCAGCCATTACATTACAAGGTGATGTGGGACCCAGACAAAACACTGTATAAGTTTGCCCCCTCCTCATCCAAAATAACCTATGTAGGATGTCTAGGTCTCTAGTTTTAATTGGGCCCCAATGCAAACTAGTTTAGGGGAATACACTCTCATTCATCATGTGTGCCAGCAGCAGTAGTGTGGCCGCCATCAGGCTGGGACCCATACTTTAGTCTTGGTTGTCCTGCTCTAACCAGGACTGCCCCTCCCCAATAACAGCTTATAGGTGGAGCAGACAGCAGGGTGCCACTGGGGAGTAGTTGGTGGATAGTGGCTCCTCAAGCACTGCACTATGTGGCTGGTGGGCAGCCTTTATTGTATCCTATACAGCCAGTGGCTATAGGAGGGTGGCAATGACCAGTTTATAGTCACCATCATGGCTTGCCAAAGTGATCAAAGCTAACCACATGGTAGTCAGTCGATATGCAGGTCAATCAGCCAGCCATTCATAAACAGGGAAGTGGTGAGAGAAAGCATTCCTCAACCACAGCAACACCCTACATAACACACCTATATCAAGAGAGCAGGTGCACCTAAATTGAATAAAATATTCCCGGTATGTATAAAGATCATTGTGCAAGTGCGTATTGACGTATGTGCATGGTAAGTCCCATTCTTCTTTTCTTCGGCATGTGAACCCCTGAGGAAAAGGTCAGTCTCTGCCGCAGGAACTGCAGCTGATCATTGTCATCCACTTCTGATACAGTCACCTATTTGCAGCAACTTGGTATGTCTTTCTGGAACCTTCAATGGAATCTGCTGACGTCAAAGAGAAATTATAATTATATATATATATATATATATATATATATATATATATATATATATATATATATATAATGTTTTACCATTTTCACCGCTAACAAAAGGTACATTTTGTTACATTTAAAGTGCACCAAAACCAAGGATTTTGACTATGCTGGGTTTTGGTTCTTGCCCCCTGGGGACCCCTATTGAGGATTCTCCGCTGTGTGAAACCCCTTCAGATCGCCCGATCTGACACACCCTACCCCGGTCCTTTGGCTCATACTCTGCCTCTAGTCCAATCAGCGTGATCCGAGCACACCCTGCTAAAAAAAGATGGGGATGCAACTGTTGCTCATGCATGCACCGCTAGACAGGGGACAAAAAAGCGAGTTTCTGGGTGACCTGGTGGGTTTCGCACAGCAGGGCATCCCAATTCTGGTTCTACTAGGGAAGGGAATCTAGCGGCCACTTTAACAATGCAGCATACTGATAGTGGGCATTCTGCAGAAGCATTATTCAGCTCAGATTCTCTTTACAGCTTTGCATATGGAAGAATAGATTACCAGGAAAAAATCCAATAACCAATGGCCCTAAATGGCAAAAGTGTATTATAAACTCTATTTTAGAAGATCACTAGGAAGCTTTCCAACTCAGTAGAGGTCAATGCTGGTGGTCGATTTTACCCACTGCTGGTATGATATCCATGATTATGGCAATGATCACAGGAAGCGAGAAACACACAAGTAACCAGAGATACAAGATTTTTTTTTTTTTAATATTAACATTTAATTACGCTTACATATACAAAAATACAAATGACATTTCTGAGCTGGCATCAATGATAATCATTTAACACTGTTTTGCCCTCAGCTACACGCCCACGTGACCATATTCCTAGTTTATCTGAACTTACCCCCAACCCCCCTCCCAAAGGTTATTCTTAGTCCGATACTGCAGGCAATGGCCACTCGGTAGTTAGCTTTAGAATGGCCATACCCTACACATTTCAGGCTAGCCACTCCCACCAAGTTAGAAGACAACCAAATATTTCGAGAACCATTCCATTGCTTGCACTTAAGACCAGTCTAACTTTTTAGACCTTTGACAAAAAGTAGTTGTTAAAAATGAACCTACCATCTTATGAGTCCTCTCGCTTAGAAAACCACCCGTCCAACAAATATAAAAAATATCCTCTCTCTGCTTAAAGTGAACTAGTCATCAGCCGGGCCAGCCCTGCAGTCCGAAAGACTCCAGTGCCAGCCAACTACATGCCCCTGGGGCAGGGCCGGCTCCAGGTATATGTGGGCCCTTGGGCAGCATGGTCTCAGTGGGCCCCTTTGTGGGCCCTTGGGCAGCATGGTCTCAGTGGGCCCCTTTGTGGTCAAGAGTCGGGTCACTTCACTGAGGGACGTCCCAAATCTGGATGCCCCCTAAGGATTATGCTATTTGGACCAAAACTTTTGGTCTACTTTGAAGCGCACCAAACCCCTTTAAACCTGACCTCAGAGTCTATACGAATCAAGATTCTCCTGAATTTGGATGCCTCTGTGTGTGACCCCCCTCCCCCTTTGTTCATTACTTTCCTGGAACTGGTGAATGCACTGTGGGACCACCAGTTTGAGTTATCAGCCATACCAGGGGGTTCTTTCACAAACAGGGACATCCCAAATTGAGATGCCCCTGTAAAGCGGACCAAAACTCAGGGGTGGAATTGCCAGCGATCCCAGGGGGTTTCACACAATAGGGTATCACAGATTGGGATGCTCTAGGGATAGGAAATCAGCTGGGATGGGCAATTTAAAAGCAGAGCAAAACTTCCTCTCCTGGAATCTAAATCGTGATGCTCCGTTGTGTGGAACCTCACTATTCGAGGAGATGTGGGCACCAGCTATGGCGATGCCCTCCCAGTCTGCCGCTGGTCAAGTGCCGTCGCACCCCCTAAAGGCTGCCCCCCCCCCCCCCCCCCCCCCAAGGATGCCTCTTCTGTGGCTCTGTATGGCAACTCAAAAATAATTGGAGTTGTGTGGGTGATCTGGGAAGTTTCATATAGCATGGCATCCCAAATCAGGATGCCCCTGGGACAAGTACCAATCACCAGAATAGTAAAATCCTAGTGATTGGCCCAGAAGCCAAGGAGAATGATGCAGAACATTGATCACTCTCTTTGTATAGTAGCCCACAGGGGGCGGGTCTATGTCATATTGGGTTTGGTTGGAAGCAGACTCGGGTACATAGCTCAATCATAAATGAAAGCTAACAAATTCAAAATCTGTCATCAACAAGCAATGAAATTGTAAAAATGGCTGAACTGTCTCTGCCCTGGAATTAATCTAGCACCAGCTTTGACTGAATAACGATTGTCAATACAACCATGCCAAGAGCCACCAAATCTAGGACCAGTTTAGGGAAAGGCCCTAAAAACACCTGTCTTGAGAAAAACATGGAGGTTGACATTTGTGCATTTTAGCTTTAGTTTTTCGGCCATTTGAGAATTTGCAATACCTGCACCCACTGGCCTGCCACTAAACAGCTGTAACTTTTTCAGACTGTATTGATAGGCTCATTGTTCCAGATCATTGTGCCGTTGAGAAGGGATTTGGGTGCGGCGCAATGTCAAAATGCCTTTCAAAAAGAAAGGGCAGTCTTCCATGTTCTTCTCCTGACCTGTGCATTTATTGACAAGTTTGACAACAATGGACTAGAAATAGATCAGGCAAACATCTACTGTATGTACATTTACTTCAATGTTCTTTGATTAAAACATTAATAGAGGGATAAATCGGACTTTAAACATGTCTCCTCAAACCATTTCAGGCTGCCAAGCTTAGATTGTATTGTACATAAACAATGACCAACATCTTACATAGACATAAATACCATGGTCAGGCCATGGGCCAAAAACGGTTTGTGTCTTTTTATTTATTTTTCCAATTAGCATTTTTAGATGGCTTTTCACCAAATTATAAATTATTTTAGCATCCTTAGTAAAGAAGATGACACGAATGTTCCAGGAAAATTGTAGAAAATCCACTTTCGCTCTTAGGTTCTCATTTAGTTTCCATTTAAACAAGTAGCTAAACATCATGGAAAAGATCCAAACTGTAACAAAAACACGTTAGGTAATATGAACGGATGGTGGGACATGTTGGTTTAAGAAGCATGAAGTAATAACAAGGACATGCTTTTCATTTTATTTCTTTTTTCCCCCTAACAGGTATTGTGCCCAGATAAGTCTATGTCCATGGTTGCTCCAATTTTGCACAACATAAACACCAAAGGAAACAAAGAGGAGATTGTCCTTTATGCCATTAAAGAGGAGCAACACCTCCTTAAGTCTGTAAGACTCTTGGGGGGGGGGGGGGGGGGGGGGCCTTTACCTCTGTATGGGACATCCTGAATTGGAATGCTCCACTGTGTGAAACCCCCCAGCTCCGATGTGCCTATTGAGTGGCTGAGCAGGTATCACAGAACAACCCAGTATAGAGCAGGTTTACTTTTTAGGGGGTTCTGCTTTAAATTAATGGTTACATTTCTTAAAATGTTTATTTGTGAGCCAAGGTTTTCAATTTCGTTGGGGTCACTGAAACCCTAATTAAAGTGGACCAAATCGCAGGATTTGGACTATCCTGGGTCTTGGTCCTTGCCCCCGATGCACCCCACTGTGTGAAACCCCCCTGGTCGCCGAAACCAACTCACCTCTTCCCGTTCCTACGGCGCATGCGCAGCCGCTCATCCAATCGGTGCGCTCAGATCCACTGACGTCACATCACCAAATGTCTGGTGCAGGCATGCACCCTGCTAGAGGGATAGCAGGGATGCAGCCTTGGCTCCTGCATGCGCCGTTGGCTCAGGAAAGAAGGTAAGTGTATGAGTGACCTGGGGGGGTTTCACACAGTGGGGGGGGGGGGGTTGATTGGCCTGGGTAGGTTTTGGTCAACTTTAAGTTCAAACGTTTTCATACTCAATGTCCCGACACACTATTTTGCAGTGTTTCCACGTTGAATCTCGAAGAGAAGCCACAATATTTATGATCTAACAACCCATGACCTATAACAGGCCTCTCTTTATTGAGAAGTATGATCTAAAAAGCACATTTTTATATTTCTCCCAATCAGGTTGAATAGCTGAAAAAATTATTTTCTATTTTTTTTAATTCTAATCCCATTTAAAACATAGTTCCTTCATAATGCAGATTCAATCCAGACATTAAAAATATCTGATCTGCTACCGGAGTGTTGCAATCAAGGCATAAAATACTGTGACAATATAGAAGAGTTGAATTATTTAAGGTGCCAAGAGGCTCCAGAAAGCCGGAGATGGCCAACTAGGTAGTGGTACATAAATCTAGATGAGATTCAGTGAGGAAAGTGCAGACACAAAAGCAAAAACACAAAAGTTGCGTTGCATATAAAGACTAGAGTTGGCATTCGGTATAGTACAGCAAATACAACATTTAAACTACCGATTAGGTATGTAAGGTTTCTTTGGAATTACAAGCCATTTGGCAATTTAACTAGTCCCCCTGGAGTCATAGTTTGTGAGGTTATGCTGGTTAGCAAAAACTCCAAGTACAACAATTTCTTTGAAACAATTCAGATCAGTTTGATTACAACACAATCGTGGCAAAAGTTATTCTCCCAAATTGAGGAATCTTGTTTTGTGGCTCAGAGAGAAAAAGTCACAGTTTGGCTGGGCCAAGTTTTAGACGTAGGGAACAGGGGTTTACGAGACGACACAGCAAGATTTTCGACAGCAAGAACAACATGTACAGCAGGGGTAGCAACAGCAAGGCTTTGTTACAGTTTGTGGCGGTTCCTTATAATATTGTTTATCCAGATCGATGGTGTACATGGTGCTGGGATGACCACCATTTTGAGAATTATCTATACCATACGGATTGTATGGCCGCCTCCAGGACTCCTGTGTTCGGATTTTATTCGCTTCCCAAGGAGCAGAACGTGGGCTTTCATTACCAACTTTGTCGAGTGTGGAGTACGTGGGGTAGCTTGGCACTGCTGTGGGGTTGGCTATTACCACCCCATCAACCCCATCAAGATCTTCACCGATAGTGTGGCGGACAAAGCTACTCTTGAGCTGGGCTCGAGGTATGTTGACTCCAGCATAGGGATTTTGGACGCCCTTGTCCATTTTGTGGGTTAAAGGATATTCCTAGTTGCTTTCTTGTTTTGAGTAGCTAAGAATTCTTTTAGGACACCAATACCTAGATAGAGATAAAGAAAGAAATTAATCTCAATACACCATAAACATACATACATAAATATTTTCCAGTCAAGTCAATATCTTCCAGCACCTAAATGGCTCCATTCATTTATAACAACTTTTACTTAGTTCTGACCAGTATTACATTTAGTTTATGCAAGAAGTCCAGCTTTGATGGCTCACTTATTGCATTTCTTGCCATTGGACATTCCTTTAAAAAAAAAAAAAATCTTTGGCCATTTTGCACTGTAGGTTGCATTATAGTCACATGGGCTTCTAAAAAGTCCTAGGGTTGACAATCATGTTAGGAAGAATGAGACAATGGATTGTAAAAGGTGATTGAGGACTAAAGGCTCGTTTACACTGAGCGATTATCGAGCAAGAAGTTGCTAAATCAACTGCAATTTAGCGATATTCTGTAGAAACACCCGCTACGATCAAGCAATGAACAAGAAATTTAGGGTTTAAGATTATTTTGTCAGCGTTCGCATCATTTCGGCTCACCAACAATTTCCTGTTCGTTGCTTGCTTGTTGGAATGTGTTTAGAGAAGTCAGAAAGATGAGAACAAGCAATCGATCTTCCACGTCTGACCACAGTCGCTCAATTGCGGCTCGACGAGCGAACAGCCAATTCATCTTCTCGTGCAAAGGATTTAAATGATTTTTATTTAATTTGATTACATTTTCGTGACCTCGTTAATGGAAGCATTCAAACAAGCCAGCCATCAGAAAAATCTGGGTCATATCACACATTAGTTCCAGATCATCTTGTGGCATTTTCTGGTAGGCATCTAGATTTTTGCAAGCTCCATTTTCCAATTAAGCATTTACCAACCATTCTACCTGTCCTGGCCAAATACTTCCCAAACCTCTTCCCATTGGCTAGCTAGACCTCTCCAGTACCCACATTCCCTGCAGAGCTTGGAGTCTACTCTCTAAGAGAATTCCCACATTAGTTTCCCCATTCCTCCCCAATAAGCCATCCAAGGCCCCCTTAAAGTGGAATAAAACCCAGTACAAAATTCCAGCGCCAGCTGCTGGCCTTCCATCGGTCCAATGGCGCATACAAGGGCTCTCGTCTAAACAGCCATTTGCCATGCCTATGTCATTTATTAAACGGCTGTTTGTTTGCAATGGGGACCGAGGGCAGCAGCATCTCCTGTATCTTCTGGCTGTATGCAAGTGAGTGCACCCTGCTGGGGATGCACTCACTTGTGCTCCCCCATTGTAGACCATCAGAGCCATTTGCCATACATATGTCCCCATGACCACTCATACAAACCCTTAGCACTAGGTCTGGGCACTGTGCTATGGCAGTTTCAGTTGAACTTAGAGCAGAAGTACTAAATTAGCCACCCACTTGCTCTGCCCCTTTGTAGCCATGTCATGTCTAAGCCCCATACATGACTGATGGCCATAGTTCCTGGATCTGGAACAAGAGTTAAGAGAGTAAATCAAAGCTATGTCAAGCCCCTAAATTGATTAATAAGTGAAAAATCTAAGACTTTATCCAAAGCCCAATAGTTCCCCTCATCTAAAGGTCAAGGCTCAGTCCACACCAAAGGGCAACTGTGAAGGTGCAGCGATACTTGTTTTAACAAGCTTTGCTTTAAGAAGGAGAAAGCATTCACTCTGCCAAGCTTTTCAAAACACACAGGTACAATACCTATCAGCCCTAGTGAAGGGAAACAGACTGGAGCTTGAATTCCACCAGCACTTGTAGGGTTTGCATTGTGTAACGTTTGCAGTGTGTTCCAGTTCATTGGCACTGTGACATAAAAGAGCAAACACTACAATGAAGACACACAGACCAGCTTAGCAAACCAAACCCAACTGAAAATCGGGATTACAGGAACAGGGTGGATTTCATGGGATCCCAAAAGGAATCATAACTATCCTTGTTCAATACGAATATGCTGATCAACAGCGTACATAACGAAGATCTAATTCTTGTCAGTAGTCACATGAGGCATTTTTTTTGCTTTGTTCGATTTGCCTGCTTGGATGGCTTATCTCAATGCATTTTCAGCAGCAAAAATTCAGGAACATCTAGAAAAGCTTTTCTTCCCCAATTTTCTCTAGTGGTCAGGGAACCAGAGGCAGGTTGCAGGCTTGATTCCCAGCTGGGGCAAGACTGAAGTGCCCCTGAGCAAGGTACCCAACGCCACCAACAAGGACAGCCCACCCTGTGTATGCAAATCACTGGTGTGTGTTCTTACTGCACAGATGGGATAAATACAGAACACCAATTCCTTGGAATGTGCAAGCATACAATGGCCATATAAACACATTTTCCAACTGCATTATGCAGGGAAACAAGCTTCAATGTACTACCACACAATAGACTTGATGCCTGTGGAACCAGCCCTAAAGGAATGGATAGTGTTCCGAGCAAAGTGAATGCAGACCAAAACCATTCTGGCAATTCTGATGGGTCCTGGTCCAAAGATCCTAGCCCCCTACGCTTGCTACCCATGACCCCAGATTTAAGGAGATGCTTGCGTATTCCTCATGTAGCTCTATGTAATGGCAGACCAGGAAACATGTGCGCGCTGTAGTGTAGCGAACCTCCGATGTGTGTGCAAAGGTTTCCTACCCATGGTTGGACGTAGCTTTGAAAGGAACAGGTGAATAAGTATCCCTTTAGGCACTTAAAACAGCACAAAACCCTCACCCCCTACAGTACCTTGGGAGATGTCGGCTCGGCAGTAACCCAGGGAGGGAAGGACGAAAGAAGGAAAATACTGTGTTTTTTCCCCCACCGCTGACGCCACATTCGCATGGCACTATTGAGATTGCTGCTCTCGAGAGTCTTGGCTGCTGTGATCAGCCCACTGGGCACATCCCCAGCTGCCCTCTTCAATTGGGAGCACTCCTATCCCTAGCCTAACTGAAAGACTGGCCGCAGGAGAGTGCCAGAGCTACAGGGATGTGTCCACCAGCGAAAACAGCGTCGTGGGAGCCAATGGTAAAGGTGAAATGACCAGGTTTCACAGAGCAGGGCATCCTGATTTTGGATTCCCTGGTGGCAGGCTAGCAGCCGGTGGCCATGGCTTTTGTGCATTTTTTAAAGGCACAAGGTGGTTACCTGTGGACAGTGTCGCACCCTGGCAAAGAATTAGTAGGGGAGTTTGGTGAACCTCCAGTCCAGCCCCTACAAAAAAAAAATAAAAATCTATCACTGAAAGTCCACTTAGAACCGGACACATTCGATTTGACAGAGTGAACAGGATGGTAAGTTTAGTCCTGAACGCATACTATTTAGGTTTCAATAAAAAGTACCGGGAAACTGGGAAACAGAAGGTGGGCTGGCCAGAATTCATGCTACATATAGAAATATTTTTAATGTGGGCACTAAATCTGCAACCATGTCTTTATTATCATCACAAGTCATTATATAACCCTATTCCAGTTCATAGGTCTATGGCTCTGTTATTCTAACACACTCTGAATGTTAATTAAGTCACTGTTCTGGAATGCAGAGCAATACACTTCTGTGAGTTAAACACCATTGATCTGAGTCACCTGTTAGTGACATTATTTACTGCAGAATACCGCACCCTGAAATGGCCACAAACACCTTAGACTATATTTAGCTGTGCAATTCGCTACAGGGGAAAACTGAAGGAAATTAGATGAAAAAAAAATAATCAAAAAAGGTAGCTTCACAATAGAGGCAGGCCCTCCAGACAAAGTACAGCGTCATGGAAGAGAAGCAATGACTGCATTTGCGCACACAAAACATAAAAACAGTTACAGACCGTTGTATGTAAAGCTTTTCCCCAGGTCATTGTATGCCTGGACTTCCTTCAACGTGTGCGTCCTACAAATTGTAACCACAAGTCTGAAGGCTCTTGCTCCTCGAGGTAATATTCTTAGTATACAGTACATCCTGCTCCAGATAAGAATCATTACACATGGGTATTACTCCGCCAGATGGCGCTGGACTGCAGAGACAGCGAAATTGGCTCCTCCCGGCCCCTCAAATCCCCAGAATTTCTTTGCAGTCTGGACTGCGAAGGACAAGAAGATGGCTCTCTCTTCTCACAGGTGAGCGGGGCTATTAGCCTGCGGCCCTGTAGGACTATTCCCACCCGTTCCATTGTTAATGTGCCTCCCAGGCTTGGCTGCGCTGGTCCGGGTGAAGGTAGGCAGCACCGTTGTCAGGTGCTTAGGAGCGCTGCTCCACCGCAGTCCCCCACCAAAGGGTAGGCGGTATAGGTATATGGTGAGCCTCTGTGGGATGCCCCACCCGCCCTATTTCCCCTGCCTATCGGTGGGCCCTATGTTAAGTGGCCGCTGCCCTCCCTCGTTCTCCCTTGTAGCTCTCGGGGGGGGGGGGGGGGGGTTGTGTGTGTGAATATGCCTTGGTGCTTCACTGTATTTTGTTTTGTCTGGTTGGTGTCAGTCGCCGCGCTGACTTGGTTGCACTGGTTGCGTTTTTAAATATGCCGCTTCCACTGTGCTCCGCACTTGGTGGCGCCGTTACCTCAGGCGCTGGTGCGCCGTTATTGGCTGCTTGTCACGTGTGCTGCTTTGCGCTCTTCGGGGGGCGGGGCCCGCGGTTGGCACGTTCCGCGTCACTGTCTCCGCGGCCCGCCCCTCGAGGTATACCCGGCGCCATTTTCTCTGGATCCGGCTGCTGCGTGACGGGCGTCTGCCTACCGCGGTCCGTGAGTGCCCTCGCGGGCGGTTTTTATTACCCTATGTCATTATGCATGTCACTTACGGGGTTCTCTTCGCTTATGTCTTTCAGATGGGCCGACCTCTATTGGTTTCTCCTGGGCCTACTCCCTCTATTTAGTTATTTAACTTGTGAGGCCTAGTGTGTAAATTACTCCCACTTCCCTAGCGGGCTATTGGGGCATCCCGGGTTGCTTTTATAGCGTGAATCCCTATCGGCCTGTTGTGCCACTATAATCACCATATGGAGGCGTCTCAGGATAATGTGCTCGGGGTTCCTTCGGGACAAGCCTGGCTGTGTGTTGCTTGTGGGGTGTCCCCTATTAGTGCTGAAAATGTGCGGGTCTGTGTACCTTGTGCCCAGCAGGTGCTTGTGCTGCAGCCTGGTTTACCAGTAGCTGGGCCTGCGCCACGTATGGCTTCACCTACTCCCCCAAGCTTAAATTTTACTCCCATTGAGTTGCATACCAGTGGGGATTCTCAACCTGATGTGTCTTCTAGACTGGCTAGTGTTGAGAAGTTGCTTGGCGTGTAAGGCCTCTGCTAAGAAGCGGCACTTGACGCCTGATGTCACTCTTTTCCCTATGGAGGCTGATGAGTTTTTGGAACTGTCTGGCCATACCCCTTTGAAAGAAGGGGAGTTGTTCTCTGACTCGGAGTCATCTGATGAGAGACCCCAGGGGTCATGAGGATTTTGGCTCTGACCCCTGGGCCCCAGATGATACTGATAGGCTGTTGGCTCAGATTTTTGAGGTACTGTCTATCTCTCCCCCGGTTGCGGCCCCCAGGCAACGGGGGAATTTTTTCATACTGCTAAGCCACGCTTAGAGTTTCCTGAGCAGGCCCATTTTAATAATCTTGTGCTCATGGAAGCCCCAGCAGGCTTCCCGGTGTACCTAAATGTTGGGATAAGAGGTATCCCTTTCCTGCTAATGTAGTGAAGCATTGGTCAACCCCGCCTGAAGTGTTCGCCCCGGTCCTAGGGTTATCTAACACCTCTGTCATGCATTCCCCTGACTCTACTACGCTGCGGGATGGTGAGGACCGGCGTATTGATCAGCTGGCGTCCCATGCCTTTACATGTGTGGGGATGGCGCTGTGCCCGGTCTGTGCTTCTGCCATTATGGCTGTGGCCATTAGGACCCTGCTTAGAAGTATTCTAGATGGGTGCCCCTGATGATGTGTCTAGTGAGGAGTTTAATGCACTCTCTCGTTGTGAGGTTTTTGTGACTTATGTCCTCTCTGCCTTGGATGATACCATTAGGATGTGCAGAACCTCTGCCCCTGGTGGCTATACGCCGCTCGGTTTGGCTGTGCCAGTGGGCTGCCGACAACGCTGCCAAGAAAGCTCTCACTGGTTTTCCCTTCAAAGGACTACGCCTGTTTGGGGACCGCCTGGACCTGTTTGCTAAGGGAGACAGGTTACCCCAGCGCAGGCGGCAGTCCTGGCCCTTTCAGGGACAGGGTTCCTTTTCTTCCCACTACCGTGGTGCCAGACAGGGGAGGGGGGGGGTATTGTCCACTCTGGAGTCATTTGGCTGGGTGATCAACCATCCCAAGTCTTCCCTGTCTCCCTCCTTGGTGACACCCTTCCTGGGAATGAATCTGGATACAGTTCAGGCAAAGATTTTTCTTCCTCAGCAGAAGGTGGAAAGTCTGATTGTGCAGGTTCAGTTCCTGCTATCTTGCCCTCATCCCTCCATCAGGCAAGGAATGCAGCTGGTGGGCCTGATGGTGTCGTGCTTCGAGGCTGTCCCTTATGCCCAGTTCCACATGAGGCCTCTGCAACTCCACCTCTTGTCAGTATGGGACAAGGATCCTGCGTCCCTGGACCAGGTCCTTGTGCTTTCCCCCCCTAGTCAGGCAGTCCCTCTCGTGGTGGCTGGACTTCAGGAATCTGTTGGTGGGCAGATCCTTCCTGGCCCCCTGCTGGGAGACGGTCACCACAGATGCCAGTCTGACAGGTTGGGGGGGGGGGGGGGGGGTTTCTGGAAGTCCCTGCAGTTCCAAGGGCGGTGGGGCCCTCAGGAGGCCCACACACCTATCAACATTCTGGAACTGCGGGCGATCAGGTTGGTTCTGACTCAGTTGACTCATCACCTTCGGGGGCCTGCCTGTTCAGGTATGCTCGGACAACCAGACGGCAGTTGCCTACATCAATCATCAGGAAGGGACCCGGAGCAAGAGGGCCCTCCAGGAAGTGTCTCTGATCCTGGCCTGGGCGGAGGCCAATGTTCCCTGCATATCAGCTGTGTACATCCCGGGGGTGGAGAATCTGCAGGCAGACTCTGAGCAGGGGGACCTCTCGCCTGGGAGAATGGTCCCTATGCAACAGGGTGTTTCCTGTGTCACCGTTGGGGCCAACCAGATGTGGATCTGTTTGCGTCCCGTCACAATCACAAGCTCCCGGCCTTTGTCTCCCTGTCCCAGGATCCTCTGGCCTTGGCCATGGATGCTCTAGCAATGTCATGGCAGGACTTTCAGCTCAACGCAAGATAGCTCAGGAGGGGGTGCCAGCAATACTGGTGGCCCCCAGGTGGCCAAGAAGAGTGTGGTTCGCAGACGTGGTGCAGCTGGTGGTGGAGCAGTACACTCTGCCCAGGGTGCCAGACCTGCTCACTCAGGGTCACTTACGCCATCCCAATTTACAAACTCTGGCTTTGACAGCCTGGCTGCTGAAACCTCCATCTTGATGGAGAAGGGGCTGTCTGCCTCTGTTGTTGATACCATGATAAAGGCTAGAAAGAAGTCTTCTTCCATTTACTATAGGGTTTGGCGTGCCTACATTGACTGGTGTGAGTCTAAGTCTCTTCCCTGTCGTGTGTTCTCTATTCCCAGGATCCTGGAGTTCCTGCAGCATGGGTTGGAGCTGAGGCTCCAACTCAGTACTCTGAAGGGTCATGTTTCTGCCCTGGCGGTTTTCTTCCAGAGGTCCTTTGCTCAGCATTCTCTGATCAGGACATTTTTCCAGGGGGTTACTCATGTGCGTCCTCCACGTAAGCCTATGTTGCCCGTTTGGGATTTGAACTTGGTCTTCTCTGCCTTGCAGGGTGCTCCCTTTAAACCTGTGCAGGAGGCTGCCCTGGCCATGCTTACTCTCAAAGTTGTCTTTTTGGTGACTATCACCTGTTAGGCGTGTGTCTGAGTTGGCGGCACTTTCCATCCAGCCCCCCTACTTTGAGAGACACCAGAACAAGGTGGTGTTTCGCTTCAAGCCAGATTTTCTGCCTAAGGTTGTTTCTGCCTTTCATTTGAATCAGGACATTGTTCTTCCTTCCTTGTGCCCTAATCCTAGTAATGCTAAGGAGAGGGTCTTGCATTCTTTGGATGTAGTTAGGTGTCTGAAGTACTCTCTGGTGGCTACTGCACCTTTCAGAAAAACTGATGCTCTTTTTGTGGTCCCTTCTGGTCCTAGGAAGGGGTTGGCACCTGCCAAATCAGCAAATGGATCTGTCAGGCTGTGATTCAGACCTATTCTGCTAAGGGGAAGAATCCTCCCTTCCGCCTTACCGCTCATTCCACTCGTGCTATTGGTGCCTCTTGGGCTTTTCAGCACCAGGCTTCTGTTGAGCAAGTTTGCAAGGCCGCTACCTGGTCTTCTGTTTATACTTTTTCAAAGTTTTACAAGGTTGATGTTAGGGCCTCAGCTGATGCTGCTTTTGGCCGCAAGGTTCTGCAGGCGGCAGTGGTCTGACCTGTCTGTTGTTACCTTTGGGAATCCCACCCTACTTTATGGACACTGCTATTGGATGTCCCATGTGTAATGATTCTTAGCAGGACGTACTGTATACTAAGAATAATACAGTTGATATTATGAGTATACAGTACGTCCTGCTCCACCCCACCCTTGGTTTTGCATTATCCTGGATCTCATGTATGGTGATTGTTATAATTGTTATGGTTACTAGTTGGTTCTGTTTTAATTCTCCCGGCTTCTCGTTAACTGCTTTTCAATGCTGGGGATTTGTGGGAGATCCCGGGTATTTGAGGGGCCGGGAGGAGCCAATTTCGCTGTCTCTGCAGTCCAGCGCCATCTGGCGGATTATTACCCATGTGTAATGATTCCTATCTGGAGCAGGACGTACTGTATACTCATAATATCAATTCTACAGGCGAGTAATTACAGAATTGTATTTTTATACCTTACCTTCCTTTAACGAGGACCAAAACATGGACTAAAGAATAAGACTAGTAGCACCGATGGGCTAAATGTGGAAAAAGTGTGTGTGTGTGTGTGTGTGTGTGTGTGTGTGTGTGTGTGTGTGTCTCATCATGGCTAATGGCCATCTTTGCCCCCCCCCCCCCAAAAAAAAAAAAAATAGACAAACCAAGCAGACCCACAGCAAAGCTTCAAATCCACTGACAGTTTTCATTGGATGATCTTTTAACCTGCCTGAGAGCATAAACCATGACATCCCTGGGGCTGGCTGCAATATTTAAATAGTTTAAAGTTTTAGGGACCACAGGGCAGAACCTAGGATCAGAGAAGCAGATTATGGGCATCACAAAACTGGGGAAGAGGAAACTTTTTAGCAACTGATGGATGGATTTTAAACAGGTTTGTATTGGGAAGTAGTGCAATTTGGAGGCTTGTGTAAAAGAATTCAGGATTGTAGAGCGCTGAAAAAAAAATAAATAAATAAATAGATAGATAGATAGATGAGAAGCACATAAAAGTCTTGAAGGTTAGAAAGCAAAGATACATCAGAAAAGGGATTTAAATACCCTAATTGTAGGAGGCCTTCTTGAGAAGAACAATGGAATGTTTAGAAAAGCCTATATTATAACAAAGTGCCAAAAAAAAGACCTAGGGGTTTTAGTAAATATTCTAGACTGTAGTGACCAATGACAGGTAGCAGCTGCCATGGCAAACAGAATCATGGAATGCATCAAGAGGGCAGAGGAGTAGCCAGGCTTTCTGGCACCTGGAGCAAAGATTCGAATTGGTGCCACTCTTCTGTGTTCGGGCCCCCCTTTGGCACCCCCCTGACCTGCTGCACCCAGGGCACATGCCCACCCTGCTCCCCCTAGCTACGCCTCTGAAGAGGGGCATAAGTGCCCATGACCAGAGCATCATTTTACCCCTGCAAGTCACTGGTTAGACCCCATATGGAATATTGTGTACAGTTCTGGGCACTAGTGAATATGGAGGACATATCAGAACTTGACCACCTACAAAGGCTGGCAACTAAATAAAAAAATGGAATGAGGGAACTAGAGTACCTTGAAAGATTGTCAAGGTAAGTTTATTTAGTTTGTATAAGTATATCCAGGGTCAATACGATCTCTTTAAAGTGGACCAACACCCAGGATTTTGACTATCCTGGGTCTTGGTCCAGTTCGGTGGGGCACCCCCGATCGGGGTGCCCCGCTGTGTGAAACCCCCCCTAACCCCCCGAATAACTCACCTCTCCCCGCTCCCAGCGCCAACGTACAAGGAACGTCTAAGCGGCGGCCGCCGCCGCCGCCTCCCTCGCGTCACTTTGAACGCGCGCGCCCCCGCGCCGGCCATTCGCAGACGGCCGGTGCGGAGGCGCGCACGCCTACAGGGGCGCGAGGGAGGCGGCGGCGGCCGGCCGCCGCCGAAGATAAGGTAGGTGAGTTGGGGTGTTTGGGGGGGGAGATCGGGATGTCCCGCGGGGTGGGGGGTGATCGGCCCGGGAATCTTATAGATTCCCGGGCCGATCACCCGTGGGTGTTGGTCCACTTTAAGGCCAGGACTGTAAGTAAAACTCAGGGGCATCCACTAAGGTTAGACGAAAGACGCTTCTTGCACCAGCATAGGAGGGATTCTTTACTGGAAGAGCAGCGAGTTTATGGAACTCGCTGACAGAGGAGGTAGTCATGAAGAATACTAAAAGTTCAAAAGTGGCCTGGATGCCTTCCTTGCATGTAACAACATTACCAACTATGGCTATTAGTCCATCTATTTCAGCCTGTTTATTAGTGGTCTAAAGTCTTACATGTAAAGCTGGTCACAATCGCCAAAGAGCAGAATGACCAGAAGCCATAGAAATAAATCTCTGTGTTGCTGTAGACACCTTATATTTCTGTTTGCTTCAGATCAATGAACCTTCACCTCCTTGGACCAGCAATGACCTATACCAACCCAAAACCAAACATCCAAATTAAGAGCTCCACGGATAGCAAAGACATGGAAGGAGGGAGTTAGTTGAGGTGCCGAGACAATATCTTGAACTTCTCAGCTCTTGTCAAAACCAAAACTGATAGCCCTCAGATCAGTGCAGACTAGTGAAGATTCATCCAACGGCCACAAGCTGCGTCCAGCCAATGTATAGTTAAATCCCTGAATTGTGATTATGTTGCTAAAGATCGGTATCTAATAATTTTCTCCTCCTCTCCAAGTTTCCTGAATGAGGCCATTGTATTCTGCCCGCCCCATTGTATCGAATGCAGTCCGAGAAGAAAGGCACAAGTTACGGTCGCTCATCTAATGGGAGGGTAAACTAGTACAGCAAGTTGCACTGGCAACACTGGGAGAATATTCGAGGCCAAAGATTTTCAGCATTTGTGTTATTCAGGTCTTAGCAATGTTCAGGTAAAACAAGTTGTGCGATGGGAGATTAGAAAATCAAGGTGGTTATAAACCTTAGACTACATTTTCCTGTACAACATGCCAACAGACAACTATAGCTGTAAAGATGAACTACCTACCAGCATATCCCTTTCTAGTACATAAAGATAGTTTAATGGGAGTTGAGAGCAGATAAAGAAGACCACCTTGAGCATAATTTGGTCTGGGCTTCCCAAACTTTTTCATGGTGTACCACTCCCCATTTTCTCATGTACCACCCAATACAGACCCCCCCCCCCCCTTGAAGTTGGAGGTCTTATGCTGGATGGGCTCCACCTGGTCCAACAGTGTTCTACCTCTTTAAAGAGCCCTTGCCGTGGCCACATACCTCTAGCTAGACATGCACCCTCACTGGGCCTTTCTGAATGGCTTGCCCCATTCTGATTTTCCTGAACTTCGTGCAGCAAAGGAAATCTGAATGGAATGAGCACAGTTGATTGGCTGAGCACGCGCCATTAGAATGAGGGGAAAAAAAGAAGAAAGAAGAAGAAGGGTCAGTTTATGGGCTATCTCGGGAAATACAAACAGCAGGGCATGCTCCACTGGGGGGGGGGGGGGCGGGGAACAAAACCCAAGTTTATCCAATGTATACACTAGGTACTCTTTTTATGAAACCTTCCTTAAAAAAAATATTTTACTTTATTTCAGAATAAAGCATTAAGTTTAAAATTCAAAGACAGGAGAACTTTGCAGGGAGTTTATCATATATTAACAAATCCTAAAACTTTCAGGACAGAGAAAAGATCTGTATCAAGAAAAATGTATCAAGGCCAGCCGGCAATGAATGAAAAAAGCCAGATTTATCAAGCACTTCTACCACTTCTGCAAATTATAGTAGTGCAAAATATGATTTATACATTTTTCATCATGTGAAGCAGTTTCCTGTCCCTCACAGACAGAGCTCCATGAGGAAAAATAGAGTATCTCCTAAATTCGGGGTTCACGGGAAGCGAGAGGTGGTTAGAATCATTGTAAACTAGTTGCCAGGAGGGTTTAGATCCACTTTAAAGGGGGTTATGCATTTGCATTTTGCCTTATCTGGAGCTCCCTTCCTCCCACAAAAGCTGACAATACAGAAGCAAGATTTCCTGTAACAGATCCAGTCGTCAGGTAACCCAACGCAAGGCCCTGATACCGACACCGAAACAGCAGGAAGGTGTTGTAGCGTAGCTGAAGCTTCCTCCCCGGCAATTGCTGCAAGGATGAGGGGCCAAAAAAAAAAAAACACAAAAATATAAAATACATTATGCCCCCATAACAGTTAGCAATGCGTCATAGTAAACACAGCTTGCCAATCTGGAAACAAATGCTAGAAACTTGCCCCCTTCCCCCTCCAGTCAAAGGCCTACACGGGGACGTGGCAACTACAGCCTCACCTCTGGCACTGTGACAGCAAAGGATTTGCCGAGAGCGGCCGGAAAAGGTTCCCTGTGTTTAGCTAATCCAGAACATTTAAAGGGCAGCAAACAGATGTTACCGGCTGTTTCCCTATAGCTGTCTTAATGTAGCACTACAGTATAGCCAGTGCCATGTCCTGG
This sequence comes from Gastrophryne carolinensis, assembly GCA_027917425.1. Lineage (NCBI taxonomy): Eukaryota > Metazoa > Chordata > Amphibia > Anura > Microhylidae > Gastrophryne > Gastrophryne carolinensis. Next base: position 184,374,406 of record CM051235.1, read on the forward strand.
AGCATATAAATAATAGATATATATATCTTTACAGACTGTTTACCTATAGCTGTCTTAATGTAGCACTACAGTATAGCCAGTGCCAAGTCCTGGAGCGCATATATCTTTACAGGCTGTTTACCTATAGCTGCCTTAATGTAGCACTACAGTATAGCCAGTGCCAAGTCCTGGAGCGCATATATCTTTACAGGCCGTTTACCTATAGCTGCCTTAATGTAGCACTACAGTATAGCCAGTGCCAAGTCCTGGAGCGCATATATCTTTACAGGCTGTTTACCTATAGCTGCCTTAATGTAGCACTACAGTATAGCCAGTGCCAAGTCCTGGAGCGCATATATCTTTACAGGCTGTTTACCTATAGCTGCCTTAATGTATATATATATATATATTATAAAATGTGTGCCAGCTTTACAGGCTGTTTACCTATGGCCAAGGTGGTACAACTGGAACTTTCTCAGAACAGCTTTCCCATATTGGGTTTTCAGATGCTGTGAAGAGGACGGAAACTTTACCTAGTGTCTAAATAGACTTTAGGTCCAGCTCCAAGGGACATCACCCTGCTCCAGAAATGATGAAAAATGAACCAGAATTTATTTTTGACCGGTGGTCTGCTTTAACTTAAAGAACTCTGTATCAAGGCTGTAATCTCCTGCAGCAACACGATACAAACTAAAATGCAAGATTTTAAAAGCAGACCTTAATCCTCCCCGGCAGGTGTGTGAGACACTAAACCAATGCTCCCTCATGCCCTCAGTGAGCCCCACATTAGAGAGATACTCAGAAGAGCTCCATCTCCAGATCATTACAGCAACACCTCCTCCAGTGAAAAGCCTGCTTCACGCAATGTGCAGCTATTACTGTCCCCCACTATATGGAGTTCCATGCTCAATTTTGGATTCTAAGGTTTCACACGATGGAGGCTCCCCCCCCCCCCCTTTATTCCAGGTGAAAGCCCTCCTCAGGTCCTGATTTGGAATTCCCTGCTGTGTGAACCCCCCTGGAATTGCATATTTCTTACCTTGCTTCTATTGCATATGTGCAGGCCTCCTTTGGCATCCCTGCACACTTCCCCGGCATACCACACTTTCAAGCAGCCATACAGGCCTGGATGCCTCTGTGATGTGGACCGAAACCAGCTAGGGATAAATCCTGGGATTTGGTCCCCTTTCAATCCACCCTCTGGTTCCCCTCCACATACCTCATGTTTACTGTGTGGATAAAATCCAGAGAGCCTTCCACAATGGTCCTTTAGGAGGTGCTCCAGCTTCAGGGCCGCCAGTCAATGGCAGACATGCTAGTGAAGCAGGGCGGGGGGAGGGGAGCGAGATACCAAGGGGCTTCTCATGAAGAGCAAAGTTTTCTTTAAGAGAATCAACATTTGCATGTATTATCTAAAAAGCATCTTTTACAATGCATAAGCAGCAGGAAGAGAGCCAATATGCCAGAGAAGTGCCCAGGGGGTCTGCCCTTGTCTGGTTTCACACTTCTGGTTCCTGCCACCTCTGGAGTTGGTCTGGACCCACTGGGAAGGCTGGACAGGGACAGACAGGTCACCTGCAGATGGGGTGACATGCCCTTCACTACATGCATACACAAACACCTTGCCTATAGCAACCAGCTTGCCTGCTGCAGTCACATTTAAAGTGGACCGACAGCCTAAAATGACTTAAACCAGGCTATGTATCCCCTCCCCAGGGAACTGTAGATTGCTGTAAATAAAAATTCATTTACCTCTTTCTAACTCTTGCTGTACTAAGTTTTAGAAACAAAATGGCGGCTCATGGCTTTGCTGGCCACCTTGAAGTGCTGCTGGGCTTCCTGTTACTGTGCATTGTCAGTTATGTAAGTTGAATCCAGGCAGCATCACAGCTGAGATGCTGGAAGAAGAAGCTCCAAAATGGCCGCTACCTTTCTTTTCCAACTGTGCCAGGCTGTTGGTCTGGTTTAAGTAAAATAAGGCCTGAACCAGCTACTAAGGCCATAGGTACTATGCACTCGGCATGTCAACAGTGGTTCTCCCCATACCATGATTGGTTTTCTCCAGCCATGCCAGTGTCCACATACCAGTAGCTTCAGGGCTGCAATGAGGGCAGTAGAGGCACATTTATGGGACCCAGCCATAACTCTAATCTGAAGGTGCCCAATTGCTGTTCTTGACCACATCCTCCCGGCTACCTGTATCGGCCTTCAGCCTAGATAGGCATTTAGTAATAGGGTTGCTGAAAAGAGAGAAAAGGGACCCTGACAAATAAGGAAAATGTCAATGGCGGCCCAGAAACATCTGACTAATTTGCAAGAACAGGTGGCATTGCATCCTATGTACGCAAAATATGTCAGTGCTTTAAAAAAATAAACCGTAGGCTGCAAAGTGCACCAGCTCAGGGATCTGGAAGCTTTATGACTTTACTGCCAATAAAACGATTTTGATCACTCCAGAATGGATCAGAGTACAGACTTCCCACTGGGATAAAAGACACGCAGCAACATAAGAATTAGCCACAAGGTAAACCTAGAGAGATGCCTAAAGCCAGATGGGCTTCCATTCTGCTGCCATCAGGGTCCATAGTCCTAGACTTCGCTTTCAACTGGGTTACCCCACACCCAAAGCATGTACATAAAGCACCCCAACAAGTGACCAGCGCACAGATTTACCTTTGCACACCGGGCATCAAAAGCGAAGCCTGTGTGTTATGTACATCCAAAAGTGATACCTGTACCTAGGTGTTAGAGGGCAACTCCAAACTCCAGTCATTTTTAGCCCTCTGGGGCTATATTTACCTAGGTCCCCATGCCCATATGGGCCCAATGGCATCAGAGTGGAAGCACCTGAAGCAGGCTGACATACCCCATTCCCCCATGGGAAATGTCTGTAAAGCCTGGACTCTAAAGCACCTATAATCAAATAAGATGAATGGGCTATTAGGTTTGCTGGGTGTGCATGCAAGGCTGCCCAGCAAATCTGATTGGCCACCAGAGGTAATGTGGCGGTTGTCAAGGTAGAAGAACCAGGAAAGTGAGAATATCAGAAACCCACAGCCTCATTTAGCTGCAGGGCATCCTGTATCAAGATGCCACTCCACCCCCCCACAGTTGAAGCTAGTCAGTGGACCTAGTGTCTTAATGGACTTGAGGCATATTTTAAAATGAAAACTAAATTGTTCCTAAAAACTTTCCAGCAACTCTGTGCCAAAACACTGCACTTGGCTCAGACCCCCCCCCCCCCCACCAAAAAAAAAAACAAAACAAGGGTTAACAGGGAATGGAATTTGAGGGTCTTCATCACCAGAACTTAAACTACATATAGCTTATTGGTGGCATCCAATGTGCACAATAATAACCAATCCAGTTTGCCATGTTTTTTGTGCATGGACCCTAAATCTAAGTCTGTGATACGGACACTGTAACCGCATAGATCACAGCTTTCAGACAGCACATCTTTAGGAGACCTAAACTATTTTCCAACATTAAGTCCACTTTACCACATCTGGTTATTGCACACTTACAGTTTCAGCGACTGTAAAAGGTTAATGTTCTAAAATAATTAAAAGCTGCTTTTCCCCCTATGACAGCATTTCAATGTCAGAAACACAGGTGAGGTGTCACTGATACAGCGCGGAAGCCAGAGAAAGAGTAGGTAAATTAGTCAATTATTTAGCCAGCTTTATACATAACGTTGGATTGAGAGACAAAACATATAATATTGGATAATGTTATATAGGGAGTGGAAGGTTCTGCACTTCACCCTGGACTGGCAGAGCCCAGGAAAGTGACCTTGCGGTCGGTTAGTTTGTTGGAGAGCCTGGAGTCTCTCTCCATTGCCAGCTGCAGCATTTCCCAACAACTCCAAACAGTCGGGAAGCACCGGTGAAATGTCACCTCCCTGATGAGCTCGGGAGACATATGGAAAGACTTACCTGTGCTGCGATCATCCCAGGATCAGCATCGCACCATAGACAGGAGACAGCAGGGCTCTAGTCCGGCTCACAGGTGATCAGCAGCGTCTGTGGATCATTCGATCGTCACACAGTGAAACTGTTGCACCTGTTGGCTTTTCTGAGTCAGGGGGAGGGGAGCGCCACCGGTATCAGCCTGGGTGTGACAGGCAGGTTTCACATAGCCGAGGCTGCCCTGCCATTGACTATTCAAATCAGCCTGCCGGACTCACCTGGGTGGAGACCATCTGCGCATAGCTACCGATCATTTATTTCTGGGGCGAATTAAATATTATTTCAGATGTATCAATGCTCGTCACAAGCAGCTTCATATAAAACAACATGTTTTTATATGCCTTCTATCACATAATATTTCAGCTTTTATTTCTTTTCAAATCACCACCATATATTTTGTGGCCAAGAAAGGTCAGACCAGCCTATTGATTCCAGTAGGCACCTGCTGCATGTACTAAAGCCTACAACTGTCACCCAAAGCCCTTTATAGTGGACTCTCTGCTATTGGGGGTCATGCTAATTATTTGCTGATGTCAGTTTAACTCTGGGGGCACAATTGGGTGGGAATTGCAACTTGAATCTTGGTGAGCTTTTTTTATTTTTTAAAAACACACAAAAAAGTGCAATAAAAATGTTCTAATTTTACCCAAAAAATCACATAGTTTTCCCACAACAGGTGCCTATGAATTATGATAAAGTGTTTGCATTTTTATTATGCATAGTCCTTAGGTTGCTTTGGTTTCCAAACTTCTAAACAAATATCCTTAGCTTATTGGAAAAATGGTGTAGCTAACCTGTAAGAATTCCCCATTGCGTGTGCAGGTGATTTTGTTGGAATTATTTTTATTGCAATTTTGCATGTGTTCAAGTTAAAAATCTCACCGAGTTACACTTCATCAAATAATTAGCATAGCCCCCAATGTAGCATTTTGTTTGTAATAATACAGTGCTATGAATGAAGATGGTAATTTATAAAAAAAACAATAATAATAGTAATCTGTAATACACTGACCATCGTTTGAACATGGCAGTTGCCCGGCTGTAGTGCTGATCCTCCAGCTTCACTGATTATATATCACACACAGCCTGTAATGTTCCTGATTGATATGCCTGTCAATTGGTTTATATGCTAATGGGGTATAAGGGAGGATACATAGGGAAGAAGAGCTTACAATCTATTATGGTATAAGGGAGGATACAGGAGGAAGAGCTTACAATCTATTAGGGTATAAGGGAGGATACAGAAGGAGAAGAGCTTACAATCTATTAGGGTATAAGGGAGGATACAGAAGGGGAAGAGCTTACAATCTATTAGCATATAAGGGAGGATACAGAAGATAGAAGAGCTTAAAATCTATTTGGGTATAAGGGAAGATACCGAATATAGAAGAGCTTACAATCTATTAAGGTATAAGGGAGGATACAGAAGGAGAAAGAGCTTACAACCTATTAGGGTATAAGGGAGGATACAGAAGGAGGAAGAGCTTACATTCTATTCGAGTATAAGGGAGATACAGAAGGGAGAAGAGCTTACAATCTATTAGCATATAAGGGATGATACAGAAGATAGAAGAGCTTACAATCTATTAGGGTATAAGGGAGGATACCGAAGATAGAAGAGCTTACAATCTATTAGGGTATACGGGAGGATACCGAAGATAGAAGAGCTTACAATCTATTAGGGTATAAGGGAGGATACAGAAGGAGAAGAGCTTACAATCTATTAGGGTATAAGGGAGGATACAGAAGGGGAAGAGCTTACAATCTATTAGGGTATAAGGGAGGATACAGAAGGAGAAAGAGCTTACAATCTATTAGGGTATAAGGGAGGATACAGAAGGGGAAGAGCTTACAATCTATTAGGGTATAAGGGAGGATACAGAAGGGGAAGAGCTTACAATCTATTAGGGTATAAGGGAGGATACAGAAGGGGAAGAGCTTACAATCTATTGGGTATAAGGGAGGATACAGAAGGGGAAGAGCTTACAATCTATTAGGGTATAAGGGAGGATACAGAAGGGGAAGAGCTTACAATCTATTAGGATATCATTGAGGATACAGAAGAAGGAAGAGCTTACATTCTATTAGAATATAAGGGAGATACAGAAGGATAAGAACTTACAAACTATTTTGGTATAAGGGAGGATACAGAAGGAGGAGGAGCTCACAATCTATTAGCGTATAAGGGGGGATACAGAAGGAGAAGAGCTTACAATCTATTAGAGTATAAGGGGGAATACAGAAGGAGGAAGAAGGTTATAATATATTCTGTGTTGCAACAATAAGATTATAAAATGCAGTTGACATAGGCTGTATGGGGGGGGGGGGGGCCTTCCTTGCCTGTATGATATTTAACCCTTTAGTTTTAATCCTTTTTCGTTAGTAACCCCTCCCCCGTGTCGGTGCCATGAATGCCATTATTGTGTTCTGTTTTAAGCCTGTTTTTCAGCACCTGTGTTGTAATTTTGCTTTTGTTGGCTTAAAAAAAAGTACAAACTGTCATCTTTATTCACAAAAGCCTTTTTATCACCAAAGCCAAAATATGACCATTCTGTAAAGGCATTCTGCACCCATTTATTAAAACGGACTTTAAATAAAAAAAATTAAGATGTTCTTTCACAACCCTACTAATGATTCTCTACAAGTCAGCTAAGGTAGATGAGCTTTCAAAATCGGTCCAAAATGTTCCCCCTTTCTGGGTGAGTTGGCACCTTCTCCCAAGGTTTGCTCACTCACAAAGATACACCTCACCCACATCCAGAAACAGGTACATTTTTGGGGATCCAAACCAAATGGAAGCAGCTGTGGGGACAGATGCATGGACAAAAAAAATAAAAAACCATACTCACCTTCTGTCCCCCACAGTTCTAAGTTCAGGTCCAGTGTTGACCCGCAGCATTTCCATCCTGCTCCGTCATCTCCATGTTTACTGCAGGGTAGAGTGATTCTGGTTCCTAGCGGCAAAACTTCTCTCGGCAGCGTACTGGAGGCTGTGTTTCAACCCCCACACCCCTACTCCATTCATTGCAATGGAGGGGGCATCCTGAGGCCGGTCGTATCTAACCTGACTTGACCCCCCCCTCCATTGCAATGACAGCAGAAAACAGAAACCTGCACAGAGGAGCTGAAGGTGACAAAAGGTGAGTTTAGGCCTTTTCAAATTAGTGGCTGAAAAGTTTGTTTAACAGTCCTTTAAAACCAAAACTATTCCTCCCTGAACCCTATGGCCAGGTCTACATATATCCTTCTCTTCCTCCTCCTGGGGTTAATTAATAATTAATAAATTATTTATTGGCAAGAAACTGAAATTAAAGTCCCTCTCCAGGCTGGAACAATAAGAGCACTTACCTGCCAACCTGACATCTTGAACCCATGGAGTCCTGCAACCCACCAGTTTCAATGCTGGCAGCTCCAGTGCCAACTGGGGTCTTCCATGCCACCCTTGATAAGTGGCCCATCACTTGACTGCTCCCGATCATCCACCATGGTGAATTCAAATCGGGTCAGGCCAAGCTGAGAAGTGTGCTGCCACCACCAGGGCTGGCAACACTGCCATCAGATGGATGCAGCCTGTGGAACTTTTTTCAAGAGACTGGACTGTCCCTTGTATTTACTTTAGTAGCTTTTCTGGTTGATTATTTTCAGAATTACTTTATTTTCAGTTAGAATCAGGTTATTAGGGTTGATTCAGAGCCCCTTTCTCATCATTTTTATGGAGGTCTTGCTACCAAACGAAAAATCATGCAAAAATGAGAACATTTCACACTAAAGTTCTTGCAGAAAAAAGGCTTTGCTGAATCAGACGAGGGGAAAAAAATGAACGAGAATGGAAATATTCACGCAAAAAGGTGAGAAAGGGGCTCTGAATCAACCCTATTGTCTCCATTTCTTTGGGCAGGAGGTGAAAAAGAACATGAAAATACAGATACATTGGTAATCTCCAACATGAGCATGGTAATCTCCAACATAAACAATCCCATTTAAGGCGGAACAAGACCCACCAGCAACTGGGATGGAATCTAAAAGATTCCAGGGCCGGTTGCTGGCTTTCCCCTAAGGCATCCTGAATGCCCTGCTGTGTGAAAGCCCCCAGGGTGCGGTAATCACTCACCTCTCCCCAGTCCAACGGCGCATGCGCTGGCTCTTATCCAATAAGAGCCATCTGCTGAACTGATGTAATTCGGCAAAGCAGCTCTGATTCATTTGCTATGGTGCATGCACTCCTGCACTGGCCATTCAGATAGGCTGGATCCCGGGGGAGCAGGACATGTGGCTGCTCTCAGTCCCCACTCACAATATTCGGAACTAGGGATGAGCGAATCGATCCGGACGAACCCGGATTCGATCCGAATTTCATGAAAAATTCGATTCGGATCGAATCCGAATTTCCCCGCGATCCGATCGCTCAAAGTTTTCCTTTAACATCCATTCATTTACATTACAGGCATTCTAAGATGACGGACGGGACATGTCCAGACATCAACCCCGCGCCAGTGCAAGCTGGGGCAGTCACATGCAGCCTATCAGCAGCCAGCAAGCCCGGTGACGTCACAGCGCTATTTAAGGCCGGCGGCCATCTTGCTTTTCCTCATTTCTCTATTGCATTCGTGAGAGACAGGACGCTGCTGTAGGCAGGGAGAGAGACAGTTAGACAGACAGGGACAGACAGGGAAAGGCTGGAGACAGGCAGGACACAGACAGAAAGTCAGCGAAAAACAGGGAAAGTTAGGAAAAATCGGAGGCAGTCACAGGGAGATTTCTTTTTTTTTTTTCATCCAGTGTTACTGGCTGGCTGACTGGCTTTGTTAGCGTTTTCAGGCTGCTTATACTAACTAACTGTGCATATATACTGAACTGATCTTAAGTCTGCTGTGAGGCATCCCATTCTGTGACTACACCAGCCTCTATTTAATACCATAATAACCATTTGCACTTATTCTCATAGAAATTAGGCCTGATAAAGACACTTTTGCTGTGCATGCTCTCTGGTTTTTGTGGCATCCCATTCTGTGACTACACCAGCCTCTATTTAATACCATAATAACCATTTGTACTTATACTCATAGAAATTAGGCCTGATAAAGACACTTTTGCTGTGCATGCTCTCTGGTTTTTGTGGCATCCCATTCTGTGACTACACCAGCCTCTATTTAATACCATAATAACCATTTGCACTTATTCTCATAGAAATTAGGCCTGATAAAGACACTTTTGCTGTGCATGCTCTCTGGTTTTTGTGGCATCCCATTCTGTGACTACACCAGCCTCTATTTAATACCATAATAACCATTTGCACTTATACTCATAGAAATTAGGCCTGATAAAGACACTTTTGCTGTGCATGCTCTCTGGTTTTTGTGGCATCCCATTCTGTGACTACACCAGCCTCTATTTAATACCATAATAACCATTTGCACTTATTCTCATAGAAATTAGGCCTGATAAAGGCACTTTTGCTGTGCATGCTCTCTGGTTTTTGTGGCATCCCATTCTGTGACTACACCAGCCTCTATTTAATACCATAATAACCATTTGCACTTATACTCATAGAAATTAGGCCTGATAAAGACACTTTTGCTGTGCATGCTCTCTGGTTTTTGTGGCATCCCATTCTGTGACTACACCAGCCTCTATTTAATACCATAATAACCATTTGCACTTATTCTCATAGAAATTAGGCCTGATAAAGACACTTTTGCTGTGCATGCTCTCTGGTTTTTGTGGCATCCCATTCTGTGACTACACCAGCCTCTATTTAATACCATAATAACCATTTGCACTTATACTCATAGAAATTAGGCCTGATAAAGACACTTTTGCTGTGCATGCTCTCTGGTTTTTGTGGCATCCCATTCTGTGACTACACCAGCCTCTATTTAATACCATAATAACCATTTGCACTTATTCTCATAGAAATTAGGCCTGATAAAGACACTTTTGCTGTGCATGCTCTCTGGTTTTTGTGGCATCCCATTCTGTGACTACACCAGCCTCTATTTAATACCATAATAACCATTTGCACTTATTCTCATAGAAATTAGGCCTGATAAAGACACTTTTGCTGTGCATGCTCTCTGGTTTTTGTGGCATCCCATTCTGTGACTACACCAGCCTCTATTTAATACCATAATAACCATTTGCACTTATTCTCAGAAATTAGGCCTGATAAAGACACTTTTGCTGTGCATGCTCTCTGTTTTTTGTGGCATCCCATTCTGTGACTACACCAGCCTCTATTTAATACCATAATAACCATTTGCACTTATTCTCATAGAAATTAGGCCTGATAAAGACACTTTTGCTGTGCATGCTCTCTGGTTTTTGTGGCATCCCATTCTGTGACTACACCAGCCTCTATTTAATACCATAATAACCATTTGCACTTATACTCATAGAAATTAGGCCTGATAAAGACACTTTTGCTGTGCATGCTCTCTGGTTTTTGTGGCATCCCATTCTGTGACTACACCAGCCTCTATTTAATACCATAATAACCATTTGCACTTATTCTCATAGAAATTAGGCCTGATAAAGACACTTTTGCTGTGCATGCTCTCTGGTTTTTGTGGCATCCCATTCTGTGACTACGCCAGCCTCTATTTAATACCATAATAACCATTTGCACTTATTCTCATAGAAATTAGGCCTGATAAAGACACTTTTGCTGTGCATGCTCTCTGGTTTTTGTGGCATCCCATTCTGTGACTACACCAGCCTCTATTTAATACCATAATAACCATTTGCACTTATACTCATAGAAATTAGGCCTGATAAAGACACTTTTGCTGTGCATGCTCTCTAGTTTTTGTGGCATCCCATTCTGTGACTACACCAGCCTCTATTTAATACCATAATAACCATTTGCACTTATTCTCATAGAAATTAGGCCTGATAAAGACACTTTTGCTGTGCATGCTCTCTGGTTTTTGTGGCATCCCATTCTGTGACTACACCAGCCTCTATTTAATACCATAATAACCATTTGCACTTATACTCATAGAAATTAGGCCTGATAAAGACACTTTTGCTGTGCATGCTCTCTGGTTTTTGTGGCATCCCATTCTGTGACTACACCAGCCTCTATTTAATACCATAATAACCATTTGCACTTATTCTCATAGAAATTAGGCCTGATAAAGACACTTTTGCTGTGCATGCTCTCTGGTTTTTGTGGCATCCCATTCTGTGACTACACCAGCCTCTATTTAATACCATAATAACCATTTGCACTTATTCTCATAGAAATTAGGCCTGATAAAGACACTTTTGCTGTGCATGCTCTCTGGTTTTTGTGGCATCCCATTCTGTGACTACGCCAGCCTCTATTTAATACCATAATAACCATTTGCACTTATTCTCATAGAAATTAGGCCTGATAAAGACACTTTTGCTGTGCATGCTCTCTGGTTTTTGTGGCATCCCATTCTGTGACTACACCAGCCTCTATTTAATACCATAATAACCATTTGCACTTATTCTCATAGAAATTAGGCCTGATAAAGACACTTTTTCTGTGCATAGTCTTACTGCTGCCAGGTGCACTGCTGGCTGTTGGGGCATCCCATTCTGTAACATAGCATACCCCTCTTTATTTACACTAAGCAGCTCTCTTATTTACACTAGGCAGGCCTGTTGGAGGCTGAGTGTTACTGCTCACTTTTGGTGTGCATTATATTCTGTTTCATATAGACCCACCGCTGCCTGGGGGTTCTTAAAATATCACCTACTACCACGCCAGTTAGACTATGTCAGGCAGACAAGTGCCTGGAAGTGAAAAGAGGAGTGGCAGAGGCCAAGATTCCACAGGCAGAGCTCGCAGCAGACTGGGGGCCAGTAGCAGCAGGAGTCACGCTGAGAGACCTAATCTGCCAGTATCTGCTAGCGGTCGGGTCTCCACCAGTAACGCATCTGCCGTGGTAGATTGGTTGACGCGCTCATCAACAACATCATCACAACTTACGTCTGAGACCCCCAGTCTAGGGTCGGTAGGTTCCTCTGACACAACCCTGAGTTGGCATGCCCCGAGAGCAGTCTCTGTCCTCCCATTGCCTCTGTCCTACGCCGTTCCCTCCCCCAGCGACGTATCCTATGCTTTGGGTTCAGCTCCACTCTTTAGTGAGGAGGACGATCAGATAGAGGACAGTCATCAGCTACTGCCCAGCCAAGAAATGGAGGTGGCTTCTTTAGCTAGGCAGAGAAATAGTGATGTGGACAGTGTCGTGGGTGTTGCGAGCGTTCCAGCTCCTGCGCCAGACACTGTTGAGGAAACCGAGAACATCAGTGACGTACAGCCACAACTCGGTGATGATGATGATAATGAAGCCGATCGCACTTGGGAGCCAGGTGATGAAGGGGCTTCATCGTCATCATCAGGAGAAGAGGGGCGCAGATTGCCCCAGAGTCAGCAGCTGAGGCAGCAAGGTGCTAGCAGCATGGTTGGCAGTCAGCATGCGGGCACAATTGTAAAGCCTGGAGCCAAACGGGGCCGGGGCCGGGGTAGAGCACCTGCTGTGCGGCAGGCTACCTTATCAGGAGGTAATGGAGCAGGGGTTCCTGGAGTTGGCGACAGTAGCAATGAATCAGTGAGGCCTGTTGGTGGGAAAAGTAGCTACTCGGCAGTGTGGCAGTTTTTCCTGAAGCATCCGCAGGAGGGTAACATGGCCACATGCAAGATATGTAGGCAGAAGGTGAAGCGTGGCCAGGGCCCAAATGTTGGCACCACGGCCCTGCGTCAACATATGATGCGTCACCATAAAGCGGCCTGGGAGGACTGAGGCTCCGAAGAGGTGGTCCAGCCTGCTTCCTCACCAAGTGGCACGCCGCTCCCAATTTCTGCCAGCCAAGGCTCCAGCACCTCAGCCGAAGGCAGCTGTGCGTCATACCCATCCTCTGTCGCTCCTGCTCCTCCTCCTCCAAGTCATGCATCCCGCCAGCAATCCATCAGCGAAGCCATGTCCAAGAGACAGCAGTATGCGCCCACTCATCCTACGGTGCAGAAGCTGAATGTGTTCCTGTCCAAGTTGCTGGTGCTGCATTCGCTCCCTTTTCAGGTGGTGGACTCTGCACCTTTCAGAGAACTGATGGCTTGTGCCGAGCCGAGACGGAGAGTCCCAAGCCGTCATTTCTTTGCCAAGAAGGCAGTACCAGCGCTGCACACTTTTGTTGAACAGAAGGTGGGCCAGTCCTTGAGCCTGTCGGTGTGTAGCAAAGTGCATGGCAGCACCGACGTCTGGAGCTGTAACTATGGTCAGGGACAGTACATGTCATTTACGGCCCACTGGGTGAATGTTGTCCCTTTGCAGCAGCAGCAGCAACCTGGACAGGTCACGCCGCTTCGGCCTCCGCGCTCCCTGCCCGTTGGGCCTGTGACACCGTGCGACTCGGCCTCCTCATCCTCCGCCATCTCCTCACCCTCCACTGTAGGCTCAAGTCTCAGTGCCCCTCCAGTCTACCATGTGTGCAGGGCACGGAGGTGTGACGCTGTGCTTCACATGGTTTGTCTTGGCGAACGGAGTCACACAGGGGAGGAACTGCTTAAATTTATTCATCAGGAAATCCAAACATGGCTTACTCCAAGAAAACTTAAAATGGGAATCATGGTTACCGACAATGGGAAGAACATTTTGTCTGTGCTGTGCCAAGGAAGCCTGACCCATGCCCCTTGCATGGCTCACGTCTTCAATCTGGTTGTCAAGCGGTTTCTGAAGTGTTCCCCCATCTGCAAGACATCCTAACAACTTCAAGGAAACTTTGCATGCACTTCAGCCACTCATACACCACCAAACACACCCTTCTTGAGCTACAGCGTCAGAACGGTAGCCCCCAACATAGTCTGATTTGCGATGTTTCCACCTGTTGGAATTCTACCCTTCCCATGTTGGACCGATTATATGAACAGAGAAAAGCCATCACGGATTTCCTGATGATCCAAGCGGATAGGGGGACTCCCCTGTGTAACTTCAATGTCAACCAGTGGCAGCTCATACGTGACACCTGCCGTTTGCTCAGGCCCTTTGAGGAAGCCACTTTATTTGTCAGTCGGCAGGATTACGGGATGAACGACGTGATTCCACTGCTTCATGTACTACAGCACATGTTGGAAACCATGGCTGGTCAGGGCACTGGAGACATGGCGTCTACATCTTACGGCCACATGAACCCCGTTGGAGCTGAACTGGAGGAGGAGGAGGAGGAAGAGGAGGAGGAGTGGCCCAGTGAAGCACAGTTTAGGCTTGGTGAAATGGCTGGTTTATCTAGTCAGCGGACGGGAGAGGAGGAGCAGGAGCAGCCAGAGGAGTTAGAGGGTTTTGAGAAGGCGAGACAGAGGACCCGGACAAACAATGGCAGTATGCAGTGGAGATGGAGACAGGTAGTCCCTCCGAGTCATTTGCGCAAATGGCAGGAAGCATGCGCACGTGCTTCCGTAGTGACCCCAGAATTGTTTCCATTTGTCGGCGGGATGACTTCTGGCTGTCCACCTTATTGGACCCTCGCTTCTGGCACAAAATGGGGGCATTTTTTAAACCCGCCGAGAGGGAGGACAAACTGAACTACTACAAAGACATTCTACGTAGTCAGTTGGCCGATGCCTATCTGCGCCATGGTCCATACTCTCGCAGGTCTGACTCGGGGGGACCTCTGCGCTCACCTTCCACTACCATGCTTGCTGGGGGGGGGGGGGGGGTTGGCAGGAGCAGCAGCAGCAGCTCCATCAGCAGCAGCCTCAGTCTTCAGTCGCTAATGAGTAGCTTTCTACACCCGCATAGTGAGGCTACTCATGAGCAGCAGGAAGACCTGGAGCAGGACCTGAACCAGCAGGTCATGTCATACCTTGACATGACCATGCCAACACACCTTGAGGATCCGCTGGACTTCTGGGCAGCCAAACTTGGCTAGTGGCCGCAACTAGCAGAGTTTGCCCTGGAAAAGCTGTCCTGCCCGGCAAGTAGCGTGCCATCTGAGCGGGTGTTTAGTGCGGTGGGGGCAATAGTTACGGCAAGGAGAACTCGTCTGTCAACTAAAAATGTGGAGAGACTCACCTTTGTCAAAATGAATCAGGGATGGATCAGCCAGGATTTCCACCCACCAATGGCTAATGCATGCGACTAGATTCAGCATGGTGCCACGTTTTACACTTTCCAAATGATGCAAAACATATTTATGTCTTTAGACCAATTTTTGGCCTCCTGCTGATGCCAACTTCAGGGTGTGCCTTTCAGCCAATTTTTGGCCTCCTGCTGCTGCTGCTGCCAACTCCAGGGTGTCTTTCAAGCAATGTTTGGGCTCCTGCTTATGCTGCTGCCAACTCCAGGGTGTGCCTTCCAGCTCATGTTTGTGCTCCTGCTGCTGCCAACTTCAGGGTGCCTTCCAGCCAATTTCTGGGTTCCTGCTGCTGCTGCCAACTCCAGGGTGTGTCAGTCAATTTTTGGGCTCCTGCTGCTGCTGCCAACTCCAGGGTGTCTTTCAAGAAATGTTTGTGCTCCTGCTGCTGCTGCTTGCAACTCCAGGGTGTGATTCATCCAATTTTTGGGCTCCTGCAGCCAACTCCAGTGTCTCTTTAAAGCAATGTTTGGGCTCCTGCTCCTGCTGCTGCTGCTCCTGCTGCTGCTGCTTGCAACTCCAGGGTGTGATTCATCCAATTTTTGGGCTCCTGCAGCCAACTCCAGTGTCTCTTTAAAGCAATGTTTGGGCTCCTGCTGCTGCTGCTTGCAACTCCAGGGTGTGATTTATCCAATTTTTGGGCTCCTGCAGCCAACTCCAGTGTCTCTTTAAAGCAATGTTTGGGCTCCTGCTCCTGCTGCTGCTGCTCCTGCTGCTTGCAACTCCAGGGTGTGATTCATCCAATTTGTGGGCTCCTGCAGCCAACTCCAGTGTCTCTTTAAAGCAAAGTTTGGGCTCCTGCTCCTGCTGCTTCTTGCAACTCCAGGGTGTGATTCATCCAATTTTTGGGCTCCTGCAGCCAACTCCAGTGTCTCTTTAAAGCAATGTTTGGGCTCCTGCTGCTGCTGCTTGCAACTCCAGGGTGTGATTCAGCTAATTTTTGGGCTCCTGCTGCTGCCAGCTCCAGGGTGTGTTTTTCAGGCACTATAGGGGCCCCTCATAGTGATGGCACTTCAACTCTCTGCAATTGTGCTGCTCTGCGATTAGAGTAATAATTTACAGTATTATTTCACTAACCCAGCACGCATCCTATGCATGTTACAGAAAGGCAGAATGGTTTACAACCCTATTGAGGCTATAGGAGGCTCAGAAATAGCCGTTTTTAATAGCGATTTGTCGCGAATACATTCGGTTCGAACCGATTTTTGTCGGAAAATTCGGTGAATCAGTCGAATTGAATTTTTCAAAAGTTCGCTCATCTCTAGGGGTGAGGCGTGTGGTGCGTTTACAGGAACCCGAAAGGGTTTCACAACGCGAGAGCAGCCCCACATGATGACAAGGATTACATTTTACATACCTTCCTTCCCACAGACATTATCTATCGTGGTCCAGCCGATCAAAAAGAGAATATGGTTCCTCATGCCTGGCAGGTGATGCACACAAAGGCCAGACAGGGAGCGCACTGTCCTCAGAGCTAACAGCACTGAAGACTCTGCAGGCAGGGAGATTAGGGATGTTTTTTTTATATGCCCGGACTGTGCCTAACATATTGTATGATCTATATCCTAAATCCGTGTTCCCCAAGCCTCTCCTCAAGGCCCATCAACAGGTCATGTACTTTAGCTCTGTCTGAGTACTAATTACTTCATCTGTGCTCCTGTGTGGAGATCTGTAAAACATGACCCGTTGGGCCATGAGGAGGAAGGCTGGGGGCCCCTGTCTTAAAAGTTAATAGACTGAAAAAATTAGAGAGAAAAAAGCATCCAAAGAAGAAAACTAAAAATAATGAGAAAAACAGGGGGGGGGGGGGGGGGGGGTGGCATGGGGATTGGAGGCAAGGGAATGGTGGATAAGAATGGCCGCCACATAGAGACTTCAAGACAGACGCAAAGCCATATCCTGTAAATGCCGTGGAGATATCAAATGTGTGTAACTCCATTCAGTTCAATAAAATGTAGGTCACCTGTGTCCTGTTGAAATGTGTGATAATAATAAGTGATTGGCCAGCAGTTATCTATTGGCAAGGTTGTTTGACCAGTTATTGTTCTGAGGTTGAGGCAAAGTCTAGCTCCATAAATGCTGTGGAGGCTTCTCGTGTAATGCCATTCATTGCAAAAGACTTTTAGATCATTAAAATCATCAGGACATTTGTGTGATAAACGCACCTGACAAGTACAGCCTCCACCATAAATGAATCCCCCTGTAGACCTGGACAAAGGGACACTAAAACACAATGGCTGTTCAGCAGGGTTATGTGCTCAGCAAACAGGTCAATGTACAAACCATTAACACTACTACCACTATGACAAAATTACACCAATCCCACTCCCTTTGAGTATCCCTGACCGGGAACAATGGCCCTCAGATTATAACCCTTTAATGATCCACCATCCTTCCTGTAATGGGATGATACGATTAGGTGGTGCTCCTGAAGGAGTTGCTTCACCTGGTTCCTACTACCTATGAACCCGATTATTAGTCATTCTGACATCCAGTAGGAATAATTAATTAATTAAATATTAAATGATTATATGGCCCTTTGACATTCTTAACGTTTGTAGATCTGCAGCTTGGTTTATATCATTTGGATCACTTGTACAGAAGAGGCCCGGAAGGATGAGAAAAAGAAAAATGTCACCAGTAAGATTGAGGTGTCCATGCGTTTCGCGATCAGTGAGTGACACTTCCACTGGTCACAGAACGTGTGGATATTTATTGCACTTAATGCTTTACTCAACTAAGCAGCCGCTCAGTGTTATATTTACTCAATGGCTATGGTTTAGCTGTGTGTCCATGCTGTTTTTTATCTATTGCATACGTGCTGTCATTATTTTGGGGCCCATGGGCTAGGGAGCTGTGGATATCTTTGTCATGTGCATTTGGGATAATAGGTGTCCCTGCTGGTTACCTGCCGGTGTAGTGCATTATTCTCTATCATGTCTTTTGTGTCTATGTTTGTCTTATCATCAATAAAATGTTGTTTATTGATTGCACTTTACCTTGGATGTGCAGCGTGTCATTGGGCTGTTGGGGATTTCAGGATTCCCCTATGTGTGTTTCATAAGCTAGTTTTGAAACTCGCTAGTTGATTACATGACCAGTCTTGACATCAAGAGGTCTCCTGAAAAAACAAGCTGGCCAACTGGTAAATGGTGGTGAGTGACTCTGCTTTGGCTATTCTATGAAGCCCTGTATAGCTGAATATGAGAAGAAAAAGATAAAAATAAGAGATGCCAAATTGGGGTATTAGTATGATGGAGAAAAGCATCAAGGGAAGTTTAATGTAAATGTTGGAGTTAGTCAGCCACTGGTCAGCAGAGTACTTGCCAATCCAGTGGTAAATGGTGGGCTGGTGGTTGGTAGGTGGGCAATAACAGACATGCTTGCATGGTGGCTTGGCAGCACATTGACTGTTGTAAGGTATAATTGGCTGGTACTTTTTGGTAACGTTGGTTGGCCAGTGGTGGCTAAGAAGCTCCAGTTGAGCTCTGTAGTACTTGCCACTTAGAATTGGAAGGAGGTAATTTAGGTAAGTCTATAGGTAGAAGTGGGCAAGTAGCTATCAGCACTTGAGGTGGGACAATGGTGGATGGTTTTGTCTACAGAGGGCCAGTCCAGTCTAAAAACTCTTGTGGTTCATGGGAGCAGCCATGATGGGATTACTATGGTATGCCATCCTATTGTCTTCTATTAAACGGTATGCGACAAAACCCTCCCTCCTACCGCCTCTTCTCAATAGAAGTTAATAGAACGGTATGCCGCAGTAATTCCATAGTAGCTGTCCCTTTAACACACTATTTTGCTTTGCTCTGTCTTCTCTAATTGCTGCCATAAAGGAAGTGATTACCAAGATTATCACTGAATGTTGCTGCAGACTTTGTTCAGAGTTGTTATCCAACATGTTGCATGACCAGAGATTTTCCAGCATCAGACGCTGCCAGGGGTTCAGGGAGGGGGTGTCCAGATTTACCTTGTGTCAATTCACTGCTGAAATCAAGACTAGATATACCTCTTAGCATGACATAGACACAGTAACCAGTTAATATATGATGCACCCTAAACTGTGCCTTCAGCCACCCAAGCTGTTCCCTCGCTGGTGGACGATGGGGTTCACCAAGTTGGCAATCAATTCCCTCCCATAAGCCCCAAGCATTGGAACATGGAAAGGATAACTAATTCTGCCTGATTATAGGCTTCCTGATCCTGGAGGGTGAGCAGACCTCCAGGATCAAAAAGCCAAGAGGGTCGATCATTGTCCTTCCACTGGGGCATGTCCTGCTGTGTGAAACTGTGCACCGCAAAACTTTGGATAGGCTGGGGATGCAGACACTCTCGCTCCTGATTGCCGAACACAGATACATTTTCCGAGCATTAAATATGCACGGCAAATGGCTTTTATTGAACGAGAGCCCACACATGCACCATATGACTGGGGACATTTTCTAGGAGGTCTGGGGGTTTCACACCATGAGACATCTCAAATCGGGATGCCCCGGGACAAGGAACTAAACCCGGGATAGTCATAATTGCTGCCATTGGATGATGGTTCTGCTGCACAAAGCAGCTTCCTCTGCTCTAGACTAGGGGCAGTTGAGCGCCAGGGACTTTGATAGATCCCAGGAAAAGGTGGCAGTGTGGGGGGGGTTACCCGGCCACTGGACTTCCACTTTAGGGAATACACACTAAAAATTACCATGCCAATTTTAGACAAGGAACACATAGAAGCAGGGCAGCCATGAGAATTTATTGGGCACAACCACAACGTCAGCCCCCTCCACTGGGTTAAAGTGGACGCTAGTAACAAAAACCTTTAGCGCCCCTTTAAAAAATTGCCCCCAAGGAATTCTGGTTAATAACTCTTTCAAGTGAACCTAACATTGCTGATGCCGAATAGGTGCACCACTCTCTGAGCCCCCTCAGATCGCCTGCAAGCCCTCTTACCTTCCCTGGTCCCACGTTGCTGCGAGCCATTGCCACGTCTCTGGCATCCCTGCAGCTGTGCATGCTCCCAGGCCCAGCCATTCAGATAGGCCGGGCATGCGGGGGGCTCCCTATATTGGTGCATCATTCAAAACAACAGCTTTTTGGCCATGATTGGGTGAGTCTCTGCGCATGCGCCATGGAAATAGCAGAGAGGTGAGTGGAGTGGACGATCTAGGGGGGGGGGGATTACACAGCAGGGACAGGGAACTATGACTGGGATAGTCAAAACCCTGGTGATAGGTCCACTTCCTTGAGAAAATCGGAAAGAGTTCTGTATAATGGGGGACAGAGAACAAATGCACACTGCAATGAAGCATGCCTTCTTTTGGAGGATATGTGTGTGTGCTGCCAGTGTATGCAACTGTTTCCTACCCTCCAAATGGAGCTTTACTAGGTATAGGTGAGTACCTCTCTAATGAGGGACTAGTGTGGGAAGATAGGTTAGGTTGGTTTAGCCCCCCTGGCACAATGTTGTAAGTGATGGTATAATTCTGTGCAAACTGACCTCTTGCCCCCCTACAGCTGGGGCATGTCCAGTGCTACCGGTTTTGAGAAATGTGTCCTATAGGTTCAAGGTATGTCTCTAGCACTTACTACAGAGGGATCATTCAAATGTCAGATGCCCCAGGGGCGAGTGACAGAAGGGGCACAAAGTCATTTTTTACTGTCAGTCTGCTTTAAACAGACAAAACAAGTTCAGCATCGGTGTGTGGATGTGTAGATGTGATTGGATTCCAGATGAACCACCAACAGCTCCATCCCTGCCAATTGTGCCTTCACCTGCCTGTACTCGCTTATATCAATCTGTGCCCCAACCCCAGGTAGAAGGCAAGAGGACCCCCAGACCCCACAACTGACAGGCAGAGTGTTCAGCAGTTAATATGTGCAGCACAGCAGAGTGCTGACACTTCTGGCTCCACCTCGCAAGGAGGGAGTGCAAGGATAAGGTAAGTACTTGCTGGGGCTGAGGTCTGTACCAGCGAGGGTTCTGCTCCACAGGAACCAAAAGACACCAAGCCCACACGTTCAAGAGCCTGACCAGGAGGTCAGGAACATCTGCTCCTTGCAGCGCCACTTATCTACTTTTGGAGGTGATGTTGCTGCCACAGGTGTGCAGCTGTTTCCAGTCATCTGAAGGACAGAGAACTGCATGCCACCATTTGCAGATGAGCAAGATTTGATCCCATATCCAATCCCTAAAGTGGAATAAAACCATATTAACCTTTCCTTGGAGTCTAAATTACTCTAGAGCCAAGTGAATGTGGGATGCTTCCCTATGGGATTCTTACTTTCCTCCACACTCTCATGGCGCACAAGTGAAACTCCTCTGCATGGTAATGAGCATTGCTGTGTACCTAGTGGTATGTTGGCACAGAGGTGGCAGAGGAGGCCCATGCATGTGCTGTGGGGGCATGGAAGTAGGTAAGACAGTAGCAATTATTGGGGTGGTCACATACCGATCGGGCTGCCCTCCTGAAGCACGTCAAAACCTTGCGGGGCATAATCCCAGGTTTTGGTCCACTTTAAAACACTGGTAGATTCCAGGGCCAGCCAATTGCCTTTCTCCAGGTCATCCAAATTCTAAACACTTTGTGAAATTCCCCTTGATTGCCACAAATCCTACCTTTCCTGTTATTCCATACCGCACTGCCATTCAGTTAGGCTGGGGGCAGACATCATACCGCAGGGAAACTAGCTGCTCTTATTTCCCTATGCTGGAGCTTCATTTACCGTATGCCATGCTGCAGCAGTGAGGGCCCCAAACTTGAACTGGGGGCCTGTCAGCTGGGCATTCAGATGCAGGCCTCAGTCAGGGATGCCATCAGTGCTGGGCCCCTCTTTGCAGCCAGGCTCCAAACAGGGGCCTAGGCTGCCCCACCCTGATGGTGGCTCTGCACACAATACAAATTAGGCTACTGATAAGAACAGAACTGCCCCAGACATACCAACTGCAATGTCACCTAAGCCATGCTTTGGTTGGGGGTTTGGGCGCTTCAAGGCAAATGATAAAAAACTGCAGATGTTCTGGGTGTAGCACTGACATTACAGGTAATTCCTGTTAATATAGTTAATAAGATTATTATCATGCCTGGTGCCTCATTAAAGGACTACCTCGCTTTGGGGGAATATGTTTTACTCCACCTCTATTACTGTTTACTGTAAAGTCTTTTGTTTTCTTAATGCATATTTACACTCTATTCTAATCCCTTAAATTGAAAATGGATAATAACAATATAAAAAATGGACATAAAACAGATATACAGCCATAAATGGAATATAAAACATACATAAAAATACATAAGCAAGGGACATAAAACAAAGGTAAAGCATTAATGTTATATACAATCAGCTTTTTTAAACAATTGTAAAAGCGACAAAGATATTCTTAGTATACAGTACGTCCTGCTCCAGAAAGAATACTCACTATCGGGTAATACTCCGCCAGATGGCGCTGGACTGCAGAGACATCGAAAACAGGCTCCTCCCGGCCCCTCAAATACCCAGGGACCTCCCACATATCCCCAGATTTTCTCTGCAGTCTGGCTGCGAAGGACGAGAAATTGGCTCTCTGCTCGCAGGTGAGCGGGGTTATTAACCTGCGGCCCTGTAGGACTATTCCCACCCATTCCATTATTTATGTGCCTCCCAGCCTTGGCTGCGCTGGTGATGGTAGGCAGCACCGCTGTTAGGTGCTTAGGAGCGCTGCTCCACCGCAATCCCCCACCAAAGGGTAGGCGGTTCAGGCTTATGGTGAGCCTCTATGGGATGCCCCTCCTGCACTATTGCCCCTTGCCCCTGCCTATCGGTGGGCCCTAGGTTAAGTGGCCGCTGTCCTCCCTCATTCTCCGTGTAGCTTTCGGGGGGAAAGTCGGGGGGTGTGTATGCAATGTTTTTACGTGTATTGGCCTTGTGCGTTATTTCATTCTGTTTTGTGTCAGCCGCCGCGCTGTCTTGCTTTACTATGTCTGTACTTACGGCGCGCCGTCATTGGCTGCTTGTCACGCGTTGGCTTCGTGCTCTTCGGGGGCGGGGCCCGTCTCTGGCGCGTTCCGTGTCATTGCTGATGCCGGCCCCCCCTCGAGGTATACCAACGCTATTTTGTCTGCTTGGTCGGCTTATGCGTGACGGACTGTTACCTACCGCGGTCCGTAAGTGCCCTTGCGGGCGGCTTTATTACCACCTTTTTATTACTGTCTGCTTACGGCCCCCTTTTATTATGTCTTTCAGACGGGGGAATCCTTTGGCTTCTCCCGGCCCTCTATTTGTTGGTTAACTTGTGAGGCCTAGTGTATTTACTCCCACTTCCCTAGCGGGTTATTGGGGCATCCAGGGTTGCTGTATAGCGTCAATCCCTATCGACCTATTGTGCCGCTATAATCACCATATGGAGGCATCTCAGGATAATGTGACCGGGTTTCCTTCGGGACAATCCCGGCTGTGTGTAGCGTGTGGGGAGTCTCATGTTGACGCTGACAAGGCGTGGGTCTGCGTACCATGTGCTGAGCAGGTGCTTGCGCTGCAATCTGGCCTTCCAGTGGCTGGGCCTGCACCTCGTTTCACTTCACCTACCCCCCCAAGCTTAAATCTCACTTCTACTGAGTTGCATACGAGTGGGGATTCTCAGCCTGATGTGTCTTCTAGACTGGCTACTGTTGAGAAGTTAATTGCTAATACCTTGGCGCGTAAGGCCCCTGCTAAAAAGCGGCACTTAACGCCTTATGTCACTCTTTTTCCTATGGAAACTGATGAGATTTGGAATCTTTGTGGCTATACCCCTTCGGACGAGGGGGAGCTATTCTCTGACTCGGGGTCATCTGATGAGAGGCCCAGGGGTCATGATGATTCTGGCTCTGACCCCTGGGCCCCGGATGATACTGACAGATTGCTGACCCAGATTTTTGAGGTTCTGTCCATTTCTCCCCCTGTTGCGGCTCCCAGGCAAAGGGGGGAACTTTTCCATACCGTTAAGGCACGTTTGGAATTACCTGAGCAAGCACATTTCAATAACCTTGTGCTCAAGGAATGGGAATGCCCCAGTAGACTTCCCGGTGTACCTAAGAGTTGGGATAGGAAGGATCCCTTTCCTGCTGACGTGGTAAAGTGTTGGTCATCCCCTCCCGAGGTCCTAGGGTTATCTAACACCTCTGTCATGCACTCCCCTGACTCTACTACCCTGCGGGATGCTGAGGACCGGCGCATTGACCAGCTGGCGTCCCATGCCTTTGCATGTGTGAGGACGGCGCTGCGCCCGGTCTGTGCTTCTGCCATTAACGCTGTGGCCATTAGGACCCTGATCAGAAGTTAGATAGTGCCCCTGATGATTTGCCTTGTGAGGTGTTTAATGCACTCTCCAGTTGTGATATTTTTGTAAATTTTGGCCTCTCTGCCTTGGATGACACCATTAGAATGTGTGCCAGGACATCTGCCCTTGTGGTGGCTATACGCCGCTCGGTTTGGCTACGCCAGTGGGCTGCTGACAACACTGCCAAGAAGGCCCTCACTGGTTTTCCCTTCAAAGGACTACGCCTGTTTGGGGACCGCCTTGACCTTTTTGCTAAGGGAGGCAGGTTACCCCGGCGCAGGCGGCAGTCTCGGCCCTTTCGGGGTCAGGGCTCCTTCTCCTCCCCCTACCGTGGTGCTAGACAAGGGAGGGGGGTTTCCTTTACTGGGGCCCGGGGAGATTTCTGGGGTAGGGGCAGAGGACGTGGACGTCCTGGCTCCTCCTGGGGCCCCAAGACTAAATCCTCTCCCAAGCCCCCTCAGGCATGATGGGGCGCCCTCACCCATCGGGTGGGGGGACGGCTTCAGCACTTCACTCACGTCTGGAGGCTTCATGTCTCAGACTGGTGGATTCAGAAGGTAATGTCCTCCGGTTACAAGATAGAGTTTGCTGCCTGGCCGCCCCCAAGATTCATCAGATCCCGGATTCCTCAGGACCCTATGTTAGCTCAGGAGCTAGTGCAGGCAGTGCAAGGCTACCTGGAGCTGGGGGTCATCTGCAAGGTCCCTTTAAGAGAAAAAGGCAAGGGCTTCTATTCACAGTACCCAAAAAAGATGGGTCACTCAGGCCGATCCTGGACTTGAAGATCCTCAACAAATTTGTCAGGAGCAAGTGCTTTTGCATGGAAACTCTGCGCTCTGCCATCAGTTCCCTGCGCCCAGGGGATTTCATGACTTCTGTGGACATCAAGGATGCTTACCTTCATATTCCTGTATTTTCAGGTAATCAAAGGTTCCTCAGGTTTGCTCTGGAGGATCAACACTACCAGTTTGTGGCTTTGCCCTTTGGTCTCACCTCAGCTCCCAGGGTGTTCACCAAGGTGCTGGCTGGCGTGATGTCTCTGCTCAGGTTTCAGGGCGTCCGCGTGCTGCCTTATCTGGACGACATTCTCATCACCTCCCAATCTCTACATCAGGCAGAATTGGATACTCAGCTGGTGGTGTCCACCCTGGAGTCATTTGGATGGGTGATCAACCACCCCAAGTCCTCACTGTCCCCCTCCTTGGTGACTCCATTCCTAGGAATGAATCTGGATACGGTTCAGGCAAGCATTTTCCTTCCTCAACAGAAGGTGGACAGTCTGATTGCAAAGGTCCAGTGCCTGCTATCTTGTCATCATCCCTCAATCAGGCAGGGGATGCAGCTGGTAGGCCTGATGGTGGCGTGCTTCGAGGCGGTCCCTTATGCTCAGTTCCACTTGAGGCCTCTGCAACTCCACCTCTTGTCAGTGTGGGACAAGGATCCAGCGTCCCTGGACAGGTTCTGTGTGCTCTCCCCCCTGGTCAGGAGGTCCCTCTCATGGTGGATGGACTCAAGGAACCTGTTGGGGGGCAGACCCTTTCTTACCCCTTCCTGGGAGACGGTCACCACGGATGCCAGTCTGTCAGGTTGGGGGGGTTTCTGGAAGTCCCTGCGGTTCCAGGGGAGGGGGGCCCTCAGGAGGCCCACACACCTATCAATGTCTTGGAACTGTGGGCGATCAGGTTAGTTCTGGCTCAGTTGACTCCTCACCTTCGGGGCCTGCCTGTTCAGGTGCACTCGGACAACCAGACGGCAGTTGCCTACATCAATCATCAGGGAGGGACCCGAAGCAAGAGGGCCCTCCAGGAAGTGTCTCTGATCCTGACCTGGGCGGAGGCCAATGTTCCCTGCATATCAGCTGTGTACATCCCGGGGGTGGAAAATCTCCTGGCAGACTCTCTGAGCAGGGGGACCTCTCGCCAGGGAGAATGGTCCCTATGCAGCAGGGTGTTCCAATCTCTGTGTCACCGTTGGGGCCAACCAGATGTGGATCTGTTTGCGTCCCCTCACAATCACAAGCTCCTAGCTTTTGTCTCCCTGTCCCAGGATCCTCTGGCCTTGACCACGGATGCTCTAGCAATGTCATGGCAGGTCTTTCAGCTCCTGTATGTCTTCCCTCCATTTCCCCTGCTGGGCAGGGTTCTGCGCAAGATTGCTCTGCAGGGGGTGCCAGCAATTCTGGTGGCCCCCAGGTGGCCAAGAAGAGTGTGATTCGCAGACGTGGTGCAGCTGGCAGTAGATCAGTACGCTCTGCCCTTGGTGCCAGACCTGCTCACTCAGGGCTCCCTACGCCATCCCAATTTACAAATTCTGGCTTTGACGGCCTGGCTGCTGAAACCTCCATCTTGATGGAGAAGGGGCTGTCTACCTCGGTGGTTGATACCATGATAAAGGCTAGGAAGAAGTCTTCTTCTTCCATTTACTACAGAGTTTGGCGTGCCTACATTGACTGGTGTGAGTCTAAGTCTCTTCCCTGTCGTGTGTTCTCTATTCCCGGGATTCTGGAGTTCCTGCAGCATGGGTTGGAGATGGGGCTCCAACTTAGTGCTCTGAAGGGGCAGGTCTCTGCCCTGGCTGTTTTCTTCCAGAAGTCCTTTGCTCAGCACCCTCTGATCAGGACTTTCTTCCAGGGGGTCACTCATGTGCGTCCCCCTCGTAAGCCTACGGTGCCTGTTTGAGATTTGAACTTGGTTTTGTCAGCCTTGCAGGGTGCTCCCTTTGAACCTGTGCAGGATGCTACCCTGGCCATTCTTACTCTCAAAGTTGTCTTTCTGGTGGCTATCACTTCTGTTAGGCGTGTGTCTGAGTTGGCGGCGCTTTCCATTCAGCCCCCCTACTGTGAGAGGCACCAGGACAAGGTGGTGTTTCGCTTCAAGCCAGATTTTCTGCCTAAGGTAGTGTCTGCCTTTCATTTGAATCAAGACATTGTTCTTCCTTTCTTGTGCCCTAATCCTAGTAATGCTAAGGAGAGGGTCTTGCATTCTTTGGATGTGGTTAGGTGTCTGAAGTACTATCTGGTGGCTACTGCACCTTTCAGAAAGACTGATGCTCTTTTTGTGGTCCCTTCTGGTCCTAGGAAGGGTTTGGCTCCTGCCAAGTCTACTATCAGCAAATGGATCCGTCAGGCTGTGATTCAGGCCTACTCTGCTAAGGGGAAGAATCCTCCATTCCGCCTTATTGCTCATTCTACGTGTGCTATTGGTGCCTCTTGGGCTTTTCAGCACCAGGCCTCTGTTGAACAAGTTTGCAAGGCCGCTACTTGGTCTTCTGTTCATACCTTTTCAAAGTTTTACAAGGTTGATGTTAGGGCCTCAGCTGATGCTGTTTTTGGCCGCAAGGTTTTGCATGCGGCAGTGATTTAAACTGTCTGCTGTTACCTTTTTGGGGATCCCACCCTACTTTATGGACACTGCTATTGGATGTCCCGATAGTGAGTATTCTTTCTGGAGCAGGACGTACTGTATACTAAGAATAATACAATTCTGTGATTACTCACCTGTAGAATTGGTATTATGAGTATACAGTACGTCCTGCTCCACCCTACCCTTGGTTTTGCATTATCTTGGATCCCCTGTATGGTGATTGTTATCAATGTTATAGTTACTAATTTGGGTTGTTTTTAATTCTCCCGGCTTCTCGTTAACTGCTTTTCAATGCTGGGGATTTGTGGGAGGTCCCTGGGTATTTGAGGGGCCGGGAGGAGCCTGTTTTCGATATCTCTGCAGTCCAGCGCCATCTGGCGGAGTATTACCCGATAGTGAGTATTCTTTCTGGAGCAGGATGTACTGTATACTCATAATACCAATTCTACAGGTGAGTAATCACAGAATTGTATTTTTATGTAAATCAGAAGTAAAAAGAGGATATAAAACGGACATAAAATCATTACAAATATTATCATTATTTATATAGCGACCTTTTTATCAGTATCTCTGTACAAAGTAATTACAAACAAGGTAAAACATAGGAGATCCTACATACATATAGATATATACAACAAAATAGGGGATCACAGATACACACCATGTACATGAAAATATACGAAATGTGAATTGTATTTACTCTTTAAACAAAGAAATAAGATCTCGACATTTCAAATCATAATACAGAGGTTATCACTATTACACATTAGGGTCATTTCATGGTCCGGGGGCCAAAAGCCCAAAACCAAAAGCGCAAACTATTCTGCATGCACCTAGGCGCATGATCCTTGCCCTTGTGTGCATGCATGTTGCATTTACTATACCCAATTTGGGGATGATAATTAGATACATGGTTTGAGATCTAGTTCTTCATTTAGGCCCAATGAGGCCACTTTCCTAATTCCAGTAACCCACACTGTTCAAATGTGGCCATGAGTAACGGCATCCCCACCCCCTACACTTTGCATACCTGGCTGGTAGACCCACAGAGAGCAGTGATACTGCTGCAAAGGAAAGCCTCTCTGTTTGGTGTTGCGTTTGAACAGCACAGGATCCCAAAATTATTTCAGTATGTGGTTAAAGTTGTGTGTGTGGGGGGAGGAGGTCTTAGGATTGTGGACTGTGGGGCATCTTTAATCAAGAGGAGTATGACTGCACACTTTCCATTTGCACTCATGTGGCAATTTATTAATGTTGGGTTCTGGCATCTCTGACATCAATAGTGGGGCAGTTACTTTTTGATCTTGGGGTAATTTGTAGGTCTGAAAGAGCTGTGTGATAACAATGTTGTTTTCCAGTAAATTGCTGGGTGTTGCAGTTCAGGTGATCTACTCATGGTGTATTGTGTACTGATCAGCCATACTGTCAGTTTCTGAGGTTGTTTGTTGAGGACATGCACTATGACACGTACTATGTTTCACATAAAAAGCTAGAAGTATCCCATCTTGTGTGATATCCCTTCTCACATACCTCCCAACCACCCCACATTGGACAGGACAGTCCCGGGATCATGCTGCAATCATGCCATCTCTCACAGTCATTGGGAGCGCAGCAGGTGATTACACCCCATCCTGTGCCCAGACCACCCCAGTGCAAGTGTGAAGCTGTGCGGAGGTCTGTAATATTTCTAGAAGCATGTACACTATGTACACTGTGTACACTATGGTCTTAGCCCCCACTACAGTTCTCCTCCACCACTCATGTAACCCCTTCACCCCCTGACGCTTTACTCCACCGCTAACCTAACCCCTGCTGCTGTCTTCTACTGTTCACCTATCCCCTCCATCCACTCACCTAACCATTACACCACCTGCTGATGTCCTCTACTACTCACCTAAACCCTCCACCCCCTGCTGATGTCTTCTACTACTCACCTAATCCCTCCACCCCTGATGCTGTCATCTATCACTCACCTAACCCCTCCACCCCTGCACCCCTGCCACTGTCCTCTACCACTCACCTAACCCCTCCACCACCTGCTGCTGTCTTCTACTGTTCACCTATCCCCTCCATCCACTCACCTAACCATTACACCACCTGCTGATGTCCTCTACTACTCACCTAAACCCTCCACCCCCTGCTGATGTCCTCTACTACTCACCTAATCCCTCCACCCCTGATGCTGTCATCTATCACTCACCTAACCCCTCCACCCCTGCCACTGTCCTCTACCACTCACCTAACCCCTCCACCCCCTGCTGCTGTCTTCTACTGTTCACCCATCCCCTCCATCCACTCACCTAACCATTACACCACCTGCTGGTGTCCTCTACTACTCAACTAAACCCTCCACCCCTTGCTGATGTCCTCTACTACTCACCTAAACCCTCCACCCCTTGCTGATGTCCTCTACTACTCACCTAATCCCTCCACCCCCTGATGCTGTCCTCTATCACTCAGCTAACCCCTCCACCGGTGCCACTGTCCTCTATCACTCACTAACCCCTCCACCCCCTGCCACTGTCCTCTACTGCTCAGCAAACCCCTCCACCCCCTGCTGCTGTCCTCTACAACTCACCTAAACACTCCACCCCCTGCTGCTGTCCTTTACAAATTACTTAACCCCTCACCCCCCTGCCGCTGTCCTCTACCACTCACCTAACCCCATTCCTCAGCAAAATAAAGGGCAGGGAGATAAATTAGATGCTGCTTAGGGCGCTCACATTAAACCCTAGCAGGCTTAATAAATCCGCATCTCTGTCAGCGTCTGGTAAATGCAGTTATCCTCTGGCATGTATGGTATGCGGTCGAGTCAGGTAATCTGACCCTTTTTTCTGTAGATTCTCACTGACACACCCAGTGGCCACAATGTGTCACTTAAACATGCGTCTGACCCCCTTCTAAAGCGTGTTAGGTGTCTATTATGCCGAGTTACTGATCTGGAAGCTCTGACTGGTTTTTCATCTTTTAGTCTGATCAATTACTCAAAACCACTGTAAGCAGTGACACTGGAACAGCAGTATAATAGCCATAAGGCTGTCAGATGGGGGGTGGCACACTTTGTATTTATTAGTATTATTGTTTATTTATTAATTGCCATCATAGCCTGTGGCTCTGTACCAGGTAGAGACTCCAGGAGATAAGAAAAGTATAATCCTTATAATACAACAATGCATATAATACACACAGTATAATGAGTCAGATGTAACAGAGGTGTAAGTAAACACAAAGATGCAGGAGTACATTAGGAGCGAGGGCCCTGCCCTTGTGAGCTTACAATCTAAAGGAAAGGGGGTGGAGACAAGAAGTGGGGTCACAAAGAGTATGTAATACGCAGGTGGTCAGTGTTCTGAGACTGTAAAAGAGGTGGGTTAAGTCAGATGACCCTATTTCTGTAATGACAGATCTCTATGGGAGTAGTGGCAACGCTGGCGGCAGCACATGACCAGCATCAATCGGGTTAACCGGGAGGACGTGTATGCTTTGTGGGCATGCTCAGCCGGCGAATCAGATTGGACACTGGCAGCCTGGTGACCCCGGTATTGTGTTTAACCCAATTTCCATGCTTTCTTTTGTTTACTCACCCCTCACTCCCAGGACAACATGGGGATGAGTGAACCTCATTCCTAAAACCCTGTAGGATAATGAAAAAACATGGGTGTTACAGAGAACTGAAAGGTGACACTGAAACTGGAGCTCTATCTTTCATCTCTGATGACACCCATGGATTTTACTTTAAATGAATTAATGTAGTGGCAGATGCGCTCCCATCCAAGTCTATATGAATTGCTGGAGCAGGAGCGTGTGCACGGCCCAAGGACTTAGGGAATGCAGCTGCTCTCACCACTGTGAACAATCACAGCCGTTTGCCGAATTACATAGGCACATCAAACAACTCTGACTGGACGAGAGCCTGCGCATGCGCCATTGGACTTGGGAAAGGTAAGCTGATACCGGGGATCTGCGGGATTTTACACAGCGGCGCATCCCAAGTCTTTTAGAATGCCGCGGTCAGTTGCCCTGGGATTTGTTCCACTTTAAGTGATTCTCAGTTTGCTGTAAAGCTCTTTAGAATATGCTATATAAAATATTGGCCTTACAATCTAAACAATAGTGGTCAGTCAAAACAGGCTGCATGTCTGCTTGCCCTCTAAATGCAGGGTAGACAACAAGGCAGGAGAGCCCTAACTCCAATATGGCGCCCAAGGGGCCCAGGTGTGAAGAGGTTGCCCCTGGCCAGGTGGCACTGATGGCCACCCTGACCTAAGACCCACAGGCTGCCTCACTATTGCTAAGTTGACAATAAATGAGGGTGTCTGCCCCCCCCCCCCCCAGGCTGGTTTGCCTTGGGGCTTAATTCAAACTAGGGGCCTTCACACTTAGGTTAGAGAGGGGGCTAGACTATAGATCTTATTTTGTCTGGGCCTTGTCCAGGCACACTCAAAAGTATTCCCATTGTGTAGGGATACACATGACAATGTTCTGATGAGTTTTTCTCCTTTTTAAAAACAAAGCTATAAAATAATGAAATAACATTTTACCTGGTTTCATTCATGTGCTCAGTGATGGGAATGTCAGGGCTGAGTCATACAAATACAATAGACTTGATTCAGAGAAACAAAAAAAGACTTTCGTTTTTGTGCCGATCTGTTTTTTTTGGAACTTTTCCTGCTCTCGTATGAGTGTGCGAGCGATTCTATGCATGCATTGCTAACCTTCAGTAAAGTATCCGTCCGTTCGTATGCCAGAGTACGAGTGCGAGGATGTCATTTTCCAGCGTGACTTGTTTCATTTTCTCATGTTACAACGTCGGCTTTCGATTTTGCCCTTTTTCCATCGTCTCCTTCCACGAATCCTTTACGTTTTCCTTTTTCAATAAATAATCGTCCAGACGTAAATCCTTACGATCTTACGCCATTCCATGTCTTCCATGTTTCACCCCTAAAACTCACCCAAACCACTTAGCGCAATTCTACATCTTCCATGTATGTCCCCTTAAACTCACCCAAACCACTTAGCGCAATCCTACATCTTCCATGTATGTCCCCTTAAACTCACCCAAACCACTTAGCGCAATCCTACATCTTCCATGTTTCACCGCTAAAACTCACCCAAACCACTTAGTGCAATCCTACATCTTCCATGTTTCACCCCTAAAGCTTACCCAAATCACTTCCCGGTTAGGTTCTTCTTCCATTTTCGGTCCCTAAAACTTACCCAAATCACTTCCCGGTTAGGTTCTTCTTCCATTTTAGGCCCCTCAAACTTACCCAAATCACTTCCCGGTTAGGTTCTTCTTCCATTTTCAGGCCCCTAAAACTTACCCAAATCACTTCCCGGTTAGGTTCTTCTTCCATTTTAGGCCCCTAAATCTTACCCAAATCACTTCCCGGTTAGGTTCTTCTTCCATTTTAGGCCCCTAAAACTTACCCAAATCACTTCCCGGTCATCTGAATCTTCATCTCCAAAATGTTTATTTCACCCTTCGTTTGGTGTTAATGTATTTGTGCAAAACAATGACACTGAAACTTTAATTTTTTTTGTTTTTTTATATTAGAAGGCCATTTTTTTATGGCTTTTTTTTAAATTTTGGTTTTTGGAAAAATCTTAAAAACTTTTTTGATTTTTTAAAAACATTAAAATGTTTTAAAACTTAAAAAATAAAAAACTATTTACAAAATAAATACACAGTGACAGGACCCAGCTCACTAGTCTTCTTCTGTTGTCCCCAACAAGTCACGCAGCTGCTGCATATCGGCCACCAACTCAAGGACCCTTCGATTCATTTCTTCTACTCTTGCCCGTGTGGTCCCTGTATCAAATTGATAAAAAAACATTAGTTTGAGACAAATACATTTTTTTCACCTGTG
Organism: Gastrophryne carolinensis; assembly: GCA_027917425.1. Classification (NCBI taxonomy): domain Eukaryota; kingdom Metazoa; phylum Chordata; class Amphibia; order Anura; family Microhylidae; genus Gastrophryne; species Gastrophryne carolinensis. The sequence continues at coordinate 184,407,971 of CM051235.1, forward strand.
GATGGAATGTTTGTTAGTTGGCAACCTAAATCATGAGGACATATGTCATTCTGCTAAGTCATTAATGTAAGGAAGTGGGCAGAGGTCATTCTGCTAATGCCATTGACTATGGTTTGATGTATCTGGGTGATCATGTCAATTTGCACATACTACAAAGAATGACATTACAACTTACTTGGTTGGTGGCCGATGGATGCCTCGTTGAGGACAACCCTCCGTCCTGGGCCCTGCCACTGCTGTGAAGTACAGGCTGTAGAGACATGGCAAATAGGGTCACTTATAATGTCTTAGTCAACAGTAATCAAATTTCAATTTCAATGTGTGTGTCACATCACTCACCTTCTCCCTGTGCCTCCTGGGCGAGATCTGCTGCAGTCTGCACATCTTCACCCGCTCCAGAAGCATCTAGAAAAACAGATTAAGGGAATTAGCTTTGTAGTAAATAGCATGTATATGTGTGTGCGGTTACATGAAGAGTCACATACCAGAGGCTCTCGCCTGCATCGCTGGGTACGACTTCCTGCTCACGCCGTGCCGCCCCTCCTCTGTGGAAAGGTCCAGGGGCTGGTCTGAGGAACCAACAGAGGAGGGGTAGGACCGTCGCACTGGAGATCCACCACCTTCACTTCCAGCTGCAGATTCATGCAGCACTGGTCGGCCTGTGCGCCTCCGGGTGCGGCGGATATGGTACTCCATTTCCAACACTAGAAAAGAAAAGCAATTATAACTAAAGGCCTACCTTCTGTATTAGTTACATCTTGCATGCAATCGCTATGTACTTACTAGGGAGATGGAGTCCGAAAAACCGCCGCACCCGGGGCATGTGCAGCCGTTTCAGGTCCGACCAATGCTGCATGATCTGAGTGTGGGTGAAGTTGGTGTCCGTCTGATGTTGGATTCTGGAAACTATCTCCAGGGCGACGGTCCGCTTCTCAAATGAGTTGGGCAGGTAGTCGTACCTGCGCTCCAGCATCGTCTACAAAACAAAAAATAAACATAGGATTTTGATCAAACTGCATACAAATATCTGTCACAAATCGATCATTTGACTAAATGACATTAACAGACACATTTCTAGCCTAATGCAATCCTTGTAGCTGGCATAAGTCTTTGTTCGCATGTGTGGGCCCTAACTATTGTTTGGCACGGAGTTTTAGACACTTTTAAAACAAACCGTTTCTTCCTGCGCTTCCTTAAGGGCTAGGCATGCATTTAGATGGCTAGGAAGGCATTAAAATACACTTACAAGCATAATGATCTCTTCTTGTTGGTGGGTGAAGATTGTGGGCGCCATCTTGCCTCTTGTCTGCAGCAGATAAGTTATGCCCCAGCGGTTTCTGGGTTCCGCACGGCCGGACGCACCGCCGGACGCACGTGTATGCGAGCGAGTAAGCGTCAGACCCCGGCGTTCTTATTTAAAATGTCCTGGACACACAGCTCATTCTCTTTGAGAGTTGGTAAGTAATGGCATCCAAAAAAGCGATACCTAAAGCAGCAAAGTAGGGCAGCAGCAAACAGGCATCAAAGCGTCAGGAGCCTTCTGCAGGCCCAACAACTCGCTCACAGATGCCCAAAACTAAGCTGCGGCCAACCCGCAGTGCTCAGCCAAAGGCACCAACAACAACCAGCCAAAAAAGGAGCCAGCGGGCAAAAGGAAGCCACAGGCCAGCAAGCCAACAGGAAAAAAAGGTACAAAGAGGGTGCGAAGCCCCAGCCCCCCCAGGTCCCCATCACCCCACCCACGTGTCTCAAAATCAAAGTCTAAGAGCAGAACCCACCGGGAAAGAAGCCCCAGCAGCCCGAGGTCGCCATCACCACCACCCGCACGTGGCTAAATATGGCAAAAGGCCAAGGCACCGGGAAAGAAGCCACAGCAGGGCAAGAAGGCCAAGAAGCCCCAGCAGGGCAAGAAGCCCAAGAAGGCCAAGAAGCCACAGCAGACCAAGAAGGCCAAGAAGCCACAGCAGGGCAAGAAGCCCAAGAAGGCCAAGAAGCCCCAGCAGGGCAGGAAGCCCAAGAAGGCCAAGAAGCCACAGAAGGCCAAGAAGCCACAGCAGGCCAAGAAGGCCAAGAAGCCACAGCAGGCCAAGAAGCCCAAGGTCGCCACCCCCACCCACACGGGCCTCCAAATCCTCTGGCAAGAGTGCAAGGCACCGGGCAAGAAGCCAAAGCTCTGCATCACCCCAGGACCAGCCTACAACCTCCAAGGGGCATGCAACTTCTAAGGGCCCACAGAGGCACAGGGCCCCAAGCCCTAATTCATCAAACACACCCTCTCCTCCTCAGCCACATTCTCCACCGGCACAGGAGGCAAGGCACTCACCATATGCCACATCTACACCTGCTACTTCAGTGGCCACACAGCCACGAACAACCAGTCCCTTTCCAAGTCCTGTTTAATCTCAAGCCAGCCAGCAGTCATTAATTTCACCCCTGGTTAAATTTTTACCTCCACTACAAGGCACTCCCTAGGGGCATTTGTTAATATATGCCTTGGTGCCTCATTTTACATGTAGAAAACATATCACATACACACTAACATTACTAACCTGCAGGAATAGTTGGGATGTCCATGTCCCGTCGCCCCGAGTGTCCCTCTAAGGCCACGGGATGTAGCAGACCCCTCAGCTGGGGTAAATTGAAGTTTAGTGGGGAAGCCTCCGCCAGTTTGTAAGCTGAAAAAGATAGTTTGGCAAATTTAGCTAAATGTTGGCCATACAAGAAGCAGAGAAATCCACAAAGTAGATAGATGTACCTGTAATTACGCCGTTTATTTTCTTTCTTTCTTTCTTCCGTGCTGCATACTTCAGGTCCGATATTTTGCATTGAATCTGCTCAACATCTTTTAGCTCTTCCCCCGCTGCAATGACCTGTCTGGTGAGCTCCTCTGCTTTGCGCTGTTTTCTGGTTGATTTGGATCTGTGCCCATATAGTTAATCATAATGCAAGGTGAGCCCACTAGCCAATGCCAGAGTTTCTGCCTCCCCAAACCTGCCACTCAAGTGGCCTCTGCGCAATGTTCGCCCTGTTGCTTGCTGTTCTGGCTCCTCAGTGTTTGCAGGCAAATCGGGTGACATTCTGCCCTGGCTGTGTTGGGGTGAAATGTATGACGGCTGGCTGGAGATTGAACTGGACTTGGATTTGGACTGGGGCTTCTTGTTTGGGTGGGCCACTGACTAACAGGCTTAGATGTGGCATATGTATGGCTGCTGGCAAATGTGGCCAAGTAGGAAAGGGTGTGTATGTGCCCCTATTTCTTTGCTCAAAAATATTGTCATGCCAATGCTTGTCCCATATGTGTGTGTATTTTAGATTTGTTTGAAACTTTGGCCTGGAGTGCTTTACTTTAAAACTACTGCCTGTGGGCAATTGCTATGTGCCATGATTTGTCACTAATGACATTTGTTGTTTTAACATGTCTTAACATGAACTATGGGAGTGACCATCAACTCCAATTTTAAGTTCTAAAATTTAATAAAAACGATTGTGACTTGACCTGTGGTTGACTAAGTTGATGCCTTAAGCTATTTTTTTTATAACATTACTTAAAGTTTGCACTAACAAATTGGGCACCAAAAAAAGCCATGAGTCTCAAATCAGGTGTCAATTTTTTAGTAATTACATTACACACTATTTTGGACAGTACCAAACAAAAATACAAAAACTAAGCAAAATTATCTAAAAGAACAATCAATACAGGGACAAAACAAACACAGGCACAACAAATTAAGAAAAATGTGTGGAAATCAAATTAGCATGCATTGCTTGCCCAGAGGCACTAGTTGGGCTACTATATACTTCATCGGGGTCCTGGCTGGGTGGAGAGGGGGGCAGATCCACATACCGGGGGACACGCTGCAAGATGGCATAATTATGTAATACAGCACATGCCAGAATGATATCGATGACCTTCTTGGGGGTCATACTGTAGTGCCCCCCCGGTATGGTCCAAGCAACGAAAGCGGGTTTTTAATAGGCCAAACGCCCTCCCCACCATGGCCCTGGTCTTCCGGTGTGCCCGATTGTAGACATCCTATGCGGCATTCTGGGGCAGGCGTCAGCAGCCAGGGAAGGAGTGGATAGCCAGAATCACCTGAAAAAATGCGTAACAAATATAAATTACACATTACTCCCTAAATTGAATCCAATAAAATATTCTTAGTATACAGTACGTCCTGCTCCAGATTAGGTTACTTACACTTGAGAATTACTCCGCCAGATGGCGCTGGACTGCAGAGACAGCCAAATTGGCTCCTCCCGGCCCCTCAAATAACCGGGACCTCCCACAAATCCCCCAGATTTTCTCTGCAGTCTGGACTGCGAAGGACAAGAAGATGGCTCTCTCTTCTCGCAGGTGGGTGGGGCTATTAGCCTGCGGCCCTATAGGACTATTCCCACCCGTTCCATTATTAATTTGCCTCCCAGGCTTGGCTGCGCTGGTCCTGGTGATGGTTGGCAGCACCACTGTCAGGTGCTTAGGAGCGCTGCTCCACCGCAATCCCCCACCAAAGGGTAGGCGGTACAGGCATATGGTGAGCCTCTATGGGATGCCCCTCCCGCCCTATTGCCCCTTGCCCCTGTCTATCGGTGGGCCCTTTGTTAAGTGGCTGCTGTCCTCCCTCGCTCTCCCTTGTAGCTCTCGGGGGGGGGGGGGGGGTGTATGTGAATTTGCCTTGGTGCTTCACTGTATTTTGCTTTTGTCTGGTTGGTGTCAGTCGCCGCGCTGACTTAATTGCACTGGTTGCTTTTTTAAATTTGCCGCCGCCGCACGCTTCCACTGTGCTCCGCGCTTGGCGGCGGCGTTACCTCAGGCGCTGGTGCGCCGTTATTGACTGTTTGTCACGTGTGCGGCTTCGCGCTCTTCGGGGGGCGGGGCCGTGGTTGGCGCATTCCGCATCACTGTCTCCGCGGCCCCGCCCCTCGAGGTATACCCGGCGCCATTTTCTCTGGATCAGGCTGCTGCGTGACTGGCATCTACCTGCCACGGTCCGTGAGTGCCCTTGCGGGCGGCTTTATTTACCCTATGTCATTATACATGTCACTTATGGGGTTCTCTTCACTTATGTCTTTCAGACGGGCCGACCTCTATTGGTTTCTCCTGGCCCTACTCCCTCTATTAAGTTATTAAACTTGTGAGGCCTAGTGTGTAAATTACTCCCACTTCCCTAGCAGGCTATTGGGGCATCCCGGGTTGATTTTATAGCGTGAATCCCTATCGGCCTATTGTGCCGCTATAATCACCATATGGAGGCGTCTCAGGATAATGTGCTCGGGGTTCCTTCGGGACAAGCCTGGCTGTGTGTAGCTTGTAGGATGTCCCCTACAGGTGCTGACAATGTGCGGGTCTGTGTACCTTGTGCCCAGCAGGTGCTTGCGCTGCAGCCTGGTTTACCAGTAGCTGGGCCTGCGCCTCGTATGGATTCACCTACTCCCCCAAGCTTAAATTTGACTCCCATTGAGTTGCATACAAGTGGGGATTCTCAGCCTGATGCGTCTTCTAGACTGGCTAGTGTTGAGAAGTTGCTTGCTAATACCTTGGCGCGTAAGGCCTCTGCTAAAAAGCGGCACTTAACGCCTGATGTCACTCTTTTCCCTATGGAAGCTGATGAGTTTTTGGAACTGTCTGGCTATACCCCTTTGGAAGAAGGGGAGTTATTCTCTGACTTGGAGTCATCTGATGAGAGGCCCAGGGGTCATGATGATTCTGACTCTGACCCCTGGGCCTCAGATGATACTGATAGGCTGTTGGATTTTTGAGGTACTGTCTATCTCTCCCCCGGTTGCAGCCCCCAGGCAACAGGGGGAATTGTTTCATACTGCTAAGCCACGTTTAGAATTTCCTGAGCAAGCCCATTTTAATAGTCTTGTGCTCAGGGAATGGGAGCATCCCAGCAGGCTTCCCGGTGTACCTAAGAGTTGGGATAAGAGGTATCCCTTTCCTGCTGATGTGGTGAAGCGTTGGTCATCCCCTCCTGAAGTGGATGCCCCGGTCCTAGGGTTATCTAACACCTCTGTTATGCACTCCCCTGACTCTACTACGCTGCGGGATGCTGAGGACCGGGGCATTGATCAGCTGGCGTCCCATGCCTTTGCATGTGTGGGGACGGCGCTGCACTGCACCCGGTCTGTGCCTCTGCCATTACGGCTGTGGCTATTAGGACCCTGCTTAGAAGTATCCTTGATGGTGCTCCTGATGATGTGATAGTGAGGAGTTTAATACACTCTCGTTGTGAGGTTTTTGTGACTTATGTTCTCTCTGCCTTGGATGATACCATTAGAATGTGTGGCAGAACCTCTGCCCTTGTGGTGGCTATACGCCGCTCGGTTTGGGTGCGCCAGTGGACTGCTCACAACGCTGACAAGAAAGCTGTCACTGGTTTTCCCTTCAAATGACTACGCCTGTTTGGGGACCGCCTGGACCTGTTTGCTAAGGGAGGCAGGTTACCCCAGCGCAGGCGGCAATCTCGGCCCTTTCGGGGTCAGGGCTCCTTTTCTACCCACTACCATGGTGCCAGACAGGGAAGGGGGGTCTCCCTTACCGGGGCCTGAGGAGATTTCTGGGTTAGGGGCAGAGGACATGGTCGCCCTTGCTCCTCCTGGGGCTCCAAGCTTAAGTCTTCTCCCAAGCCCCCTCAGACATGAAGGGGCGCCCTCACCCAACCGGGTGGGGGGACGGCTTCAGCACTTTGCTCACGTCTGGAGGCTTCATGTCTCAGACCGGTGGATTCAGGAGGTAGTGTCCTCCGGTTACAAGATAGAGTTTGCTGCCTGCCCCCCCCCCAAGATTCATCAGATCCCGGATTTCTCAAGACCCTGTGTCAGCTCAGGCTCTAGTTCTGGCGGTGCAAAGCCTTCTGAAGCTGGGGGTCATCTGTCAGGTCCCCTTACGAGAAAGGGGCAAGGGCTTCTATTCCAACCTTTTCACCGTGCCCAAAAGAGATGGGTCAGTCAGGCCCATCCTGGACTTGAAGATCCTCAACAAATTTGTCAGGTGCAGGCGCTTTCGCATGGAAACTCTGCGCTCTGCCATCAGTTCCCTGCGTCCAGGGGACTTCATGACGTCTGTGGACATCAAAGATGCTTATCTTCATATTCCTGTGTTTCCAGGTCATCAAAGGTTCATCAGGTTCGCTCTGGAGGATCAGCACTACCAATTTGTGGCATTGCCCTTCGGTCTCACTTCAGCCCCCAGAGTATCCGCGTGCTGCCCTACCTGGACGACATTCTCATCACTTCCCAGTCCCTACATCAGGCAGAGTTGGATACTCAGCTGGTAGTGTCCACTCTGGAGTCATTTGGCTGAGTGATCAACCATCCCAAGTCTTCCCTGTCTCCCTCCTTGTTGACTTCCTTCCTGGGAATGAATCTGGATACAGTTCAGGCAAGGATTTTTCTTCCTCAGCAGAAGGTGGACAGTCTGCGCAGGCTTAGTTCCTGCTATCTTGCCCTCATCCCTCCATCAGGCAGGAATGCAGCTGGTGGGCCTGATGGTGTCATGCTTCGAGGCGGTCCCTTATGCTCAGTTCCACATGAGACCTCTGCAACTCCACCTCTTGTCAGTATGGGCCAAGGATCCTGCGTCCCTGGAGCAGGTCCTTGTGCTTTTCCCCCTAGTCAGGCGGTCCCTCTCGTGGTGGCTGGACTCCAGGAACCTGTTGGTGGGCAGATCCTTTCTGGCCCCCTCCTGGGAGACGATCACCACGAATGCCAGTCTGACAGGTTGGGGTTTTTTTTGGAAGTCCCTGCAGTTCCAAGGGCGGTGGGGCTCCAACTCAGTATTCTGAAGGGTCATGTCTCTGCCCTGGCTGTTTTCTTCCAGAGGTCCTTTGCCCAGCATTCTCTGATCAGGACTTTTTTCCAGGGGGTTACTCATGTGCGTCCCCCATGTAAGCCCATGTTGCCTGTTTGGGATTTGAACTTGGTCTTGTCTGCCTTGCATGGTGCTCCCTTTGAACCTGTGCAGGATGCTACCCTGGCCATTCTTACTCTCAAGGTTGTCTTTTTGGGGGCTATCACTTCTGTTAGGCGTGTGTCTGAGAGACACCAGGACAAGGTGGTGTTTTGCTTCAAGCCAGATTTTCTGCCTAAGGTCGTGTCTGCCTTTCATTTGAATCAGGACATTGTTCTTTGTTCCTTGTGCCCTAATCCTAGTAATGCTAAGGAGAGGGTCTTGCATTCTTTGGATGTGGATTAGGTGTCTGAAGCACTATCTGGTGGCTACTGCACCTTTCAGATGCTCTTTTTGTGATCCCTTCTGGTCCTAGGAAGGGTTTGGCACCTGCCAAGTCTACTATCAGCAAATGGATCCATCAGGCTGTGATTCAGGCCTAGTCTGCTAAGGGGAAGAATCCTCCCTTCCGCCTTACTGCTCATTCCACTCGTGCTATTGGTGCCTCTTGGGCTTTTCAGCACCAGGCTTCTGTTGAACAAGTTTGCAAGGCCGCTACTTGGTTTTCTGTGCATACCTTTTCAAAGTTTTACAAGGTTGATGTTAGGGCCTCAGCTGATGCTGCTTTTGGCCGCAAGGCTCTGCAGGCGGCAGTGGTCTGACCTGTTTGTTGTTACCTTTGGCGATCCCACCCTACTTTATGGACACTGCTATTGGATGTCCCAAGTGTAAGTAATCTAATCTGGAGCAGGACATATGGGTTGATTCAAAGAAACATGTAACAGCTTGGATTTGGCTCACGATCATCCTATTTTTCACGTCCGCTCGTGCGTTCGTATGAACTTGCGAGTGATTCAATAAGCAAATACGTTTCTATCCTAAAATATACGTCCGTTCGTATGGCAGTTCGGGAATCAGACCTATGTCAGTTTCCATCCTGAATTTTCCGTTTCATTTCTCAGGTTGCAACATTGGTTTTGCCCTTTTTCCTTTTTGGTCTGGACGTAAATCCTTCTGATCTTGCGGCTCCGCACTACAAACTTACCTCATTAAAGTGCATTCTAAATATTTGGTCTTTTATTTTTCTTTATTTCATTCATTTTTTAGTAACCAACCATTAATGAATGCATTTGCATAAGTAAATCTTACTTTGTTTAATTTTTACTTAACTTGCATTTTTTACTTGTGGATTTAATTTTAATATTTCTGCTTCAAATGGTCCAACTTTAAATTTTTAGTGTGGTTACCCACACCCTCTACATACAGATTGCTCACAAATATTAAAAAACACCCAGCAACTTCTGCATGTTATGAGCCTAGAAACAGGCAAGATGGCGGCTCAGGTATTATCGGGCAGCCTGCAAACAGAAAGGGCCTTGTGACTGTGTTGCTCTGGATTCTTTGATTTCTGACCTTTCCATGCCCCCAGCTCTGCTGTGTCTGTGCAAAATACAGCAGTAACCCACATCCTGCACTTTATCCCGCTCTCCTCTCCTCAGTAAGTGTGATGCATCTGACCAAAGATGTGCTTAAATAATTAAACAAAGCAAAGGTAAACAACTACACCAATAAATGCAATCTAAAAATATTTTTCTAGTACCTCAATTTGAAAATAAATAACAAAGGACATAAGTTTCTTTAATTAACGCAAATATATTGCAAAATAAAGGTTTACATGCAAAGGACTAATTAAGGTCCACATTAAAATGCTTTTATAAGGCATACATGAATCAGGTATGCATTGCAATACAATTTATGGGCTCGGCCATGCTGATACATGCAGTTCATTGGAGCACAAGACGCGCAGACTCCTCCACATAGCCAAAAAACCTGTTCACGAACAGCAATCCGGCTGCTAAAAGGTGTCGGCTGTGGCTTTCTTTTAAAACGCGTTTAGAGGTTTCTCTGAATCACACCTAAACACATCCAATTAACCTAAGTTTTACGTTTTGATCGTAAGTTTTAGGATTTGATCCTAAGTTTTACGTTTTGATCCTAAAATTTAGGAACGAACTTCCGCTGATCGTAAGAGCATATACGCATTCGTACGTAGGCTCGTGCGAGTCGGAAATGGCCAAAAAAACAGCAAAAAATGACTAACACCCACCCAAACTTACGATTCTCGATACGAAATCAATTAACTTTTGCTCTTTGAATCGAGGGGATACTGTATACTAAGAATAATACAATTCTGTGATTACTCACCTGTAGAATTGATATTATGAGTATACAGTACGTCCTGCTCCACCCCACCCTTGGTTTTGCATTATCCTTGATCCCCTGTATGGTGATTGTTATCATTGTTATAATTACTAGTTTGGTTCTATTTAATTCTCCCGGCTTCTCGTTAACTGCTTTTCAATGCTGGGGATTTGTGGGAGGTCCCGGGTATTTGAGGGGCCGGGAGGAGCCAATTTCGCTGTCTCTGCAGTCCAGCGCCATCTGGCGAAGTAATACCCAAGTTTTATGATTCTTATCTGGAGCAGGAGGTACTGTATACTCATAATAACAATTCTACAGATGAGTAATCACAGGATTGTATTATTCATCACCAAGATTAAGAGGCTATGTAACATTTGAGCAACACCCTGAGCATACAGATTGTGCAGCCAAAAAAAAAAACTACATGTAATGGATGTTGGCACAATTTAAACAAAGATGGAGGATGATGGCAAATCAGGCAGACTGCTAACAGGTATTGGTTTCGGACTGTGCTGCTTAGCATTCAGGGATGTCTTAAATTTTCTGGACCCCGTATCTGCTTTGTCTGAGGCAAAAACAGCTCTAACCAGGCCCCTGCACTTTATCCCGCTCTCCTCTACTCAGTAAGTGTAATGCATGTAAGCAAAGATTGCGCAGACCCTATAATATAGTCCAGAACATAATTGCAGCCGAGTGTGGGGAAGACTAAAAATTAATTTACTATAAAGTAGAAATTTCTAATTTGGAAATGCTGGACAAACATTTGACAAGGGTTTGTTGTTAGAAAAATCTAATGTTTTTGGTCGTGTTTCACATGTAATGAAGGGGGAAAAATAGGCATAGTTTCATACATGGGTCAAAAATTATACTTATACAAAAGTCAATGAGGTTATTGGCGTCAACTTACCAAGGAGCCATCCACCAGAGAATTCTCCAGACATAAACCGACGGTACAATCCAGATCTTCGCAGAATGTAGGCGTCATGGGATGAGCATGGAAACCCGGCGAGCATACTAAGGAACCGCATGTCCAGGACCACCACTGCTTGGACATTCAGGGAGTGGCCCATTTTGCGGTTCCTGGGATAAAAGAAAAAAGAAAAAATAAGCAAGGCAAGGTAAACTAGTGAAACACTAAATAATAACACCCTACCAAAAACCTGTGGGCCAATACAAATAACACTAACCAAGTACATAAGTATTTTGGGATAAAAAAAAAGGATATGTATGTTGGATCAAGTAAAGAAAAACAAGTGCCTATTTAAGGTCCACATTAAAATGTTTCCCTTTGGCCAACATGAAAAACATTTGAGAAGCTAAATACGGTCCATGGTTACACAGGGACTATTTACAAGGAGGGATTTTACAAGGAGGGATTTTGAAAATTGAAAAAGAACATTTAGGTAAACTATATTAAAAAATGACAGATTGGACTTGCCTGTAGATGTACTCGTCGGCTGCCGGAGGCACCAGGGCAACGTGGGTGCAGTCAATGGCACCCATGACGTTGGGCATGTCGGCGATGTTAAAGAATTCCAGCTTAATCGCGTTCCTGGCTACCATGTCGTCAGGAAAACAAATATATTTCTGACTAATGGTAGCCATGCCTTCCAAAAACTTAGCGCTCGGCTCAGCGTAGGCTGGGAGATCCCTACGGAGAGGGCACCCAGCCTCTGGAACGAGCCGTTGACCAAAAATTGCAGGCAGCCAAGCATCTTGGTCATACCTGAAATTGCTTGCCCCTTCCTAGTGGTGCAGGCTAACGATGGCCGCAGCTCACTATACAACTTATGGAGGGAAGCGCGATTAAGTCTGGTGAGCTGGAACAGCTCAACGTCATTCATGCCATCGATGTGCATGCGTCGCCGGTGCAATCTGGTCTCGGGACTCCTGACAATTTCAATGCCCATTAGCTGGAGTTCCTCATGCTCCACAAAGGCACTAGGTTCATATCTGCTGTTTCCGAGGTCAAAATGGTCCCGTAAGGGGATCGCAAATGAAACGGGTTTATAGGCTGGTGGTCCGTCGGCAATCAGCTCTCTGAATGAGACGCAAGCCCATACCAATAACGTAAATTATCTGAACGAACGAAAAATATCAGATTTGGATGGGAAAATGATCCGAACTAACACAAATGATCCGATTTGCCTTCGTTCATCGAAAGCGCATATACGCATTTGCTCAAACATTCGTACGAATGAAAAATGAACGAAAAAAAAACAAAAAAATTACAAACACACACAAAAACTTTCACAGACAGCTATGGAAGTCCAGACGAATGTGCCTCTGAATCGAGCCTATTTTGTGCATTGCATTGGGGTGGGCTGACATGAACCTCGGAATTAGATTTGTGGTCAGGATCAGGGGGAAGGCACTGGAGGAAGAAGAATTACCATTTCCTGCAAAGAAACACTGCATCACTTAGGCTGCCTGACAAATGATTTTAAAGTTTGACTGGTCGATCCCTTTTATCAGGATTGCACTGAACCCAGAGAACCAGTGGACCTCTAGTTATTTTTTACTGCAGTTCCCCTTTAAAGCAGAACAAACCCCATGGGTGACACTGTGCCAGTTTAAGTACAGGGCCCTAACCCACCCACCTACTGCCACTGCCCATGAAACACAAATCCAGGAGATCTCACCTTTTCCTCTTAGAGCTATGATATGTATGATAGGTAACAGAACACATCTGCACACTGCGGGGAAGCATGTGTTTGACGGTGGTGTGGCTGACACACCCAAGTGCAGCTGTTTCAGTAAGTACTTACTGACTTACTGAGTCAGTGAGGCTAGTTTAGTTTACCTGTGGATCATGAGCCTCCCTGACACAGAGTTGTAAGGGATGATTGAGGTCTGCTTTACTACAACAAAATGTTGGTACTGTAGGTTAGAAACACCAACCAATCAGAAATCAGATGATCTTTTGTATTTTGCTCCAAAGCGCCACCTTGTGCTCCGAGGTAATACAGCGATTGAGGCCATTTGGACTAGATTCTTAACTGCAGACCGAGTGGAGACTAATGCTAGCTGAACACGCTCTGAGCTTTTGTTTGAATTAGTTTTCGTTTTACTAATTGCTAGATGATTGATTATGATCTTCCAGATGAGGTGCAGTATTTCCTCCTTTTCTCTTATCTCTGATGTAAAAAATACAGTTAAAACATTGGATCAAAGACCGAATAACCATCCATTGTGCCACATACATTGTAACCTGATCAGTGGGCAAAATGCCAATACTTTTTTATGATATATTATTGCTTCAACCCAAAATATTGGTTACAATACCATGTCTGGAGGTGGGTACTGGCCTCCCGGCATGGAAGCTGCATTTTGGTAGGTGCCTGGCTGTGGCGCGGATCCCCTGAGGTTTGAAATGTCAGAACTGCTTATACAGTAGGTGTTAGAATTAGTATGCTGCATACATCCCAGTTAATGGATATTCATTTACACATATATACGTTACTCATATATTTAGAATTTGTTGTGACAGGGAGGCTATGTGCATGGTGGTGGTGGTGGGGTAGCAGTTTGCAAACAACAATTTAACAATTCCTGCATTACATGATACACAATAGACTTATCCACCATAACACACACAGAGCACATAGGTGTAACTAAATGTGATCGGGTCCTGGTGCAGATATTAAATGGGGCCCTGTCATGACTCATAAATTACATTTTTCCTGTCACATTTAGCCCACAGGAGGCTCATGTATTCCAAGAATACAGCACGTCCTGTTCCAGAATATTCCTTACACATGGGTTACACATCCACAAGATGGCGCTGGACTGCAGAAAAAAGACTTGTGGCCACTCCCGGCCCCTTAAATAGCCAGGAACCTCCCAATAGAAGATGGCTCTCTACTCTGCGCAGGTGAGTGGGGCTTATTAGCCTGCGGCCCTGCAGACTATTCCCACCCGTTCCGAACCCACTGCCTCCCAGCCTCGGCTGACCGGTTCGGGTGAAGGTAGGTTTAGCACCAGGGTCAGGTGCTGAGGAGCGCTGCTCCTACCGCAGTCCCTGCTCTGACAGGGTAGGCGGTTAGGCTTATGGTGAGCCATGTGGGATGCCCGCCCTGCACTCTGGGTTTTGCTTTAACCCATATCTCTCTAGGTTCCCCCCTCCCTTCTCCTATTTTTACTTGGGCCGCTGCTGCTCTCCCTTGTCTCGCTCTCCCCCGGAGAGATCTCTGGGGGGGGGGTGCAGGTGATCACTTTAATTGAGTTTGTTTTGCCTTTTATTTTCACTTTGTGCGCCGCCGCCACGCGCTTGTACAGCTCTCCGCGGACGGCGGCGACATTTCCTCAGATGCTGCGGTGCTGTGATTGGCTGGCTGGATCACGTGGGGCACGATTCGCGCTCTTCGGGGGGTGGGCTCTGTGGATGACGCCTTTTGCATCACATCTCCACGGCCCGCCCCTCGAGGTCTGTGCGGGCGCCATTTTCCCCTCTCTGGTGCTGCGTGTGCTGCTGGCTCCCTGTGCGGTCCGTGAGTACCCCTGCAGGGTGTTTTTTTTCTGTGTATTTTTTCTCGTGTATATACTTATGGGGTTGTCTCTTATGTTTTTCAGGCGGGGTGAACTTCAGTACTGTGGTTTCTCCTGGCCCTCTCCCCTTGGCAATCTCCCACTTCCCTAGCAGGCTTTTGGGGCATCCCGGGTAGCTATTATTAGCGTTAACCCTATACTGGCCTGTTGTGCCCTCAAATCACCATATGGAGGCTTCTGAGGATAATGTGCTTGGGGTTCCTTTGGGACAAGCCCGGCTATGTGTGGCGTGTGGGGTATCCCCTATAAGTGAAGATGTCAGGGTGTGTGTACCTTGCTCCTAGCAGAGGTTTGCGCTGCAGTCGGGGTCGTCTGTTACTGGCCCTGGGGCTGCTGATTTGGCTGCATGGGTGGCTAGCATTGAACAACATATTGCTGGGTCAGCCCCGCGTAAGGCTTCTGTCAAGAAGCGGCATTTATCCCCCGCTGTTTCCCTCTTCCCTGTTGAGGCTGAGGAATTTTTTGACATTTCTGGTTATTGTCCCCTTGAGGAGGTGGAATTATTCTCTGATTCAGAATCATCTGAGGAACAGCCTAAGAGTTATGGTGGTACCGGGTCTCCCTTTGGAGAAGACCCATGGTCCTCAGAGGACACTGACGGGTTGTTGTCTCACATTTTTGAAGTGCTTTGTATTTCCCCTCCTGCAGTGGCTCCGCAGCAGCAGGGTGAGCTTTTTCATACAGTTAAACCACGCTGGGAGTTCCCTGAGCAGTCTCATTTTAATAATCTGGTGCTCAAGGAATGGGAGCGGCCTAGCAAGCTGCAAGGGGTGCCAAAGAGTTGGGACAAGAGGTATCCCTTTCCTGCTGATGTGATTAAGCGTTGGTCTTGTCCTCCCGAGGTGGACGCGCCCGTTCTAGGGTTGTCAAATACCTCTGTCATGCATTCTCCTGACACTACTACCCTGCGGGATGGTGAGGACCGGCGCATGGACCAGTTGTCCTGTCATGCTTTTGCCTGTGTGGGGACTGCGCTGTGTCTGGTTTGTGCCTCTGCCATAACGGCTATTGCTATTTAAAGGCTGCTTAAGTGTCTCTTAGATGGGGCCCCTGATGACGCGGGAGGAGAAGACTATAGATCTCTCCTGCTTTCCTCTGATTTTGTTGCTTATATCCTCTCTGCCATGGATGATGTCATTAGAATGTGTGGAAGGACATCTGCCCTTTTGGTGGCTATACGCCGCTCTATCTGGCTGCGTCAGTGGGTAGCTGATAATGCTGCTAAGAAGGCTCTCACTGGGTTCCCCTTTAAGGGGTTGCGCCTCTTTGGTGAATGCTTGGACCTTTTTGCCAGGGGCGGTAGGTTACCCCAACGCAGGAAGCCGCCTCGGCCCTTTCAGGGGTCTGGTGCCTCTCTCCCCTCCTTTCGGGCTCCCAGGGCTGGACGAGGGATCTCTTTTACTGGAGCACGCGGAGACTATTGGGGCAGGGGCAGGGGACGTGGCCGCCCCGGCCCCAAACCCAAATCCTCCCCCAAGCCCCCTTAGGCATGAGGAGGCGCCCTCACCCATCCTGGTGGGGGGACGGCTTCGGCTCTTTGCTCATGTCTGGAGGCGACGTGCAGCAGACAGGTGGATCCAGGAGGTGGTTTCCTCCGGGTACAAGATAGAGTTTGCAGCCTGGCCGCCCCCAAGATTCATCAGATCCCGGCTTGTGTCTTGCTCTCCAAAACCTTCTGGAGTTGGGGGTCATCTGCCCAGTGCCTTTCAGGGAAAGGGGCAGAGGCTTCTATTCCAATCTCTTCATGGTCCCCAAAAAGGACGGGTCCCTCAGGCCCATCTTGGATTTAAAGTGTCTCAACAAGTTTGTCAGGTTCAAGCATTTTCATATGGAAACCCTGCGCTCAGCGGTCAATTCACTGCGCCCGGGCGACTTCATGACTTCTGTAGACATCAAGGATGCTTACCTTCATGTACCAATCTTTCCAGGTCATCAGAAATTCCTCAGGTTCGCTCTAGAGGACCAGCACTACTTTCATCATCCCTCCATCCGGCAGGGGATGCAGCTGGTGGGCCTGTTGGTGTATTGCTTCGAAGCGGTACCTTATGCTCAGTTTCACATGAGACCTCTTCAGCTTCATCTCTTATCAGTGTGGGATCGGGACCCTCGGTCCCTGGATCAGGTGTTTGTGCTGTCACCTCTGGCCAGGGGGTCGCTCTCGTGGTTGCTGGACTCCAGGAACCTCTTGGTGGGCAGAACCTTTCTGTCCCCTTGCTGGGAAACTGTCACCACAGATGCCAGTCTGACAGGTTGGGGGGCTTCTGGAAGTCCTTGAAATTCCAGGGTCAGTGGGGTCCTCAGGAGGCCCACAACGTTCTGGAACTGAGGGCGGTAAGGCTGGTTCTTGCCCAATTGACTTCACACCTCCGGGGTCGGGCTGTTCAGATCCGCTCGGACAACCAGACGGCGGTTGCCTACATCAATCATCACGGAGGGACCCGGAGCAAGAGGGCTTACAAGGAAGTGTCCCTGATACTGTCCTGGGTGGAGGAGAATGTTCCCTGCATCTCGGCAGTGTACATCCCGGCGGTGGAAAATCTGGAGGTGGATTCCCTGAGCAGGGGGACGTCTCGTCTGGGAGAATGGTCCCTCAGCAGAAGGGTGTTTCGCTCCCTGTGCCATTGTTGGTGTCAGCCAGATGTGGATCTGTTTGCGTCCCGTCACAATCACAAGCTTACAGTCTTTGTCTCTCTGTCCCAGGACCCTCTGGTCATGGATGCCCTAGCAATGTCTTGAAAGAGCTTTCGGCTCCTCTATGTGTTCCCTCCGTTTCCTCTGCTGGGCAGGGTGCTGCACAAGATAGCCCAGGAAGGGGGACCAACCATTCTGGTGGCTCCCTGCTGGCCAAGAAGAGTGTGGTTCGCAGACGTTGTGCAGCTGGCAGTAGATCAATACGCCCTGCTTAGGATCCAGACCTGCTCACTCAGGGGCAGCTACGCCACCCCAATTTACAAATGCTGGCTTTAACGGCCTGGCTGCTGAAACATCCATCTTGATGGACAAGGGGCTGTCTGCCTCTGTAGTAAATACCATGATTAGGGCAAGGAAGAAGTCCTCTTCTTTTATCTACTATAGGGTATGGCATGCTTACATTTCCTGGTGTGAGTCTAAATCTTTTCACTGTCGGGTGTTTTCTGTTCCCAGGATCCTGGAGTTCCTGCAACATGGTTTGGGCTTGGGTCTTCAACTCAGTACCCTCAAGGGACATGTTTCAGCTTTGGCCATTTTCTTCCAAAGATCATTTGCTAATCATCGTTTGGTTAAGACTTTCTTCCAGGGGGTTACTCACGTGCGCCCCCCACGTAAGCCTATGTTACCAGTCTGGGATTTGAATTTGGTCTTGTCTGCTATGCAGGGTTCTCATTTTGAGCCTCTGCGTGTGGCTCCTTTGTCCATTTTGACTCTTAAGGTAGCATTTTTGGTGGCTATCACTTCTGTTAGGCGTGTTTCTGAGTTGGCGGCGCTTTCCATCAAACCTCCTTACTTTGAGAGACACCAGGACAAGGTGGTGTTTCGGTTTAAGGCAGATTGTCTGCCTAAGATTGTGTCTGCATTTCATCTCAATCAGGACATTAGGGTCGATTCAAAGAAACATGTAACAGCTTGGATTTGGGTGCCGATCATCCTATTTTTCCCGTACGCTCGTGCGTTCGTATGAACTTGCGAGTGATTCTATAAGCAAATACGTTTCTATCCTAAAATGTACGTCCGTTCGTATGGCAGTTCGGGAATCAGACCTATGTCAGTTTCCATCCTGAATTTTCCGTTTCATTTCTCAGGTTGCAACATTGGTTTTGCCCTTTTTCCTTTTTTGTCTGGACGTAAATCCTTCTGATCTTGCGGCTGCGCACTACAAACTTACCTCATTAAAGTGCATTCTAAATATTTGGTATTATTTTTCTTTATTTCATTCATTTTGTAGTAACCAACCATTAATGAATGCATTTGCATAAGTAAATCTTACTTTGTTTAATTTTTAGTTAACTTGCATTTTTTACTTGTGGATTTAATTTTAATATTTTGGCTTCAAATGGTACAACTTAAAATTTTGTGTGTGGTTACCCACACCCTCTCCATACAGATTGCTCTCAAATATAAAAAAAAACACCCAGCAACTTCTGCATGTTATGAGCCTAGAAACAGCCAAGATGGCGGCTCAGGTATTCTCGGGCAGCCTGCAAACAGAAAGGGCCTTGTGACTGTGTTGCTCTGCATTCTTTGATTTCTGACCTTTCCGTGCCCCCAGCTCTGCTGTGTCTGTGCAAAATACAGCAGTAACCCACATCCTGCACTTTATCCCGCTCTCCTCTCCTCAGTAAGTGTGATGCATCTGACCAAAGATGTGCTTAAATAATTAAACAAAGCAAAGGTAAACAACTACACCAATAAATGCAATCTAAAAATATTATTCTAGTACATCAATTTAAAAATAAATAACAAAGGACATAAGTTTCTTTAATTAACGCAAATATATTGCAAAATAAAGGTTTACATGCAAAGGACTAATTAAGGTCCACATTAAAATGCTTTTATAAGGCATACATGAATCCATGAATCAGGTATGCATTGCCATACAATTTATGGCCTCGGCCATGCTGATACATGCAGTTCATTGGAGCTCAAGACGCGCAGACTCCTCCACATAGCCAAAAAAACCTGTTCAAGAACAGCAATCCGACTGCTAAAAGGTGTCGGAAGTGGCTTTCTTTTAAAACGTATTTAGAGGTTTGAAAACTGTTCTCTGAATCACACCTAAACACATCCGATTATCCTAAGTTTTACGTTTTGATCCTAAGTTTTAGGATTTGATCCTAAGTTTTACGTTTTGATCCTAAAATTTAGGAACGAACTTGCGATGATCGTAAGAGCATATACGCATTCGTACGTAGGCTCGTGCGAGTCGGAAATGGCCAAAAAAACAGGAAAAAATGACTAACACCCACCCAAACTTACGATTCTCGATCCGAAATCAATTAACTTTTGCTCTTTGAATCGAGGGGATTGTCTTGCCTTCCTTGTGTCCTAATCCTAGTAATCCTAAGGAGAGGGTATTACATTCTCTGGACGTGGTTAGCACCCCTCAATCGTCTTTTTTCTAGACTAAATAAGCCTAACTTGGACAATCTTTCCGGGTACTCTAGCCCCCGCACTCCTTTTATTAACTTTGTTGCCCTTCTTTGAACGTGCTCCAGTTCTGATATGTCCTTCTTAAGCACAGGTGCCCAGAACTGTACACACCCCTCGATTCAAAGAGCAAAAGTTAATTGATTTCGGATCGAGAATCGTAAGTTTGGGTGGGTGTTAGTCATTTTTTCCTGTTTTTTTGGCCATTTACGACTCGCACGAGCCTACGTTCGAATGCGTATATGCTCTTACGATCATCGCAAGTTCGTTCCTAAATTTTAGGATCAAAACGTAAAACTTAGGATCAAATCCTAAAACTTAGGATGAAAACGTAAAACTTAGGATAATCGAATGGGTTTAGGTGTGATTCAGAGAACAGTTTTCAAACCTCTAAAGACGTTTTAAAAGAAAGCCACTGCCGACACCTTTTAGCAGTCGGATTGCTGTTCTTGAACAGGTTTTTGGGCTATGTGGAGGAGTCTGCGCGTCTTGAGCTCCAATGAACTGCATGTATCAGCATGGCCGAGGCCATAAATTGTATGGCAATGCATACCTGATTCATGTATGCCTTATAAAAGCATTTTAATGTGGACCTTAATTAGTCCTTTGCATGTAAACCTTTATTTTGCAATACATCCATATATTTGCGTTAATTAAAGAAACTTATGTCCTTTGGTATTTATTTTTAAATTGAGGTACTAGAATAATATTTTTAGATTGCATTTATTGGTGTAGTTGTTTACCTTTGCTTTGTTTAATTATTTAAGCACATCTTTGGTCAGATGCATCACACATACTGAGGAGAGGAGAGCGGGATAAAGTGCAGGATGTGGGTTACTGCTGTATTTTGCACAGACACAGCAGAGCTGGGGGCACGGAAAGGTCAGAAATCAAAGAATCCAGAGCAACACAGTCACAAGGCCCTTTCTGTTTGCAGGCTGCCCGATAATACCTGAGCCGCCATCTTGGCTGTTTCTAGGCTCATAACATGCAGAAGTTGCAGGGTGTTTTTTAATATTTGAGAGCAATCTGTATGTAGAGGGTGTGGGTAACCACACACAAAATTTTAAGTTGTACCATTTGAAGCCTAAATATTAAAAATAAATCCACAAGTAAAAAATGCAAGTTAACTAAAAATTAAACAAAGTAAGATTTACTTATGCAAATGCATTCATTAATGGTTGGTTACTACAAAATGAATGAAATAAAGAAAAATAAAAGACCAAATATTTAGAATGCACTTTAATGAGGTAAGTTTGTAGTGTGCAGCCGCAAGATCAGAAGGATTTACGTCCAGACAAAAAAGGAAAAAGGGCAAAACCAATGTTGCAACCTGAGAAATGAAACCGAAAATTCAGGATGGAAACTGACATAGGTCTGATTCCCGAACTGCCATACGAACGGACGTATATTTTAGGATAGAAACGTATTTGCTTATAGAATCACTCGCAAGTTCATACGAACGCACGAGCGGACGTGAAAAATAGGATGATCGGCACCCAAATCAAAGCTGTTACATGTTTCTTTGAATCGACCCTAGTATTCCATATGGGGTCTGACCAGTGACTTGTACAGGGGTAAAATGATGCTCTGGTCATGAGCACCTATGCCCCTCCTGATGCACCCCATGATCCTGTTTGCCTTGGCAGCAGCTGCCTGGCATTGATTACTACAGTTGAGCTTATTGTCAACTAAAACCCCTAGGTCCTTTTCCATTGTTGTTTTACCAAGTGTTTCTTTATTTAGTGTGTAATCATGACACAGATTTCTCCTTCCCATGTGCATAACCTTACATTTATCTGTGTTAAACTTCATTTGCCATTTAACTGCCCATGCTTCCAATTTATCTAAATCTGTTTGTAGTTGCCTGTTGTCCTCCTTTGTTTTAATTACTTTACTCAGCTTAGTATCATCTGCAAAGATTGAGACTTTACTGTTTAATCCATACCCAATGTCATTTATATATATATTGAAGAGAATTGGTCCCAGAACTGACCCTTGTGGTACTCCACTAGTAACAGTGACCCAATCTGAGTGTGTACCATTGATAACCACCCTCTGCTTCCGATCATTAAGCCAATTTCCCACCCATCTGCACACGTTTTCCCCCAGTCCAAGCATTCTCATCTTTTGTACCAGCCTTTTATGTGGCACAGTAAGTGGATTCGTCAGGCGGTGATACAAGCCTATTCTGCTAAGGGGAAGGAACCTCCCTTCCGCCTTACTGCTCATTCTACTCGTGCTATTGGTGCCTCTTTGGACTTTCAGCACCAAGCTTCTGTTGAACAAATTTGCAAGGCCGCTTCTGTTCATACCTTTTCTAAGTTTTACAAGGTTGATGTTAGGGCCTCAGTGGATGCTGCTTTTGGCCGCAAAGTTCTGCAGGTGGCAGTGGTTTAAACTGCCCGCTGTTACTTTTGGGGATCCCACCCTATCTTACGGACGCTGCTATTGGATTTCCCATGTGTAGGGAATATTCTGGAACAGAACGTGCTGTATACTTGGAATAATACAATTCTGTGAGTACTCACCTGTAGAATTGGTATTATGAGTATACAGCACTTCCTGTTCCACCCCACCCTTGGTTATCATTGTTCTTGGTTACCTCTGTATGGTCATTGTTCATTTTGGATTCTTATTCATTTTTGATTGTCCCGGCTTCTTGGTAACTGCTTGTCAATACTGGGAATTAGTGGGAGGTTTCTGGCTATTTAAGGGGGCCGGGAGTGGCCACAAGTCTTTTTTCTGCAGTCCAGCGCCATCTTGTGGATGTATAACCCATGTGTAAGGAATATTCTGGAACAGGACGTGCTGTATACTCATAATACCAATTCTACAGGTGAGTACTCACAGAATTGTATTTTTGCTAACTGGAAGCAGAAAGACTAAACTCTGTAACAGCCAATATAAATGATGCATCTGTACTCAAACTGGACCTATCTCCAGTTTCAGTGGTCAGTCAAAACAGACTGGATGTCTGCTTGCCCTCTAAATGCAGGGCAGCCATCAGGGCAGGAGAGCCAGAACTCCAATATGGGGCTCAAGCTGCGCAGGTGTGAGGGGGTTTCCCCTGGCCAGGTGGTAAGGACTGAGGAGGCATCCCCTGCTCCGCATGTTTTTCTGGCCCCCATTAAAATGCATGGTCTGCCGGGCACGTGCATAGAATGGGGGGTGCTGCTCTGCAAAACAGCACCAGAGAAAAAGTCTAGATGCGTGTACTAGGTGAGATCTGTAGTCAGAATGAAAACTCCTTAGCAGGGACAGTTTCGGACCAAGTGTGGCCCTTGGCTGATATTTTAAGCCTATGTTCACATTATGTAGTTGCAGATCAGGAGTGTTTTGTGGTTGAACTGCGTTTTTTGGCAGTTTGCAGTTCCATATAATAGACAGAGAACACATCAGCATATGCAGTCTGGTTGGAACGCAGCAAGCAGGACTTTTTTGGCTACATTCCAACCGTAATGTATCAGAATGGAGAGGTGTGAAAGGGGCCATAGAGGATACATTACATGACTTATTCTGCAGATCTGCGAAACGTAAATGCATCTGGACAGATGTGAACTTAGCTTTACGCATAGGCTCTTTTAAGATATAAGATACCACAACAGCAGGTGCACACTTACAGTTCCAAGTAGAGTGGGTGCCAGGACCGCAGTGGTGCCGCCGCAGGAGCTAATACGCTCCCGAAACGTTGGACACTGTATGGACTGTCACACATGGACTTTTGTCACAATTTTCGCTGATCTAGTATTGGCTTCTGGAATTTGATTTATTATATGATTAAGACCAATACAACTTTGTGGTTTTACTTCTACACAGGGAGTGACGTTTTTTCTATGTTTATACTTATAGGCTCTTCTAAGGAGCACACAGTCTTGGGGGCATCCCCATTGGGATGGCGCATGCGTGGGGGTTCAGCCAATGAGAGACGTTTGCTATGTTTATCACTTTTGGCAAATAGCTCTCATTGACTATAATGAGGAGTGTGCGCTGCCGCATCCCCAGCTGTGGATGCGTTCCGGTCCCAGCCTATGGGGGTGCTCCCCACTGACAACAATGACAGCTACCTGCTTAATTATGTCAGTTCAGAGGATGGCTCTCATTGGACGAGAGCCCAAACATGCATCATTGGAGGTGTATGGGCGTCCTGGGGGGTGTAACACAGTGGGGAATCCTAATTCAGATATTGTATTGTATACATATACAATGTGACTGTTTTGTGTTTCTCTTCCTTATCAGGTACTTCTGTGAACTTAAACAGACCTATAATCAGAAAATGATTTTAGGTCCTCTTAAAGTGGGCCAAAACCTAGGATCTTGCCTATGAATTTCACCACTAATCTTACCTCTGCTGCACTGCCACAATGCAAGCGCAGGCATAACAGGATCTGGGATGCCCCCCCCCCCTTTCTAGTAAAATGACTCACTGATGGCATGAGGGGGTAGATGGGGTTAGTTAAGTACCCCTTTGGACCAGCACTCACTCTGACACAGATTTGCCAAGGAGAGTTCAGATCCGTTTTAATCCTTAAAGTGGCAGCCACATGGAATTTAGGTGGCTTCCGGTCCCCCCCTGCCCATCTAGAAAAAGCTGGCTGTTACTCACTGTATGGCTGGGTAGTTCTTTAGGCTCAAATTGGACCTACACCTTAGGGAGTGCGCATGTATAATTGAATAAATATTTTACTGGAGAGTAGGAAGGAGCTACTCAGCGCCAGATGCAACAGGTAACGCTGGACTGACCATTGGCAAACATTTTATGGCTCCTGTAGCAGGTACCAACTGCTAGACAAATTTGTTGCCTTTCTTTCGAAGCTTGTCCAACACTTTCTCTTTAGAGCATATTTGTGGAGGCGCTAAAGAAAGCTCATATATAAAATATACAGTTAGCTCACTTTTAGCAGGTACACCACAAGGACCAGAAAGAATCCTGGTAAATTGCTGCTGCATTCTAATCAATAACCAGCAGGGGGTGCTAGTTCCTTTAATTAAAAAGAGATCTGATCAGAATTACATTCTAACCCCTACATAAGTGTCATCATTCCTACATAGGAATTTTTACAGCATTACTGAAGGGCAACTCACAAAAAATATATATATGCAATATGTGCATATGTGGCCATTGAATGCTTATACACACCCAAATATCAGCATATACCCACTCTGTATTGTTGCTTATACCCTATTCTGTATCCTCCCCTATACCCTAATAGATTGTAAGCTCGTCCCCCACTGTATACTCCCTTATATGATAATAGATGATATATGTAAGCACTTTCACTTCTGTATCCAACCTTTTACCCTAATACACTGTAACTTTTTTCAATCAATCATATATACTATATACAAAGTTACAATAAATATATAAATAAATAAAATAATAACTTAACAAAGATAAACAGGCCTGACAATTACAACAATCCTTTATACAATCATATATTTACACAACCTAACACTACACTATAGACAATTCCGCAGAAAGACTAAGATACCCTGTCACCTGTACCATTCTTCAAAAATCCGGCATTGTTATAAAAAATCTACAGTGTGATAAGGTACAGAAAAGCTCACCCAGCGGGAAGTCTTGAGGACTAAGGAGGCCTGATGTTCTTCCACGCCTTCACCCAGGCCCCACCTGCCTCATGCAGGATGTCATGTGCCACCACCGGGACAGGAAGGACTTTCTTCCTAATGAAGAGCTGGCACCGTGAAATAGTGGATCACTAAACTGACATATATATATATATATATATATATATATATCAAAACCAAAATCCCCTCTGTTCTTGATTGCCCCATACACCTACTCAGGTGTACCTGTCTGGACAGGTAGGTGACATTTCTGATCACCAGCTTCATACGGTTTCCCCATAACATCTGGAAAAATACGCTGTAGACCCTGGAGTAGAGGGATACTGGCAAAACACAGATGAAGCTTTTCATCTCTTCCAGACTGTAACCTTGGCATTGGCAATTTCCAACCTGCGCTCCCATTTTTTCTGGCCATAATCGCCTGGGCCGATATGAATGCCAAGAATTTTAAATTTCCTGCACTGGGAAGACATCAGGAAATTCAAAGCCCTCACCCTCCCTACCCATCCAGAAAACTTCACTCTTCTCAAGATTGACCTTGGAGTCCGACGCCTCCGTATACTGCGCTATCAGTGAGGCCACCTACTCTGCCTCTTGCCCCAGAGACAATAACAGATACATCATAACTTATCATAACTGATTCATAAGCATAGGCAATCACCTTCTAAGGAAGCTCACCAGGCATGCCCAGAGGAACCCCAATTAACATGCTGCTTTCGACCTTCCTAATGAAAGGACCAGTTGCAAACACGTATAGTAGAGGACTCCCTACCCGGCAGGCCGTACTTGCCAAAAAGCAGCCATAGGTATCATTATTGACCCCATCAAAAGCCTTTGCCTGGTCCAACGCCAACAAGTACTTTCTCCAGCCCGCAGCCCTGCATAATTTTTTGGTTTCCCTGACAGCTAAAACTGCTGAGAAGATGCTTCTACCTTGGATCGAGCAGTGCTGATGATGGGAAAGCAGTCACTCCAGCACTGAGGAAAAGCACCAGAACAAAATCTTTGCTAGTATCTTTCTATCGACAATGAGAAGGCTGATGGGGCGTCGGTTCTCAATCATTGAAGGGTCCTTACATTTTGACAGAAGGATCACAGCCGAGCGACTCATGAAGGGAGGGAACCCTCTGCCAGACAGCAGTTAGAGACCTCCACCAAATGTGGTGCCAGGATGGTCTTAACCCTTCTAGTGCCAACTACGTGAGTCTCATGTAGCTGCCTCTACTCCACTTAAGTGCCAGCTACGTGAGACTCACGTAGCTGATTTAAACGCCCACAGCAAAAAAAATATAAAAGTAAAATACTCATCTGACCCCTCGTTGGATCCATCCGGATCTCCTCTTTAATTTGGTGCCATCACCGTGGGGGCTCTGATGGCTCCAGGAGAGCCCCCGGGATAGCCCCCCCGCTTCGGCAGCAGCAGCTCCTAACTGTAAAAAAAAAAAAATTAAAAATGACATTTACTTACCTGTGGCCGCTCTGCCTCCAGACAGGTCTCCTCTTCACTGGGGGGGCCTCTGATCACTCCCCAGCCTCTTCCGTGGTGAGGAGAGGGCAGAAATCACCCTCCCCCCACTTCCTGGATCGGATCTGCTAGCCCCGCGAGAAACAGAATCAGTCTGCTCGGGTGCTTGGAGGAGAGAGGTGGGGAGGGGGGGGCAGAAGAGCCCGTGGCCATGGGCTATGCGGGCTTGTAGCCTGCAGGGCCAGGGGCCACAAAAGCTGGCCCCTGCGCCCTGTTCCTACAAGCCCTGCATAGCTGGTCCCGGGCTGGTTACTTTGGGTAAGGGGGACCCCATGTCATTTTTTTGGGGATTTTTAAGGGTTTTTAACCCTTACAATTCTCGATTTAACCCTTTGTCGTGTGGATGGTAGTTGTATTTTATTTGTAAATGTACAAGTACTTGTTTCAGTTTGGGGGGTCTCCTGAGCAGGAACGGGGGGCTACCGATAAATATGTGGTACCGTTCTAATCGGTAGAAATGGGGCTTTCTCATGCAATATGGTTTTCTTTAATAAAATACATTTTTTATTTAAAATAAAGGAGACGATTTTCTAAAAAAAAATGTATTTATTTTTTTTTACTTAATAATAATATTGTAAAAAACAGAATTAAATTTACAAACAAGACATTTCATGTTAAAGCCTAAACTCTGCTGCAAAAAAATATAAATATAATTTTCCTGAAAATTACAGCAAAAATGGCGCAAAAATGGCGCAAAATGACCTGTCAAGGGTGACAAAATCTCAAGTAGGCTGGCAATTAAAAGGGTTAAAATTAGCTATGCATGTTGGGTATTGTTCTGTTCGGGGGACCTTGCGCTTTTAGACTTAGCTTGTTTTTTCTTGTTTGCATATTTATATTTTAGGAAAAGGTGTTTTTTATTCAGCTTTTTTATACATTTTTTTAGGGAAACCCTGCGCAACCAAAGAATTCTTTGAAGGATTAATTCCAGAAAGATGAGCCCACTACAACAACAACGATTAGAAAGCTAAACATGTGTACTTTCAGGGAATATATGGTTTATGGGGGATATTCCAAATGTAAAGGGTTGTTTTGGTTAAAAAATCGCAAGGTGCGCACTTTGTCTGCAGAGCTGAAATTTTCAAGTAAAATTGCCGTAATGCAGATGCTTTACTTTGGGGTGTTTGGCAAGTCTTCCCTTGACAGTAGCTATGCATGTTGGGTATCATTCTGTTTGGGGGACCTTGCTTTTTCAGATTAAACTTTTTTTACTTGTTTGTATATAGTTTTTTTTAGGAAAATGTGGCTTTGATTCTGCTTTTTTATCCTTTTTTTAGGGAAACTCTTTGCAACCAAAGATTACATTGAGGGATTACTTCCAGAAAACTGTGGCCACATCAACAAGCCTGGTACACCTAGAAAGCTTGAGGTGTGTACTTCCAGAGAATATATAGTTTGTTGGGGGTATTTCAAATGTAAAGGGTTGTTTTTCTGGAAAAACTGCAAGGTGCGCATAGCGCATATCACAGTTGTATTTTATCTGAAAATCCCCTAAAGCTGTGTTTCAGTTTGGGGAGTCTCCTGGGCAGGAAAGGGTGTCTACCTATACATATGTGGTACTGCTGTAACCGGGAGAAATTGGGATTTCACACACAATAAGATTTTTTTGACAAACTTACATTTTTTATTACAAAAAAACACTACAAATTGTAAAAAATAGATTTTTTAAAATTTTTTTTCACATATTTCACCCAAAAATATTGAGAATAACCCCAAAAAATGACAAACAAGACATTTCATGTTAAAGCCCAGACTATGCTGAAAAAAACAATACCGTATTTGCCGGCGTATAAGACGACTGGGCGTATAAGACGACGCACCAACATTTCCACTCAAAATATAGAGTTTGTTATATACTTGCCGTATAAGACTACTCCCTCTTCCGCACACCGAATAAAACGTAAAAGAACATCAGATGGCAGCCGCATCCCTGCTTGCCTTTAGTTTGGGATGTGCCCACACTGGCTATTCAGAATGCGTCCCAGCTAAAGGCATAGTAGGGATGCAGCTGCAGTATAATGTGGTTTGGGCTCTGGGAAAAGGGCCAGATGGGGGGTTTCACACAGTGGAGGATCACAATTTGGGATACCCCTGGAGTAGGGAACAAAACCCAGTGGGGCTTACCAAATTTGGAAGCCCCACTGTGTGAAATACCCCCGACTGGCCTTTTTCCCAGAGCGCACATCAGATTACACTGCAGCTGCATCCCTGCTCGCCTTTAGTTGGGGACGTGCCTGTGCTGGCTATTCAGAATGCGTCCCAGCTAAAGGCATAGTAGGGATGCAGCTGCAGGGTAATGTGGTGTTGGCTCAGGGAATAGGAAGGGTTTTACAGTGGGGCATCCCAAATTGGAATGCCCCAGTGGGTTTGTTCCCTACTCCAGGGGCATGCCAAATTGGGTTTCCTCTATTGTGTGAAACCCCCCAACTGGCCCTTTTCCCAGAGCCCAAACCACAATACACTGCAGCCACATCCCTACTATGCCTTTAGATTGGACGCATTCTGAATAGCCAGCACAGGCCCCAACTAAAGGCGAGCAGGAATGTGGCCGCAGTGTAATGTGGTGTGGAGTCTGGGAAAAAGGCCAAACGGGGGATTCAGACGGGGGGGGGCATTCCATTTTGCTGCCCCTGATGCAGGGAACAAAACCCAGTAGGGCATCCCAAGTTGGGGTGCCCCCTGTGTAAACTCCCCCAATTTGGGGTGCCCCCTGTGTAAACTCCCCCAAGTTGGGGTGCCCCCTGTGTAAACTCCCCCAAGTTGGGATGCCCCCTGTGTAAACTCCCCCAATTTGGGATGCCCCCTGTGTAAACTCCCCCAAGTTGGGGTGCCCCCTGTGTAAACTTCCCCCATGACCCCGTTTCCCAGAGTCCACACCACATTACACTGTGGCCACATCCCTGCTCGCCTATAGCTGGGGACATGCCTGGGTTGTGTCTCATCTAATAGCATAGTGTGTAATGTGTGGGGTCTGGGAAAGGGGCCAGTTGAGGGTTTTACACTGGGGGATGCCCCATAGAAACTTTTTTTTTTTAATAAATCTTAAATAAATCACACCTCAGATCAGATGCTGAAGAGTCCCCTTCAAAGTGGAGAGCAGTGAGGGCGATGTCAGGAGCGCATGCCAGGAGCCAGCCCCCTGCCTGCCCACACAGTGCCTGAGAGCAGGAAAGCTGATCTGCTCGGCGCTCACCCTGCTGGCCTGCTCAGTCTCTCCCTGCTCTGATCAACTAGTGCTGCCTGAGCAAGAGCATCGCTCTGCAGGAGGAGGAGGAGGACGATCGTGCTGCCCAGCTTGGTGAAGGTAAGTACATTTATATGTATGTGACCCAGGTGCACCCGGCGTATAACGCGATCCCCCCACTTGGAGGCATGTTTTACAGGGGGAAAAAGTCGTCTTATACGCCGGCAAATACGGTATATAATTTTCCTGGGAAATCCCTTTAAAAATCACATTTGAACATGGGGAGTGCAAAATAGTGCAAAATGGTCTGGCAACAAAGGGTGACAAAAACTCCAGGTAGGCTGGCACTTAAAGGGTTAAAACACTCTAGCTTCCTCTGCAAGTGCTGGTAGGCTATATACTTATCAAGCTTTTTCCTTTTTTTCCTAGGCCTTTGAAAATCAATTCTCATTTTGGTCAGCTCCCACCACTTAGACCTGCTGCTGCAAAAATCCTTGATAGAAACGTGTGCTGAAAAAAGTCCTCAAAGTGAGAGACAAATTCATCCTCCAGATGCCTCTTCCCCTTGGGGGTGTATCAGGGGCATTCAAGACCATCGATAGTAAAAAGTTATTGGAGAACTCATCCACCTGCAGCTTTGGAGGCTGAGAAGCTGAGCACACCTTCAGAAAAAACTATCTATCCTACTCTGACTGCTAGCTCGCTGGAAATTGAAGCCTGTAAGGTCCGCAGAGTGCTTAATGTGCATATACTCCAGACCAGCCTATCTAACCATACTGTCCATTTCCTGTCCGACTTAGTCTGGGGTCTATAGATATTTATTAGGCACAGGTCCTGCCCCATCACAACGACATCCAAGGCCATGCACCTCCCGATCTCCACCTCAATAATTCGCTGGCAAGTATCGGTTAAAAAGCACCGACACTCTGCTGTAAGGTTCGGCCGCAAGAGACCAAAATGAGGGTCCATGCCTCCACTCCCACTTCACAGCGTGAATGTCGGCCAGACAAGCCAGCCTGGTCTCCTGCAAAAACAAAATGTCAGTATCAAACTGGGTGTGAAAATATAAGACCATAAAACGAGAGCTCACAGATTTAATGCTGGCAACATTACTGATTGCCACCTTTATCGGAGGGGGAACTGTCATCAGAGTCATTAGGATGAATGTCTCTTAGCCTTCCCTCCGGCTTCACTATCTGAACCTACATGCCTATTGGAGGAGACTGGTGCTATTTGAGGCCTCTGAATCGAAAGAAGAAATTTCTATCGAGGAGTCCTCAGAGAGCACTTCAAACCGATTGGAGAGCTGCACCCCATTGCTCCCCCAGCTCCGGCACTCCAGTATTCTTTTTCCATTTTTTTCTTTGTGGCCATCCTGAAAGCCAGGTTATCCTGAGGGAGAGCCCAGACCCAGGCCTCTGCCCTGGCACAACTACCACCTCAGAAGTGAGCAGGAGGAGCTGAAATAACCCTTGGCCCCACATTTATGGCAAATACTAGACTGATCAGGATAAAAGATGGTCAGCCATCATGGCCTATATAGGAGGATGATGTCAGGGGGGTGACCTGGTTGCCATGCCTGAGGAGCCTCAGGGTCACTGACAGAGATGAGCGAACTGAACCGGTAAAACCAGGTTTCGACCCAAATTTCAGGAAAAGTTTGGGTCGCTGCAAACCCGAACATGGTTCGCAACGGAATGTGGAAGACGAACCTGGCAGGATTTCACTGGCTCCACCCCACAGGCCAGCCAAGGAAAAGCAGAGAGACATGGTCACATGGTCGAAGCACAAGAGGTCACGGTAGCTGTGCCAAATAGGAGGTGCTATTGCAGGAGATAGTCACGTAATGTGCAGTCTAGCCACCATTATCGAGCGGGCTGTTGCAGAGCAGGGACAGTTTAGGGCATTTTGAACCACAGCATAGGAGAAAAGAAGGTGCAGGAAAGGAAGTGGGCACAGTGGGGTGCTGAGGGGGATCTGCCTGCGCTGGAATCTGCTGGTCATTGTAGTCCTAGTTTTGGCCACATCTGTCTGGTTTAACTGGCCCCTGTCACTACTTTGGGAAACTTGGGGTACACAGTACCTCGTGTGTTTAATACAGTTTAAATCAGTCTTTTTCACCTGCCAAGCATTTTTTGGGGGGAGCAGCTTTGTTTTAAGTGTTCACACACCACCTCTCTCTCTCTAAGGGGACCACGATGCCTCTCTGTTAAATATAGTTTTAAAAAAAACAAGGGGGCAGCTCTGTTTTAAGAGGTCTCTCTCTAAGTTGGGGTCCACGGTGCCTCTTTGTTAAATACAGTTAAAAAATATATATTTTTCACCGGCCAAGCAATATTTTAGTAGATCTGTCTGTTTTAGCTGGGCTGTGCAAGTGTGTAATTTTGGTGTGTGTGCTGCTCTGATTAATTTATATGTTTGTTTTAAATACTAAGTAAAATGTCTGGGAAAGGACAGAAAAGACATCCTGGCAATTCCTTCTGCCACTAAAGATAAGGATGTTGGTGCCAGTACCAACACTGTGGACAGCAACCATGTGCCCAGGCCCAGTAAAAGTAGTACCAGCCATTTGCCCAGGCCAGCCATAGTAGTGGCAGCATCCATTTGCCCAGGCCCGCCAATGTAAGTAGTGGCAGCAGCAATGTACGTGGCAGTAGTAGCAGCAGCAGTATTGTATGTGGTAGTAGTAGCAACATCAGCAAGCCAGAGTTGTCCATTTCCTCCAGTGGACGTTTTATTTCAGACAATACATCGATTGTGGACTGGTTGACTTGCTCTTGCTTATATCAGGAGAAGGAAGATTCTGACGCAATGACTTTGTGCCAGGTTTCAGTGTATTCTTCCTCCACTACAGCTACAGATCACAGTAAAATAAATCTTTCTCTTCAATCATCTGTCTCTTTACTGCCCCCTCCTAGAGGGGCCCCAGCTTTTCTCAGCAACCTGTTTGCCATTGATAGTGAGGAGAATTTGACAACAGTCTTTGGAGTGTGTTGCAGAGGGGGTGGAGGTGGAAGCGGTGTCCGAGATGCATAGCAGTGGCAGTGGGGGTGGTGGTAGACATGGACATACTGGCAGTTATTAAGGTGGTTCTGGTGTGGGGAGGCAAGTAGACCAGGATGAAACATCAGAAAAGGGAAGTGGTGGGGATCAGGAGAAAGAGTATGATGATGTAGTTTTGGACAGGCAACAAGGAATGAACATCATCAGAGCAGGTGGGTACTTCTGGCCCTGGCAGCGATGAAGAGCCAAGCCAAGGTAGGGCCAGATCATCTGCAAAACGGCACAGGGCTAGGTCTGCTGGTATGTTTCACTCAGGAGCAGGTGACGGCGACACTGATGCTGCTTTTGCAGACTCCAGAAGAAATCCTGACAGAGGAGGAGCAAAGTGGTGGTGTTGGAAAGGCTACCTCTGTACGGTTCTCTGCCATGTGGCAATTCTTTTGTACCTTCTTAGAGGAACAAAACCTGACACAGTGCC
This sequence comes from Gastrophryne carolinensis, assembly GCA_027917425.1. Taxonomy (NCBI): domain Eukaryota; kingdom Metazoa; phylum Chordata; class Amphibia; order Anura; family Microhylidae; genus Gastrophryne; species Gastrophryne carolinensis. The sequence goes on from CM051235.1 coordinate 184,441,515, forward strand.
GGATGTGCAAGCAGAAAGTTAGCTGTGGTCAGGGCACAAATCTAGGAACTATGGCTCTACATAGGCACTTGGAGCAGCAGCACAAGGCTGCTTGGGACAATCAAACTGATTGTTGCTGCTGCTGATGTTGCAGATCTTATAACCTGTCATCTGTCTCGTAGCCAGGCTTCGTCCACAGGCAGTACAGTCTCAATTTTGTCATCGTCACGTAGTGCTCCTCTTCCATCCCGTCAGTTATCCATAATAGAATCTATATCCACTAGACAACAATTCTCAATGCTGATAGAAAGATACTTGCAAAGATTTTGTTCTGGCGCTTGTTGTCTATGGCAGAGCAACTGCTTTCCCATAATCAGCACTGCTCGATCCAAGGTAGAAACACCTTCACAGTGATTTTAGCTGTCCAGAAAGCATTGGAGTGGTGCAGGGCTGCGGGCTGGGGCAATACTTGTTGATGTTGGACTAGGCAAAAACTTTTAAAAGTGTCAATCACGAGTACTTATGGCTGCTTCTTGGCAAGTATGGCCTGCTGGGTAGGTTCATTAATTGGCTACTTGTAATTGTATAAAAGGGCTGAGAGATTCCCTCTTATTAATGGTTGGGCTGGAAGGCCTTTTGAGGTTGGCTATGGTGTGCGCCAAGGGTGCCCTCTGAGTTCCCCACTGTATGGGTTTGCGATTAATCCTTTCATTAGGAGGGTTGAAAGTTACATGTCATGTGGGGTACGGGGTGTGCCTAGTGAGCCTTCTTTAAATGTCATTGCCTACGCTGTTGATGTATCTGTCATTGTGTCTGGGGCAAATGAGGCAGAGGAGGTGGCCTCACTGAGAACAGTATACAGAAACATAAGGCTCCAAGGTCAATAATGAGAAGAGGAAAACATTTTCTGGATAGATAAAGAGGGTGAAGGCTTCAAACTTCCGTATGCCTTCCCAGTGCCCCAACAGGAAATTGGGATTCTTGGCATTCATTTCGGCCCAGACGATAATGCCCAAAAAACTGGGGGCTCAGGCTGGAAATTGCCAATGCCAAGGGTGCAGTCTGGAAGAGCTGGAAAATGTATCTCAGGGAAAGTGTTATCAAGACCTACCTGATCCCAGTCTTTTTATATTTCAGCTTCGTCTGTGTTTTGCCAGTGACTCTCTACACCAGGGTCTACAGCATGTTTTTCCAGATGTTATGGGGTAACCGCATAAACCTGGCGAAAAGAAATGTCACCTGCCTGTCCAGGTGGGAGGGTGGTCAAGGGATGGTCAACCTGGTCATGTTTTTCTCTCTTCTGTTTTTTTAAGCATAACTTTGTTAGCATGCTCGCACAGAGACTGCCTGGCTGGGTGGGTATTTTCCAATCTTGGTTTAGGCTCTTGCGAGATTAGGAGAGTGGTGGCTGGGTGAAAAGCACTAGAGTTCCTCAAGCTTAGCTTCTGGCCTATGTTGCACCATGCTTGAAAATACTTTAGAAATGGTAACTGACAGCAGAAGACATAAGATCTGCTCTGAGGAAGCTTCTGGTGAGTCTGGTCCTGGGTCTGCCTTTTCATGAGCCATTGTCCCCTTAGGAATTGCCCAGGCTCCATCATGAGGGAGGGTTTGTGGCTTATTAACTCCTCAAGAATTCTGTTGAAATTCCAGGATATTGCCTGGCTCTTCTTTCAAGGAAAATTCTACCTTAGGGGGATCCGGAAGTGTCACAGCCTGGCAGAGATAATTTGTCTCCGTGGTGGTTCATGACATCCTGCATGAGATGGGGAAGATCCAGGTGCTGGAGAAGGAACGGGGGGGGGGGGGGCGAGGGGCCTGGATGAAGGTGTGGAGGAACATCAGGTCTCCTTAGTCTTCATGACTTCCCTCTAGGTGGGCTTTTTCTGTCTCTTATCACAGTAGATATTTGGTAACAATGGCAGACTTTTGAAAAATGGTGCAGGTGACGGGATCTCTTAGTATCTTATATATATATATATATATATATAGTGTTGTGTATATATATGATTGTATATAGAATTGTTATTGTAATGCCGAATTGTCAGGCCTGTTTTTTTTGTTTAGTTTTTATTTCATTTTATTTATGTTGATTGTAGCTTTGTATATATTGTGTATGGTTGATTTTACTCAATAAAAAAGTTACTATCTATTAGGGTATAAGGGAGAATACAGAAGGGAGAAGAGCTTACAATCTATTAGGGTATAAGGGAGGATACAGAAGGGAGAAGAGCTTACAAGAGAGGATACAAAAGGAGGAAGAGCTTATACTCTTTTAGGGAACTTTACGCTTTCTCTTCATCTCAGTTCCCATGCTTTCACTCTATCTGCCTCTATCAGTGTCTGAGGGTGAATTCCCTGCAAAGGGCAAGGTCATATCATATCCCAGATGATCTTGTATATGTCCATTGTACTTGCCCAATTTGTGTAGTTTGATTGGCCGGCAGACTGCAATTGGACTGGGAAGTAGTATGTGGCCTCTGTAAATGGGACATTATGGGGAGAGGAAGACGGGAGAGGGAAACGTTATCTGTTGTTAATGATCATCTGGTGAAAGGCAACATCTGCAGCACAAAATAACCTTCACTCGTCTGGCGGCTTCATGATTAAACAAAATTAATGATCTGTGGAATGTCAGTTCTTTCAAGATGGGTGTTGGCCCACCCCCAGAATTGATGCTTGTGCAAATGTCAGAAGTAATAGTCCAGACGAACTGTTGTCTCATCTGTAACATTAATGTAAAGCCACATTCGCACCATGGAATGGGGGGTACTGACATTGGGCTCCGGACAGAGCTACAATTGCACGCCAAGCATAGAAGTATACTGTACAAGCAACAAGTGCCTTTATAGCACTGCAGAAACAGATAATGTGCGGGGTTGGGTTTGAGATAACCGATGGTACTGAAGCTGTGTTTGTAATGAGTAATGTAACTGTAAGGTGGCATAGGTGGATATGACCCCCATGGATGCTGAGGCTATAGCTTTGTAGTGGCATAACATGGGCTGGCGTGTTGGGACAGGTAGGAGTAGAGGAGCTGGGAGGGCCCTGGGAAGCAGGGAGATGAGAGTGGTGTAAAGGGTCCTGATGAGGTGAGGAGGGCTGTATGCTAGAGGCTACGCCAAGCCCAAGTGGCCCTAAAGCATTATGGCCCACCGGGAATTTTCTCTGTGCTCCATATTGCCAGTCGCCCCGGAAACACATAACACATTTCACGCGGTGGGGCATCCAGACCAACGGCCAGTCCCATTTGAATTTGTTCCTTTAAAGCAGAACAAAACCCGGGAATTGTTTGGTGCCCCTGGGGCATCCCAAATTGGGGTGCCCTGCTGTGTAAACCCCCCCCAAAATCCCACTACCAATCCAATGGTGCATGCTTGGGCTCTTGTCCAATCAGAGCCCTTTGCCTTGACTACATCATTCAGCAAAGAGCTCTGATTGGGATGAATGGGGAGCTGAATGGCTGGGGCAGGAGCACACACATGCCATAGGGGATGTGGCATTGTAAACAATCAGAAAGGCAAACGGCTCTGATTAAATGAGAACCTTGAATGAGCCACTCGTGGGTCTTGTTCTGCTTTAAATAATATATTTATTATTAAACCAGACCTTCACTATGATTTATTGAAAAGCCCAAACTCTTAAAAAACGATTCCCCAGCATCTAAAGTTAATATATATTAAGTTTTTAGTCACTTACTTATTATTCTTTCCCTCACTGGGCTGCAACTCTGTTCAGAACTTTAGGATACGGGCGCCACCATCTTGACTCAGAAGCATCACACTTACTGAGGAGAGGAGAGCGGGATCAAGTACAGGGGGCCGGGTTATAGCTGTACTTTGCTTAGACAGAGCAGAGCTGGGGCCAGGAAAAGGTCAGCAATCCCAGAATGCAGAGCAGCGCAGTCAGAAGACATTTCCTGTTTGCGGGCTGCCTGACGTTCCATGAGCCGCCATCTTGGATGTTTAAAGGCTCATAACATGCAGTAGATGCAGGTAGGATGATTTTTAATGTGAGCAATCTGTATGTACAGGGTGAGGGAAACATATAAGAAAGATTCTTATTCAGAGTGAAGGACCGCTTTAATTCTCTCTCGGACTCTTGGCAAGCGCCCTTTACCAAGTTTAGTATCAATAAGAAGCTTACAGTGCAGAATATCATGTAAGCGGGAGCATATAAATGATTTCTGCTGCCCTAGGCACCTAGGTCATGCCCCCCTACCGCAAGCATACACTTACATATTTGCCACCCTGATACATATACAAACCAATACTCCCCCACCTAGTAACCAGGGTCAGACTTGGGCCCACTGGAGGAAATCAGTCTAGGGGCCCACCCTTCAACTATATAGTAACTAAGCCATGCTCAGGCATTGCACCGGAATACCTCCTTTCCATGCTTCCAATGCACACAGGAACACTGATGGTCACCTTGCATTTCTCATGTGGGCAGATTATGTGGCTTTTGAAGAGTGTTGGTGGTGGAGGGTGAATAAGGGTTTAGGCTTGCTTTAAGGTTCAATTGTTAAGAGATTATGATCATGAAATGACCTAGGCAAAATAGACCAGTTCCACAGCTTCACTAACCTTCATTATTCTGCTGCCAACTCTGGTCCTGGCAAATGCACTTCCAGGCCGACTTTGATGTGTGCCCCTGATTCCAGTTACAGAAAGGGAGACTCCCTGATTGGCTGGGAAGGACTGAGGCAGCAGAAGGTATGTCTTTATTTTTTACACACACAAACCCATTAATATTATTAATAATATTATTGATGTGTCTCTGTTATCAGATCAGATCAAAATCAGGTTGAATGAAAATCAGTGTGTGCTTATTGACCTTGAAGCAGACTTCAAATGAAACAAAACCCTAGTCACATGGCCCTGTGGCATGGCCTCCCCCAGAGCATCCCAGATCGGGGCACCACAACACTCACCTCCTTTTTGGCTCCGTCACCGATGTAAGCCACGCCAGCCTCATCTTTTCAAATATGCTGGGGGTGGGAGCGTGCGCACTGCAGGGGATGTGGCCGCTCTCGCTCCTTTTGCAGAAGCCATGCATGTAAACAGAGCTGTTTGCATGTGCACGGCAAAAGGCTCTGATTGGACGGGAGGCCGCGCATGCACTGTAGGACCGGGGAAAGATGAGTTTGTACAGGTTTTCTGGGGGGGGGTTGCATACAGTAGGGCATCCCGATTTGGGATTCCCCAGGGCACGGAACAGTCAAAATAGCGGGGGGTTTGCTCCGCTTTAAAGTAGACCGCCACTATGCTATATGTGGCGGTGAAGTCTGGCACTGCTGTGGCAGACTTTTCTTCAGCACCTAAACATACCCTCTCCTATTTTACCGCAACCTTGCCACGATGCTTACCTTTTCCCTATGAAGCTGTGTTACATAGGGGACAGAAAATGGCTAAGCACACTGCAATAGCTGTACACCCTATTGGATAAGGAGTGTAGCTGTTTCCTGATCCCTATTTAAAAGCAAAGGTACTTGTCCTTGGATACGGACCTACTCACTATTTCCCAGTGGGGTTTACCAGGCAGATACACAGTACTGTGCAAGCCCATCCCCTGAACCTTACTGGCTCCCAGCGGTAATTTGGGGTGACAAACCAGCAAGAGAATACAGGCGTGGGTAAGCACTATTGCCTAGTCTCGGGCTTGCAGATGCAATATGTGTGCAAGGGCTCTGCAAATGTCTTCCACCCTGCAGTCATTTTGGACTGGATGATACCTTTAAGGTGCTTTTAAAAGCAGACCAATACTCAAAATGACTGTTGATTCGTTTAGCTGTGCAGCAAGGTGGGCATCCCAATCAAGGATACCAATACTAGACTAATCTTCTGACTCCCAAGTTCCCATGCTAGTTTGGAATGCCACGTGACCCCCAGTGGGCAACTAGGTTCGTTGGATAGGCTTACATATCTCTATGCTCCTGTCTGCCCAGTGAAGCTGATCTATTTTTGTGGTGGAAAGAGCCACCAAACTAGTGGCCTGTCTGTGTTTACACTGCGCAACAGTACAGGAAAAGTCACAATGCCAGATTATTCCAAGTATACAGCACGTCCTGTTCCAGAATATTCCTTACACATGGGTTATACATCCACAAGATGGCGCTGGACTGCAGAAAAAACTTGTGGCCACTCCCGGACCCTTAAATAGCCAGTAACCTCCCACCAATTCCCAGTTCTTATCTGCAGTCTGGACTGCGAAGATAGAAGATGGCTCTCTATACTGCGCAGGTGAGCGGGGCTTATCAGCCTGCGGCCCTGCAGGACTATTCCCACCCATTTCCGGACCCACTGCCTCCCAGCCTTGGCTGACTGATTTGGGTGAAGGTAGGACAGCACCAGGGTCAGGTGCTAAGGAGCGCTGCTCCTACCGCAATCCCTGCACTGACATGTGTAGACGGTATAGGCTTATGGTGAACCTTGTGTGATGCCCCTTCCTGCACTCGGGGTCTTCCTTACCCAATCCCCCCCCTCCCTCCTTCTCACTTTATTATATGTGTGGCAGTGTTTTTTACTAAATACGCTCGCCGCCGCGCCGCTTGTACAGCGCTCCGCGGACGGCGGCGACATTGCCTCAGCTGCTGATGCACCGTCATTGGACAGCGAGATCACGTGGGACCTGTTTCGCACTTTTCGGGGTGGGCTCTGCGGATGACGCTTTTGGCGTCACATCCCCGTGGCCCGCCCCTCGAGGTCTGTGCGGGTGCCATTTTACTTCTCTTCCTCCTTCGCTTGTGCTGCGTGCACTGCTGCTCCTTTACCAGTGCAGTCTGTGAGTGTCCCTGCAGGGTGTTTTTTCCTTCTACTTCTCACTTGTAAATGCTTATGGGGATGTCTTTTTATGTCTTTCAGGCGGGATAAACGTCACTGTGGTTTCTCCTGGCCCTCTTCCCCTTGATAATCTCTCACCTCCCTAGCTGGTCTTTGGGGCATCCCGGGTGGCTATCACTAGCCTTAACCCTATATTGGCCTGTTGTGCCACTCAAATCACCATATGGAGGATTCTGGGGATAATGTGCCTGGGGTTCCTTCGGGACAGGCCCGGCTGTGTGTTGCGTGGGGTTCCCCTGTAAGTGACGATGTCAGGGTATGTGTAAACTGCGCCCAGCAGGCACTTGCGCTGCAGTCCGGGCTGTCTGTTGCGGGCTCCGGTGCTGCGCCCCTTTTGGCTTCGCCTACCCCCACACGCTTACATCTGACCCCCAGTGAGGGGCATACTAGCGGGGACTCTCAATCTGATTTGGTTGCACGGGTGGCCAGCATTGAAAAACATATTGCTGGGTCAGGCCCGCGTAAGGCTTCTGCTAAGAAGCGGCATTTATCTCCCGCTGCTTCCCTCTTTCCTGTAGAGGATGAGGGACCTTACTCACTTTCTGGCCCTTACCACCTCGAGGAAGGGGAATTGTTTTCTGATTCAGAATCCTCTGAGGAACAACCTAAGATCTATGGTGGTACCGGTTCTCCTTTTGGGGAAGACCCATGGTCCTCAGATGATACTGACAGTTGAGTCACATATTTGAAGTGCTTTGTATTTCCCCTCCTGCAGTGGCTCCGCATCGGCAGGGTGAACTTTTTGATACGGTTAAGCCATGCTTGGAGTTCCCTGAGCAGACTCACTTTAATAATCTAGTGCTCAAGGAATGGGATTGGCCTAGTAACCTACTTGGGGTGCCCAAGAGTTGGGACAAGAGGTATCCCTTTCCTGCTGATGTGATTAAACGTTGGTCTTGTACTCCCGAGGTGGACGCGCCCGAGCTGGGGTTGTCAACTACTTCTGTCATGCATTCTCCTGACACTACTACCCTGTGGGATGGTGAGGACCGGTGCATGGACCAGCTGTCCTGTCATGCTTTTGCCTGTGTGGGGACTGCGCTGCGCCGGTTTGTGCCTCTGCCATAACGGCTATTGCTATTAAAGGGCTGCTTAAGTGTCTCATAGATGGGGCCTTTGATGACGCGGGAGGTGAAGACTATAGATCGCTCTTGCTTTGCTATGAGTTTGTTGCATATATCCTCTCTGCCATGGATAATGTCATTAGAATGTGTGGAAGGACATCTGCCCTGTTGGTGGCTATACGCCGCTCTGTCTGGCTGCGTTAGTGGGTAGCTGATAATGCTGCTAAGAAGGCTCTCACTGGGTTCCTCTTTAAGGGGTTGCGCCTCTTTGGTGAACGCTTGGACTTGTTTGCCAGGGGCGGTAGGTTACCTCAACGCAGGAGGCCTTCTCAGCCCTTACAGGGGTCTGGTGCCTCTTTCCCCTCCTTTCGGGCTTCCAGGGCTGGTCGAGGAGTTTCCTTTGCTGGAGCACGCGGAGACTATTTGGGCAGGGGCAGGGGCCGTGGCTGCCCCGGCCTCTCCTGGGGTCCCAAGCCCAAATCCTCCCCCAAGCCTCCTCAGGCATGAAGAGGTGCCCTCACCCATCCGGGTGGGGGGACGGCTTCGGCTCTTTGCTCATGTCTGGAGGCGACGTGTAGCAGACAGGTGGATCGAGGAGGTGGTTTCCTCCGGTTACAAGATAGAGTTTGCAGCCTAGCTGCCCCCAAGATTCATCAGATCCCGGATGGCTCAAAACCCTCTGTCAGCTCAGGGTCTGTGCCATGCTGTCCAAAACCTTCTGGAGTTGGGGGTCATCTGCCCGGGAAAGGGGCAGAGGCTTCTATTCCAATCTCTTCACAGTCCCCAAAAAGGACGGGTCTCTCAGGCCCATCCTGGATTTAAAGTGCCTCAACAAGTTTGTCAGATTCAAGCATTTTCGCATGGAAACCCTGCGTTCAGCAGTCAATTCACTGCGCCCGGACGATTTCATGACGTCTGTAGATATCAAGGACGCTTACCTTCACGTACCAATCTTTCCAGGTCATCAGAAATTCCTCAGGTTCGCTCTGGAGGATCAGCACTACCAATTTGTGGCCTTGCCTTTCTGTATCACCTCGGCTCCCAGGGTATTCACCAAGGTGCTGGCGGGCGTGATGGCTCTGCTGAGATCTCAGGGCATCCGCATCCTTCCTTATCTGGAAGACATTCTCATCACGTCTCAGTCCTTCCATCAGGCCGAGCTGGATACCCAGATGGTGGTGTCAACACTAGAGTCCTTCGGCTGGGTGATCAACCATCCCAAGTCTTCCCTGTCACAGTCACTGGTGAGGTCCTTTCTAGGCATGACTCTGGATACATCTCAGGTCAAGGTTTTTCTCCCTCAGCAGAAGGTGGAGAGTCTTCAAGCTCAGGCCCAGTTTCTGCTGTCTTGTCCTCATCCCTCCATCTGGCAGGGGATGCAGCTGGTGGGACTGATGGTGTCTTGCTTTGAGGCGTTACCCTATGCTCAGTTTCACATGAGACCTCTTCAGCTACACCTTTTTTCAGTGTGGGATCGGGACCTTGGGTCTCTGGATCAGGTGTTCGTTCTGTCCCCTCTGGCCAAGCAGTCTCTCTTGTGGTGGCTGGACTCAAGGAACCTTTTGGTGGGCAGGACCTTTCTGTCCCCTTGCTGGGAGACTGTCACCACGGATGCCAGTCTGACAGGCTGGGGGGGCTTCTGGAAGTCTTTGAAATTCCAGGGTCAGTGGGGCCCTCAGGAGGCTCATACCCCTATCAACATCCTGGAACTGAGGGCGGTAAGGTTGGTTCTCGACCAATTGACTCCTCACCTTCGGGGTCGGGCTGTTCAGATCCGCTCGGACAACCAGACGGTGGGGAGGAGGGACCCGGAGCAAGAGGGCCCTCAAGAAAGTGTCCTGATACTGTCTTGGGCGGAGGAGAGTGTTCCCTGCATCTCAGCTGTGTACATCCCGGGGGTGGAGAATCTGGAGGAAGACACTCTGAGCAGGGGGACTTCTCGTCTGGGAGAATAGTCCCTCAGCAGCAAGGTGTTTCGCTCCCTGTGCCACCGCTGGGGTCAGCCGGATGTGGATCTGTTTGCGTCCTGTCACAATCACAAGCTTCCAGTCTTTGTCTCTCTGTCACAGGACCCTCTGGCCTTGGCCATGGATGCACTAGCAATGTCTTGGAAGAGCTTTTAGCTCCTCTATGTGTTCCCTCCGTTTCCTCTGCTGGGCAGGGTGCTGCGCAAGATAGCCCAGGAAGGGGTGCCCACCATTCTGGTGGCCCCCTGTTGGCCAAGAAGGGTGTGGTTCGCAGACGTCGTGCAGTTGGCAGTAGATCAGTTTGCCCTGCCCAAGGATCCAGACCTGCTCACTCAGGGGCAGCTACGCCATCCCAATTTACAAACGCTGGCTTTAATGGCCTGGCTGCTGAAACCTCCATCTTGATGGAGAAGGGGCTGCCTGCTTCTGTGGTTGATACCATGATTAGGGCTAGGAAGAAGTCCTCATCCTTTATCTGCTATAGGGTATGGCATGCTTTCATTGCCTGGTGTGAGTCTAAGTCCATTCCCTGTGGGGTGTTTTCTGTTCCCAGGATCCTGGAATTCCTGCAACATGGTTTGGACTTGGGTCTTCAACTTAGCACCCTCAAAGGTCATGTTTCAGCCTTGGCTGTTTTCTTCCAAAGATCCTTTGCCAACCATCGGTTGGTTAAGACCTTCTTCCAGGGGGTTACGTTATGCCTATGTTACCAGTCTGGGATTTGAATTTGGTCTTATCCGCTATGCAGGGTCCTCCTTTTGAGCCTCTGCGTGAGGCCCCTTTGTCTAGCTTGACGCTTAAGGTAGCATTTTTGGTGGCTATCACTTCTGTTAGGCGTGTTTCTGAGTTGGCGGCGCTTTCCATCAAACCTCCCTATTTTTAGAGACACCAGAACAAGGTGGTGTTTCGTTTTAAGCCAGATTTTCTGCCTAAGGTTGTGTCTGCTTTTCATCTCAATCAGGACATTGTCTTGCCTTCTCTGTGTCCTAATCCTAGTAACCCTAAGGAGAGGGTCTTACATTCTCTGGATGTGGTTAGGACTTTGAAGTTTTATTTGGTAGCTACTGAATCCTTCAGGAAGACTGATGCTCTTTTTGTTATCCCTTCTGGACCTAGGAAGGGTTTGCCTCCGGCTAAATCCACTATTAGCAAGTGGATTCGTCAGGCGGTGGTGCAAGCCTATTCTGCTAAGGGGAAGGAGCTTCCCTTCCGCCTTACTGCTCATTCTACTCGTGCTATTGGTGCCTCTTGGGCTTTTCAGCACCAAGCTTCTGTTGACCAAGTTTGCAAGGCTGCTACTTGGTCTTCTGTTCATACCTTTTCTAAGTTTTACAAGGTTGATGTTAGGGCCTCCGTGGATGCTGCTTTTGGCCGCAAAGTTCTTCAGGCAGCAGTGGTTTAAACTGCCCGCTGTTACTTTTGGGGATCCCACCCTACCTTACGGACACTGCTATTGGATGTCCCATGTGTAAGGAATATTCTGGAACAGGATGTGCTGTATACTTGGAATAATAACATTCTGTGAGTACTCACCTGTAGAATTGGTATTATAAGTATACAGCACGTCCTGTTCCACCCCGCCCTTGTTATCATTATTTTTGGTTACCTCTGTATGGTGATTGTTAATTTTGTGTTTATTATTCTCCCAGCTTCTTGTCTAACTGCTTGTCAACACTGGGAATTGGTGGGAGGTTCCTGGCTATTTCAGGGGCCGGGAGTGGCCACAAGTTTTTTCTGCAGTCCAGCGCCATCTTGTGAATGTATAACCCATGTGTAAGGAATATTCTGGAACAGGACATGCTGTATACTTATAATATCAATTCTACAGGTGAGTACTCACAGAATTGTATTTTTTCAATATACATTTTTTTTTTTTTACCATTTGCTGCTTAGCTCGATTCTCACGTCCATTCCAGGGATCAAGCACCGGAGCTGATAATGCTACTGCCAGGCAGGCACACTGGGACTGCATAACATCCAGCTTTTCACAGTGGGTAAGAGGGGCGATTGTTAAATTAAGCCACGCCCTCATTTAGGGATGAAAGGAGGGATGGCAGCCGCTCAGACCATTTTATAACTAACCTGGGAGGTGCAGGGCAATTAGGATACAAAAGTCTTAAAGGAGCCACAGCACGCAACCCTGTTAGCTTGCAGACCAACCTAAAATCTGTCTCTAAATCTGGTTAAAAACCAGAGGGCTCAGTCACACACATCTGCAGCAGTATGCTGAAACTGCACCACCAAGTGCCAAGGTGCCTCTGTGGGGTGCAGTCCTAACTCTAATCTCTGAGAGCCCCATTTGGGACATACAATGCAATAGATAAAATGGGAGCAGGCTTACCTTGGTAAGCCTCAGGTAGGCCTGAGCCTAGTGGTGCAGCTTAAGCATACTTCTGCATATGTGTGTGACCAAGCCTCTGTTTTTAACCAGATTTAGAGACAGATTTAAGGTTGGTCTGCAAGCTAACAGGGTTGAGTGCTGTGGCTCCTTTTAGACCTTTGTATCCTGATTGCCCTGCTAATGTGCACCTCCCAGCTTAGTTATAAATTGGTCTGAGCAGTTGCCACCCCTCCTTTTGTTTCTTTTGAATTTGTGCAAGCACATGGGGTGTGGGGTTTAGGCTGTATTGCAAGGTCTTTGACCCTTCCACCCCATGGGCTGCCCTAAAGGTTTGAGGCAACCTCAGGTAAGCCTGCTCCCAATTTATCTATTGCGTTGTATGTCCCAATGGGGCTCTCAGAGATTAGAGTTAGGACTGCACCTCACAGAGGCACCTTGGCGCTTGGTGGTGCAGCTTAAGCATACTTCTGCAGATGTGTGTGACCAAGCCTCTGTTTTTAACCAGATTTTGAGATAGATTTAAGGTTGGTCTGCAAGCTAACAGGGTTGAGTGCTGTGGCTCCTTTAAGACTTTTGTATCCTCATTTAGGGATGGATAGGAGAGGTTGTAAAAGTTATGACAATATAAACACTTTAAATATGCAATTGAATCATTTATTGCTGCAGATCTGCATGTTACACCTCAAAGACGGACAATTCAGACCAACAAGGGACAGTATAGGAGTGTCCGCTCCTCAGGCTGGCTATACAATGAAAAGAGATTTGCCGCCTGTCTGTGAGCCAGCCCTGCCCCTCTCCTCAGGGAGAAAGATTAATGCCCTGCGCCCAAAATAGAGAAAAAAGTCCCAGACGGCGGGCTGGCCATGTTATTGTGATGACGGCTAATCAATGTTATTCCAAAACACTGTGCCTGTGTCTGCCATCTTGTCACTATGCTGTCTCCCTCACCAGCCAGGACCCATCAACACTGAAGACAGAACAGAATCATTCAGTGGGCACAGCTGGGATGCATATTTTACCAAGAAGGCCGCATGTGGAGATGCAGGAAGGATGCCCTAGGCACAGGCCTAGAATACCTATGTGGTGGTGGGCTGCAAGTGATGTATTGGTCGCTCCATAAGACGCACTTAAGATTTAAATTCTTTTAAGTGGACCAAAAGACACACCGATCAGCCCTGGAATCTATAAGATTCCAGGGGCAATTGATTCCCTACCCCCGGGGCATCCAGAATGGGGATGCCTCGCTGGGTGAAACCCCCCAGGTTGTCCACTATACTCACCTTCTCTTCCGGTCTAATAGCAGATGCATGAGCAGCGTTGCATCCCCTGCACTTGGCTGACCTCAGCTAGACTTAGCTCCTTAGACAAGCCAAGCCGAGATCCCGTCAGCACAGTTGAGCGTGCTGATTGGATGGGAGGCCACATGTGACGGAGGACACAGGGGTAAGTCAGAGCGGGCGACTTGGGGGTTTCAGACAATAGGGGCATCCCGAATCGGGGTATCCCGTGGGCAAGGACTAAAACCCAGGGTAGTCAAAATCCTGGGATTTGGTCCACTTTAACCAAATGGTCTGCTAACCTACCCCCTCCCAGAACCCAATAGCAGGAAGTGTGGGAGAACCAGAGCTGAGTTATCATTGGCGCAGATGCATTGGGCCCCCAACCCCCTTCCCCCAGCACCATCATGGCTGGACTGGCTGATCTGAGCACTGGCAGTCTGCCCATCTGAGCCTCCACTGCAGAATAACATAGGGGTCAGTCCTCCAAGGAAAAATGGCTGTAAGCCCGAGCCACCACAATGCTGACAGAATAATGACAAGCCTCCGCAGCAGGGGGAACTGATGCAGTGAGGTATAACCCCTGCTGATGTCGGTCCTGGTGGCTGCCATTGCACACTGGCTGAGAGGGAAGCTTTCCTTATGGTGGCAGCCTGCCCTAAATTTAACCCTTTAAGTGCCGCTGCTGCCTTGTTTATTGTTTCATTTATGCTTGATCGGTGTAGGTTGGGTTGCCAGGGGGGTTCTCTTGTGTGTGGGGGGGTGACCTTGCCTGGGTGGGTGGCCGTAGGCATGCTGGGACATGTGGTACACTTGCCAGTGCCATTTTTTTTTCATTATTTTGTCCTTATTTTTTTTTATTTATTTAATTTTTTTTATGCTGATCTGAGGTGTGTGTGTGGGGGTGCTGGGGGTCACCACTGTGTGGGTGGGGTCTTTTTTTAGTTGGGTGGGTGGTCATAGGCATGCTGGGATCCATAGTGCACCAGGTGCCGCCGTCACATTTTCTACTTGATCGGTGTAGGTTGGGGTGCCAAGGGGGTTCTCTTGTGCTGGGGGGTGACCTTGCCTGGGTGGTGGCCGTAGCCATGCTGGAACAGGTGGTACACGTGCCAGTGCCAACTTTTGTGTGTGTGTGTGGGGGTGCTGGGGTCACCACTCTGTGGATGGGGTCTTTTTTTGGTTGGGTGGGTGGCCATAGGCATGCTGGGATCTAAAGTCCACTTGGAGCCGCCGCTGTTGAAACACTCTCCAGCCGGGATCCGGGTGGGTGGGGGTGCTGGGGGGTGGGGTCTTGGTAGTTAACTTGCTAAAAACCTGCCTGCGGCGATTTTTTTTTTTTTTTTTTTTTTATGCTGATCCTTATTTTTTTTTCTATTTTTTTTTTTTATGTCAATTATTTATAGTCAATTATTTATGATCCAGTAAATTATACAATAAAGTGGACCAAAACCCAGAATTTTGACTTTCCTGGGTTTTGGTCCTTGCCCTCGGGGCACCCCCGATCGATGTTCGAAACCCCCCAGGTTGCCGAAACCAACTGACCCCCTTCCGGTCCTACATGCACGGGCGCTCGTCCAATCAGCGCGCTCGGATCCGCTGTCATCTCATTGTCTAAGGCGATCGTCTTCGAGTGCGCTGACGGACGCATCCCTGCTACCCTCTACCAGGGAGCGTGTCCACGTCGGCCATTCATAAATGCCTGGCACAAGCACGTGTCCTGCTAGAGGGATAGTGGCCGCAGCTTGCCCATGTGCCGTTGGACCCAGGAAAGAAGGTAAGTGTATGGGCAACCTGGGGGTTTCACATAGCGGGGAATCCCGATTTTGGATGCCCGAGGGGGGGGGGTCGACCAGCCTGAGAATCTCATAGATTGCCAGGCCGATCGCCGCGTGTTTTGGGTATTGTATTTGTTATTGTGATGTGGGATGGGGCAGTGGGTGCACAACGGGCCTGGCTCATTCTGTATATACCCAGGTACAGCCAGTGGCGTGGTGGGAGGTGGAGGCAGCGACAGGGGGGCGGAAGATGCTGGGTGGTACACAGTTAACAGATTGATGGTTGCAGTGTGATGGGAGATCACAACCCTTCTGCTGCCTCCAGGCTCCCCTCCCAGTGCCGCCTGCACTCAGGTGTGAGTGAGTCAGGCCTGGTGCGCACCTGACACCTATCCCACACCCCCAATGAAACATCACAAAAAAACTGTTTCGGTCAAATTTTGGTAACCAGATTCATTCATAAAAACAGTGATCTTCTGCTTTTGACCTAAAGCTGTTATGAATGAATCTGGGATTTGTGATGCGCCAATGTGGAACCCCCCAAGTGAATCCCCTCAATTGCCAGTAAAACTTACCTTACCACCGCTCTAAAGGTATAGCATAGTGCGGATGTTGCCCGTGCATGCACCGTTAGATTGGGGGATCAGGTAGTTATTTTCATGCATTCTGGGGGGGGGGACCTTAGTTCTCCTCCTTTTGGAACCTTAGCCCTTGCGCTTTGGGACCTTAGCTCCCCTCCTTTTGGAACATTAGCCCTTGTGCTTTGGGACCTTAGCTCCCCTCCTTTTGGAACCTTAGCCCTTGTGCTTTGGGACCTTAGCTCCCCTCCTTTTGGAACCTTAGCCCTCGCGCTTTGGGAACCTAGCCTCCCCCTCTTTTTGGAACCTAGCCTCCCCCTCCTTTTGGGACCCTAGTCTCCCCCTCATTTTGGGACCCTAGCCTCCTCTACTCTTTTAGGACCAACCCCCCCCCCTAGCTTTTAGAACCCTATTCCTGCTGCTCCAGGAAGACCTTCTTCATCTGCCAGATCTGCTGCTCCAGGGATGGTCTAAGTCTGCTGGGATCCCGTGACCTGCTGCACCTGACTCCACCACTTCTCATCGGGTTGTAGCTATACACTTGTATTTCTATTTTTGACTGTTTATTTGCATTGTTTTATTGTTTACTGTGAAATTTTATTTTTTGTAGTTTGCCTTTAGTTCTAGCCTTTAGTTCGGGAAGACCCTTTAGTTTAATATTTTTAGTTTTGATTTTTTTTCACATTAGGGTATGGCTGGTAAGAGGTACTCTGCACAGGAAGCTTTGGCTTACCTGATGGTGTCTGACTTGGAATATATAAGTGAGTCAGGGTCTGAGTACTTCCCCACAGACAGCGAGTCAGACAGTGTCTCCTCTACTGAGGAAACACAGCCGTGCAGTGCTACCAGTAGTAGTAGCCATCGTAGACGGGATAGTGCCGCACAAAGTGAGGCCACGCTGCAGGCGAGTGTAGTGCAGGAGGAGGCATTGAGTGCTGCAGCTGGGGAAGGAGAGTCTGCGTGGAGACCTAATAATATTTCCCCTGAAATTCCCCCTTTTGATTTGGTCCCCGGGGTCAATGTAGACACAACAAACTTTGGTCTCATTGACTTTTTCAAATTGTTTCTTACAGAAGCCATCCTACTGGATATGGTCTTCTATACTAATCTCTATGCCGAGCAGGTCTTAGCGCAAAACCCCCACCAGAGGCACGCCCGAGCTCAGGCATGGCAACCCATAAATTTTAGTGAGATAAAGAAATTTTGGGGGCTCACTTTAGCAATGGGTATTCTAAAAAAAAAATAGTATTTCCTCCTACTGCGACACCCATTCCATATTGGCGACTCCATTGTTTCCGGTCATAATGTCCAGAAACCGCTACCAAATTTTACTGCGGTTTCTGCATTTTAACGACAATTCCATTGCTATTCTCTGTGGTGAGCCCGGTCACGACAGGCTTAATACATTTCGGCCCCTGTTCAATAGCCTGTCAGAGCGCTATGCAGAAGTGTACACCCCCTCCCAAAAATTAGGTATTGACGAGTCACTTCTGCTGTTTAAAGGCAGCATTATATTTCGTCAATATATCCCTAGCAAGCGTGCCCGCTATGGGATAAAATTTTGTGATATTATGTGATAGTGTGACCGGGTGCACCAAATATTTTCGAATCTATGAAGGAAAGAACACCTATCTGGACCCCCCTGGTTGTCCTCTTGATTTGTCAGTCAGTGGAAAGATCGTTTGGGATCTCATGACTCCTCTACCGGGGAGAGGTTACCAGTTATATGTGGACAATTTCTATACCTCCATCCCCTTATTTAGAGCCCTTTATTCATTGGATACCCCGGCCTGCGGCACCATCATTTCTAATAGAAAAGGCTTGCCCAGGTCAATACTTGATTAAAAACGAATGCGTGGAGAGTCTTACGCTCTAAGAAGCGATGAGATCCTGGCCGTGAAATATATGGGCAAAAAAAATGTATTCCTACTGACAACAATCCATAATGAGTCAATTGTGAATGTACAGCAACGTGGTCCCTGAGCCCCTTCCCAAAAGCCATGTTGCATAAAAGATTATAATTCATGGGTGGCGTTGATAAAACGGACCAAATATTAACTTATTACAATGCCACCCGAAAAACCAGAGCCTGGTACACAAAAGTTGCTATCCATTTGGTCCAAATGGTAACTTACAACAGCTTTGTTGCTTTCAAGGCAGCAGTGCCAGGCTCCAATTTATCTTACATTAAATACCAGCAGCAGTTACTCCTTGCTTTGTTGTTTGGGGATACTGAGGAGGAACCAGATATGCCTAGTAACGACAATCAGGCCAGGTTAATTGGGAAGCACTTTATAAAGTTGCTTCCCTGTGTAGGTGGTAAGATGGGGCTTGCAGGGTATGCAGGAAGCGTGGCATCAGAAAGGACGTGCTGCACTATTGCCCGACCTGTCCCAGCCAACCCTGTTTATGCTTACAAGATTGCTTTGAGATCTATCACACTCAATTAGATTATTGAGCTTTGCATTGTTTTGTTCTGCATTTTTTGTTTTAGACGGTAGGTGGGCCCCTTTTAGTTAATTTATGTTTCCTGTGTGCTGGCACAGGTATTTTTTGTGGTCATTATATTTTCTTTTCCTTTTAGTTTCCTTTTGTTTCTAATCCGATGGGAAGTGCTGGAGCAGGAGCAGCTGGATACTTGTGGCAAGTGATGATCAAAACATGGGCCCCTTTTTCAGGTTCTTGATACCTGATATTGACCACTGATCTTATAATCTGATGCCACAGCTACAGTATCCTAGTTGCACCTCACCATTCTAACCCTAATTGCACCTCTTAGTGCAGGTAAGGAATGTAACGGGTTGTTTTGTTATTTTTCCATAGCACATGCTTTAGTCTGGGGTGTTTTGCAACCTACCCTTGCAAGTAGCTATGCATGTTGGGTATTGTTCTGTTCGGGGAGCCTTGCTGTTTCCAATTTGGTGTGTTTTTCTGATGATTAGCACATTTTTTTTTAGGAAAATGTGGGTTTAATTCTGCATTTTAACTATTTTTTTAGCAAAATCCGGTGCAACCAGGTTGTTCCATGAAGGTTTGCGTCCAGAAAGCTGCACCCACAGCAACAAGCCTGGTACGCCTAGAATCTCTATGGTATGTACTTTCAGAGAATATATGGTTTGTGGGGGGTATTTGAATTGCAAAGTGTTTTGGTTAAAAAGCGCAAGGTGTGCACTTTGTCTGCAGAGTAGGAGTTTTCAAGTAAAATGCGTATGCTTACCTTTCAGGTGATGTGTAACCCTACCCTCGCAGGTAACTATGCATGTTGGGTATTGTTCTGTTCGGGGGACCTTGCCGTTTCCAATTGGGTGTGTTTTTCTGATGATTAGCATATTTTTTTAGGAAAATGTGGGTTTAATTCTATTTTTTTATTATTGTCGTCAAGAAATTCTGTGAAATGCCTGCCTTTGTCAATGGATTCCACCTGGACATCTGTGGCCACAACATCAAGCCTGGTACGCCTAGAAAGCTGGAGGTGTGTACTTTCAGTATATATATTGTTTTGGGGAAGTATTTCAGAATTAAAGGGGTGTTTTTGTGGAAAAACTGCAAGGATTGCGGAATAGTTGTGTTTTCTTGGAAAATCTCCTCAAGCACTCTTTTCAGTTTGGAGGAGTCTCCTGGGCAGGAAATGGTGTCTTCCAATACATATGTGGTACCGTTGTAATCAGGAGGAATAGGGCTTTTACACAGTATGATTTTCTGGAAAAACTTGCATTTTTGTTGAGGATTACAAAGTGTTGAGGACTACAAAATGTTAAAAATTGTATTTTATATTTTTTTTAACATCTTTTCCACAAAAATAACAAAAAACACAAACAAACTTAAAAACAAGACATGTCATATCTCATATTAAATCTCCGACTGTGCTGAAAATAACAATATATAATTTTCCTAGGAACTTTCTGTAAATCCCTTCAAAAATTACAGTTGAACATGTACAGTGCAAAATGGCAGAAAAGGGTCTGGCAACAGAGAATGGAAAATGCTCCAGGTAGGCTGGCAATTAAAGGGTTAAAATATGTGGGATTGTGACAAAAAATATTAGTGAGCTTTGTCACGTGTGCTGGTATATTCCTCCATTATCCTTCGATGCTGCATGTGGCCATACCCAGCACCAAATGTGAGGATGTCCCCCACTTCTTGAAAAAAGTTAACAGGCCTTACTACATGACTGCCGGCAACCAATCAGGTTTGGGGGTGTGTGATGGGTAATGTTGGGGGGGGGGGGGCTTTGGGAGAGTGTAGTTAAATAACTGCTCTGTACCTTAAACACCCTTAATCTGGCTTGGCATTGTGTGTGTGTCTGAGAAGGGGGCGTCAGACACAGGTGGACAGGTTGCCATGGAGTAGTTCTGCTCCCTATTCGAGTCATGTGTCACATGAGTCACACAGAACGGGGAGCAGCAAGCAGCACTGGCACCCTGTTTGTTAGTGTAACTGCTCCCTGTCTATCCGCCCCACACTGTCTGGCCGTTCCTACAAACACATGACATAAAACAAAAGTTACACTCACGTTACCAGTGCTCCCTGCCCTGCTCCTGCCGCAGCTCTGGTTCCGGCTGGTGTGTGAGCATAACCTGTTTTAACAGAAGCCGTCTGTACATAGGCTATGCCCACCTTCCGCAACCAGAGCTGCGGGAGCACAATTAGCTGTGCTGGAGTGACAGTAAGTTAAGTGGACTTTTCCTTTACTAGCCCCACTTTGCATCTTATGGATTAAAAATATTTTTCTCATTTTAAAAGATAGCTGTCTGCAGATTTAATAAAATAGATTCTTTGTTTTGTGCCAACTTAAAAAATTTGCTTTTTACAGGAACTTATGTAACTCTTCAAGTGTTACAGTCACTGGAGTCACATCTTTGTTTAACTCATGCCTTATTATGCAATAAAACATTAAATGACCCTTGATTTTAAGAAACGTTTACTGAATCAAGGCAGCTGTGTCCAAAACATCTTGTCCCTGTCTTAGCCTCCTCTTTGACAACTTCTGGCAACTCTGATATCAGAACAGTAGGCAGTGGTAAATACTAATGTTCCTTCTGAAGCCCAAATTGGGGAAGAATTATAATTTTGTGTTTAAGAGTTGAGGAAGATAAAACTATTTGACTATAAGTCTACTTTAAGCCCTCGATTTTTTTGGGCCCATATCACTCTTAAGCACAAGTGCTCTCCCGCTGTTAAAGTGGACCAAAACCCAGGATTTTGACTATCCTGGGTTTTGGTCCTTTCCCCGGGGGCACCCCGATCGATTGTGCCCCACTGTGTGAAACCCCCCCAGATCGCTGCAGCCACCTCGCCTCTTCCCAGTCCCACGGTGCGTCTAAGAGCAGCGGCTCTGACGGTTGCATCCTCCACTTCCCTCTAGCAGTGCACCAGGCATTTGTTAATGGCCGGCGCGGGCACGCTCCCTGTACCAACTCCCTAAATGATGGCCCCAGCAACCACCTAAACAGTCCTTAAAGTACAGCACCCCCTCCACAAACAATCAATCTAGGCGGAGGATGCCGCAGCCAGAGCCGCTGCTCTTAGACGCACCGTGGGACCGGGATAAGGTGAGTTGGCTGTGGCGATCTGGGGGAGTTTCACACAGTGGGGCACCCCCGATCAGGGTGCCCCCGAGGAAAGGCCTAAAACCCAGGATAGTCAACACTATTGACTATCCTGGGTTTTGGTCCACTTTAAAGGGCAAAAAAATGACATGGGCACACTTTACTGTTGTGTGATCAGCAATTGCAAGAGGTGTTATTTTTTCAATGTAAAATACATTTTTCTGTTAAAAGAGAAATTTACTACAGTTAAAGGGTCAGTCCAAGCACGGTCCCTGGCTAGGTTTCCATAACAAATCTAACCAGCTTAGTCCTGTTTGTAAAAGGTAAAAGGTTTTATTTGGCTGAAGGTGATCTCTGCCATCATCCACAGACAAATCACTGGTATTAAAGACTTTTTTGTACTAAAAAAACAAATTGTCAAATTTTGACACATTTTTGTTTTCCACCAAGCTAAATCAATCCACGTCCATTCTGTGGTTGTACTTACTGTACTAATTTATCAAACATAGAGAGGCAATAGAGCACTTGCAGTGATTAGAGGGACTTTAATGCGGGTCAATTTTTGACTTTAGGTCTGTTTTCAATTAAAATTAAAATTAAAGACCAATTCAATGACTTAGAAACATAGAAACATAGAAGGTTGACGGCAGAAGGAGACCATACGGTCCATCTAGGCTTTCCTTATGTGTATATTGTATGTACTCTTTATCTTAGGATAGATGTGTGCTTATCCCAGGCATGTTTAAATTCAGTGACTGTTGATTTTTCAACTACCTCTGCTGGAAGTTTGTTCCAAGCATCTACTACTCTTTCTGTAAAATAATATTTTCTAACATTGCTCCTGATCTTTCCCCCGACTAGCTTCAGGTTGTGCCCCCTTGTTCTATCATTAAGCTTCTTCTTAAAAACACTTCCCTCCTGAACCTTATTCAATCCTTTCACATATTTAAAGGTCTCAATCATGTCCCCCTTCTCCCTTCTTTCCTCCAGACTGTACAAATTAAGTTCTTTAAGTCTCTCCTGATAAGTTTTAAAGCGGACCTTCACTCTAAATAAGAGTCTATCTTATATGTTTCCCACACCCTGTACATACAGATTGCTCACATTAAAAATCATCCTACCTGCATCTACTGCATTTTATAAGCCTTTAAACATCCAAGATGGCGGCTTATGGAAGCTGCCATTTTTGCAGGCAGCCTGCAAACAGGAAGTGCCTGCAAACAGGAAGTGACTGTGCTGCTCTGCATTCTGGGACTGCTGACCTTTCCCTGACCCCAGCTCTGCTCTGTCTGAGCAAAGCACAGCTATAACCCGCCCCCCTGTACCTTATCCCACTCTCCTCTCCTCAGTAAGTGTGATGCTTCTGAGTCAAGATGGCGGCGCCCGTATCCTAAATTCCCGAACAGAGTTGCAGCCCAGTGGGGGAAAGTATAATAAATTAGTGACTAAACATGTAAAATATATTAATTTTAGATGCTGAGGAATTGTTTTTTAAGAGTTTGGGCTTTTCATTAAATCATGGTGAAGGTCCGGTTTAAGTTTAAGTCCTTCCACCATTTTCGTTGCCCTCCTTTGGACACGTTCTGTTTGAATAATGTCTTTTTGCAGGTAAGGTCTCCAGAACTGCACACAGTATTCTAGCTGTGGCCTTACCAGGGCTCTATACAGCGGCATCACAACCTCCCTCTTCCTACTGGTGATGCCTCGAGCTATGCAGCCGAGCATCCTGCTTGCTTTTCCCACTGCCTGGCTACACTGTCCACTCATCTTGCAGCTATCAGTAATCAGTACCCCTAAATCTCTCTCCTCCGAGGTCCTGGCTAACACAGTGCTGCCCATACGGTACTCAGAGCAGGCATTCCTTCTACCCAAGTGCTGATTTTACATTTAGAGACATTAAACTCTAGTTTCCACAGTTTTGACCATCTATCCAGTAAAGCTAAATCATTTTCCATGTTGCAGACACCTCCAGGAATATCCACCCTATTACTAACCTTTGTATCATCAGCAAACAGACAAACTTTTCCTACCAAGCCTTCTCCTATGTCACTTACAAATATATTAAAAAGAATGGGGCCCAGGACAGAGCCTTGCGGCACACCACTTGTAACTCGCCTTTGTTCAGATTGCACACCATTTACAACAACGCTCTGATACCGATCCCTCAGCCAACTGGAAATCCACTGAACTATCCAGGGATTGAGTCCTACCTTCAATAACTTATCTATGAGCTCCTTATGTGGTACAGTGTCAAAGGCTTTGCTAAAATCCAGATAGGCGATATCCACAGCACCACCTTCATCTAACACTTTAGTGACATTGTCAAAGAAATCAATAAGATTGGTCTGACATGATCTGCCCTCAGTAAAGCCGTGCTGTTTTGGGTCCAATAGGTCATTAATTTTTAGATGGGAAATGATCTGTTTTTTTAAGAGTGTTTCCATCAATTTGACAACTATAGATGTTAAACTAACTGGTCTGTAATTACTGGCTTCTTCTCTACTCCCCTTTTTTATGGATTGGTACGACATTGGCCATTCTCCAATCATCTGGAACCTCACCAGTTGAAAGGGAATGGTTAAGTAAATCAGTCAGAGGGGCTGCAATCACAAACCTAAGTTCCCTTAGAACTCTGGGGTGGATTCCATCTGGACCCATCGCCTTACTTACCTTTAGATGTGCCAGCTCGGCTAAGACATCAGCCTCCTAAAATTCCGGAGCTGTGCCCTCCCAGCTAAACTAAAGGGTGTCTTTACTAAACATATTTTTCTGTGTTTTGAGCTGTTCCAGGACAGTGACAGCTAGGATCCTTGAGAATCAATCAGCTGGAGCTGATCCGGAGCATGAAAGCTTTTCGTGCCATTGTTCCTGCAGCTCCGGCCTGCTGAGGACTGTTTCCTGAAGTTTAAAAGTGTAAAATGAATGCGTGTTTGGGAGCCCACACCACACGCTGAGCTGCTTCCTATAGGGGGCGCCAGGGTTTCCTACAGAATGGAGATCAAGTAGCACCTTTCACTCATCTCTATCCGGTGCAGCCAAAAGTGGGGCTGCTAATATTGTCTAGAAGGGCTAAGGGTTGAAACTCTCAGCTTTTCTTTATCTTGTATCCCCACTTATATCATAATAGATCATAAGCTCGTCCTCCTTCCATATCCTCCCTTATACTCTATTCAATTGTAAGCTTTTCCTCCTTCTGCATTCTCCCTTATACCCTAATAAATTGTAAGCTCTTCCCTCTTCTGTATCCTCCCTTATACCCTAATAGATTGTAAGCTCTTCCCTCTTCTGTATCCTCCCTTATACCCTAATAGATTGTAAGCTCGTTCTCCTTCTGTATCCTCCCTTATACCCTAATAGATTGTAAGCTCTTCCCCTTCTGTATCCTCCCTTATACCCTAATAGATTGTAAGCTCTTCTCCTTCTGTATCCTCCCTTATACCCTAATAGATTGTAAGCTCTTCTCCTTCTGTATCCACCTTTATACCCTAATAGATTGTAAGCTCTTACTCCTTCTGCATCCTCCCTTATATCCTGATAGATTGTAAGCTCTTCCTCCTTCTGTATCCTCCCTTATACCCTAATAGATTGTAAGCTCTTCTCTTTCTGTATCCTCTCTTATACCCTAATAGATTGTAAGCTCTTCCTTCTTCTATATCCTCCCTTATACCCTAATAGATTGTAAGCTTATCCTCTTCTGTATTCTCCCTTATACCCTAATAGATTGTAAGCTCTTACTTCTTCTGTATCCTCCCTTATACCCTAATAGATTGTAAGCTTTTCCTACTTCTGTATCCTTCCTTATACCCTAATAGATTGTAAGCTTATCCTCTTCTGTATTCTCCCGTGTACCCTAATATATTGTAAGCTCTTACTTCTTCTGTATCCTCCCTTATACCCTAATAGATTGTAAGCGCTTCTTCCTTCTCTATCCTCCGTTATACCCTATAGATTGTAAGCTCTTCTTACTTCTGTATCCTCCCTTATACCCTAATAGATTGTAAGCGCTTCCCCTTCTGTATCCATCGTTATACCCTATAGATTGTAAGCTCTTCCCCTCCTTTTGTATCCTCCCTTATATCCCAATAGATTGTAAGTGCTTCCGCCCTCTGAATCCCCCTTATACCCTAATAGATTGTAAGCTCTTCCTCCTTCTGTATCCTCCCTTATACCCTAATAGATTGTAAGCTCTTCCTCCTTCTGAATCCCCCCTATAGCCTAATAGATTGTAAGCTCTTCCTCCTTCTGTATTCTCCCTTATACCCTAATAGATTGTAAGCTCTTCCTCCTTCTGTATTCTCCCTTATACCCTAATAGCTCCTCCTTCTGTGCCCCCCTTATACCTTAATGTAAGCTCTTTGTCTTAAATAATCCTGTTAGACTTTGTACTTATACAGTATACCAATAGCCTCTAAGTACTTCTACCTTCTACATGCCCCCCTTATTTGGTAATAGATTGTAAGCTGTTAAGCTCACTTAGGGGGTAATTTACGAAACGTTCGACTGCCATTCGCCATGCATTCGCTAGTTTACCTCATTTACTATGCTAAAAATAGCCTATTCACCAGGCCATTATAACATACGTTCGTCTTCGCCGGCAAATGCTGACGAACGACTTTTCAGTATGCCAGGTTTTAGTGGTGACCCCCATAGGAATCAATGTTATTTTCAGCAATAATGGCTGTTTATGTGATTTTTACATCTGTCACTAATATGCCAAGTGTGAAGGTCAGATAAATAAATAAATAAGTGGTATTGGCCTGGGCTTGGAGCATAGAAGTGGGGCCCATCAGCATTGCTATGGGACGTTGTCATTAGCAACCCTGCCCGTGTATTCTGAATAACCTGCTTAATATGTGCTGCACTCTGGCCCGATGAGCAATGGTAACTATTCATCAGAGCACTTCTGGCTCTTCACGGAGCACAACACAGCTGCAGTGTGAGATGCCGGTGATCTGGCTGCCCTGCTGCACAGAGGAAGCTTGTCTCCATGTTGAGCTCTAAAAAGAAGCCTTGTCTCTGTATGCATGCCATAGATACCAACACTGACAGCATGCCGGGATCCGGCAACCCTCACCCATCACAGCCGGACTCTTCCCCATACAGATTACAGGCAGAGAGGGCAATGGCCGCTGGCCAGACTTAATTTGACTTGCAGAATGGCAGAACAGCCTTTTACTAAAATACAAATGGTACAGCATAGCCATGGAAGGAAAGATGCCGAATCACTGAGAAATCAGGGTCAGCGAAAAGGAAGGTCACCATGAATGGAAAGGGCCGGCTTCAGGTTTATGTGGGTTCTTGGGTAATAGAGTCTCATTGGGGCCCTTTGTGGCTTATCATCACATGTGTGACAGTAATCCACGATCTCATGTCCCGCACATCTATTTCTGTGACACCCCCCTCCCTCTGCCTAAAGTGAACTTAAAACGATTCCCTTTAGGCCATGGAGAATGCTTTTATACCTCATGTGGAGCCTCTGAGTATCCCCCCCCTCATGTGACCAGCTATGGAGGGGATTTCCCCATCCAGTGATGCGTTGGTCACATGGGGAACCTTCCAGAGAGGCTCCATCTGTCTAGTATAAAAGCATTCTCCCTGAGCTTGGTGTTATTACACTTGACAGGAAGCCAAGGAACGAGGAGGAGGGCACCCAGGCTTGGACTGACCCACAGGCTTAGCAGGTAATCCCCTTGGGGCTGCCCGGACTCAGGGACCCCTTTAGGGACCTTCCTCACCAAAACCTGAACTATGTAGCTTATTTGTGGCATCTCAAGTGCACACAATTAGAGATGAGGGAACTTCAAATTTGAATTTCCAAGAAATTGGGGTTTTGCCCGAATCGAATTTCCGCAAACCACTTTTTAAACAATAAATAAAAATAAGCATGCCTCCATCCACGTTCCAGCAGCACGACACAGATGAAGACATGGCTTGGCGATGGGTAGTGAAGGAGGTAATTGTTGGTGCAAAAATATTGTAATAAAGGACTTTGTTTGGGGGTGTTTGGCAAGCCAGCTGCTGGCAAGTGGGTGACTTGCCGAACCCCCAGCCCTATTACCTGTATCCCGCAAAGGCCAGGGGGTTAACAGAAGAACCCGGTACACTATGTGGGCTGGTAGCCTTCAGGGCAAGGGTTTGGCCTCTGATCTATGGACTACAAGCTCACATAGCTGTTGCCGGGCTGGTTTTGCTGGACCGGGGAGACCCACCACCATTTAAAAAAAAAAAAAGGGTTTCATTGCCACCCCCTCTTACCTTTTGAACTGGTATAGGGGGTCCTAAAGGCCACTCCACCCCCCCCCCCCCCCATCCTGCCTCCTCCTATTAGCGATACTGCGCATGTAATAAAAGAAAAAAAAGACATTAACCTTCATCCCAAATCCAGCCGCAGGCGTAGCACCGATAGCCCGCCACCATGTTTATGAAGTCTTGGCCGCCTTCACCAGGTAGATTCGGGGTGAAGGTTTTCTATTTTTTAAAGAAGGGGCTGGAGTTGCCCTTTAAGGACCCCTTACAAGTTCACAAAGGGTAAAATGTAAAAAACACACACACAACAGAACAAAGCCCCAGACACCCCAGTCTGACACCGGGGGGACTTTTCTGCCCCTTCCTCAATGAGTCGGTCAGACGTCTACTAGACACCTCGCTGGCTACATTTTAACTGATGCAACACTGGACACAGGTTGGGAAAGATAGTTATAAGATAATTACAAATATTAAAAATGATTTTTGTAGTCTCTTTATGTAATTTTACTTTTTTTTAGAATTGGTAAGTGGTCTCTAGTGAATGGATGGAGAATGTCACTGCCAGCAAGATTATATATTGCTGGGCAGTAGAAACAAGTGCTGCTCACAGAGATACTGAATAGTAAGTGGGGCTCAAAGTGATGCCCCCCCCCACATTAGAAAAGTAATTGAGCCTGTGTAAAGCCACCCTTCATTCTGCCAGAGCAAGGGCTGTAAGTGTGCGCCCAAAAGCAACATGTTTCTCCCAGAGCATTCGAACTGGGAGGTAGCTAGGTGAAATGAGTTGCTGACAGAGTGACTGGGTGAGGAGGGTGACTCCCTATTATAAAATCAGGTAACTTGGCTTATCTCCGAGGGGGGCAACAAGGGATGAAGGAGCTGGCCATCAACATGGAGGGGCAACATGTTTGAGGGAGGGAAGCTGGACACTGAGGGGCAGCATGCTGTGAGGGATGGGGAGCTAGACATCAACATGTATGGGCAACATGTTTGAGGGAGGGAAGCTGGACACTGAGGGGCAGCATACTGTGAGGGAGGGGGAGCTAGACATCAACATGTATGGGCAACATGTTTGAGGGAGGGAAGCTGGACACTGAGGGGCAGCATACTGTGAGGGAGGGGGAGCTGGACATGGACATGGAGGGGGCAGATGTTTCAGGAAGGGAAGCTGGACACTGAGGAGCAGCATACTGTGAGGGATGGGGAGCTGGATATCAACATGGATGGGCAACATGTTTGAGGGAGGGAAGCTGGGCACTGAGGGGCACCATACTGTGAGGGATGGGGAGCTGGACATCAACATGGATGGGCAACATGTTTGAGGGAGGGAAGCTGGACACTGAGGGGCAGCATACTGTGAGGGAGGGGGAGCTGGACATCAACATGGATGGGCAACATGTTTGAGGGAGGGAATCTGGACACTGAGGGGCAGCATAGTGTGAGGGAGGGGTAGCTGGATATCAACATGGATGGGCAACATGTTTGAGGGAGGGAATCTGGACACTGAGGGGCAGCATACTGTGAGGGAGGGGTAGCTGGACATCAACATGGATGGGCAACATGTTTGAGGGAGGGAAGCTGGACACTTAGGGGCAGCATACTGTGAGGGATGGGGAGCTGGACATCAACATGGATGGGCGACATGTTTGAGGGAGGGAAGCTGGACACTTAGGGGCAGCATACTGTGAGGGATGGGGAGCTGGACATCAACATGGATGGGCGACATGTTTGAGGGAGGGAAGCTGGACACTGAGGGGCAGCATACTGTGAGGAATAGGGAGCTGGACATTGACATGGAGGGGGCACATGTTTCAGGGAGGGAAGCTGGACATTGAGGGGCAGCATACTGTGAGGGATGGGGAGCTGGACATCAACATGGAGGGGCAACATGTTTGAGGGAGGCAAGCTGGACACTGAGGGGCAGCATGCTGTGAGGGATAGGGAGCTGGACATGGACATGGAGGGGCAATTTGTTTGATGGAGGGAGGCTGGACATTGGAGAAACAGCATGCACTCTCTCCAACAAAAACCCTTAAGGACAACGGTCCAATACAAAAATGGTAATCACCATAAAAGGCAAACAAGAGATAATGAACAAAGGGCAGGGTGGGATGACCTGGACTGGATATATTCAAAAACAATTCTACAGGTGAGTTTCACAGAATTGTATTTTTCACTATATCCAGTCCAGATGGTCCCAGAAGTAACTACATGTGGGACATCCAAAAGCAGTGTCCATTAGGGCAGGATACCCAGTGCGGAACAGCATGTAGTTCATTTCACTACCGCCTGAAGCACCTTATGGCCAAAGACAGCATCAGCTGAGGCCCTAACATCAACCTTGTAAAACTTGGTAAAGGTGTGAACTGAAGACCAAGTGGCGGTGTTACAAACCTTTTTAACAGATGCCTGGTGCTGAAAAGCCCAAGAGGCACCAATAGCTCTGGTAGAATGAGCTGTAATACGAAAAGGGGGTTCCTTCCCCTTGGCATAATACGCTTGACAAGCCCTGGGTCGTCGGTCATGATGTAGCGATCCACTGACCTCTGAACTATGTCCGCAAACCGACTCCTCCTTGGCCAGCGAGGAGCCACCAGGATGGTTGGAACCCCTTCCCGGGCTATCTTGCGCAGCACTCCGCCCAGGAGTGGAAACGGGGGGAATGCATAAAGGAGCCTGAACTCCGTCCAAAGAATTGCCAGAGCTTCTGTGGCAAAGGCCAGAGCATCTCTTGACAAGGAGAGGAACCTTGGGAGCTTGTGATTGTGTCTGCTCCGAGTCGCACCCTGGTTATTGATGTAGGTGACAGCCTACATCAATCCGAGCCAACCTGGATCGCACGACCCCTTAAATGGGGAGTCAAGCTCTCAGCTCCAGGAGATTTATGGGCAAGTGGTTCTCCTGCGGACCCCACTGACCCTGGATCTCCTGCGTCTGCCAAACGCCTCCCCAGCCAGTCAGACTGGCATCCATGGTTACTATCTCCCACCGGGGAGTCAGAAAGGACTTGCCCACCAACAGGTTTCTGGGGTCCAGCCACCACAAGAGGGACTGTCTGGTCAGGGGGGACAATGAGAATTCCTGTTCCAGCGACTCCTGCATCCAGTCCCATGTGGAATTGGGCGAAGGGCACTGCCTCGAAGCATGACACCATTTGGCCCACCAGCCTCATCCCCCAGACGGATCAATGGCCACTGACAAGACAGCAAGGTCTGCACCTGTGTCTGAAGGCCCAACACCTTCTGCTGTGGCAGGAAAACCTTGACCTGAGAGGTGTCTAACGTCATGCCCAGGAAGGACCTCACCATTGAGGGAGTGATTGAAGACTTGGGGTAGTTGGGGTACCCATCCGAAAGCCTCTAGAGTGGATAATACCGTCCGTGTTTCGCTCTCGGCCTGCTGAAGGGACTGAGCCGCAATCAGTAAATCGTCCAGATAAGGCAGCACACGAATGCCATGACCCTTCAGAATAGCCATGATGCCCGCCAGCACCTTGGTGAAAACCCGGAGGGCTGAGGATATCCTGAATGGCAGAGCCACAAAGTGGTAATGCTGGTCCTCCAGAGCAAATCTCAGGAACTTCTGATGTCCCTTGAATATCGGGATGTGCAAATAGGCTACCATGATGTCCACCATCGTCATGAAGTTGCCGGGCCAAAGCGAGCTCACCGCTGACCGTAAGGTTTCCATGCGGAAATGCCTGACTCTTACAAACCTGTTGAGACCCTTCAGGTCCAGGATAGGTCTTAGCGTTCCATTCTTCTTGGGAACCGTTAATAGGTTGGAGTAAAAACCCTGACCCTGCTCCTGACAAGGAACAGGGCAAATCACACCTAACCGCAGAAGGTGCTGCACGGCCATTCTCAGGCCCTGCGCCGTCACTGGGCCCTGGTATATGCGGGACTGAAGAAATCTTGAGGTCGGCCTGACTGCCAGCTCTATTTTGTAACCGGAGGACACCACCTCCTGAAGCCACCGATCCGAGACGCGCTGTCTCCAGATAAGAGCAAATAACAGAAGCCGTCCCCCCACCCGGATGGGTGAGGGCGCCCCCTCATGCCTGAGGAGCCTTGGCAGGGAGCTTGGATCTGGATCCCTAGGAGGGATTGGATTGGCCGCGGGACCTACCTCGTCCCCAGGAATTCCTGCGGCCACCTGAAAATGAAGAGCCTCTTCCTGCACGAAAGGAGCAATAGGCAGAGGAACCCCGAAAGGGCCGCGCAGGCTTCCGTCGCTGAGGGAGCCTACCGTCCTTAATCAGGAGGTCCGGATGCTCCCCGAACCACCCGTGCCCCACGAAAGGGATACTAGTGAGCGACTTCTTGGCCGCGGCATCAGTGGACCATTGCCGCAACCAGAGCGAGCGACGAAGCGCAACAAGCAGGGCCGAAACCCTGGCACCGAGCTGGACACCATGCCAAATCAACTTGGGACCCCTTGCTGCGGGCTGTGTGCAGTAGCAGGGATACTGGAAAGGCTGCAGGCAATAACGGGCTAGGGGCAGATACGCCCGCCCAATCATGCTCCAAAAGGACGCTCCTGGCACAAGTGACACAAACAGTGCTGAGTCCGCCCAGAGGGCTGCCACTGCACATGGGGCAGAGCTTCACCTGCCCCGATGGGGCCCCTAGCTCACTATCCCCAGAAGCCTCCATTATGGTGATTAGCCGGCAAAAATCGTTATGCAGGTTACAAGGCACTAACGGCCCAAACCGCTACAGCCCTCCGATATATTCCCTCTTTTAATGTGATCCCTTCTTAATAAAAAAAAGGAGGGAGGGGGGCGGGTGAAGGGAGGAACCACAACCCACAATCTATAAGGGCCCAACCTGAAAGACACAAGCAGAGAAGGGGCCATAAGCATCCCACAGCACATGCTCATAGCAGTAATACAATAAAAAAGAAACAAAGGGACTCACGACACCGACAGTGATGCTACACCGGAGAGGTCCCAGACAGCAGCGGCATGAACCCAGCGCACGCCTCCTGCCTCCTCACAGCGCCAGTCAAGAGCCAAGACAAGCCGCAGGGCAGCCCACGGCAGGGCCCCAGCACAGCGCGCAGCGCGCGCACTCACGCCGGGCCAGAGACAAAGACCCGCGGCCTCAGGAGAGACCGCCTCACAGCCTCCGCCCCCCCCCCCTCACAGCGTAATGGCCAAGATGGAGGGGGAAAGGGAGCAGAAAGAGACAACTCGAGGGAGCGAGGGAGGTAAGTATGGCCAGCGCAAGGAAAAAGTAAAGTGACAATCACACACACCAACATAATTATAAAGCTTGTGGGACAGAGGGAATAAAGAGGGCAAAAGTGGTTCCCCCCCCCCCCCCCCCATAAGTTTACCATCAGCCTATGGCCGGCTACCCTTTAGACAGGGTCTGCGGCCCAGAGCCTAGCTCTGTCAGGATGCCTGACCCCGGCGCTCTCCCTACCATCACAGTCCCGATCAGCCAAGGCTGGGAGGCAATAGTGGGTACACGGGATCAGTGGGAACAGGTCCGCAGTGGCCGACGGGCTAGGAGGCCCCGCACAGCTGTAATAACAGGAGAGATTATCCAAAGATCTTCAGCAGCCAGACTGCAAGACGAACACTGGGGAATCATAGTGAGACACCTGCTTTTATAGGGGGGTGGGAGGAGCGACAGCTTTTGATCTTGCAGTCAAGCACCACCTAGTGGTGGAATACCCCATATGTAATTACATCTAGGACGACCTGGACTGGATATAGTGAAAATAAATACAGTGACAGGAAGAGCAACATGTTTGAGGGAGGGAAGCTGGACATTGAGGGGCAGCATACTGTGAGGGATGGGGAGCTGGACATCGACATGGAGGGGCTACATGTTTGAGGGAGGGAAGCTGGACACTGAGGGGCAGCATACTGTGAGGGATAGGGAGCTGGACATGGACATGGAGGGGCAATTTGTTTGATGGAGGGAGGCTGGACATTGGAGAGCAAAATTATTTGAGGGATGGGGCTGCACATTGAGGGGCAACATGTGTCAGGGATGGGGACTTCAAACGGCTGGACAATCACACACAGACTTTTGCCCCCATGCTGGAAGTCTCAAAATGACAATGCCGACTACCTAGCCAGGAGGAATGATTGCCAGGAGGAACATAATAATCACTTTAAGTGACAGGAAGAGCAGCTGGGATGTGAAGAGAGGCAGCACATTCAGACCTAGAAGTCTACAGCCCAGTGACAGACTGTGCTACTGGCCACAACCGTCGGCTGCACGACCATGCATCCAGCATTATAAAGGTATACCCAGCAGGAATTAATTTATTGTAAAGTTGCCAGCCCCTGAAGTCCTGTCTCCGTAGGCACCGTAGGCCTGTACCTAGACATACCTAGTTGCATATATGGGCCAGACTCAAGGGCCAATCTGCCAGCCCCTGGTCCTAGCTATTACGAGCCCATATGCCCTAAAGCACAGGTGCAGTGCTGAGCATAGATGCCCCGTCGGCTAGTGGAGAAAAGGGAGACACAGGCCCCTAACCACCTTCTTTGGCTTCCAGGGTAGTGACAACCAGGAGAGGAGATTTTTTTACCTGAGAGACCGACCCTCTCTGAAAAACCCCCTCCATACCCTATCCCCCTCAATATCCAGATGGCGACTTTGGCGTCACTTTTATATAGCAACACCATCCCCAGAAGCCATCGGAGGAGGGATGCCCCAATACATGAAATCCCACTGATTGCCTTATATACATACCTCGCTGGTGTCCACACTGCTCCAATCAGCTTCTTTGACTGCACATCTGCTGTGGGTTTGCTGCCAAGATGAGAATATCCGGTGGTTAGCAGGGTTTCACACAGGGGGCCAAATCAGAATGCCTCAGCAGTGGGTATTTTGCCGGTCATAGCATTTGGTTTTGGCCTGCTTAAAGTGGACCAACACCCAGGGGTGATCGGCCCGGAAATCTATAAGATTCCCGGGCCGATCACCTCCCACCCCGCGGGACATCCGAGATCGGGATGTCCCGCGGGGTGAAACCCCCCAGAAACCCCAAAAAGACCTTACCTGATCCGCCGCCTCTTCCGCCGCCGCCGCCTCCCGCGCGCCCCTCCAGACGTGCGCGCGCCCGCACCGGCCCTCTGTGAATGGCCGGCGCGGGCGCAGAGAGTGACGCGTGGGAGGCGGCGGCGGCGGAAGAGGCTTGTACGTTCCTGTCCCCCGCCTAGACGTTGGCGGGGATTGGCTGCGGCGTTCACGTGGGAGCGGGGAGAGGTGAGTTTTTGGGGGTTTCTGGGGGATTTCACACAGCGGGGCACCCCCCGATCGGGGTGCCCCACCGAAGTGGACCAAATCCAGGATAGTCAAAATCCTGGGTGTTGGTCCACTTTAATAGGATAAGTACCATTTGCCAGCTCTCTGCCTACCAAACGAAAAATGTGTTACATTCTCCTTCTGCAGAGTTACTTTGTAATACACTGTAATGATTTTATTTTTTCATTTATCATACAGTGTATCACAGAGTAAAAGCTAGCTGTGTTTATGCTGCAGAATGTAACAAATGTATCAGCCAAGAGGCAGAGAAACATCTGAGATGAAAATATATTCAACCCCTCACCAGAAAGCTGGCAAATGATACTTGTCCTTTAAAGTGGACCAAAACCCAGGATTTTGACTATCCTGGGTTTTGGTTCTTGCCCCCAGAACGGGGGTGCCCCACTGTGGGAAACCCCGCAGGTCGCAGAAACCAACTCACCTCTACCCGGTCCTACGGCGCATGCTTGGCCGCTCATCCAATCAGCACGCTCGGAGCAGCTGACATCACATCGTGCAATCCAGTGGCTCCAAGCGCGGAAGGCCACATCCCCGCTACCCTTTAACAGGGAGCATGCCTGCACCGGCCATTCGCAATTGCCTGATGCGTCATTGGACCGGAAAAGAAGGTAAGTGTATAGGCAACCTTGTGTTTCACACAGTGGGGGGCATCCTGGTTTTGGAAAATCAATCGGCCTGTGAATCTTATTGATTCCCGGGCCGATCACCATAGGTTTTGGTCCACTCTAAGGCCCCAAATCAGGATAAACTGATTTCTCAGCCTATGCCTACCATACTGGGAACCACAAGTTCCAGCATGTCTAGCATAATTTGTATAATGTTACAGCTGTTATTGGGCAGACGGCTGGCATCTTCCTGCCTGTGACATCATAGAGCACTTTCCTGGATCCCAGCCACCCCCAGCTGCCAGCCTGGGTTCCTGTACGTTCCTCCCTAGCCCAGACTGTGACATGTGTAGGTTAAAATAGCTGGCTATTTCTGGAAAGAACCCCGCTCCCTTGTCGCGTTCCCACCAGAGAAAAAATGCTCCGAAAATAAAAAGAGAACAACCGAAACTACAACTTCAACGGGTAGAAGCAGCCAATATTCCAGAAACTCTTTTGCTGTTTTCCATCCATCCGCCAATTTCCGCCATCATTTGCAGAATGTAAGCACCCCCTTTGTTATACTGCATACTACATATTAGAAGGGGCGCTGTTCTATCCTGAGACCACATTGCTTATTTTGATGTAGCAATGTGCTCCCCCTAGTGTTTATTACACAGGCTGCCCCATGCTGCACACAAACACCACATAGTGCAGTGTACCATCATGCTTAGTTTGTTGTGGGAGTGTGCTCCCTATAGTGTCCAGTGTTTGGTATTACTAGCAGGTGTACACTGTGCTCTTGTATATTCAATTTGGTGTGATTTTACACCTGATGTCATACTGCTAGCTACACACTGCACACTGTGTCATCAGGCACCTCTGCTTACCTTTGCTACTCCTTTTAGTGTTACATCTACTGCCATACTGCACACTTAAAACTAGAGGGAGCTATGTACCATCATGAGATCTTTTTGCTTGTGTTTGCTGTATGAGTGCTCCTAGTGTTCAGTGTGGGATATTACACCAGTTGTCATACTGCTTATTACACAGCAGGTGGAGCAGGGAACAATGTACCATCCTGCTTCATTTGCTTTGGGAACACCTCTAGTGTTCAGTGTATGACATTACACTGGCGGTCATACTACACACTAGAAGGAGCCATATGCTATCATGAGATCCTTTTGCTTAGTTTGTTGTATGACTGTGCTTCCTCTAGAGTCCAGTGAGTGTGATATTACGCCTGATGTTATGCCTCACACTAAACACCAGAGGAAGCAGTGTACCATCATGCTTTGAGTGTGATACCTATAGTGTGTGCTATTATTTGTTGTTATACTGTACACAGTAGAGGGAACACACTGTGCCATCACAAGCTCCTTCTGATAACTTTGTTGTGTAGTAATGTGCTCCCTCTAATATGCAATGCATAATACTACATCAGCTGCCATACTGGACACTACACACTAGAGGGAGCTTCATGGGATGTAACAATGAGCTCCCTCTAGTGTTCAGCGTGTGATATTACACTTGCTATTGTGCAACTATTATTATTAACACTAGAATGCAGGGGTTCCCATCCCTTTTACATCAAGTTCTTTTCTGATGATGTCAAGTACCCCCTGGGTGCTGCGCGAGGGTTGTCCGTCATCTAAACCCATGATCAAAATGCACAAATCAGCCATTTAAAGTGAATGAATCACATATTTTTGGTGCAAATAAGGCTTGAGTGAAGTAAAGATGGCAGGAGGTCAGGTTAGAGTACAGGAGCAGGACAAGCCTGCAGTCTTGTTGAGTACGACCTGAGATGATCTTGTGTACCACTAGTTGTATTAGTACCACCTTGTAGGAACCCCTGTACTAGAGGAAGCATTGTACCATCATGCTTAGTTTACAGTAGCAGTGTGCTCCCTCTAGTGTTCAGTGTGTGATATTACAACTGATGCTGTAACCAGTACTAGAGACCCTCCTGCTTACTGTATGTCATGTAGGAAATGTTTTTCCCTAGACAGTTGTATGATTATTTTATTTTGTCTCATGTGTTGAACATCATCATCTGAACATTTCTCACTCTGCTCTTGTACTGCACCATGGTGATGGTGCTATATACTAATCACAACAGAGCGTCTCTTTATAATCCACCATTGCCATATTCTTCCAGTATCCAGAGGAAAACACTGCTCCACAGAATCTTCAGGACATAGAACTAGGAGCGTCCACGTGATCCTCCGCACAAGAGCTAAACTAGTGAAAAATGTGACTAGTGAGCCGTGATTGGCCAGCTGGGATTTCTAATGAGAGGATGGGAAGGGATGGGAAGGGTGCTGATTGGTCAGATGGGGATTAATGAGGCGGTTGTCATGGTGAAGGCAGGGAGTAGTAAGCACTCTGTTCCCTAGTAACACCTCAGCAAAATTTGCGGGATTGGCGAGGCATCCGGAGAGAGGAGAAATCAATTAACCCTTTCTTGTAATGAGTTCAGAAGCGGGGTCCAAGCATTCTGTTATATAATGCATCCCCTCTGCGAGGTGCTTGTGGTACATTCTGGAAATACTGTAGATGGGTACATAGAATGTTCCTACACAGAAACTTGCTGCTTTTTAGTTGTAACACTGACAGGCTGGTGGGATGTTGGGCGCACACCTTGCTTGTGGAATTGTAATGCATAGGGTTTATTAGCAACCTCCCTGCTTATATCTCACACCACCATAGCTGGCAATGGGCACTTTTGAGCAGGGGATTCACTTTAAAGCAGAAAATCTGAAAGGTTCCAGGGCCAGCCGCTGGCCTTCCTCTGGGAATTGTTGTTCTAGGAGATCTAGGGGGGGTTCACACATTTGGGCAATTCAGGATGCCACCCAGGGGCAGGGAACAAAACCTGGGATAGTCAAAATCCCAGGTTTTGTTCGGCTTTAAGGTGCAGGTCCGGTTAGGTACCCTGTAACCTGCTTGTACTGCCCAAGGGCCCCTTATATGATTTTGAAGATGTAAAAAGAAATTGTACCCTGTTCTGTGGCTTTTCCAATGCACTGCATTCTGTGAAAGGGGCCTAACATTTAAAGAGACAGTAACGGCAATGGCAGATAAGGCAGCAAGGAGCTCACCTTCCTCCTTTTTCTGTGGCATTCTGCATCTGCAAATGTGGTCAGACAGTCACCCCTATACCTTGGTGTTCCCAGCATGACTATGGCAAGCCATACAAGATGGCCTCGCTCACGCTGGGAGAGCTGAGGGCTTCAGATGAGCACCTTGCTGCCTTTCAAGAGGAACATCGGACTTAAAATAAAAAGGGTCCCCCCATCGGCATTTACTTACCTTTTAGATGTTGCGCTGTCTGCTGCGGCGACATCGGGCCCGGTCCTCACCCCGCCATCCTCTTAGCTGTCGCTAACTGACAAGCAAGGCCTCAGCCATGCTCGTCAATGTCCCAGGGCAATCTCGCAGCTCTATAAAGTCTAGCAGGATTTTGGTGGTTCCATTGCTGGGCATTGTGCAGGCGTGAGATCGGGAGCCGCACACAGTCCCTGACGGGATGCAAGATGGCGCCGCCTGTCAGGAAGCCGTCCGGAATCTGAGGGACCCAAAAGATGGATGCCCTGGCGAGGTGAGTAAAATTTGCCCAAAAGTAAAACCAGAGGGGGGGGGGGGGGGGCAGCAGATCAGATAGGTTTTAACCTACCCCAATGTTCCTTTTTAAAGGGGAAGGCTTAAATTAGCCTGGGTTCTGTTTTCCCCATGCAGGCTGTCAGGGGTGGCATCTTTCATTTCCCAGCACTTTGCATTCTTTCATAAACACTATAGAACTTGCTTCTGCTGACTCATTTTTCAGGGCCCCCAAAAGAAATTGACCTCTGAAGGGACCCCCAAATTGAAACATACATAAATGAGTCATCATGTGCTGCTGAGGAGGCCCTGCG
This sequence comes from Gastrophryne carolinensis, assembly GCA_027917425.1. NCBI lineage: Eukaryota > Metazoa > Chordata > Amphibia > Anura > Microhylidae > Gastrophryne > Gastrophryne carolinensis. The sequence continues at coordinate 184,480,929 of CM051235.1, forward strand.
GAGTATTTAGGGTACACTGAGAGTTACTCAGTAATATAAAACAGGCAGCATGAAAAATGTAGATCCTGACAGCGAGCATGGGGTAAGCAGAAAACAGGACCATTTAACCTAGGAATTTCCCTTTAATATAAAAAGTCTACACATATTAGATAACCCATTAAGCCTCTACAGACTGATATCAGAAAATGGATCATACCATTAATATTGGTAAGCATGATTGGACAATCAGATTGTATATTGTATTGTTAGCATCTTTTGCATGTATGAATGCGTAATCAATACACACGTCTCGTTGTTCCTCCAAGGACGTGCGTCACTTTTGAACCGCTCTTTTTGACAGCTATCGCTACTGGCAGGCTCTATTTTTATCATAATTTGCCTGGATCCCTGAGAAAGTCAGCAAATGAGGGCGAGCATGAAGGGTCTTCCAGGAAACGCGTCCACTGAGGTTAATGTCATTTCGTTTTTACAGACTCCTTGTTCGCTGGAATCGGTTTCTGGGCTCAATAGTGGCGTGTTTCCTCTCTGCCCGGGTGGCCTATGCTTTTACATTCCCGCTTCCAGCAATTCACTCGGTTTCCTAATTGGCTCCAAACCAGCCAGAAGTCTGTGAACTGCTACACCCATCTCAAGCCACTGTTTCTCTATCCGAGTGCTTCCTAATCTGGTCATATGCCTTACAATCTGGTTTTATCAAAATGATAAGCCACTGACCTGAACCAGCTGTTTGAATTAGATTAGGACATTGTGTACAGATTGCTCGATGAATTGTCTGATTGCATGTCCTGATCATTTAATCCACAACTAATCCTAACTGACCTAACCTTTTCACTATATCTTAAGTGACTGCACAGATTGTCAGATATATGGTCTCATCATTCGATCCACAACTAATCCTAACTCGAATTGACCTGTAAACTAAATCTTAGGTCATTTTGTGCAGTGTCAGATAAATGCCCTGATCGGACAATCCACAACTTGTCCTAACCCAAACTAAGGTTTAATTGGGATGCCACACATAAAGCCTGTATTTGGGATGTCTCACATTGCCTGTAATTGGGATGCCACACACACTGCCTGTAATTGAGCTGCCACACACACTGTCTGTAATTGGGATGCCACACCCACTCCCTGTAATTGGAATGCCACACACATTGCCTGTAACTGGGATGCCACACACACTGCCTGTAATTGGGATGCCACACCCACTCCCTGTAATTGGAATGCCACGCACATTGCCTGTAACTGGGATGCCACACACACTGCCTGTAATTTGAATGCCGCGCACATTGCCTGTAATTGGAATGCCACGCACATTGCCTGTAATTGGGGTGCCACACACTCCCTAGAATTGGGATGCCACACACACTCCCTGGAATTGGGATGCCACACACACTCCCTAGAATTGGGGTGCCACACACACGCCCTAGAATTGGGATGCCACACACACTCCCTGGAATTGGGATGCCGCACTCTGCTTTTAATTGGGATGCCACACACACTCGCTGTAATTGGGATGCCACACACATTGCCTGTAATTGGGATGCCTCACACTGCCTGTAATATGGGGTGCAGAACACTGCCTATGTTGGAAACCACTTACTGCCTGTAATGTGGGATATTGCTCACTGGCTGCAATGTGGGATGCCACACACTGCCTGTAATGTGGTCTGTAATGGGGTGATTGGAGGAGATTATGCACACTGTATGTAATGGGGTGATTGGGGGGTATTTTAACACACCATTTGGTTCAGAATATTTATTTTCTTATTTTCCTCCTCCGGTTTGTGGGTGCGTCTTATGGGGCGAACAATACACCATTTATTTTTTTTTCCATTCGACTTTCCCTTTTAATTGTAATAACTAATTATCAAAAAGTGAACCAAACTGCCTGTGAGGCATCTTGATTTGGTATTCCGTGCTGCATGAAATCTTACCTTTCCACCAGCATCCTCATGTTCCCTTTAGCTGCTGTGCGCACCTTTAACAGGCATATCTGAATGGCAGGTACGCACAGCTACAAAGGATTGGCTGCTGGCTTGCCTTCCTTTCAACTTTCTTAGACACTCATTAATATGCGTGGCTAAGAAAGCTGATTGACGGAGAGCCCATGCATGTGCCGTGGAATTGCCAATGAGGTAAGAATACTATTGAAGTAGGGGGCCTCACAGACTGAGGGACCCCAAAACTGGGGGCATAAGCCAATACCCGGGATAGTTAAAATCCTGTGTTTCTGTCCTTTTTAAAGAGAACTTGTGGAACTGTTAACCCTGGGTTTGATTTTTCCACCTTGATGCAATCGCACTCCAGAACAGTTACATAATGTCAGTGGGTGATTGTGTAACTGCCACTGATTCCATCTTGTTTATTTTTATACAACTCGTTCCCACTTGATATGCAAGAATGAGGGTGCTTGCCACTCAGGTGTACAAGCATGGATAGAACTTGTAAAATCTGACCTGGATGCCTGTGGCAGCGTAACCAAGAATCTAGTGTTTGTTTAATGGATAATCAAGGCAGCTATTAAAGCTACAAAGCCATAAACTTGTATGGGGCCCACCCAAATTCCTACTGTTAATGGGACCCATATGGTGTTGCTGTAATCTCCCACTGCTACCCACCCAGCTCCTTAATTGGAGCAATGCTCTACAGCAGGGGGACTCAACTGGCGGACCCCAGAATGTGGGCCGAAGCTGCCAGCCTTGCGGACCCCACAGAGAGGAGAGACAGGCAGGTGTGCGGACGAGCTATGGCGGCGCTATGGTGGCTCAGCTGCTCAGTGGGTCTGCTATGATTGCAGGAGGTTGAGCAGCACAGACTTAAAGACTTCTGATGTCCTGCACCCTGTTTTTTGTGCAATATATTTTTATTGTGATTTGCAATATACATCAGAGTAAACAGAGCAACAGCATGATAAAGGGGTACAGAGGTACAGGAAAGAACATGTTGGTCTCAGATTCACAAGCGTATACATATTGATTACATATAGAAATCGACAGGGTATCCCAAAATCAGGCTGCCCTGGGGTCAAGGACCCAGGATAGTCAAAATCATGGGTTTTGCTTGACTTAAAAAAGCAAAAACAATGGGGGAGGGGGGGGGATATAAAATAAAAAAAAAGTCAGAGTCAGCGCCAGTCAATTAAGTGGCCCTGGCCTCCAGTTAAGTTGCAGGTAGGCTGCAGGTGTGAGCGCACCATGGGATACAGGGGTGCTCCATACATCGCTGTTCTTCCAGCTCTGTTCCATCCACCTCCTCCTCCCAGCTCTCCCCCATCCTCCTGCTTCTCCCAGCTCTGCCCCATCAATCCCCCTCCTTCCAGCTCTGCCCCATCTATCCCTCTGCCACCAGCTCTGCCCCATCCATCCATCTTCTCCCAGCTCTGCCCCTATCCATCCCTTTCCCCTCCAGCTCTGCCCCATCCATCCCTCTTCTCCCAGCTCTGCCCCATCCATCCCTCTCCTCCCAGGTCTGCCCCATCCATCCCTCTTCTCTCAGCTCTGCACCATCCATTAATCTGCCACCGGCTCTGCCCCATCCTTCCCTCTTCTCCCAGGTCTGCCCCCATCCATCCCTCTCCTCCCAGGTCTGCCCCATCCATCCCTCTTCTCTCAGCTGTGCCCCATCCATCCCTCTTCTCCCAGCTCTGCACCATCCATTAATCTGCCACCAGCTCTGCCCCATCCTTCCCTCTTCTCCCAGGTGTGCCCCCATCCATCCCTCTCCTCCCAGGTCTGCCCCATCCATCCCTCTTCTCTCAGCTCTGCCCCATCCATCCTTCTTCTCCCAGCTCTGCCCCATCCATCCCTCTCCTCCCAGGTCTGCCCCATCCATCCCTCTTCTCTCAGCTCTGCCCCATCCATCCCTCTTCTCCCAGGTCTGCCCTTATCCATCCCTCTTCTCCCAGCTCTGCCCCATCCATCCCTCTCCTCCCAGGTCTGCCCCATTCATCCCTCTCCTCCCAGGTCTGCCCCATCCATCCCTCTTCTCCCAGCTCTGCACCATCCATTAATCTGCCACCAGCTCTGCCCCATCCTTCCCTCTTCTCCCAGGTCTGCCCCCATCCATCCCTCTCCTCCCAGGTCTGTCCCATCCATCCCTCTTTTTCCAGCTCTGCCCCATCCATCCCTCTCCTCCCAGGTCTGCCCCATCCATCCCTCTTCTCACAGCTCTGCCCCATCCATTAATCTGCCACCAGCTCTGCCCCATCCTTCCCTTTTCTCCCAGGTCTGCCCCATCCATCCCTCTCCTCCCAGGTCTGCCCCGTCCATCCCTCTTCTCTCAGCTCTGCACCATCCATCCCTCTTCTCCCAGCTCTGCCCCATCCATCCCTCTCCTCCCAGGTCTGCCCCATCCATCCCTCTTCTCTCAGCTGTGCCCCATCCATCCCTCTTCTCTCAGCTCTGCACCATCCATCCTTCTTCTCCCAGCTCTGCCCCATCCATCCCTCTCCTCCCAGATCTGCCCCATCCATCCCTCTTCTCTCAGCTCTGTCCCATCCATCCCTCTTCTCCCAGATCTGCCCCATCCATCCCTCTCCTCCCAGGTCTGCCCCATTCATCCCTCTCCTCCCAGGTCTGCCCCATCCATCCCTCTTCTCCCAGCTCTGCACCATCCATGAATCTGCCACCAGCTCTGCCCCATCCTTCCCTCTTCTCCCAGGTCTGCCCCCATCCATCCCTCTCCTCCCAGGTCTGTCCCATCCATCCCTCTTTTCCCAGCTCTGCCCCATCCATCCCTCTCCTCCCAGGTCTGCCCCATCCATCCCTCTTCTCCCAGCTCTGCACCATCCATTAATCTGCCACCAGCTCTGCCCCATCCATCCCTCTTCTCCCAGGTCTGCCCCCATCCATCCCTCTCCTCCCAGGTCTGCCCCATCCATCCCTCTTCTCTCAGCTCTGCACCATCCATCCCTCTTCTCCCAGCTCTGCCCCATCCATCCCTCTTCTCCCAGCTCTGCCCCCATTCATCCCTCTCCTCCCACGTCTGCCCCATCCTTCCCTCTTCTGTCAGCTCTGCACCATCCATTAATTTGCTGCCAGCTCTGCCCCATCCTTCCCTCTTCTCCCAGGTCTGCCCCCATCCATCCCTTTCCTCCCAGGTCTACCCCATCCTTCCCTCTTCTCTCAGCTCTGCACCATCCATTAATCTGCTGCCAGCTCTGCCCCATCCTTCCCTCTTCTCCCAGGTCTGCCCCCATCCATCCCTCTCCTCCCAGGTCTGCCCCATCCTTCCCTCTTCTCTCAGCTCTGCACCATCCATCCCTCTTCTCCCAGCTCTGCCCCATCCATCCCTCTCCTCCCAGGTCTGCCCCATTCATCCCTCTCCTCCCAGGTCTGCCCCATCCATCCCTCTTCTCCCAGCTCTGCACCATCCATGAATCTGCCACCAGCTCTGCCCCATCCTTCCCTCTTCTCCCAGGTCTGCCCCCATCCATCCCTCTCCTCCCAGGTCTGTCCCATCCATCCCTCTTTTCCCAGCTCTGCCCCATCCATCCCTCTCCTCCCAGGTCTGCCCCATCCATCCCTCTTCTCCCAGCTCTGCACCATCCATTAATCTGCCACCAGCTCTGCCCCATCCATCCCTCTTCTCCCAGGTCTGCCCCCATCCATCCCTCTCCTCCCAGGTCTGTCCCATCCATCCCTCTTTTCCCAGCTCTGCCCCATCCATCCCTCTCCTCCCAGGTCTGCCCCATCCTTCCCTCTTCTCCCAGCTCTGCACCATCCATTAATCTGCCACCAGCTCTGCCCCATCCATCCCTCTTCTCTCAGCTCTGCCCCATCCTTCCCTCTTCTCCCAGGTCTGCCCCCATCCATCCCTTTCCTCCCAGGTCTACCCCATCCTTCCCTCTTCTCTCAGCTCTGCACCATCCATTAATCTGCTGCCAGCTCTGCCCCATCCTTCCCTCTCCTCCCAGGTCTGCCCCATCCATCCCTCTTCTCCCAGCTCTGCACCATCCATTAATCTGCCACCAGCTCTGCCCCATCCATCCCTCTTCTCCCAGGTCTGCCCCCATCCATCCCTCTCCTCCCAGGTCTGCCCCATCCATCCCTCTTCTCTCAGCTCTGCACCATCCATCCCTCTTCTCCCAGCTCTGCCCCATCCATCCCTCTTCTCCCAGCTCTGCCCCCATTCATCCCTCTCCTCCCAGGTCTGCCCCATCCTTCCCTCTTCTGTCAGCTCTGCACCATCCATTAATTTGCTGCCAGCTCTGCCCCATCCTTCCCTCTTCTCCCAGGTCTGCCCCCATCCATCCCTCTCCTCCCAGGTCTACCCCATCCTTCCCTCTTCTCTCAGCTCTGCACCATCCATCCCTCTTCTCCCAGCTCTGCCCCATCCATCCCTCTCCTCCCAGGTCTGCCCCATTCATCCCTCTCCTCCCAGGTCTGCCCCATCCATCCCTCTTCTCCCAGCTCTGCACCATCCATGAATCTGCCACCAGCTCTGCCCCATCCTTCCCTCTTCTCCCAGGTCTGCCCCCATCCATCCCTCTCCTCCCAGGTCTGTCCCATCCATCCCTCTTTTCCCAGCTCTGCCCCATCCATCCCTCTCCTCCCAGGTCTGCCCCATCCATCCCTCTTCTCCCAGCTCTGCACCATCCATTAATCTGCCACCAGCTCTGCCCCATCCATCCCTCTTCTCCCAGGTCTGCCCCCATCCATCCCTCTCCTCCCAGGTCTGCCCCATCCATCCCTCTTCTCTCAGCTCTGCACCATCCATCCCTCTTCTCCCAGGTCTGCCCCCATTCATCCCTCTCCTCTCAGGTCTGCCCCATCCTTCCCTCTTCTGTCAGCTCTGCACCATCCATTAATTTGCTGCCAGCTCTGCCCCATCCTTCCCTCTTCTCCCAGGTCTGCCCCCATCCATCCCTTTCCTCCCAGGTCTACCCCATCCTTCCCTCTTCTCTCAGCTCTGCACCATCCATTAATCTGCTGCCAGCTCTGCCCCATCCTTCCCTCTTCTCCCAGGTCTGCGCCTATCCATCCCTCTCCTCCCAGCTCTGCACCATCCAATAATCTGCCACCGGCTCTGCCCCATCCTTCCCTCTTCTCCCAGGTCTGCCCCCATCCATCCCTCTCCTCCCAGGTCTGCCCCATCCATCCCTCTTCTCTCAGCTGTGCCCCATCCATCCCTCTTCTCCCAGCTCTGCACCATCCATTAATCTGCCACCAGCTCTGCCCCATCCTTCCCTCTTCTCCCAGGTGTGCCCCCATCCATCCCTCTCCTCCCAGGTCTGCCCCATCCATCCCTCTTCTCTCAGCTCTGCCCCATCCATCCTTCTTCTCCCAGCTCTGCCCCATCCATCCCTCTCCTCCCAGGTCTGCCCCATCCATCCCTCTTCTCTCAGCTCTGCCCCATCCATCCCTCTTCTCCCAGGTCTGCCCTTATCCATCCCTCTTCTCCCAGCTCTGCCCCATCCATCCCTCTCCTCCCAGGTCTGCCCCATTCATCCCTCTCCTCCCAGGTCTGCCCCATCCATCCCTCTTCTCCCAGCTCTGCACCATCCATTAATCTGCCACCAGCTCTGCCCCATCCTTCCCTCTTCTCCCAGGTCTGCCCCCATCCATCCCTCTCCTCCCAGGTCTGTCCCATCCATCCCTCTTTTTCCAGCTCTGCCCCATCCATCCCTCTCCTCCCAGGTCTGCCCCATCCATCCCTCTTCTCACAGCTCTGCCCCATCCATTAATCTGCCACCAGCTCTGCCCCATCCTTCCCTTTTCTCCCAGGTCTGCCCCATCCATCCCTCTCCTCCCAGGTCTGCCCCGTCCATCCCTCTTCTCTCAGCTCTGCACCATCCATCCCTCTTCTCCCAGCTCTGCCCCATCCATCCCTCTCCTCCCAGGTCTGCCCCATCCATCCCTCTTCTCTCAGCTGTGCCCCATCCATCCCTCTTCTCTCAGCTCTGCACCATCCATCCTTCTTCTCCCAGCTCTGCCCCATCCATCCCTCTCCTCCCAGATCTGCCCCATCCATCCCTCTTCTCTCAGCTCTGTCCCATCCATCCCTCTTCTCCCAGCTCTGCCCCATCCATCCCTCTCCTCCCAGGTCTGCCCCATTCATCCCTCTCCTCCCAGGTCTGCCCCATCCATCCCTCTTCTCCCAGCTCTGCACCATCCATGAATCTGCCACCAGCTCTGCCCCATCCTTCCCTCTTCTCCCAGGTCTGCCCCCATCCATCCCTCTCCTCCCAGGTCTGTCCCATCCATCCCTCTTTTCCCAGCTCTGCCCCATCCATCCCTCCCCTCCCAGGTCTGCCCCATCCATCCCTCTTCTCCCAGCTCTGCACCATCCATTAATCTGCCACCAGCTCTGCCCCATCCATCCCTCTTCTCCCAGGTCTGCCCCCATCCATCCCTCTCCTCCCAGGTCTGCCCCATCCATCCCTCTTCTCTCAGCTCTGCACCATCCATCCCTCTTCTCCCAGCTCTGCCCCATCCATCCCTCTTCTCCCAGCTCTGCCCCCATTCATCCCTCTCCTCCCACGTCTGCCCCATCCTTCCCTCTTCTGTCAGCTCTGCACCATCCATTAATTTGCTGCCAGCTCTGCCCCATCCTTCCCTCTTCTCCCAGGTCTGCCCCCATCCATCCCTTTCCTCCCAGGTCTACCCCATCCTTCCCTCTTCTCTCAGCTCTGCACCATCCATTAATCTGCTGCCAGCTCTGCCCCATCCTTCCCTCTTCTCCCAGGTCTGCCCCCATCCATCCCTCTCCTCCCAGGTCTGCCCCATCCTTCCCTCTTCTCTCAGCTCTGCACCATCCATCCCTCTTCTCCCAGCTCTGCCCCATCCATCCCTCTCCTCCCAGGTCTGCCCCATTCATCCCTCTCCTCCCAGGTCTGCCCCATCCATCCCTCTTCTCCCAGCTCTGCACCATCCATGAATCTGCCACCAGCTCTGCCCCATCCTTCCCTCTTCTCCCAGGTCTGCCCCCATCCATCCCTCTCCTCCCAGGTCTGTCCCATCCATCCCTCTTTTCCCAGCTCTGCCCCATCCATCCCTCTCCTCCCAGGTCTGCCCCATCCATCCCTCTTCTCCCAGCTCTGCACCATCCATTAATCTGCCACCAGCTCTGCCCCATCCATCCCTCTTCTCCCAGGTCTGCCCCCATCCATCCCTCTCCTCCCAGGTCTGCCCCATCCATCCCTCTTCTCTCAGCTCTGCACCATCCATCCCTCTTCTCCCAGCTCTGCCCCATCCATCCCTCTTCTCCCAGCTCTGCCCCCATTCATCCCTCTCCTCCCAGGTCTGCCCCATCCTTCCCTCTTCTGTCAGCTCTGCACCATCCATTAATTTGCTGCCAGCTCTGCCCCATCCTTCCCTCTTCTCCCAGGTCTGCCCCCATCCATCCCTTTCCTCCCAGGTCTACCCCATCCTTCCCTCTTCTCTCAGTTCTGCACCATCCATTAATCTGCTGCCAGCTCTGCCCCATCCTTCCCTCTCCTCCCAGGTCTGCCCCATCCATCCCTCTTCTCCCAGCTCTGCACCATCCATTAATCTGCCACCAGCTCTGCCCCATCCATCCCTCTCCTCCCAGGTCTGCCCCATCCATCCCTCTTCTCTCAGCTCTGCACCATCCATCCCTCTTCTCCCAGCTCTGCCCCATCCATCCCTCTTCTCCCAGCTCTGCCCCCATTCATCCCTCTCCTCCCAGGTCTGCCCCATCCTTCCCTCTTCTGTCAGCTCTGCACCATCCATTAATTTGCTGCCAGCTCTGCCCCATCCTTCCCTCTTCTCCCAGGTCTGCCCCCATCCATCCCTTTCCTCCCAGGTCTACCCCATCCTTCCCTCTTCTCTCAGCTCTGCACCATCCATTAATCTGCTGCCAGCTCTGCCCCATCCTTCCCTCTTCTCCCAGCTCTGCCCCCATCCATCCCTCTCCTCCCAGGTCTGCCCCATCCTTCCCTCTTCTCTCAGCTCTGCACCATCCATCCCTCTTCTCCCAGCTCTGCCCCATCCATCCCTCTCCTCCCAGGTCTGCCCCATTCATCCCTCTCCTCCCAGGTCTGCCCCATCCATCCCTCTTCTCCCAGCTCTGCACCATCCATGAATCTGCCACCAGCTCTGCCCCATCCTTCCCTCTTCTCCCAGGTCTGCCCCCATCCATCCCTCTCCTCCCAGGTCTGTCCCATCCATCCCTCTTTTCCCAGCTCTGCCCCATCCATCCCTCTCCTCCCAGGTCTGCCCCATCCATCCCTCTTCTCCCAGCTCTGCACCATCCATTAATCTGCCACCAGCTCTGCCCCATCCATCCCTCTTCTCCCAGGTCTGCCCCCATCCATCCCTCTCCTCCCAGGTCTGCCCCATCCATCCCTCTTCTCTCAGCTCTGCACCATCCATCCCTCTTCTCCCAGGTCTGCCCCCATTCATCCCTCTCCTCCCAGGTCTGCCCCATCCTTCCCTCTTCTGTCAGCTCTGCACCATCCATTAATTTGCTGCCAGCTCTGCCCCATCCTTCCCTCTTCTCCCAGGTCTGCCCCCATCCATCCCTTTCCTCCCAGGTCTACCCCATCCTTCCCTCTTCTCTCAGCTCTGCACCATCCATTAATCTGCTGCCAGCTCTGCCCCATCCTTCCCTCTTCTCCCAGGTCTGCGCCTATCCATCCCTCTCCTCTCAGGTCTGCCCCATCCTTCCCTCTTCTCTCAGCTCTGCACCATCCATTAATCTGCTGCCAGCTCTGTCCCATCCATCCCTCTCTTCCCAGCTCTGATCCAACCCATCCCTCTGCCACCAGCTCTGCCCCATCCATCCCTCTCCTCCCAGCTTTGCCCAATCCATCCTTCTCCTCCCAGTTCTGTGCCATCCATTCATCTGGTACCAGCTCTGTCCCATCCACCCCTTTTCTCATGCTCATGGAATATGCAGCCCCCCTTGGTGCGCCATCCTTCTGGTCACAGGTGCCTCTCCAGCTAGTCTGCAGTCTCTCATTAGGGATAAGGATTAGGGATAATAACTGTGTTGATACATAAATGGTAAATGTACACACTCTCCATTGGTCCTTGGAAGACCTGGAAACACAATAGTGGCACAGGAGCAAAGACCAAACACGGCTGCACTGGATAAAGTATTTTAGCCCTTTTAAACATTTACATTTTAGCTGGAGGTGGACAAGCGAGGTCCGTCGACGGACAAGGTGAGAGAGCGACCGCCGCCGCCTCCCGCGCGTCCCTCTTACAGGGAGCGCGCCCGCGCCGGCCATTCACAAACGGCCGGCACGGGTGCGCGCCCTGCTAGAGGGATGCGCGAGAGGCGGCGGCCCGCGTATGCGCCGTTGGAACGAGGAACGGGTAGGATTTGCAGGCGTCCTGGGGGGTTTCACACAGCGGGGCACCCCGATCGGGGTGGCCCGCAGGCAGGGAGCTGATCAGCCCGGGAATCTTATAGAGCGCCGATCAGCGGTGGGTGTTGGTCCACTTTAAAGAGACCTTATGTAAACTGCAAGTCCACCTTAAAGGCTGACGTTATGTGGGGAGTCGCAAAGCAGCCCGAGTTTCCTGCTCCTTAATCGGCTTCTGTGACCTCACAACCAAACCCGTTCAGCTGCCCTTAAAGAAAACAGCATGGTTGGCAAGGGTGGAGTCAGCGCACAGGGTTTCTATTTTTAGAAAGACTTATTTCAAACAATCTAAAAATAGCTCTTTCACCATAAGGCCCTGCTTATCCTTTGGACCCTATATACTGTATATATAATACATGTTTATATTATGGATATGTATATAACGTGTGTGTGTGTGTGTGTGTGTGTGTATATATATATATATATACTAGAATTGGGGCAAAGTAAGAATAAAAATGTATAAAGATCATTCAGTGATTGCAAGGTGGCATATATGAAGTGTTTGTTGCCCCAGTACAGTATGATAGCAAAGCAGATAGTACACAGTGATTGCTGCTTGAAGAGTTAATAGTGATTGCAGGGCAGATAGTACACAGTGATTGCTGCTTGAAGAGTTAATAGTGATTGCAGGGCAGATAGTACACAGTGATTGCTGCTTGAAGAGTTAATAGCGATTGCAGGGCAGATAGTACACAGTGATTGCTGCTTGAAGAGTTAATAGTGATTGCAGGGCAGATAGTACACAGTGATTGCTGCTTGAAGAGTTAATAGCGATTGCAGGGAAGATAGTACACAGTGATTGCTGCTTGAAGAGTTAATAGCGATTGCAGGGCAGATAGTACACAGTGATTGCTGCTTGAAGAGTTAATAGTGATTGCAGGGAAGATAGTACACAGTGATTGCTGCTTGAATAGTTAATAGTGATTGCAGGGCAGATAGTACACAGTGATTGCTGCTTGAAGAGTTAATAGCGATTGCAGGGAAGATAGTACACAGTGATTGCTGCTTGAAGAGTTAATAGTGATTGCAGGGCAGATAGTACACAGTGATTGCTGCTTGAAGAGTAAATAGCGATTGCAGGGCAGATAGTACACAGTGATTGCTGCTTGAAGAGTTAATAGTGATTGCAGGGAAGATAGTACACAGTGATTGCTGCTTGTATAGTTGACAATCATCCCAAGGCAGACATTATGCAGTGATCGCTGCTTGTATTGTGAGCAAGGATTGTAAGGTGAATAGTACACAGTGTTTGCAGCTTGCAGAGTTTAAAGTGATTACTAGGCAGGCAGTACACAGTGATTGCTGCTTGTAGAGCTTACAGTGATTGGAAGGCAGGCAGTACCCAGTGACTGCTGCCTGTATAGTCATTAGTGATATCAAGAAGACAGATAGTATGTAGTGATTGCTGCTTGTATATCTTGCAGTGATAGCAAGGAAGATAGTACATAGTGATTGCTGCTTGTATAGTCAACAATGATTGCAAGGGAGACAATACAGAGTTATTGCTGCTTGTAGAGTTTACAGAGATTGCACTTTGTAGATTTTGCAATGATTGCAATGCAGATAGTACACAGTGATTGCTGCTCATATAGGGCTTTATTCATTAAGGGATAGCGACACGTAGTGCCTTGTAAGCGACAGGTAGCGGCAAGTGAACACCGGCCATGGTACGCTATTCCACATTTATGAAGTCGAATCTGGTGAGAGACTGGAACAACGCCATGTAGCGTATAATTCATCATTACCCAAGGCTCAGCGTACAGCGCCGGCGTTCGGGCTTGGAGAGCGCCACGACGAATTGTCCTTACATGTCTGGAATTAAATTGTTCATGTTACAATGTAATAACAATGTAATTCCATATGTTTTCGATTTGTCACTAGTGGATACATGTTCAAAAACGGACTTTAATCACACAGCGTCTGGCACTCTGGGCTACAGCGACCCAATTTTGAGCGCAGGCACTGTGTGCGGCTATTTTTTTGATGAATACGATGTGAGTCAGTCGCACTGAACACGCTATTGTTCACTCCCATACAGTGCTGTACTGGTGTTAGAGCGACTCACACAATATATTCATCAGTGCCGGCCAGCGACTGAGACGCTCTGAAACAGCGAACCATGGGTTAGCACAGCAACTACTAGCGGTCGCTCCCAAACGTCGCTACAGATGCTCATCTGTCGGTACCTGGCGCTAGTAATGAATCAGCCTGCCCGTCAACAATGATTGCAAGGCAGACAGTACACGGTGATTGCTGCTTGTAGATTATACAGTGATTGATTCTTGTAGATTTTGCAGTGATTGCAAGGCAGATACTACACTGTGATCGCTTCTTTTAGATTTTGCAGTGATTGCAATGCATACAGTACACAGTGATTGCTGCATGTAGATCTTGCAGTGATAGAAAGGCAGATAGTACACAGTGATTGTTGCATGTATAGTTAACAATGATTGCAAGGCAGACAGTATGCAGTGATTGCTGCTTGAAGAGTTAATAGTGAGGCAATGCAGAGAGTATACAGCTAGCACTTGCAGCGGTTTGCAGGGACTGCAAAGATGAGTAGTTTGAAGACGCCTACATTTTTAAAGCAGACCTTCACCCTGAATAAGAGCCTATCTTGTGTGTTTCCCCCACCCCCTACATACAGATTGCCCACATTAAAAATCATCCTACCTGAACCTATTGTTTTTTTAACCTCCAAGATATGGAGTCTCAGGCTGCCTGCAGACAGGAAGTGTCTTCTGACTGTGCCGCTCTGCATTCTGGGATTGCCGTCCTTTTCCTGACCTCAGCTCTGCTCTGTCTGTGCAAAGCACAGCTATAACCGTCCCCCTGTACTTTTCACCCCTTTTCTCTCCTCAATATGTGATGCTTCTGAGGCAAGATGATGGCACCCTTATCCTAGAGTCCTGAACAGAGTTGAAGCCCAGTGGGGAAAAGAATAATAAGAGACTAAAAACGTAAAATATATTAATATTAGATGTTGGGGAATATTTTTTTAAGGGATTGGGCTTTTCATTTAATGATGCTGAAGGTCTGGTTTAAGTCTGGTAAGTATTAAAGATATGGATCGTAATTATTTCCAATTTAGGACAGTACACAGTGGCTGCAGCTTTGCAATACAAAACCCACTCCCATGATTCATCATGGCAAACCATATATGATCCCACTCACAAGATCCCTTAGACCAGCCTCATTTCAAAACAGGATCCAGGTGAAGCTGTGTCTGATCTGGACCAGGATCTTGTCGGATCAGATCCTCATGACTATTACTGAATGGGTCACTTTAAGGCAATTTGCTTTACACAGTCATGTCCCCCATGATGTATAAATGGTGGCCTCTGCCATCTTTCATGTGCTCGGCTGCCTCTCCGTCTCCCGCAGCTCTGCCGCAGCAATAATCAATAAGAGCTGCAGAGGTAACGAGTTATGTGCAGTTAAGATAATTGCCTGATGAATAAGTCATTGTGACTGCGCAGCGCTTCCTCCTGAAGCTGGAGGTGGGATAACCACTTTGGGCATCAAAGGGCCCTTTTCAAGATTTAGTTAAAAAGCAAGTGAAATTCCAAACAAAATATTACCAGTATGGAGGTATTGAGAATCACCACCCTGTGTCTGATGAAACTGACAGCAAATATTTAAATCTATGTTGTTGAAAGTTCAACAAAACCCACGGCGGCTGGCATTGCAATCTATAAGTTTCCAGGGCCGCCTAATTCCATCCCACCAGGGCATCCAGATTCAGGCTGTGTGAAACCCCCCAGTCCGCCCAGTTAACTCACCTTCTCCCACGAAAAAGCGGCACATTCATGAGCAGCTGCCACCACCTGCTTTACCTTCAGTATGGCGCATGCAGGCATTAGTGTATAGCTGGCATGGGCAAGCTCCCTGTTAGAAGGCAGCAGGGATGTGGCCTCCGGAGCACTTGGCTAGAATTGGCTAGAGCAGAGTCTTAGATGAAATGACATAAGCGGATCTGAGTGCACTGTTTGCATGTGCTGTAGGTCCAGGGAAGGTGAGTTAGACTGGGCAACCTGAGGGGTTTCACACAGCAGGACATCCTGGATCGGGGTGCCCCTGGGGGCAAGGACTAAAACCTGGGAAGGTCAAAATGCCGGGATTTGGTCCACTTTACACTGGTAAAAATAAAAAAGAAAGACCTCTTACTTCCAACAGGTGGCGCTTTGGAACATTTACGGCATCTTGCACAAGGCTAGCCAAACATGCATCCATTTTTATTTGATATGATTTTTTTCCATCAGGCACTTTTATTTTAACTTTAAGCCTACCACATTTTGACATTGACATTGGAAATATGATCAAGTATTTTAAAATTCATTGTCAACAGCGTAATGAAGCTTCAATGTACAATGATAAAAAGATTGATTAAATTCTCCCAGATGAACAAATGCAAGCACAGAGCATAAGGCTCAATTTACTGTGTATTAACGATAAGCAAGCATCTCTAATTTCTTGCTTAAAGTCCAATCAAAAGCAAATAACAAATGCCATTTCTTAAATCAAGCTCTCTATTAGGAACTAATTCCATCCCCAACTGTCCCTTATTTGAAGTGGACTGTCCCGGTAATGCTATGAGGAGTGGGGCAAGCACAGAGGCTTCTAAACTGATGAGAGCTGTGATCAGTGGTCTGATTTTGGCCACTAGGGGGAGCAATAGCCATTATCTAAGGATTTCTATTCTCTTACTGTAACAGGTGGCTTAACCTCCATCTCTGTTAAAAAGTGTTCCTGGAGTGTTTGGCTGTTAGGGACAATGGCAGAGACGCTAGGGAATTGTTGCCTCCCTGCCACTAAGAAGTTAATTTGTAGTTAGTGTTAGGTACAGCCCACATTTCAGTTAGTGGTATCCGGGTCTATAAAAAGGAAAGACCCAGGAGGTGATTGATAGAGAAGAATTTGGCAGAAATGTAGAGCACCGGTTTGGTGCTGGGCCTGCGGTGGCCCGACAGAGGATGTGGATCGGTGCCCGTCTAACTGCCAATGCCTGGTTCCCTCTGAGAAGAGGTGTTGGGAAGCACTCTTTACCTTGGAGGTCACTGCGCATGTTACCCCTCCTAACCGGCCACATAACCGGCCACATTCTGTGGTAGATAACCAGAGGGAGGAACACGCCAGTTGACAGAAGCTCCTGGTGGATGCCAAGCCTGAAGGTGAGCCCCCTGTGAAGAAATCATTGTGTGCCAGGGACAAATGTGCCTTAATGAAGTTGCCTCAATACAGAGGGGTGCCACATTAATCTACTAAGTGACTCAATGTGATTTCTTGCCATTACCCTCAAGAGGACCTGCCGCTCTCCAGATTGCCAGGAGTCTGATTGAGTACCAAGCCTTCTGCAGGTCCCCTTGCCATCAGAAGCCCCTGAAACAGCAGGGTTTGGGCCTAGGACTCTCCCCTTTACCTACTAGAGGCATCCTGAATGGTATCCTGGAGTATGTGTTACATTAGTGTGAGGGGACTTATTGAAACTAGAACATTTTGTCTACACTGCTTCTTTAAAACACAACTGTTCCAATTCTTCCTCACACTATCCACATGTTATTGATACAGATCAGCATGTTACACCTCAAGGAGGGACAAATGAGAACAACGAGGTATAGGAGGACACAGGCTTTAAAGAGGGACAGTCCCTCCAAATCAGGGACACTTGGGAGGTATGAAGTTGGCTTATGTGGTGTCTCTTTGGGCCTCAGAAGTGCACCTGCATTTGTATGGGAAACATACTCCCTAAACATTCCTGGAGGAAGAGAAGCTTTCTGCATGCTCTTAATACGTCAGTGCTCTTATTTACAGTCTCCCGTATCAACTATTAGAGGAATGTTTCACCTTGTGGGAGGATGCGTCTGAAAATGAAGTGCAAGCTCATCTCCCACATGATAGAAGCCTCCATGCTGGTCAGGAATGTGGACAAGAATCTTCCTGCCAGGTCAGGTCACAAACAAGTTGCACATGCTCTAAGGTTGCCACCTGGCTGGTACTGTATATAGATTTATTTTTACTGGTAATTGTATACTTTTCCTATCCAGGGAAGTGTAAAGGCATCAGACTGTGAGGAAAAAAATAGTCGCTGCTGGTAAAATACCAGCTATGGGGGATGATGGTGGTTGTTCTGCCACACAGTCTGCTATGGGAAATAATGGGGGGTTTTCTGCCACACAGTCTGCTATGTGGAATAATGGGGGTTGTTCTGTCACACAGTCTGCTATGGGGAATAATGGGGGTTGTTCTGTCACACAGTCTGCTATGGGGAATAATGGGGGTTGTTCTGCCACACAGTCTGCTATGGGGAAGATGGGGGCTCTACCAATCAGGAAGGGGAGTAGGCAGAGCCGAGTTGCAAAACAGGGGGTGGCTGCATGCTGGGAGGACAGCGCCCAGCTCGACCAGCAAGCAGGCAAGCGTACACAGCCCTTTGCTGGGAGTCTCTGTCACAGTATGCTATTGGGTGATGGGGCTTGTTCTGCAACAGTCTGTTATGGAGTGACGGGGAGATTCTGTCACAGTCTGCTATAGGGAGGATGGGGGTTTGTTCTGCCACACAGTCTGCTATGAGGTGATGGGGAGATTCTGTCACAATCTGCTATGAGGTGATGGGAAGATTCTGTTACAGTCTGCTATGATGTGATGGGAAGATTCTGTTATAGTCTGCTATGAGGTGATGGGGAGATTCTGTCACAGTCTGCTATGAGGTGATGGGAAGATTCTGTTACAGTCTGCTATGGGGTGATGGGGAGATTCTGTCACAGTCTGCTATGAGGTGATGGGGAGATTCTGTCACAGTCTGCTATGAGGTGATGGGGAAATTCTGTCACAGTCTGCTATGAGGTGATGGGAAGATTCTGTTACAGTCTGCTATGGGGTGATGGGGAGATTCTGTCACAATCTGCTATGAGGTGATGGGGAGATTCTGTTACAGTCTGCTATGGGGTGATGGGGAGAATCTGTCACAGTCTGCTATGAGGTGATGGGGAGATTCTGTCACAGTCTGCTATGAGGTGATGGGGAAATTCTGTCACAGTCTGCTATGAGGTGATGGGAAGATTCTGTTACAGTCTGCTATGGGGTGATGGGGAGATTCTGTCACAGTCTGCTATGAGGTGATGGGGTGATTCTGTCACAGTCTGCTATGAGGTGATGGGGAGATTCTGTCACAGTCTGCTATGAGGTGATGGGGAGATTCTGTCACAGTCTGCTGTGAGGTGATGGGGAAATTCTGTTACAGTCTGCTATGAGGTGATGGGGAGATTCTGTTACAGTCTGCTATGAGGTGATGGGGAAATTCTGTTACAGTCTGCTATGAGGTGATGTGGAGATTCATTCACTAGAGACCAGTGACATCACTGAGAATGCTGCCTATCCATTCACTAGAGACCAGTGACATCACTGAGAATGCCGCCTATCCATTCACTAGAGACCAGTGACATCACTGAGAATGCCGCCTATCCATTCACTAGAGACCAGTGACATCACTGAGAATGCCGCCTATCCATTCACTAGAGACCAGTGACACCACTGAGAATGCCGCCTATCCGTTCACTAGAGACCAGTGACATCACTGAGAATGTTGCCTATCCATTCACTAGAGACCAGTGACATCACTGAGAATGCCGCCTATCCATTCACTAGAGACCAGTGACATCACTGAGAATGCCGCCTATCCATTCACTAGAGACCAGTGACATCACTGAGAATGCTGCCTATCCATTCTCTAGAGACCAGAGACATCACTGAGAATGCTGCCTATCCATTCACTAGAGACCAGTGACATCACTGAGAATGCTGCCTATCCATTCACTAGAGACCAGTGACATCACTGAGAATGCTGCCTATCCATTCACTAGAGACCAGTGACATCACTGAGAATGCCGCCTATCCATTCACTAGAGACCAGTGACATCACTGAGAATGCTGCCTATCCATTCACTAGAGACCAGTGACATCACTGAGAATGCTGCCTATCCATTCACTAGAGACCAGTGACATCACTGAGAATGCCACCTATCCATTCACTAGAGACCAGTGACATCACTGAGAATGCTGCCTATCCATTCACTAGAGACCAGTGACATCACTGAGAATGCTGCCTATCCATTCACTAGAGACCAGTGACATCACTGAGAATGCTGCCTATCCATTCACTAGAGACCAGTGACATCACTGAGAATGCCGCCTATCCATTCACTAGAGACCAGTGACATCACTGAGAATGCCGCCTATCCATTCACTAGAGACCAGTGACATCACTGAGAATGCCGCCTATCCATTCACTAGAGACCAGTGACATCACTGAGAATGCTGCCTATCCATTCACTAGAGACCAGTGACATTGCTGAGATGCTGCCTATCCATTCACTAGAGACCAGTGACATCACTGAGAATGTTGCCTATCCATTCACTAGAGACCAGTGACATTGCTGAGATGCTGCCTATCCATTCACTAGAGACCAGCGACATCACTGAGAATGCTGCCTATCCATTCACTAGAGACCAGTGACATCACTATGAATGCTGCCTATCCATTCACTAGAGACCAGTGACATCACTGAGACTGCTGCCTATCCATTCACTAGAGACCAGTGACATCACTGAGAATGCCGCCTATCCATTCACTAGAGACCAGTGACATCACTGAGAATGCTGCCTATCCTTTCACTAGAGACCAGTGACATCACTATTAATGCTGCCTATCCATTCACTAGAGACCAGTGACATCACTGAGAATGCCGCCTATCCATTCACTAGAGACCAGTGACATCACTGAGAATGCTGCCTATCCATTCACTAGAGACCAGTGACATCACTGAGAATGCTGCCTATCCATTCACTAGAGACCAGTGACATCACTGACAATGCCGCCTATCCATTCACTAGAGACCAGTGACATCACTGAGAATGTCGCCTATCCATTCACTAGAGACCAGTGACATCACTGAGAATGCCGCCTATCCATTCACTAGAGACCAGTGACATCAATGAGAATGCTGCCTATCCATTCACTAGAGACCAGTGACATCACTGAGAATGCTGCCTATCCATTCACTAGAGACCAGTGACATCACTGAGAATGCCACCTATTCATTCACTAGAGACCAGTGACATCACTGAGAATGCCGCCTATCCATTCACTAGAGACCAGTGACATCACTGAGAATGCTGCCTATCCATGCGCTAGAGACCAGTGACATGACTGAGAATGCTGCCTATCCATTCACTAGAGACCAGTGACATCACTGAGAATGCTGCCTATCCATTCACTAGAGACCAGTGACATCACTGAGAATGCCGCCTATCTATTCACTAGAGACCAGTGACATCACTGAGAATGCTGCCTATCCATTCACTAGAGACCAGTGACATCACTGAGAATGCTGCCTATCCATTCACTAGAGACCAGTGACATCACTGAGAATGCCGCCTATCCATTCACTAGAGACCAGTGACATCACTGAGAATGCTGCCTATCCATTCACTAGAGACCAGTGACATCACTGAGAATGCTGCCTATCCATTCACTAGAGACCAGTGACATCACTGAGAATGCTGCCTATCCATTCGCTAGAGACCAGTGACATCACTGAGAATGCTGCCTATCCATTCACTAGAGACCAGTGACATCACTGAGAATGCTGCCTATCCATTCACTAGAGACCAGTGACATCACTGAGAATGCTGCCTATCCATTCACTAGAGACCAGTGACATCACTGAGAATGCTGCCTATCCATTCACTAGAGACCAGTGACATCACTGAGAATGCTGCCTATCCATTCACTAGAGACCAGTGACATCTCTGAGAATGCCGCCTATCCATTCACTAGAGACCAGTGACATCACTGAGAATGCTGCCTACCCATTCACTAGAGACCAGTGACATCACTGAGAATGCCGCCTATCCATTCACTAGAGACCAGTGACATCACTGAGAATGCTGCCTACCCATTCACTAGAGACCAGTGACATCACTGAGAATGCTGCCTATCCATTCACTAGAGACCAGTGACATCACTGAGAATGCCGCCTATCTATTCACTAGAGACCAGTGACATCACTGAGAATGCTGCCTATTCATTCACTAGAGACCAGTGACATCACTGAGAATGCTGCCTATCCATTCACTAGAGACCAGTGACATCACTGAGAATGCTGCCTATCCATTCACTAGAGACCAGTGACATCACTGAGAATGCTGCCTATCCATTCACTAGAGACCAGTGACATCACTGAGAATGCTGCCTATCCATTCACTAGAGACCAGTGACATCACTGAGAATGCTGCCCGTCCATTCGCTAGAGACCAGTGACATCGCTGGTCAATAATGTTCAGATACTGAGTACATTATATAAAATGATATACTATTAGTAATTCTTATATTACAGAGTGGAAGTCTTGTAGTATTTTCTGTATCAGGAAGTGGCAGTGGTGATAGTGTTGCAGACAAATGTCAGTGCTGATTCCCCACACATAACAAACCACCCGCTGACACTTTTTCCATTGTGTTCGCTTTTCACATGTGTGTATATGGTGCATGAAATGGAAACTTTGTTAGTTTATGACCAAGGCTGCCTGGCTGTGTCTCTGCCTGTCTATCTATCTGCATATTTATCCACCCCACATCTATCTATCTATCTATCTATCTATCTATCTATCTATCTATCTATTTATCTATCGATCTACTCGATTTCACAGAAAATAAGCCCTACCCCAAAAACTAGCCCTAGTAAGATTTTTCAGCATTTTTTGTTATTGCTTGAAATATTAGCCTTACCCAGAAAATAAGCCCTAGTTACAATTCATAATCCAGCTGCCAGGCTTCAGCAGAGGGGTGGGAACGTCTGTAAAGGAGGGTAAGAACACATCAAGGCTGTAAAGGAGGGTGAGGACACATCAAGTCACACAGGTAAGCTTGTCTGTCGGGAGTAAAATGTCTGCTCTTGCTGGCTCTACCAAAGCCTGCCACCATGCCGGACATATGGCGGTTTCTCCACACTGCCACTTGGCTTTGTGCACATACTGTAGTGGAGCTGCTGTACTGCCACCACTATGCGGTTAGCTGCCAGCCGGCTATAAGAAATCAGCGGAAAATAAGCCCTAGTGCCTATTTTTGGAGCAAAAATTAATATATGTGGCTATTAGACCACTTTTTTGCATGGTCATGGAGGAATAGAATTAAAAGGAGGGGCACAATTGGAACCCTGCTATGGCTTCTACACTGCTCTGCAGGAAATGGAGGAGGGGCGCATAAGATAGGAATAAGGTGAGCTGTTGACCTAATATTGCCATTGAGTTTATAGTCCATTTAAATGAACTAGCCCTTCCCCACTTAAACCCGACCTTCAGCATGATTTAATGAAAAGCCCAAACCCTTTAAAAAACGATTCCCCAGCATGTAAAATTAATATATTTTAAGTTTTTAGTCACTTACTTTTTATTCTTTCCCCCACTGGGCTTCAACTCTGTTCAGGACTCTAGGATACGGGCGCCGCCATCTTGACTCAGAAGCATCACATACTGAGGAGAGGAGAGCTGGGTAAAGTACAGGGGGAAGGGTTATAGCTGTGCTGGGGTCAGGAAAAGGTCAGCAATCCCAAAATGCAGAGCTACACAGTCAGTAGGTACTTCCTGTTTGCAGGCTGCCTGATGCTCCATGAGCCACCATCTTGGAAGTTTAAAGGTTCATAACATGCAGTAGATGCAGGTAGGATGAATTTTAATGTGGGCAATCTGTATGTACAGGGTGTGGGAAACATATAAGATAGGCTCTTATTCAGGGTGAAGGACCGCTATAAATGTGTTTTGTTTAGATTTTAAGTAATATTGCAATACATAGTGCTCAATTTAGTAAACTTACTCCGGATTTCGACTATTCTGGGGTTTGCTTCCTTTCCTGGGGGCATTCAAATTTGGAATGATCTGCTGTGTGAAACCCTTCAGATCTCTCATAATAACCCAGCCCTACAGCTCCTGTCCAATCAGAGCCTGCTACGCATATGTAAAGTTTGGCAAACGACTCCCGCAGTTGCTTTTTTTTTCCTGCTTTAAGAATATATCATGGATATCTCATGAGTTTCTTGTTTTAGTTCAAAATAAAGTGTGATTAGAGGAAATTGGATTTGTTCTTGAAACCGGACCTTCACCCTAAATAAGAGTCTATCTTGTATGTTCCCCCCACCCTGTACATACAGATTGCTCACATTAAAAATCATCTTACCTGCACCTAATGAGCTTTTAAACATCCAAGATGACAGCCGGTGGAATCTCAGGCTGCCTGCAGACAGGAAGTGTCTGCTGACTATGCCGCTCTGTATTCTGGGATTGCTGACCTTTTCCTGACTCCAGTGCAGCTCTGCCTGTTCAGGTCCGGCATGTTCAGATGAACTTTGAATAAGTGCGCAGAGGAAGCACTGCTGTAAGTTACCCTGGCCCCCCATTCCTCTTCCTGGTAAATGGCTGCTCCAGCTCCCATGAGTGAGGACCCTTCTAGTGCCAGCTGGCAGTGCTGGCCCTAGAAGTGTCCTCACTGATGGAATCTGGCAGCCATCTTTCTGTAGCCCCGGCTGAGGCTGATTTCAAACGCCACCGCTGACCAGTAATAGGATCGCGGGGCTGAGTTACAGCTGTGCTTACAGCTGCTGCACCCTTAGTGCCCAGCAGTTCATACACCCTCAACTGACCTTTTCTTCGGGTCCTCAAAGTGGGACAGTTTAAGCCAGTTTGTGGGTGATGGTTGTGGTTTATCGTGTGGCTTAAATATGGGTCACATGCTCTAGTAATATTTTGTCCATAAAAGCTGTTGAATGTTGGTGAAAGTTGGAATTTTGGTCAGTTTAATCGACCAGCTTTTCCAGGTTCGGGCCGAACTCGAATAAGGTGTTGTTTCCAGCACTATTTTAGTCTCCAGGTGCCCCCCCGCCTGCCGACACTGGTCATATGGTTGCCGGCACTGGTAAACACAGTGAAGGCTGGCGGCTACCACGTGACGGTGTGGCCAATAACGAGGCTTTGAGTTCGCCAAGGGCTCGATCTAAAAGGCAAGATTCCTTTATTTGTAATGGTTTATTTACCGTAAAATATGGGCGGGTAGGTGGTCAGCGTGTGGCCTTCCTTGGAGTCTAAAATAGTGCCGCAGACAATGCCCCACAGATTTATATGCTGTTCTGGTTTTATGTACGTTTACTGAATCGAGGCCAAAGTAGCAAGTATTTGTGAAGTGCAAAAAAATGATACATGCTTTTCCAAATTGTTAAAAAATCAAAAACTTAAATGTGCAGCATGAATCTGTATTCAGCCCCTTCAAGTCAATACTTTGTAGGATCAGCTTTTGCTGCAAGTTTGTTGGCATATGTCTCTACCAGCTTTGCCTACATTTAGATGCTGACATTTTTGTCCATTGGTTCTTGCAAACTAGCTCTAGCTTAGTCACATTGTATAGAAAGCATTTGTCACGCCACCAATTCTTCAACAGGATTGTTGTACTGCTGGAATGTTATCTGCTAGCAAAATGCCTCCTCTGCTGCTTCTCTTCTGCATCCATAGTCTTCTAATCCCGGCTGCTGCCGATCCTCCTCTGGTCCTTGTCATCATCTCTATTGCTGCTTAAACCGGACCTTCACCATGATTTATTGAAAAGCCAAAAACCTTAAAAAACTATTCCCCAGCATCTAAAATTAATATATTTTTTAAAGTTTTTAATCACTTTAATCACTTACTTAATATTTTATTATATCACTTACTTATTATTCTTTCCACTGGGCTGCAACTCTGTTAAGGACTTAAGGATACGGGCGCCGCCATCTTGACTCAGAAACATCACACCGAGGAGAGGAGAGTGGGATAAAATACAGGGGGCGGGTTATAGCTGTGCTTTGCTCAGACACAGCAGAGCTGGGGTCAGGAAAAGGTCAGCAGTCCCAGAATGCAGAGCAGCACGGTCAGAAGGCACTTCCTGTTTGCAGGCTGCCTGATATCCCATGAGCCGCCATCTTGGATGTTTAAAGGCTCATAACATGCAGTAGATGCAGGTAGGATGATTTTTAATGTGAGCTGTGACAGAGTGTCTGGACAAGTCATAGAGGGTGTGTATATCTGCCCAAGATTTCTTGTATCTGTCAGCTAAAAGCAACCAGGAATTTAGAAACTAGGGATCTAGGATCTCTAGTTTAGGGTTTGAGAAAAAACCCATGTACAGGGCCTGTGTTGCTGGAGTGGGGAAGAGAGGGTGGGCCCCACTCCACCCGGACAGTCCGGGTCTTGGGCTGTCTGATTAGTCCAAGGTGTGCTTGCCTGATAGAAGGAGGGAGTTCACACACACTCTGGCTCTCTCATCCTGGGAGCAGGACATCTGCTAGGAGCCTGTGGGAGCATTGCCAGTGGTATGTTATGATCTGCTATGTTATGGTGCCCGGTACTAGGCCGGCACTGGGTTAGTCAGGAGCACCTAATGTTTAGTTAGAGCCGGACAGGCATAGGATTTCTTTTGTTTAGTTCTGTTTTACTTTATACCACAATCTGGCAATAAAACTGGCTGAGGTCAGTTAAATGATTCTTCCTTGTTCTGTGGACTTTGTGCTTGCTGAAAGTGTGCCTGTCTACCCAGGAGATGACTAACCCGCTACCTAACCCCTTACAGAGCAATCTGTATGTACAGGGTGAGGGAAACATAAGATAGGCTCTTATTCAGAGTCAAGGACCGCTTTAAGGGCCCATCTCTGCTGCCAACCATCCATTGGTCCTTGCAATCTTCTTAACTGCCGCAGATTATAATCCAAAATCCAGAGGACCTGGCTTTTGCCCGGGCATGCCCAGATCTGGCTCCATCCTTGTAGATATTTGTGTTTATATCCTTACGTCACTGGCAAAGTGATGTGCCTCACCTGTAACAATGACTCATTTCAGAGGCAGGTAATGTTCTGGAAAAAAATAGAACAAAAAAAATAGACTGCACGTTTTGTTGTGTGTTAAAGTAAAGTTTGATCTCACACCCAACGTAAAACTTACTTTAACAAATAATTAACAGGCCTCCCATAGTGTTCTATGAGAGTAGCGCCACTGTGCCAGACAAGCCCTCCAACCTGTGCTCAGCACCCCCCCCCCCCCCCTCCATTAATTGCACGAGGTGCAGGGGTAGCAACCACATTGGGTCCATGAGGTCAGGGGGCCTCGCCAGTGTTACTTTGCCTTTTTTATTTTCTTATTTTTGTTTGCATGGTGTCATGTCCTGAAAAAAGAACTATGTGTATTAACTGTTCCCATGTTTAGTTGTCTCATTGCAGCCAATTCAGTTGCACATTTGCATTCTGATTTATGGGATGGGAAAAAGGTTACTATGAGCTACGTGGGGCACATTTCAATGTTAGCACGGAGGCCCGCTCACATTTAGTTACGACTAATTATGGAATTCATTCAGTGTGTGAGGGCAAATATAGCTTAGTACTTAGCACTACTCTGTCTGCTGCGCCTGCCACGCCGACCTATTCCTAGCACAGCTTTAGAAAATAGGTGCTTTATAAATAAAATAAACCATAATAATAGTATCTAGGTCAGGGCAGGCATCAGGACTGGGTGTACCCTGGCAAGTGTGCTGGGGCCCCTGTACCTTGGGAGGACCCACCTTATTCCCTCTACCCTAGGCAACCCTTATGCAGGACACAGGGCCATGCAGTAACCAGGACTAAGGACTGTCAGCCAGGGGCAGACTGGCCATTGGGAGAGCCTGTCAGTCTTTCGCTTTTTTCTTTCCATTTTTTTTCCTTTTTTTCTTTCCATCTATTCTTTGACTCTTTCTGCCATTCAGTTTCTTTCTTTCTTCTTTCCTTCTATTATTTTTGTGAGTCCTTCTATTATTTGTTTAGTTTTTTTATTTCCTTTCCTTCTAGTCTTTTTCTTTCTTTCCATCTATTCTTTGTTTCTTTTATCTGTTTGTTCTTCCATTCCCTTTATTTCTTTATATCCTCTTTCCTTCTACTACTTTTTCATACTATGCTTCCGTCCCTTCCATTTTTTTTGTTTTTGTTATGGCTATTCTCTCTTTCTTTCTTTCCTGTATTTCATTCTTTAGTTCTATTTCTGTCATTCCTTCTATACATTGTTATTCCTTCTATTATTTTTCTTTCTGTTCTTTAGCAGTATTCACAATACATACAACTTTATCACCATATATGGAGTGTCATACCACAGCGCAAGGGGCCCATTGAGACTGTATCGCCCAAGGGCCCCCATAAACCTGGAGTCAGCCCTGATCTAGGTTACAATGCAGTTAGTACAGTAGCTAGACGAGACTACATGTTGATCTGCAGCACTTTACTACACCATCATGTGTTGGTGCCATAGTAAGAATAATAAAACCTACTTATGTGCGTATACTTTGAGTAAAGTTTACAGTTTAAACTGCTGCTCTTCACCTTGTACGATGCCAAAGTCGGTGTTGGCGCTTCAGTAACAATCCGAATACCCGAGTACGTGTGCGCCCATGGGCCCGAGTTACGTCAATCCCTCGCCTGCACATAGGCGCAGCAATGTGTTGGCGAGGGATGGGGAGGGGGGTGTATATAAAGAGGCAGTGTGGGCCTGCGAGCCATTAATCAGCAGCAGAAGGGATGCAGAGAGCAGCAGCACAGAGCTCCATGGCAGATGAATGGAAGGGGCAGTGACAGAGGAGGGGGCTGAGCTCTGACATGTTCTTCTTGCAGGAGGGTGGACCCTTCATCCTACTGGGCTGGTTCTAGCTGATTGAGAGGAACAGCAAACTGCATCACTGCAGCAGAGCCCACTGCAGACAGCCACAGAGAGACACAGAGACAGAGAGCCATTCCCCTGCAAGGAGGAGGAAGAAGCCTTGTGCCTCCCAGCTGGTAGGCTTCCATCTTCATCTCTATATGAGGGTGGGTGGGAGGCTGTGGATTGCTCAACCATCACTCATCATTGCCGCTGCATTGCATCAGGTATGAGTAAAGGGATGAACTCATCTGAAGGATTCTCTCTGAATGCCTGCACTCATCCATCCATTCTGGATCCACTTCCCAGAGGAAATATGTTGTGTGAGTGGGTGGGTGGGCAATGCCCACCTAGCATCTCGTTCCTAGGAAGTAGATCCAACCCTGCTGTTCATCCCATAACATGAGCTGCAACATTTTATCACCCCCCTTCCTGATGGATTATTGGCTATTCATTGACAGTTGTCATCCATAGTAGAGTGCTAGCTCACTGGCATAGCAATCCAGGCAGGCTAATACATGCTGCTGCTATATAGGGAGCGTGCAGCAGGGCAGGAGGAGGAGGGGGTGTATTCTGGCTGCATCTAATCTGCCTTTCAGATAACCTTTACAGAATATGGCCTTCTAAATCCCACCAACAGCCCGGGATGGTGGCGAGGGAGTTGTTTAGAATTCTTTAATCCCCCATCAGCTTATGGAAAGTGGATTTTTCTTTTTATGCCAATGAGACAGTAATTCTCAGACAAACCTCCATCACCCTTCATTGGCCCAAATGTTCTAAGATAATGGTAGCTGAACTCTGATTGGTTGGTGAGGTTGTCAAAATATTGATGTGCATTTTGTTATATAGCTACCAATCTGAGGTCTCCTTTCATTATCCTTACTGGTCCAAGATAATGACAGGATAACTGTAATTGGTTGCTGAGGGTCTCTTTGAATATCCATTTTCTTATTTAGCTACCAATCATCAGTAATCTTTAGGTGTCCTCTTTGTTTCTGACATCTGATTGGTTGCTGCTTTTCTACCAATCAGCTGTTATCTTATATTGTCCTGACAGCTCTATGCTGATGACAGCTTGAATGTGATAAGTTTCTGCAAAGAATGTTTCTCTGCTATCCTGGTGACTTAGCTACTGTTTCTCAATGTTCTCACAAACATAAACTGATGATAACTGATCTCTGATTGGTTGCTCTGGATATAACCTCTTGTTGACCGGTAGTAGGGACAACTAAGATAATGATGACCGTTGAATGACTGGCTGCTTTGTGCATCCTTTTAAGTTTTGCATACATTTTAAACTGCCAATCAGAAATCATCCTACATTGTGCTGGCAAATGAAAGCTGAAATGTGATTGGTTTCTTCGGGCTTCTGGAAAAAAGTAGCTCTCTCTAATTGTAGTATGAGTTGTTACTAGCTGATATCTGATTGGTTTGGTTTTCTTTTCCTTCATCACTCAGAGACCAATAGCTCTCATATTTTACTGAATGTAGGTGACATCTTATTCTTCAAGGCTACAGTAATTGATTACAATTACCTTTTTAAAGTTTAGAGAGCTCGCCTATGATTGGTTTCCTAGGAAATTAGCCTTTTGTAACTTTTGAATGACCCAAACCACCAATCCGCTATTAGCTTACATAGTAATGAATGATCCAAGCTGATAACAGCTGGTATTGGTTATTCCAGATCTGTTTTTTTTTTACTTCCAATCATCAAACTACCCCATGGACTCAGTAAATTGCAGCTGAACAGTGATTGGTTGATCTGAGCTGTTCAATACAAGTGAAAGCTCATGTCTACCAATCATCCAGTTCCATTGAATCTGATTCTATAACAAGCTGTTTTGAATGGTAACATTGTTTTTTTTTATTTTAGAGTGCCATCCTTTTCCAAAATGATTTACAAGGTGTTAACAACAAAGGGAATAGAGAACAAAACTGTGTACTAGTGCCTGAGTATTCATCTACCAATCACATTTAAGTAAACCAATGTCAGCTGAAAGGTCACTGGTTATCCTGAGACTCTGCAATTTACAACTTGCCTTAGAGTATTATTGTTGATTCTTATGCCATCCTATACCATGGTGCTTTTCAAAACCTTACCCCCAGTGGCTAAAACACAATAGCGAAGAAATCCTTCCCCTACAATCTATGGATTTCAACTAATTGCCAATCCCTTTCAGTTAAGCTAACGATAGCTGAAATGTGATTTTGAGATCGAGTAGCTTGTCACAAATTTCTTTTGGGAGGGAGGAAAGGGAAGAAAGGACAAAACCTTGCCCCAGTGGCTAAAAAACCATCTAAAGGATGTGAATCTGCCCCTCATCTGCCAATCACGCTAACGATAGCAAAAATGTGATTAGTTATTCTGAGATCCTGCACTTAACAGCAAATAATTATTATTGCTTTTCTAGTACCATCTTCCATGGCACTGTACAAAGCAGTAATAACCAAGACGGGGAGGCCGATTCATTAATAGCGCCAGGTAGCGCCAGATAAGCGACTGTAGCGTGATTTTTTCAGCGCCAGCCAGTATTCGCTGTGCTTGGCCGGCGTTAGCTTGATGACAGCGACTCAGTCGGTGTGCGGTAATGTTGAATACGGGCTTAGGGGTCGCTGTTTCACAGGTCCAGCGTTGTATGTGAGCGCCTGACAACGAATGGCCAGAGCGAACGGCTAGCTTCATAGTCATCAAAAAATCACGCTCCGAATGCGCTGTCGCTGTCCATTCCTTGTTTAAACCCCAGAGCGCTGGCGGCGATGTGTATTACCTAGTTTTTAACCCCTAAACAACCATATTTTTTTAATGTAACATTATACATGTTTTTAGAATCATTTTGTAATATGAATACATTAATCTCAGACCTGTTAGATCAATTCTGCACATTTTTTTTTTTTTTTTTTTTTACTTAAAAATAAATCCTAACATTGCAGAAGTGTTCTCCGATTTTTTGACATTAAAAAAATTAAAAAAAAAATTATTACCAATTAATCATGAATTATTATAGATTGCTCCATTGAAATGCATTGGACATCGCCAGGGAGCGACAGCTCATACCTGGCGCTGTGAGGGAATTTGCAGCGGCGCTGTTCGGTCCTGGCGGCTTCATGATGAATGCCGCGCCAGCCGTCGCTCTCGCCGGCGCTAGCCTCATTTTGCTTGATAAATGCGTCATTGTGACCGCCGCCGGGCGTACTTGAGTCGGTAGTCGCCGCTACCTGGCGCTCGTCAGACACTACCTGGCGCTATCGCTTGATGAATAAGGGCATTAGAGTATTATTGTTGATTCTTATGCCATCCTATACCATGGTGCTTTTCAAAACCTTACCCCCAGTGGCTAAAACACAATAGCAAAGAAATCCTTCCCCTACAATCTATGGATTTCAACTAATTGCCAATCCCTTTCAGTTAAGCTAACGATAGCTGAAATGTGATTTTGAGATCGAGTAGCTTGTCACAAATTTCTTTTGGGAGGGAGGAAAGGGAAGAAAGGACAAAACCTTGCCCCAGTGGCTAAAAAACCATCTAAAGGATGTGAATCTGCCCCTCATCTGCCAATCACGCTAACGATAGCAAAAATGTGATTAGTTATTCTGAGATCCTGCACTTAACAGCAAATAATTATTATTGCTTTTCTAGTACCATCTTTCATGGCACTGTACAAAGCAGTAATAACCAAGACGGGGAGGCCGATTCATTAATAGCGCCAGGTAGCGCCAGATGAGCGACTGTAGCGTGATTTTTTCAGCGCCAGCCAGTATTCGCTGTGCTTGGCCGGCGTTAGCTTGTTGTCAGCGACTCAGTCGGTGTGCGGTAATGTTGAATACGGGCTTAGGGGTCGCTGTTTCACAGGTTCAGCGTTGTATGTGAGCGCCTGACAACGAATGGCCAGAGCGAACGGCTAGCTTCATATTCATTAACAAATTACGCTCCGAATTTGCTGTCGCTGTCCATTCCTTGTTAAAACCCCAGAGCGCTGGCGGCGATGGGTGTTAACTAGTTTTTAACCCCTAAACAACCATATTTTTTGATTGTAACATTATACATGTTTTTAGAATCATTTTGTAATATGAATACATTAATATCAGACCTGTTAGATCAATTCTGCACCAATTTTTTTGAAAATTTTTTTTTACTTAAAAATAAATCCTAACATTGCAGAAGTGGTCTCCGAATTTTTGACATTAAAAAAAAAAAAAAAAAAAAATTAATACCAATTAATTATGATTAATTATAGATTGCTCCATTGAAATGCATTGGACATCGCCAGGGAGCGACAGCTCATACCTGGCGCTGTGAAGGAATTTGCAGCGGCGCTGTTCGGTCCAGGCGGCTTCATGATGAATGCCGCGCTAGCCGTCGCTCTCGCCGGCGCTAGCCTCATTTTGCTTGATAAATGCGTCATTGTGACCGCCGCCGGGCGTACTTGAGTCGGTAGCCGCCGATAGCTGGCGGTACCTGGCGCTCGTCAGACACTACCTGGCGCTAGCCCGTGATAAATAAGGCCCAATGTAACAACAAAACCTGACCCAGCAGCTAAAAAATGCAAGTCTTGCCCTTAGAAGCTTACAATTTCATTGATGCAGATGCACATTAACCAACGTCTGCCAGTCATCAATCATCATTTATGGCTCTTTTCTAAGCTAATGACAGCTTGTGATTGGTTACGCAGGGATTCTACAACAATTTGCTCACTACAGTTAGCCAATGAGCAATCACCTTTTGTTGTGTTGGCTGTGGTGAATTGATCGGTTGCTCTTTGTGCTGTGCATGAATGTTATCATATAGGAGGTGTGTGTGTGTGTGTGTGTGGGTGAACACATGTGTCATCCATATTCGTCTCTATCAGCCGCGCAGATGGTGGCATTTGGCAATCTGCTGACACCTTCTAAATATTACTTGTTACAGTATAACTTGCCATTTTCCAACGCCGCTCACTCATCAGGGTTTTTTTTTCTTGTTGGGTTTATGATCATTGTATTGTCTCCCAACCTGCCAACTGAACAATGGAGGAAAGGGGGAATTTAGAGGCATTTTTTGAGGGACGTTTGTGGAACGTGCTGTAAAGTGAGCAAGCTAAATGGTCTTGTTGGTCTTTTTGTTGTATTACATGTGGTTAGACAACGGGATTGCTTGTTTTATTGAAGGGCATTGTCTGTGAGTCAGTGTTATCCGTAAGAGATCTATCGTAATCTCCTGTTCCCTGACCCACAGATGAGCTATCTTTCCGCTAGACCAGTCTGCTACTTATATGGTGGTCTGCAGCACCTCTTCACTTTTATCAGCAGAGAACAGCAGCAGTTGGCAAAGAAATGGATGCGATTGGACAAGCTCCATCCACGAGGCAGTTCTAGTCTGATGCTGAAATGTTGGTATTGACTAATTATATTTTATATCACATATTTTCACCACAGTGTGGTTGAATCAGCATCTCTTTATTTCACCAAGTATTTTCATGCATGGAATTTTCCTAGATATGTAAGTGGGATATTGGTATGTGAAGGAAATAGTGCAAGTAAGGCACACTTTACCTCCATTGGGGCAGGGTTGTGGTGGCAGCCTCAGAAGTTACTAGATGGCTCCAGATTGCCTTACAATGGCTCCATGATGGCTGTCCTGCTACATTTAAAGAGGACCAAACCCACCAAACTTGTGAAATACATCCGGCCAAAGCCCTTGCCAATACTTCCTTCTTAGGGTGTATGAATATTTTCGCTTTTTAAATCATTCTGGGACAATTATTTTTTTTTTCTGTCCCTCTATGTAATCAGTCATTTCCTAGATATGGCAATAACATCATTGCCACATACAACAATGGCAATGAATGGAGGAGGCGGAGCTTTACAGCTAAAACATGCACCATTATCTGTGATTACAGTGAGCAGAAGCATTTAAAATTGGCAAAAGGTACTCTTCATGGGGGGAGCAATTCGGGAGATGCTAGTTAAAAATGTGGGTTTTGTTCTGCCTTAAATAGGTCATCAGGCAGTGACAGTTCATCAGGGCGCCTGGCAGTGGCATTGTGTGGGGCATCACAGCCGTTACAAAGGAGATTCAGCAATGGAAATTCCATAGGGTTCCCGGTAGCGGTGGTTCCATATGGGGCCCAGTAGTTGCAGCTCCATAGGTCTCCTGTCAGTGATGGTTCCATAGGGAGCACAGAAACAGCAGTTTCATAGGGCACCTGACAGTGACAGCTCCATAGGGCACCCACCAGCAGTGGTGCAATTTGGTGCCCAGCAGTAGTGGTTCTGTTGGGAGCCCAGCAGCGGTGGTTCCATTGGGTGCCTGGAAGAGGAGGTTCCATATGGCACGCAGCAGTAGGTTACATAGGTTCTTCAGCAGCAGAAATTTCTTAGGGCATCTGGTGATCAGTGACATTTCGAAAGGCACTTGTCAGCAGTGGATCCATAGGGAGCCCAGAATCGACAGTTGCATTGGGTATCTGGCAAAGGCAGTTCCATACAGCACCCAGCAGTGGCAGTTCCATAGGACTCCTGGCAGTGATAGGATACGGCACTCAGCAATAGCAGTTTCAGAGGGCACCAGTCAGTGGAGGTTCCATAGGGTTCCCAGCAGCAGTATTTCCATAGAGCGCTTAGCAACAACAGTTACATAGGGCACCCAACAGTGGTGGTTCCAAATGGCACTTTGAAGTGGTAGTTCCATAGAGCACCAGACAGTGGTGGTTCAATAGGGCTCCTGATAGCGGTGGATCTATATGGTGCTCAGCAACAGCAGTTTCAAACAGAAGGTGGTGGTGGTTTTGTGGGGCAACTAGCAGCGCTGGTTCCATAGAGCCCCTGCGAGCAATAATTCCATTGGACCCCCAGGAGTGGGAGTTCCATGAGGCACCCAGCAATTGCAGGTCCCTATGGTACCCAGCAGGGGCAGTTTGCCAGGGTACCTAGTACCTAGCTTTTCTATATCTAGAAATCTGAACACCACTCTCTGGTATAACATTTGAATATTGCTTCAAGGACCCAACACTCCTCTGAGACCATATCGAAAAGTATAATGGAATAAAACAACTCGGCTGCAAAGTGTTCTGGGAAATGATTGGGAAATGATTGTCAGCAACCTATAGCCATCGTCAACATTTTAAGCTGCTTGTCAACAGTTGTCAACATTCCAAAGACATTATCCTTGTTGCAATATTCATTAAAGTTAACACTATAGTCTGAAACCTCCCACCCCAGGGGCATCCTGATTGCCTCTCCATGCAAACAGTAAAAGGAGGTTATGAAAAATACTCAAGCTTCTGCAGTTACTCGTTGGCAGCTTCCTCGCTGCTCTGCTGGCCTCATGACTGGCAACAGTCATGTGAGCACATACCCAGTAAGTAATTCTGCTGGATTTTACTTTTTTTTAGTACAGAGAGATATTCCAAATTAGGATGCCTCAGGGTGGGAGTGTCAGTGGATCTTCAGTCAGTTTTGACTGGTGGTCTGCCTTGAGGGCCATTATCTTTAGGACTGTGACAGTTTGGACTGTTAGCACGAAGAGCAACCCTTTTTTAAAATTAAGATGAGCATCTGGCTTACAATGCCTCCTAAAATAAGGATCACTTTATGCTTTATTTGAAACCTACCCCAATATGGTGACAGGCTTAGCCTAAACCACTTCCTCAATAAAACCAACCTAAAGCCTCTGTCCAAGCAATTAATAAAACAGAATTAAGGTCACTTACCTAGAAGCCTACAGGCTTGACCTCACAGGGTTTTGCATGGAGCACTTTTAGCAATGTTGGCCGTGGCCGTGCTGACCTTGGTGCACATCTTTTCTGTAAGTCATGGGGAAGCAGGTTCCATCATTTATTACCATCAGGGGGACACATCACATAACCTTTCACGAGCCTCCACCGCTAATGTATGCATAGATAAGACGTATATGTGCCCGGGTGGGGGGGGGGGGTCAGGAGCACTCTCTGAGCTTCTGCTGATAGCTCTGCACTTGGACCAGCCTAGCTCAAAGGCCTAAAGGCCTATGTGGAATTGGACATGCAGACCACCAAGTAAGTGAGCTTACTCTTATTTAATTGCCTATATGTTCCCTTTTA
Organism: Gastrophryne carolinensis; assembly: GCA_027917425.1. Taxonomy (NCBI): domain Eukaryota; kingdom Metazoa; phylum Chordata; class Amphibia; order Anura; family Microhylidae; genus Gastrophryne; species Gastrophryne carolinensis. Next base: position 184,517,049 of record CM051235.1, read on the forward strand.
TACTCAGCCTTTCAGGAAACCCAGAGGCAGCTACATCCTTCTTCTCTCAATTGGCAATCAATCAGGTTCACCATTTAGAAGAGGAGGACAGGCATATCTGCCAAGTGCAGTCTTTAGACCAAAAAGTTTGTATACTCCTGATCTAAGGGGAAGCAGCTTGCTATGAGGTAACCTCCAGGGCTCGGTGGCACCTTCCTGCTTACTTCACACTCTCACTTGAACTTCTCCATTTATTTCCTTGAACTATGACTTAAAAGGACAAACTAGAATCTTCCCCCACACCAACAAACTGCTGGTTACTGTACCTGGTTGTCATGCTGATTGAGATGAGCAGTCAAGCCGTAAGAGTAACCCAGGCACCTGGCTTTACTTTTACAAAGATGTTACGGTAGTTTTCCTGTGACCAATGTACATTATAGTGGATCTAAACTTTCCTTGACAACTATGACCCGGGGGGGGGCTGCTTCATTCATAGGTACCCACTCTCTCCCTCTGCGTTCCGCTCTTTATATTTCTTTTTAAAAAATCCCTACTTCGGTCTATGGACCATGAAACAGTACCTGCTTTTGGAGGAGGTACATACATCACAAGTGAGTGTCAGGGCAGCTGTGGGTGGGTTAGGGACCCTACAGAATGCCATAGTTAAGGCTTTCAAGCAATGCATCCCACAACCCTGATGGCTGAAATTCCAATGAGAACAATATTCCCCACTTCAACACTCCCATGTCCAGCATGACACTCAGTAGCAGAGCTCCAATTGGCCACTGTGGATTTTTTAATGAGTTCTATGGGCCATATAAAGTGTAAAGGTTTTCATGCAGCATGAACTTCATTGTAGAATGCCTGTAATTCATTTCTTATGCCCTCCTAGATGTCTTATGATGTCTATGGTCTTATGTCTTATTCTGCCCCCGCTTGCCACTCTCCAACCTAGCCCATGTACAGACCAGTGGTTCTCAATGCAAACTAGGCAGGTGTTTAGTGTCCTGCGGGTTCCATGGGCTCTGGTTACCAGGGCTACCACCAGGCAGGACAGACAAGACTCCTGTATGGGGCCTAAGGGGCCCAGCCACACAGGGGGTTGCCCTGGTAGTATCCCTGCCCTGAGCTCGGCATTTAATGCTGCCACACTTACTGTGGCAGCCATCACTGCAGCACCTGTGCCCATGATAATGATGGTGGGGCAGCAGGATTACATTACTGCCCCCTCTCAAAAACCTATATGTGATGGACAGGGCCCCAATGCAATCAGGCCTGCGCCAGTATTCAGACTGGAAATTGAAGTTCAAACTAAAGGTCTAGCCATCCCATTATGGGGGGGGGGGGCATGCATTGTGGTTGTATGGAGCCCAAAATACCTGGCGGTGGCCCTGCTGGTCTCCCATATAGAATATCAGATTTAAATAAACCTACTGAAACAAGGACCCCCCAGATATTGCTGGGCCTAGGGCCCCCAATTTATTAATGGTCAGTGTTTTAATTTGCTCTCAATGGCAGATATGCAATGGACTGTAAATAAGGATTGGTACTCTGGTACTATAGGTAAGTTGGGGTTGACTGGGCCACATCATAACAGCTTTTTGTCTGGACACTTTACAGGACTCATGCCTGAACTACCCTTATTTATCTGTGTCTCATATTATATCATTCTTGAACTGATTTCCCCAGCCAGGTTAGTCATCCTGGTCTTGTAATATAGACTATTGACCTAATATGTCCCTGTTGTTACAAAATAACCACCCGTCATCACAGTGGACCTTGGTGATACATTTTGGTAAATGTCTGCCCCTTTCCTTCTCTTCCTCACTCTTCCTAGAAGATTGGCATCAGCCATTGTTCCTCCATTGTGCTATTGTCTCCAGATCAGAGGCTGGATATAGCTCTCCCTGACTGGAATACATGAAAGGCTCACATGCTCCAGCAACTACGCAATGGCTGGAGCACCACGTATGTGCAAAGCCGTGGGGACCATTGTCTCTTGTGATCCTTATTAATATATCTATATATTTTTATTATTTTAAAACACTTTTTAAAATGAATGTCTTTGCATGTATTCATTTATGCAATTGTTAAAATACCATATGTGCTTCAGTTGAGTGTTTAACTACACATTTCTGCCATTTGTTTATTATTTTTGTTTATTTGTGTAATAACATTTCATTTTTTATTTAATTACAAAGAAAGAGATATTTTGTTGAGCTAACATTTATGTGTAAACAAGGCTGGTCAAGCCCCAATAACCTGTAAAGATTAAGAGGACCAGGATGCGCTGTCTCAAACTTGGGGGACACATAGCGTGGCACCCCAAATCTGGATGCCCCCGGGGCAAGAAAATCTAATGGATTGGCTTGCAATGGGTTTTGTTCCACTTTCATTTATTTTTTTCGTTTTTATTAAAATTATCAATTACAAACATAACAATATAATAATAATAATTATAATGATAATATTCTTGTGACAGGAATTCTCTTGGCTGACATCCAGCCAATTACTTAAGCTGGCGCTGTAACGCACGTGTCAGCCAGAGGGAATCTAGGGGCATGGTCCAACACCTGAGGTGGCTTTATGTCCATTTTAACACTCGTCCCTGGGACATCAAGCTTGGAATGCCTCTACAGTTGAAGAACCTTAGGAAGTCAACATTGGGCATTAAGCCCTTTATAATAGGGGATAGGAAATGGCTCTATACTTTAGTCTTCTATTGGTTGAGCTGTAGATTACTCACATGTGTGTAGCCATTTACTGTCCTCCAACTGACTCAGCTCTGCTAGGTAAAAGTTGTAGGAAACATTTGAAATAACAAGTAGATGGCCAGAAGAGTGATGACAAGGAGAGAAGTGTCACCTGATTGGTTGCAGCCTTCTATTACTCCGCATTCCAGTGATATGATCATGTGATGTGCGTGTAGCAACCCGATAACGGTTGTATTTTTAAACACTGTGGGAAAAGGAATGACCCATTAATTGCCAATCGGAGTGCAGTAAAGGAAGTGAAATTTAACTGACATTGCTTTCCAGATCTACATTCCCTACCCACTAAAGTGTCTAAGGTCTTCCAGAGGATGCCTCAACTGAGACATTACAGAAATAGCATCTGCCTGGGTAGTGGTGTGCTGCCAGGATTAGATGAGGAGATATACAGAAGGCAAGGATATATGGATATATATCCATCCATAATCATATAGTTATATACATCCTGCTCTATCAGTGCTCTGGTATGTGTGGCCGCATACTGGGGATGGGGGGGGGGGGTTCACTGATGTTGGCATGTAGAGTTTTACAGAAACAAAAACACACAACTACAACATTTAGAACTTACTAAATAAAAATGGTAAGATACTACTGCCCATATACACTTGCAACCTAAAGGAACAAGAGATAGAAGGTAAATATGGAATGATGGAATGAAAGAAATACACAAAGAAGCATAGATAGAAAGATGTGTAGACAGATAGACAAGTAGATAGACAGATAGATAGAAGAATAGGTAGTTACAGAATAGGCAGAAAGACATAGATAGATAGATAGATAGATAGATAGATAGATAGATAGATAGATAGATAGATATTGGATATATAAAAATGGAGAGATAGATATGGAATGAATAAGCAGAAAGGTTGTCATGGATAGATAAAAAGAAAGAGATAGATAGAAATGAGATAGATAGATAGATACCGGTAGATAGATAGATAATAGGCTGAAATGTAGTCTTAGATAGATAGGTAAAGGATAATTAGACACTTTTCTTGCCTCCTATGTGTCTCCACCTACCACCAACTGAGAAGAATATGAGACATCCTTGACATACCCCCCCTGCACTTTAACCCTGCATCCACCCCTTTCATTTTTACATCTACCCCCACCTCATCCAATATTTTCTTTTCAATCTTTTTAAATCGTTTCAGTCTCTTGTATTGAATAGATAGATAAATAGATAGACAGGAAGGGAGAAATGAAAGAAAGAAAGAAAGAAAAGATAGATAGATAGATAGATAGATATAGATAGATTCACTGATAGATAGAGTTAGGGCCCCAGATTGTGCAGAGTGGGATGCCGTGGCACAGCGGAAAGCTCAGCTGAATGCGCATTTTACCAGCACTGGATCCCGAAACTATGGGGTCGATTCAGAGCCAGGTGAGAATACTCACTCCTTTTTTAGGAGAGAAAGCTGCCATTCACTTTTATTGTCTAACTTGTCTACAACCTAATGTAAATCAGCCCCAGGTGAAAGTGAATGTCAATTTTCTCTCCTAAAAAGGAGTGATTTTTCTCACCTGGCTCTGAATCAACTCCTATATCTCGTATCAATTTCTATCTCTCTCTGATTTGAGTTACCCTCTTGAATGAGTGAGCGTGTATGCAGCCTGTAAGATAGGCCCAGTCTTGCACTGCAGCAGCCTGGGTTGTAAGTCTGCTTCAGGTACCTAGCTTATTAGTTGTAAATAAAGACTAGGTTACTTGAAACAATCTGTTATCCCTCTTAAAAAGAAATCCCTACTTAATGAGGTTTAATAACGTTTGCAGCTCTGCCAGCATTATATTGCAATCTCTGAGGTTTGCTGTGGTGCTTGGAGAAATATTAGAGAACCTCTCTGTGGATGCCCCCCACTCACCCCACCTGCCAGGGGTGCACCTCTAATGAGGTTAGGCGTGGCACATGCCTCAGATGGCAGAAAGAGGGGGGGGGCAGCAGGCTATGGGGCTGTGGGGGAAGGCATAGCAATGACTGTGTGACATTCAAAAAAAGTTGCAGTTAGTCGGGGAGGCTGATTCATTAATAGCGGCAGGTAGCGACAGATGAGCATCTGTAGCAGGCATTTTCAGAGCGCCCGCTAGTAGTCGCTTTGCTCAGCCGTGGGTCGCTACTTCATAGCGACTCAGTCGCTGTTCAGTAATGTTGAATACATTGTGAGGAGTCGCTATTTGACCAGTACAGCGCTGTATGGGAGCGCATGTTAGCGACTGCTCATAGTGACCGACTCACACCATATTCAGCAAAAAAACAGCCTCACAAATCTCTGGCGCTGAAAAATTCTTGTTTGAAGCCCAGAGCGCAGGAGGCGGTGTGTTTAAAGTGTGTTTTCCAGCATCTATCCACTAGTAACAAAGCAAAAACATATGGAATTACATTGTAACCACATTGTAACATGAACACTTTAATGGCAGACCTGTAATGTCATTTCTGAAGAAATTTTTAAAAAATCATAAACATGTGAAAAAACTGCTTTTTCAATGTCAGAAGAGGTCACAGAATTATTTGTGATTTTTTGGCAAAAAAAAAAAAAAAACGGTTTAAATAGAAGTAAAGGTTCGTCCATTGAAATGTATTGGAGAGCGACAGGTAGCGCTGTGCAAGGCTGAACGCTGGCGCTGTTCGCTGAGGCTGTGAAAATGATGAATCAGACGCTACATGGCGCTATCCCAGTCGCTAAACAGATTCTGCTTGATAAATGTGGAATTGCGTGGCGTGTCCGGCGTTCACCAGTCGCTACCTGACGCTATCCTTTCTTAAATAAGGGCCTAAGACTTGGCAGGGCCCCCTGCAGCACTGCTAGGCACTGCTGTGCCATGTTTTATATAACTGACTTGGAGGAGGTGCTGTCTGCCACCATTTGTGCTGTGGCTTCTGGTCTCCTAGCAACATGCACCGGATCAGTTGAGTATAGCCAAATGCAAGGCTAGGGCAGCATGGACTTTAAATACTTGCTCAGAACGTGCTACGGGGGGGGGGGGGTTGCCTCATCAGGTGGGGGCAGAGGGAGAGCCTCAGCCAGCAGAGAGGTTAGGTCCACCTCTGCCACCTGCCTAGAATGGCCATCCCATGTGACCAGCAGGAATAACTCTCTTCTGTCCTCTGCTGTCTTCAGCAGAAGACACAGCTCTGCTTCACACTGCTCTGTTCTCTGCGGTTATCAGGACAAAAAACAAGCCTCAGATTTTCCAACCTGCCCTACCTGTCCAACTGCCTTTGTCTGCCAATGACGCCATCAGACGGGTGCCATCCCAGGGAGATTCACACCTGATGCCATCAGAAGCAGCATTTTCCTGCAAGAATTGCTAGCTCTGCTGTGTATGGCTAGCCTCAATCCAGGGGCCTATGAAGCTGAAGGAGTAAGGTAAGATCCATCCTTATGCTGCGACTTTTTGAGATGCTAGGGGATGATATGGGACTATTTTCACCAACGACCAGAAGTTTCCTTATACAGATTCCCTATGTGTGCAGTGATGATTGGTCATTTTCTCTGCTACTGTTGAGCATCACCTTTTCCAGATTTCCCATATGTAAAATGATGGCCTGTCACTCCCTCTGCTGTTATTGCCTTCAGGCGTCACCTTTACCAGATTCTCTGTGTCTATAGTGTTGATTGATCGCTCCCTCTGCTCTTGTTACACCTCCAGTATGGTGATGAACAGTTACTCCCTCTGCTCATGTTATGCCTCTGTGATCAGTGTAGCTTTTTTCCATATTTCCTATGTCTGCGATGCCAGAGAGATAACTGGCCACTGCATCTGCTACTGTTACACCTTCAGGATGTGTGTTACTATTTCTAGATTCCCTATGTGTACAGTAATGAGAAGTCTTTCGCTTTGCTTTTGTTACGCCTTTTCCACGTTTCCTTTTTACATTCTCTATGTGTACAGTGATGAGCTGTCACATCTTATTCCTATTCTTACACCTCCAGGATGGCATCTCAGAGTCCCCGCTTTTAGATTGATGGCCAGTTGGTTGTCATTGGCCAAACATTAAACTACGGCTGGTTGGACAAAAATTCCAACTCGTTCGATCAACTTTTTGACAGATATCATTGAGAATTGAGATTGTGATCCCATACCAAAAACTGATTGGTCCAATAGGAACTGCTTCCTTAAACCAGCTTTTCTTGGATGCCTGTCATTAGGGACATACATAGCCCTGATAGAGCCCTATAGCAGGGCCCCCACTAGCAGCACCCCCCTCCAGGATCTCAAACAAACCTCAACCGGCCGGATCTCAAACAAACTCACTACGCGTCTGCTGGACAGGAGAGGCCAGTGAGGAGGAATGCATGGGCAGGTAAGTATGATGCTCTGCCAGTCCCCCTGTGACATCATTCGGCAGGCGTCTCTCATTGCTTACATTGTTCCCACCCCAGCCATTCAGATAGGCTCCCCATTGATTTGAATGAGTGTCGTCTGCCGAATCATGTAGACACAGCAGGCGGCTCTCAATAGACGAGAGCACATACATCCGCTGTTTGAGCACAGCAAGGTGAGTTTTTTTGGGCTTCCTGTGGGATTTCACACAGCGGGGCATCCCGCTTCAGGATGCCCCGGGGCATGGGATATTTAAACGGGATCTAATCTCTGTTTATTAATCAAATGCATATAACTGGCAGTTAAACGTTTCATGCCATCGACACTTCACAAGAAGGGCAGGCATCAGTCACTTATGCAGCAAATGCCCTGGAACAGTTTACTGGAGGGTAATTAAACTTAAGAATACCCCTGAGAGCTGGTGTAAATCTGTTTTTATCCTCTCTGCCTTAATTATCTGCTATTGTATGGAGGGTTTTTGTTTTGCCCTCTCAGGGACCAAAGCATAGAGGGGAATGCAGAGGTAGAACTAGGTGGACATGTCATTATTGAGTCCTAATAGCTGGAATGCTCATTTATTAGATGGAGGTGTCGCTGTTACAATGTAACAGTGTGTTCTTGGAAGTTACAATGTAACAATGTGTTCCTGGAAATGTAACAATGGAATCACACACGGAAAAGACTTGGGCCCTTATTCATCAAGCGATAGCGCCAGGTAGTGTCTGACGAGCGCCAGGTAGCGGCAGCTAACGGCGACTACCGACTCAAGTACGACCGGCGGCGGTCACAATGACGCATTTATCAAGCAAAATGAGGCTAGCGCCGGCGAGAGCGACGGCTAGCGCGGCATTCATCATGAAGCCGCCTGGACCGAACAGCGCCGCTGCAAATTCCCTCACAGCGCCAGGTATGAGCTGTCGCTCCCTGGCGATGTCCAATGCATTTCAATGGAGCAATCTATAATAATTCATGATTAATTGGTAATAATTTTTTTTTTAATTTTTTTAATGTCAAAAAATCGGAGAACACTTCTGCAATGTTAGGATTTATTTTTAAGTAAAAAAAAAAAATATGTGCAGAATTGATCTAACAGGTCTGAGATTAATGTATTCATATAACAAAATGATTCTAAAAACATGTATAATGTTACATTCAAAAAATATGGTTGTTTAGGGGTTAAAAACTAGTTAATACAGATCGCCGCCAGCGCTCTGGGGTCTAAACAAGGAATGGACAGCGACAGCACATTCGGAGCGTGATTTTTTGATGAATATGAAGCTAGCCGTTCGCTCTGGCCATTCGTTGTCAGGCGCTCACATACAACGCTGGACCTGTGAAACAGCGACCCCCCAGCCCGTATTCAACATTACCGCACACCGAGTGAGTCGCAGTCATCAAGCTAACGCCGGCCAAGCACAGCGAATACTGGCTGGCGCTGAAAAAATCACGCTACAGTCGCTCATCTGTCGCTACCTGGCGCTATTGATGAATCGGCCTCAAAGTGTTCCCGCTCTTCCCTTCCTCTCATGCCAGCATTGGGTAAGGGCTCTTACTAACCCCGTGAGGACGTTTCCTGCAGCAGGTGGGGTCACCCCGCCATATAATACTATTTAATTGTAATGATGCTTGCCCCAGCCTGGGATTTTCCTGTCTTGTGTGTAGTGGTGGGCTGGGAAGTTTCTGGTAGGCTTTGGAATAAGCTCAAACCCGGTCGCATTGATTTATATCCAACCTCCAGTGCTGCTCAGAGTGCCTGAGAGGCTTTCCTATCTGTGTGTCTATGTGGCCACAGCCACCTTGGTAATCTCTCTCCTCCCTTCCCTTATTTACAATTACCCCAGTAATCTCATGTATTGAAAACTATTGCATGTGTGTATAACTGACAGCATGGAGGACTAATGATATATCTGTTGGACAAAAACATTTTCATGGGCAGGTCAGAACATTGGAATAGCTCAGACAGAACTTCAGAGAAACTGTTGTTACTGCGCAGGATAGAGAAGTAGGAAATTGGCAGGCTGATTCATCATTAGCGGCAGGTAGCGACAGATGAGCGTCTGTAGCAGGCATTTTCAGAGCGCCCGCTAGTAGTCGCAGTGCTCGGCCGTGGGTCGCTAGTTCATAGCGACTCAGTCGCTGTGCAGTAATGTTAAATACATTGTGAGGAGTCGCTATTTGACCAGTACAACGCTGTTTGGGAGCGCATGTTAGCGACTGCTCATAGCGACCGACTCACACCATATTCAGCAAAAATACAGCCTCACAAATCTCTAGCGCTGAAAAATGCTTGTCTAAACACACTGCCTCCTGCGCTCTGGGCTTCAAAGTCTGTTTTTCAGCATCTATCCACTAGTAACAAAGCGAAAACATATGGAATTACATTGTAGCAACATTGTAGCATGAACACTTTAATGGCAGACCTGTAATGTCATTTCTGAAGAAATAAATGAAAAAAATGTGACATTTTTCAATGCCAGAAGAGGTCACAGAATTATTTGTGATTTTTTGGAAAAAAAAAAAAACAAACACCCCGTTTAAAGAGAAGAAAAGGTTCGTCCATTGAAATGTATGGGAGAGCGACAGGTAGCGAGAGGTCATACCTGGCGCTGTGCAAGGCTGAATGCCGGCGCTGTTCTCTGAGGCTGTGAAAATGATGAATCAGACGCTAGATGGCGCTATCCCAGTCGCTAAACAGATTCTGCTTGATAAATGTGTCCAGCGTTCACCAGTCGCTACCTGTCGCTACCTCTCATTAACCAGCCATGACCTGATGCTATCCCTTCTTAAATAAGGGCCTAAGTCTCTTTATTTCTCTTTTGGATCTTAGAAAATATGTTATTTTACATAAACAAAAAGTTGCTGACCTCCCGATCCCTGCTGCCCACCACTGAGCTGGCTTGAGGTCACTAATCAATTATCTAAAGATACAAAGTAAGAGATCCTAGACTGATCTCTCAAACCCTTATAGAGAGGCCGCACACTAAGTGTAAAAATATATAAATAATTTTAATGAATATCATATGCATCAAAAAGACACTAAACAAGACATATACAAGGTTAAAAAACACAAAACAAAAGCAGGGGAATCCCAATCAACGGTGACTACTAAATGTAAACGCTGCCGCTATATACAGGTCATTCTCAAAAAATTAGCATATAGTGCTAAAGTTCATTATTTTCCATAATGAAATGATAAAAATTAAACTTTCATATATTTGAGATTCATTGCACACCAACTGAAATTTTTCAGGTATTTTTTTGTTTTAATACTGATGATTTTGCCATACAGCTCATGAAAACCCCAAAATCCTATCTCAAAAAATTAGCATATCATGAAAAGGTTCTCTAAACGAGCTATTAACCTAATCATCTGAATCAACTAATTAACTCTAAACACCTGCAAAAGATTCCTGAGGCTTTTAAAAAAGCCCAGCCTGGTTCATTACTCCAAACCGCCATCATGGGTAAAACTGCCGACCTGACTGCTGTCCAGAAGGCCATCATTGACACCCTCAAGCAAGAGGGTAAGACCCAGAAAGAAATTTCTGAACAAATAGGCAGAAAACGCTGCACAACGAGAAGAGGTGACAGGACACTGAGGAAGATTGTGGAGAAGGACTGATTCCAGACCTTGGGGGACCTGCAGAAGCAGTGGACTGAATCTGGAGTAGAAACATCCAGAGCCACCGTGCACAGGCGTGTGCAGGAAATGGGCTACAGTTGCCGCATTCCCCAGGTCAAGCCACTTTTGAACCAGAAACAGCGGCAGAAGCGCCTGACCTGGGCTACAGAGAAGCAGCACTGGACTGTTGCTCAGTGGTCCCAAGTACTTTTTTCTGATGAAAGCAAATTTTGCATGTCATTCGGAAATCAAGGTGCCAGAGTCTGGAGGAAGACTGGGGAGAAGGAAATGCCAAAATGCCTGAAGTCCAGTGTCAAGTACCCACAGTCAGTGATGGTCTGGGGTGCCATGTCAGCTGCTGGTGTTGGTCGACTGTGTTTTATAAAGGGCAGGGTCAATGCAGCTAGCTATCAGGAGATTTTGGAGCACTTCATGCTTCCATCGGCTGAAAAGCTTTATGGAGATGAAGTTTTCATTTTTCAGCATGACCTGGCACCTGCTCACAGTGCCAAAACCACTGGTAAATGGTTTACGGACCATGGTATTACTGTGCTCAATTGGCCTGCCAACTCTCCTGACCTGAACCCCATAGAGAATCTGTGGAATATTGTGAAGAGAAAGTTGAGAGACGCAAGACCTAATTTTTTGAGATAGGATTTTGGGGTTTTCATGAGCTGTATGGCAAAATCATCAGTATTAAAGCAAAAAAATACTTGAAAAATTTCAGTTGGTGTGCAATGAATCTCAAATATATGAAAGTTTAATTTTTATCATTTCATTATGGAAAATAATGAACTTTAGCATGATATGCTAATTTTTTGAGAAGGACCTGTATATATACTATAAAATTAAATAAGAGATGCTATAAATGAATCCAGATACAGAAACTATTAAGTGATTGGTTAGATTCAATGAATGTGAAGGTTTGAAAAGGTGAGTGCCAATTATCTATCTAAACCAGAACAAGGCCAGAGACCGCACTCACCAATCTATATGAGGAGTGTGCACAATCCAGGGGTAGAGGCACATATGTGCACTACTATATACCACACAGAACAGAGAGTCCCAAACTCCCCCAATCCACTCCCTGTAGTGAATGGCACCACTCCAAATTGATTATCAATTTATATTGCTTTATTTGAATAAATCTGCTATGTACATACATATATGTTAAAAAACACTACCGTATTTTTCGCCCTATAAGACGCACCTAGGATTTGGGGGAAGAAAATAAGAAAAAAAAAAATTTAAACCAAAAACGCACCATTACAGACAGTGTGGCATTCCCCTATCCAATTCCCTGTATACCCATTGGCTGTGTGGCATCCCCCCTCCCATTCCCCATATACCCATTGGCTGTGTGGCATCCCCCCCTCCCCCCATTAGTATAGGCTGTGTGGCATTCCTCTCCCCCCATTCCCATTGGCTGTGTGGCTTCCCCCCTCCCCCCATTAGTATAGGCTGTGTGGCATCCCTCTCTCCCGATTCCCATAAGCAGTGTGGCATCACCCTCTCCCCATTAGCATGGGCTGTGTGGCATCCCCCTCCCCCCATTATTATAGGCTGTGTGGCCACCCCCTCCCCCATTCCCATAGGCTGTGTGACATCCCCCTCTCCCCATTCCCATAGGCTGTGTGGCATCCCCATTCACATAGGCTGTGTGGCATCCCCCTCCCCCCATTCCCATAGGCTGTGTGGCATCCCCCTCTCCCCATAGGCTGTGTGGCATCCCCCTCCCCCCATTCCCATAGGCTGTGTGGCATCCCCCTCTCCCCATTCCCATAGGCTGTGTGGCATCCCCCTCCCCCCATTCCCATAGGCTGTGTGACATCCCCCTCCCCCCATTCCCATAGGCTGTGTGGCATCCCCCATTCCCATAGGCTGTGTGGCATCCCCCATTCCCATAGGCTGTGTGGCATCCCCCTCTCCCCATAGGCTGTGTGGCATCCCCCTCCCCCCATTCCCATAGGCTGTGTGGCATCCCCCTCCCCCCATTCCCATAGGCTGTGTGGCATCCCCCTCTCCCCATTCCCATAGGCTGTGTGGCATCCCCCTCTCCCCATTCCCATAGGCTATGTGGCATCCCCCTCCCCCCATTCCCATAGGCTGTGTGGCATCCCCCATTCCCATAGGCTGTGTGACATCCCCCTCCCCCCATTCCCATAGGCTGTGTGGCATCCCCCTCTCCCCATTCCCATAGGCTGTGTGGCATCCCCCTCTCCCCATTCCCATAGGCTGTGTGGCATCCCCCTCCCCCCATTCCCATAGGCTGTGTGACATCCCCCTCCCCTCATTCCCATAGGCTGTGTGGCATACCCCTCCCCCCATTCCCAAAGGCTGTGCGGCATCCCCCTCCCCCCATTCCCAAAGGCTGTGTGGCATCCCCCTCCCCCCATTCCCATAGGCTGTGTGGCATCCCCCTCCCCCCATTCCCATAGGCTGTGTGGCATCCCCCTCCCCCCATTCCCATAGGCTGTGCGGCATACCCCTCCCCCCATTCCCAAAGGCTGTGTGGCATCCCCCTGCCCCCATTAGTATAGGCTGTGTGGCATACCCCTCACCCCATTCCCATAGGCAGTGTGGCCCCTCTCCCCCCATTCCCACCCCCTCTCCCCATTAGTATAGGCAGGCGCGATATTAAAAAAAAAAAAAAGTTAAACTCACCTGTCCGCTGACACCGCTGCGCTGAGCGGCCGGCTCCGTGAATGGGGTGGGCGTGGCCTGCGCCACAGCGTCGACGCAGGCCACGCACACCCCATTCACGAGCTGGCTCTGTCCCGGCCCCGCCGCTGCGATCGCTGTCTTTTCAGGCAGCGATGACAGCGGCGGGGCCAGAGGCAAAGCCCCCGCCGCTCCTCCATCTGCTTCTCCACATGCGATCACGAAGGTCCGGGCAGCGGGCGGGCGTGGCCTGCGCCGGTGCAGGCCACGCCCACCCACTGCCGGGACCTACGTGCTCGCGTCTGTTCTGAGCCCGGCAGCAGATGGAGGAGCGGCAGGGGCTCTGTCTCTGGCCCCGCCGCTGTCATCGCTGCCTGAAAAGACAGCGATCGCAGCGGCGGGGCCGGGACAGAGCCCCCGCCGCTCCTCTGGCCTCTCGCAGTGTGCCAGACAACGCGGGAGCTCCGGGGACGGGTGAGTTTTTATTTTTATTTTTTTTTTTATTTTTTTTTTTTTTTTTACATTCGCCCGATAAGGCGCACTGACATTTTTCCCCCACTTTTGGGGAAAAATAAGTGCGTCTTATAGGGCGAAAAATACGGTAATTAAAATACATATATTTTCACACAATCCCCTACACATAAGGGGAAAACACTCAAGGAGAACCAGAATGTGTGGGGGAGGGGGGGGGCAGGCACTCTACCCAGAGTATCCTGATGGCATCACCCCTGTGGCTAAATGATTCATAAATATCCTATGATTTGATACTGCTCTAGACCATTCTAAGGCCGTTTATTTATAAGTGTCCAGTGTACAATTGATTACATTCATATTGTGGAGATTAGCTCTGGTAGGCGACCGGGTGTCAGCAGTTTAGAGGTGGAGGCAAACAGTTCAAAGTAAAGTCTGTGTTTATTTCACACAAAAAATCCACAAAAGCATATGTCCATACAGGTTACATCACCTTTTCAGGAAACCGCAGCATAAATGATACAGTCAGGCAAACAGCTTTTAGTCCTTGAGCAAAGGTCCTGTTTACAGTCAAATAGGCCTCAGGTCCGCATGAACAGCCTCCACAGGAGATTTCAGCCAGGCTCACAGAGTCTCACTCCCATGTGAGCTCTAGACAAAGGCCAGGCCACAGCTGATTCCCCAGGCTATTTAAACAGCCCGCAAAACCCGGACCTGGGTAGTGGGATGGAGTCCCACCCTGCTCTACTCCATCCCAGTAAAGCCGTCCCAGGTTAGCCTTTCGGCTATTCTAAATCATCAGCAGCAAACTGCCACCAGCAGCTGATGCTGGAAAACAAGCTATACAGCTTTACTGCACCAATGCCAGGTACATTGGTGCTACATACCTGCCGTCAATAACGGCCCCTTGCACCTTACCACAATATATAAAACTTGTGCAAAACAATTAATATGTCTATCCATATAAAGTGCCAAGTGCCATAAATTCAAAACCTAACTATTTACAACTAATTCAAGGACAGCCGTGGGGAAGAGCAAACAAACATGTATATAACTCAGCACAGTACCTTATAGCTTTAAATGACCGGCCACAGCCACCCCTCCTCACCCGGGACCGACGCGTTGCGTGACTCCTCGCGTCACTTCTCCAGGACCAATTAGGACATAACTGCCCTACATCCCGATCCCCCTTATATACTCACCCCCACCCGTTCCCCCGCCATATCTATCTATCTATTTATCTATCTATCTATCTATCTACCTAGCAATAGCCTATCTATCTATTTATCTATGCATCCATCCCATACCCATCTATCTATCTCTCTATTTACATATCCAATATCTATCTATCTATCTATCTCCTGTTTAAGCTACAATGAATACGTGATGGGTTGGGTGGGTGTGGGGGTAGTAAAGGGATTTAACCGTCCATGGTGTCTTATCCTCCTCTCAGCTGGTGGCAGGAGACATTTTGGGCATTCATCTACACAGGGGGCTCCTCTATCTATCATTCTATCTATCTATCTATCTATCTATCTATCTATCTATCTATCTATCTATCTCATATCTGTCTATCCATATATACATCACTCACCTATTCTCCCTCTTTTTTTGTTCTACTATTTCTTAGTCCAGTTCATGTATTCTTAAAGTGGACCAACACCCACGGGTGATCGGCCCGGGAATCTATAAGATTCCCGGGCCGATCACCTCCCTCCCCGCGGGACATCCGAGATCGGGATGTCCCGCTGTGTGAAACCCCCCCGAACCCCCCGAACTCACCTCTGTCCGCGGCGACGGACAAGCCGCGGACAAGCGGCTCCTCCGCCGCCGCCTCCCTCGCGCCCCTCTAGTCGTGCGCGCAGCCCGCGCCGGCCGTCTGTGAATGGCCGGCGTGGGCACGCGCGCGTCAACAGGGACGCGCGGGAGGCGGCGGCGGAGGAGCCGCTTGTCCGCGGCTTGTCCGTCGCCGCGGACAGAGGTGAGTTCGGGGGGTTCGGGGGGGTTTCACACAGCGGGGCACCCCGATCGGGGGTGCCCCACCGAAGTGGACCAAGACCCAGGATAGTCAAAATCCTGGGTGTTGGTCCACTTTAAAGGCACTAGTGATCTATTTAAATAAAAAAGTATATTTACCTTCGTTTTACCTGAAGTTTCAAAATGTATCCAGCCCAGATCTTAAAATATGTTGTTTATTTATAATTTGTATAACTCTTTCGGGTCTGTTCATTTTATAACATGTAAGGATAGATTATGAGATGTGTATTAAGCCTCCTTTCTAGAACTGCATATTCTGGTGGTGTATTCAATAAAACAATAGACAATAGCTATGGTATAAATGTTATTTAAACTCTTTTGCATACTTTACTTGTTTGCATGCAGAAGTGACCCTTTTTGAAGGTAACATTCATTTCTTTTTTTCTATGCAGGTGCTTTGGGAAAACAGACAGCGAGAAGGTAATCATTGACAGAGGTAGACTCAGCTCCCTCATTTTCCAAATGTTTTCTCTGCAGCAAGGACTGTTAGACCCCCACCCGAGACCCCGAGAGTCTGCACATTGCTCTTACTTGTGCCAACATTGTGTACAGAGACTTCCAGCCTTATAGAAAACAGCTGACCTGTTAGTGGGATCCATCAGGAGAAAGGAATTTTCATCATTCTTCAGCCTTGCTTCAGCCTTTTCGCACACAAACAGCAATAAAGCACAAAGAGGTGGAGCACCTGTGCACAAGGCGCACCGTGCCCTTGCTGTGATCTTATTGAACACCTCAGTCTGTTGAAACACGCTTGTTGCCTGGAAAAAGTTGGGATTTGTCAGTCCTCCTCAGCTTCAGCATTAATTACAGTTCAACCGAAGGATAGTTTGGAAGTAATCACCTTTGGAACTCATTAGTTACTTTAAATTGTCCACCAGTGAAATCCAACAATTACTTGGAACATTAAACTTGATTGTTTGGAATTAAGCAAATTTGGAACTTTAATCAGTGAAATCCAACAATTGTTAGGAATTCTCCACCAATATACCTTAAAGGTTGTCCACTGCTGAACTCCCGAAAAACTGTTCAGTGGAACAAAACAATTGCTTGGAATTATCCACCAGTACAGCCAAACAGTTGACCACTGCTGAAACCAAGTATTGTTTGGAATTATTCACCAGTAAATGCCATTATTTATCCACAGTTGAAAATCCAGTGAATGATCGGAACAAACCACCAATGAAGACCAATGTTCGGAATTATCCACTGAGGTAATTCATTCTTCCAAAATTTCACCAGTAAGCTTGACAAATAGTTTGGAATTATTCACAAGAAAAAAAACAACGTTGTCCATCCGTGAAACCCAAGGAATGTTTAGAACAAACCAACAGTGAAACCTGACACCTACTTTTTCTGAACACATTGTATTGACATCCTAAAATACAAACCCTTCACAAAATCTATGGCCTTAAATTAGTTACTTGGATATTCTTGGCCTAGTTGGAAACCCCCACCCTGGTTTGCAAAGGAGCAGGAGAGCATGGACATTCCTTTAAGTCATCCTTATCATCTAGGTTTGTTTAGCATTCAAGTTTTCCCAAACAGATATTCTTAAGTTCTTGTGTTTTCCCACCTTTGTCAAGCCACATGCAGGGGGCCCTAGGAGAAAACAAAGTAGCGGACAGTAATGTGAAAAAAATTCTTATGTCCTGTCTGAAAGGGCAACAAGTCATCATCAAAATGGAGGCTATGAAGATTATCCAGGCAGAAAAGTTCCCTGAGTGTCAGAATTCTCAGCCACGGTATGTTCCTTCTTCATGGAGAGATCCTCCTTTAGTCGCCAAACGGGTTTGGCCATCAGACTCGGAAATTATCGTCAACCAGGCCTGTGGGGAGATGCCGAATCTGGAAAGCACACCCAGCACTTTGGCGCTTCCCAGGACGCCTCCTCCACCACGACGTGAGAAGATCTACCCTGGGCAGCGCAAAGCAAGTACAGAGATTTGCTACCACCGTAAAACCCCTTCTGATGAGGTCATTGTCAACCAATACGTGCTGCATCCTTCTGCGCCTTGTGAGCCTTTAGAGTGCCCAACGTGCGGTCACATGTACAATTTCACCAACAAGAGGCCTCGGATCTTATCCTGCCTCCACTCTGTGTGCGAGGAATGCCTGCAGATCCTCTACGAATCTTGCCCCAAGTACAAGTTCATCTCCTGTCCTACCTGCAAGCGGGAGACGGTGCTTTTTACAGACTATGGGCTAGCTGCCCTTGCTGTCAACACCAGCATCCTCAACAGGCTACCGGCCGAGGCCCTCTCAGCCAACCAGGTGCAATGGAGTGGCGAAGCAGATCGCAGCTGCTACCAAACCTTCCGTCAGTACTGTGGTGCCGCCTGCAGTTGCCAGATTCGTAACCCGCTGTCTTCCTGTTCCATCATGTAGTTGAGCAGTATTATCTTGGATGTCTGCAGCTGAATCCAAGGCTGCCCGCGACCAACTTTGTTCCATATCAGTGAATTAGACTTTGTGGTTGACAGTGATGCCTAAGCCAATCTAGTTTACATCTCTCCCTCCCCACCCCCCGATCTTGGTGACTTCCCATTTCTTTCTCGTATAGAATCTCCATTTCATCTTTCCTGCAACTGGACCTATTCCTTCTGTGTCTTTCAACATTTTTTTCTAGGCTGCATTGTACATAGGCATGGAGAACGGATATAGACTGTGACTTGACCACATACAGTAGGTGATTTCTTTTGTGTTTGCCGTAACCAGCCATGCCACCCAAGACCAATATCAAGCACAACTCTGGGTGGTTAGACAACCTAGTATTACCCTGCAAAGGCTGCTGTTCATTCCAGGATAACCCCCAACCCTGCATCTTCAGGGAAAAAGGGCAACTGCTGCCACTGCTCTGTTTCAAATATTTTGCCAAAGCTTTTATTTCATTTGCTGTCCGAGACAAACATATGAAATGATAAGAAAGTATATATTTTAAATTATTGTATGTATTTAAAAAAAAGATACAAAAAAAGTTGCTGCTCCACGTTAACCACTTTGCAGGTCCTTCTTGCATCAGGGAACAACCTTTTTCACTGCCCAAGAGATCAGCAAGTAGCCTCCCTGGATGGTCGGTAAATTGCGGTGCAATATATCGACAATCTTTTTTTTTTTTTTTTGAGCAGTGAGAATGGCTGTTACAAAGCCGTGTTCTGATGGGAGAATCAGGGTGGGAGGAGTATATCTCTTGTTTCTTTTGAAGGGTATGCCATTTTTTGCTCTTTTTTATTTAAAGGAACCCTTTATTTAGTAGCTCTGCTGACAAGGGAAAACTGTCATTGTAGCTAGTCTGAAGCTGAAATATCTATCAACTGTATAAATGGCTACAAACACCTATTGCTTGATTGTCGTTTGTCTTTTTTCTTGTCTTACACAAATGTGGTAGTTGGCCGAAGGTTGTACATTTCTTAATGATTGTAAGCTGTCTTATTATCCATTGCTGTACCCATAGGTGTCACTATCTCTATGCAGCTACTATGGGCCATAGAAGCAGCAGGGGGCGGTATTAAGACATCACAAGTACGTGACTTGTTCCAGTACGTAACAGTATTACAGAGGGTTAAAATGAAGCATCTAACTTACCACTGGTGTTTATACACCAGTAGATTGTTGGCCCTTTGCCTGTACCATCACTTCTGCATACATTATACATAGTGAGGTTAATATATCGCAGGAGCTTTTTCATTTTGTACCCTTCCCTAATACCCTAATAAAATAGAAGCTACCCCCTTCTGTATTCTCCCTCCTCTACTCGAAAAGATTGGAAGCTCTTCTGCCATCTATACACTCCCTTCTTCCTTAATAGTTTCTAAGCTCTTCCTCTCTTTGTATCATTTCCTATACCCTAATAGGAAGAGGATATTCATTCCTGTGTATCTCCCCTTATACCCTAATATATTGTAATTTCTTTCTCTTTTTGTATTATCCTTTTTAACCTAATTACTTGTAGATGCTTCCTCCATCTTTATCTCCCTTTTAAATGAATAAAGTTTAAGCTCTTCCTCCTTCTTTGCCTTCCCTCTTTCTCCTTCTGCATTTTATTCTGAATCCCTACTTATCCCCAAATAGATTAGCTCTTCCTTCTTCTGTATTCCTCTTTAGAGTGGACCAAATCCCGGGATTTTCACTGTCCCAGGTTTTCGTCTGTCCCCATGGGATGCTCTGTGAAACCCTGCTATTTGCTGGTATTTCCTACCTTTACTCAAACTCATGGTGCAGACATGGCTCTTTCTCAATAATCTTTTCTATCTGTGCAGATTAATGTGCAGCTGGGGAAGCTGAATAGCATCCCAGCCACACACATCAGCAGTTGGCAGCATCACTCGCATCCTTCGGATGTGCGCGGCCTCACCCAGCCATTCAGGTGTGGCGGGCGTGGGCGTGCAAAGCTGAATAGGATGTGAGTGATGCGGCTGGTCGCAAATGCGCCATGTGCTCGCTGGAGAGGTAAGCTCATCGGGAAAAATGGGGGACTATTCCCAGTTTGGGTTTTGGTGCACTTTAAACTTAAGATTGAAGGCTTATGCACCCCACTATATAACTCAACAGACAAATCATTATCTGCAATATTCTCTCTTATACTCGAATAGATTGTAAGCTCCTTTGTACTTCGTATGTCTGTTTCCCACACTTATTATAGGGGGTTTGTGAGGGGGACAGCAAGCATAGAGGAAGCTGCACCCAACATATCAATGGGGGACCATCCCTGGCAGTTATGCCTGGGGGCCAGCCTCCACTAACACTAGGTAATCAGCTTACCTTCCAATTTGATCAAGGGGATTCTTAGCACTGTGAAATTATTATACACACAGGCCTTGATTCATCAACAACAACAACAAATTCTTGTGGTAGTAAAAAGATTCACTTCATGAGAAAAAAGCCTGAGAATTTCAGTGTTCCTGAATCACCAGATATGAAGACAATGAAAGGCAAAGGTACTTTTTACTACAGGTAAAAACGGGTAAAAAGTTCAATACTTGTCTTAGGAGTAAAGCGCCATTGACTTTCATTGTCTCCCTAGCTGGTGAATCATCGGCACTACATTTTTTCTTATGAATTGAATTTTTTACTACCACGATTTTTTTTTTCTCTTGAATGAGAAATGATATTGATTTTTTTCTTTAGTGAAATTCAGCAACATTATTCACCATGGTAATTATTTAAAGATTTGCACAGTTAAAATGGTACTAAAATGCACTAAGGAAAAAAAATCAATATAAAAAAATAATTCTCACAAAAAAAGTGAGAAAAACAAAATTCTCACAGAGCTGAGCCCTATAATCATTGTGTGAATGACATCACTTCTCCCCCTTTACCAGAACAACATGTCTTCAGCTGCTGGGAGACTACAACTGCCTGCCTGGTATAAATAGCTAATGGTGGCAAAGCATGCTGGGAACTGTAGTCCGCAGCTGCTGGGGACACACTTGTTTATAAAGCAGGCACGGCCGGTTCCATTTATGTTTATAGTGAAAAATATTTGCCTGCAATCTCTCATCAAGTGTTGTAAAAACAGATCGCATCAGACAGGTAAATCTTGTTCTGAGAGCCGGGATTGGTCGGATTT
The DNA here is from genome assembly GCA_027917425.1 of Gastrophryne carolinensis. Classification (NCBI taxonomy): domain Eukaryota; kingdom Metazoa; phylum Chordata; class Amphibia; order Anura; family Microhylidae; genus Gastrophryne; species Gastrophryne carolinensis. Next base: position 184,538,480 of record CM051235.1, read on the forward strand.
ATCAGCAAAACACAAAGACATTTTGGAAAATTTCAGCTATTTTTCCATGCGTCAAAATGTCACGAATCTTAAAGCGGACCTTTACTCTGAATAAGAGTCTATCTTATATGTTTCCCACACCCTGTACATACAGATTGCTCACATTAAAAATCATCCTACCTGCATCTACTGCATGTTATGAGCCTTTAAACATCCAAGATGGCGGCTTATGGAAGCCGCCATCTTATCAGGCAGCCTGCAAACAGGAAGTGCCTCCTGACTGTGCTGCTCTGCATTCTGGGACTGCTGACCGTTACCTGACCCCAGCTCTGCTGTGTCTGAGCAAAGCACAGCTATAACCCGCCCCCTTGTACCTGATCCCACTCTCCTCTCCTCAGTAAGTGTGATGCTTCTGAATCAAGATGGCGGCGCCCGTATCCTAAATTTCTGAACAGAGTTGCCACCCAGTGGGGGAAAGAATAATAAGTTAGTGACTAAAAACGTAAAATATATTAATTTTAGATGCTAGGGAATCGTTTTTTAAGAGTTTGGGCTTTTCATTAAATCACGCTGAAGGTCCGGTTTAAGGAGATGGCTAATTCAAAGGTCTATCTACTCACTTAGCAATCTGATGCCAGAGAGTCGGGGGGGGGGGGAGGGGCAGGTGTTCAGTATGCGGCAATGAAACTACAGGTAAAGACATTTATAGGTTATGAAACTTGTCCAATCTGGATTTTCCCTCACCTAATACAACACCAACACTCTCAGTTCATCACCCCTCCTCTCAACTCTGTTTCTCTTCCTCCTGACTCCATTTTATCCTCTAGTGACCCCCCCCCCCCCTTTATCTCTGAACTCTTCTATTTCAATTACCCCGCCCCTCCTTACCTTTTTTCAGTATGAATAATTAGTCCCGAAGAATTTGCAGTATAACATTTGCTGGACACTAGAGGGAGCACATAGCAACAAGCTGTTCATCATGGTGCTGAATGCTCCCTCTAGTGGGCAGTAGGCATTATGACTGTGTAATGTCACACATTGACATCATTTAAAAGAATCACACTCCTGCAACTTGTGATGGCACTGTGCCAGTACACAATGGATGCAAGTGGATGTAATAACACACACTGAGCACTTCCTCTAGCATAAAGCATTTAGTACGACAGTGGGTGTATTACCTTTAGTTAACACTAGAGGGAGCTTCCTTGTCAACATAGAAACATAGAAGGTTGCCGGCAGATGGAGACCATACGGTCCATCTAGTCTGCCCTTATGTGTATACTGTATGTTCTCTTTATCTTAGGATAGATGTGTGCTTATCCCAGGCATGTTTAAATTCAGTGACTGTCGATTTTTCAGTTACCTCTGCTGGAAGTTTGTTCCAAGCATCTACTACTCTTTCTGTAAAATAATATTTTCTAACATTGCTCCTGATCTTCCCCCCGACTAGCTTCAGGTTGTGCCCCCTTGTTCTATCATTAAGCTTCTTCTTAAAATCACTTCCCTCCTGAACCTTATTGAATCCTTTCACAAATTTAAAGGTCTCAATCATGTCCCCCCTCTCCCTTCTTTCCTCCATACTGTACAGATTAAGCAGGAACTAATCAGAAAGAGCTCATGTAGAAGGAGCCCACAGGTGTGCAGTATGACAGCAGGTGTAATATCACACCATGCCCTCTAGAGGGAGATCACTGCGAGACCAGATGGTGTTCAGTATGTGGTACTCATGTAATGCCACGCACTGAACAGCAAAGAATGCACACAAAGTAGAAGTGCTATACTATGGCTTCTGCAAGCTGCTTCTGGCATAGAGTTCTCTCAGTAGTGTGCAGTGTCACAATGGATGGAATATCACACACTGAACACTAGAGGGAGCACAAACTTAGAAAAAGCTCAAGATGGCTGTGTTTGTTCTCTGTTGTGTGTGTGGAGGGCAGGCATCAGCACTGGGCTTACCTGGACAGATGCCAGGACCCCTGCACCCTGGAGACCTGGACTATAGACTGCCAGCCAGGGGCAGATTTGCCATAAGAAAAGCCTTTCTTCTTTTATGTCAGTTCTTCTATGCTTTGTTTCTTTCCTTCTATTATTTTCTTTTTATCATCTGTTCTTGCTGACATTACTTTTCCTTTATTTTACTTTAACTTTTTCTTTCCTTCTATTATTTCTGTCAGTCCTGCTATCCTTTGTTGCTTTTCTTCTAACTATTATCTTTCTTTTCTCCATCTATTCTTTCTTTCTTTCTTTCATTGTTCTGCTATTCCCTTTCTTTCTTTCTTTCTTTCTTTCCATCTATGCTTTCTATCTTTGATCTGTTTGTTCTGCCACTCCTTTTCTTTCTTTTTTTCTTCTGTTTTTTAGTCCTTTGATTTTTTTCTTTTTTCCTTCCATCTTTTCCTCCCATCCCTTCACTCTCTCTTTCCTGCTTTCTTTTTTGTCATTGCTTCTATTTTTCATATTTTAATACTCATTCTTTCTGTCATTCCTTATTGCTTCTAAACGTTGTCATTCTTTCTATTATTTTGTACCTCTCTATTCTTATAGATATATTCACCATACCATGTATGGAGTGTCATACTCCATCGCAAGGGCCCATAGAGACTCTATCGTCCAAGGGCCCTCATAAACTTATAGCCGGCCCTCTGGTGTTCAGTTTGCAGTATGACAAAGAGTGTAAAACTACACAGATGGGACATACTCCAACAACAATCTAAGCATACGGAGTCCAGGATGGCGACATTTAGCCAGCATAAGGACAGAGGAGGAGATAGAGGATACCAAGAACTGGTCTCCAATTCACTCCCCTCACCCCACAATAAAACAATAATAATAGAGCTTGGGAACAAGAAGAGAACCATCTGTTTGGCTTAGTTCACACACAAGCTGCATGATGCATTATTATTCCTCAGCTTTATTCTGCCCTCCTGTACCTGACCACTGCCTGGGATCTATAGGAGCACCGTACCTGAAAGATTACGAGCAGGATGGCATTCACCTATATAACTGCCAAGGCAAGATACCATATGGAGCGCCCCCCGCTGGATTGTCTTTGTTTTTTCCACACTACTGTTTACAAGCAGAAAATAAAAAAAGACAAATACCATTTATGGGCTTATTAAAAAAATTACCATGCAGGTCTTCAAAACCTTCTACAGATACAAGACACTTACATCATACAAATAATATTATTATATTAACAGACATGGAGAAAAATGTACATTTTATGCCGGTATCAGTGTAACTTATGTGTCAGTAGAATGACATTTGTATGTCTTTTTGTGTATATATGTGACTGTAAGATCCATCCTGTACTGTATGTGCATTATGCCTAAGGAAGAATCCTAATGGTTTTTGTAAGCTGTCATCACTTTCAATACATAGTGTTACTTTTAGGTGGATCAAATTGCCCCCCCCCCCCCCACACCTCGATATGTTGCCCCACTGTGTGATATCCAGTGAAAATGCCATGTACCTACCTTAGTCCTCCATCCCATGGCACACAACAACAAAGCAGCCAAGTTTGCATTTTTCTTATACTAGCAGGAAAAAGAGTCAGGAGTGACACGCTTTGAAAGTATCAGCTTTCACAAGGGAGAACTGCAGAATTTAGCCTGTCCCATGAGTTAGCCTGTGCTGCAAAAACAGCTTGTTCTTCTCATGTGTGTAGATGTCTTACCCATCATGCAATGCTTTGTGCCGATGGCTAATCTGGATTAAGCTACTGTGCACACCACAGTAGAGACAAGCAGTTAGGTTGGAGCCTTCCTTCCCTGGAAACATTGAATAGCACTCCTCTTGCTATCTAGCATATTCATGTGAATTTTTATTTTTACATATTTCTGTGATTTTGCTCCCTTAAAAAGGACCAACCACCTATAATTCCCCTGGGGCATCCCAATTTGGATGCCCCCCATGGAGGCCTGCATATACTTACCCCAATATGACACAGGCTGTTACATCATGCCTGTGTCATATTGGAGTGGTGGATTGCTAGTGTGCAGGAGTGCCTAGCACCACCTGGCCCTGGCAGTGATGCAGGCCTTCTGGTCCTGGTGCCCCAAGCAATTGCCTTATTTGCCCCTCAAAAATCCAGATAAATCATGCTAAGGCTTATTTTTGGGATAGGTCCTATTTTTGGGGTAGCAGGGTACCTGCCGTCTTCTCTCCTGCTTACCATCAACCTGCTGGACACACCATGGGAGAGAAAGAAAACCTGTGTCCCATTGTGATGCCCTCAGCACCCCTGCCACAGTGCATATACATAAATGCAGAGAGTGTGAAGAGTGCGAATGATGACATCGCTTCCTGCGGCGAGGAACATTTTTCACGCATATGATGCAGGAAATCAGTGACAATGGACAGGAAGTGCTGCAGGTGTCACAATTCCGAGACGTGTTGTGGTGAGACGATAATTTAACTCAGGAAACTGCCTAAGCAACAGACCCAGAGATGCCACCTAAAATCAAATCGAATAGGCCTCCTGCCAACAACCTCGCTCCCAGATCAATTGCTTTCTCTTATAGATACAGTGTTCTGCCAAAACTTCTAAAAGTGCCCGTCAGGCACTTTTCTACACCACTACTACAGTTGTATGAGTTACAGCTGAGCATTGTGGCAGCTCCCCTTTTGCCAAACTGCTGTATGTCTTAGTTGGGCCCCTTGTTTGAACTGGGCCCAGTTGTTTCTAGTTCCCCCATAAACTATAATTAGGGATAAGCGAACCCCACCAAACTTTGGGTTTGGCAAATTTGGCCGTAAAAAAAGACCCAAAAAGTAACCCGGTTGAAAGCAATAAGGACACAAAATTTGGGGGGGGGGGGATTCTGTCTCTGCGTTCAGCAGCCCATCAATCAGCTTTTCTGTGTTCAAGCCGAATGCCGAACTGGAACACAGATATCTGGCTGAAGTCTGCGTTGGCTTTGGCAACTTTGCGGTTCAGGTTCGCTCAACACTACCCATAAAGTAACTTCGGTTTCCTATATAGCCAAACATCACATATAGGTTTGGTTGGGACCCAGACGCTGTACAGCCTTTTTTGTGTCTGGGCCCACCATAACCTAATAATGTGATGGCTGGATCCCTGATTTGAACTTTAGTTTGCTATATAAGTAGAAGGCTCAGAGTCAGAGGTGACTCAGTTGAGCATTAATATGGGCAGCGCAGTCCCAGCATAGAGAAAAGGGGTGTTTACTTTACTCTGACACCATGATGGTGATCCCAGGGGGTCTCACACAGCGGAGCATACCAAGGATGCCCTGGGGGTAGGGAATTAGCCAGCGTTGAAATCTTTTAGAGGAAATAAAGTTATCACTCATGGCATAAAATTTGTGGAGAAGGACCACTGGCACTCTGTTTTAGAATACAGATAAGGAAAGTAAAGGCTGCTGGCATAATATGTGTGGAGAGGGACCACTGGCACGCTGCATCAGAATACAGAGAAGGAAAGCAAAGGCTGCTGGCATAATAGTATACAGCGGAGAAGAGTGTAAGTGCACTTACCTTCTGGCAGGGCTCAGACGGCTGGCCAGGATCCCCTCTGTCTGGCTGGCGCATGTACAACAGGTGCCGGCTCCGGCAGCATCAGCACAAGCGGCGCCGAGCATTTCCGCACTCTCCTTGCCGCATCCTCTACTCCTCTGCTCGCGCTTGCACGCGTGCGCAGGCACATCTAATTTATGGTCTCCGGCGGGGATTGCCCAGATTAGTAATATGGGCAATCAGCCCACATGTTGTTAAACTAGCCAATGAGTCAAAGTCTCCCCCGGCCAATCCTGTCCACCGCAGCCCTATAAAAGTATTTCCATATCATTCAGTGATAGCTTCTGCTGGGTACCTGTGATTTCTTATTGTTACACCGTTGCCGACCTAGCTTGCAAGACCATTCCGTGACCACTGCCTGAACCGACCCCTGTCTGGACTATGTTTCCGCCTCATCCCTTGTACTGCGAACTCTGATTATCCTGGCTTGAACTTTAACCCTTCTTGTGCTTCTTCTGGCGCTGTGTACCGTTAGGACTGATTATCCATGGATTTCCCGATATCGCCCAGTCTTGCCTCTGGTGCATCCACCTTCACCCCTGTAAGTTCACAATCTTTGAGCTACCAAGTCCTGTGGGCAACTGTGTCCGGTGAGGCGTTTAAAGTTTCCCAGAGAACGAGTATAGGTGAAGCTAGCTGCGGAGATTGGGGGTTGTGAACTCACCAAGAAGGCGGGTGTTCCATGGGGTATTGACAGTAAGCTGCTAGCATTATAATTAGGGATGGGTGACCATTGGCGCTCTGCAATATATCTGGAGGCAAAAGGACCTTTCTTCCTCTTGTGCCGAGTTGTCAGAGAGCCTCATTTTGCAGAGTAGGATCAAACACTTACAAGAAACCTTTTCCCTTCTCGCCATTTGCCAAACCACTTAGGAAGCAAGTGCGGCCAATTACTGCCATGTATAATGGATGCTGACTGCTGGAAAGACGCAATCTTTATTCCTGACATATCCACACTATACAGGGGCACACAGGGCAAGCTCTACACAACAGAAATGTAGGCGCCTGCCTATGTGCAGCATTGTATGGGGGAAGTTTTGTGATGTCACAAGAGGAATGAGATTGTGAGCCCAGGTAAGTATCAGAGAATAATAACATATCTTTCTGGCATGTGCATGAGGGGGGATTTTTTTGTTAGAGGAAATAAGAGTACTTTAAGTGGTACACTGGTAAATACTTCTAACAACCCTTTTTAGCTGAGTTTACTTTCAAAGGGAGAGGAACACAGATCACCAGGGGTGTTGCTTAGGGTGTAACATAGGTTGATGGGATGTTGGGTTTAAACCGGACCTTCAGCATTAAAAAGATTAGTCCGACATGAGCTGCCCATGTTGTTTCAAGTTTAACAACGTGTTATATTTAGATGGACAATTATCCTCTTTTTCAGGGGAGGTCCCATTAGTTTCATCACTACAGATGCTAAGCTAACTGGCCTGTAGGTACTGGCTTCTTTTTTTACTCCCCTTCTTATAGATAGGTACAACCATGGCCATTCCCCAGTGATCTGGAACCTCACCTGTATCCGCTTTTCCTAAGAACCCTGGGGGGAGAAGCCGTCTGGAGCCATTGCCTTGTTTACCTTTAAATGTGTTATTTCATCTATTACATCAGCCTCCGAAAACTCAGGAGCTGGACCCTCCCAGCTGGATGCAATGTCATGGCTCTATACATGCTATGGGTTTGAAAGCCACCATCTAAAACATTGCTGATATGAGTAGCTACTTTTCATCATATCAATACTATTTTTATTATTAGTAGCAATATTAATATTGCACTTATTATTATTATTATTATTATTGTTAAAGGAAACCTCCAAGGTTTGCCAGGTTTTTGCTGCTCTGCCTTATTGTTTTCCTCTTTTGGAATGTAAAATAAAAATTTGCATTAGGATTGTGGGCTCAGACCTGTTATTTGAATATCAGCATGCTGTTTCCATGTTTTTACATCCCTGTGGCTGTGCCTTCATAATGTGGGAATAGCTTTCTTGCCCTTTAATAATGCTGTTAGTATATTTTCTGACTACCAATCCCCAAATCCTTCCACTGTAACTGGTGAGCTCATCAGCAGCTTTGACTAAACAAAGCAGCAGTAATCAGCTACCCAGCTGAGAACTCACAGTAATCACCTTTTAGCTACCCTCCCCCTGTCTGCAGATGTCGAATTAATGCAGATGTGGTTAAACCTGCCATCTCTGCCTCGGCCAATAAGATGATTAGCAAGCCAGAGTCAGGAAGTTTCTGAAATGTACATCAGAACACCACTCTGATGTAAAATGCTAAGGTCAACACATTGTTGCTAGGGGAAACTGTTTTATTTTATAACTCAGAGTTGCCAACACATGGAAAAGGAAAAAATAAATAACAAATAAGCTCAGAACCTTGAGCACATCATATTGGCACAGGATAATGGAAACTTTTAAAAATGCAATCAAAAGTGCAATTACCCTTCAATGGTGGTAGTTGTAGTAGTAGCAGCAATGATAGTATTCCTTCTTAATTGTCAGTATCACTATCTTTTTTATTGTTATTATTATTATTATATTGACAATAATAATAGTAATTGTTATTATTATTATATTGACAATAATAATAGTAATAGCTAATAGCTAATTAATATTATTATAAGTGGTAGTAGTATTAGTAGTAGTAGTAGCTCATTACTTATCAGTAACATTATTATTGTTACTGCTGCATAAGTTATTTTTTTTTTATTACTATCAATGATAGTAGTAGCTCATTTATCATCAGTATCAATGCTACTGCTATTGCTACTGCTGCATATATTATTGTATTATTATTGTTATAGTTATTATCATTATATAGGAAGGATAGTAGTAGCTTACACAAGCAAATTTAGAGTGTGCGGAATGTGCAGCTCCCAAATCGGGATGCCCCACTGTGGAAAACCCCCCAGTTTGCCCAAACTCACTTATTATTATTATTAGTAGTAGTACTAGTAGATCATGATCAATATCATTGTAACTTTTGTATTACCATGTAATTCTATTATTTATAAAACAATTACCATTACTACTGACTTTATTTATTAAGAGGGGTAGTTATTGGTTGCTTGTATTACATAAGTAGTAGCAGTGTGAATATTATTATGAGCATTATAAGAATTTTTAGTAGTTATCAGGGGCATGACAATTATTAATCATGGGACTTGAGGGGAGGGGGACCAGGGAGGGCTGGGATTCGGGTAGTAGTGCTAGAATTTGCTAATAGTTCTTGCTGGTTTAGCTCTATCGGTAATAATAGTACTTATTATAATCATTGGAGTTTCCACAGCTGGTTACTCGGCAGTGGCAGGATTCCAGTTTGCAGTGTTGTCATCACTGTGCAGCGGCTCCACAGATTATGGAGCAGCCGAGGGGAGTTCAGGGCATACATAGGTATCGCTTGCAGCTTCGTAAATGTGGCGGCTATTGCTAGGCAACAGTGCGATTCCCTTCGCTGACAGAAACCCAAGCTGCATCCTTCCCTCTTGAAATATTCAGGGGCTGATTAGACGTGCTGCCAAACGTGCCTGTGATCTCCTCGCCAAGTGCCCGCCAATTAATGCCACGGAGACATCGCGGCTGAACTAATTGATGACCTTTGTGGAAGACACCTTTGTGTCTTTCAATCGTACAATCTCCATACAATATTACTATCTTTCAATCCTTGTTTTTAATGTATTGGTCTGCCAAGGCAGGTCTGTCACTACTACTGAGCTTTGTAAGATTGTATGGAGATTGTACAATCAGATTGCAAGGTGTGTGGGTAGCATAATATGGAGACTGGGAATTCTAGCATGTTCCTGCCGCTGTTACAGCAGCGTCAGAAAACTATCTGATTAGAAAATAATGCTAGAATCCCATTGGCTACAACTGGATATGTCGATACTTTTGCTTTCAGACCCAATGTAAGCAAGAAATGCATTGCATTGTGCTGCTACCTGCTGGTAGATTAGAGTAATGCGCCCAGGGCGTATATGTGTTGCAGAAGCAGAGTCCACAGAGAGTCCTCCCTCATAATAGAATTTAAGATCCAGGGCTGTTTCTAGGAGATGCAGAGCAGGGGGATTGACCTGGTTGGCAAGGCCATGGGGGGTTGTCTAAATCCCAGCCATCCTGTTTTCTGCAGATGAGTCCTGACTGCTACACCAGTGCCATCAACATAGGATGAGTGAGGAGGGGGTAGAATTTTGACTTCCCACACTAAGCGCTATTTTGCCTAGAAACTGCCCTGGTAAGCTCTACCCCCTTCTGTATCCTCCCTTATACCCTAATAGATTGTAAGCCTTTCTCCTTCTGTATCCCCCCCTTATACCCTAATAGATTGTAAGCCTTTCCCCTTCTGTATCCTCCCTTATACCCTAACAAAGTGTAAGCCCCTCCACCTCCTTCTGTATTCTCCTTTATACCTTAATAGATTATAAGCTCCTCCACCTCCTTATGCTTCCTCCCTTGCACTCTAATGGATTGCAGTCTGTTCCTCCATCTGATTCTGATTCATACCTTAATACATTGGAAGTCATTTTCCCCTTTGTATCCTCCCTTATACCCTAATAGAGTGTAAGCTCTTCCTCCTTCTGTATCCTCCCTTATACCCTGATAGATTGTAAGCTCTTCTCCTTCTGTATCCTCCCTTATACCCTAATAGATTGTAAGCTCTTCCTCCTTCTGTATCCTCCCTTATACCCTAATAGAGTGTAAGCTCTTCCTCCTTCTGTATCCTCCCTTATACCCTAATAGATTGTAAGCTCTTCTTCCTTCTGTAGCATCCATTATACCCTAATAGATTGTAAGCTCTTCTTCCTTCTGTATCCTCCCTTATACCCTAATAGATTGTAAGCTCTTCTTCCTTCTGTAGCATCCATTATACCCTAATAGATTGTAAGCTCTTCCCCTTCTGTATCCTCCCTTATACCCTAATAGATTGTAAGCTCTTCTTCCTTCTATATCCTCCCATATACCCTAATAGATTGTAAGCTCTTCCCCTTCTGTATCCTCCTTTATACCCTAATAGATTGTAAGCTCTTCTTCCTTCTGTAGCCTCCATTATACCCTAATAGACTGTAAGCTCTTCTCCCTTCTGTATCCTCCATTATACCCTAATAGATTGTAAGCTCTTCCCCTTCTGTATCCTCCTTTATACCCTAATAGATTGTAAGCTCTTCTTCCTTCTGTAGCCTCCATTATACCCTAATAGACTGTAAGCTCTTCTCCCTTCTGTATCCTCCATTATACCCTAATAGATTGTAAGTTCTTCCCCTTACTTATCCTCCTGTATACCCTAATTCTGTATCTGTATATTCTTATAAATTGTAAGCTCTTCCCCCTTCTGCCTGCTCGCTTGTATTCTGCTGGATTATAAACCAATAGGCGATGCCAGCGATTAAGCTCTGCCAGGAAAGATTAGTTTCTCTGTGTCTGCAGATGGCAGGAGTGAGACCAGTTAGGTTCCAAGGAGAAGCCTATCCGGTAGTGCCAGGCTACCACAGAACACCTAAAGTGTCCCCCATTACTTTTTCAGTTATACATGGGATGACCCTTCTGTCAGCCTTCTGCCCACCTACAGGATACTTACTGATATATGCATGTGATGGGAGCAGCAGGGCAGCCAGGTAACCAGGCATTATTAAGAAAGAGGTCCCATGGCAGCCCCCTTGGTTTTCTTTAAAGGGTCACTCTTCCCCATCTCAGTCCTATGCTTCACTCAGTAACACAGATTGCATGGCAATCTGCAGTCACACTCAGTTCTTCTAAAATGATCTGCTGTGTGGGCAGCCGGGGAGGATGTTGGGAATCTGGAGCCCACACTTTAAACTCCTGTAACACAACAAGCTGTGATGTATGTTGTGCCTGAGTCACACGCTGCTGATGCTCATATAGTCAGAGGGGGCTTTGGAAATTAAAGCAGACCTAGATGCTTCCTGGCAACTCCAGGGAGGGTTCGGGTTTACATGGATCCTAACTAACCTCATCTACATTCCCATATAATCAGCGAGCCCTGTATTAGCTGAACATCTTTTCCTACCAGAGCTCCATACAATGGAGGACAGGAATTAGCTGAGCATGCGGCGGCCACACCTTCTCCAATAGGAAATTTTGTGACAGTGTGCAGCTATTTCCTGTCCCCCAGCATCCAGCAATCCGTGTCTGATAATGCAAACATTTATTCGAAAATTTCAGCAGCTGAACCAATCAGATCATCTTCTCACACACCATCCCTATTGATGCTGATAGTGATAGTATATTCCATAAATATGTTATTTTGAAGTTGCTCTGGTTAATTTATTCAGATTTCATCTCTGCTGTTGACTTCCCCATACCTACCAACTGGGAAAAAGGGACATTTGTTAAATTAGGCCACACCCCCTCGTTGATTGATGGGTAGGACATAGGGATAGTTGGGAGGTATGCTTCCCATTACTTAGGATACAGTTCAGACCAATCGGGTTTAGCCGAGTTCCTGCTTTGTATGGGGATTTTTCATTTCCTCACGCAGGTCATTGAAGTCCTTCTTCAGGCATTAAAAACAACTGCTCACTCCCCATCTGCCCTTGTTCTCCAAATAACACGCTCTTTGATTGGCCCATCACATAAGTGTCCACTGTTGAAATTCTATCATTGGTGAATGGTAAAATGCACGCTGGGTCCAATCAGGTAGGTTCCAAATTATCCTGGACCGCCCCCCTTTTTGGAAGAGTGTTTTTGTATCCTCCATCAGTCACCTGTCATTGAGGATGTAAATAACACAAAAGAGTGAATGGCTCTACAGGTGTTTCTGGTTTCCACTTGCTGAACACTCTGTGAACCCTGCAAACAATGTATAAAATAAATGCTTACACACAACAACATTTGTTACATTTCCTGTAAGCTATAAGGGTGTGTCCAGACAAGAAAAAATAAAGATAAAGGTCATATTCACCTTGAATCCCCAACAGAGCTTCTCTTCTATTCCAGTTTAAGGAAGCTCACCAGTTGCTAAGATTGAGTCCCACTGCGTCCAAAGCTCACCAGGGGACTAAAGGTCACTTATTATGTCAGTCACAGTTATTGGGCACGCCCACGTAATTCACTAAAATGTAGGGGATGTGCCAAGACCTGATATGCTCTCCCAGCATATAGTCCATAGACTTGAATGGAGATTGTAAGGTATAAAGGGTTAATAGTCATAGCAAGATGCTGGGTAGAAACATACAGGCTGATTCATCACTAACGCCAGGTAGTGACAGATGAGCATCTGTAGCAGGCATTTTCAGAGTGCCCACTAGTAGTCACTGTGCTCAGCCGTGGGTCGCTACTTTATAGCGACTCAGTCGCTGTTCAGTAATGTTGAATACATTGTGAGGAGTCGCTATTTGACCAGTACAGCGCTGTATAGGAGCGCATGTTAGCGACTGGTCATAGCGACCGACTCACACCATATTCAGCAAAAAAACAGCCTCCCAAATCTCTGGCACTGAAAAATACTTGTTTGTAGCCCAGAGCGCAGGAGGCGGTGTGTTTAAAGTCTGTTTTCAAGCATCTATCAACTAGTAACAAAGCGAAAACATATGGAATTACATTGTAACATGAACACTTTAATGCCAGACCTGTAATGTCATTTCTGAAGAAATATATAAAAAATGAAAAAAATGTGAAAAAAACTGATTTTTCAATGCCAGAAGAGGTCACAGAATTATTTGTAATTTAAAAAGAAAAAAAAAATAATAATACCCCGTTTAAAGAGAAGAAAAGGTTCGTCCATTTAAATGTATTGGAGAGCGACAGGTAGCGAGAGGTCATACCTGGCAATGTGCAAGGCTGAACGCCGGCGCTGTTCGCTGCGGCTGTGAAAATGATGAATCAGACGCTACATGGCGCTATCCCAGTCGCTAAACAGATTCTGCTTGATAAATGTGGAATTGCGTACAGTGTCCGGTGTTCACCAGTCGCTACCTGTCGCAGAAGGAAGTGTAACCGAACGGATGTATGAAGATGTGCCATGTTTGATGGCTGCCATTGGAATTTATAAAGAGAAACTCTGCTTTTATCCATTGGACTGTCTATCATCTTTCTGAGCGCACAGTGAGTACTAACCTCCCCTGTGATAGCACCCTAGCTCCCCACCCACACAGACACACTTGGAGCACCCTGGGCCCAGAAGAACCTGCTCCCTGCCATCCTCATCAAACACCAGGTGTGTGAGGGCTACCATAGTGTGGAAAGTGGGGCCCAGCTTCTGTGGGGGACCCTGAATTGCAGGCCCAAAATCAGTGGGTGAGCTCTCCCCTAATATTGCTATGGCCCGCTGCTGAGGTGAGGAAGCTCACTGAACCTTACACATGCTGAGCAGCAGTTTCTGTGTGTACAGGACTCACATCTCTCTTCTTTGTAGGTCTTGGGGGTTTATTCATGAAGGGATAGCAGCAGGTAGTGCCTTGTAAGCGGCAGGCAGCGTTTGGTGAACGCCAGGCGCTGTACGTAAAACCACATTTATGAAAGCGAATCTGGTGAGCGACTCTTAACAGCGCCATGTAGCGTCCAATTCATCATTACATGCGGCTCAGCGTATAGCGCCGGAGCTCTAGCTTTCAGAGCGTCTGGTATTACCTGTTGTTACCTGTCGCTCTCCCATACATTTCAATGGACGTTCCTTTTCCTCTGCTTAAACAGGGTTTTTTGTTTTTATTTTTTTTTTATCTCTCAAATTATTATGTCACCTTTCCTGGCCTAGAAAAATCATTTTTGAAAACTTTTTAATATTTTTATGCAGAATTGTCATTACAGGTCTGGCATTAAAGTATTAATATCACAGTGTTACAACAATGTAATTCCATGTGTTTTCGCTTTGTTACTGGTGGATATGTGTTCAAAAACAGACTTTAATCACACAACGTCTGCCGCTCTGTGCTATAGCCACCAGATCCCAAGCGCCGACGCTGTGTGAGTCTGTTTTTTTGTTGAATATGGTGTGAGTCGCTGAGAGTCAGTCGCAATGTGCTACCGCTACCTCTCGCTCCCTGCAACACTGTACTGGTGTTAGAACGCCCAACATACATCTCATTCATCAATGCCGTCCAGGTTACTACAGCGTCTGAGAGGCTCTTAAACAGCGCCCGATAGCCCATCACAGCGTCTACTAGCGGTCGCTCTAAGCGCCTCTGTACAGAGGCTTATCTGGCAAAACCTAGCGCTAGTAATGAATCAGCCTGCCCGTATCCTATACAAGCGCACCAACAGTCAAAAATGACTTAAACCAAACCAATTCAACAAACAGTGCTCATATGCATCCCTCCCCAGGGCAATTTAGAACTTTTGCTGTGGTAATTTTTAAAAACAAGATGATGGCTCATGCATCTGCAGGCCACCTGCAAACAGGAAGTGCTACTGGGTTTCCTGTTACTGTGCATTGTCAGTTATGTAAGTTGAATCCAGGCAGCAGTATGGCTGAGATGCTGGAAGAAGAAGCTCCAAAATGGCCGCTATCTTTCTTTTCCAATGGTGCCAGGCTGTTGGCCCAGTTTAAGACTTTGAAACCTGATGGCGTAAGAATAAGCCATTGCAATAAAAGTATAAAAAATTGTAAATGAATTGGCTATTTCACATCCGAGGAAATAGTACATGTGTTTGGCCCGCAATTTAAACCCATGATGTTTAGCTTTGTATTTAGAGCGTAAAACATATCTCCCAACTGTCCCTGATTTGGAGGGACTGTCCCTCTTTTGAGTCCATGTCCCTCTGCCTCCTGTTGTTCTCCTTCCTCTCTTTGAGGTTTAACATGCAGATCTGCATATATGATATATATATAAATATGATTTATTTGCCTATTAAAGTGTATATATTGTTTTAACTGTTATACCCTATCTCCTATCCTTCCATTTAATGAGGGGCCTAATTTAACAAATGTCTCTCTTTCCTACCCTGAAAAGTTGATAGGTATGTGTCCTAATAGCCGTGCAAGCTTGTTTATCAAGAGGCCGATTCATTAATAGCGGCAGGTAGCGACAGTTGAGCGACTGTAGCGGCATTTTCAGAGCGCCCGCTAGTAGTCGCTGTGCTTGGCCATTGTTCGGTAGTTGATAGCGACTCAGTCGGTTTGCTGTAATGTTGAATATTGGGTGAGGAGTCGCTATTTGACAGGTTCCGCGCTGTATGGGAGCGCATGATAGCGACTGGCCCTAGCGACCGGCTCCCACCATATTCATTAAAAAATCACGCTCAAAAAATTCTCGCGCTGTAAAATGTATGTTCAAACCCCAGAGCGCTGGCGGCGATGGGTTAAAAGTAGTTTTTTAACCCCCAAAAAAACGATATTTTTGAAAACCAAAAAAAACAAGTTTTTTTAAATAATTTGGTAATATGATTACATTAATATCAGACCTGTAATATCAATTCTGTACAATTTTTATTTTTTTTTGCCTTAAAAAAATTATCTAAAATGGCAGAAGTGGTCACAGAATTTTTCACATTTAAAAAAAAAAAAAGAAAAACAATTAATAACAATTAATTAGGAATATTTAAAGATTGTTCCATTGAAATGCATTGGAGAGCGCCAGGTAGCGAGAGGTCATACCTGTCGCTGTTCAAGGTCGGACGCTGGCGCTGTGGGCTGAGGCTGGAATAATGATGAATGATTCGCTATCTGGCGCTATCTCAGTCGCTAAGCAGGATTGGCTTGATAAATGTGTGATTGTGGTGGGGAGTCGGCGTTCTCATGGCGGGGCCCGTCATTACCGGCCGCTCACCAGTCGCTACCTGTCGCTATTCCTTCATAAATAAGGGCCCAAGTGTTAATATACTTTATACAGGCTGAGTAGGTGCCACACTGAATGAACTGAGGGGTAAATGCAGGGAGACACAGCTGCACACAATGAGGTTTACCAGTAAGTCCATGAGCCTCTGGGCTGCCATGTAAAAAGGACAAGAAAGAACCAGAGGGGACCAGATTAGTTCCACGCAGCAGTCACCTGTATACTGTGCAGCTTGTTCTTGGCAGACAGATAGGATCTCTGTACTGACAATGCAGCATTCTTTGTTCTCTGTTCTGAACTCTTTTTCCCGTAGTTGTTGTGATCAGCGGACTGCAAGCTCCGACAAGCTTCCCACCCCTTGGCAACCTTTGATTGCCGCTGTCACAGCTATTATTTCATTTTTTTTTTTTTACTTAACACTAACCCTTTGTACAGTTAATTGTGGGGTTTTAACAGCATTCATGTTCCCTATCCCTCGTGTTCATTTTCATACAAAGGGGTTGATTCACTAAGAGTTGAAAGAAATTCTCATGGTAGTAAGAAATTCAATTCATGAGAAAAAAGCCTGAGAATTTCACTTAGGGCCTTATTCATGAAGGGATAGCGTCAGGTAGTGCCTTGTAAATGACAGGTAGCGACAGGTAGCGTCAGGTGAACGCCGGACACGGCATGCAGTTACACATTTATCAAGCAAAATATGTTGAGCGACTGGGATAACGCCATGTAGCGTCCGATTCATCATTATCCCAGCCTCAGCGTACAGCGCCGGTTTTCAGCCTTGCACAGCGCCACGCATTACCTCTCGATACCTGTCGCTCTCCCATACATTTCAATGAACGTTCTTTTATTTCTCTGTAAACAGGGTTTTTGTTTTATTTTTTTTTTTTTTCAAAAATAATGTTGGGATCTTTCCTGGCCTTGGAAAAGCCATTTTTATGTTATTTTTACATTTTACATATTGCTGCAGAATTGATATTACAGGTCTGGCATTAATGTGTTTATGTTACAATGTTATAACAATGTAATTCCATATGTTTTTGCTTTGTTACTGGTGGATACATGCTAAAAAACAACCTTTAATCACACAGCCTCCAGTGCTCTGGGCTACAGCGAGTGTCGGAGGTGTGTGAGGCTGTTTTTTTGATGAATATGTTGTGAGTCGGTCACAATGACCAGTCAGTATACTGGTCATATAGCGACTCCCCATAATGTATTCATCATTGCTGCACACTATGAACTAGCGACCCACGGCCGAGCACAGCGACTACTAGTGGGCGCTCTGAAATGTTTGCTACAGACTCTCATCTGTCGCTACCTGTCGCTACCTGACGTTAGTAATGAATCAGCCTGCCTGTGAATCACCAGATAGGAAGACAATGAAAGTCAATTGTACTTTTTACTGCAGAGAAATAAGGGGTAAAAGGTTTAATACATTTCTCAGGAGTAAAACGTGCCATTGACTTGTCTACTTTCTGTCTCTCTCTTCTGTGTTCCCTCTATCTCTCGATCCCTCTCTCTCTGTTCTTTCTTTCTGTCTCTCTCTCTTCTGTGTTTCCTCCATCTGTTGCTCCCTCTCTCTTTCTTTCTGTCTCTCTCTTTTCCCTGTTCCCTCGATCTTTTGCTCTCCCTCTTTCTTTCTTTCTTTCTTTCTTTCATTATTTCATTATTCTGTGTTTCCTTTATCTCTTGTTCTTTCTCTTTCTTTCTTTTTCTTTCTCTCGCTCTATTATGTTCCCACCATCTTTCGCTCTCTATCTCCTCTGTGTTCCCTCCCTCCATCTCTCTCCTTATTAGTGTCTGTGTCTCTCTTCTGTGTTCCCTCCATCTCTCTCTCGCTCCCTCTCTCTCTTTGTTCTTTCTGTCTCTCTCTCTTCTGTGTTTCCTCCATCTCTCACACCCTCTCTCTTCATTTCTGTCTTTCTTTTCTCTGTTTCCTCCATCTTCTTCTCCCGCTCTTTCTTTCTTTCTTCTGTGCTTCCTCCATCTCGTTCTTTCTCTTTCTTTCTTTTTCTTTCTCACACTCTATTATGTTCCCTCCATCTTTCGCTCTCTATCTCCTCTGTGTTCCCTCCATCCATCTCTCTCTTTACTTGTGTCTGTGTCTCTCTTTTCTGTCTGTTTCTTTTACTTCCCCTATCCCGTTCCCTGTTGTCTGGGTATGAATGTAAGTATGTGGGTGTTTGAGGGCACCATGTGGGAATATTGAACAGAACAGGACGACATTCACCCCACAGTTCACCCTGTTGATATATTATACAATATAATTGTACAATCTTTGCAGAATCTTACACTATAGGAACCCTAACTTCTTATAATTGGCACATATAGCCCAGTGAGGGCTCCAATATCATAACAATAGACAATGTATAATCTACTATCAGATTGAACAGTGTATAGCCAAGACTGGGCAAAACAAAACCATGAGAAAGATGCAACTGATGGGACTAAAGAACTGGGCCATGGTAGGGCCAGGTGCAGACCAAACAACAGACAAGGAGGATAGAGACCTGATATAAAAATGAGACAAAAGGCTGACGCTCACACGGAATCACGGATGACAGAAAAGACATAACAAATCCAGAAGAGCAGGTTAGGGGTTGGGATGCCGAGTACTCAGCCAGACTGACAGACGGTCAAGTACAAAGCAGCAGCCCGGATCTCTGTGAAGCAGCTAGGCTGACACTTGTATCTATAGAGAAGCGGGCAGGGGTTGTGTGCAAGCACCCTAGTGGATCATAAGGGTGCCACAATTCTAACTTAGATATATTTCTCTCTGAACCCTGTGCTGAAAACCCAACGGATCTGTGCGCAAACAAGGTAAGGAGTCACATCACCCTCATCTGGTTTGGGAGCTCTGCATTCTTCTGTATTCTTTTTGATACCCTAATAGATTGTAAGCTTTTCTCCCTTCTGTATCCTCCCTTATACCCTAATAGATTGTAAGCTTTTCTCCCTTCTGTATCCTCCCTTATACCCTAATAGATTGTAAGCTCTTCCCCTTCTGTATCCTCCCTTATACCCTAATAGATTGTAAGCTCTTCTCCTTCTGTATCCTCCCTTATACCCTAATAGATTGTAAGCTCTTCTCCTTCTGTATCCTCCCTTATACCCTAATAGATTGTAAGCTCCTCCTCCTTCTGTATCCTTCCTTATACCCTAATAGATTGTAAGCTCCTCCTCCTTCTGTATCCTTCCTTATACACTGATAGATTATAAGCTCTTTTCCTTCTGTATCCCCCCTTATACCCTAATTGATTGTAAACACTTCCTCCTTCTTTATCCCCTTTATACCCTAATAGAGTATAGATTGTTTATTTTTTTTTTATTTCAGATAGGCTGCCAGACTTATTGTTTTAATCACATGATCACTTGCACCGTATTGGGTGGAGAAGTTCTCCAAGTGAGGTGCAGATCCCCCACCCCCGCTATTCTTTAGTGTTCTTTAAATATTGGCCCGGCTTAAAGCTTATCCAACGTAAATGAAAATATAGTCTATACTCATTGTAGCCAGGGTCACCTGCTCCAGCTCTGAGATGATAAGGCTTTTCTCAGCATTGACAAGCTGGACCCGGCAGTTTTACAAAATGGGTGTTGTTACTTGGGCAGTGAGGGCATTGCTGTTGCTATTGCCCTCCTGCGCATTAATGGCTAGTAAAGCAAGTAATCTTACCTTCCAGCTTGGAGCCCCAGCAAGACCTGTGGACCACGAGACTGTGGTGGCCAATTGTGTGGCTCAATTTCTCTGGGGGAGACCAAGTTAAAGGATAAAATGACTTGCTTTACTGGGCATTAATGCACAGGAGGGCACTGGCAACCAAAATACCCCATTGTGCAGGTCTGTGGGTATGGGCTGCTTTATTCTTAATTCAGAGGGACCTTAATAATTTTACACTATAGGAACCCTAACTTCTTATAATTGGCACATATAGCCCAGTGAGGGCTCCAATATCATAACAATAGACAATGTATAATCTACTATCAGATTGAACAGTGTATAGCCAAGACTGGGCAAAACAAAACCATGAGAAAGATGCAACTGATGGGACTAAAGAACTGGGCCATGGTAGGGCCAGGTGCAGACCAAACAACAGACAAGGAGGATAGAGACCTGATATAAAAATGAGACAAAAGGCTGACGCTCACACGGAATCACGGATGACAGAAAAGACATAACAAATCCAGAAGAGCAGGTTAGGGGTTGGGATGCCGAGTACTCAGCCAGACTGACAGACGGTCAAGTACAAAGCAGCAGCCCGGATCTCTGTGAAGCAGCTAGGCTGACACTTGTATCTATAGAGAAGCGGGCAGGGGTTGTGTGCAAGCACCCTAGTGGATCATAAGGGTGCCACAATTCTAACTTAGATATATTTCTCTCTGAACCCTGTGCTGAAAACCCAACGGATCTGTGCGCAAACAAGGTAAGGAGTCACATCACCCTCATCTGGTTTGGGAGCTCTGCATTCTTCTGTATTCTTTTTGATACCCTAATAGATTGTAAGCTTTTCTCCCTTCTGTATCCTCCCTTATACCCTAATAGATTGTAAGCTTTTCTCCCTTCTGTATCCTCCCTTATACCCTAATAGATTGTAAGCTCTTCCCCTTCTGTATCCTCCCTTATACCCTAATAGATTGTAAGCTCTTCTCCTTCTGTATCCTCCCTTATACCCTAATAGATTGTAAGCTCTTCTCCTTCTGTATCCTCCCTTATACCCTAATAGATTGTAAGCTCCTCCTCCTTCTGTATCCTTCCTTATACCCTAATAGATTGTAAGCTCCTCCTCCTTCTGTATCCTTCCTTATACACTGATAGATTATAAGCTCTTTTCCTTCTGTATCCCCCCTTATACCCTAATTGATTGTAAACACTTCCTCCTTCTTTATCCCCTTTATACCCTAATAGAGTATAGATTGTTTATTTTTTTTTTATTTCAGATAGGCTGCCAGACTTATTGTTTTAATCACATGATCACTTGCACCGTATTGGGTGGAGAAGTTCTCCAAGTGAGGTGCAGATCCCCCACCCCCGCTATTCTTTAGTGTTCTTTAAATATTGGCCCGGCTTAAAGCTTATCCAACGTAAATGAAAATATAGTCTATACTCATTGTAGCCAGGGTCACCTGCTCCAGCTCTGAGATGATAAGGCTTTTCTCAGCATTGACAAGCTGGACCCGGCAGTTTTACAAAATGGGTGTTGTTACTTGGGCAGTGAGGGCATTGCTGTTGCTATTGCCCTCCTGCGCATTAATGGCTAGTAAAGCAAGTAATCTTACCTTCCAGCTTGGAGCCCCAGCAAGACCTGTGGACCACGAGACTGTGGTGGCCAATTGTGTGGCTCAATTTCTCTGGGGGAGACCAAGTTAAAGGATAAAATGACTTGCTTTACTGGGCATTAATGCACAGGAGGGCACTGGCAACCAAAATACCCCATTGTGCAGGTCTGTGGGTATGGGCTGCTTTATTCTTAATTCAGAGGGACCTTAATAATATGTTGAGAGCTTCACCACCTCAGCATGAAATCAGCTGCAAAAACATCTTTAAAGAAAACACTTCTTTAGCATTGGAGGTGGAGAAGTTCTCCAATGAGGTGAAATCATTTTTTACACAATACCTAGAAAAATATTTGCTTGGGTATTTGCTAAATTGTATAAAGTTCCTGTGTGAGGTGGGAGAGGTTCTCGGAAAAGCTGGAGAGAACGTTCTGATATTCATGGTAAAACTTTCTCTGGCCTTTGTTCCTCTTCTGGTAAGTGACTCTTTTCAAAGGGGGGGTCAAGAGAGAGACAAAAGTTTTGAGGATGTTGAAACACATACATTTCCAGAATGTGACATCACATATCCTGCCTAAGAGAGGGCTGTGAAATCTTTACCCGAGTATTTCAAGTGATACTGCAGGCAAAGGTACTGTCCTAAACTGGTTTCCATTTTTAAATTGAAGAAAAAATGGCCTCGATATCAGGGTTTACATTTTCACCTCATGATTTCTCTTCTGAAAAAAAGTGGGTGTGGCCCTTGGATCAGTGATGCTGCATAATAATCAGTAATGTTATGGAAGAGGAGACAGAGGAGGCGGAGGAAGGGGCAGGAGGAGGGACAGACCAGCAACCCTGTCCCGCTCTGCTGAGCTGATTGGGGGGCGGGATAAAAAAGAGAATATCATAGACTGAACCTGCAAACCCCAATATCTCGGCCATTTCTGCTTCAATTTAAACGGAAAACAGTTTAGGACAGTGCCAAATGTAGCTGATGCAATGGTGTAACAATTACCTTTTCCTGCAGTAGCACTTTAACACACAGAGTATTGAAACAGGTTTATTATGTGTTGGACCCCAAATTCCCCAGTAACAGTTTGTAAGTAGAGATGGAAGAACCCCCAAAGTTCAGGTTTGGGAAATTTGCCCATACTTTGAATAAATGTTTGGGGACTCGAACCCCAACCTGGCCCACACTGAAATCAATAGGGACCCAAACTTAGGTGGTGGGGGTGCAGAGTGTGCAGCAGAAGCGCTGCTGTAACCCACCCGAGCTCCAATCCTCTTCTGCAGTCGGCGGGGCAGCAGTGGCGTTTCAAACTAGCCCCAGCTGGGGCTACTAAATGATGTCAGCCGGCTCCCATAAGCGTGGGCACTAGGAGCTCAGCAGCCCATCAACCAGCTTTTTTTTTCGGGTCGGGCGCAGAACTTGAACATGGACTTCTGGCTGAAGTCCGTGTTCGGGTTTGTCAGCCCAAACTAGCAAATTTCGGTAGGAACTTGAACTTTTCGTTTCGGGATCGCCCATCTCT
The DNA here is from genome assembly GCA_027917425.1 of Gastrophryne carolinensis. Lineage (NCBI taxonomy): Eukaryota > Metazoa > Chordata > Amphibia > Anura > Microhylidae > Gastrophryne > Gastrophryne carolinensis. The sequence continues at coordinate 184,561,504 of CM051235.1, forward strand.
ATCTGTAAGGTGAATGTTTCATATTTACCATCTTCAGTCAGTAGATGGCGAGCTGGAGCATAAACTAGACTTACTAGTTATTCTTGCTTTCCAGCAATCACATAAGCTCACATACATTTTTAAGCCACTGGTGTCATTATTTGTGTGACATTACTTGTGTTACATTGTCAAGCCAGTAAAAGGAAGAAACACAATGTAGAGGAGTCACACAGTGTATGTGAGGCAAACCTTCTGAATGGCTAAATATAGGGGTGCATGCAGGAATCACACCACAATATGGGGGAGCAATTTCATTTCAGGTGGCTGCTATCCAAGTCAGTATTGTCTGGACCCTATGTATAGTGCAATATGGGGGGCTGAGGTCACCATTAGTCAAGTGTCTTGTGGCAAATATGGCCGTGAGCATAATTCTGCATGGGGAGCAATGGAAATGAATGACTGACCTCAGCTTGTCTATAAGAGGAGGTCCAGTTTATGGCTGACCAGGTTTAAAGGATGAGACTGCTCAAGTCTGTCCCAATCAGATTCAGCTTTTTTATCTGCTCATTTATATGTACAGCCATAAAAGTTGAGCTGCACCTGCGCAGTGGAAGTGGCGGTGAGGCATGTATAAGCGGCATTTCACAAGCAGGATAGTGAAAATCCTGGGGTTTGCTCCATTTTAAAGACTTCTAGTAAGTCAGAATCATGTATGAAGCTCTGTATGATGGGGGCAGGAAATGCACAGTACAGTAATGCCCACCTCCTATGTGTGCGGCTGTTCCCTGTTGGATCTAGTATAAGGTATAAGGTAAGTATCTCTCTAATGTGGGGCTCACTGATGCCATGAGGGGGTTGATTAGTTTAGTGTCCATGTCAACCGAAGTCCTCCCTAGCACAGAGCTTAAAGTGGATCTTCACCCTTAATAAGAGCATATCTTATATGTGCCCCACACCTTGTACATACAGATTGCCCACATTAAAAATCATCCTACCTGCATCTACTGCATGTTATGAGCTTTTAAACATCCAAGATGGCGCCTCATGGAGCATCAGGCAGCCTGCAAACAGGAAGTGTCTTCTGACTGTGTTGCGCTGCATTCTGGGATTGCTGTCCTTTCCCTGACCCCAGCTCTGCTCTGTCTGAGAAAAGCACAGCTATAACCCACCCCCTGTACTTTATCCTGCTGTCCTCTCCTCAGTATGTGATGCTTTTGAGGTCAAGATGGCGGCACCTGTATTCTAGAGTCCTGAAGAGAGTTGCAGCCCTTTGGGGGAAAGAATAATAAGTGACTAAAAACTTGAAATATATTAATTTTAGATGCTGGGAAATCGTTTTTTTAAGGGTTTGGACTTTTCATTAAATCATGCTGAAGGTGCGGTTTAAAGAAAGGGGTTAGGTTAAGCTAATCCTTGGCATTGCATGCTTAGCAGCTTTCTGATTACCTTGGATGGTACCGAGGCATAAATGACATGGCTCTGTCCACTGCAAGGAGTGATGGGTAGCTCTATTATTATTCCTTCTGTTGAGCACTGTGTAAATACTTTCCGTTCCAGGAAAGCACCTCTTTTTCTTTACCTTTTCTCTTTTCTTTAGTCCCCTATATTAAGCCTAACATGGGTCTCTCCACACGATGGCTTGTGACTGTGCTTTGGTTCCCCTTTAAAAACCCAGGCAGTGCTTAAATTAATCAGTTACCCTTTAACATCACCTTTAGCTGCTTTTATTATAATGGAATCAACCACTAATAACCAGCAGCTCAGCCTGTGGAGAGGAAAGAAAAATCTCACACCCAACAAAACGGCTGGATGCTTCTTCATCTGCTAAATGCTAATTATCGAAATCTCGTTTACTTAGAGGCTGATTCACTACTAACACCATGTATTGCCAGATGAGCGTCTGTATAGTGGCGTTTAGAGCAACCACTAGTAGACGCTGTAAGCGGGGCACTGTAACCTAGCGGCGCTGTAGTAACCTGGCCGGCATTAATGAATATGATATGTGTTGAGCACTCTAACAACAGTAAAACACTGCAGCGAGCGAGAGGTAGCGCCAGCTCAGTGGGTCTGGCACTCGGCGCTCCACACCATATTTTACAAGAAACTACACATACACAGCGTTGGTGCTCTAAAGCTGGGCGCTCTAGCATAGAGCGCCAGATGCTGTGTGATCAAAGTCTGTTTTTGAACACATATACACCAGTAACAAAGCGAAATACATGGAATGACATTGTTTTAACACTGGGACAATAACACTTTAGTGCCAGACCTGTAATGATAATTCTGCATAAAAATATAAAAAGTAAAAAAAGTTTCTAAAAATGTTATTTTGCAGCCAGGAGATGTCACACAATGATTTGAGAAAAAAAAAAAAATGTCAAACACGCTGTTTAAACACAAGCAAATGAACACCCATTGAAATGTATGGGAGAGCGACACTGAGAAAAATGTTCTATACGCTGAGCCGCCTGTAATAATACATGTGATGCTACATGGTGCTGTTAGAGGCACTCATCAGATTCGCTTTCTTAAATGTGGTTTCCCGTACAGCGCCCAGTGTTCCCCAGACGCTACGAAGCAATACCTGGCGCTATCCTTTCTTAAATAACCCCCTTAGGTGAGGTGGACTCCACACCATTGGAGAGCTTTACTTCAGAACAAGTCATGGCATGGGCTGCCCATGTAAATTATAAAATACCAGTGTGACAGGGTCCCTCTCCCCCTGGGCCCCATAGCAGCTGCTCATTGAATACCAGGAATTTTCAGGAGCTACGGGGTATCTTGGGTAGGACTTTCAGTTCATGTCGGTTTCTTTGGTTCATAATGCAATATCACATTTCATGTGTTCTCACTTCCTCCTGCGCATTTATACATGTATATAAATATATAAGGTCTGCATTGTTACTATCAGTGTGTGCCTTACCCAATGCCAGCTCTTACCCAATAGAGGAAGACCCAGAGGGTGTTCTGCAGCCATTTAACATAGAGCGCTCTTGTGTGACTCCACTCTGATCCGGGTGTCTGCTGTGGGGACAGGTCAGTGACCCGTACTCTATATTTATTTTCCCACAACTTTCTTCTTTTCCTTTCCAGCTTTTATTATTTCACCCGGGTCCAGGCTGTCTCTTGACTAGTAACAGGTGCAGTATATAGATGTAGTAATCCTTTATTTGACATTGATAACTTGTTGTGCTGTGTTAGCTTGACACAGAAGCCAGACAAGCCATAGATCCCTTAAAATAATCACCCTGGGGCATCCCAATTAGGGGTAATTTCAAGTAAATGATGCATAGGCAACCCAAAATCAGGCTGTATGACTGGCAAAACGAAACAGTTTCGTTTTTAGCTTTTAAAGCATTACATTAGGGGCCTGATTTACGGGGAGGCTGATTCATTAATAGCGGCAGGTAGCGACAGATGAGCGTCTGTAACAGGCATTTTCAGAGCGCCCGCTAGTAGTCACAGTGCTCAGCTGTGAGTCGCTAGTTTATAGCGACTCAGTCGTTGTTCAGTAATGTTGAATACATTGTGAGGAGTCGCTATTTGACCAGTACAGCGCTGTATAGGAGCGCATGTTAGCGACTGCTCATAGCGACCGACTCACACCATATTCAGCAAAAAAACAGCCTCACAAATCTCTGGCGCTGAAAAATTGTTGTTTGAAGCCCAGAGCGCAGGAGGCTGTGTGTTTAAAGTCTGTTTTCAAGCATCTATCAACTAGTAACAAAGCGAAAACATATGGAATTACATTGTAACAACATTGTAACATGAACACTTTAATGCCAGACCTGTAATGTTTCTGAGGAAATATATAAAAAATGAAAAAATATGAAAAAACTGCTATTTCAATGCCAGAAGAGGTCAAAGAATTATTTGTGATTTTTTGGCAAAAAAAAAAAAAACCCGGTTTAAAGAGAAGAAAAGGTTCGTCCATTGAAATGTATGGGGGAGCGACAGGTAGCGAGAGGTCATACCTGGCGCTGTGCAAGGCTGAACGCTGGTGCTGTTCGCTGAGGCTGTGAAAATGATGAATCAGACGCTACATGGCGCTATCCCAGTCGCTAAACAGATTCTGCTTGATATATGTGGAATTGCGTGCCGTGTCCGGCGTTCACCAGTCGCTATCTGTCGCTACCTCACATTAACCAGGCGCTACCTGACGCTATCCCTTCTTAAATAATGGCCTAAGTGTGCCAGCAAAGACAGATAAAACTGCCAGCTAGCTGATCAGCATGTGCCTCCGTAATGTCTAGTTTAGACATGGTGAGCTTTAGGTTGGCACACAGCCCATAAAAGACAGCTCATAGTCAATACCACAATGTGATTTATGGTTTTAAATAATTATATACCATTGCTTGGGTAATGGCAGTATCATTTCACTTTAGTATATGAGGCTCCCATTAGACTTAAAAATTTGCTTAATAATTACTTCCAGTATTATCCAAATATATCATGTTTTTTTTAAAGATGACACAATCATAAAAAAGCCTGTCAGCAAATAATTACATGTATACAGCAATTCTGGTCATTTGTGTGGGTTAAATATGTTGAATTACAGTAAAACTTACCTATAGATAAAATATGTCTAGGGTTTATTCAGGATATTTAGTACAGTGAGTTTATCCTCATGTTAAAGGACCCACACTCTCTCTGGCAACTGTGCCTAGAAGATTCCTGCTCCACAGGGGCACTAAACTAAACTAACCTACCCCCTTATGCCATCAGTGAGCCCGGCAGCTTCTCATATAAGATGGTGAGCTACGCATCTAAGGGGATAGCTTGCCTAATTTTAGAGAATCACTACTCTAGTAGTGTTGCGCTATGGATTCAGTGGAAAGTTAAATTTGAATTGTGCAGAGTCCGTTTGATTGGAACCACATTTTGGGTGGAGACATACTGATTGCCAGTGCCCCTTTGCACATTAACCCCATTAACCAAATAGATCTAACCTTTCTCCTCTGTCCCCTGGCAAAATCCAGAGCTACCAATGGACACCACGGTCAGGTGGTCTGGAACCTGGATACCCATAAGAAGACTGTGGACCACCGAACCACGGCGGCCAGGATTCTCTGGTTTATCAGGGTTAATGGCCGGAATCAAGATGCCCCCCTGCGCTAGGGACAAAATCCATTTCCTGAAAAATGGTTCTTGCTCTGGATTAAATTGAAAACAAAACTCCTTTAATACTGATTATTTGTATTTATAGGTAATAGCCCCCTTTAGCATGTGCTGGCTCTCATAAAATCAGAATAATATGCTTTAACATAACTATGCCTAAAGGAGTAACCAGTAACCACACAGCGGGGCATCCCAAATTGAGATGCTCTGGGGGCAAACTATAGCACAGTCTTTCAGACTCTAGAGCTAGGTTACCCAGTTTTAGTTTAGTAAAGGTCTAAAAAAATATTAGGGTATACCTTCCAAAAGAAAAAGGTATTTTCTTAAAGCGAGTCTAATAAGGAATTAAGTCCACCTTAAAAGAGTTTTGTACCAAGCAGTTTAGGGACACTTGGTTGTATTAGTTGCTTTCCAAAGACCAGATCCCACAACCCCTTCATAGATAGTGTTTGCATCTAATTTTGGCCAAACTGAAGAGAGGCAGATCAGATTCCAGAACCACTCCCCCTTATGTCATCAATGATGTTCCAACTACAATATCTCTACCCTAAACCAGTGGCAGTGGCGGTGGGCAAATGTGGAATGGGTGGGCGACAAAATAAACTGGTCTAATATCTATCCAGCATTTCACACAAGGTCTAGCTTTAAGTCAAATTTCGCTTCTTCTAGTTTAGGATAAAGTGCTTTCTCTGTTGTCTGTCACCTCATTGGGGAGACCCAAAGTACAGTTAAAAAATAACAGCAGTTTGATTAGAGCAATTCTATGGGCTGGGGTAGGAACAATTATATTTCTTTTTATTTACAGAACTGTTTTAAACTAATTCTCATTTGACCCACCATGTAGGATGTCAAACTCTTCTGGAAATTTCACCAGCTGCCAACCTCAACACATCAACATTTTCATACCTATCTTCTTGAGCTTCATCTTCTTCGCTGGTTTTGTGCTGAACTGCATCAGTTTATGGATCTTCTGGTTCAAAGTCAAGCAATGGAACTCGACAGTGGTTCTCCAGTTCAACTTGGCCATCTCAGATGCCATCATCACCCCAGCAGCTCCTCTGATCATTATCTACTCTCTGACAGATCACTGGACATTTGGATTGTTCTTCTGCCAATTCAAGGTCTTCTTGCTCAGCACGCACATGTATGGAAGCATCTATTTCCTAACTATAATCAGCATTCATCGCTATTTAAGCGTTGCCCACAATGTCAAAAGGCAATCCTGGATCGCCAAACCATTCATTGTAAAACTTTGCCTCGTAGTTTGGGGGTGTCTTTTGTTACAAGGGATTCCATTTTTCTTTGTTCTTAAAACCTCAGAGGTCCATGGAGTTACAAAATGTCTTAGCTTTCATCAAACTGAACAAGCGGTTTTGTTTTTTGTCTGGAACTGGGTCATCCTCTTCACCGGTCTTCTAATCCCCTTCTCCATCACATTGATCTGCTACAGTCTACTGACTCGCTATATCCTAAAAATCAACCCAATGAACACCCTCAGCAAAGTCATGGTGTCCAAATCAGTAAAGACCATCTTTATTTCGCTGATCATTTTCATCATCTGCTACATCCCTGTCCACATCACCAGGACTACCGGAGTAACTATAATTTTACTCTCTCCACATCTGTGTTCTTTACTGGAAAGTGTTGAGGTGGCTTATTACATTACATGGATGATGTCAGGCATGAATTGTTGCATGGATCCCATAATGTACTGTTTTGCTTCTGATAGATTTAGAAAAACTTTTACAAGCTGGTGCACTTTTATGCATAGCGGATGTGAGATCACCAATTATACTCAAGGTCAGAAGGTTGAGCCACCTTCAGATGTTCCAAACCATGGTCCTATCCCAACAATGAGCACCACTGAGACAGGGTTGTCAGGATCAGTTAGTTGGGAAAAATAGGTTGAGCTACCTTCAAATGATCCTAACCATGACCCTATCCATAATATGAGTACCACTGAAACAGGGTTGTTATGGTCAGTTGGGTTGGGAAAAGTAGATTGAGCCACCTTCAGATGTTCATACCCATAGTCCTATCCCAACAACGAGCACCAGTGAGACAGAGTTGTCAGGATCAGTTGTTTGGGAAAAGTAGGTTAAGTCACCTTCAAAAGTTCCGCGCCATGACCCTATCCCAACTTTGAGCACCGCCGAGACTAGGATGTCTGGATCAGTTGACTGGGAAAAGTAGATTGAGGCACTTTCCCACCATGGTCCTATTCCAAAAATGAGCACAACAGAGACAGAGTCAGGGTCAGTGGATTAAAAAAAGGAGATACCATTGTCCTTGTTAAATTTATTTATCCTAAACTCAACATTGGGAATGTTTGTTTACATTTTATGGTCCTTCTAAACTATATCTCATGGGCTAGCGTCCGCCTCGACTGTTCAAGCATCACTTTCTGACCAAAGGGTTTGCTAGTATGTCATGCATGTGTTGTGCATAGCTGCAACCAAACCCACTTGATGAATCCCATTGACCTCTGGTGGTCACACTGAACATGCATGTGACATGGAAGCACAGATTGGGTAAATACTGCAATTTATCACAATTTCAGCTATTTTCATGGAGCTTTTGGTAAACAGGAAACCCAAATCTGAATGCCTGGCAGATGGTTCATTTTAAATAGGTTTTCCAGCCTACCCTTTATCAGATTATTTTTGGAGAATGTTGGCATGCAGACAGGCAGTGGGTAAAGTTATATACTCAAAAGTAGTAGCAAGGTAAATCTGCTGAGTGGGTGGAACAGAACAGAAAGCCTCATTAAGGGAATCTTGCTTGACATCACTGTTCAGTTACAACCTTCGATAATGAGCATGTGATGAGTAATATTTACAGTAGATCCCTCTCTAAGTTTTCTATAAGAAAGCCGTGTAGAAAGGATCAAGCCTTAGTCACATGACCTCTAATGGCATACATGAGCCTATTACCAAGGCATGCACACATAGTCATTCCATCATTGCCATCAATTTACTGCCACTTCCGCCCCCCTGTATTATATTGTATAGTAACAGTGTATATTAAGTGTTGTAAATAATATATAAAATATTTTTATGCTAAAAAAGAAATAAATAATTTTTTTTCCAATTAGTGTTTAACCACTCACTTCAGACAAGGCTAACTGTATGCTGAACTGCAGAAGTAGAAGCTGAATAGCTGATCCGGCCTATCTACAGTACATTGAATGTAGAGGCAAACCCAATACACAATATACTCACCAACAGTCCCACGCAGTGGAACGGCGATATTCCTGGTATTTAATACTTACCTTCACTGGAGATCCAGACTGCCCCACCCAGTGGTTGTATTGCTGCCTCCTTGCTTCTTCCTGGCATTTGTCATGATGACTGCCCACCCCTCGCTCCATTCATTGCAATGGAGGGGGGTGCCAATAGCTGATAGTAGTGAATCAAGACTGTGTGGCCAGTCATTGTGACTGATGCGTGAGAAGGAATGCTGAACTCCAGGCTGTGGGACGAGGTCGCCGATGCACGTAATATTCAAACTACCGGCATCATTCAATTCAGCTGTGCAGGACTGTAGGTGAGTATATTTTTGTGTGTTTGCCCGTAACTCTTTTAGAACTTTAAAGTAATAAGCGATATCTATTAAAATAATACATAACTATCCAATCATAACAAACTTTCACAGGTTTTCACAGGGGAACCTGTTTGCTGATGATACAAAGGTTAGTAATAGGGTGGATATTCCTGGAGGTGTCTGCAACATGGAAAATGATTTAGCTTTACTGGATAGATGGTCAAAACTGTGGAAACTAGAGTAATGTCTCTAAATGTAAAATCATGCACTTGGGTAAAAGGAATCCCTGCTCTGATTACCGTATGGGCAGCACTGTTAGCCAGGACCTCGGAGGAGAGAGATTTAGGGGTACTGATTACTGATAGCTGCAAGATGAGTGGACAGTGTAGCCAGGCAGTGGGAAAAGCAAGCAGGGTGCTTGGCTGCATAGCTCGAGGCATCACCAGTAGGAAGAGGGAGGTTGTGATGCCGCTGTATAGAGCCCTGGTAAGGCCACAGCTAGAATACTGTGTGCAGTTCTGGAGACCTTACCTGCAAAAAGACATTATTCAAATAGAACGTGTCCAAAGGTGGGCAACGAAAATGGTGGAAGGACTTAAACTTAAAACTTATCAGGAGAGACTTAAAAAACTTAATTTGTACAGTCTGGAGGAAAGAAGGGAGAGGGGGACATGATTGAGACTAGGGATGAGCGAACCGGTTCGGACGAACCGGAATTCGCTTCGAATTTCAGGGAAAATTCGATTCGGCACGAACCCGAATTTTTTTTGGTTCGTGCCGATCGAATTTTCCCTGAAATAAAAAAAAAAAATGCCCGCATGGTGGGAGCGGGCAGGCCGGCTACGCTGTCAGTGGGTGGCGGAAGCCGGCCCGCTGACAGCGCAGCCGGCCTGCCTGCTCCCACCATGCGGGCATTTTTTTAAAAAGCAAACACTTACCTGCATGGTCGGAGCATGGAGGCCGGCGCCGCTCTCAGGCGCCCTCTGATGACGCGTCCTCTGATGACAGCTGAGAGCGGCGCCGGCCTCCACGTTCCGACCATGCAGGTAAGTGTTTACTTTTTAAAAAAATGCCCGCATGGTGGGAGCGGGCAGGCCGGCTGCGCTGTCAGCGGGCCGGCTTCCGCCGCCCGCTGACAGCGTAGCCTGCCTGCCCGCTCCCACCATGCCGGCATTTTTGCTTAAAAAGGTCAAAATGATTCGTGAAAGTTCGATTCGGGCGAACTGAAATTTCTTGGGGAAATTCGGCAAATCGCCCGAATCGAACTTTCAAGAAGTTCGCTCATCTCTAATTGAGACCTTTAAATATGTGAAAGGATTGAATAAGGTTCAGGAGGGAAGTGTTTTTAAGAAGAAGCTTAATGATAGAACAAGGGGGCACAACCTTAAGCTAGTCGAGGGGAAGATCAGAAGCAATGTTAGAAAATATTATTTTACAGAAATAGTAGATGCTTGGAACAAACTTCCAGCAGAGGTAGTTGAAAAATCAACAGTCACTGAATTTAAACATGCCTGGGATAAGCACACATCTATCCTAAGATAAAGCGTACATACAGTATACACATAAGGGCAGACTAGATGGACCGTGTGGTCTCCTTCTGCTGTCAACCTTCTATGTTTCTATGTTTCTATAGGTTGTAATAAAAATAAGTTGTAGATTAGTTCCTTAGGCTCCTTTCACACTGGAGCAAATGCCGGGCAAATGCAAAGTGCTTGCAATCGCCCCGCAAACGCCAGTAAAACGCTGTCCTTGAAATCTTGGGGTCTTTCACATACTGGCAGGACAATGGCATAGCAATTCCATTTGTCCTGCAATAGCCCTGCAAGCAGCATTTTTGCAGTGAGGACGATTGTGATCGCTGTATAACAAATAGCAATCGCAAATGCCATCGCCAATAAAACGTCTGTCAGTCGCACAGGAGCGAGGCATAGTGGCAGTGATTCTCACTTCCACTTTGCTTTGCCTCAGTGTGAAAGTAGCCTTAGATGCATTGCATTTTGGAGAGAATTAGGAGGCAAATCTAGGCAAAAATGTAGTAAATACCATGCGATAAATGCCAGCATGTTTTGTTTCAAAAGCCACCCCGTCCCAAAGCCAACCATCCCAGACACCAGGCATAGGGACTGATAACCCAGGGTTCAGGGGCCAACCAGACCATGTGCCCTTCATTATGGGTCCATGTCCATGGCTCTTTCAGGGGTGCAGATGAGCACTGGGCTCTTCCACACCCCGGGTGCTCCAATTGGGTGGGTACCCTGGACCTCTTACCAGTTAACCAACCAATGTACTGTAAAAAATAAAATACCACACAAAAAATTACTTTAATATTCACTCCTCGGGCACCTGGAGTGAAAGGGGGATACAGGTCCCTCCTCCTCCTGAATTGGCTCCCAGCCAAGGGCAATGACAGATGCTGGGGGAGCAGGGCTATACTTGAGCGTCTGAACCTCTCTGGAATATACTCCATGGGAGTTTGACTTTAGTGGAGGGGAGGGGTATAAAGGGGGATAACCCCTCCATATCTCTCCTGTTCTGCATTTGAGGTATAAAAGCCTCCTTCACTGGCTCCCGCCCACTACTCCTGGCTTGGAACCTGAACAGGAGGAGGAACCTGTGTCCCCCTGTTTAAGAGATGGCGATGGCAGCTTCTAGTTTAGACACGCTATCAGAACACTCAAGGAAGAGGTTTTCTGCCTTGCAGAGGACATAAAGAAAAGATGAGGACTGGTGAGTAGTTACATTCAGATATTCAGGTTCCTTTTTGTGTTGTTCTTACAATGTTGGTGAACTAGTAAGGGGTCCGTAGTGGGGGGGGGGGGGGTAAAATGTCAACTGCTGGCACTGTTGGGTGACATACTTCTACCCCACCTAAATACCCGCAATTACCCGTACCCCCTTTTGGTGCACCAGGGGTATCGGTATGGGCTCCTGTTCTTCCTGGAAGAACAACTAGCCCATATTGAAGGGCATAGGGGCTAGATTACCACTCTGTTTGCATGGTTCTCGGCTGGTTGGCTCTGGAAAGGGGGGGGGGCACCTTCAATTTCAGCTGCAAATCTGTTAAGCTGGGTTTGCACTTTTAGAAGCTGAAATGTATGCCCGTTCTCCTTTGCAAAATAGTTGTAGCTCAATCAGATTAGACGGAGCGCATATGTGAACATCGATTGTCAAGTCAGGCATCAGATTCTCAATGGGATTTAGGTCATCCTGTTGCAAAAACTGTGGGGGGAATGTATACCAATTTCCTTTCACGTGCTTGCTGTGTCATTTGCAAAGCTCAAGGTAAACTGCAAACAGGTGGAGTAGCAACGGTGTGATTTCATCCCCTGCACCCCCTCAAGTTACGCCCCTGCCTGTGGACAGATTCTCTCAACTGAGCTATGGATCTCTGCAGCTTCTTCTTCTCCTCCATGTTCTCCTTGCCATATCTTGGTAGGTTTGGAGTTGCACCATGCTTCCTTTATTTATATATGATGAATTGGCCAGTTCTCCGTCAGGGGTTCAGAGCTCGGCCTATTACAACCTAACCCTGTAAAACACTTCGCAATAACTTTGAGCTGTCTGGTGTGTTCCTTGCTTTTCATATTGCTGTTTGTTCATTAATGTCCTTCACAGAAAAGCTTTAGTTATACTGAGAATACATTACATAACGTTGGACTTTACAAATTGCGTGACTTCTGAAGGCAATTTTCTGCACTTTTTGCTTTTTTTTTTAATAATGGATTTAAAATACAAAATACAGAATATGCTGTTTGTCACTTCCTTCTTTACTTTGAAGTTTACATTGTTAATGTAGCCTGTTCTCTAACTAATGCCAAAATAGGACATAGCGGATGTTTCACTGCCTACTTACACTAATTTTTTCATCAGAAAGAGTTCTTTTGAGACTGTATTCTGAGCTGGGTGCCTACCAGGGAAACAGGTTAGTCATTTGCCATCTGCTATACATTTATTCTTTTTACCTCCAAAGCTCATTTAAAAAAAAAATAACTTTTCCTTTCATTAATTTATCCTCTATCAATGGGTGCCATGCTAAAGATTACATTTGTGTTAGGATTGTGCCCCCAGACCTGTGATTTACTTCAGCATGCTGCTTCCATGATTCTTATATTCCTGGGACCTGGGTTTTGCTACAGTGGAAGTGGTTTCCATGGCCTTAGTAAAAAAAAAAGGACTAAAAGTCGCACAATCCTTCCAATGTAACAGGTGAACTCTTTAGCAGCTTTGGCGGGGAGGCCGATTCATCAATAGCGCCAGGTAGCGACAGATGAGCGACTGTAGCGTGATTTTTTCAGCGCCAGCCAGTATTCGCTGTGCTTGGCCGGCGTTAGCTTGATGACAGCGACTCAGTCGGTGTGCGGTAATGTTGAATACGGGCTGGGGGGTCGCTGTTTCACAGGTCCAGCGTTGTATGTGAGCGCCTGACAACGAATGGCCAGAGCGAACGGCTAGCTTCATATTCATCAAAAAAGCACGCTCCGAATGTGCTGTCGCTGTCCATTCCTTGTTTAAACCCCAGAGCGCTGGCGGCGATCTGTATTAACTAGTTTTTAACCCCTAAACAACCATATTTTTTTAATGTAACATTATACATGTTTTTAGAATCATTTTGTTATATGAATACATTAATCTCAGACCTGTTAGATCAATTCTGCACATATTTTTTTTTTTTTTTTTTTTTGACTTAAAAATAAATCCTAACATTGCAGAGGTGGTCTCCGATTAAAAAAAAAAATTAAAAAAAAAATACCAATTAATTATGATTAATTATAGCTTGCTCCATTGAAATGCATTGGACATCGCCAGGGAGCGACAGCTCATACCTGGCGCTGTGAGGGAATTTGCAGCGGCGCTGTTCGGTCCAGGCGGCTTCATGATGAATGCCGCGCTAGCCGTCGCTCTCGCCGGCGCTAGCCTCATTTTGCTTGATAAATGCGTCATTGTGACCGCCGCGGGCGTACTTGAGTCGGTAGTCGCCGTTAGCTGCCGCTACCTGGCGCTCGTCAGACACTACCTGGCGCTATCGCTTGATGAATAAGGGCATAAGTCTAAGCAGCCTAATGACCTCTTCAGCTGAGAACCGGCCATTAACCCTTGCTACTGGAACACAAGACTGTGATCGTTCCAAACTGAAGTTGAATTTCAGCAAAATGGATTAAACAAGTCACTCATGCCTTAGCCAATCAGATGATTAGCAAACTAGAGTGAGGGAGTCTGTAATCTAAATCACCACTTTGGTGTACACACATTGCTGTTAAGGAAAACTGTTTTGTTTTATAACAAAGAGTTTCAAAGAAATAGAATGTTAAAATAATAGATAGATTTTCTATTGATTTTACAAAAGCTTTTCAAAGACTTAAATCAGGCAAGAACTTTGCTACTTTCTAGCCGCCTTTGTGGCTTCAATTTTAAACCCAGCCGTGAACCGGCTCTCCTCTCCGCCTGCCTGCCCGGCGCCTTACCTACGGTCGCCAGCTCAGATCTGACTACCCAAGGCAGCCAGACCAACGTCCCCTACACTTTTCCAGCCCAGCTTCTCCTGTACTAATTCTTGCATCAATTTTAATCGACTTACCGAAACTGTAAGTCATACAATCTCCTTATATTCGTTTTACCTTTAATTACAAGTTTTCACACTTCCCCCACAACGGTTACAAGCCTCACAACACATCTAAAATCAGAACATTAAAGAAGACCTCAACCAATTACTCTGCACTAACCACCAGAACCCTTTCTGATGACATAATCATCTCCAACCATCCAAAACAATCATCTACCTCAACTCATACCGCCTACCTGGACCTCAGGAACACCGCTTAATTTCATTTCAGCGCTGACCTACAACCTCTAAACCATCTAGGATCCGCCAACCACATTGCTCCAACCCGCTAGAAACTCAACTCACCCTGAACAAGGAATCATACACCACAAACCAGCTCAAAGAACTCAGAATACAGGGCCAATAATGTAATCAACACTGACCAATCTGTATAACGCTACCTGAGAGGAGAAATCCCTCAGACAGCAAGATTAAAAATTCCAACAATTTTTTGAGGTCTAATTAGTCAGAGGCAATGATACCTAATTGTTTCTGATTTAATTAAAAGGTGGAAACACCCCCTCAAACAAAACTCCACTTTGGTAATACTATTGCATTTGTTTATTCATACTTTTATGTATATACACTAACCTATTTTTCCTCACTGCAGAGATTGCAGAGAACATTAACCCTTTATTTACTCTCCCTTTTAACCTGCCTTTTTATCCACAGCGCTCCTACACTAATCTCTTCTCCACCTAGGTCCACACCTAAGTTAGAACAGATTTAACCCATCTACATTTCTCCCAGGGAATACAGGTTTTTCCCTCAAGTAGGAGCTGCTCAAATTATCTAATTGCGCTTTCCTCAATCCAATTCCTGCAAAATAACTGATAAGCTTAGCACAATGAAGACATCATTTTGCCATACAATAATGAAAACATTTAAAAATGCCATCCAAAGTGGAATAAGCCTTTAAAGTGGACCAGAACCCAGGATAGTCAAAACCCCCCCAGATCGCCGCAGCAACTCACCTTATCCCGGTCCCAACGGCTCTGACGGCCGCATCCTCAGCTTCTCTCTAACAGGGAGCGTGCCCGCGCCGGTCATTCGCAAATCTTTACAAGTTGAAATAGAGGCGCATCACAGATTATGTTCATGGTCAGCAGGGTACTATCATGATCCTCTGCCAACTAAGAGGCTGATTTATTAATAGCGCCAGGTAGCGACAGTTGAGCGACTGTAGCGGTATTTTCACAGCGCCCGCTAGTAGTCGCTGTGCTTGGCCGTTGTTTGGTTGTTGATAGCGACTGAGTCGGTGTGCAGTAATGTTGAATACAAGGTGATGAGTCGCTATTTGACAGGTTCCGCGCTGTATGGGAGCGCATGATAGCGAATGGCCATAGCGACCGGCTCCCACCATATTCATTAACAAATCACGCTCCAAAAATTCTCGCGTTGTGAAATGCATGTTTAAACCCCAGAGCGCTGGCGGCGATGGGTTAAAAGTAGTTTTTTAACCCCCAAACAACCATATTTTGGGAAACCAAAAAAAAACAAGTTTATAAAAACATTTTGGAATATGAATACATTAATATCAGACCTGTAATATCAATTCTGCACAAATTTTTTTTTTTTTTTTTCTTACCTTAAAAAAAATATCTAACATGGCAGAAGTGGTAACAGAAATGTTCACATTTAAAAAAAAAAAAAAATTATTAACAATTAATTATTAATATTTAAAGATTGTTCCATTGAAATGCATTGGAGAGCACCAGGTAGCGAGAGGTCATACATGTCGCTGTTCAAGGTCGCTCGCTGGCGCTGTGGGGTGAGGCTGGAATAATGATGAATGGGTCGCTATCTGGCGCTATCTCAGTCGCTAAGCAGGATCGGCTTGATAAATGTGTGATTGTGGTGGGGAGCCGGCGTTCTCGTGGCGGTGACCGTCATTACCGTTCGCTCACCAGTCGCTACCTGGCGCTATCCCTTGTTAAATAAGGGCCCAAGAGCATCATAGAGGCAGGGTTGTAAAGGTAAGTTGGTTAGTTAGCCTGACAGCTCCCATAAAATTATTGGAACAAGACAAGGCTGTCTCCTCTTGCCTATACAGTTTAATATACATCTCAAGATGCTGCTTACCTTTTTCATCACAGACCCCTCTGTCAAAGGAATTTTGGTGGGATGAAACGAGATAAAATATCTTGCATACGCAGACAATATCTATTCTAATTCTTCAAGACCCGATACAAACTCTTCCAAGGGAATTGCAAATAGTAGAGGAATTCAATGTACTAGCAACCTTAAAAATCTTGAAAATTCATGCTAGGGCTTATTTTTGGGGTAGGTCTTTTTTGGGGGGAAGGGGGGTACGAGCATCAGAGTGACAGGCAAAGTCTTCATGCTGCCACACTGACCAATAAAACATAACTTTTACTGTTACAAGTTAAAAGCATGGAGATGATTCACAATGTGCTAACAAGGTGCCGATTCATAACCTAAGTCAGTGGTTCTCAAACTTTTTATGCCAGGTGCAAAGAAGGGATCAATTATGAATTTGTCCAAAATAAGGAGGCCACAGGCCTCATAGTACTTTTGAAGCAAAAAGGAATAATGTTTTACTGTTAAAATAGACCCATCAGACCCCTGTTGTTGGAGCACCCCAAACAATTCAGGCATACCCCCTGGGGTACACGTACCACATTTAGAGCACCAGTGCCCTAGATGATACTTTTGGACCTGTTATAGGTCCCTTATCCTAAGAGAAAGTTGATTGGGAAAAGATTGAGGCACCCCCAAATGTCCACCCGCTTGGTTCTCTCCCAACTACAAGCATCAGCGAGAAAGACTTAACGGGATTTATAAGTTGGAAAAAGTTGGTCAAAGTAAATTCAGATGCTTACAACTATGGTCCTATCTCAGCTGTGAGCATCACAAAGATCATGTACTGAATGTTGCAAATAGGATAAGAAAAGAGCACAAAATATACTGTACAAGTAATAGATTTCGATAGAACCTGAGAGAGATTACTTATTTTAAATACCACCCACAAAATTCAGTTTAAAAAAAAACTTCTAACACTTTTTTGGATGTTGAGGCACAGATGATCTATCTGGTGATTGGTGTTCAGTCATCACCCATCCTCAGTCATCCTAACCAATCCACTTTCCCCTACCTTTTCCTTCCAGCTCTGTCTGCCATACTCACCTGCTGTATTATATTGCCCATAGCTAGCTTGTATATATGCCTAGTTGTTAGTTTGCTGTTAGTTTAGGTACAGTATGTTGTGCTGTGCTGGTGTTGGTAATTTGTAGAATTTGTTTTCAAGTTGCGGTTTGTGTTTTACACCTTGTAGCATAAATAGTGTGACATGGAAACATGCTAAAGATTTTATACACATTTGGGTGTAAATTGCCGCCTGCATCTCACAAAAAAAGTGCAATACAAATACTTGTTCTAATTTTTCCTAAAAAAATCACTTGCATATTTGATGGGGTATTTTAACATGAGGTGAGGTGCATCATTTTTCCAATGGGGGTAAGAAGAACACACTAAAGAATGTGTTATTGTTATTGCATACCCCATGGGGTGCAGTTATTTTCAAACTATTAAACAATTACTAGTACCTAATTAGAAAAATGATGCAACTAACCCGTAAAAATGTCCCATCAAATGTGCAGGAGTTTTTTTAAGGAAAAATTAAAACAAATATTTTTATTGCACATTTGTGATGTGTTAAAGTTCACACCCCAGTGTGCACCTAGATTTAAACTTGCTTTACCAAATCTTTACCATGACCCCCTTGTGTAGTGTTCTAAACTGGCCTTACCCATAAATAATCACACCCATTGGTTTGGCTCTTAGAAACTCTAGAGTTAATGCTTGCTAGCCCAGTAGTCCGATCTAGTCCTGAGAATGCTGACATCACACAGTCTGAACAATTCCCCTATGGGCTATCATTCAAAGTTATAATATCTCTTATATTAGCCATAAAGAGTAGGGGGGCGCTGCCCATGAGTGCTGCAATTACATCAGTATATGCAAGGTCTATAAGACCACTCTTATGCTAATTCAAAGGGCATTCTAGGATTGACAAAGATGTGGGCAGAACAGCACACAGAGGGGGATGTGCTGCCATTGAGCACCTACACCACACTGCTGAGGGAGGTGCCCGAGGGAAGGGGAATGAAGAGTGATTTTCTCTTCCATCCCAGCCACAAGGAAGCCCGGCAGTGTACACTGGGATAAACATCAGGTAGCCTATTTGTCAGGGAAGTTTAAAGTGGGTCAAAACCCATCTTAGGCGGCCCTGGAATTTTAAAGACTGAACCTGAATTTTCTCCTCCTCCACTGTGTGAAACGTATCTATTTGCCGATTCAACCTTTAGCCATGTGCGTGCCTTTGATTTATCAGCTGCCCTGCGATACCTTGCCAGTTTTCTTCCTCCCATTCACCCCCGTGCCCTTACCGCCGGTTTTAACACAAAGAGAAGACCACACCCCTGAGACTGTAGCATAAGACATCATTTTATGCCAACCCAATAGACACTCCCAGTATTTTATGAAAGCCCTCAGGAATTCATAGGCTTAGTTCATTCTGCAGGGCCAGTGAAGATATTGATCAGGTGTTTAGATGTTTTTGCTTCCATGAACTTATTTAAGTTGATTTTCATCAATGTAGGATGTTGAACCTCTCTGGGAATTACACTAGCTGCCGGCCACAGACCATCAACCCCTTCATTCCCATCGTCTTGGGCATCACTTTCTTCATTGGTTTTGTGTTGAACTGCATCAGTTTATGGATCTTCTGGTTCAATGTCAAGCAATGGAACTCGACAGTGGTTCTCCAGTTCAACTTGGCCATCTCAGATGCCATCATCACCCCAGCAGCCCCTCTGATCATTATCTACACTCTGACAAATCACTGGACATTTGGATTGTTCTTCTGCCAATTCAAGGTATTCTTGCTCAGCACTCACAAGTATGGGAGCATATATTTCCTAACAATAATCAGCATTCATCGCTATTTAAGCGTTGCCCACAATGTCAAATGGCAATCCTGGATTGCCAAACCATTTATTGTAAAACTTTGCCTCATAGTTTGGGGGTGTCTTTTGTTACAAGGGATTCCATTTTTCTTTGTCCTCAAAACCTCAGAGGTCCACGGAGTTACAAAATGTCTCAGCATCCATCAAACTGAACAAGCGGTTTTGTTTTTCGTCTGGAACTGGATCATCCTCATCACCGGTCTTCTAATCCCCTTCTCCATCACATTGGTCTGCTACAGTCTACTGACTCGCTATATCCTAAAAATCAACCCAATGAACACCCTCAGCAATGTCATGGTGTCCAGGTCAGTAAAGACCATCTTTATCTCCCTGATCATATTCATCATATGCTACCTCCCTGTCCATATCACCAGGACCACAGGTGTAACTATACTTTTACTCTTCCCACATATGTGTTCCTTACTGGAAAGTATTGAGGTGGCTTATTACATTACCTGGATGATATCATCTATAGATTGTTGCATGGATCCCATACTGTACTGTTTTGCTTCAGAAAGATTTAAGAAAACATTTACAAGCTTGTGTACTTTTCTGCATAGACAACGTGAGAAGAACATCATGGACTATGATCATGGTCACATGGTTGAAGCAGCCTCTGATTTTCCCAACCATGGTCCTCCCCCAATCATGAACAGCACAGATACAGAATTGTAAGTGTGTGTAAGAAAAGGCTGTACCACAACCAAAGGTTCACTTACTGGCTTCATGAAAGGGAAACCATGTTTTGCCAAAACAATGTTTTTTTGAAAAATAAAAACATCTTACAGCTTTGTCATCAATACAGTTTCACAAATGTTACAACAAATCCTACTGTAGATTATGGAACCAATAGGAATAGTACATATACATGCAAACAATTGTACAATAGCTAACAAAGCACTAAATGCACCTCAAATGTTTAAGGATTCTCAATTTTTTGTTATATAATCTATTTAATATTGAGTATTCTATCATAGGACCCAGTGCAGGTATTGACGGCATTCTGTTGTAGTCACTGGTGTGGTTAAACACCCTTATTCAATGTAATATCACATAATAATATTTAAGAGTAATAATAATAATAATAATAATAATAATAATAATTATATATAAGATTAATACTCAAAACACACATACATTTTGCCGATAGATCATTCTAGTAGGCAACCCTGAACCATTGTATTGATCATCTCTCAACCAGAATTTGTCCAATTCCTAAAGCCAAGGCCTTAAAGGGATTCAAATATTGACTTTCCCCCATCACGCCCTCCAACCCCCACAGATCACCCCCTCCCTGCCCCCACCGACGACATACCTTGTCCCGCCAGTATGTCAGCTCTTTAAATGCAACGGGGGGTTCTCAGCTACCTACTGTAGCTGTCTTGATAAGTGACAGGAAGTTTGGTTAAACAAGTGTTAATATTTTGCCTCGTCATGTCTGGGAGGGTATCCATGTAGCTTATCAACATTTCAAAGTATCTCCTAACCCGCTGCTCTCTCTGCTCTCTCTGAAGTTGTACCTCAATCCATTGCATCTAAAAATAAAGTTTGAGCTTGTTTAAGAGTAGGGCTAGCCATGGTAGGCCTGTCATGATCCATTGCTGGAGAATGTACTTTTCCCCACCTATACATGCTAGTCCCTTGCTCCCTTGTGTTATTTAGAGTATGTCTGCCTGCCATATATTCAGTACTGCCCATTCCGCTATGTAATTTATCAAATATGTTACGCTATATTTTACAACCTGGTGCCAAAAATTTTGATATGAGGACATTTCCAAAATTGATGATGTAGATCTGCTGGGGCCCTATCACACTTGAGACAGGCAACTGATTCAAATGGGCTCATGAGAAAGGATCTATGTGGCGATACAGGGGAATAGCACCAAGAATATACTCTAGCAATAGTAAAGGTGCCATTAGCTAAAATGAAATATCCTACTGTGATTGCATCATCTACTTGTAGGACCCTCTCTAATTAGATAATAAGGATTGTCATTGCTTATGCTCCAATATGGTGGTCAACTTGTTTATCTGAAAGGCCTAAAGCACTGCTTGTGATATCTGGGCCCAAAACCACCTTAGCAGGACAACCTCTGATTTATCTTTTTTCACTTCACTATGACAATGGTTTTCGTTCCTAAGCTTTCATTTTAGAGCTATCTCCGTGAAGGACTTTAGCTTCCTCACCTTAACAGCCTAATTTGCATAATTACTCTGCATATCCACAAGAACTTATTGACTTTCTCCTACTTTCATTAAAGTACCTCTTAAAACATAACTTCTTTTTGTTTGTGGGGCAATATTATTTGCAACGCTGTGGTGCATCCATGGGGGCTCCCTTTTTGCCCTCTCTCGCCAACCTTTATATGGGTTGGTGGGAGAGGGCAAAGATATTTAGCCATGATAACCCCTTCTTGGAAAATATTTTTTATGGCAGGTATATTGATGACCTGATCTTCATTTGGAAGGTTCACATCAGAGAATAGTCCGGAGAATAATGCTTTCCTGGACCTCTCTTTGGGTATCACAGGCGACAGAAGTGGGATAAAATCCATGACATATAGGAAACAAACTGCGGGCAATATGACCCTTAGAGCCGAGATTTGCCACCCAGCCCATACTATAAAAGCGATCCCAGTTGGGGAAATGATTAGAGCCTGTCGCAACTGTTCAGAGGATGACAATTTTGAAAGAACTTGTAACTATTACAAATAGATTACAAAACAGAGGGTCTCCGTTAGATCTATTAGAGCGTGTTAAACAAGTGGCTAGGTCAAAAAATAGGGACTCCAGGGGTGGAGAATTTAATCAGACTATGAAGAGTACGGTCACCATGGTGACAACGTACAGAAGAAGTTAAAAATATTATTATGAAACATCTTCCTCTGGTAAATTGTGATCTGCAGCTTAAAAACATTCTTAAGCAGGGGATAAAAATTGTTAGCCGTAAGCCACCCACTCCAGCCTATTTAGGAAATGGAGGGAAGTGTCCCCCACTTGGTTAACATGTAAGGGTTTTTGCAGATGTGCTGGGTCCAGGTGCAGTATATGCCAATATGTTCATCAAAGCAATTACTTTATATCCACTGTGACAAAGGAGAAGTTCCAAATAAAAAGTTTTATGAATTGTAACACCCCAAATATAATCTATGTGATCACATGTACGGCATGTAATTTGCAGTATGTGGACTGTACAACAAGACCAATGAAAAGGAGGTTTTCTGAACATATAGCTGCCTCCCTGGGAGAACGTTCAAATCCCTCATCAAATGTGGGACATCATTTTAGGAATACACATGCAAGTGACCTTTCACATTTTAGCTGCATTGCTATTGCTATTGAGAAGATCCAGTTGGGCCCTAGGGGTGGGGATCTACAAGAGAAAATATTCCAGAGGGAAGTTTTTGGGATCTTCAAACTACTGACCCGTATCCCTTTAGTACTCAATAAAAGATGGGATGTAGATCTTTATTTGAAGAATTAATTATTTTTATTTTGTGGGTTCCCCCCAGTAGAGAGATCTAGGATTAGCTTACCCCTTAGATAGGATCAGCTTAAATAAATGAAAAAAAACCCTCTCCTTTCCCTTTCCTCTTTTCAAGATAGTAGATTCAGTCCCTTTATGTTGTTTTTGGTTAATTTGTCTAACATTATATATGCTCCCTATATGGTTTGTTTGCTCTGACATTCTCCCTTTAATATGATCAGATATATCTCTATGTGATCTGATCGCTTTGATCGTATGGATATTGTGAGTGCTGCAGATTTAACTCTAAGTTGTATTTTTGATAAAATGGATGTGATGCAATAGAGTTCTCTGTGTAGGTGGCGCACATATTTTCTGGCGGATTTAAATTTGGAAATGTCCGCCTTTGTTTTTATCGGCAACTGCCTGATGATTATGAGTGCCATTGATATTCAATGCAGCCCGCTGCTTCCGCCCTTCTTTTACACAACATGGACACGATTCTAGTGCCATTACCTTGATGTCTCTACCCTTGGACCAATCAGGGACGCTCGCTCTGCTGGTGGAAGCAGTTTTCCTCAGGTATGTGCCACCAACCAGGAAATGTGAGTAATGATAACTGTTTTATTGTTTTATTGCTTCATATATGTATACAAACTGTGCTTACAAGTGCTGCTCCATGTCATGAGTAAGGGCGTGCTGCCCGAAACGCGTTGACGAGGAGACATATTTTTGCTTATGCCTGCTGTATCGCTGCCTTATTGATGGCCTTTTAACTACATGAAAATAAAGCTGGACCTTTTATTTGAACTCATGAAGCTGGCTGGCTCCATTTTCTCTTTTGGACTGTTGATGAAATGAGGTGAGCACTCAGAGCTGCTGCCAATATCTTGTGAGTATCTTGAAATGTCTGGGGCTAAAGCTGGCAACTTTGCTTATATTTGTTAACAGCGAACATAGCAGTAGTGTTCTGTGTGTACAGGGCTCACTTCTCTCTTCTTGTAGCTCTTGGTGTAAAGTTGCCAATATGAGCAGATGAAAGGTAGTAAAAACGGCTTCCACAAAACACTCAGTTGCTAACATAGAAAAAAATCTGGACAAGCTTGAGGACATCCTTTTGGCACAAATAATACACATGTTTAAAATGCTGTTAAGTACCAATTAAAGTAGAACAAAACCCGCCGTGCCCAGCCCTGAAATCTAAAAGATTCCAAGGCTGACCACTGGCTGAAAACTCCCCCTCCCAGGGTGCAGCAGAACTCCTGCTTCTTCCTAGTTTCCTTGACAATATAAACATTTGGCTGGCTGGGCGTCCACCGTGCTCCAATTGCCAAAGTCCTGCTTGTAAACAGAGCCATATGCTGAGCATTATATATGCCCGGCAATTAGGTATAATTGAATGAGAGACCGTGTATGCGCCGTAGGACCGGGGGAAATGTGAATATGTATGGGTGTTCTGGTGGGTTTAACAAATTGGGGCATGTCAATTCAGGATGCCCCTGGGGCACAGAACAAAATCTGTGATAATCAAAATTCCTAGTTTTGCTCTGCTTTAACCCTTTAAGTGCCAGCCTACCTGGAGCATTCTCCATTCTCTGTTGCCAGACTCTTTTCTGCCAGTTTGCGCTGTACATGTTCAACTGTAATTTTTGAAGGGATTTACAGAAATTTCCTAAGAAAGTTCCTAGGAAAATTATATATTGTTTTTTTCAGCACAGTCAGGGCTTTTATATGACATGTCTTGTTTTTAAGTTTGTTCGTGTTTTTCTGTTTATTTTTGTGTAAAAGATGTTAAAACAAAAAAACAAAAATTTTTACCATTTTGTAGTGTTTTTTTCCTCAATAAAAATGCATGTTTTACCAGAAAATCATATTGTGTGTAAAAGCCCTATTCCTCCCGATTACAACTGTACCACATATGTATTGGAAGACACCCTTTCCTGCCCAGGAGACCCCCCAAACTGAAAAGAGTGCTTGAGGAGATTTTCCAAGAAAACAAAACTATTCCGCACTCCTTGCAGTTTTTTCACAAAAAAAAATTTTAGATCTGAAATACCCCCCAAAACCATATATATACTGAAAGCACACACCTCAAGCTTTCTAGGCGTACCAGGCTTGATGCTGTGGCCACAGATGTCCAGGTGGAATCCATTGACAAGGACAGGCTTTTCACAGAATTTCTTGACGACAATAATAAAAAAATAGACTCAAACCCACATTTTCCTAAAAAAAATATGCTAATCATCAGAAACACACCAAATTGGAAACGGCAAGGGCCCCGGAACAGAACAATACCCAACATGCATAGCTACCTGCAAGGGTAGGGTACAAATCACCTGAAAGGTAAGCATAGGCATAATGGGCATTTTACTTGAAAACTCCTACTCTGCAGACAAAGTGCGCACCTTGCGCTTTTTTTTTTTTGCATAATATTTTTATTGAATATAGGCAGTTGTTACAACCAAAACAGCTTATATTTCTATTTATAGAAACCGCAACTAGTTGAAAACATTAAAACGGATATTAGCGGCCAACCGAGATAACATACAGGGCTTTCAACACATCTTAGAAACAACAACGGTTGGAAATTTAAGTACATAAGATAGTAAGGAAATAAAAAAGATAGTTGGAGGATGAGTCAGAGTAGAAGAAGATACAGAGTGGGTGTCCATTCTACTAGCAGGTCGAAAGGGTAACCTTAGGTTACGGAAGGTGGGAGCTAAGGTACAAAAAGGTGCCGATCGAAGTTTTTGGGCTGGAAATGGGTGATCCAGCCTTCCCAGACGGCTAGAAAGGGAGTAAGGTCCCCCTGCATTGAGGCAGCCATCTTTTCAAATAGCATCACCTCGTTGATACGGGGTATGAGGCTACCCCTGGAAATGGTCTTACTCTTCCATGACCGCGCGATAGTCATTTTAGCAGCCGTTAGGATATGCCTCACTAGCTCAAACTGTGTTCTAGAACATTCAGAGGGTCTTAGATTTAGAAGAGCTAGTTGGGGTGTAGGGGACAAACGCAGGCCTGTCGCCTTAAATATAAGATAGAATACCTTAGCCCAAAACTGTTTCACCAGCCTACATTCCCACCAGACATGAATATAGGTTCCTTGCTCACGACAGTTTCTAAAACATGCTGCAGAGTATGTAGGGCAAAACTTATGAATTCGCTCTGGAACCAGGTACCAACGTAGTAGAACCTTGGTATTAGTCTCCTGGGCGCCTGTGTGGAGAAATTTGGTAAAAGAGTTCCTCCATATTACCTTCCAGTCCTCATCCGAAAGAGTTATACCAAGGTCCTCAGTCCATCTAGTGATATAGGCCGGGGGGGATTTCCCATCAGCCTCACCCAATCCCTGGTATAGCGTTGATACTGTCCCTTTGCCGAGAGGTTGTTTCTCGCATATAGTTTCAAAGGACGAGAGGGATTTTGGCGCTTGCCCCAACATTGTTTTAGTCCGGATGTAATGAGTAATTTGCAGAAAACGTAAAAGCTCTTTACTCGAAATATCGCTAAGCGATTGGAGGTCAGAAAAGGTTACCATAGCCCTATGCGGTAAAAAATCTTTAACTTTCGTTAAGTTGTGTGCCGTCCACCAGGAGAAAGCCGACGGCTCTTGGAAGGCTGGAAGAAATTCAGGGTTACCAAATATAGAGAGCAGGGGGGTCTGAGGGGAGGAAAGGTTGGCTTTCACTCTATTTATCTTCCAGATTTTGAGGGAGTGATTTAGGACGGGGTTGTCAATATCCTTGTATGTCGATGGTGGTAGCCATAACAAATTCGCTATCCCTATCGGAGAGCAGCTGGCCTGTTCGATGTCCACCCACAATGGTCTATCTTTACCAGCATGGAGGGCAGACAATTGGGCGATCTGACATGCAGAGTAATATCGTATTAAGTTAGGAACCCCAAGGCCCCCCTGATGTTTCGTTTTGTATAGTGTCCCCCGATTAACCCGCGGTTTCTGCTTCCCCCAGATAAAGGAGTTCATAGATGCCTGGAGACCCTTAATAAAGGAAGCCGGAACCGGTATTGGGAGAACCCGAAAAAAGTAGAGTAATTTAGGGAGCCAGGTCATTTTGACCGCCGTTATCCTTCCCAGCCAGGACAAGTTAAGTCTGGTCCATGTGGCCAGAAGATCCCGAAGAACCTTGGCCATGGGAGGGTAGTTGGCGGCAAAAAGGGAGTCATACTTTGCTGTAAGACGGACCCCTAGATAATTGATGTGGTGGTCTTGCCAAGAGAAGCTAAAGGAAGATTTAAGCGTGGCCAATGTACTTTCGGGAAGAGATATATTAAGCGCTTGAGATTTTGAGGGATTAATTTGTAATCCGGATATTCTGGAAAATTCATCTAAGGTGTGGAAAAGGTTCGGAAGGGACGTTATAGGGTCAGATACCAACATCAAAATGTCATCTGCAAACAAGGAAATTTTATGATCATACCCTCCTATCTTTATCCCCTTAATATTGATATTGTTCTGCAGCAATTTAGAGAGGGGCTCAATAGCAAGGGCAAATAGTAAGGGGGAAAGGGGGCAACCTTGTCTCGTGCCTCTGCCAAGGGTAAACCTGTTGGAGGAATAACCCGAATATTTGATAAAAGCTCCCGGATTGGAATATAACGAGGCAATCCATGTCGTAAAAGAGGGACCCATACCCCACTTCTTTAGTATAAAGTGTAAGTAGTCCCATGCCACAGTATCGAATGCTTTCCGGACATCCAATGTTAGTAACATGGCCCTACTGTTATCCCCTCTGGCGTGATGAATTAAATTAACCGCCTTACGGATATTATCCCCCACCTGACGTTGGGGAATAAATCCTGCCTGCTCTTTGGAGATTAGAGTTCCTATAAACTTGTTAAGTCTTGTCGCCAGAACTTTGGCGAGAAGTTTAACATCAATATTTAGTAGGGAAATGGGCCTATGATTGGACCAAAGGGTCGAGTCAGTGCTAGGTTTAGGTATCATACAGACAGTTGCAGTCAGGGCATCCGTACTCCACGATTCACCTTCCCTAAGAGAGTTAAATGTGCGAACCAAGCGTGGGGAGAGTATTGGGGAGAATTTTTTATAATAGAGAGCGGTAAAACCATCTGGTCCCGGCTGCTTCCCAATTTTTAATGAACTATTTGCCTGCTGGACTTCAGAGAGCTGAACCGGCATCTCTAATGTTGCTCTGTCTGTTTCAGAAAGGGAGGGTAACTTTAGTTGGCCTAGCAATTTCTCGGCAAGGCGCTCATCAAGTGCTGCCTTAGGCTTGTAAAGGTCCTCAAGATGCTTACTAAATGTCGCTACAACCTTGGCAGGGTTGCTTGAAATTGAGCCATCCAGGGTTTTGATACGAAGAGGTTTAGCCCTCTGTGTAACTCCTCTGAGCCTTCTAGCCAAGGGGGTATTGGGTTTATTACTCAGACGATACCACTTGAACCTTGATCTATTAATTTGACGTTCGGCTTCGCTTGAGAGGTACATATTGAGCTGATCACTGGCCTGGTTAAGGACAACTCTATTTCGCCTGGATGGGCGGGTCTTATAGTCAGAAGAGGCTAAGTGGTATGCGTCTAGTAATGTATTGAGCTGCTTCTTATAAATAGCTTTTCTCCTAGCTGATTCTTGAATGAAATGACCTCGGAGAACAGCCTTATGGGCTTCCCAAAGCAGCGCTTCGGAGTCTACAGACCCCATATTATCCGAATAGAAATCCTCAATCACTTTTCGTGTGCGTTCAAGCAGGATCTCATCTGATAGCATGGGATCGTACAACTTCCATGATCTTTGTGGGGATCTCTGCGTAAGGGAGTTTAATTCGACCAAAACTAAATCGTGATCAGACCAGACAATTGGTACTATAGAGGAGTGGGTCAAGAGAGGCAAGGAGGGAAGTTGTAGTAAAATGTGGTCAATTCTAGTGAACACCTTATGCGGGCTAGAGTAGTGAGTGTAGTCTCTCTTAGTGGGGTGAAGTTCCCGCCACGCATCTGCCAAATGATAATAATTTAGAAGGGAAGAAAACGCTTTTCCCGAGGGGCCCTCCTTGCCCGCAACCACCGGACGATCAACCGCATAACGATCCAGGTTCGGATGCAGAATTTGGTTTGAATCCCCAGCAACAATTAAGAACCCCTTTACTAGGGGGTCTAGAGTTTTCAGAAACTCCTCGAAAAAAGCGTTCTGGCTTTGATTTGGAGCATAGTACGTAGCTATCGTTATTGGTTGATCTTGGATTGTACCTACAATTATAAGAAAACGACCCTGAGGGTCACGTATTGTCTGCTCTGATAAAAAAGGGAGTGAGCGCTTAAAGGCAATAAGAACTCCTCTTTTTTTAACATCGGCAGAGGCTGTATAGAAGAGGGGATAATCAGCACTAAGGAACTTGGGGGTATTATTTTTAGTGAAATGGGTCTCCTGAAAACACACAATATCCGCGCGAAGGGCTCTCATCTGTCGAAATGCCTTAACTCTTTTCTGGGGAACATTTAAACCTTGTACATTAAGTGAAACCAACTTAACTGCCATTTTGAAGCAATTTAGGAACTGTTACTCTGTAGAGGATGGACACCCAAAGACGAAAAAAAGGTAAATCTGAAAAAGAGGAAAGAGTGATAAAGCATATTGTAGACATACTATAAAAAAACCTAAGGGAGGGAGAACAGTCTCCCAACTGGAAAACGGGATTTCCCACTGAGGCTAGTAAGCTTCAGCCCCAATGGGGAATGCTATCGCAGTGAGGGTCCTCCGAAAAGGATACAACCAAAACTTGCGGGTTGGCTGACCCACGGAGGGGGTCAGTGTAAATAACTTCCCAACTCGGCGGATACCGACGGGTTGGGGAGCTAGGAGTGTGCAAGGCCTAGAACGCGGGCCCCCGGCCCGCAAAACTATTAGCATAACATTAAACTGCGTCAATTTGTACTATCCAACTTCTATAGAAGGGTAGTGGCACTCATCAGAACAAACTTTGAGAAACTCCTTTGTTGACAAAACTGAATTATAGAAGTTAAGGTTAGGGTGCATTCGTAAAGGTAGTTTCCGATCCTAAAACCATAACTAGAGTAAAATGCAATCAACAATACACAGGGACAACAGGATAAACCCACGGCGCGCTCACCCAAGGATCAAGGTGGAAGTAAGAATCCCTGCAAAACGCACGGGGAATCTCACTCATCACCCCTCACCTGGGGCCGGCTTAGTGAATTTATGGGACAGTCCAGTCACTGACTTGCTCGTAGAGGGAGTGCTTCTCCTTGGACCGCGCTTATCCTTTGGCGCTGGCGAGAAGGAAAGTGCTCTCTTCTTCTGCGGAGGGGGGGTTGGTGCTGCAACAAGGGCTTTCAAACCCAATGATGTTAAAATATTCTCCAACTCTTGTGGAGTAGATGCCTCATACCTCTGGTCGGAGTGGAGAAATGAGATTTTGAAAGGAAACCCCCATTTGTAGCGGATTCCTTTGGCCTGCAATATTTCCAGGGATGGTTTCATAGCCCGCCTCCTGCTAATAGTTTGTGGAGAGATGTCGGCAAATAATTGGTAGTCAAAGTTCTGGAATTTAAGTGAAGCTTGATCTCTCGCAGTCGTCATAATGAGTTCTTTTGTGCGGAAAAAATGGAATTTTAGCAGAACGTCCCGCGGAAGACCGTCTGCTCTTTTCTTTTGCAAGGCCCGATGTATCCTGTCAAATTCCAATCGCTCAATTGGGATGGACGGGGCGAGCTCCTGGAAGAGGGCCGTTGCTGTGGATTGTAAATCAGTAACAGATTCTGGGATACCCCTGATTCTAACATTAGCCCTGCGGGAACGATTCTCCATGTCCTCGATCTTATGATGAAGAATGAGGTTTTCGTTTTTCAGAGCCTCTAATTCTGTTCCAAAAGAGGACAGCTCAGAGTTATGTGCTGACTGTTGTTGTTCAAGAACGTCGACTCTTTGGCCCAGTTCTTTAATTTCCGCTGAGAGATTGGCAGAGATCTGAGTTGTAATGTTCAAGGCCCAACGTTCAAGAGCTTTCTCAAGCATAGCCTCATAGCTATCTAATGGCGGCAGTTGCGGTTTAGAAGGCGACCCATGCAGGGAGTCGTCCATCCAGGACTCATCCTCTGGCAAAAGATCAGAAGGGGCTTGAGGGTCGTTCTGGGAAGGCGTAGAGGCTTCCATCCTAGAAAGATAACGTGGGCAGGTTTAATGCCAAGATTGGTTGGGGCCCCGTAGCAGGGTCACGGAAAATAGGGCCTGCTGTGCCGAGAGATTCTGTAAATAGCTTAAATAGGTGGACAAATTGTAGAAATGAGGCGGACCTTAATAGAGAGCCAAAGTGAGACCCGCAATCATCAGGATGCAAATGAGAACTTGAGAACGCAGAGGAGAAGCTGATAATAGTCGCTGTGCTCACTGGAGGCTGCGTTACATTCTGGAAAAAAATGTCACCCCTGGAAAGCTGATGTGGGAAGTAAATTTAGCCAGACATAATTGCTCAGGTATATAACAGGACTGACAGGTTATCAGTAAGCTAGTGCGCTCCAGATTGTGCACCCGTGCAGAGGTATGGAGCCAATCCTACTACTAGTGTGGCATCCCGCAGA
This sequence comes from Gastrophryne carolinensis, assembly GCA_027917425.1. Taxonomy (NCBI): domain Eukaryota; kingdom Metazoa; phylum Chordata; class Amphibia; order Anura; family Microhylidae; genus Gastrophryne; species Gastrophryne carolinensis. The sequence continues at coordinate 184,592,777 of CM051235.1, forward strand.
AGCAGTGCGATATAATATAGGTCATATTGGAGGAGGATGTTGCAGGCGGACTCTCATGAGCCCCCAGTGAGGAGATGCCTGTCTCCTTAGTTCCCCTCAATCCCAGGAATGATTGTTACAGTATGATTAGAGGCAGAGTCCAGGAGGGCAGGGGCTGCTCTTGTTTGATTACTGCCCAGCACAGTTGGGGGTCTCCTCTAGCGTGGCTAGAAATCAATTGTGTGGGGACCCGGGGTCTGCCCAATCAGCAGGGTGCAGTGCCTCCTATCTCTGGGAACAGTGAGGAGCCCGGGAGCCCAGCAGCAACAGGAGACAAGATGGCGGCGGACGTTCCTCCCTGCCTGCCGACCTGTACAAGTTTGGAACCCCCCTCAGATCCAGCTGAGGGCAGGTAGATGGGGTCCTGGGGACTGCCCCAGTTGGAGAGGCCCAGAATCGCCGGAACTGGAGTGCTAAAGGGGCCAGGGAGCCAGGCAGCAGCCGTTTCTTTAATGGCGGCGATCGCTCCTCAGCTCCTGTCAATCAGGAGCGATCTGGGACCCACCACGGATCCGGTCCAAATCCGGTATGTGGGGTCTTGGGGGGTGCCCCAGGTGGGGGAGGCCAAAATCGCCGATCGCAGGGGGCTGTGGGGGGCCGGGGAGCCAGGGACTTACGGAGCGCGGATCGGAGATGTCATCCGCTCCCCGCGCGCATGCGCACTCCGCACCTTGCGCTTTTTTAACCAAAACAACACTTTGCAATTCAAATACCCCCCACAAACCATATGCTAATCATAAAACACCCCAAACTAAAGCATGTGCTATGGAAAAATAACAAACAACCCGTTACATTTCTTACCTGCACTAAAAACAAAAGGAAACTAAAGGAAAAGAAAATATAATGATCACAAAAAATACCTGTGCCAGCACACAGGAAACATAAGTTAACTAAAAGGGGGCCCACCTACCGTCTAAAACAAAAAATGTAGAACAAAACAATGCAAAGCTCAATAATCTAATTGAGTGTGATAGATCTCAAAGCAATTTTCTAAGCATAAATCAGGTTGGCTGGGACAGGTCGGGTAATAGTGCTGCACGTCCTTTCTGATGCCACGCTTCCTGCATACCCTGCAAGCCCTCTGGGGATACATCTTACCACTGACAAAGGGAAGCAACTTTATAAAGTGCTTCCCAATTAACCTGACCTGATTGTCGTTACTAGGCATATCTGGTTCCTCCTCAGTATCCCCAAACAACAAAGCAGGGAGTAACTGCTGCTGGTAGTTAACGTAAGATAAATTGGAGCCTGGTACTGCTGCCTTGAAGAGACAACAAAGCTGTTGTAAGTTGCCATTTGGACCAAATGGATAGCAACTTTTGTGTACCAGGCTCTGGTTTTTCGGGTGGCGTTGTAATAAGTTAATATTTGGTCTGTTTTATCAACGTCACCCATGAATTTATTATAATCTTTTATGCAACATGGCTTTTGTGAAGGGGCTCGGGGACCACGTTGCCGTACATTCACAACTGACTCATTGTGGATTGTTGCCAGTAGGAATACATTTTTTTTGCCCATATATTTCACGACCAGGATCTCATCGCTTCTTACAGCGTAAGACTCTCCACGTTTTAGTTTTTTTTTCAAGTATTGACCTGGGCAAGCCTTTTCTATTAGGGTTGATGGTGCCGCAGGCCGGGGTATCCAATGAATAAAGGGCTCTAAATAAGGGGATGGAGGTATAGAAGTTGTCCACATATAAGTGGTAACCTCTCCCCAGTAGAGGAGTCATGAGATCCCAAACGATCTTTCCACTGACTGACAAATCAAGACGACAACCAGGGGGGTCCAGATAGGTGTCCTTTCCTTTATAGATTCGAAAATATTTGGTATACCCGGTCACACTATCGCATAATTTGTCAAATGTTATCCCATACCTTGTACACTTGCTAGGAATATATTGACGAAAAATAATGCACCCTTTAAAAAGCAGAAGGGACTCGTCAATACTTAATTTTTGTTAGGGGGTGTACACTTCTGCACAGTGCTCTGACAGGCTATTGAGCAGGGGCCGTAATTTATGAAGCCTGCCGTGACCGGACTCCCCACGGGGAATAGCAGTGGAATTGTCGTTAAAATGCAGAAACCACAGTAAAATTTGGTAGCAGTTTCTGGACATTATGGCCAGAAAAAATGGAATTGCCAATATGGATTGGGTATCCCAGTAGGAGGAAATACTACATTGTTTTAGAAAACCCATTGCTAAAGTGAGCCCTCAAAATTTCTTTATCTCACTCAAATTTGTGGGTTGCCATGCCTGAGTTCGAGCGTGCCTCTGGTGGGGGTTTTGCGCTAAGACCTGCTCAACATAGAGATTAGTATAGAAGACCATATCCAGTTGGATGGCTTCTGTAAGAAACAATTTGAAAAAGTCAATGAGACCAAAGTTTGTTGTGTCTACATTGACCCCGGGGACCAAATCAAAAGGGGGAATTTTAGGGGAAATATTATAAGGAGGTCTCCACGCAGACTCTCCTTCACCAGCTGCAGCACTCAATGCCTCCTTCTGCACTACACTCGCCTGCAGCATGGGCTCACTTTGTGCGGCACTATCCCTTCTACGATGGCTACTACTACTGGTAGCACTGTGCGGCTGTGTTTCCTCAGTAGAGGAGACACTGTCTGACTCGCTGTCTGAGGGAAAGTATTCAGACCCTGACTCACTTAAATCTTAAGTGAGCCATACCCAAATGTGGAAAAAAAGCGAAAAAAAAAATCTAAACTAAAAATATTAAACTAAAGGGTCTTCCCGAACTAAAGGCTAGAACTAAAGGCAAACTACAAAAAATAAAATTTCACAGTAAACAATAAAACAATGCAAATAAACAGTCAAAAATAGAAATAAAAGTATAGCTACAATCCGATGAGAAGTGGTGGAGTCAGGAGCAGCAGGTCACAGGATACCAGCAGACTTAGACCATCCCTGGAGCAGCAGATCCGGCAGATGAAGAAGGTCTTCCTGGAGCAGCAGGAATAGGGTTCTAAAAGCTAGGGGGGGGTGGTCCTAAAAGGAGGGGGAGGCTAGGGTCCCAAAGCACGAGGGCTAAGGTTCCAAAAGAGGGGAGCTAAGGTCCCAAAGCACAAGGGCTAAGGTTCCAAAAGGAGGGGAGCTGAGGTCCCAAAGCGCCAGGGCTAAAGTTCCAAAAGGAGGGAAGGTAAGGTCCCAAAGCGCAAGGCCTAAGGTTCCAAAAGGAGGGGAAGCTAAGGTCCCAAAACGTAAGGGCTAAGGTTCCAAAAGGAGGGGAGCTAAGGTCCCAAAGCGCAAGGGCTAAGGTTCCAAAAGGAGGGGAACTAAGGTCCCAAGGCACATGGGCTAAGGTTCCAAAAGGATGGGAGCTAAGGTCCCAAAGCGCAAGGGCTAAGGTCCCAAAAGAGCGAGTGATAAGGTCCAAGCTAAGGCAGTAGCGATCTTCGGGCAAAACCAAATCTCAGCGACACACTTAAAGGAAAAAGTTAAGATTAGGAAATTGTGGGTGAACCCCCCCCCCCGGAATGCATGATAATAACTACCTGATCCCCCAATCTAACGGCGCATGCACAGGCAACAGCTGTACTATGCTATACCTTTAGAGCGGTGGTAAGGTAAGTTTTACTGGCAATTGAGGGGATTCACTTTGGGGGTTCCACATTGGCGCATCACAAATCCCAGATTCATTCTTAACAGCTTTAGGTCAAAAGCAGAAGATAACTGTTTTTATGAATGAATCTGGTTACCAAAATTTTACCTAAACAGTTTTTTTGTGATGTTTTATTGGGGGTGTGGGATAGGTGGCAGGTGTGCACCAGGCCTGACTCACTTACACCTGAGTGCAGGCGGCACTGGGAGGGGAGGCAGCAATGAGGGGGGCCTGGAGACAGCAGATTGATTGTGATCTCCCATCACACTGCAACCATCAATCTGTTAACTGTGTACCACCCAGCATCTTCCGCCCCCCTGTCGCTGCCTCCACCCCCCACCGTGCCACTTTCTGTACCTGGGTATATACAGAATGAGCCAGGCCCGTTGTGCACCCACTGCCCCATCCCACATCACAATAACAAATTCAAAACCCAAAACCAAATCAGCCTGGCAAGCTATAAGATTCTCAGGCTGGTCGATTCCCCCCCGAGGGCATCCAAAATCGGGATGCCCCGCTATGTGAAACCCCCCAGGTTGCCCATACACTTACTTACTTTCCTGTGTCCAACGGCACATGGGCAAGCTGTGTCCACTATCCCTCTAGCAGGACACGTGCCTGTGCCAGGCATTTATGAATGGCTGACATGGACACGCCCCCTGCTAGAGGGTAGCGGGGATGCGGCCGACAGTGCACTCGGAGCCAATCGCCTTAGACAACGAGATGTCAGCGGATCCGACGCCGCTGATTGGACGAGTGCCCAGACATGTGCTGTAGGACCGGGAGGGGGTCAGTTGGTTTCGGCAACCTGGGGGTTTCACACATCGATCGGGGGTGCCCCGGGGCAAGGACCAAAACCCAGGATAGTCAAAATGCTGGGTTTTGGTCCACTTTATTGTAAAATTTACTGGATCATAAATAATTGACTATAAATAATTGACATAAAAAAATTGAAAAAAAAAAAGTATCAGCATAAAATAAAAAATAAAGATCGACGCAGGCAGGTTTTTAGCAAGTTAACTACCAAGACCCCCCTCCCAGCACCCCCCCAACCTGATCCCGGCTGCTGGGAGCGCTTCAACAGCAGCAGCTCCAAGTGGACTTTAGATCCCAGCATGCCTATGGCCACCCACCCAATCAAAAAAAGACCCCACCCACAGAGTGGTGACCCCCAGCACAAAATAAATTGGCTACGGCCACCCACCCAGGCAAGATCACCCCCCCCCCCACAAGAGAACCCCCCTAGCACCCCAACCTACAACAGATCAAGTAGAAAATGTGACGGCGGCATCTGGTGCACTATGGATTCCAGCATGCCTACGGCCACCCACCCAACTAAGAAAAGACCCCACCCACACAGTGGTGACCCCCAGCACCCCCTACACACACCTCCAATCAGCATAAAAAAATAGAAAAAATAAGGATCAGCACAAAATAATTAAAAAAAAAGTTGGCACCGGCAAGTGTACCACATGTCCCTGCATGCCTACGGCCACCCACCCAGGCAAGGTCACCCCCCCCACACAAGAGAACCACCCTGGCACCCCAACCTACACCGATCAAGCAGAAAACAAGGCAGCAGCAGCGGCGCACTAAGGATCCCAGCATGCCTACGGCCACCCACCCGGGCACTCACCCCCCAACACATCAGTGACCCCCCCACACACCCCACACACCCCCACACACCTCCACCTACCTCAGATCCGACGATCGAAGAGGCCAGCAGGAGACCGCAGGCTGTTTATGTAGTGGAGCGCCGGCTGATGACAGCAGCCGTGCTCCCCACTTCTGATTGGTCCAGCAATGTTCAGGTGACTGGGGTGAGGTCAGGGTCACCTCCACATGACCCCCTGAGGACTCTTCCAGAAGGCTGGCCAGGAAACGCTGACTTCTGCTGCCACTGATGGCCCCAAGGTAAGAAAGTGTCAAGCCCGTAACACCTACGTGCTTGGCACTTAAGGCACAGACAAGCCAGCCCGTAGGTGTTACGTGCTTGGCACTTAAAGGGCTAACCTATCTCCTTCTTATTAACATTTGCTGTTGGCCTTTTTATAGAACACTGTGTTTAACTGTGCCATTAATTTTATTGATGTGCCAATTGTTTCTTCCATTGTGCAGTCTTGCATTATTCTGGAATTATTTTTGTTTTCCAAAAACAAATTATATTGCATAAGCCAGGGTGTGAACCCCTAATTTACAACTACAAAGAGCAAGTAAACAAGAGCTGATTACCTGCTACAGAGAATGCACACCCAAAGGCTGACCTCATCCCTCGCAGTGGTGTGGAAGACCACGGAACGCATTGGTGCAGGCTGAGACGCTCCTCCTGACAGAGCACACATGCCAGTTAAGGTCATGCTTAGTTTTTGGTTAATTTGTAGTGCTCTGTTTACTCTTGGTGATCATGTTTAATAATATTTTTTTGTTCTTTTTGATCAGTGTTTACTGCTATCTTCTGATTGTTTGGAGTTTGATTAACATATTCATATTCATGGGAGCACTTTCATAATGCAGGCAGCTTATTTACCTCATTTATTTACCTCATTTATTTGTAGTGTTTCCTTATCACATTTTTGGTTAGTATTTATAATGATTTGAAACAATTGATTGTTTTGAAGTTTGATCAGTATATCCATATGAAGAGGATCACTTAGAGGTAGTTCATTAACCTTTTATAACAGTGTTTACGCTTAGTTAACATTATTTGTTATATTGATCTCTATGCACCAGCACTTCCCTCACTTTATAATGTAGGATTTTTTGTATTAGTGATTCAATATTGTTGTATGTACTGGCTCTCCTTTTTGATTTATTGGTCTGCTGGGTGTGCATTAAGGGGGTCATTTAAGAAAGGCTGAGGCCACGTAGCGCCAGATGATAGTCAGGTGAGTGTCAGGTCCAAGTGAAAAGATGTATTTATTAAGTCAAAAATCCAGAGCACCTTTGATAGTGCCAGGTAGTGTCCCATCTATCATCAGCTCCCGCGATGGGATGAGTGCCAGTGCCTACAGTGCCAGATAGGACCATGCATTCACCCAGCACTGTGTGGCCTGATCCCATACATTTCAATTGGCTGGGATGGTTACAATTATTTAAGCATTTTAGTAGAATTTTTTTTTATTTTTTTGGGCTGGTGCATGTGCCATGGGATCATTTTTATATGCATTTTTAGCACTTTTTTTGTGCTGCAAATTTGTGATTTGGGTCGTCAGAAATCTATGTCATGTTAGTCTAATGCAATTCCCATTTTTAATAAAAAAAAAATAAAATAAAATAAAAACCCTAAAAAATAAAACATTGAACATCCAACAGGTGCTGAATTCACTTTTTTGAGCGCCTCTTGGAGCGCTATGTATTTATTTGATGAATTTTGTCAGCTTGCGGAGCTCTCGGCTGGCACTAGGTGTCGCTTAGGCTTAAATAAGCCGTGCACTGCGAACGCTGCCTGGCCGGGAACACTACAACTGACAGCGCCGGTGTCCAGAAGCTGACACTGTGGTGCGGGCGCTGCTGAGCATCTCGGACGAGGCGCTCAAGTGGTGCACAAATAATAATAAATTAGCCTCCCCATATACCTTTGTACTCATCTCACAGTGAGCTGGAGATCTGATTATTTGGTCTAATTGCTGTTGAGAGGACCTCTAGCCTTGATTTTAATGTAACTGTTGGTCATTGTGATTTTCATTTTTGGTGATTTTGTAACAATAAACTCCAGATTTTTTTTGAGAAGCCTTTGGGTGTGTGTTCCCTGTAGCAGGTAATCCGCTCTTGTTTACCTGCTCTTTGTGTTTTTTTTTTGTTTTCAGTTATTACTACATCTCTAGCAAGTTCCTGCTTAAATGATAGAATAATCCTGCAAATATGAAGAAACATAACAATGGCTATGATACCTGACTCATTGTCTTTGGATAGTAGTGTGCCAGACTTGTTTCTCCTCATATTTATATTGTTAATTTGATTGAGTTGGTGGAAGCTGATCTGCACATTGACCAATCGAATTGATTGGCTTGTTTGTGGTAAAATTGCTTTATCTGCAACTATGGGCACTTGAGGGTGGAGGAGTATAGGAGGGAGGCCACCATATCCGCCCTGGTTATCCTCCCTCCCCCCCCCCCCCCCCCCCCCGTTTGATGTCCAAAGTGTTTAATTAAAGAATTAAGGAAGTAATACAAATTGGAAGGAAAGTGTTGCAATCAAAATTAAAATAAATGAATGACTACAAATGGCAGTCTATGAATAGATCAAACAGCACCAACAATATTCACCAGAAGATAAGAATGAATTGAGTTATACTTATGTTTTTTAGCCTTGAACTGAGAAATCTAACCAAACCCCCTTTTAAAGTAGCTCAAAAGTCACATGGCATGGTAATGGAATCTAAAAGACACCATAGCCGCTCATTAGCCTACCCCCAGGGTATTTGAAATTGCGTTGCCCCACTGTCTTAAACCCCCAAGATGGACAGAAAACTCACCTTTACCGGCAGTTCCCATGGTACTGTCATTGCCAGCAGCCGCATCCTAGGCTTCCTTGTAGCTGTAGCGCACTCCCCAATACCCAGACTACTGGGAAACTGGGGATGCATCCGCCGGCCTGGGTCACTCCAGCCAGCATTCTTGATATCAGCCAATCTTCGATCTCAAAAATGCCAAGCCTCAACAGTGGAGAAACACATTTTAATTAACCTGCTGGCTGCATCGTCCGAGAAACTGAAGCGAGTAGTGCAGGTAAGGGGCGCGAGAGGGCAGCAATGAGGTGTGAAAGGAGTCCAACCAGGGACAGATTATGAGGGGGGTGCAAGGGGCACGCGCCCCGGGGTCTCCACCACTTGCCGTTGCTAAGGGGGCTGGAGTATCGGCTGGCTGGTACGCGAGGGAGAGGATCCGGAGCCTGTTGTGTTTATAGGAGGATCGCCTGGCAGGCGGGTCATGTTAGGTAGAAGATCAGCAGGCTGGAATGTGGACAGGAGGATCACCTGGCGATTGGGCAGCAGGATGGATCCAGAAGACTAGAACGTGGGAAGAATGGCGGGTGTGGGTAATCGCCTGGCTAGCAGGCAGATGGACGTGGGGCGCCTGGATTAGCCGGCGTGTGAGCTGCAGGATTGGCCAACCAGAAGATGTGTGGGAGGAAGTACTGGCATGGCATGCACATGGGCAGTTGGATTAGCTGGCAGGCGGGTGGCTGGATGGGCTTTCTGGATCCAGTGGCCTGGCACGTGGGAGGATCGGCTATCAGGCAGGCAGGCGGGTGTGTGGGCCTCAGGATCGATCGTTTGTTGTGCTGGAGGATCGACCGGCGTGTGAGCAGCAGGATTGGCCTATCAATTGGCGTGCATGTTGGCGGGTGGATCGGCTGACGAGAACCCGAATCAGCTGGTTGGAGTGAGAAATGGAGGATCAGCCAGCTTTTTCAGATCAGTGAGCTCAGCTGAGCTCTTAGGGAGGAGGGCGGTGACAAGGGACTGGAGCCGGCAGTGAGGGATCAGAGGATTCTCCAGCTCTAATTTCCAGGCAGTACCTACTTAGGTACCTGCCCACTTATACCTAACCAGGCCCTATAACAGCAGTAAAAGTGAAGTGAAGGCGGAAATGTTGGACCCATTGGTGGAAATGCAGGACCCTTGTCTGTGATTAACCCTTAAGCTGCCTCCACATGTATGACCCAGCTTGCCTCTTCAACTTTGCTTTGGATTAACCCTTGAGCTGCTTCCATGTGTATGACCCACCTTTCCTCTTGAACTTTGCTTTGGATTAACCCTTGAGCTGCTTCCACGTGTATGACCCGGCTCTCTCATATCGTCTGCCTCTCACCCGGTAACCACTGCTGTTGACCCAGGCCCATGTCTCCCCAAAGATTGGCCTGGGACCACGCAAGCAGCAAATCTATCTTCCCTTGAGGCTGGCTCTAGGGAAAACTGAGGTAGTCCTTAGATTCCAGTCCTGCAGGGTCGAGTTTGGTCTCTGGGCGTTTGTCTCCGAGTGGCAACCTCAGCAGTGGAAGCCGGGCCTCCCTTTCCACAGTGCTCGCCACCCAGTCCCTGACATAGATGTCTTCTGTCAACTCGCCATGTAGAAATGTTGTTGTCACATCAAAGTATTTCACTTGCATTTTTCTTGTCCTTATTGTAGCATGTTAGACTACTAGAGCAAAAGTATCATCATAATCCTCTCCATGTTTTTGAGAATATCTCTTAGATATGAGTCTTGCTTTTTATCACTCCACTGTGCCATCTGTGCCATCTGCATTGTACTTCACTTAGTCTATTTACAGCCTATGGCTTTCCTATCATGTGATAGTTATGTAAGTGTCCATGTTTCAGTGTCATGCATAGATTTTATTTCTTCCTTTGCAGCCTTTTTCCATTTACTGGCGCCCCTTTTCTAAAGCTAAGATATGTCTTCCCAAGTTGCAGGTTCTTTAGTACTGGCAGTGCTTGTATGGGAGACGTACAGGTAGTTTTCCTCTGTTTTCTCTTGTTGAGTGTCTTGGTTGGTGTCTGAGCTTGCTTGTGTCTGCTCTTCAGTACTGGCAGGTTCTGTCAGTTTTCTCTTCTGTTCCTACTTCCTGTTGTCATCACATTGTCTCTCAGATCTTCAACAAAAGTTATGCTGTTGCTAATGGTAAATGTGTCTGTTTTGGGATTTAAGATTCTGTAACCCTTAACATTATCACTGTATCCAACAAAGATTCCTTCAAATGCTCTGTTTTGGAGTTTGGTCTGTTTTTCCTCTGAAATGTTGATGGATGCTCTGCAATTACTATTTTACATTTGGCTTTTTATATTGTGCCACAGTTCATATGGAGTTTTCTCCACTATTCTAGAAAAGAGTCTGTTCTGTAAATAAGTGGCTGTCACTGCTGCCTCGCCTCAGTATTTTTGTGGTAGTCTAGAGTCTGTCAGCTAACATCTGAACATTTCAGTCAGAGTTTGGTTCTTTCAGCTACCCCATTTTGCTCTGGTGTGTAGGCGGGTTTAGGGGCCACATACATCACTGTGAACTAGGTCAAGTGGTCAAGAATCTCTATTTTGACCGACTTTAGGAAGTGTTGCTCTTGTAGCTTTGGATTTGATGCAGCATTTACATTTAAAAGTAACTGCCACATGTGTATACAGTCATTTGTTTATGGTTGCATAGTCTCACTTTTTCCTTCACTGTGTTGAGGTTATACAGATGATCATCCAGCTTGGCACATGCAATTGTCTGCTTGCTGTCCAGGATAGAACACTTGTCACCTTGGGATTTTACAGTGAGTCCTTTGGCTCTCAGACATTTCAGAAAATGGAGGAGAGGCAATTGGAACAGGCTTCAGATGAGCTGCTTGCTGCCTTATTTTTGTCATCTCTTTAAAGTGGACCAAAACCTGAGATTTTCACTTCAATCCTAAGTATTGTTCCTTGGGACATACATTTCCCCAGGCCCAGGGCGCATGTTCGGACTCGTACAATCAACGACATATGAGTCTAGCATAAGGCACAAACATGCTCCTGCCCCTAGCCTGTCCGAATGGCTCAGCCCAGATATGCCGGAAATGGTGCCACCACTGTTTACAATGCTGTGTAAGCATCCTGGAAAAGTAGGTTTACTGGAAACCCCCGGGGTTTCACACAGCAGTGCAACCTGATTCTTTTAGGATCCAGGACTGGCCACCAAGGGTTGAGAGGACCGTGCGCTTTCAGATTTTGCTTGTATTTTCCTGTTTGCATATTAACGTTTTATTCTTTTTCATATTATAATATTTTTAGGGATACCCTGTGTAACCAAATAATTCTTCAAAGGATTACTTCCAGAAAGATGAGCCCACTACAACAAACTAGGTATGTTAGGCACTTACCTCGTCGCCGTCCCTGGTCCCGCGGCGCGCTGTCAGGCGGTCCCCGGCTGGTTGCTGCCCGGCGCTCCCCGGGTGTCCTGGCTCCTCAGCGCGGTTGCGACGGTCAGGGGTCGGCGGTGCAGGATAGTGTCGGCGGCCGCGCCGCGGCCCGCTCTGCGCGGCTGCGCGGTCCCGTCGGGCTCCCTCGCTGTTCGGCGCTTCCGCCTCCCGGCGGGGGCGCACTCGATCTTCAACGTGCTCGCGCGCGCGCACGAGCACGTCACCTTTATGCCTCCCGGCGGCGCTTTCCCCAGCGCGCCCGCCGGGGGCGAGTTTGATTCATCCAACCCTGGCCCTGCTCATAGAGGGAGCCCAGGGACTGGTCGGCCTGTCTGGCCTGGGCCGTCCAGTTCCTGGGACCACTCCCGTTTTAGTGTTGCACCAAGCACCTTCATTCCCTCCTTTTTCCCTGTTCCCCATTGGCCAGATATTCCTATAAATCTGCACTACTCCAGTATCCCAGTGCCCCTTATAGCCTCTGGGTTCTGGATGTGCGTTGCTGTGTCTTAGTGAAGAATTTGGATTTGGATTTGGACTTCGACTATTCTTGCTAGCTGCCTGCCCTGACCTTCTGCTTTGCCTGACCACTCTTTTGCCTGACCCTCCTGTACCTCGCCTGTGACCTCCTGGACTTGACCTCGGCTACCCTCGACCACTCTTTGTTATCTCCCTTGGATACCTCGCCTGTGACCTCCTGGTTTGACCTCGGCCTGAATTACGGACTTTCGCACCCGGCATCCTCATTCGGGATTCCCTGCCAAACATCAATCTGCACCTTAAGCTGTTATCCTTTGCGCCTGTTAAGTCCTGGGGGCAACCGACTGGGAGAGGCATTACCCGTGTCTCCTACAAGCGGGGGCTTGTCTATAGGCGGAAGTGGCGGTGGAGATTGGGGGATATCGGCTTAAGACAGACGGGTGTTTGGTATAGTCCTGACATTATAACGGGCCAGAAGAAGAATGGACCAAATCCTGGAGCAGGTGCAAGCCTTGACAGCGGCGGTGGAGCACCTGGCTCATCGAGTTGCGGCCCAGGAGAACCGTCCTACTCCCATCGTCCCCACTTCTCAGGGGACTCCGGCCGCAATGTCTGTGGAACCCAAGATCCCACTCCCTGAAAAGTTCTTTGGCGACAGGGCAAAATTTGCCAATTTCCGGGACTCTTGTAAACTGTACTTCCAGCTTCGTCCGGTTTCCTCAGGGTCACAAGAGCAAAAGGTGGGCTTGATTATTTCCCTGCTGCATGGAGACCCTCAGTCCTGGGCCTTTAGCTTATCAGCTCAGGACCCAATCCGCCTATCGGTGGATAGTTTCTTCGCTGCAATGGAGGTCCTCTATGATGATCCTGACAAAGGGGCCTCAGCTGATGCCAAATTACGTACCCTCCGCCAGGGACGCCGTCCAGCCGAAGACTACTGTTCTGAATTCCGGCGTTGGGCGGTTGACTCACGTTGGAACAATCCTGCCCTCTGCGGCCAATTCCGACTAGGTCTGGCTGACACTATCAAGGACACCCTGGTGAATTACCCGGAACCCCAAACTCTGGACGAATTGATGCATTTGGCCATCCGCATTGATCGTCGACTCCGGGAGAGGCGCCTAGAGAAAGGATCACATCCTGAATCGGCTTCAAAGTCTGAGGCTCTAGTCGCTCAACCTTCAGAAGAGCCCATGCAGCTAGGTGCCACCAGGCTCACCGAAGGCGAGAGACGACGACGCCTATCTGAGGGGCTCTGTCTTTACTGTGGTGGAACCGGCCACATGGTTAGACTTTGCCCAAAGAAACCGTCGGGAAACTTCAGAGCCTAGGGGGTTTCGAGGGGGCCCTCCTAGGCTGTAAGGTATCTCCTCAAGTATCGTCTCCAGTTTTCATCCCAGTCCAGTTTATGAATGGTGTTAAATGTATTAATCTAAAGGCTCTTCTAGATTCTGGAGCAGCTGGGAACTTCCTAGACTCCGAACTAGCGCAGACTTTAGGAATTATGGTACAGACCTTGCCGACTCCTATCCGGGTTTCAGCCATTGATGGCACTCCAGTGGCCGGGGGATTAGTTCGGTTCCAATCCCCTCCTATGCAAATCAAAGTGGGAGCCAGTCATTCTGAGGTTATCAGGTTCTTGATATTGAGTATGCCTGGTACTCCTTTGATTTTGGGTTTGCCATGGCTGCAGGAGCATAATCCCCAAATTGATTGGGTTTCGGGGCAAATCACCAAGTGGGGACACCAGTGTTTTCGGAACTGCCTAGAATTTCCTCTCAGGGTCGCGCGCCTAGCCCCTATTGGGGTTCCAACTCCATATTTGGAGTTTGCTGATGTCTTTTCAGAAAAGGCGGCAGACAAACTTCCTCCCCATAGACCTTGGGACTGCCCAATAGAACTGCTCCCTGGTACGATGCCTCCCAGAGGGAGAATATTTAATTTGACCCGAACTGAAACCCTTGCCATGCGGGAATATATCGCCGAGAACTTAGAAAAAGGGTTCATTCGGCCTTCATCTTCTCCAGCAGGGGCAGGGTTTTTTTTTGTGGAGAAAAAGGATGGGGGACTTCGCCCCTGTATCGATTACCGGGGCTTAAATAACATCACAGTAAAAAATAAGTATCCCCTACCGCTTATTGAGGGACTCTTTACTCAGGTGGTTGGGGCGCAGGTCTTCTCTAAACTGGATCTCCGGGGGGCCTATAACCTCATAAGAATCAGGCAGGGGGACGAGTGGAAGACGGCCTTCAATACCCTTGAAGGGCATTATGAGTATTTGGTAATGCCTTTCGGCCTGTGTAATGCCCCTGCGGTCTTTCAAAGTTTTGTCAACGAAATTTTCAGGGATTATCTTGGCCGGTTTATGGTTGTTTACCTAGATGACATTTTAATTTTTTCTTCATCCATTGACGAACATCGTAAACATGTGTGCCTAGTTTTGCAGAAACTTAGGGAGAATTGTTTATATGCCAAGTTAAAGAAATGTCAATTTGAGGTATCTGAGGTTCCGTTTCTCGGTTACATTATCTCCAAATCTGGTCTGTCTATGGACCAATCTAAGGTGAAGGCTGTTTTAGAATGGGAGCAGCCCAGAGATCTGAAGGGCCTGCAAAGGTTTTTGGGTTTTGCCAATTTTTATAGAAGGTTCATTAAGAATTTCTCTGCCCTGGTTACACCACTAACTAACCTAACTAAGAAAAGCGGGTACCCCCCGGTTTGGCCGGCTCAAGCTGTCCAGGCCTTCGGGAATCTTAAGAGGGTATTTAGTGCTGCTCCCGTCCTAGTCCATCCTGATGAGCAACGACCTTTCCTTGTGGAGGTGGATGCTTCTGAAATAGCGGTCGGAGCAGTCTTGTCTCAGTACTACGGCTCACCTGCACGCCTCCATCCATGTGCCTTCTTTTCCAAGAAATTCTCAGCGGCCGAAAGAAATTATGATATCGGCAATAGAGAATTACTGGCCATCAAGCTTGCCTTCCAGGAATGGAGACACTGGCTGGAGGGGGCTCAGTATCCAGTTACGGTCTTTACGGACCATAAAAATCTAGAATACATCCAGTCCGCCAAGAGATTAACTCCTAGACAGGCTCGCTGGTCCTTATTCTTTTCTCGGTTTAATTTTTCTATAACTTATAAGCCCGGGTCCAAAAATATAAAAGCTGACGCCCTGTCTCGGAGTTTCTCTCCCCCTGACTTACCGGAAAGGATGGTGTCTCCCATCTTGCCTCGCTCCCTAGTGGTGGCCGCCATCCAACCCCAACTTCCTGATCTTACTCAGTTCCAGGCCCAAGCTCCTCCTGGGAAACCCGCTTCAGCCCTGTTTGTGCCCTCTACTTACCGGTCTGAGTTCTTGTCCCATTTTCACGATACCAAAACAACCGGTCATCCAGGGGTTAAGAAAACCATAGCTTTATTATCACGCCAAGTTTGGTGGCCTTCTCTTAGGAAGGACGTTCAAAGGTTTGTCTCCGCTTGCAAAGTCTGTGCCCAAAGTAAGTCCTTGAGGAGTTCGCCTGAAGGCCCACTCCTTCCATTGTCCATTCCTGCCTCCCCGTGGACCCATCTGGCCATGGATTTCGTTACTGACCTTCCCCCGTCTCAGGGACATACGGTTATTTGGGTAATTGTGGACCGCTTTAGCAAGATGGCCCATTTCGTCCCTTTAAAGAAACTCCCCTCAGCTCAAACTCTTGCTCAACTCTTCATTACTCATGTCTTTAGGATTCATGGTATTCCCATGGATATTGTTTCGGATAGGGGGGTCCAGTTTGTCTCCCGGTTTTGGAGGGCTTTCTGTGCCAAGTTGGGTTTCACCGTCTCCCTTTCCTCGGCCTTCCATCCGCAGTCGAATGGACAAACCGAGAGAACGAACCAGTCCCTGGAACAATATTTGCGCTGTTTTACGGCGGATACTCAAACTGATTGGGCCTTCTTCTTACCATTTGCGGAATTTGCTTTTAACAACGCCACACATTCGTCCACGGGGGTTTCTCCTTTCCATTGTGTTTATGGCAAGGACCTGAAGTTTTCTGCTCTTTCGGACCAACCCTCTAGAGTTCCCTCCGTGGATGAATGGGTTTCCAAATGGCCAGGGGAATGGAATAAAATCCAGCAACATCTAGCTAGGGCCGCTCTTCAGCAGAAAAAATTTTCTGATCGCAAACGATCTTCTAACTCTAGCTTTAAGGTGGGTGACTGGGTTTGGCTTTCAACCAAGAATTTGGCGCTACGCCAGCCCTCCGCTAAGTTAGGACCTAAATTTATTGGCCCCTTCCCCATAACACAAAAAATTAATCAGGTTACATACCAGTTGGCCCTCCCTTCGTCCATGATAATCTGTAAATCCTTTCATGTTTCACTTCTTAAGTCTGCAAAAAACCATGAACCTAATAGTCCTCCTAGTCCTGTGTTTGTTGATGGGCATCAGGAGTTTGAGGTTGCCCGGGTTCTTGATTCTCGCTTTTTTCGGAACTCTCTTCAATATCTTATTGACTGGAAGGGATACGGTCCGGAAGAAAGATCTTGGGTTCCTGCCAGAGAGGTTCATGCGCAGAATTTGGTAAAGAGATTTCACAGAGAGAATCCTTTGAAACCTAGTTTGGAGGGTCCAGTGGCCCCTCCTCGGGGGGGGGGGGTAATGTTAGGCACTTACCTCGTCGCCGTCCCTGGTCCCGCGGCGCGCTGTCAGGCGGTCCCCGGCTGGTTGCTGCCCGGCGCTCCCCGGGTGTCCTGGCTCCTCAGCGCGGTTGCGGCGGTCAGGGGTCGGCGGTGCAGGATAGTGTCGGCGGCCGCACCGCGGCCCGCTCTGCGCGGCTGCGCGGTCCCGTCGGGCTCCCTCGCTGTTCGGCGCTTCCGCCTCCCGGCGGGGGCGCGCTCGATCTTCAACGTGCTCGCGCGCGCGCGCGAGCACGTCACCTTTATGCCTCCCAGCGGCGCTTTCCCCAGCACGCCCGCCGGGGGCGAGTTTGATTCATCCAACCCTGGCCCTGCTCATAGAGGGAGCCCAGGGACTGGTCGGCCTGTCTGGCCTGGGCCGTCCAGTTCCTGGGACCACTCCCGTTTTAGTGTTGCACCAAGCACCTTCATTCCCTCCTTTTTCCCTGTTCCCCATTGGCCAGATATTCCTATAAATCTGCACTACTCCAGTATCCCAGTGCCCGTTATAGCCTCTGGGTTCTGGATGTGCGTTGCTGTGTCTTAGTGAAGAATTTGGATTTGGATTTGGACTTCGACTATTCTTGCTAGCTGCCTGCCCTGACCTTCTGCTTTGCCTGACCACTCTTTTGCCTGACCCTCCTGTACCTCGCCTGTGACCTCCTGGACTTGACCTCGGCTACCCTCGACCACTCTTTGTTATCTCCCTTGGATACCTCGCCTGTGACCTCCTGGTTTGACCTCGGCCTGAATTACGGACTTTCGCACCCGGCATCCTCATTCGGGATTCCCTGCCAAACATCAATCTGCACCTTAAGCTGTTATCCTTTGCGCCTGTTAAGTCCTGGGGGCAACCGACTGGGAGAGGCATTACCCGTGTCTCCTACAAGCGGGGGCTTGTCTATAGGCGGAAGTGGCGGTGGAGATTGGGGGATATCGGCTTAAGACAGACGGGTGTTTGGTATAGTCCTGACAAGGTACGCCTAAAAATCTTACAATTAGACGAGGGTTGTAGCACACTACACAGGTAGAGATCATACACAATTTAAGTCAAAATAGAAGGGGTTCTGAGACTCCAATGTGCAACCACTCTTTACACATGGAAAACAATCTATATAACAAAATAGGAGAATCGAACACCCAAACACAATGTTGCATTCCAAACAATGTTATTTAATGCTGGTAAATATATACAGTGTAAAAAAGTGAAGCAATATATACAAGTGCAAACTGATGACAGATCACAATGTATAACAATAGACCGCAGGTAAATTATGAACTATACTGGTATCCAGCAGATTACATAGGTCACAAGGTATTCACAGGTAACCAGACAAAGGTTTTAAAGTACATGCTAAATGCTTAGTAGGATTGGAATACCCCTGGACCTAGTACAGCATAACATGTCATAGAACGCAGCAAGAACAGAAATCACAGAAAGGTGACTTACAGATAACATGCAGCAAGCAAAGATACCGGGTGGACAACAGATACAAAACTCGACGTTTCGGCCTGGTAGGGCCTTTCTCAAGAGATGCGGTGTCACAACATTATGCAGCCATATTTTTATAGTAAATGTGCCTCCAGCGTGTACAGATGGCGCCAATCGGCGGCGCGCTGTGCGGCGCCTGACGATGACGTCATTGCGACTCTCAAGCACGGTCCCGGCCAGTGCAGATCCGGATGGCAGAGCTGCCAACCCGGACCGGAAGTGGCGCGCGGGGCCATGCGTGACGTCATATCCGGCCTCGGTAACAGCGGTGATTAAAACCAAAAACATGGCGGCGCCTGTAAGTGGCGACAATACAATACAAAACAAGCAAAGTATTGAGTAGTGCGGCGGTAGCCGCATATATAATAGCCGGAGATAGATGTGCGCAAGTCAAAGTACAGTGATAGCATCATCTTAGGAACGCTGGAGGAACGCTGGAGGCCCCGTAATATTACTCGACCCACAGGTGATTCAGATACTGGGAGCTCTTCAACCTCCTCTAGTGATTTTTTAGAGCCAGGTCAGGGCCCCCAAGGTCCCGTTATACAAAAAAGAAAACAAAGACAAGGCGGGGCAGAACAAGGAATACGTACCCACAGCAGGCGTCCACCATCCAAGGCTCCATACAACACCAGGAGCAGGACCACGAATCAACAATAATCAACATTTCGGACTATACATTGACTACTATGGAAATTCAGGTACTATCTAAGGGCTTAACGTTTGTCCCAACCCCTGCGGGTGACCCCTTTGATTTAGAGATAAACCTACAGAGGTTTTTTCGTACTCTAAGAATCAAGTCTTTCTTTTGTTACCATCCTTCTACCAATACTGAGTACACAGGAGCACATTCTGGCCCGGATTTACATAAATGTAAACCTAAGAGTAACTGGTCTCCCCCTTCCACCTCTCATGCACTAGAAACATACATCAATTTAGTACAGAGGGATATTCAACATCTTATACCCGTAAAAGGGAAACGAGGTTCTAATTTTTCTTATAAAGAGAGGATGGCCTTAAGATCACTGAAAGAGAATCTGGATATCACCATTAAACCAGCTGATAAGGGTGGAGCCATTGTGGTCATGAATACATCGGACTATAGTGAGGAGATTCTGAGTCAACTGAGTGATCAGAATGTCTATGCTCCAATTAATTATGATCCCACTCAAGAGATTAAACATAATATTGATCTTATTATTCAAGCTGCTAAAGATTCCTCGACCATTAATGACAAGACCGCCAAATTCCTGACCACTGACTACCCACTTACACCTTTGTTCTATTGCCTCCCTAAGGTGCATAAGAGACTTAATAAGCCCCCGGGTAGACCTATAGTGGCAGGTTCTGAATCAATCTTCCAAAATCCAGCGATCTTTATTGATCAGCTATTACAGCCACTGGTCATAGCCACCCCCTCATATATCCAAGACACCACAGATTTTCTTAATCGTCTTACATCGTTTGGCAAATTAACTCCTAATTGTATCCTGGTCACCATGGATGTTACGAGTCTGTATACTTCCATACCACATGTTGAGGGCATTGATGTGATTCGAGAAGCACTGAGTAACACCACTATTCCAACTGACTTACAGAATCTGGCCATTCAATTACTTACTGTAAATCTCACTAGGAATTATTTTTCATTTAATGACCAGTTTTATTTTCAAATTCAAGGCACTGCAATGGGGTCCAATTTAGCCCCGAGTTATGCTAATTTGTTTATGGCCAGTTTCGAGTCCAAATTTGTGTATTCCACTGACTCCTTTCAATCACACATCCTCACTTGGCTTCGTTTTATAGATGATGTCTTCTTGATTTGGCAAGGTGAACTTTCAGATCTGCACACATTCCACACATATCTTAATCAGTGTCTACCCACTATTACTTTCTCTATGGAATGTAGCATGGAGACCATCCATTTTTTGGATGTACAGATTTCCAACACACAGGGTTCACTTATCACTGATGTCTATAAGAAGCCCACGGACCGCAACACATTTTTGCAAGCTAGTAGTTGCCATCCACCATCCCTCATCAAGGCTCTACCGTTCTCACAATTCGTCCGCATACGTAGAATTACGGCCACCGATGATCTATATGATATTAGATCTAATGATCTTATACATAATTTGATTAAACGAGGCTATAATCCTTCAGATCTTAGGGAAGCTCAGATAAAGGCACGCAACTTAGACAGAGCAGCCTTGAGGAAATTTAGACCCAAGAAAGAGAACACACGTATTCCTTTGGTTTTAACATTTTCTGACCTTTCCACACAGGCACAGCGTGTTGTGAAAAAATACTGGCACATTTTAAGTACGGATGAGAAATTGACGGAACTGTGTAAAGCACCTCCTCTCACGGCGTATAAAAGGGCCAAGAATCTTAAATCCACACTGGTACAAGCCAACTTTAATCCCCCGAGACCAACTACACAAACGACCTGGCTGGGAGAATTACAGACCCCCCAAGGTATGTACCCCTGTGGTCACTGTGCCCAATGTGGCTTTACTTATAAAACCACAACTTTCACGCACCCCAGCACTGGTAAACGCTATAAAATTCGCAGTTTCGCCAATTGCTCATCAAAGAATGTCATCTACCTTCTTAAATGTCCGTGCGGTAAGGGCTATGTGGGAAAAACGGGTCGTGAGGTTAGACATAGAATAAGTGAACATCGGTCCAATATACGCAATGGGAAATTAGAATCCCCGGTAGCTAGGCATTTTCTTGAGGCTTGCCATTCTATAAGCCAATTAAGATTTATAGTAATTGAGGTCATAAAACCGCACAAACGTGGTGGCAGTTTAGAAAAAAGGATGCTGCAACGTGAACTTTTTTGGATTCACCAGCTGCAGACTAAATATCCCTCAGGTATGAATGAGGATATGGATTTCTCTGTCTTCTTTTGATCATATATGATACTTACATTTCTTCTCTCCTCTGGAATTATTGAGCAATGATATAGATTTTTTATGCCATACATATGATGTAATATGTATGTCTTGGTGTCTTTTGTCCTTTTTAAATCTTAACAAAATTTTTTATCATATTTTTTCATTATGCACTAATTTTTTTATTTTCCATTATTGCAGATGTCCTTCTGGGGCCTCCAGCGTTCCTCCAGCGTTCCTAAGATGATGCTATCACTGTACTTTGACTTGCGCACATCTATCTCCGGCTATTATATATGCGGCTACCGCCGCACTACTCAATACTTTGCTTGTTTTGTATTGTATTGTCGCCACTTACAGGCGCCGCCATGTTTTTGGTTTTAATCACCGCTGTTACCGAGGCCGGATATGACGTCACGCATGGCCCCGCGCGCCACTTCCGGTCCGGGTTGGCAGCTCTGCCATCCGGATCTGCACTGGCCGGGACCGTGCTTGAGAGTCGCAATGACGTCATCGGCAGGCGCCGCACAGCGCGCCGCCGATTGGCGCCATCTGTACACGCTGGAGGCACATTTACTATAAAAATATGGCTGCATAATGTTGTGACACCGCATCTCTTGAGAAAGGCCCTACCAGGCCGAAACGTCGAGTTTTGTATCTGTTGTCCACCCGGTATCTTTGCTTGCTGCATGTTATCTGTAAGTCACCTTTCTGTGATTTCTGTTCTTGCTGCGTTCTATGACATGTTATGCTGTACTAGGTCCAGGGGTATTCCAATCCTACTAAGCATTTAGCATGTACTTTAAAACCTTTGTCTGGTTACCTGTGAATACCTTGTGACCTATGTAATCTGCTGGATACCAGTATAGTTCATAATTTACCTGCGGTCTATTGTTATACATTGTGATCTGTCATCAGTTTGCACTTGTATATATTGCTTCACTTTTTTACACTGTATATATTTACCAGCATTAAATAACATTGTTTGGAATGCAACATTGTGTTTGGGTGTTCGATTCTCCTATTTTGTTATATAGACGCCTAAAAATCTTAACATGTGCACATTCAGGGAATATATGGTTTGTGGGGGGTATTTCAAATGTAAAGGGTTGTTTTGGTTGAAAAGCGCAGATGCGCACCTGTAAAAGTAAAATTACCCTTATGCGTATGCTGAGGTATTTGATAACCCTACTCTTGACAGTAGCTATGCATGTTGGGTATTGTTCTATTCGAGGGACCTTGCTGTTTCAGATTTAACTTTTTTTTTCTTGTTTGCATATTGTTTTGTTAGGAAATGTAACTTTGATTCTGATTTTATTTTTTTTTTAGGGAAACCCTGTGCAACCAAATAATTCATCAAGGAATTACTTCCAGAAAACTGTGCCCACATTAACAAGCTTGGTATGCCTAGAAAGCTTGAGGTGTGTATAGAGAATACATAGTTTATGGGTGGTATTTTGAATGTAAAGAGTCATTTTTCTTGAACAACTACAAGGTGTGCATAGCAGTTGGATTTTATCTGAATATTTCCTAAAGCGCTGTTTCGGTTTGGAAGAGTCTCCTGGGCAGGAAAGGGTGTCTACCAATACATACAGTACACAATTACAGAGTTCCAGATCTAGATATTATGATTTGGAAAAGGGTCCTACAACTTATTACAAATCATCTACAACTTCTTTTTATGCGTTTCCTTAGATAATTTCCAACTTCCTCAGAGGCTTTCAAAAATTAAAATACAAATAGGGACATGAAAGGATGCACACCACACAGGCTAGGCTGGTATTGCCAGAGATAAGTGTATTAGAAGTTCATACACCATAACTATAACATTTACAAAGAAGTTCATATGTAATCATAATGGTCTTAGATGACATTCGATCACACCATAATTAGTAGTTACTGGTAACTTGCACATTATGCTCTTCCTTTTACTAGAGGTGTACTACTCTACTGAGGATTATGATCTGCAGCGACTTCACTGAATCTGGCATATTTGTATACTTTTTATATAAAAACCATTATGATTACATATGAACTTCTTTGTATATGTTATAGTTATGGTGTATGAATTTCTAATACACTTATCTCTGGCAATACCAGCCTAGCCTGTGTGGTGTGCATCCTTTCATATCCCTATTTGTATTATATTGTTATGGGAGGCTGTGGTGGAAACAGCCTCAGATAGGAGAAGCACCCACTTCCTTCGAATCAGCGTGTTAGGTGTGCTACTACTGAAATTAATTATATAACTCTTTCCAAAATTAAAAAAAATGGTGTACCAAGAAGGGTGTAGGTTTACATTTATCCTAAAGACTCTCCCTCCTGCCACCTCTCAGTCACACAGGTAGTCATACTCACCTCCTTCCCCGGCAACCCTCTATGCCACTGGGGGCTGAAAGCTGCAGCATGCACTGTGGTAGCCAGCAATCACTTCATGTGATCAAGCAGAACACTGGGAGGCCGATTCATTAATAGCGCCAGGTAGCGACAGATGAGCGCCAGTAGCGTGATTTTCACAGCGCCCGCTAGTATTCGCTGTGCTTGGCCGTTGTTCGCTTGTTGACAGCGACTCAGTCGGTGTGAGGTAATGTTGAATACAGGGTTAGGAGTCGCTGTTTCACAGGTTCCGCGCTGTATGGGTGCGCCTGACAGCGAATGGCCAGAGCGAACGGCTCCCAGCATATTCATTAACAAATCACGTTCCAAAAATTCTCGCGCTGTGAAATGCTTGTTTAAACCCCAGAGTAGTTTTTAACCCCCAAACAACCATATTTTTTTATTATAAAATAATAATAAAAAGTTTTTCTAAACATTTTGTAATATGAATACATTAATATCAGACCAGTAATATCAATTCTGCACAAATTTATTTTTATTTTTTTTTTACCTTAAAAAAAAAAACTAACATTGCCGAAGTAGTCACAGAATTTTTGGCATTTAAAAAAATAAAAAAAAACATTCCTAACAATGAATTATGAATATTTAAAGATTGCTCCATTGAAATGCATTGGAGAGCGCCAGGTAGCGAGAGGTCATACCTGGCGCTGTGATGGGATTAGCAGCGGCGCTGTTCGTTGCAGTCCGCTACATGATGAATCCCGCGCAAGCTGACGCTCTTCGCCGGCGCTAGCCTCATTTAGCGTGATAAATGCGTGATTGTGTCCGCCGCCTGGCGTTCTGGAGTCGGTAGCCGCCGATAGCTGGCGCTACCTGGCGCTAGTGAGACACTACCTGGCGCTATCGCTTGATGAATAAGGGCCTATGTTTAGCTCATCCAGGATCTAAATCAGATGCCTTTTTTGTTTTTTAAGTAATACTTGTTAAATAAGAAAAGAAAGAGTGTGAGTTCTCACTTCCCTTTCCACACATTGTATATACAGTATAGGACTTTTGTTGTTTCCTCTTTATCCATTTAAAATAGAGGAAGACCGGGGCATGTTCCCTTGTTACTTACAGCTATCTTTAAACAGTGCCTTGTGATTCTTATTTTGAGCCAAGCATCTGCCCAGGAGGACAGGTCAGTGACCAACTCTTTCTATTCATTCTGTTTTTCTTACAGCTTTCTTAATTTTTTTAATAGTTTACAGTACTTTTCTGCTTTTCTTATTCGTAGGGTGAATACAAACACAGTAAGAGGTGGTCTCTATACTGTGTTTGTTAATGGAAAGTGTTAAGTCACTTGGGTGATGTCAGGGATCAAATGTTGCATGAATCACCTACTGTACTTGTACCTCAAAGAAATTTAGGAAACATTTTATGTTTAGACAACATTATAGGAACATTACAGAATATGCTAATGGTCAGAATGCTGAGGAACCTTTAGATATTCCCCATCATGGTCCTCTCACAACTATAAGCTCCAAAAAGATGGACTTAGTTCGCAAAAGTAGATCAGATGTTCTCCAATATGGACGTCTCTCAACTATGACCACCACAGAGATAGGGTTGTCAGGGTGAGTTGGGTGGGAAAATTACTGTAGGTCTTTCAAACAATAAAATTCTCACAAAAACCTTAAGGAAATAAGTGTTGGTTTTCTCTTGCTGTCTTTTTCAAAGAACTGGACTTTTCTTTCCATAAGGTGTTTTGTGAGCATTTTATTGTTTGAAAGCTTAAAATAAGGAAGCATTTTGCCACTATCCCTGTGTGCACTGAGTTCAGTGGCAGCATCACAGAAGAGGCGCACTCAGGGGACAGGAGATGAAGGCCAGCACTTTAAAGTGGATCAAAACCCAGGCCCCATAGGGCCTGAAATCTATAAGATTCCAGGGCCGCTAAATTCCCTCCCCCCGGGACATCCAGAATTGGGATGCCCCACTGTGTGAAACACCCTCCAGGTCACCTGGAAACACCTTTTTTCCCAGTCCAGCAGCACATGTGCCAGCATCCCCGCTATCTCTTTAGCAGGGTGCATGCCAGCGCCAGTCATTTGTTATTGGCTGGCGCGGACATGCTTCCTGTTAAAGGGTAGCGGAGGATGTGGCTGCCAGTGTGCTTAGATTCATTAACCTTAGATGAGCTCTTAGACGAAGGGGTGGGAGTGGATCCAAGGGCACAGATTGGATGAGAAGGCGTGCATGCATCGTAGGCTCGGGGAAAGGTGGGTTAGTTCAGGTGACCTGGAGGGTTTCACACAGCGGGGCATCCCCAATCAGGGTGTCCTGGGGCAAGGGCCAAAACTTACCAAACCTTTGTTTAATTTTGCTTAAATCAGTTTTTGTTTCACCACCATGCAGGATGCTGAACTCTTCTGGGAATTTCACTGGTTGCCAACCTCAACACATTAACACTTTTATCCCTATCTCCTTGGGCTTCATCTTCTTTGTTGGTTTTATGTTGAACTGCATTAGTTTATGGATCTTCTGGTTTAAAATCAAGCAATGGAATGCAACAGTGGTTCTCCAGTTCAACCTGGCCATTTCAGATGCCATCATCACCCCAGCAGCCCCTCTGATCATTATATATTCCCTGACAGATGACTGGACTTTCGGATTGTTCTTCTGCCAGTTCAAGGTATTCTTGCTCAGCACTCACATGTATGGCAGCATATACTTTCTTACCATAATCAGCATCCATCGCTATTTAAGCATTGTCCACAACATCAAGCAAACCTGGATCACCAAACCATTCGTTGGAAAACTTTGCCTCATTGTCTGGGGTTGTCTTTTGTTACAGGGGATTCCATTTTTCTTTGTCCTCAAAACTTCAAAAATCCACGGCGTTACAAAATGTCTCAGCATCCATCAAACTGAACAAGCGGTTCTTTTTTTTGTCTGGAACTGGATCATCCTCTTCATCGGTCTTCTAATTCCATTCTCCATCACATTGGTCTGCTACAGTCTACTGACTCGTTACATTCTCAAAGTTAACCCAGTGAACGCGCTCAGCAATGTTATGATTTCCAGGTCAGTAAAGACCATCTTCATCTCCCTGATCATATTCATCATATGCTACATCCCTGTTCACATCACTAGGACCATCGGAGTCACCATCATTTTACTCTCCCCCCATCTTTGTTCTTTGCTGGAAAGCATTGAAGTGGCCTATTACATCACATGGATGATGTCAGGGATGAATTGTTGCATGGATCCCATACTGTACTGTTTTGCTTCTGACAGATTTAGAAAAACTTTTACAAGCTGGTGCACTTTTCTGCATAGTCCTCACAAGACAAACATAAAAGACTCTGCTCAGATCGAGCCCCATTCAGATGATGATCACCATGGTACTTCCCCAACTATGTGCACCACAGAAACTGGGTTGTAATAGTCAGTTGGTTGGAAGAGCAGAAGAGAGACTGGGAACAGCCACTTAAAGGGATATATTCTGTGAAAACTAAAGATCCACTTACCAGCTTTTTAAAAGGGAAACTATTTTTCCTAATGTTTTCTTATTGGTCTCCTAATAGGTGAAACTATTGTAATGGTATAAAGAATCTATTTCATGGCCATTCAAATGAAAGGTTCCATATGTTTAGCTTAACGGAACCAAACTAGTTGCAGAATCTACATTTGTCGCCTCTCTAATTACTATTTTGAATTATGTTATATTTTCTTAAAACGGCTCAAAACCGAACCAGACGGGCCCTGGAATCTAAATGACCCTACAGCCGGCTGCTAGCTTGCCCCTGGGGTTGCAAGCAAACTCACCTTTACCAGTCGCACCCCCAATGTTGTGTTCGCTGGAGGCCGCATTCCTGCTTCCCTGCAGCTGTGCGCACTACTCTGCCCAACCATTCAGATAGGGCGGGCACATGGAAGCACACACTCTACAGACAAACCTGGGATCTGGCTAGCTGGCTGGTGCAAGTCATAAGGCAGCCTTGAGATCAGCCAATTGGCGTTCTCAAAACTGCCAGAGGGCGTGGGTTCAGTGGTTTAAAAACTTTTTCTTTAAACTGGGCCATCGCCGTGCCGGCAGCATTGTCTGGAGTCATTGGGCTGGGGGAGCCGGTGGGGGGTGCGGGGGGAAGGTTTTGTTCCCAATTAAAAAAGCACTTTTCATGCATAAAATATCAAGCGTTGTAGTCAACTTGTTTATACACTAGGCTGGTATCAAAAACATCAGGGTCAAAAACCACCTCACCAAGACATGCTCTGATTTTCCTTTTATTATAAAAGGAGCTTCAGAGGCCTGTGTAATACCCTCACGGATCCACCTTTTCACTCAAAAACCACCTCACGAAGATAGGCTCTGAATTTCCTTTAATTTAAAGAGGAACTTTAGAGGCCTGTTTGATACCCCCGAATCTGCCGTTTCACTCAAAAACCACCTCACGAAGATAGGCTCTGAATTTCCTTTTATTTAAAGAGGAACTTTAGAGGCCTGTGTGATACCCCCGAACCTGCCGTTTCACTCAAAAACCACCTCATCAAGATAGGCTCTGATTTTTCTTTTACTTAAAGAGGAATTTCAGAGGCCTGTGTGATACCCTCCTGATCTGCCGTTTCACTCAAAAACCACCTCATCAAGATAGGCTCTGATTTTTCTTTTACTGGAAGAGGAATTTCAGGGGCCTGTGTGACACCCTCCTGATCTGCCGTTTCACTCAAAAACCACCTCATCAAGATAGGCTCTGATTTTTCTTTTACTTAAAGAGGAATTTCAGAGGCCTGTGTGATACCCTCCTGATCTGCCGTTTCACTCAAAAACCACCTCATCAAGATAGGTTCTGATTTTTCTTATATTTAAAGAGGAATTTCAGAGGCCTGTGTGATACCCCCTGGATCTGCCGTTTCACTCAAAAACTACCTCATCAACATAGGCTCTGATTTTTCTTTTATTTAAAGAGGAATTTCAGAGGCCTGTGTGATACCCTCCCGGATCCACCTTTTCACACACCTTCTCCTGGAGCCCTGGCCACATCTCGGCACCGCACCCACATCCCCGCTCATAGACAGAGCCGAAGGGAGCTGCGTGAAATTGTGGTGACTGGCTGAGCGGGCAATCTGGGGGGACAGCAGGGCACCATTCCTTAAGAGTGTTGGACACTAGTATAACAGAAAGTCTGAGAAAATTATTGTTGGGCCCCAACAGAGAAACTACTTATTGGAGGCCCCAAGAAGAAATCATTCTTGGGGCCCCCAGAAGAAATCATTCCTGGAGTCCACCAGAGAAAATCATTCGTGGAGCCCACCATTTAGATATCTAGAAATAATACAAGCCTTTACCTAATCATGCTGTTGTACAATATAAAATGCATAGTTTGTTAATTAAATAAGAACATTTTATCACTGAACAAACTCACAGTACACTAGTAGTAGTGTAGTAGCACTTTGGAACTCCTAGACTGCTCTGATGGTGTCCCTGGGTCAGGGTTTGAGGGCCACCATGGCATTCTTTGATCCCTTGTTAGGGCTGTCTGACACTTTTCCTAACCTTTAATTTATTAGCAAAGCCACCTTTTCTCATTACTTTATTGTAAGATTACTCCCTGGGATTCCATGCGTTTCACCTGGTTTCTTCCAGTGGCCAAACATGCTTGTCTATCCAACAGTTTTTGACTAAATGACTGAATTAGTAGAGACATTGGTTTTTGAATTACTTTTAATTCTTTGCTGTGGAACATGTTAGGTACAAAATATAGTTCAAGTGAACAAGTGGTTTTATATTTTTTGTCTGAAACCAGATCACCCCTTTATAAATCTCCTCATTCTTTTCTGGTTGGTTGGTCTGCTCTGTCTGCTATAGTCTACTGACTTGGAACCTTATCAAAGTCAACCCAATAAACACCCTCAAAAACATTATGGTAGCCAGCAAAGTCATTAAAGGCATTCTCATCTCCCTGGTCTAAATCATCATCTGCTACATCGAAACTAAAGAGGCACCCTGTAGGTGCTACCATGGTGCTGTCTAGTAGCTTCATACACCTATGCTGTTATGTTATATGGAACATTAATAGAATTGGGTGAGGGACCTCAGCGCTCTGGGGGCGTCATACATCTATGCTATTATGTTATAGGGAACATTAAGAGAATTGGGTGAGGGACCTCAGCTCTCTGGGGGCTTCATCCATCTATGCTGTTATGTTATAGGGAACATTAGGACAGTAGGGGGAAAGACTTCAGCTTTTAATGTGAATGGCTTATGGCAGGGGTGAAATAGGGGCACTACAAGTATAACTTCATTGTGTCTCAATAGGGCCCAGCTATGCATCCACCCACCACCACCTGTTTTTTCTTTTACAGTCCCTTCTTAATGATCTCCACCTCAGCAGGAAATAGCTTTGTGTCCTGTTATGGTGGATTCAAGAGAGTAATAGGGTCCCTTGTGGGGTATTGGTGTAATAGATAATATGGAAGGATAAAGGGGTGTATAAAGAGCTCCATGGATGGCAGAGATTAACCAAAGGGAGATAGACGAGCTTGGATAGTATTGGCTGGTCCAGGAGATTCTGTAGTGGTATCGCAGAATTAGATGGTAAGGGGCAGAGTTGCTCTTAGGTGGTAGGTCAGCCTATGCTCCCCTGTACAAGGCTGTAGGATCCTGATAAGTAAGCTGCATAGGGTCTATAAACTCAGAGTAGTGGCCCCAGCGTAGGGTATCTACGCTGCCTCTGGCTGTGTCGCTAATGGTATTCCAGAAGGGTGGGGGTCACTTGGTAGAAATGTAAGTGCACCAAAAAGTTAAGAAAGGGGAGCCAAGCACTGAAAAGTAAACTATGCAAGCCCCATCCCTAACCATGAACTAGTCATGAAAAAAAGAGAATCCTAACAAAAGTAAATAACACAACAAAGATTTGTTTGACTACGGCTTGAAATAGTACAAAAATTACACTTTTTTTATTAAATACACATAACAAAAAACTCCAAACCATAGAAGAATGTCCCACAACTCATAAGCAAACTCTATTAAAATGGAACAACATTGGTAAACACCTCTAAACAAAAAGGGAAATGTTAACTTTAAAGAGTTTGTTAGTTCCCAATACTAAGAAAAGAGAAGAAAACACAATACCCCTGCCACTCTGTTCCTCTGTGTAGTTTCTTATACAGTCATTTCAGTGTGTATGAAGTGCCTGTCTTTGTTTATTACATAGTTTAATAGTTAGTATGGTTGAAAAAAGACATATATTCACCAAGTTCAACCAATAGTAACTGTTAATGTTACTTTCTGCTAGAAAAACATTAAATCCATTTTGAAGCTGTCAGCTGTTGATGCTGTGACAAGCTTTTGTGGGAGGCAATTCCACAGATTTATAGTTCTTATGGTAAAAAATGATTGTCGTCTCCAGATATTGAATCTTTATTTTTCAGGTGGAGGGAATGCCGCCTTGTCTTTATAGAGGATTTTATCTAAAATTATTTTCCCAAATTTTTTTGTATTGGCTGTTTATAAATCTATATATAGTTAATCATGTCCCGCCTCAGACGTGTCCTCTCAAGACTAAATTCCCGTAATCTTTCTTCATAACTAATACCCTTCATTCCCCTTATTAGTTTGGTGGCTCTCCTCTGCACCCTTTCCAAAATCAGGGCATCCTTTCTATGAATGGGTGCCCAGAACTGGATGGCATATTCCAGGTGAGGACGCACCAGTGCCTTGTAAAGAGGCAAAATTACATCCCTAGCCCACGATTCTATGTCTATTTTAGTGCATGATAATATCTTGGTGGCCTTGGAAGCAGCTGCTTGGCATTGCATGCTGTTATTTATCCTGTGATCTACCAGTACCCCCAGATCCTCCTCAACTAGTGACTTTCCCAGTTTTACTCCCCCAAGGACATATATGACCTTCAGTTTATTAGACCTCAAGTGCATCACTTTACACTTATCCACAATGAATCATTTGCTAAGTGGATGCCAAGAAACTCAAAGCGTCCAAGTCAGGCTGAAACTTGTGAACATTTTCAAAAGACTGCACTGTCCCACATATCTTGATGTCATTTGCAAATAGAAACAGTGCTCTTAATACCATCATCTATATAATTTATAAACAAATTGTATAATAGAGGACCCACACAGAACCTTGGGGTACACTGCTTACAATTTCCCCAATAAGCGTGTATGAGGAACAATAACAAATGCTTTTGCAAAATCCAGAGAAATTATATGTACAGCCACCCCTCTGTCCAGGCTTCTACTCACCTCCTCATAGAAGCATCAGGTTAGTCTGGTAGCTTCTGTCCTTAGTAAAACAGTGCTGGCTGTCAGAATATTATGCATAGTTACATAATCCTGTATGTAGTCTCTTAGGAGTCCCTCAGGCAATTTTACCACAATGAATGTTTTGACCAAAGTCCCCGCCGATACTCTCTTCTTAGGGTGCAGAACTAGATAATAAAATTGCCCTGGACCACGTTTTTTTTTGCTGTCCCTCTCTGTAAGATGGCAGGTGATAAGTCATTGCATAAGTGTGGCAATGGCATAATTGCACAACAGCAGTGGCAATGAATGGAGGAGGCAGAGCTTTACAGCTAAAACAGGCGCCGTTATCTGGGATTTTAGTGACGCAGGAACATTAAAAATAGGCAAAAGCTACTATTCATGAGGGGAGCAATTTAGAGGATGCTAGTTAAAAATGTGGGTTTTGGTCCGCTTTAAATAACTGAGCTGAGTTCTTTAAATGAGCAAAATTGTGTAATATTAAAAATCTATATATATATATATATAAAAAAAACATTCCTGGCTTGATATTTATCGATGCTCTGTGTATAAGTGACCCCTATTCCCGCCATCCAGCATACTGTATTTTTCGCCCTATAAGACCCCGCTCTGGCTTCTGGCGCCGCCCCTGCCTCTCGGGTGTCAGTGAGCACTCACACAAACACCTGAGTGTCAGCCAGAGAGGCAGTGGCGGCAACAGAGCGGGGACAGTGGGTGCGTAATATTAGGGCCTTATTCATGAAGGGATAGGGCCAGGTAGTGCCTGTACAGCGGCAGGTAGCGGCAGGTGAACTGCACGCAATTCCACATTTAAGATGCGGATTCTGGTGAGCGACTGGAACAACGCCATGTAGCGTATGGTTCATCATTAATCTCAGGCTCAGCGTACAGCGCCGGCGTTCAGCCTTGCAGCGCGCCACGTATTACCTCTCGCTACCTGGTGCTCTCCCATACATTTCAATGGACGATCCTTAAATCCCTTTCCTGATCCCATTTTTTTTTTGTTTGCTCACAAATATTTCTGACAAGTATTCTGGGCAAGAAAACTACATTTTTGAAAACTTTTTGGATTACTAATATTTTTATGCAGAATTGTCCTTACATGTCTGGTATTAAAGTGTTCATGTTACAATGTTATGACTAGAGATGAGCGAACTTTTGAAAAATTCGATTCGACTGATTCGCCGAATTTTCCGACAAAAATCGTTTCGACCCGAATTTATTCGCAACGAATCGCTATTAAAAACGGCTATTTCTGAGCCTCCTAGAGCCTCAATAGGGTTGTAAACCACTCTGCCTTGCTGTAACACGCATAGGATGCGTGCTGGGTTAGTTAAATAATACTTTGAATAAATATCACATGCAGATCAGAGGCATCGCTAATAGAATCGCAGAGTGGCACAATTGCAGAGAGTTGAAGTGGCATCACTATGAGGGGCAGGAGCCCAAACATTGCTTTAAAGAGACACTGGAGTTGGCAGCAGCAGGAGCCCAAAAATTGGATGAATCACACCCTGGAGTTGGCAGCAGCAGCAGCAGCCCAAACATTACTTTAAAGTGACACTGGGGTTGGCTTCAGGAGCCCAAAAATTGGATGATTCACACCTGTAAGGACTGTACCAGACACCAGTCTGTCTTGAGCTGATAATCCCCAATCTCCACCGCCTCTTCTGCCTATAGACAAGTCCCCGCATGTAGGAGACGCGGGTAATGCCTCTCCTACTCGGTTACCCCCAGGACTTATAGGGCGCAAAGATTATCAGCTTAAGGTGGAGACTGATGAACGGCAGGGAGTCCCAAGCGAGGATGCCGGGTGGCGGAAGTCCGATTACAAGCCGAGGTCAGAGCCGGGAGGTCACGGGCGAGGTATCAGAGGGGTCAGGCGAAAATCGTGGTCAGGCAGGCAAAAGGTCGGTTCAGGCTGAGGTTGACAACAGGAATCAAACGAGCTTCAATGCTTGGTACTAGGCACTATAACAGGCAATGACACACTGCAGTGGAAATCCCTTTATAGTGGGAAAACCGGCAGGATTGGACAGAGAGACAGTGGCTGGGATTGGTGCATTTAGGATCTGACAGCAGATTGGAGCACTGGCCCTGTAGTCTGATTGGTGAGCTCTGGGCTGATTGCTCCAGCTGAGCTTCCCAGGCAGACTGCTCAGAGCTGCACCTTCTAGACTTTGTTCTCTTAAACAGCCTCCGGTGGCCATTCTGAGTATTGCACCCCCGGAAGACATGAGCTGACTGTAAAGGCCAGCAAGCACAAGCTGAGTGACAACGGGCAAGGGGGGAGGACTTACTCGGCGACACACGCGCCGCTGGGGATGGCATTGGAGGCAGAGGCAGCTGCTGGGCAGGAGAAACCCTGGCCAGTTGCCTAGGGACACCACGGGCACGGACTGAAGGCAAGTCATTCCTGACAGTACCCTCCCCTTCACGAGGGGCCTCCGGACCCTCACCAGACTTAACAGGATTATCACCCTGAATGGTTCCGGCGGACTTCAATAAAGATACATGAGGTACCCTCATGGATGGAGAGGCAGACGGACAAATAAGCTCTGAGACTTGGGTTGCTCCAACTGTGATACTATAGCAATGTTCTGCACAGTGCGGGCTCCATCCTGTCAATTCCCCAGTTTCCCAATCAAAGGTAGGGTTGTGCACTTTTAACCAGGGGAACCCTAAGACAACCGGGGCTTCAGGGCTGTCTAAGACAAAAAATTCAAGGTTCTCAGAATGGGAAGGTCCCACAACTAGGTTAATTAAAGGGGTTTTGGAGGTGACAGTTCCTCTAGGAACAGGAGTATTGTTTACTGCCAAAATCTGAAGGGGCTTCCCAAGGGGGATTAAGGGAATGCCTAAGGCGGCTACTATGGATTTATCCAAGAAGTTGCCAACTGCTCCGCTATCGACAAAAGCAGAGACGGATTTCCTGGACAACTCCCAACCCACAGTAGCAGGTAACAACATTTTATTTCTATGAAGGGAAGTTACCTGACCGTCCTGACAAACTTTCTCTATCTTGTCAGGACGTTGCAATCCCGCCAAAGGTCTTTTATTGGGGCAGGTCCTAACCAGGTGACCTGAAACCCCGCAGTACATGCATAGGCCTAAGGTGCGACGTCTACTCTTTTCAGCCGGGGAAAGGTGAGTAGCACCAAGTTGCATAGGCTCTTCTGGGGGCGAAGATGAGACAACACCCATAGAGGATGACTCCTGGTGGGAAGATTCCCAGAAGTGAGAGTGATTCTTCTCTATATGTCTCTCCCGTAGCCGTCTGTCAATTTTAATGGCCATAAGCATGAGTTCATCCAGGCTTTTAGGGTAAGGAAAATTTGTTAGAACATCCTTAACACCTTCTGAAAGACCAATTCTATACTGACTACAGAGAGCAGGATCATTCCAACGGGATTCAATCGCCCAGCGGCGGAATTTGGCACTATATTCCTCTGCTGAGCGTTTCCCCTGTTTCAGGCTTCGAAGCCTGGCATCAGCGGTCGAAGTCCTGTCAGGGTCCGAATATAGGATCTCCATAGCGGAGAACAAGGCTGAGACAGATTGCAAGGGCTCATCTGTGGGCGCTAAGCCAAACGCCCAGGACTGTGGATCACCCTGGAGCAGAGAGATAACCAGGCCCACCCTCTGCATTTCTGTGCCTGAAGAGTAGGGCCGTAGTCTGAAATAAAGTTCACAGGAGTTCTTGAAGTTGGAGAATCTTGTACGATCCCCATCAAATTTCTCAGGAAGGGGAACCTTCGGTTCAACAGGAGGTGAGGATACAGGTGGTGCAGGCAGCTGGCGATTTTCTTGATCAGCCACACGTTGGGCCAGCTGGTTAATGGCGGTAGCCATGGCCTGCACTTGTTGTACAAGTTCTTCCATATCAATTTTTGGGCCTGTTATAATGTAAGGACTGTACCAGACACCAGTCTGTCTTGAGCTGATAATCCCCAATCTCCACCGCCTCTTCTGCCTATAGACAAGTCCCCGCATGTAGGAGACGCGGGTAATGCCTCTCCTACTCGGTTACCCCCAGGACTTATAGGGCGCAAAGATTATCAGCTTAAGGTGGAGACTGATGAACGGCAGGGAGTCCCAAGCGAGGATGCCGGGTGGCGGAAGTCCGATTACAAGCCGAGGTCAGAGCCGGGAGGTCACGGGCGAGGTATCAGAGGGGTCAGGCGAAAATCGTGGTCAGGCAGGCAAAAGGTCGGTTCAGGCTGAGGTTGACAACAGGAATCAAACGAGCTTCAATGCTTGGTACTAGGCACTATAACAGGCAATGACACACTGCAGTGGAAATCCCTTTATAGTGGGAAAACCGGCAGGATTGGACAGAGAGACAGTGGCTGGGATTGGTGCATTTAGGATCTGACAGCAGATTGGAGCACTGGCCCTGTAGTCTGATTGGTGAGCTCTGGGCTGATTGCTCCAGCTGAGCTTCCCAGGCAGACTGCTCAGAGTTGCACCTTCTAGACTTTGTTCTCTTAAACAGCCTCCGGTGGCCATTCTGAGTATTGCACCCCCGGAAGACATGAGCTGACTGTAAAGGCCAGCAAGCACAAGCTGAGTGACAACGGGCAAGGGGGGAGGACTTACTCGGCGACACACGCGCCGCTGGGGATGGCATTGGAGGCAGAGGCAGCTGCTGGGCAGGAGAAACCCTGGCCAGTTGCCTAGGGACACCACGGGCACGGACTGAAGGCAAGTCATTCCTGACAACACCCTGGAGTTGGCAGCAGCAGCAGCAGGAGCCCAAACATTACTTTAAAGAGACACTGGGGTTGGCTTCAGGAGCCCAAAAATTGGATGAATCACACCCTGGAGTTGGCAGGAGTTGGCAGCAGCAGAAGCAGCAACAGGAGCCCAAACATTACTTTAAAGAGACACTGGGGTTGGCTTCAGGAGCCCAAAAATTGGATGAATCACACCCTGGAGTTGGCAGCAGCAGCAGCCCAAACATTACTTTAAAGAGACACTGGGGTTGGCTTCAGGAGCCCAAAAATTGGATGAATCACACCCTGGAGTTGGCAGCAGCAGCAGCAGGAGCCCAAATATTACTTTAAAGAGACCCTGGGGTTGGCTTCAGGAGCCCAAAAATTGGATGAATCACACCCTGGAGTTGGCAGCAGCAGGAGCCCAAACATTACTTTAAAGAGACACTGGGGTTGGCTTCAGGAGCCCAAAAATTGGATGAATCACACCCTGGAGTTGGCAGCAGCAGCAGCAGGAGCCCAAACATTACTTTAAAGAGACACTGGGGTTGGCAGCAGGAGCCCAAAGATTGGATGAATCACACCCTGGAGTTGGCAGCAGCAGCAGCAGGAGCCCAAACATTACTTTAAAGAGACACTGGGGTTGGCTTCAGGAGCCCAAAAATCGGATGATTCACACCCTGGAGTTGGCAGCAGCAGCAGCAGGAGCCCAAACATTACTTTAAAGAGACACTGGGGTTGGCTTCAGGAGCCCAAAAATTGGATGAATCACACCCTGGAGTTGGCATCAGCAGCAACAGGAGCCCAAATATTACTTTAAAGAGACCCTGGGGTTGGCTTCAGGAGCCCAAAAATTGGATGATTCACACCCTGGAGTTGGCAGCAGCAGGAGCCCAAATATTACTTTAAAGAGACCCTGGGGTTGGCTTCAGGAGCCCAAAAATTGGATGAATCACACCCTGGAATTGGCAGCAGCAGCAGGAGCCCAAATATTACTTTAAAGAGACACTGGGGTTGGCTTCAGGAGCCCAAAAATTGGATGATTCACACCCTGGAGTTGGCAGCAGCAGCAGCAGGAGCCCAAACATTACTTTAAAGAGACACTGGGGTTGGCTTCAGAAGCCCAAAAATTGGATGAATCACACCCTGGAGTTGGCAGGAGTTGGCAGCAGCAGCAGCAGCAACAGGAGCCCAAACATTACTTTAAAGAGACACTGGGGTTGGCTTCAGGAGCCCAAAAATTGGATGAATCACACCCTGGAGTTGGCAGCAGCAGCAGGAGCCCAAACATTACTTTAAAGAGACACTGGGGTTGGCTTCAGGAGCCCAAAAATTGGATGAATCACACCCTGGAGTTGGCATCAGCAGCAGCAGGAGCCCAAATATTACTTTAAAGAGACACTGGGGTTGGCTTCAGGAGCCCAAAAATTGGATGATTCACACCCTGGAGTTGGCATCAGCAGCAGCAGCAGGAGCCCAAATATTACTTTAAAGAGACCCTGGGGTTGGCTTCAGGAGCCCAAAAATTGGATGAATCACACCCTGGAGTTGGCAGCAGCAGCAGGAGCCCAAATATTACTTTAAAGAGACACTGGGGTTGGCTTCAGGAGCCCAAAAATTGGATGATTCACACCCTGGAGTTGGCAGCAGCAGCAGCAGGAGCCCAAACATTACTTTAAAGAGACACTGGGGTTGGCTTCAGGAGCCCAAAAATTGGATGAATCACACCCTGGAGTTGGCAGGAGTTGGCAGCAGCAGCAACAGGAGCCCAAACATTACTTTAAAGAGACACTGGGGTTGGCTTCAGGAGCCCAAAAATTGGATGAATCACACCCTGGAGATGGCATCAGCAGCAGCCCAAACATTACTTTAAAGAGACACTGGGGTTGGCTTCAGGAGCCCAAAAACTGGATGAATCACACCCTGGAGTTGGCAGCAGCAGCAGCAAGAGCCCAAACTTTCCCTTAAAGAGACACTGGGGTTGGCTTCAGGAGCCCAAAAATTGGATGAATCACACCCTGGAGTTGGCAGCAGCAGCAGGAGCCCAAACATTACTTTAAAGAGACACTGGGGTTGGCTTCAGGAGCCCAAAAATTGGATGAATCACACCCTGGAGTTGGCAGCAGCAGCAGCAGGAGCCCAAATATTACTTTAAAGAGACCCTGGGGTTGGCTTCAGGAGCCCAAAAATTGGATGAATCACACCCTGGAGTTGGCAGCAGCAGCAGGAGCCCAAATATTACTTTAAAGAGACCCTGGGGTTGGCTTCAGGAGCCCAAAAATTGGATGATTCACACCCTGGAGTTGGCAGCAGCAGCAGCAGGAGCCCAGACATTACTTTAAAGAGACACTGGGGTTGGCTTCAGGAGCCCAAAAATTGGATGAATCACACCCTGGAGTTGGCAGGAGTTGGCAGCAGCAGCAGCAGCAACAGGAGCCCAAACATTACTTTAAAGAGACACTGGGATTGGCTTCAGGAGCCCAAAAATTGGATGAATCACACCCTGGAGTTGGCAGCAGCAGCAGCCCAAACATTACTTTAAAGAGACACTGGGGTTGGCTTCAGGAGCCCAAAAATTGGATGAATCACACCCTGGAGTTGGCAGCAGCAGCAGCAGGAGCCCAAATATTACTTTAAAGAGACCCTGGGGCTGGCTTCAGGAGCCCAAAAATTGGATGAATCACACCCTGGAGTTGGCAGGAGTTGGCAGCAGCAGCAACAGGAGCCCAAACATTACTTTAAAGAGACACTGGGGTTGGCTTCAGGAGCCCAAAAATTGGATGAATCACACCCTGGAGTT
This sequence comes from Gastrophryne carolinensis, assembly GCA_027917425.1. Lineage (NCBI taxonomy): Eukaryota > Metazoa > Chordata > Amphibia > Anura > Microhylidae > Gastrophryne > Gastrophryne carolinensis. The sequence continues at coordinate 184,631,950 of CM051235.1, forward strand.
GGCAGCAGCAGCAGCAGGAGCCCAAATATTACTTTAAAGAGACCCTGGGGTTGGCTTCAGGAGCCCAAAAATTGGATGAATCACACCCTGGAGTTGGCAGCAGCAGCAGCAAGAGCCCAAACATTACTTTAAAGAGACACTGGGGTTGGCTTCAGGAGCCCAAAAATTGGATGAATCACACCCTGGAGTTGGCAGCAGAAGCAGGAGCCCAAACATTACTTTAAAGAGACACTGGGGTTGGCTTCAGTAGCCCAAAAATTGGATGAATCACACCCTGGAGTTGGCAGCAGCAGCAGCAGCAGGAGCCCAAATATTACTTTAAAGAGACCCTGGGGTTGGCTTCAGGAGCCCAAAAATTGGATGAATCACACCCTGGAGTTGGCAGGAGTTGGCAGCAGCAGCAGCAGCAGCAACAGGAGCCCAAACATTACTTTAAAGAGACACTGGGGTTGGCTTCAGTAGCCCAAAAATTGGATGAATCACACCCTGGAGTTGGCAGCAGCAGCAGCAGGAGCCCAATTATTACTTTAAGGAGACCCTGGGGTTGGCTTCAGGAGCCCAAAAATTGGATGAATCACACCCTGGAGTTGGCAGCAGCAGCAGCCCAAACATTACTTTAAAGAGACACTGGGGTTGGCTTCAGTAGCCAAAAAATTGGATGAATCACACCCTGGAGTTGGCAGCAGCAGCAGGAGCCCAAACATTACGTTAAAGAGACACTGGGGTTGGCTTCAGGAGCCCAAAAATTGGATGAATCACACCCTGGAGTTGGCAGCAGCAGCAGCAGGAGCCAAAACATTACTTTAAAGAGACACTGGAGTTGGCTTCAGGAGCCCAAAAATTGGATGAATCACACCCTGGAGTTGGCGGCAGCAGCAGCAGCAGGAGCCCAAATATTACTTTAAAGAGACACTGGAGTTGGCTTCAGGAGCCCAAAAATTGGATGATTCACACCCTGGAGTTGGCATCAGCAGGAGCCCAAAAATTGGCCTAAAGACATAAATATGTTTTGCACCATTTGGAAAGTGTAAAACGTGGCACCATGCTGAATCAAGTCGCATGCATCAGGCATTGGTGGGTGGAAATCCTGGCTGATCCATCCCTGATTCATTTTGACAAAGGTGAGTCTCTCCACATTTTTAGTTGACAGATGAGTTCTCCTCGCCGTAACTATGGCCCCCGCCGCACTAAACACCCGCTCAGATGGCACTCTACTTGCCGGGCAGGACAGCTTTTCCAGGGCAAACTCTGCTAGTTGCGGCCACAAATCAAGTTTGGCTGCCCAGAAGTCCAGCGGATCCTCAAGGTGTGTTGGCATGGTCATGTCAAAGTATGACATGACCTGCTGGTTGAGGTCCTGCTCCAGGTCCTCCTGCTGCTCATGAGTAGCCTCACTATGCGGGTGTAGAAAGCTACTCATTAGCGACTGAAGACTGAGGCTGCTGCTGATGGAGCTGCTGCTGCTGCTGCTCCAACCCCCCCAGCGGCCATGGCAGTGGAAGGTGAGCGCAGAGGTCCCCTCGAGTCAGACCTGCGAGAGTATGGACCATGGCGCAGATAGGCATTGGCCAACTGCCTACGTAGAATGTCTTTGTAGTAGTTCAGTTTGTCCTCCCTCTCGGTGGGTTTAAGAAATGCCCCCATTTTGTGCCGGAAGCGAGGGTCCAATAAGGTGGACAGCCAGAAGTCATCCCGCCGACAGATGGAAACAATTCTGGGGTCACTACGCAAGCACGTGAGCATGCTTCCTGCCATTTGCGCAAGTGACTCGGATGGACTACCTGTCTCCATCTCCACTGCATACTGCCACGGTGTGCCCGGGTCCTCTGTCTCGCCTTCCTCAAAAACCTCTAGCTCCTCTGGCTGCTCCTGCTCCTCCTCTCCTGTCCGCTGACTAGATAAACCAGCCATTTCGCCAAGCCTAAACTGTGTTTCGCTGGGCAACTCCTCCTCCTCCTCTTCCTCCTCCTCCTCCAGTTCAGCTCCAACGGGGTTCATGTGGCCGTAAGATGTAAACGCCATGTCTCCAGTGCCCTGACCAGCCATGGTTTCCAACATGTGCTGTAGTACATGAAGCAGTGGAATCACGTCGTTCATCCCGTAATCCTGCCGACTGACAAATAAAGTGGCTTCCTCAAAGGGCCTGAGCAAACGGCAGGTGTCACGTATGAGCTGCCACTGGTTGACATTGAAGTTACACAGGGGAGTCCCCCTATCTGCTTGGATCATCAGGAAATCCGTGATGGCTTTTCTCTGTTCATATAATCGGGTGGAAACATCGCAAATCAGACTATGTTGGGGGATACCATTCTGACGCTGTAGCTCAAGAAGGGTGTGTTTGGCGGTGTATGAGTGGCTGAAGTGCATGCAAAGTTTCCTTGAAGTTGTTAGGATGTCTTGCAGATGGGGGGAACACTTCAGAAACCGCTTGACAACCAGATTGAAGACGTGAGCCATGCAGGGGGCATGGGTCAGGCTTCCTTGGCGCAGCGCAGACAAAATGTTCTTCCCATTGTCGGTAACCATGATTCCCATTTTAAGTTTTCTTGGAGTAAGCCATGTTTGGATTTCCTGATGAATACATTTAAGCAGTTCCTCCCCTGTGTGACTCCGTTCGCCAAGACAAACCATGTGAAGCACTGCGTGACACCTCCGTGCCCTGCACACATGGTAGACTGGAGGGGCACTGAGACTTGAGCCTACAGTGGAGGGTGAGGAGATGGCGGAGGATGAGGAGGCCGAGTCGCACGGTGTCACAGGCCCAACGGGCAGGGAGCGCGGAGGCCGAAGCGGCGTGACCTGTCCAAGTTGCTGCTGCTGCTGCAAAGGGACCACATTCACCCAGTGGGCCGTAAACGACATGTACTGTCCCTGACCGTAGTTACAGCTCCAGATGTCGGCGCTGCCATGCACTTTGCTACACACCGACAGGCTCAAGGACTGGCCCATCTTCTGTTCAACAAAAGTGTGCCGCGCTGGTACTGCCTTCTTGGCAAAGAAATGACGGCTTGGGACTCTCCACCTCGGCTCGGCACAAGCCATCAGTTCTCTGAAAGGTGCAGATTCCACCACCTGAAAAGGGAGCGACTGCAGCACCAGCAACTTGGACAGGAGCACATTCAGCTTCTGCGCCGTAGGATGAGTGGGCGCATACTGCTGTCTCTTGGACATGGCTTCGCTGATGGATTGCTGGCGGGATGCATGACTTGGAGGAGGAGGAGCAGGAGCGACAGAGGATGGGTATGACGCACAGCAGTGAGGAAGCAGACTGGATCACCCCTTGGAAGCCTCGGTTCTCCCAGGTCGCTTTATGGTGACGCATCATATGTTGACGCAGGGCCGTGGTGCCAACATTTGGACCCTGGCCACGCTTCACCTTTTGCCTACATATCTTGCATGTGGCCATGTTACCCTCCTGCGGATGCTTCAGGAAAAACTGCCACACTGCCGAGTAGCTACTTTTCCCACCCCCTGGCCTCACTGATTCACTGCTGCTGTTGCCAACTCCAGGAACCCCTGCTCCACTACCTCCCGATAAGGTAGACTGCCGCACAGCAGGTGCTCTACCCCGGCCCCGGCCGGCTCCAGCCTTTGGAATTGTGCCCCCATGCTGACTGCTACCACCTTGCTGCCTCAGCTGCTGACTCCGGGGCAACCTGCGCCCCTCTTCTCCTGATGATGACGATGAAGCCCCTTCATCACCCGGCTCCCAAGTGCGATCGGCTTCATCGTCATCATCATTATCACCGAGTTGTGGCTGTACGTCACTGATGTTCGTGGATTCGTCAACAGTGTCTGGCGCAGGAGCTGGAACGCTCGCAGCACCCACGACACTGTCCACATCATTATTTGTCTGCCTAGCTAAAGAAGCCACCTCCATTTCTTGGCTGGGCAGTAGATGCTGACTGTCCTCTATCTGATCATCCTCCTCACTAAAGAGTGGAGCTGAACCCAAAGCATAGGATACGTCGCTGGGGGAGGGAACGGCGTAGGACAGAGGCAATGGGAGGACAGGGACTGCTCTCGGGGCATGCCAACTCAGGGTTGTGTCAGAGGAACCTACCGACCCTAGACTGGGGGTCTCAGACGTAAGTTGTGATGATGTTGTTGATGAGCGCGTCAACCAATCTACCACGGCAGATGCGTTACTGGTGGAGACCCGACCGCTAGCAGATACTGGCAGATTAGGTCTCTCAGCGTGACTCCTGCTGCTACTGGCCCCCAGTCTGCTGCGAGCTCTGCCTGCGGAATCTTGGCCTCTGCCACTCCTCTTTTCACTTCCAGGCACTTGTCTGCCCGACATAGTCTAACTGGCGTGGTAGTAGGTGATATTTTAAGAACCCCCAGTCAGCGGTGGGTCTATATGAAACAGAATATAATGCACACCAAAAGTGAGCAGTAACACTCAGCCTCCAACAGGCCTGCCTAGTGTAAATAAGAGAGCTGCTTAGTGTAAATAAAGAGGGGTATGCTATGTTACAGAATGGGATGCCCCAACAGCCAGCAGTGCACCTGGCAGCAGTAAGACTATGCACAGCAAAAGTGTCTTTATCAGGCCTAATTTCTATTAGAATAAGTGCAAATGGTTATATGGTATTAAATAGAGGCTGGTGTAGTCACAGAATGGGATGCCCCAAAAACCAGAGAGCACCTGGCAGCAGTAAGACTATGCACAGCAAAAGTGTCTTTATCAGGCCTAATTTCTATTAGAATAAGTGCAAATGGTTATGGTATTAAATAGAGGCTGGTGTAGTCACAGAATGGGATGCCCCAAAAACCAGAGAGCACCTGGCAGCAGTAAGACTATGCACAGCAAAAGCGTCTTTATCAGGCCTAATTTCTATTAGAATAAGTGCAAATGGTTATATGGTATTAAATAGAGGCTGGTGTAGTCACAGAATGGGATGCCCCAAAAACCAGAGAGCACCTGGCAGCAGTAAGACTATGCACAGCAAAAGTGTCTTTATCAGGCCTAATTTCTATTAGAATAAGTGCAAATGGTTATATGGTATTAAATAGAGGCTGGTGTAGTCACAGAATGGGATGCCCCAAAAACCAGAGAGCACCTGGCAGCAGTAAGACTATGCACAGCAAAAGTGTCTTTATCAGGCTTAATTTCTATTAGAATAAGTGCAAATGGTTATATAGTATTAAATAGAGGCTGGTGTAGTCACAGAATGGGATGCCCCAAAAACCAGAGAGCACCTGGCAGCAGTAAGACTATGCACAGCAAAAGTGTCTTTATCAGGCCTAATTTCTATTAGAATAAGTGCAAATGGTTAAGGTATTAAATAGAGGCTGGTGTAGTCACAGAATGGGATGCCCCAAAAACCAGAGAGCACCTTGCAGCAGTAAGACTATGCACAGCAAAAGTGTCTTTATCAGGCCTAATTTCTATTAGAATAAGTGCAAATGGTTATGGTATTAAATAGAGGCTGGTGTAGTCACAGAATGGGATGCCCCAAAAACCAGAGAGCACCTGGCAGCAGTAAGACTATGCACAGCAAAAGTGTCTTTATCAGGCCTAATTTCTATTAGAATAAGTGCAAATGGTTATGGTATTAAATAGAGGCTGATGTAGTCACAGAATGGGATGCCCCAAAAACCAGAGAGCACCTGGCAGCAGTAAGACTATGCACAGCAAAAGTGTCTTTATTAGGCCTAATTTCTATTAGAATAAGTGCAAATGGTTATATGGTATTAAATAGAGGCTGGTGTAGTCACAGAATGGGATGCCCCAAAAACCAGAGAGCACCTGGCAGCAGTAAGACTATGCACAGCAAAAGTGTCTTTATCAGGCCTAATTTCTATTAGAATAAGTGCAAATGGTTATATGGTATTAAATAGAGGCTGGTGTAGTCACAGAATGGGATGCCCCAAAAACCAGAGAGCACCTGGCAGCAGTAAGACTATGCACAGCAAAAGTGTCTTTATCAGGCCTACTTTCTATTAGAATAAGTGCAAATGGTTATGGTATTAAATAGAGGCTGGTGTAGTCACAGAATGGGATGCCCCAAAAACCAGAGAGCACCTGGCAGCAGTAAGACTATGCACAGCAAAAGTGTCTTTATCAGGCCTAATTTCTATTAGAATAAGTGCAAATGGTTATATGGTATTAAATAGAGGCTGGTGTAGTCACAGAATGGGATGCCCCAAAAACCAGAGAGCACCTGGCAGCAGTAAGACTATGCACAGCAAAAGTGTCTTTATCAGGCCTAATTTCTATTAGAATAAGTGCAAATGGTTATATGGTATTAATTAGAGGCTGGTGTAGTCACAGAATGGGATGCCCCAAAAACCAGAGAGCACCTGGCAGCAGTAAGACTATGCACAGCAAAAGTGTCTTTATCAGGCCTAAGTTCTATTAGAATAAGTGCAAATGGTTATATGGTATTAAATAGAGGCTGGTGTAGTCACAGAATGGGATGCCCCAAAAACCAGAGAGCACCTGGCAGCAGTAAGACTATGCACAGCAAAAGTGTCTTTATCAGGCCTAATTTCTATTAGAATAAGTGCAAATGGTTATATGGTATTAAATAGAGGCTGGTGTAGTCACAGAATGGGATGCCCCAAAAACCAGAGAGCACCTGGCAGCAGTAAGACTATGCACAGCAAAAGTGTCTTTATCAGGCCTAATTTCTATTAGAATAAGTGCAAATGGTTATATGGTATTAAATAGAGGCTGGTGTAGTCACAGAATGGGATGCCCCAAAAACCAGAGAGCACCTGGCAGCAGTAAGACTATGCACATCAAAAGTGTCTTTATCAGGCCTAATTTCTATTAGAATAAGTGCAAATGGTTATATGGTATTAAATGGAGGCTGGTGTAGTCACAGAATGGGATGCCCCAAAAACCAGAGAGCACCTGGCAGCAGTAAGACTATGCACAGCAAAAGTGTCTTTATCAGGCCTAATTTCTATTAGAATAAGTGCAAATGGTTATATGGTATTAATTAGAGGCTGGTGTAGTCACAGAATGGGATGTCCCAAAAACCAGAGAGCACCTGGCAGCAGTAAGACTATGCACAGCAAAAGTGTCTTTATCAGGCCTAATTTCTATTAGAATAAGTGCAAATGGTTATATGGTATTAAATAGAGGCTGGTGTAGTCACAGAATGGGATGCCCCAAAAACCAGCAGTGCACCTGGCAGGCAGCAGTAAGTCTATGCACAGCAAAAGTGTGTTTATCAGGCCTAATTTCAATTAGAATAAGTGCAAATGGTTATGGTCTTAAATAGAGGCTGGTGTAGTCACAGAATGGGATGCCCCAAAAACCAGCAGTGCACCTGGCAGGCAGCAGTAAGTCTATGCACAGCAAAAGTGTCTTTATCAGGCCTACTTTCTATTAGAATAAGTGCAAATGGTTATGGTATTAAATAGAGGCTGGTGTAGTCACAGAATGGGATGCCCCAAAAACCAGAGAGCACCTGGCAGCAGTAAGACTATGCACAGCAAAAGTGTCTTTATCAGGCCTAATTTCTATTAGAATAAGTGCAAATTGTTATATGGTATTAAATAGAGGCTGGTGTAGTCACAGAATGGGATGCCCCAAAAACCAGAGAGCACCTGGCAGCAGTAAGACTATGCACAGCAAAAGTGTCTTTATCAGGCCTAATTCCTATTAGAATAAGTGCAAATGGTTATGGTATTAAATAGAGGCTGGTGTAGTCACAGAATGGGATGCCCCAAAAACCAGAGAGCACCTGGCAGCAGTAAGACTATGCACAGCAAAAGTGTCTTTATCAGGCCTAATTTCTATTAGAATAAGTGCAAATGGTTATGGTATTAAATAGAGGCTGGTGTAGTCACAGAATGGGATGCCTCACAGCAGACTTGAGATCAGTTCAGTATATATGCACAGTTAGTGTATAAGCAGCCTGAAAACGCTAGCAAAGCCAGTCAGCCAGCCAGTAACACTCAGGCTGGATGAAAAAAAAAAAAATCTCCCTGTGACTGCCTCCGATTTTTCCTAACTTTCCCTGCTTTTCGCTGACTTTCTGTCTGTCTCCTGCCTGTCTCCTGCCTGTCTCCAGCCTGTCCCTGTCTGTCCCTGTCTGTCTAACTGTCTCTCCCTGCCTACAGCAGCGTCCTGTCTCTCACGAATGCAATAGAGAAATGAGGAAAAGCAAGATGTCCGCCGACTTAAATAGCGCTGTGACGTCACCGGGCTTGCTGGCTGCTGATAGGCTGCATGTGACTGTCCCAGCTTGCACTGGTGCGGGGTTGATGTCTGGACATGTCCCGTCCGCCATCTTAGAATGCCTGTAATGTAAATGAATGGATGTTAAAGGAAAACTTCGAGCGATCGAATCGCGGGGAAATTCGGATTCGATCCGAATCGAATTTTTCATGAAATTCGGATCGAATCCGGGTTCGTCCGGATCGATTCACTCATCCCTAGTTATGACAATGTAATTCCATATGTTTTCGCTTTGTTATTAGTGGATACATGTTCAAAAACAGAATTTAATCACACAGCCTCTGGCGCTATGGGCTACAACTACATGATTTTGAGCGCCCGCGCTGTTTGAGGCTGTTTTTTTCATGTATGTGTATGTGGTGTGAGTCAGTCGCACTGAGCTGGTGCTACCATTCGCTCCCATACAGCGTAGTACTGCGACTCACACATCATATTCATCAATGCCGGCCAGCGACTGAGGTGAACCATGGCCGAGCACAGCGACTACTAGCGGTCGCTCTGAAATCTGCGCTACAGACGGTCATCTGTCGCTATCTGGCGTTAGTAATGAATCAGCCTGCCCATATACTTTTTTTCACTTTTTTTTTTTACATTCGCCCAATAAGACGCACTGACATTTTCACCCCACTTTTGGGGAAAAATAGTGCATCTTATATGGCACAAAATATGGTATTTATATGGATTTTTATCATTGTCATATGTTATACCTTTAAGAACTTTTGGGTGAAATCCATCTGGTCCTGGAGTCTTATTCACATTTAAATTATTTTAGCCTTCCTTGGATGATATCCATGTTTAGCCAGTTAAGAATTATGCTTGGGGTATTGTGTGCAGTTACCTAAAGTGCCTAAAGTGGTACCTTGTGTCTCATTTGTGTACACAGAGCTAAAGCACCCATTTAGCAGCTCCGCCTTATATATCATGTTGGTTTAGATATTTAAAGAAACGTTTATGGTTGGTTTTGCTATCTTTGGCCACATCTCTTTCATTTTGTTCTTTTGCCAGCTTGTTTACATGATTTATTTACTGTTTTATACTTTTTAAAGGTTACTGCTGAGAGACCAGAATTGTATTTTTTAAATGTACTTTTCTTGTATTTTATTGCCCGTTTAACTGCAGGTATCAGCCAGGAGGCACATATATTTGTTACCTATAGGACTACATTTTGGAATTTTGGTACTTACAACTGATTTAAAACACTCTCATTTGGCATCTGTATGCTTATTCCTTCGTTAACACATGCTCCCAGTCTATTGCCTTGATGCAGAGCCTCCCCGTTCAGCTATCCCGTGCGTTTTCCCGTTGGTTTTGGGCTGTGATCGGGTCAGGAAAGGGTGCTACGTTGGTTTTTGTGTGCGTTTATGCGCTCAGGTGTGCGCTCAGCCGCCTTTCCGATTGACGGCTCGCAAGAGGCTGATTTCCGTGAAAACGGACGGGACGTTCATTGGTCTGTTTTTTTCAGTGATGCAAAGCCTTGATTTCCGATTGAAATCACCCTAACAAAACGTGGCCGCCGAGCCTTCACTTACGGGCAGTCTGACCAGCCGTATTTGAGCTCTGTGCTTTTTGGAAATGCATTCCACTGTGGGCGCACATCAAAGGCGCCAGCTATGCGGTCTGGTACTTATGAGCATGGCAGAAACCAGGCTGCACCGAACGCCTTTGGACATCGATAGCATGCATGCCGTTGACCCATTCGAGCTCACCCGCCTTAACCGTGTTTCTCTCCATGCCTTGTATAGCGAGCTGTGGCCATGGTTAGCCCCCACCACAAGAAAGGGGCATGGATTTGCAGGTATGACCAAATTGGTTGGCTGCCTGCAGTTTTTGGCGAATGGCTCGTTCCAGAGACTGGGTGCCTTCTCCGTGGGGATGTCCCAGTCTACGCTGAGCCGCAGCCTAACAAAGTTTTTGGATGGCATGGCTACCCTGGCACAGAATTATATTTTTTTCCCTCAAACAGGGGAAGCCTGGAATGCGGTTAAGCTGGGCTTTTATAACATAGCCGACATGCCTAACATCATTGGTGCAATCGATTGCACACATGTCTCATTGATCCCCCTTGCTGACCAGGAATATCTGTTCAGGTATGTGGTTTGGGTCTGCTTTTTTTTTTTTTTTTTTTTTTTTACATTTTTTAAGCTTCCATAAAAAGTTTAAAAAAACATTTTAAAAAGTTAACAAAAAATGTTAACAAAGTTTCAATAAATTTTAAAGTAAAAAAAAAAAAAAAGTTGGTGTGTTGTCTTTCCTGGCACTGTACATCATCACACAACATCATCACACATTTACATGTCACAAAAGGTTAATATATGGGACAATAAAGAGAAAGAACAATAACAAAAAGAGATTAAGGTAAGCATTAAAGGCAAAGATGAATAACCAAAAGAGATTAAGGTAAGCATTAAAGGCAAGGAAAAATAAACCAAAAATAATTTAATATTCAATTTAGGTATGTGTCAAAGTGCCAGTTTGTGGCATATGTACATTTACATGGAGGTTTAGAGATGTGCGCTTGCGTAGACCCAGATTGACAACAGGAAATCCATGGAGATGTAAGTATACTTCTCAAAAACAACAAAATTGGTGTGAAAAATTACACGGAAGGCAAGCAGGTACGTTAAAAAACCAAGCAAAAAGGAGGAAAAAACGGAACGCCGGTGTGAACGTGAACGAAAGCCACGAGGAAATTGCATGCTCCCGAGAGGGGCAAAAAATGCTTCCCGATTGAAGACAAATTAACGGATCAGTTAGAGACCCATTCCGACGGAGGCTCTGCATCACATTGTCTCTGCATCAGGCCATATGTCCTGGAGTGCAGTCTTAAATCTGGGAAAGTTGACCTTTCTAAAAGTTAGCCAGAGAATGTTTTTTACAGTTTATGTTGAATACAGCTATATTGTGGTCACTGTTACCAAGATTTTCATGAAATGTTACAGTACCAACCAGGCCATCATCCTTTGATATTAGCAGAGGGGCAATGCCTAAATTGGCAATAAATAACATATTGTATGATGATACATGTTGATGTTTCCAGATCCTTATGGAGCTGCTACAAGCCAGTCTAATTTATCATTGATAACGTTTTCTAGTTGTCAATAAATGCTAAGACAAACACAACAAAACAAACAAATAGGAACCAAAGTCCCCCTCAGTAACAGCTACATGGACTTAACCAAAAGAAAATATATCAGGAAGCTTTATTACATAAAAACTTGGTGCTTGGTGCCTTTGGTCTCTATTCGTTTGTTTTGTTGTGCATTGTTTTAGTATTCCCCTATTCGGGCACAGTCATTTGATTACCTTTATTGGCTGTAGCAAGCTGCTTCAGAGTCACAGGAGGGGAGGGGTATGGTGGGAAATTTCCTGAAGAAGGGAAATATGATTTCAATTAATATTTGCTGCACATTAATCTCCAATATTTCTACTAGATAGCAAATACTAATAACTTATCAGCCCAGCGGCCACGAATCTGATACAAACCAATGGTCGCTGAGGCTGTCCTCATACATTCAATTAAATGCCCCAAAGAAGAATTATCTTTCCTCAAATACTTTGCACATACAATCTATTGTGTGAGAAATTATCCTCCACACAGTAAGATGTATAAATGAAAACGGGTTTAATTTACCAGCACAGTAAATAACCTTTACTAACTCAATATGTTCATGAAGTTTCCCCCAGGGGACATTTTTTCATCATTTTTGGGTATTTTAAATTTGATACCATTTTATATCTAACGAAAAATAGCCTGACTTTTGAATTGTATTCTTTCCATTTTAATTGTTTTATCGAATGCCGCTTTAACCGGGATTCAATCAAGCATTGAAAATGACAGCTGTGTTTTTAGTTTCAATAGTTCTTATTGAGAAAATAAACATTGCACAATGTATGCTGACATCCAGTACATTTTGTTCATAAAATAGAGCATTAACATCGAATTGAACAGAGTATAATAAAGATTAGAGATGAGCGAACTTTTGAAAAATTCGATTCGACTGATTCGCCGAATTTTCCGACAAAAATCGTTTCGACCCGAATTTATTCGCGACGAATCGCGATTAAAAACGGCTATTTCTGAGCCTCCTAGAGCCTCAATAGGGTTGTAAACCACTCTGCCTTGCTGTAACACGCACAGGATGCGTGCTGGGTTAGTTAAATAATACTTTGAATAAATATCACATGCAGATCAGAGGCATCGCTAATAGAATCGCAGAGCGGCACAATTGCAGAGAGTTGAAGTGGCATCACTATGAGGGGCAGGAGCCCAAACATTGCTTTAAAGAGACACTGGAGTTGGCAGCAGCAGGAGCCCAAAAATTGGATGAATCACACCCTGGAGTTGCAAGCAGCAGGAGCCCAAACATTACTTTAAAGAGACACTGGGGTTGGCTTCAGGAGCCCAAAAATTGGATGAATCACACCCTGGAGTTGGCAGCAGCAGCAGCAGGAGCCCAAACATTACTTTAAAGAGACACTGGAGTTGGCTTCAGGAGCCCAAAAATTGGATGATTCACACCCTGGAGTTGGCAGCAGCAGCAGCAGCCCAAATATTACTTTAAAGAGAAACTGGGGTTGGCTTCAGGAGCCCAAAAATTGGATGAATCACACCCTGGAGTTGGCAGGAGTTGGCAGCAGCAGCAGCAGCAACAGGAGCTCAAACATTACTTTAAAGAGACACTGGAGTTGGCTTCAGGAGCCCAAAAATTGGATGATTCACACCCTAGAGTTGGCAGCAGCAGCAGGAGCCCAAATATTACTTTAAAGAGACCCTGGGGTTGGCTTCAGGAGCCCAAAAATTGGATGAATCACACCCTGGAGTTGGCAGCAGCAGCAGCAGGAGCCAAAACATTACTTTAAAGAGACACTGGGGTTGGCTTCAGTAGCCCAAAAATTGGATGAATCACACCCTGGAGTTGGCAGCAGCAGGAGCCCAAATATTACTTTAAAGAGACCCTGGGGTTGGCTTCAGGATCCCAAAAATTGGATGAATCACACCCTGGAGTTGGCAGCAGCAGCAGCAGCAGCAGCCGCAGGAGCCCAAACATTACTTTAAAGAGACCCTGGGGTTGGCTTCAGGAGCCCAAAAATTGGATGAATCACACCCTGGAGTTGGCAGCAGCAGCAGCAGGAACCCAAAACATTACTTTAAAGAGACACTGGGGTTGGCTTCAGGAGCCCAAAAATTGAATGAATCACACCCTGGAGTTGGCAGCAGCAGGAGCCCAAACATTACTTTAAAGGGACACTGGGGTTGGCTTCAGGAGCCCAAAAATTGGATGAATCACACCCTGGAGTTGGCAGCAGCAGGAGCCCAAACATTGCTTTAAAGAGACACTGGAGTTGGCAGCAGCAGGAGCCCAAAAATTGGATGAATCACACCCTGGAGTTGCAAGCAGCAGGAGCCCAAACATTACTTTAAAGAGACACTGGGGTTGGCTTCAGGAGCCCAAAAATTGGATGAATCACACCCTGGAGTTGGCAGCAGCAGCAGCAGGAGCCCAAACATTACTTTAAAGAGACACTGGAGTTGGCTTCAGGAGCCCAAAAATTGGATGATTCACACCCTGGAGTTGGCAGCAGCAGCAGCAGCCCAAATATTACTTTAAAGAGAAACTGGGGTTGGCTTCAGGAGCCCAAAAATTGGATGAATCACACCCTGGAGTTGGCAGGAGTTGGCAGCAGCAGCAGCAGCAACAGGAGCTCAAACATTACTTTAAAGAGACACTGGAGTTGGCTTCAGGAGCCCAAAAATTGGATGATTCACACCCTAGAGTTGGCAGCAGCAGCAGGAGCCCAAATATTACTTTAAAGAGACCCTGGGGTTGGCTTCAGGAGCCCAAAAATTGGATGAATCACACCCTGGAGTTGGCAGCAGCAGCAGCAGGAGCCAAAACATTACTTTAAAGAGACACTGGGGTTGGCTTCAGTAGCCCAAAAATTGGATGAATCACACCCTGGAGTTGGCAGCAGCAGGAGCCCAAATATTACTTTAAAGAGACCCTGGGGTTGGCTTCAGGATCCCAAAAATTGGATGAATCACACCCTGGAGTTGGCAGCAGCAGCAGCAGCAGCAGCAGCCGCAGGAGCCCAAACATTACTTTAAAGAGACCCTGGGGTTGGCTTCAGGAGCCCAAAAATTGGATGAATCACACCCTGGAGTTGGCAGCAGCAGCAGCAGGAACCCAAAACATTACTTTAAAGAGACACTGGGGTTGGCTTCAGGAGCCCAAAAATTGAATGAATCACACCCTGGAGTTGGCAGCAGCAGGAGCCCAAACATTACTTTAAAGGGACACTGGGGTTGGCTTCAGGAGCCCAAAAATTGGATGAATCACACCCTGGAGTTGGCAGCAGCAGCAAGAGCCCAAATATTACTTTAAAGAGACACTGGAGTTGGCTTCAGGAGCCCAAAAATTGGATGATTCACACCCTGGAGTTGGCAGCAGCAGCAGCAGGAGCCCAAATATTACTTTAAAGAGACACTGGAGTTGGCTTCAGGAGCCCAAAAATTGGATGATTCACACCCTGGAGTTGGCAGCAGCAGCAGCAGCAGGATCCCAAATATTACTTTAAAGAGACACTGGAGTTGGCTTCAGGAGCCCAAAAATTGGATGATTCACACCCTGGAGTTGGCGGCAGCAGCAGCAGCAGGAGCCCAAACATTACTTTAAAGAGACACTGGAGTTGGCTTCAGGAGCCCAAAAATTGGATTAATCACACCCTGGAGTTGGCAGCAGCAGCAGCAGGAGCCCAAATATTACTTTAAAGAGACACTGGGGTTGGCTTCAGGAGCCCAAAAATTGGATGAATCACACCCTGGAGTTGGCAGGAGTTGGCAGCAGCAGCAGCAGCAACAGGAGCCCAAACATTACTTTAAAGAGACACTGGAGTTGGCTTCAGGAGCCCAAAAATTGGATGATTCACACCCTGGAGTTGGCAGCAGCAGCAGCAGGAGCCCAAACATTACTTTAAAGAGACACTGGAGTTGGCTTCAGGAGCCCAAAAATTGGATTAATCACACCCTGGAGTTGGCAGCAGCAGCAGCAGGAGCCCAAATATTACTTTAAAGAGACACTGGGGTTGGCTTCAGGAGCCCAAAAATTGGATGAATCACACCCTGGAGTTGGCAGGAGTTGGCAGCAGCAGCAGAAGCAACAGGAGCCCAAACATTACTTTAAAGAGACACTGGAGTTGGCTTCAGGAGCCCAAAAATTGAATGATTCACACCCTGGAGTTGGCAGCAGCAGCAGCAGGAGCTCAAATATTACTTTAAAGAGACCCTGGGGTTGGCTTCAGGAGCCCAAAAATTGGATGAATCACACCCTGGAGTTGGCAGCAGCAGCAGGAGCCCGAACATTACTTTAAAGAGACCCTGGGGTTGGCTTCAGGAGCCCAAAAATTGGATGAATCACACCCTGGAGTTGGCAGCAGCAGCAGCAGGAGCCCAAATATTACTTTAAAGAGACCCTGGGGTTGGCTTCAGGAGCCCAAAAATTGGATGAATCACACCCTGGAGTTGGCGGCAGCAGCAGCAGCAGGAGCCCAAACATTATTTTAAAGAGACCCTGGGGTTGGCTTCAGGAGCCCAAAAATTGGATGAATCACACCCTGGAGTTGGCAGCAGCAGCAGCAGGAGCCCAAAACATTACTTTAAAGAGACACTGGGGTTGGCTTCAGGAGCCCAAAAATTGGATGAATCACACCCTGGAGTTGGCAGCAGCAGCAGCAGGAGCCCAAACATTACTTTAAAGGGACACTGGGGTTGGCTTCAGGAGCCCAAAAATTGGATGATTCACACCCTGGAGTTGGCAGCAGCAGCAGCAGGAGCCCAAATATTACTTTAAAGAGACACTGGAGTTGGCTTCAGGAGCCCAAAAATTGGATGATTCACACCCTGGAGTTGGCAGCAGCAGCAGCAGCAGGAGCCCAAATATTACTTTAAAGAGACACTGGGGTTGGCTTCAGGAGCCCAAAAATTGGATGAATCACACCCTGGAGTTGGCAGCAGCAGCAGCAGCAGGAGCCCAAACATTACTTTAAAGAGACACTGGGGTTGGCTTCAGGAGCCCAAAAATTGGATGAATCACACCCTGTGGAGAAAAAGTAGCTTAGTTACTAATATCTACATAAAATTATGTATAAAAAAATGCAAAAGTATTGCCAAAGTGAAGTTTTGTTTGAGGGTGTGTTTCGACCTTTTAATTAAATCAGAAACAACAAGGTATCATTGCCTCTGACTAATTAGCCCTCAAAAATTCTTGGAATTTTTAATCTGGAATCATGTCTGATCCGTCTTATCCGAAGAATATTAATAAAAAGTAAGAGTAACGTAAAGGATTTTTTATCAATACTTACTTGTGGTCCGATGCGGAGGAATGTCTGTAACTGGAGAGCAGCGCCTTAAATCTGTTTTGCACGATCCATCTTTCTTTAGTGTTGGTCTGGCCCCGTCATCAATCTACTGGAATACATCAGGCATTGTTGGGAGGAAAGCTTGGCTGATCCATGTGCCATTCATTTCCACGCAGGGCAGTCTCTGGGAAAAAAAGTATGTATAAACCAGGGTCTTTTTCATATAAAAACAAATGGTTATTTTTGCTTTTAAACCATATGTTCCACAGCTTTACCAGTCACTGTGTCAGCCAATGAAGCAGCTTTGTCTCCAAGTGCTGCAAAAGCAGTCCACTGCATCACAAGTGGCATCTGACACCCCCAGTCAACTGTCTGTCTGTTATGCTTTGGGTTCAGCTCCACTATCCATTGATGAAGATCTGATAATCATAAAATTCAGCAGCTACTGCCCAGCCAAGAAGTGGAGGAGACACTCGCCTCTTCTTCCACTAGCCAGCAATTAGTGATGAGGAGAGTGTTGTGGGAGGAGGTGTTGCAAGCCGAGGTAGTGGAAGAGGGTCCCTGGAGTCTGCGGTGGTGGCGGCAGCAGCAGCAGTGAATTACTGGGGACTGTTGATAGGAAAAATCAGCTACTCAGCGATGTGTCAGTTTTTCATGTTGCATCCACAATCCTGTGGAGAAAAAGTAGGTTAGTTAGTATATATACATAAAATTATGAATAGACAAATGCAATAGTATTGCCAAAGTGAAGTTTTGTTTGAGGGTGTGTTTCCACCTTCTAATTAAATCAGAAACAACTAGCTATCATTTGCCTCTGAATAATTAGCCCTCAAAAATTCTTGGAATTTTTAATCTTGATGTCTGAGGGATTTCTCCTCTCAGACAGCGTCACCATAAGTCCAGCCTGCTGCATTACCCAGTGGTGGACCTTTCAGAGAACTGATGGCTTGTGCCGAGCCGAGGTGGAGAGTCCCATGGCATGGTTGTTGAACAGAAGGTGGGCGAGTCATTTAGCCTGTCAGTGTGTACCAAAGTGCACAGTGTTGTCTACGTCTGGAGCTGTAACTATGGACTCATGGTGGACAATATATATCCTTTTAGGCCCCCTTGGTGATTGTGGTTTCACGCTGTTCTTCACATGGTTTTCCTTGACCAACAGAGTCACACATGGGAGGAACTACTAAAAATGAGAACTCAATCCATGAAAGCATTGCTTAATCCACGAAAACTGCAAATTTGGACCCATGGTGACTGACACTTGGAAGAACATCTTGTTTGCGCTGCGACAAGGAAGCCAGAGTCATGCGTCCTGACATGGCACACGTGTTCAGTCTAGTTCTGAAGTCTTGCCCCCATCTGAAAGACATCCGAACAACAGGAAAGAAAGTTAGCATGCACTTCTGGCACTCCTACACCACCAAGCACAACCTTATTGAGCCTCAGCGTCACAACGGTGTACCCCAACATAGTCTGATTTGCGATGTTTCCACCTGTTGCAATTCCACCCTCCATATGCAGGATCCACTATAGCAGTGGTCCCCAACCCTGTCCTCAAGGCCCACCAACAGGCCAGGTTTTGCAGATCTCCACAAAGATGCACAGGTGGAGTAATAAGTGCAGCTGCAGAGTAATAGAGCTGGCTATTTGGAGCTCAAAAAAACATGACACCGACCGTTTGCTCAGGCCCTTTGAGGAAGCTACGTTATTAGTCAGTTGCCAGGACTATGAGATGAACGATGAGATTCCACTGCGTCATGTACTACAACACATGTTGGAAACCATGGCTGGTCAGGGCACTGGAGACATGGCACATACATTTCACAGCCACATGAAGCCTGTGGGGGCTGAAGTGGAGGAGGAGGAGGGGTGGGGCACAGCAAACCACAGTTTAGGTTTCACAAAATGACCATTTTATCTAGTCATCTGACAGGAGAGGAGGAGCAGGAGCAGCCACAGGAGCTAGAGGGTTGTGAGGAAGGCGAGACAGAGGACCCAGACACACCGTGGCAGTTTACAGTGGAGATGGAGACAGGTAGTCCCTCCGAGTCACTTGCACAAATGGCACGATGCATGCTCACATGCTTGCGTACTAGTGAGCGCAGATTGTCTCCATTTGTCAGCGGGAAGACTTCTGGCTCTCCAACTTATTGGACCCTCGCTTCCGGCACAAAATGGGGGCATTTTTTACGCCCACTGAGAGGGAGGAAAAACTGACCTACTACAGAGACATCCCACGTAGTCAGTTGGGCGATGTCTATCTGTGCCATGGCCCATACTCCCGCAGGTCTGACTCGGGGGGACCTCTGCGATCACCTTCCACTGCCATGGCTGCTGGGGGGGTGGAAGGAGCAGCAGCAGCAGCAGCTCCATCAGCAGCAGCCTCAGTCTTCAGTCGCTAGTGAGTAGCTTTCTACACCCGCATAGTGAGTCTACTCATGAGCAGCAGGAAGACCTGGAGCTGGACCTCAAACAGCAGGTCATGTCATACCTTGACATGACCATGCCAACACACCTTCAGGATCCACTGGATTTGCTGGGAAGCCAAACTTGACTTGTGTCCGCAACTAGCAGAGTTTGCCCTGGAAAAGCTGTACTGGCCGGACAGTAGTTGATTTAGATGGCAACTGGGCTGCTCTATATAATGAAGCAAAATGGCAAATTTACCTCACAATATAAGCTATTGCCCCTCAGATTTACACAGGGGCTGCTCCATATAATGGTGCAAAACCATGAATTTACCTCATAATATAAACTATTGCCCCTCAGATTTACACAGGGGCTGCTCTATATAATGAAGCAAAATGGCAAATTTACCTCACTATATAAGCTAATGCCCCTCAGATTTACACAGGGCCTGCTCCATATAATGGTGCAAAACCATGAATTTACCTCATAATATAAACTATTGCCCCTCAGATTTACACAGGGGCTGCTCTATATTATGCTGCAAAATGGCAAATTTACCTCACAATATAAGCTATTGCCCCTCAGATTTACACAGGGCCTGCTCTATATAACGAAGCAAAATGGCAAATTTACCTCACTATATAAGCTATTGCCCCTCAGATTTACACAGGGGCTGCTCTATATTATGCTGCAAAATGGCAAATTTACCTCACAATATAAGCTATTACAGCTCTATATAAATAAAAATAAATAAATAAAAAAAGGGCCTGTAGAAGCTTATTTAGTATAACAGATAGGGTGACATGTGCTGGTTTGGGATGCCCTTATGGGCTAGTGTTTTGGCAGCGGTACAAAAACCAATGCAAAATGCAATAGCTTAATAAAGCTGATGCTGATCAACGCTTATTTAGTATAACAGATGGGGTGCAACATGCAGGTTTGGGATGCCCTGCGGCCTGGTGTATTTAAAGCAGACCAAAACCAATTCAAAATGCAATAACTTAATAAAGCTGAGGCTGTAGATGCTTATTTAGTATAAACAGGTAGGGTGCAAGGTGCAGCTTTGGGGTGCCCTGCGGCCTGGTTAAATGAAAGCAGTCAAAAAGGAAGTGCAAACTGAAGTAGCTTAATGAAGCTGATGCTGATCAACGCTTATGTTGTATAACAGATAGGGTGCAAGGTGCAGCTTTGGGGTGCCCTGCGGCCTGGTTTATTAAAAGCAGTCAAAAACAAGTGCAAACTGAAGTAGCTTAATAAAGCAGCTGATGCTGATCAACGCTTATGTTGTATAACAGATAGGGTTAAAATAGCATGTGCCTTGGGATGCCCGTGTGGCCTGGTATATTTCAAGCTGATCAAAAAGTAACAATAATCCAAGTATGAGACATAATTTTGACCTTCTTTACAGCACCATACTTTGAAAAAAAAACCTTAATTTCATGCCGATCAATCCAAAGGTCAATGCCCCTAACAAAAATAGTGTTCGCCATAAGTTTTCCTTCTGGAAGGACGTAACCTTTAGTTTACATGGTTGGGGTAGGTTATCTTACAAATTGGGATACCCCAGGCAGCAGTGTCATTGAAAGAGACAGATTGTAATGCAGGCCATACGCAAGCAGAGAAACTCAGGCTGCAACAGGCCTATTTAGTTTACATGGTTGGGGTAGGTTATCTTACAAATTGGGATACCCCACTGTATATGAAACCGAATATAAATGCACACCCAAAAGTGGACAATCAGCCTCCAAGAGGCCTGCTTAGTTTAAATAAGAGAGCTGCTTAGTGTAAATAAGAGAGGTAGGTTATGTTATGTTACAGAATGGGATGCCCCCACAGCAGACCTGAGATCAGTATATATGCACAGCAACAGTGGATAAGCAGGCTCCAACAGGCCAAATTACTTTAAATAAGTGTGCAGCTTAGAGTAAATACAGAGGCTAATGGGATGTCACAGAATGGGATGCCCCAAAGCTGACTTGAGATCAGTATATATGCACACAGCAACAGTGTCTAAGCAGGCTCATATAGCCCAAATTACTTTAAATAACTGTGCAGCTTACAGTAAATGCAGAGGCTAATGGTATGTTGCAGAATGGGATGCCCCAAAGCTGACTTGAGATCAGTATATATGCACACAGCAGCAGTGTGTAAGCAGGCTCATACAGGCCAAATTTCTTTAAATAAGTTTGCAGCTTAGAGTAAATACAGAGGCTAATGGGATGTTACAGAATGGGATGCCCCAAAGCTGACTTGAGATCAGTATATATGCACACAGCAGCAGTGTGTAAGCAGGCTCATACAGGCCAAATTTCTTTAAATAAGTTTGCAGCTTAGAGTAAATACAGAGGCTAATGGGATGTTACAGAATGGGATGCCCCAAGCAGACTTGAGATCAGTATATATGCACACAGCAGCAGTGTGTAAGCAGGCTCATACAGGCCAAATTTCTTTAAATAACTGTGCAGCTTAGAGTAAATACAGAGGCTAATGGTATGTTACAGAATGGGATGCCCCAAAGCTGACTTGAGATCAGTATATATGCACACAGCAGCAGTGTGTAAGCAGGCTCATACAGGCCAAATTTCTTTAAATAAGTTTGCAGCTTAGAGTAAATACAGAGGCTAATGGGATGTTACAGAATGGGATGCCCCAAGCAGACTTGAGATCAGTATATATGCACACAGCAGCAGTGTGTAAGCAGGCTCATACAGGCCAAATTTCTTTAAATAAGTTTGCAGCTTAGAGTAAATACAGAGGCTAATGGGATGTTACAGAATGGGATGCCCCAAAGCTGACTTGAGATCAGTATATATGCACACAGCAACAGTGTCTAAGCAGGCTCATATAGCCCAAATTACTTTAAATAACTGTGCAGCTTACAGTAAATGCAGAGGCTAATGGTATGTTACAGAATGGGATGCCCCAAAGCTGACTTGAGATGAGTATATATGCACACAGCAGCAGTGTGTAAGCAGGCTCATACAGGCCAAATTTCTTTAAATAAGTTTGCAGCTTAGAGTAAATACAGAGGCTAATGGGATGTTACAGAATGGGATGCCCCAAAGCTGACTTGAGATCAGTATATATGCACACAGCAGCAGCGTGTAAGCAGGCTCATACAGGCCAAATTTCTTTAAATAAGTTTGCAGCTTAGAGTAAATACAGAGGCTAATGGGATGTTACAGAATGGGATGCCCCAAGCAGACTTGAGATCAGTATATATGCACACAGCAGCAGTGTGTAAGCAGGCTCATACAGGCCAAATTTCTTTAAATAACTGTGCAGCTTAGAGTAAATACAGAGGCTAATGGTATGTTACAGAATGGGATGCCCCAAAGCTGACTTGAGATCAGTATATATGCACACAGCAGCAGTGTGTAGGCAGGCTCATACAGGCCAAATTTCTTTAAATAAGTTTGCAGCTTAGAGTAAATACAGAGGCTAATGGGATGTTACAGAATGGGATGCCCCAAGCAGACTTGAGATCAGTATATATGCACACAGCAGCAGTGTGTAAGCAGGCTCATACAGGCCAAATTTCTTTAAATAAGTTTGCAGCTTAGAGTAAATACAGAGGCTAATGGGATGTTACAGAATGGGATGCCCCAAGCAGACTTGAGATCAGTATATATGCACACAGCAGCAGTGTGTAAGCAGGCTCATACAGGCCAAATTTCTTTAAATAAGTTTGCAGCTTAGAGTAAATACAGAGGCTAATGGGATGTTACAGAATGGGATGCCCCAAGCAGACTTGAGATCAGTATATATGCACACAGCAGCAGTGTGTAAGCAGGCTCATGCAGGCCAAATTACTTTAAATAACTGTGCAGCTTAGAGTAAATGCAGAGGCTAATGGTATGTTACAGAATGGGATGCCCCAAAGCTGACTTGAGATCAGTATATATGCACACAGCAGCAGTGTGTAAGCAGGCTCATACATGCCAAATTTCTTTAAATAACTGTGCAGCTTACAGTAAATGCAGAGGCTAATGGTATGTTACAGAATGGGATGCCCCAACAGGAGTGCACCTGGCATAGTACTACTATGCACAGCAAAAGTGTCTTTATCAGGCCTAATTTCAATTAGAATAAGTGCAAATGGTTATGGTCTTAAATAGAGGCTGGTGTAGTCACAGAATGGGATGCCCCAAAAACCAGCAGTGCACCTGGGACCAGTAGTGCTATGCACAGCAAAAGTGTCTTTATCAGGCCTAAATTCAATTAGAATAAGTGCAAATGGTTATGGTCTTAAATAGAGGCTGGTGTAGTCACAGAATGGGATGCCCCAACAGGAGTGCACCTGGGACCAGTAGTGCTATGCACAGCAAAAGTGTCTTTATCAGGCCTAATTTCAATTAGAATAAGTGCAAATGGTTATGGTCTTAAATAGAGGCTGGTGAAGTCACAGAATGGGATGCCCCAAAAACCAGCAGTGCACCTGGGACCAGTAGTGCTATGCACAGCAAAAGTGTCTTTATCAGGCCTAATTTCAATTAGAATAAGTGCGAATGGTTATGGTCTTAAATAGAGGCTGGTGTAGTCACAGAATGGGATGCCCCAAAAACCAGCAGTGCACCTGGCAGGCAGCAGTAAGTCTATGCACAGCAAAAGTGTGTTTATCAGGCCTCATTTCAATTAGAATAAGTGCAAATGGTTATGGTCTTAAATAGAGGCTGGTGTAGTCACAGAATGGGATGCCCCAACAGGAGTGCACCTGGGACCAGTAGTGCTATGCACAGCAAAAGTGTCTTTATCAGGCCAAATTTCAATTAGAATAAGTGCAAATGGTTATGGTCTTAAATAGAGGCTGGTGTAGTCACAGAATGGGATGTCCCAAAAACCAGCAGTGCACCTGGGACCAGTAGTGCTATGCACAGCAAAAGTGTCTTTATCAGGCCTAATTTCAATTAGAATAAGTGCAAATGGTTATGGTCTTAAATAGAGGCTGGTGTAGTCACAGAATGGGATGCCCCAAAAACCAGCAGTGCACCTGGCAGGCAGCAGTAAGTCTATGCACAGCAAAAGTGTCTTTATCAGGCCTACTTTCTATTAGAATAAGTGCAAATGGTTATGGTATTAAATAGAGGCTGGTGTAGTCACAGAATGGGATGCCCCAAAAACCAGAGAGCACCTGGCAGCAGTAAGACTATGCACAGCAAAAGTGTCTTTATCAGGCCTAATTTCTATTAGAATAAGTGCAAATGGTTATGGTCTTAAATAGAGGCTGGTGTAGTCACAGAATGGGATGCCCCAAAAACCAGCAGTGCACCTGGGACCAGTAGTGCTATGCACAGCAAAAGTGTCTTTATCAGGCCTAAATTCAATTAGAATAAGTGCAAATGGTTATGGTCTTAAATAGAGGCTGGTGTAGTCACAGAATGGGATGCCCCAACAGGAGTGCACCTGGGACCAGTAATGCTATGCACAGCAAAAGTGTCTTTATCAGGCCTAATTTCAATTAGAATAAGTGCAAATGGTTATGGTCTTAAATAGAGGCTGGTGAAGTCACAGAATGGGATGCCCCAAAAACCAGCAGTGCACCTGGGACCAGTAGTGCTATGCACAGCAAAAGTGTCTTTATCAGGCCTAATTTCAATTAGAATAAGTGCGAATGGTTATGGTCTTAAATAGAGGCTGGTGTAGTCACAGAATGGGATGCCCCAAAAACCAGCAGTGCACCTGGCAGGCAGCAGTAAGTCTATGCACAGCAAAAGTGTGTTTATCAGGCCTCATTTCAATTAGAATAAGTGCAAATGGTTATGGTCTTAAATAGAGGCTGGTGTAGTCACAGAATGGGATGCCCCAACAGGAGTGCACCTGGGACCAGTAGTGCTATGCACAGCAAAAGTGTCTTTATCAGGCCTAATTTCAATTAGAATAAGTGCAAATGGTTATGGTCTTAAATAGAGGCTGGTGTAGTCACAGAATGGGATGTCCCAAAAACCAGCAGTGCACCTGGGACCAGTAGTGCTATGCACAGCAAAAGTGTCTTTATCAGGCCTAATTTCAATTAGAATAAGTGCAAATGGTTATGGTCTTAAATAGAGGCTGGTGTAGTCACAGAATGGGATGCCCCAAAAACCAGCAGTGCACCTGGCAGGCAGCAGTAAGTCTATGCACAGCAAAAGTGTCTTTATCAGGCCTAATTTCAATTAGAATAAGTGCAAATGGTTATGGTCTTAAATAGAGGCTTGTGTAGTCACAGAATGCGATGCCTCACAGCAGATTTAAGATCAGTTCAGTATATATGCACAGTTAGTGTATAAGCAGCCTGAAAACGCTAACAAAGCCAGTCAGCCAGCCAGTAACACTCAGGCTGGATGAAAAAAAAAAAATCTCCCTGTGACTGCTTCCGATTTTTCCTAACTTTCCCTGTTTTTCGCTGACTTTCTGTCTGTCTCCTGCCTGTCTCCTGCCTGTCTCCAGCCTGTCCCTGTCTGTCTAACTGTCTCTCTCCCTGCCTACAGCAGCGTTCTGTCTCTCACGAATGCAATAGAGAAATGAGGAAAAGCAAGATGGCCGCCGGCCTTAAATAGCGCTGTGACGTCACCGGGCTTGCTGGCTGCTGACAGGCTGCATGTGACTGCCCCAGCTTGCACTGGCGCGGGGTAGATGTCTGGACATGTCCCGTCCGCCATCTTAGAATGCCTGTAATGTAAATGAATGGATGTTAAAGGAAAACTTCGAGCGATCGAATCGTGGGGAAATTCGGATTCGATCCGAATCGAATTTTTCATGAAATTCGGATCGAATCCAGGTTCGTCTGGATCGATTCGCTCATCCCTAATAAAGATACCGCAGTCTGACCGCTACCAACAGTAAAACAACACCTCTACAACCATCCACCTTCACTCCAAACCTCCTTTATACTCGGGAAAAGGAAAGCAATATAAGAAAGATGGAAGGAAAAGAAGAGAAAAGAGTGGGTTCCATGTCTCCACCTTTCCACCTAAAGGCGAACACCTTAGATTTTTAGAAGCTCAGGATCAAAATGTATCGGCTGCAGGTGGGATATCCAGCCCTCCCAAGTCGCTAAAAAGGGAGCGAAGACCCCTTGCATGGAGGCTGCCATTTTCTCAAAAAACATAACCTCCTGGCTTCTTCCAGGACTGTGCCACAATTATTTTGGCTGCCATTAGAATATGCTTTACAAAACCAAACTGAGTCTTGGAGCAGTCAGGGAGTTTCAGGTTGAGCAGGACCAGTTGTGCTGTAGGGGTCAACTGCAACCCGGAGGACTCATCCAAAATAGTTTAACCACCTTACACTCCTACCAAATATGCATATATGTCCCGTTAAGATGGCATCCCCGTAAAACACTCTAAGGAATGGAAAGGGAAGAACTTATGCACCCTCTCAGGAACTAAGTACCATCTAAGCAATACCTTGGTGTTAACCTCTAAAGCTCCAGCATTTAAATAACCTGAAAACGAATGCCTCCAAATCGCTCTCCAGTCCCTGTCCGAAAGGGTCATGTTGAGATCAGTCTTACATTTTTGGGAGCACTTTAAAGGTCGCGCCCCAGCCGACTTACAGAGCTGCTTATAAACAAGCGCAATCACCCCTTTCCCCAGGGGTTCCTTCCCACACACTCTCTCGAAAACTGAGGGCCTGAGTGGGGTGACATCTGCTTTGATTTTTGACTTCCCATAGTGTGCAATTGGTAGGAAACAAAAAAAATCACAGTTGGAAATATCCCTAGTGGACCTCAAACTGGTAAAAGTAAGCATCCTCCTTGGCGTAGACAGGTCATTAATCCCGGTTAAATTTTGCGCCCTCCACCAAGAAAATGCCCCTGGATCCAAGATGCCAGGGGGAAATTCTGGGTTTCTCAGCATGGATAACAACGGGCAGTGCGGAGATGCTAGTTTCTCACGCACCTTGTTCGCCTTTTATATCCAGAGTTAGAGTAATGGGTAGGGGAACAATAAGACTCCTCGATATCAACCCATAACGATCTATCCCCCCCCCCCATGCACCACAGTTAGCTGTGCAATCTGGCAGGCATAGTAATATTGGGACAGATTAGGGACACCTAGGCCCCCCTGTTGCTTAGCCCTATATAACTTTGCTTGCTCTATACGTGGTTTCTGCTTGCCCCACACAAACCTATTTAGATCAGGCTGGAGACCCTTCAGAACAGCGGCCGAGATCTCCACAGGCAACACCCAAAAGAGATAAAGTAGTTTAGGAAGCAAAGTCATCTTCACTGCAGCATCCTTCCCAGCTACGCAAGGTTCAGCCTAGTCTAGTTAGCTAAAATAGTCAGAAGGCTTTTAAACATCATAGGATAGTTGGCCGCATAGAGAGAACTGTAATCCGCAGTCAAGTACATGCCTAGGTACTTAATATACTGCTTTTGCAATACAAAGTCAAATTAAGCTTTAACGGTACTCACTATGTTTTCAGGGAGGGATATATTAAGCGCCTGCAACTTTGCCTAATTAATTTGGAGGCCCGAGATCTTAGTAAATGCACCCAGAATTCCAAACAAATTCGGCAAGGATTTTAACCCTACCCTAACTCCCGCTATGTTAGCACTATTTTGAAGTAGCCTAGACAGAGGCTCAATTGCCAGGGCGAATAACAGCGGAGAAAGGGGGCACCCCTGCCTAGTTTCTCTACCCAATGTGAAGCGCTCAGAGGTATAGCCTGAGTATCTTACAAATGCCCCTGGGCTCGAGTGTAAGGATGATACCCAATTAACAAAGTGAGGTCCTAACTCCCATTTCCTCAAGATGAAATGTAAATAATCCAAAGCAGCTGTATCAAATGCATTACGTACATCTAACGCTAATAGCATAGCCTGCCGCCCCTCTACCTTCGCATGATGTATTAGGTTCACAATCTTCTGCATATTGTCCCCTGCCTGGCGCTGGGGTATGAATCCTACTTGTTCTTCTGAAATAAAAGTTTTAATGTATTTATTAAGCCGGGAAGCTAGGACCTTCACCATAATCTTATCATCAATATTCAATAAAGAGATGGGCCGGTAATTCGACCAAACTGTGTCATCGGCATTGGATTTGGTTATCAGACTCACTGAGACCATGAGCGATTCTGTGCTCCATGAGGCCCCCTCTCTCACCACATTCAACGTCAGCATCACGTGGGTAGACAGTACCTGATAAAGCTTTTTATATGACAGTGAGGTGCAACCTTCTTGCACCTCTACAAATTCAATAGGCTTATCCACAAACGATTTGGCCTCAAAGGGAAGAAGAGGCATATTGCGTTGACCAATTAGGTCCTCCACCACCTTCACACCTAAAACCGCTTTGGATTTATAGTCATTTAAAGTCATTACCACCTTCACTGGGTAACTGGACAGGGAACCCTCCACAGTTCTAATGCTGATTGGTTTAGGTCTCAACTCTGCCTTTTAGTCTCCTGGCCAGGGGGGTATTCCGTTTATTACTGATACCGTACTATTTGAACCCGGACAGGTTTACTTGACGATCGGCCTCTCCTGATAGACATAGACTGAGCTTAGTACTCGCTTGGTTGCCAAGAACCCTATTCCACTTTGATGGGTTATCTTTAAAAGCCTTTGAGGCCACCAGGTAAGCATCTGTCAGGTCAAGAAGCTTTTTCTTAAAACTACCCCTTCTCCTGGCCGCTTCTTGAATAAGGACCCCTCTTGTCACGGCCTTGCGGGTTTCCCAGACAATGACATTAGAGCTCACTGACCCTAAGTTATGCAAAAAGAACTCCTCTATCCCTCAAGCAAGGCCTCCTCCGCTCCAGCAAGGCCTCATCACCCAGCATGGAGTCATTCAGCTTCCATGCCCTATGAGGAGGCCTCTGCACCAGAGACGCCAACTCAACTGCTACTTAGTCATGATCAGACTATACAATAGGAACTATGGTCGCTTTTACCAACTGAGGCTGGGAAGATTGCTGCAGGAAGATGTGGTCAATCCTAGTAAAAACCTTATGCGGACATAAGTAATTCACACTGAGTAGGGTGGAGTTCTCTCCACGCGTCCACCAGCTGGTATTGATTCAATAAAGCATGAAATGCTTCCACAGAGGAGCTATGTAGGCAGGGCCGGATTACGTGAGGTGGAGGCCCCCAGGCACAAAATCTGATGGCGACCACATATATGCTCAGTGGCTTATGTGCAGTGAGTAGCCGCCAATTGACAGCTCTGCACGCACCCATCACTGTAGCGCTGCTGATGGTGGCTTTGCTGCTCTAGACTATCCGTCCTGCCCTATGGTGGCTTTGGCTGCAGGTTTGCAAAAACAGTAAAAGGCGTGCACAGGCACTCCTCCACTGCCGCCGATAGCTATATTGCTCGCCCTTTAAGACCAAAAACTGAAAATCCTGGACCAGACCATAGCCCAAATGTTGGTGGAGGCCCCCTTTGCAGGGCAAGTGGTGGAGGCCCTCCGGGACATGCCCCTTGCTTCCCCTTTATAATCGAGTCCTGAATAGAGCCCACAAAATCAGATATCACCCCATAACATCACGCACCTCCTGCTCCAAGGAGAAAGGGACTGACCATTTGAAGGCAATTAGGACTCCCCGTTGTTTTGTTGAGTCCGCAGAGGCGGTATAAAACAAGTAGTAGTCACACTGAGAAATTTAGGGGTACAAACAATGTCTGCATGCAGCATGCGCATCTGCCTCATGACTTTAACCAGCTTCTGGGGGACATTCAAACCTTGTACATTTAAAGAAACTAATTCAACGGCCATCTACCATCCACACCCATACTAGCACACGATGAGGCCTAGGAACCCAAGAAAGAGTGAAAAGAGAACAAGAGAGAAGATAGGACAAGTGTTTAAATAAAGCCATGACCCAAATGAGGCAAGCACAGAGAATTTGTGGAACCCCCTATTGCAGGCCCCACAGCATAACCATTTGAAAACTGTCCCCCACAAGGGGGAAAGACAAAATTACTACTTTTCCAGCTGGTGACCTAGTGAGAAAGGGAGCATGGAGTGAGCATGTTTCTAATACCCGACCCACCCATCATACATACACAATGCTAAGAATACCCTGGATTTTATACCCAAGTTCAACCTTAACCATTTTAGAAAGCTGATAAACTTGAACAGAGTAACGTTAACCCAAGCCCTCTCTGGCAAAAATACCCCCTTCTGTCTTGGCCAAGAAGGAGAGAGGGGCGAGAACCCGAAACAAGGGTCTCACTCCTCACCCCTCCCCCACCATCGGTTTTTCAAATCTGCGAACTAGTGCCGCCGCTGATCTTGCTCTCGCAGGGGTACTGCTCCACTATTCTCTCTTTTGCTTGGCCACCGGAGAAAAGGAGAGCACTCTCTTTTTTGTGGTGGAGCAATCAAGCTTCAAAAGGGTAACAGCTTGCTGTAGACTGTGGATAGAACAACCCACCTCATTGCTACAAATTGAGGGAATTACCAACGGACCACCATCGGAAGGGCAAGTACCCCAGCCCCTCCAACAACACAAATAGCTACAATATACTAATACAAGGACTCTTAGCCAACAAGGCTCGGACTCTTTTTTTGTAAACAAGCCAAGCATATTTAACCAATACAAGGAATTCGCAAATTACGTATTCTTGAATTTTGTATATAATATGAAATAAAACCTAGATAACTATATATACGACGGAGTGGAATATTGAGGTAATTTCTGGGACCCACTTAAACTTCCCCTGGGATCCCAGTGCCGACATATACGGCTACCCCGAGTTCCAGGGCCAGTTAAGAGGACCAAAGAAACCCCCCCTCCCTCCACCTTAATATATCATCCCTGCACCATGTATAACTTATTTATGGCAAATTCCACCCCCCCCCCCCCAAATAACTCACCTGCTCCTGGCTGTAAGCTGATTTACACAGTGGAAGGGGGACTCTTATGAGTTGTTGCCACAGCTGCTGAAGCTTGTATAAAGCCAGGGCACTCAACTAGGTAACAGCTAGGCTATGAGCAGTCGCTAATATGCGCTCCCATACAGCGCTGTACTGGTGAAATAGCGACTCCTCACAATGTATTCAACATTACTGAACAGCGACTGAGTCGCTATGAAGTAGCGACCCACGGCTGAGCAAAGCGACTACTAGCGGGCGCTCTGAAAATGCCTGCTACAGACGCTCATATGTCGCTACCTGCCGCTAATAATGAATCAGCCTCCCCGTGTACTATTATTATATGGTTTAAGAATTTAATATTCAGAGATTTTACATCATTGGTGTCACAAGCCCTGTTCTGAACCAGAGACACTCACCTGTCATTCGGTCCCACGTCGGCGGCTCCCACTCGGCCAGCGTGCGGGCTGGGCGGCGTCTCTGCCAGGCGGCGGCTCGGCGTCTCCTCTCCCCAGCCGCCGCTCGGCTGTTTCCGCCCCGAGCAGCCGCTCGGCTCTTTCCGTCGCCAGCGGCTGCTCGGCCGGTCTCCTCTCCGACGGCTTCGGGAGCGGCCGCGCCACGGCCGTCTCGGCGCGCTCCCGGCGCGCAGTTCCGTACACGCGCGCGCGCGTCACTCTCTGGTATTTATGCCCTCCGGCGGCGCTGCACACAGGGCGCCCGCCGGAGGTAATTGGATAGGGCCAATGAGCTCAGTGCTTGGCAGTTTGAATGGGGCAATCAGCCTCAGGTTCCCATGTTGCACCAATCAAATCCCCTTTCCTGTCCCATCACTCCTATAAAGCTGCTCACTCTGCACTTGTTCCTTGCCCGTGATAGCGTGCTGCTGGGTGTGATTGTGATTGCTATTTCCCTTACGATTCTGCCGTGTATGACCATCCCTGATTGCCGCCTGGACCGACCTTGCCTGTTTTGACCACGATTCCTGCCTGCTCCTCTGTACCGCGTATCTCTGACCTCCTGGTGTGACCTTTGGCCAGCCCTGACCATTCTTCCGTCTCAATCCTTTTGTACCGTGCTTCCTTGGACTGATCACCCGTGTATGACCTCTGCCCGTCTGTCTTACCAGTCTTGTTCCTGGTTCGTCCACCTTCCCCTGCATAAGTCAGCATCCTTTGTGCTAACAAGTCCTGGGGGCAACCGTGTCCGGTGAGGCGTATCCTGCGTCCCGGCAAACGGGGGCTTGGCTATAGGCGAAGAAAGCAGCGGAGATTGGGGGTTGCTGACTTATTGGAAGGAAGACGTCCCACGGGACCTGACAATTGGAGTATATGTTTTGATTAGCCGCATGTATTATATATAATTTTTGGGCTTATAAGAACTAATTTTATTATCTTATTAGCATTGTGATTAGATCCAATAGCTTTATATATTTATTGTATCATACACCTCCCGGGTATGTTATAGTCATGTTTTTAATTTGTCTTGTCATTTTATTGCTTGTTTTTTATATGATGACTCAATGTACATAATAAACTCATTGTTATACATGTTACCTAGTTGAGTGCCCTGGCTTTATACGGTCTCCTTGGTTGGGTCTTTTTTCTAACTATTTGCTATATATATGTAAGGAGTCCAGGGTGCACCTTCTGGTTATTTATATTATTTTGGCTTTGTTGCTACTAGTGGTGCCATCACCAATTTGTTTCTTGCTGCTGAAGATTGTTCGGTGCTGTGATTGGCAAGTGAAAGCCAGGACCAGATGAGTTTTTTTTTGTTTTCTTTGAGGGTCATGCCAATAATTTGGTAAAGCAGGGTGCCCTTCAGGTATGCCTTGCGGTGTGAATTGCAATCTGCATCTCGCTGAGCTTTTTTATTTTAACACTCGGGAAAGGCAAAACAAGTGTTTTTGTTCCATTTCTTCCCTAAAATATCTCCCTGTACCGGCGAACACCCTGGCGAAGTGTCCTAGCGACACGCAACGCGTCGGTGGCGGCTGCGGCGGGGGATCCTCTGTGATACGGTGACGTAAATGAATGTTTATTTATTTTTGATGTTGTTGCTGCTACTTATTATTTAGTATTATTTGCTTGGTGGCCCAGCCGGGCTTCATTCATCGCAAAGCCTGCCCGTCCCTGTTTATGTTTTTTGCTCAGCATCAGCACTCTCCATTGTACAGCGTTGGGCTGTACATACAGCCCTAGGAACAATTGCATTTTGCTATTATGCACATTTGTTACTTCACACACATTGTTATTTTGCACATTCTCACATGTTGTTGCTATTTTTGCACACATTGATTGTATTTACTTGTATTTATTTACGTTGATTCAGCACATACACTGAATATTTCTTTTCTTAATTTCAGCCTTTCATTCACTTTCTCAGCATATTCACCTGTCACGTCATTATATTTATTACCCATAGTTGTCATATCTGGGCACACCATCATTTTCTAGTCATTTACAATACTACATTATGGCGGCATTATTTTAATTATATGTATATTAGTCACCATATATTGGATCCCCCCTGCTTGTGTGTTTTTTATGTTTTTTAACTTTGTATGTAGATGAGTGTCTTTTTTATGTACATTATATTCATTAAAATTCTATATTTTCATAATTAGCGTGCGGCCTTCATTAGGGACTTGGGGATTAGTCTAGGATCCCTCCTATTGTGCACTTCAGGCTTATGTTTCCCTTAAGGCTGGCACCTACATCTAAATACTGCTGCGGTGCATTCTCTATATGTGTTTGTAGATTCTGTTTTTTATATGATGACTTAATGTACATAATAAACTCATTGTTATACATGTTACCTAGTTGAGTGCCCTGGCTTTATACGGTCTCCTTGGTTGGGTCTTTTTTCTAACTATTTGCTATATATATGTAAGGAGTCCAGGGTGCACCTTCTGGTTATTTATATTATTTTGGCTTTGTTGCTACTAGTGGTGCCATCACCAATTTGTTTCTTGCTGCTGAAGATTGTTCGGTGCTGTGATTGGCAAGTGAAAGCCAGGACCAGATGAGTTTTTTTTTGTTTTCTTTGAGGGTCATGCCAATAATTTGGTAAAGCAGGGTGCCCTTCAGGTATGCCTTGCGGTGTGAATTGCAATCTGCATCTCGCTGAGCTTTTTTATTTTAACACTCGGGAAAGGCAAAACAAGTGTTTTTGTTCCATTTCTTCCCTAAAATATCTCCCTGTACCGGCAGCAATTTTACAGATGAGGTAAATCATTTCTCCTATGAGGTAAGTGTATTACAAAAGGAAATGCTCACCAGAGTGTAAATTACAATTTACACATTGATGCACTGGAATTGTACATTGCTTGCTGCCCAAATATTTTGCATGCCTCCCTTTGTCCCTAATCTGGCTGATTGCAGAAGGGGGGGGGGGGGCAAAGATGAGAGCAGGGAGGTCAAATGCAGCTTTTATAAATGTAGTAGCATTTGCTAGCTTAAAATGACGGGGAGGCCGATTCATTAATAGCGGCAGGTAGCGACAGTTGAGCAACTGTAGCAGTATTTTCACAGCGCCCGCTAGTAGTCGCTGTGCTTGGCCATTGTTCGGTTGTTGATAGCGACTCAGTCGGTGTGCAGTAATGTTGAATACGGGGTTAGGTTATTCATCAAAAAATCACGCTCCAAAAATTCAAGCGCTGTGAAATGCATGTTTAAACCCCAGAGCGCTGGCGGCGATGTGTTAAAAGTAGTTTTTTAACCCCCAAACCACCATATTTTTGGAATCACAAAAAAAAAATTTTTTAAAGAATTTAGTAATATGAATACAATAATATCAGACCTGTAATATCAATTCTGCACATTTTTTTTTTTTTTTTACCTTAAAAAAATTATCTAACATGGCAGAAGTGGTCACAGAATTTTTCACATTGAAAAAAAAAAAAAACATTAATAACAATTAATTATTAATATTTAAAGATTGTTCCATTGAAATGCATTGGAGAGCGCCAGGTAGCGAGAGGTCATACCTGTCACTGTTCAAGGTCGGACGCTGGCGCTGTGGGTTGAGGCTGGAATAATGATGAATGAGTGGCTATCTGGCGCTATCTCAGTCGCTAAGCAGGATCGGCTTGATAAATGTGTGATTGTGGTGGGGAGCCGGCGTACTCGTGGCGGTGCGCGTCATTACCGGCCGCTCACCAGTCACTACCTGTCGCTATCCCTTGTTAAATAAGGGCCTAAATGAATAAAAATGTCTTGAGATTGCAAGGGTTAAAAGAACACTTTTAAAAAAATGTTTTTTTAAAAATACCCCCTGCCTAAGACTACTGGCTCAGCACACCAGACAGAGGGGCTGAATAGCCAGCATCTGGCCCTGGAGGTATAACTGCTTAATGCCCTGGGTACCCCTGGAAGAACACCCATCCTATACAAATGAGCACCGGGCTCTTCTGTATGAGCGGCTCAGATAATTGTGAGGACCTTTTTCCAAGCCCCCAACATACATGGCTGGCAGGTGGTCCTTTGTATGCCTTAATTCAATGGTAGTGAGATCTATCTGCAGTGTCCTCATACCAGTGCCATAAGGGACTGGTTCCCATTAGCATCAGACCTACTCTGAAGGGCATGGGGGTCAGAATACCTCCTGGGACACACAACCTATACCTCCCAATGTCCCTCATTTGGAGGGACTGTCCCTCTTTTGATTCCATGCCCCCCTGTCCATTATCATTCGCCTTTGTCTCTATTTGAGCTGCAGATTTGCTTCAATAAATGATTCATTCACCCATTCAAAGTGTTTATATTGTTGTTACTGTTACACCCTATCTCCTATCCATCCCTCAATGAGGGGACGTGGCTTAATTTAATAACTGTCCCACTTTCCCACCCTGAAAAGTTTTAAGGTGTGCCAACCTAAGCATGGTGCACCAGCCTACTATGCTCAAGGCATTATTTTATTGTAGTACCATCTTTTTAACGCCCAGTGCCCTTAGGTGAAGATAAAACTGCACTGGTCTTTATAGGAAAATAAAAAGAGAAGCATTAACTTCGAATTGCCCAGATTGCAAAAATTCCTTCCCGGAATGTCACTTTCAGTTCTTTTTTCTAACAATAAAGAAGGGCCCACATGACGTGAAGTGAGACTCCAGTATTTTAACTGATGATGAACCTCTATTCTGTTCTGGCACAGATCTAATGAATAATTTGGTTCAGCATCACCTGAATCTGAATCTAATTAAAGTCTATGGAGAACATTTTGGGAAAACTGGAAAACAACTAAAGCAGCCAAATGCTCCCAAACGGCTTGCTGGGAAACCTGTAAATATCTGGGGAATGTGTCTTCTTAAAGTGGACCAAAACCCACATTGAACGCGCATTGAATCTATAAGATTCCAGGGTTGATCGATTTCTTCCCCCCGGGGCATCCAAAATCGAGAAATGTGAAACCCCTTGGGCACCCATACACTTACCTTCTATTCCGGTCCAATGGCGCATGCGCAAGCCCCTTTATCCCTCTAGCAGGGCACGTGCCTGCACCAGGCATTAGTGCATGGCCAGTGCGGGCATGCTGGACTGTTAGGGGGTAGCGGGGGATGCGCCCGACTTGAGCGGATCTGAGCGCACTGACTGGACGAGTGGCTGCTCATGTGCCATAGGACAGGGAAGAGTTGAGTTTCTTTCGGCGACCTGAGGGGTTTCACACAGCGGCAAGGACCAAAACCCAGGATAGTCAAAATCCTGGGTTTTGATCCACTTTAAAGACAATATCAGAGGTCCCTTTTAGCCAAATAATGTATTTTTGTAGTGGAATCCCCATTTTTGCTTTTAAAATATCTGTATGTAAAGCTAGATGTTTCCTTTTACAGAATAATGTCATTAAACAGGGGAAGCATTTCCCTTTTATTTTTAATATAACATACCCCCCTCAAGTGTCCTGATTTTCACTGGAAAATCACACTTTGGGGCCCTTGTCCCATCGTCCTGCGCCGATTTAATGTATCCTGGAATGGTTTTAGGTCGCTGGGGACCATGGCAGCAGCTGGAACATCCGGGAGGTGGCTGCAGCGCTCTCATAGCGTAATAGCTGAATGGAACAGGGGAGGGTGCAGTGCCGGGGCAGCTGAAGTGGGTTGGGGTGGAAAAGTCCAAGATTGGGCTTGTGAGGCAGTTTGCTGTTGCTCAGCACTGAGCTGGCATGTGAAGTCGTTGTCAGAAGCTTAGCCGTGGCTTCCCGTAAGCGGTGCGTAGAGTTTCGGCGGTCGGTTTCCACATGTGTCCTGCTTTCAAAAGTTGGAAGGTATGGTATTTGTATACAAAGCTAGAGCTCCCCATAGTAAAAATGAAAAAAGTTAATTTAGGAACTAGGAGTGAAGCACAGATTCCTGTACAGTACACATTATAATGCATCTCAGATTGGAATATCCCCTATGAAACATTTTAAAGAGAAGCAACCACTAGAATCTATAAGACTCTAGGGCAGGGGTACTCAACCACTTCTTGTAAAAGTCAAATAAAAGGCATCCGGTGAGAAGTGAAGGTCCGGGCGGAGGGAGGAGGGTGTTTCGTTAGAAATCAGCACACCAGGGGAGGGGCTATAGATTCCCCATACAAGACTAAAAAAAGGCTTCTTGCCCCCCTCACCCCAAATCAAAAATCCTATTGGGCAATGGAAAAAAATAGAAGCTTTCTTGGCCCCACAGAACCTACAGAGAAAAATTAGGAGGACAGGAATGGACGGGCATGGGATGGATGGGGGCAAAACTGGGGGGCAGGGATGGATGCTGGGAGGTTGGATGGATGGATGGGCAAAACTCCCAAATCAGGCTGCCCCCAGGAACAAGAACCAAAACTAGGGATATGCAAAATCTTGGGTTTTTGTTCATTTAATATACTGTAACTTGGGTTAGACATCCAATGAGCTGAGCAGCCCATCTATATCGTTTTTGGCTACAATTACCATTACTGGCTCACTCAATGTAAAAAAAAATATTATAATAAAGAATTGTTTCGAATGCTCCTGTTCTTTTCACTTCATTTGGTTTTCTGGTTCTTACTGTTTACAATGTGTCCACTGCTGCCTGCTGCCGACCCTCAAGATCCTCAATGCTGCCAACATTCACCCTTGTTGTGACCACCACTGCAGGATCCTTGCAGTTGTAGTCATCAGTTCCTCTGCTGGTAACACCTGGTCCTCTGCTGCCACAGGTATCTAAGGGTCCTTGCCATTGCAGCTGTCGGGTCCCTGGCCTTGGTATTCTAGTGCTGCCTCTGCAAAATCTTCACTACACCCATGTCTTCTGCTGCCACCAAACACCCTCCACAGCAGCAGAAGGCCATCACTGGTGTATCATCATTGGCAGTGTCAGCAAGGAAAAGCCGACAATGGTGGAGCCAAGGGACAAGCCTGATTAGGGATGCCCAAAATGTAAATATCCCAGACCCCTTCCCCTTGTCCAATCGCCATACTCACCTACAGTATTTCCGGGATCTCACAGTGATCGGATGTGGCACTGAGCAGAGTGGCTGCTCTGTAGCTGTATGTCTGAGATGTTTCTGGCATGCCTCCCCATACAGAGCGAACATGTAGCTGCAAAGCAAAGCCATTCTGCTCTGTGTCACATTTGATCACCACAGGATCCCAGGAGTAGAAGAGTTCGTTAGGGAATTACACTGCTGGCATCCCTAATCAGGAAGGGACTTGATATAACCATTGACTGTCTGCATTACCTTGCTGCCACTGCTGGTGGCTTCTGGTCCACAATACTGCCACTAATTTTTTAGTCCAGTTTAAGGCAGAGAATTCTCCAAGTGAGGTGCAAACTTTTTTAAGCGAGACAAAGACAACAAATTAGTAAAATACTTCTAGATGGTACTTACTAAGGTTTCCAACTGAGTCAAAGAGGACTATAAGCAAAGTTATTATTTTTTAATAAATCTTTTTATTCTGTTTTAGAAAGAGTATATGTTTTCGTAGCTTTGTTCCCCCTGTTGCACCCCTAGTGGCCAAAATCAGGCCACAGACTGCATCCATGTGCTGTATTGTGGCCTAAATGTACCTCCTATTGATTCACAGCATACAGCATCTTGGAAGCAAGTTTATTATGTTTAGCCTATTTTTGAGTTAGTTTGTTATTAAACCCCCCAAGAAAACAAACAGCACTCACCTTCTCTACAGCAGGTCCCAGCCACCTTAATGCTCAGAAACCTCCCAGTTTCTGAGAGTGGTGCTCCAGGTGCCTCACGGATTCTCATGGCCCTCACACTAATCACATAGCCCCATCCATTTATTGCAGTGGAGGGCAGACCAGGAGGTTTGCGAGCAACAGACCAGGATGAAGCTGGAGCACAGGGTTTAGTAACCCTTTAAGTCTGCCCCATGTTCCTCTCTCTCAGTCCCTAAAGCATGCTGTAGATGCTGTAACAGAGCTCCAAGTCTACCCCTCGTTTTATTTCTATTCCTCTTAGACCACGCTTCAAATGTGGTCAGACGTCTGTCCCTCAGTGCTCCCAGAATTAGCAAGCCCGGCAAGTGTGACCCCTGTGGCTTGCCTGCTTACTCAAGCTAGGAGCACTAAAAGACAGGGACAGGTGTATGACCACATCTGTACCTGCTCATGGTAAAAAAAGAAGGACATTTGGGGCAAACTGATAAAGTAACTACAGCTCGCTGCAGAAAATGGAGGAGAGGCACAAGGGATAGACTTCCTTCCTTGCTGACTTATTATTTTCATTGCTGGGACTGTCCCTTAAAAAAAGCTTTCCCTTTAATCCACACAGCCATTAGAGGGAGCACTATTCATTAAGAAAACAAAAATACATTTTATGGTTAAGCTATAAGGGAGAGTTGATGGAGCTTTTTAAATGCAGAATTTTAATGTCTGCCTACAGTTGTCTTTATCTCTCTGACCTACAATTAATTAGGTGTTAAAGCTTTAAGGAGACCCTGTCCCAGCAGCCAGCACATTTCCATGGCACTCCCTGCATTAGCCGCACAGATCGGCACACTGCGGTGGATTCGAAGTTTATGCCTCCACCACTGGAGGCATTCACTTACCTATTCCCCAAGCCTGCGCAACATCTCCACGCTACAGACACATTCCCAGAATTGGGGAGTGGATATGGCCGGCAGTGCTTGCTCTATTCATTTTGTTTGCTGCTCTCAGCCTTGTGCGCAAATAGGCATCTGATTGGGACGAGTGCCACTAATGGCCCGCACATGCACCATGGGAGCGAGGAAAGGTGAGTTTATGGGTGATAGTGGGCGATACACACAGAGGGGCATCCGAAATCAGGATGCCTCCACCAGAAGGAACAAAACCCAAGACAGTGAAATTGGGTTTTGTTTCCAAGGCTGCTCAGCCCCTTTGTCTGTAGCCTATCATATAATAACAGGACTTTAGCATTTTTTCTGTATTAGGTACCCTGTTTCCCCCGAAAATAGTTACAGTTCATAATCCATCTGCCAGGCTTCAGTAGAGGGATGGGAATGGTCTAAAGGAGGGTTAGGACACATCATGGCTGTAAAGGAAGATGAGGACACATCAAGGCTGTAAAGGAGGGTGAGGACACATCATGGCTGTAAAGGAAGGTGAGGACACAACACGGCTGTAAAAGAGGATGATGACACATCACGGCTGTAAAGGAGAGTGAGGATACAACACGGCTGTAAAGGAGGGTGAGGACACATCACGGCTGTAAAGGAGGGTGAGGACACATCATGGCTGTAAAGGAGGGTGAGGACACATCATGGCTGTAAAGGAGGGTGAAGACACAACACGGCTGTAAAGGAGGATGAGGACACATCACGGCTGTAAAAGAGGATGATGACACAACACGGCTGTAAAGGAGGGTGAGGGCACAACACGGCTGTAAAGGAGGGTGAGGACACATCACGGCTGTAAAGGAGGGTGAGGACACATCATGGCTGTAAAGGAGGGTGAGGACACATCATAGCTGTAAAGGAGGGTGAGGACACATCACGGCTGTAAAGGAGGGTGAGGACACATCATGGCTGTAAAGGAGGGTGAGGACACATCAAGTCGCACAGATAAGCTTGTCTCTCGGGAGTGAAATGTCTGATCTTGCTGACTGTACCCCAGCCTGCCACCATCCCGGGCACATGGCCGAATCCTCCTGCACATACTGTTACTGGAGCTGCAGTACTGCTGCCACCATTTTCCAGCTGCCAGAAAATAATCCCTCGCGCCTATTTTGGGAGCAAAAAATAATATAAGACCTGTCTTATTTTCGGGGGAAAACGGGTAACATGTTGAAAGATTCTCCGGCCAGTTTTCAGTTCATGGCCCAATTGGCAGATGAGCAGCTAAGCTTCAGGGCTTAAGCGTTCATTCCCGATGGATCCTCATCTTCACTCTGAGAAATTTGTAAATGGCCAATGTTACTTATCAAACACTATATAAGCTGGTCATTGTTCCAGGCGCCTGCAGTAACCTGTTTGTTTATTAGCCAATGCCAGCTCTTGGAGGAAGAGGAAGACCCAGAGGATATAACGCTGGAAACTTACTGATGGCTCCAGCACTTCATTTTTCCCGGACAAGGCTCCTTTGTGGCTTTACTCGGAATAGCGTGCCTGCAGCAGAAACAGGTCAGTGACCCACTCCTGGACCTTTCACCATTGTGATAAATAATATTGACTTTTAGTTCTGTATGTGGTTGATAGATGTAGCAAGTGTTACCTTAATACTGGACATGGTAAACTATAGCATGGTAGGGTATGTTACCAGCGCTTTGAAATGGCTGCTGTGCCAAGTTAACATGTAAAAAATAATCATATTCCTGTCATTTCCTGGAGGGAGGGGTCCCAATCAAAGTTATGTACACACCTGGTGATATTGCCTGATTTGTGATTTTTATGGACAGTTATCCTGGATGCAGCAGTGATAAGTGGCAGTACATGCCAGGGGACGGACTATTTCATCTATATTAGCTGGTAGAAGACGTGGGGGCATTGTTCCCTGCATATAGACACTAAAAGGAGGCAAGATCATTGGCGGGGCAAGGGGCATATTCAGAGTTATGAAAACCCCTGATATTGCCTGATTTTAGGTTTCCTTTTCTTTTTTTTTGCACAGAAGAGCATCCTAAATCAGTGGAACTCCCAAAATGTTGTTCTGTGGGGGGCGGTTTGGGCTGAGGGCCTGGTCTGGAGGAGGTGTGTCATGGCATCTCACTAGAATACCTTCTAACTTTTCAAGATGGGAAAGAAGGGTAGGAGGATAGCTGCGGTGTTTTGCAAACAAGCCATGCCCTCGGTCGTACTCATGCCACACCCCTAACTTTAAGATGACCTGGAAATGGCTGCACGCTACTGCAGGGCACACCTTCCTTTGGATGTGACAAGGAGCACTATCGAAAAAAAGGGCCCACTGATAAAAACCCATATAAATATGCTGGATGGCGGGAGGAGGGGTCACTTATATTTTTTATTTAAATGGAAGGAAGAGGAAATCAGGGGGTGACAGGTTCTTTCCCCCCTGATACACTAAACCTGTCTCCCCTGGATTTTATTCCGAACATGCAAGAATAGACCCCAAGGTTGGCGGGAGTTTTATTCAGTCCGGGTGTAAAGGGGCCCCTTTACATGTTTATATGCCCAACGAGATTTATATGTATGATATATTAATATTAATATTTTAATATTACACAGTTTCGTGATAGTACTCCTTTAATGTCAGGCTCACAAATGGTAGGAGGGGTGGGGCGAGTTTGGTGCATTTTAGGTTCCTATAGAGTAAGACCTCTGGGTGAAGGAGGAGTCCTGGTCCACAGGGAGCTTAGAGACCCCAGGGCTTACTGATTCCCTATCCCAAACTGGGATGCCCAGTGCATGTGCAGGTTGTGCTGCCATCCCTGGCTTCCCTCTGGCTGATACATACACCTGTGCCAGGTATCTGGCATGGCTGTGCACAGCGAAAGCGGGGCAGCCAGCTGCGAATGCTCTATTCAGCTTTACTATGCCACTCTGATGTCACCTCTGATGTCAGAGTGGCTTAGTAAAGCTAAATAGAGTGCTAGGCACTGATTGGAGGAGAGCATGTGCATGTACCACGGGATCACCAGCAGGGTAAGAATTACTGGCATTCCAAGAGGGATAGGTGAGTAGTAAAGAGGAGGAGGGACCTGGAGAAGAGAGGTTGTGGTGACCTCGGAATGCGTGGGTGCTGGCGGCTCTCCTGCTCCTGTTATTACCTTCATTATCGGTGATATTTTTCTATATCATCTATTAGATGCTTTATAATTAGATACTTTATGATTGTTTGCTCCTCTCCTATCATCCATTTGCTTCGAATAGGTTTGGTTTTTCATTATTGTCTTATTGGTGTATTGAATCTTGTATATTGGCAGCACATTTAAATGTGATGGTTTGCACTTTATTGATATAACTTTGGTACAATTTTGAGAGGACAAGCTTTAAGGAGCAGTTTGGGCCATCGTTGTGCTTTTAATTGTCTTGTGTCTATATGTTTTTTAATTGTATGTGCATTTATTAATAAAACTGGTGATTAACTTGCTTAGACTGGTGGTGTATTATGTGCAGCTATTGCTTCTCACTTCCCATTTGAGTAATAGAGGACAGCGGCAGGGGGTGGAGGGGTTAGGGAAGTGGTAGAGGACAGTGGCAGGGGTGGAGGGGTTAGGGAAGTGGTAGAGGACAGCGGCAGGGGGTGGAGGGGTTAAGTAAGTGGGATAGGACATCAGCAAGGGTGAAGAAGTTTGGTAAGTGTTAGAGGACAGTGGCAGGGGTGAAGGAGTTAAGTAAGTGGCAGAAGGCAGTGGCAGGGGTGGAGGGGTTAGGGAAGTGGTAGAGGACAGTGGCAGGGGTGAAGGAGTTAAGTAAGTGGTAGAGGGCAGTGGCAGGGATGGAGGGGTTAGGGAAGTGGTAGAGGACAGTGGCAGGGGTGAAGGAGTTAAGTAAGTGGTAGAGGGCAGTGGCAGGGGTGGAGGGGTTAAGTAAGTGGTAGAGGGCAGTGGCAGGGGTGGAGGGGTTAGGTAAGTGGTAGAGGACGGAGTTAAGTAAGTGGTAGAGGGCAGTGGCAGGGGTGGAGGGGTTAGGGGAGTGGTAGAGGGCAGTGGCAGGGGTGGAGGGGTTAGGGAAGTGGTAGAGGGCAGTGGCAGGGGTGAAGGAGTTAAGTAAGTGGTAGAGGGCAGTGGCAGGGGTGGAGGGGTTAGGGAAGTAGTAGAGGACAGTGGCAGGGGTGGAGGGGTTAGGGAAGTGGTAGAGGACAGT
Source organism: Gastrophryne carolinensis (assembly GCA_027917425.1). Lineage (NCBI taxonomy): Eukaryota > Metazoa > Chordata > Amphibia > Anura > Microhylidae > Gastrophryne > Gastrophryne carolinensis. The sequence goes on from CM051235.1 coordinate 184,675,925, forward strand.
GGCAGGGGTGGAGGGGTTAGGGAAGTGGTAGAGGACAGTGGCAGGGGTGGAGGGGTTAGGGAAGTAGTAGAGGACAGTGGCAGGGGGGGAGGGGTTAGGGAAGTGATAGAGGACAGTGGCAGGGGGTGGAGGGGTTAGGGAAGTGGTAGAGGACAGTGGCAGGGGTGGAGGGGTTAGGGAAGTGGTAGAGGGCAGTGGCAGGGGTGAAGGAGTTAAGTAAGTGGCAGAAGGCAGTGGCAGGGGTGGAGGGGTTAGGGAAGTGGTAGAGGGCAGTGGCAGGGGTGAAGGAGTTAAGTAAGTGGTAGAGGGCAGTGGCAGGGGTGGAGGGGTTAGGTAAGTGGTAGAGGACGGAGTTAAGTAAGTGGTAGAGGGCAGTGGCAGGGGTGGAGGGGTTAGGGGAGTGGTAGAGGGCAGTGGCAGGGGTGGAGGGGTTAGGGAAGTGGTAGAGGGCAGTGGCAGGGGTGAAGGAGTTAAGTAAGTGGTAGAGGGCAGTGGCAGGGATGGAGGGGTTAGGGAAGTAGTAGAGGACAGTGGCAGGGGTGGAGGGGTTAGGGAAGTGGTAGAGGACAGTGGCAGGGGTGGAGGGGTTAGGGAAGTGGTAGAGGACAGTGGCAGGGGTGGAGGGGTTAGGGAAGTAGTAGAGGACAGTGGCAGGGGTGGAGGGGTTAGGGAAGTGGTAGAGGACAGTGGCAGGGGTGGAGGGGTTAGGGAAGTGGTAGAGGGCAGTGGCAGGGGTGAAGGAGTTAAGTAAGTGGTAGAGGGCAGTGGCAGGGGTGGAGGGGTTAGGGAAGTGGTAGAGGGCAGTGGCAGGGGTGAAGGAGTTAAGTAAGTGGTAGAGGGCAGTGGCAGGGGTGGAGGGGTTAAGTAAGTGGTAGAGGGCAGTGGCAGGGGTGGAGGGGTTAGGTAAGTGGTAGAGGACGGAGTTAAGTAAGTGGTAGAGGGCAGTGGCAGGGGGGGAGGGGTTAGGTAAGTGGTAGAGGGCAGTGGCAGGGGTGAAGGAGTTAAGTGGTAGAGGACAGTGGCGAGGGTGGAGGGGTTAGGGAAGTGGTAGAGGGCAGTGGCAAAAAGTAGAGGGGGATATATGAGTGGCACAGCATACAGCATTTATTGGACAGGAGCCTGTGCATGTGTTGTGGGGCTGCCAGAAAAGTGGGTTTTTATGGTGATTGGGCCTTAATAAACAGGTAGATCCCAGCCCATGTATCTAATTACTATCCCCTAATCAGGCATAGTAAGGGGGTTATTTATGTTAAGTCTTCTAGGCATCTCTCTTGTTTCTCTAGCCCTGCTCCTCTATGTCATTCCTTCCACTGGCTGCCAATATCTGAGAATTTAATTTAAAAAACTAACCTTACAAAGCACTCTACAATCAGGTTCCTGCTTACATTTCTTTGCTTATCAACAAATACCAACCAGATCCAGCAATCTCAGCTCTGCCCAGGACTTCCTCTTGTCCTCAACCCTAATCACCTCCTGCATTCAGGACTTCACACGCGCTGCCCCATATGACTCTGGAATACGCTCCCCTATACAGGTGCCCTCAAAGCCCACCTATTCAGACGAGCATATCACTTGGCCTAAATAAAAGACATTCCGAGCCAATACAGATCACTTGCCACCATAATAAGTATATATTACTTGTGACCTTTTGTCTCCATGCTTTATCCTCTAGATCAGCGATACTCAACTGGTGGACCGGGGTCCGAATGTGGACATTGCCGCCATATTTCCGGACCCCTGCCCTGATAGCCCTGCGCCTCTGTGTTGCCTTGCTCAGAGCGGCGATGTAGTGCTTAGTCTCCCTGCCAGTGTCATGGCTCCCTGGCACCTGGCATTGCAATATGAAGCACTGCACGGGCAGGAAGTGGCATTGCAAGGTGCACACAAACTTTGTTTCTCAGTCTTTTTGCCCCATCCAATCCTTTCCCCCCACCCTAGCTCAGCCCCATCTATCGCTGTCCTACCATCTTGTCCCCCCAGCTCAGCCCCAGCTATTCCTGTCCCCTGTCCCCCCATCTTTGCCCCATCCCCATCTATTCCTGTCCCCCCAGCTATGCCCCACCCTTCCCATCCCCATCCATTCCTGTCCCCCCAGCTATGCCCCATCCATCCCATCCTCATCCATTCCTGTCCCCCCACCTTTGCCCCATCCATTCCTGTCCCCCCAGCTTTGCCCCATTTCCATCCATTCCTGTCCCCCCCACCTTTGCCCCATCCCCATCCATTCCTGTCCCCCCACCTTTCCCTCATCCCATTCCTGTCCCTCCAGCTATGCCCCATCCATCCTATCCCCCCACCTTTGCCTCATCCATTCCTGCCCCCCCACCTATGCCCCATCCCATCACCATCCATTCCTTTCCCCCCACCTTTATCCCATCCATTCCTGTCCCCCCAGCTATGCCGAATCCCATAACCATCTATTCCTGTCCCCCCAGCTATGCCGAATCCCATAACCATACAGTCCTGTCCCCCCAGGCTATGCCCCATCCATGCTATCCTCCCCACATTTGCCCCATCCATTCCTATCCCCCCACGTTTGCCCCATCCATTCCTGTCCCCCCAGCTATGCCGAATCCCATAACCATCCATTCCTGTCCCCCCAGGCTATGCGCCATCCATCCTATCCCCATCCATTCCTATCCCCCAACATTTGCCCCATCCATTCCTGTCCCCCCCAGCTCTGCCCCATCCCATCCCCATCCATTCCTGTCCCCCCACCTTTCTCCATCCCATTCCTGTCCCTCCAGCTATGCCCCATCCATCCTATCCCCCCACCTTTGCCTCATCCATTCCTGCCCCCCCAGCTATGCCGAATCCCATAACCATCCATTCCTGTCCCCCCAGGCTATGCCCCATCCATCCTATCTCCCCCACATTTGCCCCATCCATTCCTATCCCCCCACGTTTGCCCCATCCATTCCTGTCCCCCCAGCTATGCCGAATCCAATAATCATCCATTCCTGTCCCCCCCAGGCTATGCACCATCCATCCTATCCCCCAACGTTTGCCCCATTCATTCCTATCCCCCAACGTTTGCCCCATCCATTCCTATCCCCCAACGTTTGCCCCATCCATTCCTGTCCCCCCAGCTATGCCCCATCCCATCCTCATCCATTTCTGTCCCCCCAGCTATGCCCCATCCCATCCCCATTCATTCATGGCCCCCCAGATTTGCCCCATCCGTCCCTGTACCCTCCAGATCTGTCCCATCTGTCCCTGTCTCTTCAGCTTTGGCCCATCCAGCCCAGTCTCTCTGCTCCTTCCATTCCTGTCCTCCCAGCTTGGCCCATCCAATCCCTGTCCCCTCAGCTCTGCTCCATTTTTTAGTTTTGCCTGGGGAATCCATAGCCCCTCCCCCAGTGTGCAGATTTCTAACTATCCACCCCCCCTGCGGCAGCCCTCCGCCCAGACCTTCTCCTCTCACCAGATGCCTTTAAATGGACCTTTACAAGAAGTGCTTGAGTACCCCTGCTCTAGATTATAAACCCGCAAGGGCAAGGCTCTCTCTCCTAGTGTATTTCACTATGATGTATTTGTGCTTTTCTGTCATATATTGTGAGTTAGTTGTTTTACCATGTTTGTAAATTCAACATTGTACAGCGCCATGGAAGATGGTGGCGCCTTATAAAAAAACATTGATAATAATAATTTTTGAGTTGTAGTCCACAGAAAATGGCATTTTTAATGTGTTCCTGGGCATGTGTGAGCTTAAGTGAGGGCCTTCACATCAGCAGCAACCAGACATAAGCTCCTTCACATCAGCAACAATCAGCAGCCGTATGCGTGTGCAGAGCAGATGTAGGGCAGGTACAAGCAATAAGACACAAGCACACACAGCTTCCTCCCATCTTCATCTCCCCGGGAACATTGTAAAATTAGCCATTCTGGGCCGTGGATGAGCTGCGAAGGACATGTCATAGCGCAGCTTTATAAGTGGTCAGAGACAGCTGTGGGACCACTGTGGCTTGTCGTGCTCACCCTCGCTGAGAGGACTAAGGAACAGAGTAGCTGTTAAACCACTTTCTGTGTGATCCTGGAGGATTGAAATTGAAAGAAGGCAAACTTTGGAACCCTGTTATGGCTTCTACCCGGCACTACAGGTAAGAGCAGAGGCACATGGGGCAGGCATCAGGAGAGCGGCCTACTGCCTTATTATTGCAGTTGGGTTTACAATCCCTTTAATGATTCTCAAGCCCAATCCATTCAGGCTGGGTTGTCTTTAGTCCATCTGCAGTAGTGACCCAGAGGACCCAACCTACAGTTATATGCAAACATTACTGCACTATTTATTTTTAGGACTTTTTTAGCAAACAGTTACATTGTGTGTGAGTGGATAAGCCATGCTTTGCTTCTGCATCTGACATTACTTGCTGCTCATCATAGCACTAGGCAAAATCACTTATGTGGCCATCTGCCTCATAGTGCACCATTTCTGCTGTATCAACTGATTGCTGGGGCTGTACACAGGACCAAAGAAATGGCTGACTATGTTGTTCCCTGGCACATATATATAGTCAGAGCTGTCATCCATGGATCTCCTTGTTCTCCTACAGGCCGGTCTGAGTTTCCTGTCTGTGTACCTTGCTTAAGTAGCCATGTCCTGTCCCAAAAAGCAAGCAATCATAGTGTTCTTCTCTGAATGCCAGAAGGTGACTCCATTAGGACTACCTCCACCGCCATCATAGGCATGAAGCATATTGTCACAAGGCAAGGTAAGGGGTTCTTTACCAGGGTCATAACTGTACCGGGCCCCAGAAGGTCAGGGTGGCCCCATCATTGTTGCTCCTCCTTATTTATAGCATGTGTGCTTAGGACACACTATTCATTGATAGAGCCCCATTTAAAGCAGAACCCAGGAAACTGACGTTTTGTTCCTTGCCCCACTGTGTGAAACCAACCCCAGTTCGGCCATAAAAACTCACTTTTCCAAGTTCCAACAGCGTATGAGCAGGCTCTCAATAAGAGCAGTCTGTAGAACTACGTCATTAAACAGACAGCTCTCACTGACTTCAATGGGAAGCAGGTGCTGCCACATCCCCCCATTCCCCACATCCCTATCTGAATCAATGGCTGGGGCGGGAAAATGCACATGACGCTGGGGATGAGGCAGTCTGCACTCCCCATTCAAATCAATGAGAGCCACTTGCTGAATGACAAATTATATGCCGTTGGAGTGTGGAATAGTGAGTTTTAATGAGCGAGGGAGTCACACAGCTGGGCATTCCATTTCAGAGTAAAGCCAGCGGCCAGCTCTGGAGATTCCGGGCCGGCTGCTGGTGGGTTTTGTCCTGTTTTAATGTTCGCTCCAGGGCCTTGGAACATTTAGTTACGGCACTCTTTTTTGCAGAACTGATTCCCTCCTGCTGCTACATTTTCTTTCTTACATCAGACCTTAAATCTGCCTGGCAACAAAAGACCACAAAGACCCAAACCCACCTTCCCCCACGTGTGTGACCTTTTTACTTATGATGGCCCTCTGTATGACCAAGGACAGGAAAAAGCTGCAGACTGGGGAAGTGCATTATTTTAAGAGAGACGAGGTTTCCACATGTGTTCAGCTTTTACTTGTCCTCCATCAGGGCTTGCTTTAAAGAGGAACATCGTACCGAAAATAGAAATCCCCCCTCCCCCATCGGCCCCTACTTGGATGTCACTGCTGCCTGCTGTGGCGGCATCCGGCTGCTCCTGGGCCCGATCCTCACCCCGCCATCTGCTTAGCCGTCTGTTAATGACAAGCTCAGCCTTCCCCGTGCTCGTCAAGGTCCCACAGCGGTCTTGCAGCTCATCTGAGTCTTGCCCAATTGCATCCCATCCATGGGCACTGCGCAGGCGCGAGATTGGGGGCCACACATAGTGCCTTATGGGATGGAAGATGGCGCTGCCCATTGGAAGGTCATCCGGAAACTGAGGGAGCTAGAAGATGGATCCCTTGGCGAGGTGAGCAAAAAATGCCCTAAGGTAAAACGGCAGGGGGTGCAGCAGATCAGTGAGGCCTGGGGGAGGTTGTTCCTCTTTAGGGATAGTAAAACATCTATATTTACAGTATAATGTCAGGGTTGTCATTAAAAAAACAAAAACATTTTTGGAGGGAAAATATAATCCAAATTCAGCTCCAGTGATGCAGATAAAATGGCCTTGATGCAATCCTGCAATAGAATGTGCAAACTTGCAATCATGGAACCACATGAGCACAACATGCACTTGACCGGGCCATCCAGCAAAGTAGCCATATTTTTTATGCCGGCATTTTTTTTTCTTGCCCGCATGTGAACATTTAATTTTATATTACCATGAATTGAATGCAAGAATGTTTTACAGTGCCGTCACTCCAAAATACATTATTTTGTTAAAGGAGCCCTCTAGTCTTGTATGCAAATGCTTTAATATAAATAAATAGGAATTGCCCTTTAATTCAAAAATACGTTATTTGGCTAAAGCTGACTTCTGACTTTTTGAATTGACACAATGTTCTTCCCATGTAATTAGATTGAACAGAACTGAACTGAATTCAGAATGATAAAAAAATTGGGTTCATTTCAGCTGACACCCAGAAGCAGCAGCAGCTGCGATTCACGGAGCTGTTTTTCTAGTAGACTCATTCCTTATCCTCGCTCTCCGGGATATCCAGTCTTCCAAATTTGGTATCAGCTTTGTCCAATTGCTCCACTTATGAGCTTGTTGAGGTTGAGATTTAGACCGCCGCCGCTATTTACATGTGCAATGTGACAAGCCAAATACCACTGCACTTCTTGCTTGTTTCATCTACGCTTCTATGGCCAGTCGGAACACCACCCTGGAATTTATAGCGGAAGATTATTCAACATAAATCCACATATAAACACCATTTAAAGTCACCCCGTTCAAAAACGTCATTGAGGTAGGTGGAAGAGTAAACGTGTTGAATGATGATTATGAGTGTGTTGAGTGATAAAGAGGCGAGGGCTGGGACAGTAACTTTGCTGAATGGATATATGGTGCATTGTAATGCATTTGCATAGATATTTGAATAGACAGCAGTACTTAGACAGGTGAGGGTTGGCTACTTTTTTGTAGATCTATTTGTCTGTACAAATTAAAAAGCTCGCTAGGATGTGAGTTTCAATTCACACCCAAAGGTAAACTTATTTTACCAAATCTTTGTCATGACCCCCATTCTGGTTGCCTTCAAAGGGTCAGTTAATAAAAACACAAACTAAAATGCAAACATAACCATTCACATGTATTAAAATGTATGGTTACAGGCACAGCATTTTGCCAAGGACAGATGCGGACAGGCACTGCAATATTTTGGACCAGGACAACCACAGATTTTTTTTTGCCCAGGGTAGATGCAGTATCAGAATTATTTTATTCTCGGACAGCTTCTAAATTATTTTGCCAGGGACAGATGCAGAGTAGAGATGAGCAAACAAAGCAAATAGATCCAGAGTTAGGTTCAAATTTCAGGGAAAAATCGATTCGACACAAATGCAAATTATTCCCTGACATCTTTATTGGGATACAGAAGGCACATTCAGTTGTTAGACCATTGCGTTGGGCTACGTTTGGCACTGTTCTAAGCTGTTTTCTGTTTTTAAAATGAAGAAAAAATGGCAGAGATATCAAGGTTTACAGTTTCACCTTATGATTTATCTTTTGAAACATTTCAGATGTGGCCCTTGTCTCTGTGATGCCGCATAATAATCACCACGGGGTCTGTAAGACAGGCATTCTCATCACACTGGCTGTTCTCCCTCTCTTCCAGTGTCCACAGTCTGATGATGAAGCTTTAGACCACCAGCTTAGCCCTATTATTGGTGATCTATGGCAAAGGAATTCAGGGGGTGTGCCACTACTCTTTGCTTTGTTTCTACTTTCAGAAGCAGCTGTGTTGTGACAGGAAGGGAAGAGGGCAGCCATGATGAGGTGAGCTGCTGAATGACAGTTTATGCACTTTGTTTACAGACCCCTGGTTGCTGTCCTGGCTGGGCTACTGGCATCTCGCTCCCCCACGCAGGGAGGGGCTTTTATACTTGCAAGTGAGGAGACATCACCTCTGCTGGTATAAAAGGCTCCTCCCTGCAGCAGGGAGTAAGATGTCAGAAGCCGGAGAGATTGGCGGATCTCTCTAGCTGTTAGAAGCAGATGGCCCAGGACACCAGTGATTATCAAGCTAAATAAAAATGAAAAAAAAAAGACATAGAGTCCCCCTCTCCATTAATCATATGGTGTTAAATGGCGTGGGGTCCCTCTTATCCAGCGCGGGGCAGAGGATGTGAGTTCCTCTGAAAACACCAAGGTCGGCCGGAGGATGAGGATGCCATGCCGTCCAGCGTTGTAATGAGGACTGAGGTAAGCTTATTGGTCTTATTGTTTCATCGTTAAATGTTCAATTTAGACAAACCTGAAGAATTCCTTGGGGAAAATGAGCGAATCGCCACAATTCTAACTTTTTAAAAGTTCAGTCATTTCTGATGCAGACACAGGCCTCTAAATTATTTTGCCAAGGACAGATTCGGACACTTAATAATTTTTCCCAGCACAGATGTAGGTACTGAATCCAGGATAGCCACTGAATTATTTTGGTCAGGATGAATACAGACACTGATTTATTTATCCCTGGACAGATGCAATTATATATTACTTAACATTTTGGCCATGACAGATGCAGACACTTAGGTATTTTGCCCATGACAGATGCAGACACTTGATTATTTTGCCCATGACAGATGCAGACACTTGATTATTTTGCCCATGACAGATGCAGACACTTGATTATTTTGCCCATGACAGATGCAGACACTTTAAGTATTTTGCCCAGTACAGATGCAGATGCTGAATTATTTTGTCAGGATAGCCAAAGAATTATTTTGATTAGGACAGATACAAACACTGACTTTTTTTGCCAATAATAGATGCTTATTTCGCCCAGGACAGATGCAGAATTATTTTCCCCAGGACAGATGCATACACTTGTATACACAGCTAAAAAAACAAAAGGGCCCTTACATTTTGTCCCGCGCAGCTGATCGATGCCAGTCCTGCAATCAGTAACTCGTCTAATTGCTGGACCTGAGCCCCGACCACAGTAGCCACATTCCATGCTGTCTGGGCCTCAAACGCCATTCACCGGTGTTACCATCACAGACCACACCCCCTACCATCAGCCACAGGGGCATGCCCACGACCCCTTTATTTACTACAGGGAGGGGGCATGTCAGGCCTCGCCCTACTTCCCCAATTGCAATAAATGTAAAGGGCAGGGCAGCTCTGTGTGATTGATGTTGAGTCACAATCCCAACCCACCATCAAACCCGTCTACATGGTCAGGCCCTAGACAGCGCAGGATGCAATGGCTGAGGCGAGGGCTTAGTACCAGCAATTAAGTGAGTTGCTGATTGCAGGCAGACTATCAACCCCATCACTGGTAGCTATCAAACTATTAACGCCATCACTTGTTAGCCAGCAGACAGTTAATCCAGATCCATGTTGGTGGGCAACTGGCTAATAACTCTTTCAGTGCCAAGCACGTAGATTCTACATGCTCGCTTCCACTCCACTTAAGTACCAAGCATGTAGAATCTACGTGCCTGACTTTCCCCCCTGCTACAGTAAAAGTAAAGTAACAAAAACACTCACCTGACCTCGTTCGATCCGGCCGGGTCTCCTCTTTATCCAGGGGGGCTTCGATCCCCCACCCAGGCCACCCCGGGTGGAGGGGAATTCCCGGAATAGCTGCCTTCTCCCTTCAGCAGCCACCGGAAATACATGTAAAGAAAAATAATAAAAATGACATTTACTCACCTCACCCCAGCTTCCGCCGGGTCTCCTCTTCACCAGGGGGGCCTCCGATTACCCCCCCCCCGGCTCTTCAGCTTCAGGAGAGGACCTTTGGGGCGGGGCTTATGACGTCACTCCCGGGTGTCGTCCTGGCTCCGGGCTGTCATTTCTGTCACTTGTCATCGCTGGTCACAGGAGGGGGAGGCAAATTCCAGCAAAAATCACGGTTAAACATAGCACAAAATGGTGAAAAATTACCTGTCAACAGAGGGTGACAAAATTTCAAGGAGGCTGGCAATTTAAAGGGTTGAAAGTAGCTATGCATGTTGGGTATTGTTCTGTTCAGAGGATCTTGTGCTTTCAGACTTAGCTTGTTTTTTCTTGTTTGCATATTGATATTTTAGGGAAAGGTGTTTTTTATTCTGCTTTTTTATACATTTTTTAGGGAAACCCTGTGCAACCATAGAATTCTTTGACGGATTACTTCAAGAAAGATGAGCCCACTACAACAAGCTAGGCACGCTTAGAAAGCTTAACATGTGCACTTTCAGGGAATATATGGTTTATGGGGGATATTCCAAATTTAAAGGGTTGTTTGGTTGAAAAAGCGCAAGGTGCTTCAGAGCTGAAATTTTCAATTAAAATTATTCTTACGCACATGCTTTACTTTGGGGTGTTTAGCAACTCTTTCCTTGACAGGACCTATGCATGTTAGGTATTGTTCTGTTCGCGGGATGTTGCTTTTTCAGGTTTAACTTGTTTTTTCTTGCTTGCATGTTGATTTTTTAGGAAAATGTGGCTTTGATTCTGTCTTTTTATTCTTTTTTTAGGGGAACCCTGTGCAACCAAATAATTAATTGAGGGCTTACTTCCAGAAAACTGTGCCTATGTCAACAAGCCTTGTACACCTAGAAAGCTTAAGGTGTGTACTTCCAGAGAATATATGGTTTGTTGGGGGTATTTCAAATGTAAAGGGCTGTTTTTCTGGAAAAACTGCAAGGTGCACATAGCGCTTAGCATAGTTGTATTTTATCTGAAAATCTCCTAAAGTGCTGTTTCAGTTTGGGGGAGTCTCCTGGGCAGGAAAGGGTGTCTACCAATACATATATGGTACCGCTGTAACCGGGAGAAATGGGGCTTTTACACGTAATAAGATTTTATTGACAAACTTACATTTCGTATTACAACAAAACACTACAAATTGTAAAAAATATATATTTTTTATTTTTTTGCACATATTTTACCCAAAAATATTGAGAATACACCTAAAAAATGACAAACAAGACATTTCACGTTAAAGCCCAGACCCTGCTGAAAAAAAACTATATATAATTTCCCTGGGAAATCCCTGGAAATCCCTTCAAAAATCACAGTTGAACATGTGGAGTGCAAAATAGTGCAAAATGGTCTGGCAACAAAGGGTGACAAAATCTCCAGATAGGCTGGCAGCGAAAGGGTTAACAACATCACTGGTATCCAGCAGGTTATTACCCATATCATTGTCAGTAAGCAGACAATAAACCCATACCATTGGTGTGCCAGAGGACCGATAGCTCTATCTCTGAAACACTGCAGACATTTACCTTAAAGGAGCAGTATCGTGAAATTTGCATTAAAAAAGATAAATAATTAAATAGCCACACAATAGCTTATAACATGTGTATAAATAATCTGGCGATAGAAAAAGAAAAAAATATATGCCTCTCTTTTAAATTGTATAATTACAATGGCTCAGTCCATTTGCTGAATAGGGGGATCTGCTGGGTTGTATTTAGTGAGCTGCTTCATTTAGCCCACTGGTCTCCTAGCTGTGTGTGTGTGAGGTGCTGCTTTTGTTATGAGACCAGGTGACTCAAATGTGTAAAATCTATACAAAATAAACTAAACTGACTGAAAACGACTGAAATTCTTCTTTGCGCAGGAAAATATAAAGGTATTAAAGTGGAACAAAACACTGAGTGGCCGACCCTGAAGTCTATAAGACCCGGCCATTGACCTTGCCCCTTGGGCATTCTAAATCAGGATGCCCACTGTGTGAAACGACCCCTGGATAACCACAGATCCCCCCATTTTTCTGGTGCGCTCACGCAGATAGTCATTTATGCAGGCTGGGCGGCCAGGAAGGTTACTGCTCAGGCTCCCCATCTGCATGCAAACAGAGCTGATTGGATGAGAGCATGCACATGCGCTGTGGGACACGGAAAGGTACATTTTCACAGGCGAACTTGGGGATTTCACATATCATCCCGACTTGGGATGCCCCTAGGGGCACAAAACAAACCTCCAGCTAGTGAAAATCCTGGGTTGGGCTTTGCTCAAAACACACAAAGCTGAAAGAAAGATCATATGGAAAAATGAAAAATAAGAATATGAAAGAGAAAATGGTAAACTGAAAGATTCTGCAGCAGAGCCAACATGAAGGGAAAACTGTCAAAATCAGCTAAATGACTTCTAGAGCTTTTCTCTCTGTTTTAGATATATAAGTTCTGGCCAGGCAATGTTGCAATGTTGTTATCTGATGCTGGACGGCTGCCAGCACTGAACAGCTGAGACTTTGATACATTGTTCTCCCCCTCTCCTCAGCATGGAACAGGCCAGAGTGTCGGGTCCCGACACTGACAAGACATAAACATGAGCTATTAGTCTCCAGCTGCTCAACACACACATCATTTTTTTCTACATTTGTAATTCTTACTCCAACACTTACCTACATTCAAAGTACCATTTAAATATAAGTCACCAAGAAAAATTCGCGATACTGCTCCTTTAAGTACTGGTAGCCAGCAGACTATCACCCCACCACCTGGAATTGTTGCAAGCCATCCTAATGCTTTCACATACAATAGAAAAAGGAGCCTGGGGAGACAGCCAAAATATGGCCTCTAATCCTTGTCCCCAGATGTGTGGCCAACGCATTTAGCAAGTGTGTGTATATGGAGGGTCTGCCTTCGGCAGTGAGGAAGATTTGGGTGCTAGTAAATGTTCCAGTGAGGAACTGTTAATACTTGCTAGACACATCTCTGCAAAGAACATGGCATATAACATGTCAACCTCTGGCAGAGGCAGAAACTAGTGATTGGTGTCTCAGGACACCAATCAGTTGGGACTCAGGACACCAACCATATCAGGTGATCCCCACACAGGATAATGTCCCATCTGCACCGTGCCCATCAAGTGGCAACTTTGTGCCAGGTAAGATCCAACTCTGCCAGACACCTAAGCCATCTACTATCTGCCCCCGAACTTATCCTTTGGGGACAGGAACCTTCCTGGAACAGAAATGCAAAGGAATTTTAGGTACACCTTCAATAATTTGGTGATTGTCAGTATGATTTTTGTATTTTATGTGATCTTTGGAGGAGCCTCCAGATGTTTGTTGTACATGACAAGTAGTTGAGATAACAATCTGAGCTAATTGGGAAAAGTGAGGAGACAAAACAAAAAGCTATAAATTCAGAGAAAAAAAATCAAAAGTTGGTAGGGAAATGAACAAGACGAGGTCAGATGCATCATTAAAAATAGTTCATCAACATGGAGCCAGTCTGATTTTACTATTTTTAGTTCAAACGTCTGACATACTTCTGAAGTTTCCCAGAATGTTTATCTCCTCTGCAGAGTGTCCTGCTAGTTCTCTATTTAAACATGAACTGGCCTAAAACAATTCTTATGAAAGTCTGAGAGTGAAGGCAAATTTCCAGGTTGTGAATTCTGAGTAAAATAAGCTTATCAAAATAAAGGTTTGGGTAGTAAAAAAAATAGAGGTAATGTTGGTGATCGTGGTGGAGACAACAGCATTGCAAATGAAATTCCTAGACTGTACACAGTTAAGGCCTATGAGCAAGCTGGATTATACACAGTGATAGCATCTTGACCACTAACAGTCAACAGGGCTTACGTGTAATGTGCCATGCTTACCATCGCACTTTTTGACATTGCTTACAAGTACGCCGTGGGCTTGGGGAAAGGTGAATTTTCTCTGCAGCCGGGGCATTCCTGTTCGGGAGGCCCCCGGGGGGAGGGAGTATGCCTGCCCTGTAGTCTCATAGACTCCAAGGTGGTTTATGGTCCACTTTAAGTAGGTTGTTATTTATTCCTGCTGTACCATGCTGCTCCTATTTAGAAATCTAAAACTATTGCATTGCATTTACCATTTTGGAAAGTGGGCGTCCACTCAAACGCTGCTCAAAAGCTGCTTCAAGAGGGGAGATGGAAAATAGGTGTGGGTCAGCCCACCAGGATACAAGCCACCCAGCGAGGCCCCCAGGCTTTACCTGGCCGACACACATCAGCTGACCGAGTGTATAATGTATTGCCGGGTCAGCTGTAAGTTGAAAAGGCCGTGCTTAGCTTGGGGGCCTGCTCCGTTCGGCCCGCCCAACCATGTCCACCTGTTGTCCACTCGCTCTCCCTCCCACCATAGAAAGGCCAGAACACTTCTGTTGCTGCTCACGCATGCACCCCAGCGGCCGAGATGAAGATCTGGACCCCAGACGAGCCTCCAACCCTCCCCTCCTACAGCAGCTTGGGCACACCTGGTGTCTGCCCCTTGTTATCACTGACAGGGGCTGTTATCTAGTGCCTCAGGCATGTACTGATAGATGTGTTCGCCATCGGGCCCCAACACAGCACAGGCGTGTCGGCTAACAGCGTATCTGCAAAAGCCGGCCAGTGTTCAGCAATTAAACATTCCAAAACTTTATTCCAAACGACTAAAAGCCTTCAATATCACAGGCAGTTCCATAAGACAATAGGGGGGTGGAATCCTCTCTCAACGCGTTTCAGACCGCCTGGTCTTTAGCTGGTTGCCTCAGGAGCTGGTTGCCTCAGGAGGTATGTGTGTGTGTGTGTGGGGGGGGGGGGGGGGGTGTTGGGAGATTTATAAAGGAACTTCCATGTGGCTTTTTTCTCTTTCAATATTTTTATTTTATAAAACAGTAGTACGGGCTTAATCAACTACGCAGTCAAAGCAGCCATCCTATACAGGGGAGGCATAAACTAGTTAACAATCCCTACTTTGTAAACAGAATTGTAAGCCAAGCCTGATTACATTTACATGATAAAGTGCAGGAAGAATAAAAGTGTATTTAATACAATCAAAGGCATATCTTTTATTATACTTGCTATTACACATAAGAATTGTAGTAAGAATGAACACATGTGGGATACTCAATACCAATACACCTTCATTATGGAGCCTTAAGCAGCAAGAGAGAGATTAACAGAGAGAAGAGAAAAGGGGCCAAAGGGAGAATAGAAGAAGGGAAGAAGATGGAAGAGAGTTGGAGAAGGGAAGAAAAAACCCTCACATTCTGCCCTACACCTAGTATTGTCAATTCAATGTCCCTTGGGGAATTCTAGGTCAGGCATATTGTCTCCAGGGCTCCCACAATGAAAGGAATTTTTATGGGAGTCAGTCAGGATGCTGGTTAACCTTTCGCTTAGGAAAAACCCGTTCATACTGACTAATACCTCTGACAGTGGGGTGAACTGTTTTTCCATGCCCTAGTGATGGTCTGCTTTCCCGCGAGAAAAAAGTAGACAAATAGCCTATTTTGTTTTCTTGTGAGTTTTGCAGTGTAGGAGAGACACCAGGGAACTTCTTTGATATTTGTTTGGATTATTCTTTTAGCCGTCCTATAAATGTGCATGTACCGACCTGTCCTGTAAACAAGTAACAGTGAAACAGTATCTTATAGACTATTTCATGTTTTTCGAACATTTTGAGGCGGCTGCTCATATTTCTGCTCCCCCCCCCCCATTTTCCAATTGACAAGGGCCCAGGTCTTGCTCTCAGCTCCCAGCGTCTCTGTGGGTGTTTGGCCCAGGGAATCAGTCAAAGCAGAATATAACATGGAAATCATACCCCTACAGAATGGGTCTTCAATACATGCATCCTCAAAAAATATCCAACTGCGAAAGGATTTAATTTAGTTTAAGGCAATACCCAGTGTCTAAATTGAAGATATTGGAAGTATTTTATTTGGAAGGCATTGGTTTTCTCTTTTAAAGAAATCCAATGGATCTAAATCCATCATCTGAGAGAAGGTAAAGTATTTTAACTAGACCGTGTTCAAGCCACCATTTAAAAGCCAGTTTGTTCCGCATACCGGGTGGGAAATTTGGATAATCCTATAGGTTTATCAAGGGAATATGGGGAGACATCAGGGAGGCAAAGTATTTGAAAATATATCATCCAAGGGCTAAGGGCTTTATGTTTGAGGGCTGGGTCGGTCCATAGCAAATTGTCAGTAGTGGTTGATGAGCAATTGGGGAGCTCGAGGAACATCCACAGCAGGGGTCTAAGGTTGGAGTGCATCAGGGTTAGTTAGGCAATTTGAAAGACCTTATAATATTTTGAGATATTAGGCACCCGAGTCCTCCCTGTTATTTGTGAGAGACATGGTGTGTTTGGATACACGTGGACGATTAGATGACCAATTGCATCATACGGAGCACATATAACAGAACTTTTAGCAGTAGTTTCGGAAGTATTGTATTAATGCGTCCTATTCAGGAGATTGGGTCGCAGAAAGGGCAGAAAGGGTAAAGAGCCAGGGATGTGTGGGGGCTATAAATATGGGTTGACTGTTACAATATTTGATGTCTAAATGTTTTTGAGGTGCATCCTTCTCCCATCTTGCTCATGAAATCTGGATGCCCCCTGCGACTGTCCCTTTGCACTTCAACAACCATTTTCTAAAAAAAGGTTGCTGAACTGCATTCTTTGTTGTATTACAGATAGGGTACTAAGCATGCATTGCCGGTTTCTTAACCCTCTAATTGATGTGTACCCTAATAAGTCACCTATCATGGGTTGCAAGCTCATCACTGGCTATTTCTGTATTTCTCTGGTCAAGAAAATGCTTTATATGACACTTTTAAGTTTATTTTTTATGTTTTAACTTACATTATTGCTTTTATGTGTCTTTCAGCTAATAGGCATTTAGGATGGTAAACTCTTCAGGGAATTTCACTGGCTGTGGGCCACCATCCGTTAACGCCTTCATCCCCATCTTTATGAGCTTGATCATGTTAATTGGTTTTATACTGAATTGCATCAGTTTATGGATATTCTGGTTCAAGATTAAACAATGGAACGCAACAGTGGTTCTCCAGTTCAACTTAGCCATCTCAGATGCCATCTTCACCCCGGTCACCCCTCTGGTCATTCTTTATTCTCTAACTCACCAGTGGACATTCGGATTGTTCTTTTGCCAGTTAACAGCCTTTTTACTTAGCACCCATATTTATGGCAGTATCTACTTCCTCACCATCATCAGCATCCACCGATATTTCGGCGTTGCCCACGGTGTCAAAAGAAGAGTCTTAACCACAAAATCATTCATCACGAAAGTTTGCCTCTTTGTCTGGTTCTTCCTGTTGTGTCAAGGGATTCCATTTTTTTTTGTCCTAAACACATCAGAAATCCATGGATTTACAAAATGTCTCAGCTTTCATCAAATTGACCATGCAGTTTTGTTTTTTGTCTGGTGCTGGGTCATTCTGTTCACTGGTCTGCTCATTCCTTTCGCCATCACATTGGTCTGCTACAGTCTACTGATTAGATACATCCTTAAAATCAATCCAATGAACACCGTCAGTAAGGTCATGGTGTCCAAGTCAGTAAGGACCATCCTTCTCTCCTTGATCATATTCATTATCTTTTACATTCCCATTCATGTCACCAGAACTGTAGGTGTCACTGCAACTTTATTCTTCCCGAATTGGTGCTCTTTGCTCGGAGGTATGGAAGTGGCCTATTATTTCACATGGATGATGTCAGGAATGAATTGTTGTGTGGATCCCATATTG
The DNA here is from genome assembly GCA_027917425.1 of Gastrophryne carolinensis. Classification (NCBI taxonomy): domain Eukaryota; kingdom Metazoa; phylum Chordata; class Amphibia; order Anura; family Microhylidae; genus Gastrophryne; species Gastrophryne carolinensis. Next base: position 184,693,496 of record CM051235.1, read on the forward strand.
TACTGCTTTGCCTCGGACCGATTTAAGAACATTTTTGCAGGATGGTGCACCTGCCTACAAAGACACCAGCAGGGGAGTCATACAGACTGTGCTTCTCGAACCTAAGCTGAGGTACTTTTATATATTTACTGCCATGGTCCTCTACCATCTATGATCAGCAAACTGGCAGGTTTGTCTGTTTCACCTTAATAAAAAACGGAATACTCAATCCACTGGGAGTATATTGGCCATTGGTATTTGGCTTTATGGTAGATTTCCTCTAAAGGAGGTCAGCTTGGTGACAATCAAACACATAGGGTGCCCTTTACTCTGGACAGGGCCACATTTGTAGCTCCATCAGCAAGCTATTCACTTTCATCATCATAATCATGGTATACACATTATTCTGTTGTTTTTTCATTCCAGCATAGCTGCTAATTTTTTTTTTTACACCTGTGGACCTGTAAGTCTATTTTAACCTGGCTCAGCAATGGGGGGGGGGGCACATAAAATGGCTAGGGCAGCATGGAAACATGACTCTGTTTTTCCCACATAAGCCTGATGACACCCACATAGGTTGAACCACTACTACTGTCTTCTACTGACCACGTTTTTCACTTTCAAAATGGAAAGGGCACTCCCAAAGTCGATCAAGGAAAATGGAGTCCAGAATGGCATGGAGTATCTGGGGCCATATGCCCCCTTATTCATAAATAGATGTTCATAAAACAAAATAGATTTAAATAGTGACTCACACATGCTGCAGGTCAGTAGGAAAGCCCAGCAGGAGAGACGGTATTGAATACTCATGTGTGACACTGGCCCACAGGTGAATACAGAGGCTGCCCATCAGAACAGGCGGCGAGTCCAAAAGTCGGGAGCATGATATTTGGGCACGCCCTCAGACACGTGATAGTGTCTAAAGGTGTCTCCATTGCCATGGTCACGGCATGGAACGAGTGATACTGTCCGGACATAACCGAGGGAGGAGATCTTAGGAACACACCCTCCCTGGCCAACAGAGGTATGGATCCATAGGGTCATCACTCCTTAGTCCGTCTCAGACCTGCCCCACTGTTGGGAGCACCGTCGGGAACAAGAGGCGAACTTATACTGAACCTCAGCACATAAATACTATGGCACATCAATGGAATGAAAAAATAAAGAATGGGCACAATTAGTGAAATATATACCATTTAAAGGCTAACCGAGTTCCAGAAGATATCTTTTCTTTCATAGGTAGCATACTAGGTGACAATAAGCTACGGAGGTTAGATGCTCTTTTGGCCACCATTTTTATTCCATTTGAATGAAAGGCTGTAATTTGTGGTCACTCTTAAAAATAGGGAGATTGCTCTCAACAATACTTACTATTTTATTATATTCATGACTAAGTTGATATAAATACAGGTTTACCAGTCATCTCATCTTGTTTTGCATTTTCTTCATCCCTGTTATTAATGTACTAATGTTTTTTAAGTATGAGTCTCTGTACAATTACTTTTTAGTCGTAATAATTCCCCAGTGGGGAGAGCCTTTATGGCGCGCGCAGCATGGAATCTCTGCACATGCAGGATACAGTTCCCTGCTCTAGGTTTTCTATAATTACTAACTAATATTCAGTTTTGGGAAACTGACAATTCTGAATCCAAATACTCTGCTTTATGAGGTTCTGTTTAGCTGTGAAATGCAAATTAGCTTTGTTATCGCTCGCCCTAAAAGTACCCCCCGCTGGGTCTCCCCCTTTTCTTGGGACCAAGAAAATCAGAGTTGAGACTATGGTCCAGAATGTTCTCCTCGGGTTCCCAAGATCTTTCCTCTGGACCACAGCCTTCCCAATCGACCAAAAAAAATATTTTGCCTCTGGAGACTTTAGAGGCCAGGATCTCTTTCAACGTGAAAACGTCCGCGGTACCAGAAATTGGAGCAGGCTCCAGGATTTTCGGAGAAAAACGATTGAAAATTACTGGCTTCAAAAGAGAGACATGGAAGGAGTTAGGGATACGAAGAGATGCTGGAAGGTGAAGCTTATAGCAAACCGGATTGATCCGTTGCTTGATCTTATAAGGACCCAGGAAGCGGGGACCCAATTTGGAGCTGGGAATTCGGAAGCGGATGTATTTCGCCGAAAGCCACACCTTATCTCTAGGAGAGTAAACAGGAGGAGTTCGTCTCTTTTTATCAGCGCTAATTTTCATACGAGCGGAAGCTTGAAAAAGAGCACGTTGAGTCTCTTGCCAGATGGTGGAAAAATCCTGTGTGAGTTCTTCCACGGCGGGTTCTTCAGAAGATGTGGACAAAGGCAGTGGCGGAAGAGGATGACGACCGTACACCACAAAGAACAGGGATTTTCTTGTAGATTCAGAATCCTTAAAGTTATATGAGAACTCCGCCCAGGGCAGAAGGTTGACCCAATCATCTTGACGCGTGGAAACAAAATGGCGAAGATAATTGCCGAGGACTTGGTTTACTCTTTCCACTTGGCCATTAGACTGGAGATCATAGGCAGAGGAAAAGTCCAATTTCATCTTCATTTGCTTACAAAGAGCCCTCCAGAACTTAGAAACAAATTGCACTCCTCTGACACGATGTGTGCAGGCAGCCCATGAAGTTGAAAGATATGCATAAGGAAGTGTTTCACCAGCTGAGGAGCCGAAGGAAGACCAGGCAAAGGTGTAAAATGCGCCATCTTAGAGAACCTATCTACTACCACCCAAATAACGGTGTTGCCATGTGAAGGAGGGAGGTCAGAAATTAAGTCCATAGCAGTGTGTGACCATGGAGTGTCTGGAATAGGTAGGGGAAGAAGTAAGCCTGCAGGTCTTTGGCAAGGAGTCTTTAATATTGCTAGACAGTCCCTTCTTGAAGGAGGCACATGTCACGCTCCGGGTACCACAATTAACCACTTGGGCAACTCCAGCTCTCTTGGTAAGGATCTCAACCCCCAATCTCCGCAGCCAGCTTCACCTATAGGAGCCCCCGCTTGCCGAGACGCAGAACACGCCTGCTCGGGATCGGTTGCCCCCAGGACTTTATGGCTCAAAGGATGAAACCTTACGGTACAGTGGACTGGAGAGCCCGCGGCTGGAAGTGGAATTGGGTAGCCCGTATGTGAGCGTAAGGTGGAAGTCCAAGGACAGGCTGGAGGTAGGTGACAGGAGACCTGAGGAGGCGACAGAACAATGGGGTAGGCAATACGTGGTCTGGGTACAAAGGCGAAGGTCGGCAACTGGAATCAAGATCGAGGATGGTCAAAACTGGTAAAGGTCGGCAACAGGAATCAAGATCGAGGATGGTCAAAACTGGCAGAGGTCGGCAACAGGAATCAAGATCGAGGCTGGTCAAAACTGGCAGAGGTCGGCAACAGGAATCAAGATCGAGGTTGGTCAAAACTGGCAGAGGTCGGCAACAGGAATCAAGATCAAAATCAAGAATAAATAACTACTAGGGTCTAGGCGCTATCACAGGCACTGAACAACTGACAGAGTGAACCCTTTATAGGGACAGATATGATGGGAGGTGAGTGTGTGATTGGTGCAACTATGAACTGGTATCTGATTGGGAGAACAGGGAGTGCACAACAGGAGGGGGGCGTAAGCCCCACTGAACCCAGGGCTCATTGGCCCTTCAGCAACCCAGCACTGCCCCTACCCCACCTGCCCCTTTAATTAATTCTTCCTCCGGCGGCCGCGCTGGGAGCAGCGCCGCCGGAGGGCATAAACAGAACGTGCTCGCGCGCGTGCGCGAGCACGTGTGAGGAAGCCGGGACCGCCGGCCTGAGGACGGGGAGGCGCGCACACGGCTTCAGAAGCCGCCGCTCGCCGTGGCTGCCGGGCGGGAAGCCGCGCAGCGGGCAGCCGCGCTATGGGGACGCCCCTGGACCGAGGAACGGGTGAGTGGACCCTGACAGCACATAAGGCCTCATTATTCCAAGATAGTTCAGATGCCAGGGTACGGAACTGAATGGCGTATTCACCAACGGACCGGTTGCCCTGAACCAAGTTCAACAGGGCCATCTCTGCAGACGAGGCCCGGGCTGGTTCCTCGAAGACCTGGCGAAACTCGGAGACAAAAGCGAGTATATTGGAAGTGACTAGGTCCTTGCGATCCCATAATGGGGTAGCCCAGGCCAGAGCTTTTCCTGAGAGCAGACTAATAACAAAGGCCACCTTAGCACGTTCAGTGCGAAATTGGTCTGCCAACATTTCCAAATGCATAGAACACTGGGTAAGGAAGCCTCGGCATAACTACCATGGAACCTACCATTCCCACCGTGGTCAGACCTCTACTAAACAATCCTATCTAGCCATTCCTGAATTTCACCATCCTGACCCCCTGTTTCTTACAGCACACCCTGGCTGCACTGGTCTGTACAATACTAGTAAATTCACTCTAACCATACCCACAGCAGTCTGACCACTCCTTCTGCCCCCTATACACACAGTATATATATATATATATATATATATATATATATATATATATATATATATTACACTTTAAATCTCTTTATTTCCATCTACAGGGTTTCAGCTTTGAAGAAAGAGTCATAGATAGATAAAGCAATGCTTATTATTTTTTTCCTGCATATAAGGCTCGATTCAGAGGTACATTCGTCTGGACTTCTGTAGCTGTGTGTGAAAGTTTTTGTGTGTGTTTGTCATTTTTTTTGTTTTTTTTCGTCCATTTTTCATTCGTACGAACGTTCGTGAAAATGCGTATATGCGCTTTCGATGAACGAAAGCAAATCGGATCATTTGCGTTAGTTCGGATAATTTTCCCAACAAAATATATTTTTCGTTCGTTCAGATAATTTACGTTGTTGGGATGGGCTTGCGTCTGATTCAGAGAGCTGATTGCCGAGGGACCACCACCCTATTAAATCGTTTCATTTGCGATCCACTTACGGGACCTTTGAGGCCTCGGATTGCTATTGTTGAACATGTTTTGCGGCTATGTGGAGGAGTCTGCGCTCCTTAAGCACCAAGGCATTGCATGTATCAGCATGGCCAAGGCCATAAATTGTATAGCAATGCATACCTGAATCAATACATTTCATGTATGCCTTATAGAAGCATTTTAATGCTGACCTTAATTAGTCCTTAGCATGTAAACCTTTATTTTCCCACACATCCATATAATTGCTATATTTTTTTAGACTTATGTCCTTTGTGAATTATATTTGGATTGTTGAACTTGAATCTTAATTTGTTGTAGGAGTTATTGTTTTAGTTGGTTACCTTTGCTTTGTGCAATTATTTTATATTTGGTTGCAGGAACCGCAAGATGTGCCACTCGCACAACATACAAGCAGTGTTTGGTCCAGCTATGCGATTCCTCAGTGTTCTTGCAGGGCATCCAGGGTTGTCCCATGTTGCTTATATATTGCAGAGCTCCGGCTTATTTCGTCAGTTTGAGTCAGGAGAATTATCTGGTGGATGGCTCCTGGGTAAGTTTGCACAGATTCCATCAATCCATTTTCACTGTATGGGAATGAATATAGTTGATGACTTATGTCTTAACCTATGGCTGTTTTTGCCCTTGATGACATGTTAAACAATATTGTAGCTTAGAATGTGTATTTTATGTTAGTATTTTTAAATTCTTTCAGGGGATTCTGGATATCCACTCCTGCCCTTGCTCCTGATGCCCGTTCTTTGCCTGCAGAATGCGGGCCAGGAGTTCTCTAATCGGGCCCTATGCAAAACCCGGGCCGTGGTGGCGAGGGCCTTCGGGCTTTTGAAGTCCATATTTAGGTGTTTGGACCATACAGGGGGCGGGGGTGCACTGCAGTATGACCCCAACAAGGTTATACCAATAATTAAATTTACATTTTTTAACAGGGACCACACGTGCCAGAGTGGCACAACTGAGTGTCAGGGTCCTTCAGTTGGCGGGCGAGATGTAGGACCTGCGCGACTCATTGGGGACCACAGATGAAGAATAATGTTCTGCCATTGCTATGTATTTAGTTTTTTATAGTTGTAAACATTTTCAGTTTTCAAAATATTTTAATATTTTATATTTTATGATGGAAAAAAAAAATCATTTCATTTACAAAATACATTAACACAAATCTAATGGGCCCAGAAATATTTAAAGATGAATATTCACATGACCGAGAAGTGATTTGGGTAAGTTTTAGGGGGCTAAAATGGAAGAAGAACCTAACCGCAAAGTGGTTTGGGTGAGCTTTAAGGGTCCAAAAGGGAAGAGGGAGGATAGCGCTAAGTGATTTAGCTAAACATTGTAGTAGAATTGAGGGTGGCAAATATGTAGGCGAGCACGTTAATGAGTTAAGTTTGTAGTGCGCAGGCACTAGATCGTAACGATTTCCGTCTGGACGATTATTTATTGAAAAAGGGAAACAGAATCTATTGGGAAACGTAGAGGATTCGTGGGAGGAGACGATGGGAAAAGGGCAAAAAGGAAAGCCTACGTTGTAACATGAGAAAATGAAACGGAAAAGTCACGCTGGAAAATGACATCCTCGTACTCGTACTCTGCCGTACGAACGGGCGGAAACTTTACAGAAGGATTGCAATGCATGCATAGAATCGCTTGCACACTCATATGAGAGCGGGAAATTTTCAAAAAAAAAAAACAGATCGGCACAAAAACTAAAGTCTTTTTTTGTCTCTCTCAATCGAGCCTATAGTGTTTGTGAAAACTTTCAGAAGGGACATCATGGAGGTTTTAAGAGATGGCTATGTCACTCAGACAAGTACAGGTTTACGTATATATGTCTTTATCACGTCCTTTTCAGTTTCAGAATCAAGCAAACTTGCAGACAACTGATTTTTGGTCCTGTATTTTGACCCCAGTAAAATTTTGTGTTAAATAAATGCATTTATGATAAAGAGTTTATAAATGCTATGTATGTATGAATACGAACAATAAATATTTAATGTGCCACTCAAGCAACACATGACTGGCTGTGTAATGCTTCTGACAAAGCACCACAATGTCATTAAATTAAAGATAAAAAAGAAAAAAGGTACATCAAGTTAAGGTAGGTATTTCTAGTAGGTATCCCTAGTTTGTCAGTTTCTGAGATCCTGATACCCATAGGTGTCCAGGAATACTGATTGACTTCTTTCTATATACGTATACGTTTATGGGTTTTACGTGTTTCTGAGTGTGCAGAAACGTTTGTTCCAGATATCTGTGTCAATGTCTTTAGCTTCCAAGATACAAACATCTTGTTATTTGCTGTCCCATCTTCCTAATATCTATGGGGAGGTTCCTAGCCCCATAACAAGCACAACCCCCCCCCCCCCAAATCACTCCATAACAAGCAGTACAGCAGAGTATATCCCCAAATCACCCCATAACAAGGATCACAGCAGAGCATCTCCCCACTGCACAGAGAATCCCCCCCAAATCACCCAATAAAAAGCAGTGTAGCAGATTATCTCCCCAAATCACCCCATAACAAGCAGCACAGCACAGCATCTCCCCAAATCACCCCATAACAAGTAGTACAGCAGAGCATCCCCCCAAATCACCCCATAACAAGCAGTGCAGCAGAGTATCCCCCCAAATCATCCCATAACAAGCAGTGCAGCAGAGTATCTCCCCAAATCACCCCATAACATGCAGTGCAGCAGAGCATCCCCCCAAATCACCCCATAACAAGCAGTGCAGCAGAGCATCCCCCCAAATCACCCCATAACAAGCAGTACAGCAGAGAATCCCCCCAAATCACCCCATAACAAGCAGTGCAGCAGAGCATCCCCCCAAATCACCCCATAACAAGCAGTACAGCAGAGTATCCCCCCAAATCACCCCATAACAAGCAGTACAGCAGAGTATCTCCCCAAATTACCCCATAACATGCAGTGCAGCAGAGCATCCCCCCCAAATCACCCCATAACAACAGTGCAGCAGAGCATCCCCCCAAATCACCCCATAACAAGCAGTGCAGCAGAGCATCCCCAAATCACCCCATAACAAGCAGTACAGCAGAGAATCCCCCCAAATCACCCCATAACAAGCAGTACAGCAGAGTATCCCCCCAAATCACCCCATAAGCAGTACAGCAGAGTATCTCCCCAAATTACCCCATAACATGCAGTGCAGCAGAGCATCTCCCCAAATCACCCCATAACAAGCAGTACAGCAGAGTATCCCCCCAAATCACCCCATAACAAGCAGTGCAGCAGAGCATCCCCCCAAATCACCCTATAACAAGAAGTGCAGCAGAGTATCTCCCCAAATCACCCCATAACAAGCAGTACAGCAGAGTATCCCCCCAAATCACCCCATAACAAGCAGTACAGCAGAGAATCCCCCCAAATCACCCCATAACAAGCAGTACAGCAGAGTATCCCCCCAAATCACCCCATAAGCAGTACAGCAGAGTATCTCCCCAAATTACCCCATAACATGCAGTGCAGCAGAGCATCTCCCCAAATCACCCCATAACAAGCAGTACAGCAGAGTATCCCCCCAAATCACCCCATAACAAGCAGTGCAGCAGAGCATCCCCCCAAATCACCCTATAACAAGAAGTGCAGCAGAGTATCTCCCCAAATCACCCCATAACAAGCAGTACAGCAGAGTATCCCCCCAAATCACCCCATAACAAGTAGTACAGCAGAGCATCCCCCCAAATCACCCCATAACAAGCAGTGCAGCAGAGTATCTCCCCAAATCACCCCATAACAAGCAGTGCAGCAGAGTATCTCCCCAAATCACCCCGTAACAACAGTGTAGCAGAGCATCCCCCCAAATCACCCCATAACAAGCAGTGCTGCAGAGAATCCCCCCAAATCACCCCATAACAAGCAGTACAGCAGAGAATCCCCCCAAATCACCCCATAACAAGCAGTACAGCAGAGTATCCCCCAAATCACCCCATAACAAGCAGTACAGCAGAGTATCTCCCCAAATTACCCCATAACATGCAGTGCAGCAGAGCATCTCCCCAAATCACCCCATAACAAGCAGTACAGCAGAGCATCTCCCCGTATCACCCCATAACAAGCAGTGCAGCAGAGTATCCCCCCAAATCACCCCATAACAAGCAGTACAGCAGAGTATCCCCCCAAATCACCCCATAACAAGCAGTACAGCAGAGTATCCCCCCCAAATCACCCCATAACAAGCAGTACAGCAGAGTATCTCCCCAAATTACCCCATAACAAGCAGTACAGCAGAGTATCCCCCAAATCACCCCATAACAAGCAGTACAGCAGAGTATCTCCCCAAATCACCCCATAACATGCAGTGCAGCAGAGCATTCCCCCCCCCCCCCACCAAATCACCCCATAACAAGCAGTACAGCAGAGCATCTCCCCAAATCACCCCATAACATGCAGTGCAGCAGAGTATCTCCCCAAATTACCCCATAACAAGCAGTACAGCAGAGTATCCCCCCAAATCACCCCATAACAAGCAGTACAGCAGAGCATCTCCCCAAATCACCCCATAACAAGCAGTACAGCAGAGTATCTCCCCAAATTACCCCATAACATGCAGTGCAGCAGAGTATCTCCCCAAATCACCCCATAACAAGCAGTGCAGCAGAGCATCTCCCCAAATCACCCCATAACAAGAAGTGCAGCAGAGTATCTCCCCAAATCACCCCATAACAAGCAGTACAGCAGAGTATCCCCCCAAATCACCCCATAACAAGCAGTGCAGCAGAGCATCTCCCCAAATCCCCCCATAACAAGCAGTGCAGCAGAGTATCTCCCCAAATCACCCCATAACAAGCAGTGCAGCAGAGCATCATGCTGACCTGACCATTAATGGAAAGCCCTTATTTGCGGATTTTTAAGGCATAATGGCCTTGATTTACTAAGAGTTGAAAACAATTCTCATGGTAGTAAAAAATTCAGTTCATGAGAAAAATGCCTGAGAATTTCACTTTTAGTGAATCACCAGATAGGAAAACAATAAAAGTCAATGATACTTTTTTACTCCTGAGAAAGGCATTGAACTTTTTACCCCTTTTTACCTGTAGTAAAAAGTGCCATTGACTTTCATTGTTGTTCAATCTGGTGATTCACTAATAGTGAAATTCTCAGGCTTTTTTCTCATGGATTGAATTTTTTACTACCACGAGAATTTTTTTCAACTCTTAGTGAATCAAGGCGAATGTCCCTTGAGGTTTGGCGTTTCAGATATCTTATGAAAGTTTGTGGTTTCTTGGTTTCAGACATGTATGTCACTGCATTTTGGTTTATGATCTGCAAACATTATCTTTATCTCTACAGTGTGTGGGCCATGGGTCAGTTGTTAACTGCAAGAAATAGGAATGCTTAGAGCCCTCCTGCAGCTAGAATCATCTTCAGCTGGGAGTGATAGGATATAGTACAATAAACATAGTGTAGGGCCTAGAATAGACATTGGACAGAAGATGACAGTATAGGATAAAAAATGAGAGATAGCTTATTTAAGATGAAGGTTGGGATTTGAAATACTACTTTAATGTGAGTCATAGATCATTTAGGAAGTATACAGTAAGAAACATAACAGGGAACCATTGGGATTGTTCGAAGGAGGTTTTGGAGGGTATCCGGTGGCAACAGTGTTGGTATATGATGTTATTTAAAGGGAAACCCTAGAAGAAACCACTGTCAGTGCAGAGTTTGATCAAGTTCCGCATACAAGAGTGAGAACCTGAAAATGTTGGAGTGGGAGTTGGAACACGGGGAGGCCGATTCATTAATAGCGCCAGGTAGCGACAGATGAGCGACTTTAGCAGTATTTTCAGAGCGCCCGCTAGTAGTCGCTGTGCTTGGCTGTTGTTCGGTTGTTGACAGCGACTCAGTCGTGTGCGGTAATGTTGAATATTGGGTGAGGAGTCGCTATTTGACAGGTTCCGCGCTGTATGGGAGCGCATGATAGTGAATGGCCATAGCGAACGGCTCCCACCATATTCATTAACAAATTACGCTCAAAAAAATCAGACCTGTAATATCAATTCTGCACAATTTTTTTTTTTTTTTTTACCTTAAAAAAAATATCTTACATTGCAGAAGTGGTAACAAAATTCATAATTATTTATGATAATTTAAAGATTGTTCCATTGAAATGCATTGGAGAGCGCCAGGTAGCGAGAGGTCATACCTGTCGCTGTTCAAGGTCGCTCGCTGGCGCTGTGGGGTGAGGCTGGAATAATGATGAATGATTCGCTATCTGGCGCTCTCTCAGTCGCTAAGCAGGATTGGCTTGATAAATGTCTGATTGTGGTGGGGAGCCAGCGTTCTCGTGGCGGTGCCCGTCATTACCGGTCGCTCACCAGGCGCTACCTGTCGCTATCCCTTGTTAAATAAGGGCCTAAGTCCTGCTGTGACCAGAGTTGCTGACAAAATAGGAATATAAGTGGTGATTTTTATTGTACTAGTGAGCCAGACAAACTGTCTAAACTATACTTGTATGCTTCTCCATATGAGGACAATAAATGATAAACTTGATTGAATTTATTTAATAAACAGATTTAACTACCTGGAGTCTTGCAATGGTTGGAGTTACAAATGTGAGTACTGAGATCTTGATCCTACACTCACCCACATACACTCAGGTTCATCACTGAATTAAAAGAATTCCAAACTCTTAATCCACAAGCACTCCACAGGATGTGTCAGTAATGGTGGCCCTAGCAGGGATTCCAAGTAGGGATGAGCGAATCGATCCGGACGAACCCGGATTCGATCCGAATTTCAGGAAAAATACGATTCGGATCGAATCCGAATTTCCCCGCGATTCGATCACTCGAAGTTTTCCTTTAACATCCATTCATTTACATTACAGGCATTCTAAGATGGCGGGCGGGACATGTCTGGACATGTATCCCGCGCCAGTGCAAGCTGGGGCAGTCACATGCAGCCTATCAGCAGCCAGCAAGCCCGGTGACGTCACACAGCGGTATTTAACGGCGGCCATCTTGCTTTTCCTCATTTCTCTATTGCATTCGTGACAGACAGACAGAACGCTGTGTAGCTGAGGCAGTTAGACAGGCTGGAGACAGGGACAGACAGGGACAGGCTGGAGACAGGCAGGAGACAGGCAGGAGACAGACAGGAGACAGACAGAAAGCCAGGGAAAGGTAGGAAAAACGGAGCTGGCTGACAGGGAGATTTTTTTTTTTTCATCCAGCCTTTGTTAGCGTTTTCAGGCTGCTTATAGTAACTAACTGTGCATATATACTGAACTGATCTTAAGTCTGCTGTGAGGCATCCCATTCTGTGACTAAAGCAGCCTCTGTTTAAGACCATATAAGCATTTGCTCTTATCATATTTGAAATTAGGCCTGATAAAGACACTTTTGCTGGCCAAAGCCCTACTGGACCCTGCCAGCTCGATTCCTGCCCGGGGCATCCCATTCTGTGACTACAGCAGCCTCTGTTTAAGACCATATAAGCATTTGCTCTTATCATATTTGAAATTAGCCTGATAAAGACACTTTTGCTGGCCAAAGCACTACTGTACCCTGCCAGCTCGATTCCTGCCCGGGGCATCCCATTCTGTGACTAAAGCAGCCTCTGTTTAAGACCATATAAGCATTTGCTCTTATCATATTTGAAATTAGCCTGATAAAGACACTTTTGCTGGCCAAAGCACTACTGTACCCTGCCAGCTCGATTCCTGCCCGGGGCATCCCATTCTGTGACTAAAGCAGCCTCTGTTTAAGACCATATAAGCATTTGCTCTTATCATATTTGAAATTAGGCCTGATAAAGACACTTTTGCTGGCCAAAGCACTACTGTACCCTGCCAGCTCGATTCCTGCCCGGGGCATCCCATTCTGTGACTAAAGCAGCCTCTGTTTAAGACCATATAAGCATTTGCTCTTATCATATTTGAAATTAGCCTGATAAAGACACTTTTGCTGGCCAAAGCACTACTGTACCCTGCCAGCTCGATTCCTGCCCGGGGCATCCCATTCTGTGACTAAAGCAGCCTCTGTTTAAGACCATATAAGCATTTGCTCTTATCATATTTGAAATTAGGCCTGATAAAGACACTTTTGCTGGCCAAAGCACTACTGGACCCTGCCAGCTCGATTCCTGCCCGGGGCATCCCATTCTGTGACTACAGCAGCCTCTGTTTAAGACCATATAAGCATTTGCTCTTATCATATTTGAAATTAGCCTGATAAAGACACTTTTGCTGGCCAAAGCACTACTGTACCCTGCCAGCTCGATTCCTGCCCGGGGCATCCCATTCTGTGACTAAAGCAGCCTCTGTTTAAGACCATATAAGCATTTGCTCTTATCATATTTGAAATTAGGCCTGATAAAGACACTTTTGCTGGCCAAAGCCCTACTGGACCCTGCCAGCTCGATTCCTGCCCGGGGCATCCCATTCTGTGACTACAGCAGCCTCTGTTTAAGACCATATAAGCATTTGCTCTTATCATATTTGAAATTAGCCTGATAAAGACACTTTTGCTGGCCAAAGCACTACTGTACCCTGCCAGCTCGATTCCTGCCCGGGGCATCCCATTCTGTGACTAAAGCAGCCTCTGTTTAAGACCATATAAGCATTTGCTCTTATCATATTTGAAATTAGCCTGATAAAGACACTTTTGCTGGCCAAAGCACTACTGTACCCTGCCAGCTCGATTCCTGCCCGGGGCATCCCATTCTGTGACTAAAGCAGCCTCTGTTTAAGACCATATAAGCATTTGCTCTTATCATATTTGAAATTAGCCTGATAAAGACACTTTTGCTGGCCAAAGCACTACTGTACCCTGCCAGCTCGATTCCTGCCCGGGGCATCCCATTCTGTGACTAAAGCAGCCTCTGTTTAAGACCATATAAGCATTTGCTCTTATCATATTTGAAATTAGCCTGATAAAGACACTTTTGCTGGCCAAAGCACTACTGTACCCTGCCAGCTCGATTCCTGCCCGGGGCATCCCATTCTGTGACTAAAGCAGCCTCTGTTTAAGACCATATAAGCATTTGCTCTTATCATATTTGAAATTAGGCCTGATAAAGACACTTTTGCTGGCCAAAGCACTACTGTACCCTGCCAGCTCGATTCCTGCCCGGGGCATCCCATTCTGTGACTAAAGCAGCCTCTGTTTAAGACCATATAAGCATTTGCTCTTATCATATTTGAAATTAGCCTGATAAAGACACTTTTGCTGGCCAAAGCACTACTGTACCCTGCCAGCTCGATTCCTGCCCGGGGCATCCCATTCTGTGACTAAAGCAGCCTCTGTTTAAGACCATATAAGCATTTGCTCTTATCATATTTGAAATTAGGCCTGATAAAGACACTTTTGCTGGCCAAAGCACTACTGTACCCTGCCAGCTCGATTCCTGCCCGGGGCATCCCATTCTGTGACTACAGCAGCCTCTGTTTAAGACCATATAAGCATTTGCTCTTATCATATTTGAAATTAGCCTGATAAAGACACTTTTGCTGGCCAAAGCACTACTGTACCCTGCCAGCTCGATTCCTGCCCGGGGCATCCCATTCTGTGACTAAAGCAGCCTCTGTTTAAGACCATATAAGCATTTGCTCTTATCATATTTGAAATTAGGCCTGATAAAGACACTTTTGCTGGCCAAAGCCCTACTGGACCCTGCCAGCTCGATTCCTGCCCGGGGCATCCCATTCTGTGACTACAGCAGCCTCTGTTTAAGACCATATAAGCATTTGCTCTTATCATATTTGAAATTAGCCTGATAAAGACACTTTTGCTGGCCAAAGCACTACTGTACCCTGCCAGCTCGATTCCTGCCCGGGGCATCCCATTCTGTGACTAAAGCAGCCTCTGTTTAAGACCATATAAGCATTTGCTCTTATCATATTTGAAATTAGCCTGATAAAGACACTTTTGCTGGCCAAAGCACTACTGTACCCTGCCAGCTCGATTCCTGCCCGGGGCATCCCATTCTGTGACTAAAGCAGCCTCTGTTTAAGACCATATAAGCATTTGCTCTTATCATATTTGAAATTAGCCTGATAAAGACACTTTTGCTGGCCAAAGCACTACTGTACCCTGCCAGCTCGATTCCTGCCCGGGGCATCCCATTCTGTGACTAAAGCAGCCTCTGTTTAAGACCATATAAGCATTTGCTCTTATCATATTTGAAATTAGGCCTGATAAAGACACTTTTGCTGGCCAAAGCACTACTGGACCCTGCCAGCTCGATTCCTGCCCGGGGCATCCCATTCTGTGACTACAGCAGCCTCTGTTTAAGACCATATAAGCATTTGCTCTTATCATATTTGAAATTAGGCCTGATAAAGACACTTTTGCTGGCCAAAGCACTACTGTACCCTGCCAGCTCGATTCCTGCCCGGGGCATCCCATTCTGTGACTAAAGCAGCCTCTGTTTAAGACCATATAAGCATTTGCTCTTATCATATTTGAAATTAGGCCTGATAAAGACACTTTTGCTGGCCAAAGCACTACTGTACCCTGCCAGCTCGATTCCTGCCCGGGGCATCCCATTCTGTGACTAAAGCAGCCTCTGTTTAAGACCATATAAGCATTTGCTCTTATCATATTTGAAATTAGGCCTGATAAAGACACTTTTGCTGGCCAAAGCACTACTGTACCCTGCCAGCTCGATTCCTGCCCGGGGCATCCCATTCTGTGACTAAAGCAGCCTCTGTTTAAGACCATATAAGCATTTGCTCTTATCATATTTGAAATTAGCCTGATAAAGACACTTTTGCTGGCCAAAGCACTACTGTACCCTGCCAGCTCGATTCCTGCCCGGGGCATCCCATTCTGTGACTAAAGCAGCCTCTGTTTAAGACCATATAAGCATTTGCTCTTATCATATTTGAAATTAGGCCTGATAAAGACACTTTTGCTGGCCAAAGCACTACTGTACCCTGCCAGCTCGATTCCTGCCCGGGGCATCCCATTCTGTGACTAAAGCAGCCTCTGTTTAAGACCATATAAGCATTTGCTCTTATCATATTTGAAATTAGCCTGATAAAGACACTTTTGCTGGCCAAAGCACTACTGTACCCTGCCAGCTCGATTCCTGCCCGGGGCATCCCATTCTGTGACTAAAGCAGCCTCTGTTTAAGACCATATAAGCATTTGCTCTTATCATATTTGAAATTAGGCCTGATAAAGACACTTTTGCTGGCCAAAGCACTACTGGACCCTGCCAGCTCGATTCCTGCCCGGGGCATCCCATTCTGTGACTACAGCAGCCTCTGTTTAAGACCATATAAGCATTTGCTCTTATCATATTTGAAATTAGGCCTGATAAAGACACTTTTGCTGGCCAAAGCACTACTGTACCCTGCCAGCTCGATTCCTGCCCGGGGCATCCCATTCTGTGACTAAAGCAGCCTCTGTTTAAGACCATATAAGCATTTGCTCTTATCATATTTGAAATTAGGCCTGATAAAGACACTTTTGCTGGCCAAAGCACTACTGTACCCTGCCAGCTCGATTCCTGCCCGGGGCATCCCATTCTGTGACTAAAGCAGCCTCTGTTTAAGACCATATAAGCATTTGCTCTTATCATATTTGAAATTAGCCTGATAAAGACACTTTTGCTGGCCAAAGCACTACTGTACCCTGCCAGCTCGATTCCTGCCCGGGGCATCCCATTCTGTGACTAAAGCAGCCTCTGTTTAAGACCATATAAGCATTTGCTCTTATCATATTTGAAATTAGGCCTGATAAAGACACTTTTGCTGGCCAAAGCACTACTGTACCCTGCCAGCTCGATTCCTGCCCGGGGCATCCCATTCTGTGACTACAGCAGCCTCTGTTTAAGACCATATAAGCATTTGCTCTTATCATATTTGAAATTAGCCTGATAAAGACACTTTTGCTGGCCAAAGCACTACTGTACCCTGCCAGCTCGATTCCTGCCCGGGGCATCCCATTCTGTGACTAAAGCAGCCTCTGTTTAAGACCATATAAGCATTTGCTCTTATCATATTTGAAATTAGGCCTGATAAAGACACTTTTGCTGGCCAAAGCCCTACTGGACCCTGCCAGCTCGATTCCTGCCCGGGGCATCCCATTCTGTGACTACAGCAGCCTCTGTTTAAGACCATATAAGCATTTGCTCTTATCATATTTGAAATTAGCCTGATAAAGACACTTTTGCTGGCCAAAGCACTACTGTACCCTGCCAGCTCGATTCCTGCCCGGGGCATCCCATTCTGTGACTAAAGCAGCCTCTGTTTAAGACCATATAAGCATTTGCTCTTATCATATTTGAAATTAGCCTGATAAAGACACTTTTGCTGGCCAAAGCACTACTGTACCCTGCCAGCTCGATTCCTGCCCGGGGCATCCCATTCTGTGACTAAAGCAGCCTCTGTTTAAGACCATATAAGCATTTGCTCTTATCATATTTGAAATTAGCCTGATAAAGACACTTTTGCTGGCCAAAGCACTACTGTACCCTGCCAGCTCGATTCCTGCCCGGGGCATCCCATTCTGTGACTAAAGCAGCCTCTGTTTAAGACCATATAAGCATTTGCTCTTATCATATTTGAAATTAGGCCTGATAAAGACACTTTTGCTGGCCAAAGCACTACTGGACCCTGCCAGCTCGATTCCTGCCCGGGGCATCCCATTCTGTGACTAAAGCAGCCTCTGTTTAAGACCATATAAGCATTTGCTCTTATCATATTTGAAATTAGGCCTGATAAAGACACTTTTGCTGGCCAAAGCACTACTGGACCCTGCCAGCTCGATTCCTGCCCGGGGCATCCCATTCTGTGACTAAAGCAGCCTCTGTTTAAGACCATATAAGCATTTGCTCTTATCATATTTGAAATTAGCCTGATAAAGACACTTTTGCTGGCCAAAGCACTACTGGACCCTGCCAGCTCGATTCCTGCCCGGGGCATCCCATTCTGTGACTAAAGCAGCCTCTGTTTAAGACCATATAAGCATTTGCTCTTATCATATTTGAAATTAGGCCTGATAAAGACACTTTTGCTGGCCAAAGCACTACTGGACCCTGCCAGCTCGATTCCTGCCCGGGGCATCCCATTCTGTGACTAAAGCAGCCTATGTTTAAGACCATATAAGCATTTGCTCTTATTATATTTATATTATAAGACACTTTTGCTGGGCATAGGCTTACTGCTGCCTGCCAGGTGCACTTCTGTTGAGGCATCCCATTCTGTAACATAGCATACCCCTCTTTATTTACACTAAGCAGCTCTCTTATTTACACTAAGCAGGCCTGTTGGAGGCTGAGTGTTACTGCTCACTTTTGGTGTGCATTATATTCTGTTTCATATAGACCCACCGCTGCCCGGGGTTTTTTTAAATATCACCTACTACCACGCCAGTTAGACTATGTCGGGCAGACAAGTGCCTGGAAGTGAAAAGAGGAGTGGCAGAGGCCAAGATTCCGCAGGCAGAGCTCGCATCAGACTGGGGGCCAGTAGCAGCAGGAGTCACGCTGAGAGACCTAATCTGCCAGTATCTGCTAGCGGTCGGGTCTCCACCAGTAACGCATCTGCCGTGGTAGATTGGTTGACGCGCTCATCAACAACATCATCACAACTTACGTCTGAGACCCCCAGTCTAGGGTCGGTAGGTTCCTCTGACACAACCCTGAGTTGGCATGCCCCGAGAGCAGTCCCTGTCCTCCCATTGCCTCTGGCCTACGCCGTTCCCTCCCCCAGCGACGTATCCTATGCTTTGGGTTCAGCTCCACTCTTTAGTGAGGAGGACCATCAGATAGAGGACAGTCAGCAGCTACTGCCCAGCCAAGAAATGGAGGTGGCTTCTTTAGCTAGGCAGACAAATAGTGATGTGGACAGTGTCGTGGGTGCTGCGAGCGTTCCAGCTCCTGCGCCAGACACTGTTGACGAATCCACGAACATCAGTGACGTACAGCCACAACCCGGTGATGATGATGATGATGACGATGAAGCCGATCGCACTTGGGAGCCGGGTGATGAAGGGGCTTCATCGTCATCATCAGGAGAAGAGGGGTGCAGGTTGCCCCGGAGTCAGCAGCTGAGGCAGCAAGGTGGTAGCAGTCAGCATGGGGGCACAATTCCAAAGGCTGGAGCCGGCCGGGGCCGGGGCCGGGGTAGAGCACCTGCTGTGCGGCAGTCTACCTTATCGGGAGGTAGTGGAGCAGGGGTTCCTGGAGTTGGCAACAGCAGCAGTGAATCAGTGAGGCCAGGGGGTGGGAAAAGTAGCTACTCGGCAGTGTGGCAGTTTTTCCTGAGGCATCCGCAGGAGGGTAACATGGCCACATGCAAGATATGTAGGCAAAAGGTGAAGCGTGGCCAGGGTCCAAATGTTGGCACCACGGCCCTGCGTCAACATATGATGCGTCACCATAAAACGACCTGGGAGAACCGAGGCTCCCAAGGGGTGGTCCAGTCTGCTTCCTCACCAAGTGAGCTCCCAATTTCTGCCAGCCAAGGCTCCAGCACCTCAGCCGAAGGCAGCTGTGCGTCATACCCATCCTCTGTCGCTCCTGCTCCTCCTCCTCCAAGTCATGCATCCCGCCAGCAATCCATCAGCGAAGCCATGTCCAAGAGACAGCAGTATGCGCCCACTCATCCTACGGCGCAGAAGCTGAATGTGCTCCTGTCCAAGTTGCTGGTGCTGCAGTCGCTCCCTTTTCAGGTGGTGGAATCTGCACCTTTCAGAGAACTGATGGCTTGTGCCGAGCCGAGGTGGAGAGTCCCAAGCCGTCATTTCTTTGCCAAGAAGGCAGTACCAGCGCTGCACACTTTTGTTGAACAGAAGGTGGGCCAGTCCTTGAGCCTGTCGGTGTGTAGCAAAATACATGGCAGCGCCGACATCTGGAGCTGTAACTACGGTCAGGGGCAGTACATGTCGTTTACGGCCCACTGGGTGAATGTGGTCCCTTTGCAGCAGCAACTTGGACAGGTCACGCCGCTTCGGCCTCCGCGCTCTCTGCCCATTGGGCCTGTGACACCGTGCGACTCGGCCTCCTCATCCTCCGCCATCTCCTCACCCTCCACTGTAGGCTCAAGTCTCAGTGCCCCTCCAGTCTACCATGTGTGCAGGGCACGGAGGTGTCACGCAGTGCTTCACATGGTTTGTCTTGGCGAACGGAGTCACACAGGGGAGGAACTGCTTAAATGTATTCATCAGGAAATCCAAACATGGCTTACTCCGAGAAAACTTAAAATGGGAATCATGGTTACCGACAATGGGAAGAACATTTTGTCTGCGCTGCGCCAAGGAAGCCTGACCCATGCCCCCTGCATGGCTCACGTCTTCAATCTGGTTGTCAAGCGGTTTCTGAAGTGTTCCCCCCATCTGCAGGACATCCTAACAACTTCACGGAAACTTTGCATGCACTTCAGCCACTCCTACACTGCCAAACACACCCTTCTTGAGCTACAGCGTCAGAATGGTATCCCCCAACATAGTCTGATTTGCGATGTTTCCACCCGTTGGAATTCCACCCTTCACATGTTGGACCGATTATATGAACAGAGAAAAGCCATCACGGATTTCCTGATGATCCAAGCAGATAGGGGGACTCCCCTGTGTAACTTCAATGTCAACCAGTGGCAGCTCATACGTGACACCTGCCGTTTGCTCAGGCCCTTTGAGGAAGCCACTTTATTTGTCAGTCGGCAGGATTACGGGATGAACGACGTGATTCCACTGCTTCATGTACTACAGCACATGTTGGAAACCATGGCTGGTCAGGGCACTGGAGACATGGCGTTTACATCTTACGGCCACATGAACCCCCTTGGAGCTGAACTGGAGGAGGAGGAGGAGGAAGAGGAGGAGGAGGAGTTGCCCAGCGAAACACAGTTTAGGCTTGGCGAAATGGCTGGTTTATCTAGTCAGCGGACAGGAGAGGAGGAGCAGGAGCAGCCAGAGGAGCTAGAGGTTTTTGAGGAAGGAGAGACAGAGGACCCGGGCACACCGTGGCAGTATGCAGTGGAGATGGAGACAGGTAGTCCATCCGAGTCACTTGCGCAAATGGCACGAAGCATGCTCACGTGCTTGCGTAGTGACCCCAGAATTGTTTCCATCTGTCGGCGGGATGACTTCTGGCTGTCCACCTTATTGGACCCTCGCTTCCGGCACAAAATGGGGGCATTTTTTAAACCCACCGAGAGGGAGGAAAAACTCAACTACTACAAAGACATTCTACGTAGGCAGTTGGCCGATGCCTATCTGCGCCATGGTCCATACTCTCGCAGGTCTGACTCGAGGGGACCTCTGCGCTCACCTTCCACTGCCATGGCCGCTGGGGGGGTTGGCAGCAGCAGCAGCAGAAGCTCCATCAGCAGCAGCAGCCTCAGTCTTCAGTCGCTAATGAGTAGCTTTCTACACCCGCATAGTGAGGCTACTCATGAGCAGCAGGAAGACCTGGAGCAGGACCTGAACCAGCAGGTCATGTCATACTTTGACATGACCATGCCAACACACCTTGAGGATCCGCTGGACTTCTGGGCAGCCAAACTTGATTTGTGGCCGCAACTAGCAGAGTTTGCCCTGGAAAAGCTGTCCTGCCCGGCAAGTAGCGTGCCATCTGAGCGGGTGTTTAGTGCGGCGGGGGCCATAGTTACGGCGAGGAGAACTCGTCTGTCAACTAAAAATGTGGAGAGACTCACCTTTGTCAAAATGAATCAGGGATGGATCAGCCAGGATTTCCACCCACCAATGCCTGATGCATGCGACTAGATTCAGCATGGTGCCACGTTTTACACTTTCCAAATGGTGCAAAACATATTTATGTCTTTAGGCCATTTTTTGGGCTCCTGCTGCTGCTACTGTCAACTCCTGCCAACTCCAGGGTGTGATTCATCCAATTTTTGGGCTCCTGAGGCCAACTCCAGTGTATATTTGGGCTCCTGCTGCTGCTACTGTCAACTCCTGCCAACTCCAGGCTGTGATTCATCCAATTTTTGGGCTCCTGAAGCCAACTCCAGTGTATATTTGGGCTCCTGCTGCTGCTACTGTCAACTCCTGCCAACTCCAGGGTGTGATTCATCCAATTTTTGGGCTCCTGAAGCCAACTCCAGTGTATATTTGGGCTCCTGCTGCTGCTGCTGCCAACTTCTGCCAACTCCAGGGTGTGATTCATCCAATTTTTGGGCTCCTGAAGCCAACTCCAGTGTATATTTGGGCTCCTGCTGCTGCTGCTGCCAACTTCTGCCAACTCCAGGGTGTGATTCATCCAATTTTTGGGCTCCTGAAGCCAACTCCAGTGTATATTTGGGCTCCTGCTGCTGCTACTGTCAACTCCTGCCAACTCCAGGGTGTGATTCATCCAATTTTTGGGCTCCTGAAGCCAACTCCAGTGTATATTTGGGCTCCTGCTGCTGCTGCTGCCAACTTCTGCCAACTCCAGGGTGTGATTCATCCAATTTTTGGGCTCCTGAAGCCAACTCCAGTGTATATTTGGGCTCCTGCTGCTGCTGCTGCCAACTTCTGCCAACTCCAGGGTGTGATTCATCCAATTTTTGGGCTCCTGAAGCCAACTCCAGTGTATATTTGGGCTCCTGCTGCTGCTGCTGCCAACTTCTGCCAACTCCAGGGTGTGATTCATCCAATTTTTGGGCTCCTGAAGCCAACTCCAGTGTATATTTGGGCTCCTGCTGCTGCTGCTGTCAACTCCTGCCAACTCCAGGGTGTGATTCATCCAATTTTTGGGCTCCTGAAGCCAACTCCAGTGTATATTTGGGCTCCTGCTGCTGCTGCTGTCAACTCCTGCCAACTCCAGGGTGTGATTCATCCAATTTTTGGGCTCCTGAAGCCAACTCCAGTGTATATTTGGGCTCCTGCTGCTGCTGCTGTCAACTCCTGCCAACTCCAGGGTGTGATTCATCCAATTTTTGTGCTCCTGAAGCCAACTCCAGTGTATATTTGGGCTCCTGCTGCTGCTGCTGCTGCCAACTTCTGCCAACTCCAGGGTGTGATTCATCCAATTTTTGGGCTCCTGAAGCCAACTCCAGTGTATATTTGGGCTCCTGCTGCTGCTGCTGCCAACTCCTGCCAACTCCAGGGTGTGATTCATCCAATTTTTGGGCTCCTGAGGCCAACTCCAGTGTATATTTGGGCTCCTGCTGCTGCTACTGTCAACTCCTGCCAACTCCAGGCTGTGATTCATCCAATTTTTGGGCTCCTGAAGCCAACTCCAGTGTATATTTGGGCTCCTGCTGCTGCTACTGTCAACTCCTGCCAACTCCAGGGTGTGATTCATCCAATTTTTGGGCTCCTGAAGCCAACTCCAGTGTATATTTGGGCTCCTGCTGCTGCTGCTGCCAACTTCTGCCAACTCCAGGGTGTGATTCATCCAATTTTTGGGCTCCTGAAGCCAACTCCAGTGTATATTTGGGCTCCTGCTGCTGCTGCTGCCAACTTCTGCCAACTCCAGGGTGTGATTCATCCAATTTTTGGGCTCCTGAAGCCAACTCCAGTGTATATTTGGGCTCCTGCTGCTGCTGCTGCCAACTTCTGCCAACTCCAGGGTGTGATTCATCCAATTTTTGGGCTCCTGAAGCCAACTCCAGTGTATATTTGGGCTCCTGCTGCTGCTGCTGCCAACTCCTGCCAACTCCAGGGTGTGATTCATCCAATTTTTGGGCTCCTGAAGCCAACTCCAGTGTATATTTGGGCTCCTGCTGCTGCTGCTGTCAACTCCTGCCAACTCCAGGGTGTGATTCATCCAATTTTTGGGCTCCTGAAGCCAACTCCAGTGTATATTTGGGCTCCTGCTGCTGCTGCTGCCAACTTCTGCCAACTCCAGGGTGTGATTCATCCAATTTTTGGGCTCCTGAAGCCAACTCCAGTGTATATTTGGGCTCCTGCTGCTGCTGCTGCCAACTTCTGCCAACTCCAGGGTGTGATTCATCCAATTTTTGGGCTCCTGAAGCCAACTCCAGTGTATATTTGGGCTCCTGCTGCTGCTGCTGCCAACTTCTGCCAACTCCAGGGTGTGATTCATCCAATTTTTGGGCTCCTGAAGCCAACTCCAGTGTATATTTGGGCTCCTGCTGCTGCTGCTGCCAACTTCTGCCAACTCCAGGGTGTGATTCATCCAATTTTTGGGCTCCTGAAGCCAACTCCAGTGTATATTTGGGCTCCTGCTGCTGCTGCTGTCAACTCCTGCCAACTCCAGGGTGTGATTCATCCAATTTTTGGGCTCCTGAAGCCAACTCCAGTGTATATTTGGGCTCCTGCTGCTGCTGCTGCCAACTTCTGCCAACTCCAGGGTGTGATTCATCCAATTTTTGGGCTCCTGAAGCCAACTCCAGTGTATATTTGGGCTCCTGCTGCTGCTGCTGCCAACTTCTGCCAACTCCAGGGTGTGATTCATCCAATTTTTGGGCTCCTGAAGCCAACTCCAGTGTATATTTGGGCTCCTGCTGCTGCTGCTGTCAACTCCTGCCAACTCCAGGGTGTGATTCATCCAATTTTTGGGCTCCTGAAGCCAACTCCAGTGTATATTTGGGCTCCTGCTGCTGCTGCTGTCAACTCCTGCCAACTCCAGGGTGTGATTCATCCAATTTTTGGGCTCCTGAAGCCAACTCCAGTGTATATTTGGGCTCCTGCTGCTGCTGCTGCCAACTTCTGCCAACTCCAGGGTGTGATTCATCCAATTTTTGGGCTCCTGAAGCCAACTCCAGTGTATATTTGGGCTCCTGCTGCTGCTGCTGCCAACTTCTGCCAACTCCAGGGTGTGATTCATCCAATTTTTGGGCTCCTGAAGCCAACTCCAGTGTATATTTGGGCTCCTGCTGCTGCTGCTGCCAACTTCTGCCAACTCCAGGGTGTGATTCATCCAATTTTTGGGCTCCTGAAGCCAACTCCAGTGTATATTTGGGCTCCTGCTGCTGCTGCTGCCAACTTCTGCCAACTCCAGGGTGTGATTCATCCAATTTTTGGGCTCCTGAAGCCAACTCCAGTGTATATTTGGGCTCCTGCTGCTGCTGCTGCCAACTTCTGCCAACTCCAGGGTGTGATTCATCCAATTTTTGGGCTCCTGAAGCCAACTCCAGTGTATATTTGGGCTCCTGCTGCTGCTGCTGTCAACTCCTGCCAACTCCAGGGTGTGATTCATCCAATTTTTGGGCTCCTGAAGCCAACTCCAGTGTATATTTGGGCTCCTGCTGCTGCTGCTGCCAACTTCTGCCAACTCCAGGGTGTGATTCATCCAATTTTTGGGCTCCTGAAGCCAACTCCAGTGTATATTTGGGCTCCTGCTGCTGCTGCTGCCAACTTCTGCCAACTCCAGGGTGTGATTCATCCAATTTTTGGGCTCCTGAAGCCAACTCCAGTGTATATTTGGGCTCCTGCTGCTGCTGCTGTCAACTCCTGCCAACTCCAGGGTGTGATTCATCCAATTTTTGGGCTCCTGAAGCCAACTCCAGTGTATATTTGGGCTCCTGCTGCTGCTGCTGTCAACTCCTGCCAACTCCAGGGTGTGATTCATCCAATTTTTGGGCTCCTGAAGCCAACTCCAGTGTATATTTGGGCTCCTGCTGCTGCTGCTGCCAACTTCTGCCAACTCCAGGGTGTGATTCATCCAATTTTTGGGCTCCTGAAGCCAACTCCAGTGTATATTTGGGCTCCTGCTGCTGCTGCTGCCAACTTCTGCCAACTCCAGGGTGTGATTCATCCAATTTTTGGGCTCCTGAAGCCAACTCCAGTGTATATTTGGGCTCCTGCTGCTGCTGCTGCCAACTTCTGCCAACTCCAGGGTGTGATTCATCCAATTTTTGGGCTCCTGAAGCCAACTCCAGTGTATATTTGGGCTCCTGCTGCTGCTGCTGCCAAGTTCTGCCAACTCCAGGGTGTGATTCATCCAATTTTTGGGCTCCTGAAGCCAACTCCAGTGTATATTTGGGCTCCTGCTGCTGCTGCTGTCAACTCCTGCCAACTCCAGGGTGTGATTCATCCAATTTTTGGGCTCCTGAAGCCAACTCCAGTGTATATTTGGGCTCCTGCTGCTGCTGCTGTCAACTCCTGCCAACTCCAGGGTGTGATTCATCCAATTTTTGGGCTCCTGAAGCCAACTCCAGTGTATATTTGGGCTCCTGCTGCTGCTGCTGCCAACTTCTGCCAACTCCAGGGTGTGATTCATCCAATTTTTGGGCTCCTGAAGCCAACTCCAGTGTATATTTGGGCTCCTGCTGCTGCTGCTGCCAACTCCTGCCAACTCCAGGGTGTGATTCATCCAATTTTTGGGCTCCTGAGGCCAACTCCAGTGTATATTTGGGCTCCTGCTGCTGCTACTGTCAACTCCTGCCAACTCCAGGCTGTGATTCATCCAATTTTTGGGCTCCTGAAGCCAACTCCAGTGTATATTTGGGCTCCTGCTGCTGCTACTGTCAACTCCTGCCAACTCCAGGGTGTGATTCATCCAATTTTTGGGCTCCTGAAGCCAACTCCAGTGTATATTTGGGCTCCTGCTGCTGCTGCTGCCAACTTCTGCCAACTCCAGGGTGTGATTCATCCAATTTTTGGGCTCCTGAAGCCAACTCCAGTGTATATTTGGGCTCCTGCTGCTGCTGCTGCCAACTTCTGCCAACTCCAGGCTGTGATTCATCCAATTTTTGGGCTCCTGAAGCCAACTCCAGTGTATATTTGGGCTCCTGCTGCTGCTGCTGTCAACTCCTGCCAACTCCAGGGTGTGATTCATCCAATTTTTGGGCTCCTGAAGCCAACTCCAGTGTATATTTGGGCTCCTGCTGCTGCTGCTGCCAACTCCTGCCAACTCCAGGGTGTGATTCATCCAATTTTTGGGCTCCTGAGGCCAACTCCAGTGTATATTTGGGCTCCTGCTGCTGCTACTGTCAACTCCTGCCAACTCCAGGGTGTGATTCATCCAATTTTTGGGCTCCTGAAGCCAACTCCAGTGTATATTTGGGCTCCTGCTGCTGCTGCTGCCAACTTCTGCCAACTCCAGGGTGTGATTCATCCAATTTTTGGGCTCCTGAGGCCAACTCCAGTGTATATTTGGGCTCCTTCTGCCCCTCATAGTGATGCCACTTCAACTCTCTGCAATTGTGCCGCTCTGCGATTCTATTAGCGATGCCTCTGATCTGCATGTGATATTTCTTAAAAGTATTATTTAACTAACCCAGCACGCATCCTGTGCGTGTTACAGCAAGGCTGAATGGTTTACAACCCTATTGAGGCTGTAGGAGGCTCAGAAATAGCCGTTTTTAATAGCGATTCATCGCGAATTTATTCGGGTCGAAACGATTTTTGTCGGAAAATTCGGCGAATCAGTCGAATCGAATTTTTCAAAAGTTCGCTCATCTCTAATTCCAAGCTCTGAGCCTGTCTGATAAGTGAACTTTGTGTTCTTGAACATTTGTTGTCTAATGTCTGGTGTTTTTACTTGAAATCAGGACGAGAGTGTCATAAGCCTTATACACCATATTATGATATTTAAAATGGCTTTATTTGAATGTGATGGCATTATTGCATTGCTGTGCTTCAGGGCCTAGGTGAGTCTCCAGAAGTTTCCAGCATCCAAACTTCTACATCTCGCCCTGCTGTAAGGCCCCCTAACTTAGGGTTGCCACCTGTTAGGGGTATTTTTTTACCAGCGCCGCCAGGCCAGTGGCAAGTAAAGTTAAAAAAAAATACAGACCAGGTACCAACCTTACCCTAACTATTTCATTGATCATTACTTTCTGCTGGGAAGCCAGGAGGGAGTCCCATATATAAATTGGCCACATGCTAACAACCCACAGTTGGAGAGTGTAAGTGAGACCAACAACCTGGAGAGAAAAACTTTTACAGTGGTTTGCCTTTTCTGAAAAGCCCCAGAGGCTGCAAGACCATTAAGTAAGGGGCACCACTAACCAAGGGACCAGGGGACTATGAGATCCAACTCAGCCCATCCCCCATCCCAGTTCACCTCAAGAGTTGCTGTCCACTGCCGTTTTACTTGGTGTACAGAGTTCCATCATGTAAAGCCGGGGAAAGGAAACCCACGAGAGTCCAGAATGAGACCAGTTCTGGAATAGATACGTTTTTGGGGATCTTGTTTGGAGGTATGTTGTGGCTATGCAGCAGGGGGCATCACCATTTAGCATGCCTCTCCAGGCTCGAGCAGCAGTCCCAACTGCCCTGCAGTGTTTCAAAATATTTTGCCCTAACTAAACCTAACCCATGTTTTAATTAGAAATAGAAAGCTTACTTTTTATGTGTGTGCCTGGCTTAGCCATAAGGAAAAGAGAAAAAATACATGGAAATGTTGATGACTGTTGTGTTATATACTTCACAAAACACTTGTGCTACAATTTTTTATGAGATGAACTTGAATATGTTAAACTTTTTCTACTGTACACAAAGGCTTTTTTTTCTCTCGTATTTTGTTCGCACGTTTCTCTCACACTCTAATCCTTCCACCTCACAGGTATGGCATATCAAGATGCTGATTAGAAAGCATGATTATAGCACAGGTGTGTTATAAATTATGGAAATAAAACTGGGCCTTATCTCCTAGTTTCAATGTGTTTATTCTGTTCATAAACAGCTCAATTCCTGTCTGGTTATTGCATTCATAAGCATCTAGAATTTTTGTAGAGGTGTATGGACATATCTGGAAACAGATAACGTACAATTATATTGTTAATATCCAAATTCACAATTGCACCGTTCATTATTGTGGGATAAGCTGATAGAACATTTATCACCAAAACAAGCAATTCATGTAACAGCAGCTTCGAGCGAATATAGCCTGGATCTAAAGAACCATTTTGGCTGCTAAGACTTCCTTGTAAGTGGTCTTAAGCTTTGAGATTTTAGTAATCCCCTTTCCGGGTTTGTTGCTGGGCTCTAATGTGTTTTGCCCGTGCATGGCATCCTCAGAGGGTGTGAGTGTAGGGGAGGTGGATATTCAACAAGTGGAGGTCTTAATGCTTTATGGCAGAATGTTCAAGGCTGCAAGTAATGGCAGGAAAGGATATGAGCTTTGAAACCAGATGGGGACTTTAGATGGGGTGTTTAATTCGTTCCTGCTGCAGGTAACTACCTGGGGGGGGGGGGGGTTCGTTAACCAATAATAGCCTGACTTTTAATTTTTAAATTGTATTTTTTCAGTTAAAGGTGTTTTACTAAGAGTCATATTTATGAAGCGTCAGCACCACACAAGCGCCACATTTTTTTTGCCTCAGCAGCTCTCAGCGTTCCACTTCAGAAACAAAAAAAAATGGCAGCACCGATGCAGCCGCCAGCTAGTGTCTTAATTAATTGGCTGAACATGACTAAAGTCCATTCGGTACGAACCCCAACTCTGTGGTTCGAGGTCACCCAACACTACAGATAAGGTAAGATCATCTTTCTGGATGCACGGCACACAATAGCAATATAAGCACATTAAAAAGAATAGTGTTTGAACAATGCAGAAAATTGGTTTAAACGGTGGTGATCTGAAATCACTGTGCAAATGGAAATGCAGTGGATTTATCAGCTAGATACACAATACCTGGGAAAGTGTGACAATTGTTAAATGAAGCCACGCCCCCTCATTGATTGATGGATAGGAGATAGAGTGTAACAGTTACAACAATATAAACA
The DNA here is from genome assembly GCA_027917425.1 of Gastrophryne carolinensis. Taxonomy (NCBI): domain Eukaryota; kingdom Metazoa; phylum Chordata; class Amphibia; order Anura; family Microhylidae; genus Gastrophryne; species Gastrophryne carolinensis. The sequence goes on from CM051235.1 coordinate 184,722,942, forward strand.
CTTTGAATAGGCAAATGAATCATTTATTGATGCAGACCTGTATTTTAAACCTCAAAGAGGGACAAATGAGAACGAGGGACAGCGGGACATGGACTCAAAAGAGGGACAGTCCCTCCAAATCCGGGACACTTGGTATGGATATGGATACACAGAGCCCTTTTGGCCTAAATGTGGGTGTCATTTGTCCTATTCATTGGCCACTAACAGTGGCACTTTCTCCCATTGACTCTCCTTCTTTTACTCTTTTTCCCTGTATGTATTTACTTCACTTCTCTTCCCTCCCTCAGTCATTTACCTACCCTTCTTTCCTTTGCTTTTTCTTGTTAAATGTCTAGGTTTTATTTAAAAGTCATCTGCCACGTTCATTTATATAGCAAGACAACATTTCATAGTGTTTTTTTTCAATTTTCACCCTTATATGGTGTTTCTTTCTCGAATTCTCCCTCTCCACTATGTTGGAAACTTTATTTGTCAGGATGGACATGTTGCCACCTTTGCATAACATTAACATTAGCATTTTTTCTCTTTTTTCTGGTTTGTCGTTACTCACTGTAGGATATGCGAAGTGATGCGGACCTGTAAAAAATTGATGGATAGTCGACAGTACCTTGTTTGGGTCTGCTTGAAGAACCAATTGGATAAGAAATGGGGTCATTGGAGTTCTGGCTGTATTAAGCATGGTGGAGTCCCATGGCAAAAAATCTGGTGGAGGCCCCTGGTGCAGTATTTGTTTCCGTTAAAGTCCAGTGTCTTTATAACCCCATCCTTACATGGGTGAGCAGGGGCGTGCACAGTTGGGGGGGATTCCACTCTGTACACTCTCTGTGCCCGTACTCGGGCGACAGTGCCGAATTACAGGAGAGGTGAGGCTGTTTTTTTAACTGGACACTGGACATCCTATTTAAAGTAATAGTCCAGCTAAGTAACAATAAAAAGAATGCTTGTCTTTGCTTGCACACTATACGGAATGTCAGATCCAGTCCCCTGTGCCATTCTTGTCGTATCATCTCCAGGAAGCATGTGACGGGTGGAAATTATGGGCAACACTACAAATAGGAACCATTAGAGTCCTGTCACTGGAATAGGCCCATAGTGATAGAAACCTTAATAGTTTTAGTTAGATCTTGTTAGATGCATCTCTTGGGATCATTGCATCATGAATCCATACATGATGGCAGTGTTGCCTAAGGAATGGACCTAACCAACACTTAAATGGTCCGACGTCCCCCTTTAATTTAGAATTGAGAATTAGCCAGGTGGCATTGGCAACATTACCTGCCCTGCCATTGGTTGAGACTCGCAACTAGTTTGTAAAGGCAACAATACAGAGGTTATAAAAGGTAGAAACCAACCCTTCTAGACAGCGTTTAATGTAGTGGAGGAGCTGAGAGACAGCCATGGAAGAAACCTGTAACTGGACTTTGCTGTTTATCATGGATGGAAGCTTTTCAATAAAGACCCTGTTGTTTGCACCAAGAAGTGTCATCAATGGAGACCAGCGTCGACAGAAGCATGTAAGTGCACCTCCACCCCACACATGCCACACCAAACTGGGATGCCCTACCCTAGGTCCAAGAACCCCCCTAGCTCCCCAGAGCGCGTGCCCACGACCAGTCACCTGCCCACTTCAAGCATCTGTGATAAACAGGCCACCCCCCTCTCATCTGTCACAGTGATGATATCATGCCCACTCCATTCACTGCAATAGAGGGGGCATGCCGGGGCTTTGCATGTATCCAGCACTCTGGATGCCCCCCTCCCTAGACTGTCATTTAGCGTCTGGGACCAACATCCGCGCCACAGGTCCACTTTAATATAGTTACAGTGGGCGTGGCACTACCCAGCCTCCGGTTTCCTTTGTGCCTGTGACTTGCAGACAATAAACCCCATGATGTCACTCTGCATTCCAAGAGTAAATAGCATAGCAGAGTGATGTCATGGAGCCGATCAGGAGAAATGGCCAGGCTGTGCCGTCTGAAGGTAATACTGTACCTCTCCAGCTTATCCATGTGAACACACTATGTTTGCGTTCCAAGTGTGGCCACACGTTTCGCATATACAATGTTACAAGTTCATTTGAATGGTGGAGATAGGAAAGAAAAGTGGCACTTGTTAAAGTTCAAAGCGTATCTGGCTATTATATGAATTATAGCCCAACACTTCTGGTGAGTAACCATTACTTATGGTGATGGGATTGATCGCAAGGTTGGAAAATGAAATTATGGAGTAATATTTACCGTATCTTAGCTCTATAAGATGGATTTGGAAGAGAAAAATTAGAAAAAAATATTCTGAACCAAATGATGTGCTAAAATACCCCCTACCAATCACCCGACTATAGACAGTGTGCAAAATTCCTCCTGATCACACCATTACAGACCCCACATTACAGGCAGTGAGCAGTATCCCACATTACAGGCAGTAAGCGGTATCCCACATTACAGGCAGTGAGCGGCATCCCACATTACAGGCAGTGAGCGGTATCCCACATTACAGGCAGTGAGTGATATCCCACATTACAGGCAGTAAGCAGTATCCCACATTACAGGCAGTAAGCGGTATCCCACATTACAGGCAGTGAGCAGTATCCCACATTACAGGCAGTGAGCAGTATCCCACATTACAGGCAGTGAGCGGTATCCCACATTACAGGCAGTGAGCGGTATCCCACATTACAGGCAGTAAGCGGTATCCCACATTACAGGCAGTGAGCAGTATCCCACATTACAGGCAGTAAGCGGTATCCCACATTACAGGCAGTAAGCGGTATCCCACATTACAGGCAGTGAGCAGTATCCCACATTACAGGCAGTAAGCGGTATCCCACATTACAGGCAGTAAGCGGTATCCCACATTACAGGCAGTGAGCAGTATCCCACATTACAGGCAGTAAGCGGTATCCCACATTACAGGCAGTGAGCGGTATCCCACATTACAGGCAGTGAGCGGTATCCCACATTACAGGCAGTAAGCGGTATCCCACATTACAGGCAGTGAGCAGTATCCCACATTACAGGCAGTGAGCGGTATCCCACATTACAGGCAGTAAGCGGTATCCCACATTACAGGCAGTGAGCAGTATCCCACATTACAGGCAGTAAGCGGTATCCCACATTACAGGCAGTGAGCAGTATCCCACATTACAGGCAGTAAGCGGTATCCCACATTACAGGCAGTGAGCAGTATCCCACATTACAGGCAGTAAGCAGTATCCCACATTACAGGCAGTAAGTGGTATCCCACATTACAGGCAGTGAGCAGTATCCCACATTACAGGCAGTAAGCGGTATCCCACATTACAGGCAGTGAGCAGTATCCCACATTACAGGCAGTGAGCAGTATCCCACATTACAGGCAGTAAGCGGTATCCCACATTACAGGCAGTAAGCGGTATCCCACATTACAGGCAGTGAGCAGTATCCCACATTACAGGCAGTAAGCGGTATCCCACATTACAGGCAGTGAGCAGTATCCCACATTACAGGTAGTGAGCGGTATCCCACATTACAGGCAGTGAGCAGTATCCCACATTACAGGCAGTGAGCAGTATCCCACATTACAGGCAGTAAGTGGTATCCCACGTTACAGGTAGTAAGTGGTATCCCACATTACAGGCAGTGAGCAGTATCCCACATTACAGGCAGTGAGCAGTATCCCACATTACAGGCAGTGAGCAGTATCCCACATTACAGGCAGTGAGTGGTATTCCACATTACAGGCAGTAAGCGGTATCCCACATTACAGGCAGTGAGCAGTATCCCACATTACAGGCAGTGAGCAGTATCCCACATTACAGGCAGTGAGCAGTATCCCACATTACAGGCAGTAAGCGGTATCCCACATTACAGGCAGTGAGCAGTATCCCACATTACAGGCAGTAAGCGGTATCCCACATTACAGGCAGTGAGCAGTATCCCACATTACAGGCAGTAAGCGGTATCCCACGTTACAGGTAGTAAGTGGTATCCCACATTACAGGCAGTGAGCAGTATCCCACATTACAGGCAGTGAGCAGTATCCCACATTACAGGCAGTGAGCAGTATCCCACATTACAGGCAGTGAGCAGCATTCCACATTACAGGCAGTGAGCAGCATCCCACATTACAGGCAGTGAGCAGTATCCCACATTACAGGCAGTGAGTGGTATCCCACATTACAGGCAGTGAGCAGTATCCCACATTACAGGCAGTGAGCAGTATCCCACATTACAGGCAGTAAGCGGTATCCCACGTTACAGGTAGTAAGTGGTATCCCACATTACAGGCAGTGAGCAGTATCCCACATTACAGGCAGTGAGCAGTATCCCACATTACAGGCAGTGAGCAGTATCCCACATTACAGGCAGTGAGCAGCATTCCACATTACAGGCAGTGAGCAGCATCCCACATTACAGGCAGTGAGCAGTATCCCACATTACAGGCAGTGAGTGGCATCCCTCATTACAGGCAGTGAGCAGTATCCCACATTACAGGCAGTGAGCAGTATCCCACATTACAGGCAGTAAGCGGTATCCCACATTACAGGCAGTGAGCAGTATACCACATTACAGGCAGTGAGCAGTATCCCACATTACAGGCAGTGAGCAGTATCCCACATTACAGGCAGTGAGCAGTATCCCACATTACAGGCAGTGAGCAGTATCCCACATTACAGGCAGTGAGCAGTATCCCACATTACAGGCAGTAAGCGGTATCCCACATTACAGGCAGTGAGCAGTATCCCACATTACAGGCAGTGAGCAGTATCCCACATTACAGGCAGTGAGCAGTATCCCACATTACAGGCAGTGAGCAGTATCCCACATTACAGGCAGTGAGCAGTATCCCACATTACAGGCAGTGAGCAGTATCCCACATTACAGGCAGTGAGCAGTATCCCACATTACAGGCAGTGAGCAGTATCCCACATTACAGGCAGTGAGCAGTATCCCACATTACAGGCAGTGAGCAGTATCCCACATTACAGGCAGTGAGCAGTATCCCACATTACAGGCAGTAAGCGGTATCCCACATTACAGGTAGTAAGTGGTATCCCACATTACAGGCAGTGAGCAGTATCCCACATTACAGGCAGTGAGCAGTATCCCACATTACAGGCAGTGAGCAGTATCCCACATTACAGGCAGTGAGCAGTATCCCACATTACAGGCAGTGAGCAGTATCCCACATTACAGGCAGTGAGCAGTATCCCACATTACAGGCAGTGAGCAGTATCCCACATTACAGGCAGTGAGCAGTATCCCACATTACAGGCAGTGAGCGGTATTCCACATTACAGGCAGTGAGCAGTATCCATAGCAATAACAATGAAACACAGAGCAGTAAATATAATAAAAAGTCCAATTAGGAGGTAATAAATGCAAAATGTCCACAGGTGACTTCCAAAAGTCAGGCGACAACCATCTATGTTGTTTATTTTATCTTGTTATCCCAGGGTGCATGCACTTGTTAATGTGTCTAGAGGTAATCAGCTCCAAGTGTCCACCTTGTGCCCACCACCTGTGTAAATTACTCTTACCAGATGGCAGGATGTTAATGCACTCCGAATTAAGCCTTTTTTCACTTTTTTGATCATGCTCCCTCGGGTTATGCGATCCTTGCCGCTCAGTGTCGCTCAGTAGGAGACACAGGCCACGCCCACCCCGGGCCGATATCGGCTCACTATTAACTTGCGGCTCACTGCCGCTTCCCACCGCCGCTCCCCACCACCTCTGTAAGAGTGTAAGAGGCGGTGGGGTGAGGCGGCAGGGAGCAGCAGTCAGCCGCAAGTTAATAGTGAGCCGATATCGGCCCGGGGTGGGCGTGGCCTGTGTCTCCTACCAGCGTGACGCTGGTAGGAGACACAGGCCACGCCCACTCCAGGCCAATATCGGCTCACTGTGCTCGCTGTGAACTTGCGGCTGACTGCCGCTCGCCACCGCCGCTCCCCACCGCCTCTGTATGAGCTGTGGCCATGGCCACGCCCTACCCAGGGGCCGGAACCAGATGAAGAAGGAGGCAGGCAGCGGCGACTACCAAGGCTGCGGGGGATCGATGGAATGTAATTTTTTTTTACATTCGCCCGTTAAGACACATGGACATTTTTCCCCCACTTTTGGGGAAAAATACGTGCGTCTTATAGTGCGAAAAATACGGTAAGTGGACATTTTTCCTGGACTGTTATATATTATAAACCATTGTTTTATGATTTAACTGTGCTCCACTTTTTTTAAAAGCTTTGGTATAGAACAGAAGTCTATATAAATGATAACATGATTAACTGGTGTAGACATGTCACTGGAGAAGTGATCGAGGGGGTGTACATTTCACCTAGGTTACTACGCTGGGTGAGATGGTAAGTCCAGGATTGATTTGTTTCTCAGCAGTGATATGCTGCTGAGTTGTTGTTTAATTTTGCCGGGCCTGGATTTATATGGGATGGCAGGTAGGTTTGGTAGAGGGACCTGTCATTCCACACCTCCCCGATCCAGTTTGGGTTTTGGATCAGGTGAGCTCTGATCCTAATTAGCCTGGAAAGGTAAAAGCTCTGCAGAGACTGCAGGCTATTGCTCTCAGCCAGGAATGAACAGCCTGTGTGTGTGTTTGAAGGAAGCTGCGAACGCAGCCACTGCTGGAGCTAAAAACTCACCCTGCGATATCCAGGCTAACGCTGTGTTTTGAAACTGCCAGATAGGTGAGAAGAACCTGTTAGTAAGCGCCCAGACGGGCTAGGACTTTTATTTTTGTTTGTACACAAAAGAAGCACGTGGTTGCTGAATGTTTTGTTTGCTGGACTGTTTATGCCACGAATAAATGCCAAGATCTGCTTTTATAACACCTGAGTCTGCCGTGAACTGTGTCCAAACACACCATCCCCCGGGAAGATCCCTACACTGGTTAATGGTATTTATGCTAATAGTTTTTACATGTGTGGTAATTGGTTCGATTTGGGAAATTCCCTGAATTTCCCCTAAGAAAATTGGGTTTGTCTGAATTGTCGGATTTTAACAAACTCGCTCATAGTACAAAATAAAGAATAAGCTTACCTCAGTCCCCATTCCAGTGCCAAACAAAGTCCTCATCCTCCGGCTGGCCACAGTGTCAGTGGGAGCATCCGCTCACTCTGCCATTGTAAAAGGCTCTCTGAAAGGAGTAAAAGGCTCTCTGCAACGGGAACGAAATGTCAGAAGCCGGGGTGAACGGAAGACACCGGGAAAAGGGCAGGGGACACCGGACCCCGGCCTGCACCCGGCTTCCAACTATTAATCCTTCTGGAAGAGCCCTGGGGCCATACAGGCCATGTGGGCTGGTAGCCTTTAGGGTTAAATGTAAAAAACAAACACACACATGAAGAAAAAAGCATTTTAGAAATACATAATAATATACATATATAAGTATTTTTTCCCCCTGCTTACCTCTGATCCATTGCCGATCGCTATTGTCCCATGTGTGTCCGCTGCTTCTTCTGACCACTGCTGGGGCTAGGATTCTGCAGAGAAAGGCATGAACTGGACAGACTGGAGGACAGTGAGGGACAGGTTAGTTATTACTTTTTTATTTAAGGATTTCAGGGAAAAATTTGATCGGCACCTGTCAACCAGCCCAATATGAAGAACCACAGATAAAGACAAGTTCAGATTAGGGGTAATTCTCTCAGGGACTTAGGTTTAAACCGGATCTTCACCATGATTTAATGAAAAACCCAAACCCTTAAAAAATGATTCCCCAGCATCTAAAATTAATATCTTGCCTCAGAAGCATCACACTTACTGAGAAGAGGAGAGTGGGATAAAGTACAGGGGGTGGGTTATAGCTGTGCTTTGCTCAGACAGAGCAGAGCTGGGGTCAGGGAAGGGACAGCAATCCCAGAATACAGAGCAACACAGTCATAGGACACTTCCTGTTTGCAGGCTGCCTGATGTTCCATGAGCCGCCATCTTGGATGTTTAAAGGCTCATAACATGCAGTAGATGCAGGAAGGATGATTTTTAATGTGAACAATCTGTATGTACAGGGTGTGGGAAACATATAAGATAGACTCTTAGGGCCTTATTTATCAAGGGATAGTGCCAGGTAGTGTCTCACTAGCGCCAGCTATCGGCGGCTACCAACTCCAGAACGCCAGGCTGTGAACACAATCACGCATTTATCACGCTAAATGAGGCTAGCACCGGCGAGAGCGTCAGCTAGCGCGGGATTCATCATGTTGCAGACTTCAGCTACAGCGCCGCTGCTAATCCCATCACAGCGCCAGGTATGACCTCTCGCTACCTGGCGCTCTCCAATGCATTTCAATGGAGCAATCTTTAAATATTCATAATTAATTGATATTAATGTTTTTTTTTTTTTTTTTTTTTTTTTAAATGTCAAAAATTCGGTGACCACTTCTGCAATGTTATTTTTTTTTTTCAAGGTAAAAAAAAAAAAAAAAGAAAATTTGTGCAGAATTGATATTACAGGTCTGATATTAATGTATTCATATTACAAAATGTTTTTAAAAACTTGTTTATTATTTTTTTCAAAAAATAAGGTTGTTTGGGGGTTAAAAAACTACTTTTAACACATCGCCGCCAGCGCTCTGGGGTTTAAACATGCATTTTACAGCGCGACAATTTTTGGAGCGTGATTTGTTAATGAATATGCTGGGAGCCGTTCGCTATGGCCATTCGTTGTCATGCGCTCCCATACAGCGCGGAACCTGTCAAACAGCGACTCCAAACCCCGTATTCAACATTACCGCACACCGACTGAGTCGCTGTCAACAACCGAACAACGGCCAAGCACAGCGAATACTACCCGGCGCTGTGAAAATCACGCTACTGTCGCTCACCTGTCGCTACCTGGCGCTATTAATAAATCGGCCTCTTATTCAGAGTGAAGGACTGCTTTAAGGTAAAACTGGCACTACACCGCTCGGTAGTGACAGAGCACCGTCTCTGAAAAGAGAATACAAGAAGTAGAATATAATGCTGGTGGATTAAACAACCAAATTCAGGATAGAAGTGCACTAGGAATTTAAAGTGACTGTTGTGGTTGGCCCGGGAGTCCTTTTGCAGACACTGGGCAATTTGTTTTTAGAATGCCCCACTCTGTGAACCCACAATCATCTACCTTTCCAGCCATCTCAACCAGTAATCACAGGCCACGGCCTCACCCCCAGCATCCCTGTAGATGTGGAGCACTCCCTCGCCCAGTCATCCAGATAGGCTGTCCACAGGAGCTCACCTCACTCCACAAAGAAACAGGAGATGAGAACGCTCTGGCTCTGTATGATGATGCTCTATTCCAAACAATGGCTTTAAGGCATAAAGCGCTGGATAAGAGCCCATGCATGCATTGGGGGACTGGCGGAAAGATGAGTTCTGTGAGAGATCTGGGGGGTTTCACATGGCGGAACATTCTAAATCGGGATGCCCCAGAGACAAGGATCTAGCATAAGGATAGTGAAAATCCTGTGGATAGGTCCACTTTAAGGACAATCTGGCTGGGGGATGATGCCATATACAGAATGATATGAGACCAGCCCACGTGACAGTTTAAGAAACCCCTAGAACTGTTTCAAGGGGTCCTGGGCTCCCTAACCTAAGGTCAGGTTCGGGTCAGGTTCTGGTCTCAAGCCAGCAAACATCTATGGGTCTAATCATCCATGGTTGAGAGCAATGAATCCACACTGCAGGTTCTGGCAAAAAGCTTTAGCAGATTTCCTAAATGTGGGGTTCACCTTAGCTATTCCCTATCGGACCTGCAGGCTCGAGGAGGGGGAGAGAGGATTTCCTGGTTCCTATACGCCCAGCTGAACGCCTTTATCAAATCTCAAGGCTCCAGACTAGCTCTCTCCAGGCCCTTGACAGCCCTGGAAATGCTTCTCAAAGCTAGTACCCCTCCAACGCACGTTATTCCGACCCTATACAAGATCTACCAGAGTGGGGGAAGGGTAGGGGAGCTCCCTCAGTTTTGCAGGAGATGGGAAGAGGATTTGGGGCAGACGTTTGAGAGGGAGGAGTGGGAAAAATCTTTTGCCTTAACGCATAAATTCTCAGTCTCATGCAGAGCCCAGGAGAGGAACTAAAGGATCCTATCTAGATGGTACAAGTGCCCGGCGGACTTAGTGAAGTTTGGGGGATCTGAGATCGGGGACTGCTGGAGATGCAACAATGCCCGTGGGACCCTGACACATGTTTGGTGGGAATGTCCAGCGGTAAGAACTTTTTGGGAGGGTGTCCTAAAGATTTTTGAAGCTACGACTCTTGAAAAGGTTCCTAACTCCCCACGGGTGACTGTCCTGTCAATGGTCCCTGGGTCATTGGCGGCGGGGGGGAAGGGATTGTTAAGGCATATGCTCACAGCGGCCAGGTCAGTAATTCCCCGCCACTGGCGCACCAATATCGCACCCTCTCTGATGGAATGGTACGGGGATGGGGAGAACATCAAGAGGATGGAGGAACTGGCACGGTTGAGGGGGGGCCGAGAAGCACTCTAAGACCTGGACGGTGTGGGAGATCTCGGGAAATCCGGGCTTTGCTGGACGGGACTGGGTGATCTGGGGCATGGGAGCGGGGGCCATCCGTTGTGGGAGATGTAGAGCCAAGGGTCGGCATTGTCGGAGAGAGGGGGGGTTCTTGTTGCTTTCCTTTTTCGTTGAGTTCTGCTCTGCTTTCCCCCGTTCTGCCCCCATCCCCTGGGGCCTCGGCCTTGGGTGGGGCGGGGCGGGGCGGGGTGAGTGCTGTTGCCAGATCCTGAGACCTGTAGACGGCTAGTGGGGGAGCCGGGGCTTTGTGGCGTCCTGGGAAAACACTCTCGGCTTGGACATCCCCGTGAATGGCCCCAGAATCTGGGGATGGAGCATTGGTTGCGCCCTGCCCCCCCCCCGCAGAGTGTTCATTTGAACATTATAGTCCCGTGGAGCGGTACTGAAGGTTGTCAAGGATATTATTGTATGCTTATACTCCTGTATTTTTGCATCTACTGCATGTTATGAGCCTTTAAACATCCAAGATGGCGGCTCATGGAAAATCAGGCAGCCTGCAAACAGGAAGTGCCTTCTGACTGTGCTGCTCTGCATTTTGGGATTGCTGACCTTTTCCTGACCCCAGCTCTGCTCTGTATGAGCAAAGCACAGCTATAACCCACCCACTGTACTTTATCCCACTCTCCGCTCCTCAGTAAGTGTGATGCTACTGAGCCAAGATGGCGGCGCCCATATCCTAAAGTCCTGAACAGAGTTACAGCCCAGTGGGGGAAAGAATAATAAGTAAGTGACTAAAAACTTATAATATTTTAACTTTAGATGCTAGGGATCCAAACAAGAAAAAAGGGGGGACCGCACCAACAATTTTCAATGAACAATTATCAACCAGTGTGCTAACTGTACGGTGTTAAAACAGACTAACCTGTTACATACATAGAACAATAAATGGGGGTTCCACATTACCCCCCAAAACCCTACTTATACAGAAGCACCACTAAAGATGATCAAAATGTAAAATATAATAAATTTTATTAATATGTCTACATATATTTACAACAACAACAATAACCTAAGAAAACCCAAAGTATAAACCTACCTATACAAACAGTGAGGACCCACCAGGTAAGAAGTGAGCTGACCATAGATAAGATATAACAAAAAACAAAAAAACAAAAACAAAAGCAGGCACTCACATATGGAGAGCAGACTCACGTGGACAAGCCCCCCCCACCTTTCCCCCTCCTCTTTATTAATTGTTGTGTATATATGTTTTTTAATGGTTTTTAAAGATTGTCCTATAGTATTGTTGTAAATATATGTAGACATATTAATAACATTTATTATATTTTACATTTTGATCATCTTTAGTGGTGCTTCTGTATAAGTAGGGTTTTTGGGGGGGGTAATGTGGAACCCCCATTTATTGTTCTTAGATGCTGGGGAATCATTTTTTAAGGGTTTGGGCTTTTCAATAAATCATGGTGAAGGTCCGGTTTAAGGATGCTCTCATACTCCACTGGGAGGGTTTTACTGTGCTGTTTAAATCAGTACCTACCCGTCACATACAACAAGCCAGAACCTACTTGTCTGTCATATTTAAGCTGATTTCAACGGCTGGATAGATCTCTGCCCTTACGAAAACCTGACTCTAGCGTTCAGTTCTGCCACACTGCACCACTTGTTTGCACTATGGCCCTTATTTGTGAAGGAATAGCGACAGGTAGCGACTGGTGAGCGGCCAGTAATGACGGGCCCCGCCACGAGAACGCCGGCTCCCCACCACAATCACACATTTATCAAGCCAATCCTGCTTAGCGACTGAGATAGCGCCATATAGCCACTCATTCATCATTATTCCAGCCTCAGCCCACAGCGCCAGCGTCCGACCTTCAACAGCGACAGGTATGACCTCTCGCTACCTGGCGCTCTCCAATGCATTTCAATGGAACAATCTTTAAATATTCATAATTAATTGTTATTAATGTTTTTTTTGTTTTTTTTTGTTTTTTTTTTTTAATGTGAAAAATTCTGTTACCACTTCTGCCATGTTAGATAATTTTTTTAAGGTAAAAAAAAAAAAATTGTGCAGAATTGATATTACAGGTCTGATATTATTGTATTCATATACTAAACATTTTTTTTTTTTTTTTTTGGTTTCCAAAAATATGGTGGTTTGGGGGTTAAAAAACTACTTTTAACACATCGCCGCCAGCGCTCTGGGGTTTAAACATGCATTTCACAGCGCTTGAATTTTTTGAGCGTGATTTTTTGATGAATATGGTGGGATCCGGTCGCTCCGACCAGTCACTATCATGCGCACCCATACATTGCGGGAACCTGTCAAATAGCGACTCGTCACCCCATATTCAACATTACTGCACACCGACTCAGACGCTATCAACAACCGAACAATGGGCAAGCACAGTGACTACTAGCGGGCGCTGTGAAAATACTGCTACAGTCGCTCAACTGTCGCTACCTGCCGCTATTAATGAATCGGCCTCCTTGTATGTGTGTGTCTATCATAGTAAATTGGGCTAAATCTGGTGGATAGGTAATAAATATGACACACTGGAATGGTATCGTGCAAAATGACTTTCCCGTTCATAAATCAGGCAAACTTTGTTCGCAAAAAGATTATTAAACTGTTAAAACAAAGCTTCATTGCTTTTCTTAAATTATCTCTAGCTATTACACTTTTTTAAATTGCGTTAAAGGAGGACTTTGGGGGTCTCTACAAAAACATCAGGCTGGGTGTCAAGCCAAGAGAGCTTTTTAAAAAATGAGAGCTACAGTTATTGCCATAAACCTAAAGCAACCCACAACAAAGCCGACCACATCATTGGCCTTTAATATACAAACATGTGACATCCTGTTTCAATACCGCTCAGTTCCTTACAGGAAAATGAAAATATCTGTGATGTTGCGGTCATGACCGTGTAGGCACACAATTCTGGTTTTGCAGAATATGCATTGTTTGCAAGTAAAAATAGGAAATATCATTTTTCTTATACTTTTAAATTACATATTAAGCAAAATATAAGGAAGCAGGTGTCAAAACCCAATCTGACAGCCTGTTACTGCAATCTCTGCTATCAAGAAGGTTAACGGTAAAGAATGATTGTGCTATACAATACATTTAATATTTTATTATTTTATTATTTGCATTATCATTTTATTATTTAACTGTGTTTCTTATCTGATTGAGTTAGATATTTTATTTTAAGTTTGGAAATAACAGTGGCCTATGGGGAATCACATATGAATTTTTAACTCGTTAAAATTTTTTACTCCTGACCTATTAAGTTGCCCCATCACAGGTGTAAGGAAATTTACAGATACATCTGTAAAACTTTACATAATATGGAATATAAACTGCTTGAGGAAAATATAATATTGAAAATACATAAAATGAAGGTGTAGTATAAATGCATACAGTGCAGTGGGTAGTTGCAATTCTCCCTATCCAAATTTTTAAGTAAAAGTTAAAATGTTTAATTTCATTTTAATGTGTGCAGATTGAGGGAAGCGTTCACAATCTCTTACTGCCTCTAATATTAAAAAATCGCTTAAATTACCCATCCATGTGTTTTTTATGTTTTATTATTTTAAAACAATGTGTATCACCATAAATATGATTTAAATTGTATAACTATTCTTTGGGCCTGATTTATAAAGCACTTCTGCCAGACAGTTCCACATCGGTACAAATTAGAGTAGTAAAAAATATAACAGTTTTTTTTTCCAGACTTGTGCATGTTGCTGCACTACAAGAAGCACATTTACCATTAGCAGTGCAGCAACATGCTGAAACATTTATAAATCATATTTAGAACTACTCTAATTTGTCTGGCAGAAGTGCTTGATAAATCAGGCCCTTTAATGCATTAAATCCCAGTAGAGATTCATATTATCAAAGAAGACATATATTACATTAAAAAATGTTTTTTTTTTAACCTTATCCTTTTTTTACTTTTCAAAATGCTATATACTGTATAAAACATTAAAAAGAATTAGTGAAACATCATACGTTTTTTATTATAAATTCACCAACTGGATTTACATTATCAAAAGAAAAAGTCAAAAGACTTAACTTTACAAAATAGAAGTATATTATACGGAAAAATCTAATTAAAACAATTAAAGGAAAATATAGATTATATTGTGATTTTGACCAAAACAATTGTTAGAATTTGCAAGATAGAAATAACAAAAGTAGACAGGAAGGTTTTTTATTTATTCTGTACAATTAGAAAAAGGTGCTGTGAAAACGAGATTCTAATTCAGCGCCTGTTGCAAATCCCCATATATTTTTTTTTTTTGGGGGGGGGGGGGACAACAGATAAAAAAAAAAAAAAAACAGGAATTGCATTGGGAAAACTTGAGAGACATTAAATAGGTTTTGCATGGCCCAAATCACAAGCAGCGCAACACAAAAGTGCAAAACATGCATACAAGTACAATTCCAAACAGGCAAGGAATCCCGTGGCACATGCACCTGCCAAAAATATGTAAATAAAAAAATTAGCCCAAAAAATTTTAACCAACCCAGCCCAGTGAAATCTATGAGATAAGGCCACACAGTGCAGGGTAAGCCTCTGGTTCTATCTGGCGCTGTAGGGAACTTGCGGCGCGGATGATATATGGGGCACTACCTGGTACAATCAGAGGAGCTCTGGATTTTTGACTTGATAAATACAGCTTTTTCACTGGGACCAGCCATTCACCTGATGCTCATGTGGCACTACGTGGCCTTAGCGTTTCTAAAATAAGCCCCATAATTATCTAAAAAGATACAGCAAATTTTGTTAAAAAAGATCTAATATCTGAAAGCAGGTCACCCACAAAATATACAATGTCTGTTAAATAACTGAAACTTTTGCCAAAGGGTATTACAGATTGGTTGAATAGGAATGTATTTTTTTTTTATTATACTGCTCCATACTTGTATTTAAAGCTCATTTTAAATGTTTTACCTTATTATGGATGAGTTACTTTTGCCCTTAAAATAGATAAGGGGCATGATTTACAAAAGCCTCCATTAGTATTCGCCAGTATTCTCTTGTTCTTTGCACAATAATTCCTTTATCAACCTTATCTGTTTAACTATTTTTTTCAAAGTACTAAAATTATCAGCATGTCATAAGTGTAAAATAATGAGCAGAGGTGAAAAAGACATCTTGAGATATGTAATTTTATTTTTATAAAATTAACAGCTTGAGGCCATGAAAAAAATGACTTCTCACATCCCTAAAGAGGAAAATCGGAGGTCCTGAAGGGTCCTGGACTCCGGGGCATTTCATGCCTTGGGGCATCCCGAATTGCCCCAACCCCCCCCCCCCCCCCCCCCGATTGCCAGTCTCACTTACATTTTCCTGGAGCCTTCGCTGTGTTCGTGCATCCGCCACATCCCTGCTCACCTCGCCCTTCTGAATGGGCGGCGCGGGCATGCCAGGGCAGCAAGGTCGGTGGGGGATGCAGCTGGTGGTGAGGGATAGCCAGCGCACTGATTGGCTGAGTGCGCCACTCAGCCGATCAGGGCACTCACTTTCGCACGATTCTTCGCTGTGGGAGCGGAAGGAATGTGATTGAAACGGAGTGACATGGGGAGTACACACAGTGGGGCATCCCAAATCGAGATGCCGCTGCACAGAGGAACAACACACACCCGAAAGAGAAATTCCTGTGTGTTGTTCCTCTTTAAGTATGTGTCTCTTGCTGTCTGGGTCATGGTAGAGGGCTTTATCAGTGAACTATTCTTAGATAAATGTTGTGCGTTGAAAGTGGAAAGAGGCGTAATTGGCCCCAGCCTTTCCGAAAACCCTCTCAGTTCAGCCCTGGAATCTAAAAGACTCCAGGGGTGGCTGCTAGCCCGCCCCCAGCCTTCCTATAGCAGGATGCCTAGTTGTGTGACACCCACCGGTAAACTCACCTTTTCCGGCAGGGCCCATGACACTGTGATTGCTGGCGCTGCATCCCCGGCTTCTCTGTGGCCGTGCGCGCTCCTGATGCCAGCCTTTCTGAATATCCCCTTGTTGGGTTTTTTTCTTTCCTAAATATTTTTTACTGTAAATTTTAAAGTGGACTTTCATTAAAAAATAATTGGAAGTCCGCTCCCCCTGCACCTCGGGGACATCAGGATTTGGGGTGGCTCACCGCACAGAGATTATGATGTGGCCTGAAATCAGGCACAGCTATTTATCTATGGCAAGCTCCATTACTGGCGGCCATATGTGACCAGCAGCCAATCATCAGGCAGAAGTGTACACAGTATACGCAAGCCTGCACAAACCCTAATGGCTACTAGTGGGCTGTGACAGCTACACGGTTGCACAGGCCTGTGAATTTGTTTTACCCTTGTTTATAACATTTTTGTTCTCCAATGTTCTTCAACAATTAAAACCAAGGTGTTTCCAGATTCCTGTTGGTGATTTGTTATAGGAAGACATTAAATCCTGCAAATATTTAAAAAAAAAATGCTTGCTGGTACCAGGAGCTCAGTGAAGTCTATTGTGCCGCAGTTTCTGTAATGGAAATGTAATATCAGCTAAGAGGTTTGTTTGGGTTGTGGAAGGAAATCAAGGTACATAAAGGAAACCAACACAACAATGGAGAAAGTACACAAACACACACATGCTTTATTAGGATAGTGTCACAAAAAATGCAACTATTATGGCAACCTTTCTGACCAGTCAGAAAAATTCAAGGTCAGGTGTGCCCTATCTTGCAATGACTCCATAATGTCAAACCCTGGGGACAACCGTCTTCTTGTGAGCTTACAACCCCCAATCTCCGCAGCTAGCTTCACCTTTAGCCGAGCCCCCATGTGCCAGAGTGCTTTAAACGCCTCACCGGGCACGGTTGCCCCCAGGACTTATAAGCTCAAAGGATGTAAGCTCATGGGGCTGAAGACGGATGAACCGAATAGAGTAGCCGAGGTAAATACAGAATACAGTTCTGGGAACGCCAAGGGAGAATACAGGCAAGGTCAAAGGTCACGCCAAGGATCAAACGAAGAGATCAAAGAGCTTTGTGGCACCAGGGAGTAGATGGGTTTGTAGTCGTAATTCAGGCTGAGGTCAGTAAGGGCGCAGTCAGGATAGCCAGGCTAGCAAGGTCGACAACAGATAAACAACACAGGAATCTCAGGACCAATCACACCCAGCTAAACGCTATCACAGGAAATGGCTGGGTGACCTGGAAACACCTTTATAGGGCATGAGTGCAAGGGATTGGATGGGAAAAAACAGGCTTACTGGGTGTCTAACAAGCTATGGGCTGATTGCCCCATTTAAACCTTTAGGTGAGTTTCGCCCACAGTAATCCTTGGGCTCATTGGCCCTTTAAGCTAAATATAAGTTACTCGCGCTGAGAAGCCGGAGGAGGGAGGTAAGGAGGAGTCGTGCGTGCTAGATGTTGCTTGAGCTGAGGCCGCCCGAGCCGGTGCCCGCCGATCGGAAAGGTTCCTGGCCAGCCGCCGGAGGACGTTGCAGGACCGGGCACGAGGTAAACGCGCCATGAAACCTGAACCTGGCGCAGAATGTAAAGTAGATGCTGACAGGATATCATGCAGGGGGTAGGGTTGCTTCTTGAAACAATGATTATCCTCCACCCTCCAGTTTTGACCACACAACGCAGCTTATTTGGCCTCAGCGGCACTCAGCGTTGGAGTTAAGAAAAAAAAAAGTCAGCATCTTATTTAAAGGAGGTGTATCGCAAAATTGTGTTGTATTAAAAATCCATAAAACACATCAGCTAACTGAATAAAACTCCCACCAAGCTTGTGGTTTTCTTCCCCTGGTAGGAAAAAAATCCAGGACTGACAGGTTTAGTCTTCCATTAAAATAAAAAGAAACAAGCCTGGCTGGATATCTCTTGATGCCGGTTGTATAAGTGACCCCTCCTCCCGCCATCCAGCATTTTTACATGGATTTTTATCACTGGGCCATTTTTCTTAATAGTGCTTCCTTAACACTAGCACCGAAAATGATGCAGCACCTGGCGCTCTGGTTGAAGCAGCACCAGATGAAACCTCAAAAGCTCAAGTTCCGATAGAGCACAATGGGCAGAACTGGATTGTAGTGTTTAATTGAAACACAGGACCTAGATGGGCCAAAATGTATTTTTGGGGGGGTATTTAAATTGATTTTAATGGCTTCTTTTGCTTAAAGTTATACTAAAGGCAAGCCCGATTGTTTCCCATTGTCGCGGGCTACACGTTGCACTGTCCTAAACTTTAGTCCATTTTAAAAAAGACATTGTAGTTCCTAAGTTATTTTTAAAAGTTTTAGAGCATTGTAGATTCATAGAAAAAATGAAAAGAAACAGTGGGTGTGGCAACAGAGATGTGATGCAAGCACACTGTGATGAGTGTTAGAGGAGAAAGAAGGGCAAGGTTTCACAGCTGCAGAGAGAGTGGGGAGAGAGTGAGGGGTGTTTCCTTTCTTGGTTCATTAAAAGTTGATTGACGGACCGGATCAGTGGGGTGTGGATTGAACACTGAATGAGGAAGTGAAGGAGTTGCATTTGTGTTCTGCCTAAATATGGCATATATATATATATATATATATATATATATATATATATATATATATATAACCCTGGTCAGCCTAGCCAGAGAAATCTTCAGTTTATTCTATGTTACAGTTACTCCACCAAATTATTCTTAAAACATCATTATTTATTCATCATAATTCATTAAAAATAATAAAACAACTTTTTCATCATAAAATGTCATCATATTCTCATGTTGATCATCAGTGATTAGCTGATGGTTCACACAAATATAATTTACTGGTTCTTCCAATGCATTTCGCCTGTATGCTTTTTCAAAGAAGATACCAGTAATATAGGTGTAATAACATAATTAATTTTTTATTACCATCTGAATTAGGACTTTAACTTAAAGTGGACCAACACCCAGGATTTTGACTATCCTAGGTTTTGGTCCACTTCCGATCGGGGTCCCCCGCTATGTGAAAGCCCCAGATCGCCCGATTCAACTCACCTCACCCCGCTCCTACGACGCATGCGCGCCCGCTCGTCCGATCAGCGCTCTCGGAGCCACTGAGCTATGCACGTCAAAGCAGCGTCAAAGCTCAGCGGCTCCGAGCACGCTGGCGGCCGCATCTCGCGCTTCCCTCTAACAAGGAGCGCGCCCGCGCAGGCCATTCACAAATAGCCGGCGCGGGCACGCGCCCTGCTAGAGAGAAGCACGAGACACGGCCGCGCCCCGCGCATGCGCCGTTGGACCGGGATACAGGTAAGGTTAGCGGGTGTCCTGGGGGGTTTCACACAGCGGGGCATCCTGGTTTTGGATGCCCCGCGGGGAGGGATTGGATCGGCTTGGGAATCTTATAGATTCCCAGGCCGATCCTCCTGGGTATTGGTCCACTTTAAATGACATTAACGTTATTTTTTGTTTTTTTGAAAATATAAATTATTCATTTTCATTAATTATGTTGAAAAAATAATGATATTTTAAGAATAATTTGGTGGAGTAACTGTAACATAAAATAAACTGAAGTTTTCCCTGATATTAAGCTGTTACAAACCAATAAGTATTATTTATAAATCCTGAGTATGGGTTACCTTAAAAGGGGGGGTGACAAGATCTTTCTCTTGACGAAACCCCATTATTATACTTTATATAAAAGCCTGTATTACCTGATTATCTGATAAACCAATGCTATTTCCTATTTCTCTTAACAAATATCTCTGAAAAACTATTAACCACAATCATTATGACACCCCACCACCACCATAAATTGAAATATGAAGCTTTTGACTATCCCAGGCTCGCCCCAGTCATAAATAGGAACAGGGAAAGATGAGTTTTGCCGGGGGATGCGGCGGAAGCCAGGAAGAAGTTGAGTTTTGCTGGGGCCTGGGGGTGTCCCACAGCAGAAGACCAGAGGACAAATCCAAACAGGGCCAGCTCTGGAATCTAAACACTTCCAGGGCTGGCCTGTTTGGTTTTGTTTTATTTTAATAAGCCTTTCCCAAATCCAAGCCTCAAGGAAAGTGAAAAATAACTATAATATGCCAATTGATAAATTCAATCTCATATACTGTATTCTATACATCTGCTACAGGGACAGGGACTGTTACATGTAGAGCTTTCCCCAATACTGAACATCCAAATGCGTGCAGAAGATTATTGTTTTCAACATCTCTAAACATGGCAGCTCTACAGGAAAAAGCTCTCATCTAAGGGGAGATATTTACTGAACCCAGTGGCCATGATAGCCATTGAGAGAACTGAACCCACTGGCCATGATAGCCATTGAGAAAATTGAACCCAGTGGCCATTATAGCCATTGAGAGAACTGAACCCAGTGGCCATGATAGCCATTGAGAGAAATGAACCCAGTGGCCATGATAGCCATTGAGAGAAATGAAACCAGGGGCCATGATAGCCATTGAGAGAAATGAACCCAGGGGCCATGATAGCCATTGATAGAGCTGAACCCAGGGGCCATGATAGCCATTGAGAGAATTGAACCCAGTGGCCATGATAGCCATTGAGAGAAATGAACTCAGGGGCCATGATAGCCATTGAGAGAACTGAACCCAGTGGCCATGATAGCCATTGAGAGAACTGAACCCAGTGGCCATGATAGCCATTGAGAGAACTGAAACCAGTGGCCATGATAACCATTGAGAGAATTGAACCCAGTGGCCATGATATCCATTGAGAGAACTGAACCCGGTGGCCATGATAGCCATTGAGAGAAATGAAACCAGGGGCCATGATAGCCATTGAGAGAACTGAACCCAGTGGCCATGACAGCCATTGAGAGAACTAAACCCAGTGGCCATGATAGCCATTGAGAGAATTGGACCCAGTGGCCATGATAGCAATTCAGAGAACTGAACCCAGTGGTCATGATAGCCATTGAGAGAACTGAACCCAGTGGTCATGATAGCCATTGAGAGAACTGAACCCAGTGGCCATGATAGCCATTGAGAGAACTGAACCCAGTGGTTATGATAGCCATTGAGAGAACTGAACCCAGTGGTTATGAACTGAACCCAGTGGCCATGAGAGCCATTGAGAGAACTGAACCTAGTGGCCATGATAGCCATTGAGAGAACTAACCCAGTGGCCATGATAGCCATTGAGAGAATTGAACCCAGTGGCCATGATAGCAATTCAGAGAACTGAACCCAGTGGCCATGAGAGCCATTGAGAGAACTGAACCCAGTGGCCATGATAGCCATTGAGAGAACTAACCCAGTGGCCATGATAGCCATTGAGAGAATTGAACCCAGTGACCATGATAGCAATTCAGAGAACTGAACCCAGTGGCCATGATAGCTATTGAGAGAACTGAACCCAGTGGTTATGATAGCCATTGAGAGAACTGAACCCAGTGGTTATGATAGCCATTGAGAGAACTGAACCCAGTGGCCATGATAGCCATTGAGAGAACTGAACCCAGTGGTTATGATAGCCATTGAGAGAACTGAACCCAGTGGTTACGATAGTCATTGAGAGAACTGAACCCAGTGATCACGATAGCCATTGAGAGAACTGAGCCCAGGGGCTCTGATAGACATTGAGAGAACTGGATCCAGGGCCATGATTGCCATTGAGAGAATTGAACCCCGTGGCAATGATAGCCATTGAGAGAAGTGAACCCACTTGCCATGACAGCTGTTGAGAAAACTGAACCCAGTGGCCATGACAGCCTTTGAGAGAACTGAACCCAGTGGCCATGAGAGCCATTGAGAGAACTGAACCCAGTGGCCATGATAGCCATTGAGAGAAATGAACCCAGTGGCCATGATAGCCATTGAGAGAAATGAAACCTGGGGCCATGATAGCCATTGAGAGAACTAAACCCAGTGGCCATGATAGCCATTGAGAGAACTGAACCCAGTGGTCATGATAACCATTGAGAGAACTGAACCCAGTGGCCATGATAGCCATTGAAAGGACTGAACACAGTGGTCATGATAGCCATTGAGGGAAATGAACCCAGGAGCCATGATAGCCATTGAGAGTACTGAACCCAGTGGCCATGATAGCCATTGAGAGTACTGAACCCAGTGGCCATGATAGCCATTGAGAGAACTGAACCCAGTGGCCATGATAGCCATTGAGAGAACTGAACCCAGTGGTCATGATAGCCATTGAGAGAACTGAACCCAGGGGCCATGATAGCCATTGGGTGAACTGAACCCAGTGGTCATTATAGCCATTAACAGAACTGAACCCAGTAGTCATGATAGCCATTGAGAGAACTGGATCCAGGGGTCATGATAGCCATTGAGAGAACTGAACCCAATGGCCATGATAGCCATTGAGAGAACTGAACCCAGTGGCCATGATAACCATTGAGAGAATTGAACCCAGTGGCCATGATAGTTATTGAGAGAACTGAACCCAGTGGCCATGATAGCCATTGAGAGAACTGAACCCAGTGGTCATGATAGCCATTGAGAGAACTGAACCCAGGGGCCATGATAGCCATTGGGAGAACTGAACCCAGTGGTCATGATAGCCATTAACAGAACTGAACCCAGTAGTCATGATAGCCATTGAGAGAACTGGATCCAGGGGTCATGATAGCCATTGAGAGAACTGAACCCAATGGCCATGATAGCCATTGAGAGAACTGAACCCAGTGGCCATGATAGCCATTGAGAGAATTGAACCCAGTGGCCATGATAGCCATTGAGAGAACTGAACCCAGGGGCCATGATAGCCATTGAGAGAACTGAACCCAGTGACCATGATAGCCATTGAGAGAACTGAACCCAGGGGCCATGATAGCCATTGAGAGAACTGAACCCCGTGGCCATGATAGCCATTGAGAGAACTGAACCCACTGGCCATAATAGCCATTGAGAGAACTGAACCCAGTGGCCATGATAGCCATTGAGAGAACTGAACCCAGTGGCCATGATAGCCATTGAGAGAACTGAACCCAGTGGCCATGATAGTCATTGAGAGAACTGAACCCAGTGGCCATGATAGCCATTGAGAGAACTGAACCCAGTGGCCATGATAGCCATTGAGAGAACTGAACCCAGTGGCCATGATAGCCATTGAGAGAACTGAACCCACTGACCATGTTACCCATTGAGAGAACTGAACCCAGTGGTCATGATAGCCATTGAGAGAACTGAACCCAGTGACCATTATAGCCATTGAGAGAACTGAACCCAGTGGCCATGATAGCCATTGAGAGAACTGAACCCAGTGGCCATGATAGCCATTGAGAGAAATGAACCCAGTGGCCATGATAGCCATTGAGAGAACTGAACCCAGTGGCCATGATAGCCATTGAGAGAACTGAACCCAGGGGCCATGATAGCCATTGAGAGAACTGAACCCATTGGCCATGATAGCCATTTAGAGAACTGAACCCAGTGGTCATGATAGCCATTGAGAGAAATGAACCCAGTGGTCATGATAGCTATTGAGAGAAATGAACCCAGTGGCCATGATAGCCATTGAGAGAACTGAACCCAGTGGCCATGATATCCATTGAGAGAACTGAACCGAGTATTCATGATAGCCATTGAGAGAACTGAGCCCAGGGGCCATGATAGCCATTGAGATAACTGAACCAAGTGGCCATGATAGCCATTGAGAGAGCTGAACCCAACTTATTTCTATTTTCCTTTTTCAGAATTTCTTTGAAGATGTCAAATGCAACAGCAAATATCACTACGGGTTGCCTGCCTTACACTTTCCCTACCCTCATCTCCATCTTTTTGAGTTTAATGTACTTTCTGGGCTTTTTGTTGAACTTTATCAGCCTATGGATATTCTGGTTCTATGTAAAACAATGGAATTCAACAGTGGTTCTCCAGTTTAACTTGGCCATCGCTGACGCCATCATCACCCCAGCAGTTCCCTTCATCATAAGCTACACGGTGACTAACCAATGGAGGTTTGGAACTTTTCTTTGCCAGCTGAAGGTCTTCTTATACAGCACTCACATGTATGGGAGCATCTACTTCCTTACTTTGACCAGCCTTCACCGATACTTCACCATCGTCTATCATGGCAAAAAATCACTTTTTATCAGCAAGCGGTTTATCACAAGACTTTGCCTTGTTATCTGGACAATAATTGGACTTCAGGGAATTCCATATTTCTTTAGTATTAAATCCTCTGAAGTTCACGGGGTGCCAAAATGTATCAATATTCATCAAAATGACCAAAAGCATTTACTTTTTGTAGCCAGCTGGGTGACTCTTTTCACTGGAGTTCTCATTCCTTTCACCATCATGGTTACTTGTTATGCTCTCCTGACTCGCTATATTCTAAGAGTGAATTCAATGAATTCTCTCAGTAAAGCTATGGTGTCCAGATCTGTTCAGATGATAGTTTTGTCCCTGGCTATACTCTCCATCTGCTACTTTCCTTCTCACATTATCAGAACCATTGGAGTGATGATCACTGTGCTTTCTCCTACATCATGTCTTTGGCTTCAGAAAGCTGAGGAGGCCTATTACATTACATGGGCTTTGTCAGTAACAAACTGTTTTATGGACCCCATTCTGTACTGCTTTTCCTCTAACAAGTTCAAGTATATGTTCTTAAGTTGGTTAAGACCTCTTAGAGGTCACAAGAGGGACCTTAGGGACAATGATCAAGAACTTAAAGAAGGAACAAGCTCACAAGTTAGGCAACTCGACCCACATCCAACTCCAGGTTCCAATGAGCCTGCAGTGTGTACATGGGATCAGGAGAACTAGTTTTTTTCAATTTTGATACATTTTTCTTATACTTATCCTAATGTGTAATCAGAAATATTTTACATACGCTAATGTTTTCTTTTCCTCTAATTTTGTTCTCCCTCCCCCATGTTTGTAACCAATGTTTTCCATATTTCTGATATCATGTGTTACTTAATGGCATTAAAACCTGTATATATTTTACATAGTTTTGTTTTGCTTATATAAAATCTATTTTAATATAGAAGGAGGGGATACTGATTTTTTTTTTAGTTCGAAGTAACCAAAAACTAACCAGAAAAGATCAAATGGAATGGTACCGCTTAGTAAGGAAGATTTTCCTATTTCCCCTTTATACATATCAACATATAATTTACTATTATGAGGATACAGCCCAGTGTCTTTATGTAAGTCAGCCTATTTGCTAATTATGGTTAAATATATGACTCCACATAGCAAATTGCACAGAATAGTATCAAACCCTGAACTATATAACAAAAATAAAACTTAAAAAGTTCTAAAAACCGCGCTCAAATATCAAAATAAACAATTCACTGTCCTTATATAGGTCTCTCGCTCCAAGCCTTTAAACTGTTGTCACCTCAGTCTCAGTATTCAATATAATATATATATATATATACACAGCCCTAAAGCTGCATATATAAGGCTCAGCGAAACAATTATAGCACCACAGATGCTCTTCGTGTCAATTCAGTGACTTCACCACCACCTTCTTATATATAACGTACCAGATTCAATCTTGATTTTTAGCACATCTGATTGCCCTTTTCTTTTGGGGCTCCACTATTCCTCCTCTGACTCGATTATATGCTTATCTATTAAATATTAGGGTATTCCCCTCGTTATAAAAGATCAATGGACTCCAGTTTCCACAAGGGGGTATATCAGATTGCTCCGGATTTATTAAAACACATGTAATGGACAAAGAGACAAAAACACAAAATGCTCCAATAGCGTAAGTACGTTCCACACACAGGGATCCAAATCTGGGCCGCTGGCCCTTTAAAAAGCCGCTCACCAGATATTAAAAACAAATAAGCTTTCAGCATAAAAATACAGCAGCGCGGGCGTCATCAAGACCTTCCAACCAGTCCGCGCACACCAGTTTACAATGGAACAAGTACCAGCTCACCGCCTCCTCCGGCCGTAGTCAGCGACTACTCACGTGACACTCCTTAGCTCCGCCCAACGCGTTTCGTCATCACGACTTATTCATGGGCCCATGAATAAGTCGTGATGACGAAACGTGTTGGGCGGACCTAAGGAGTGTCACGTGAGTTGTAGGAACGAGCAGCGCCGCTGACTACGGCCGGAGGTGGCGGTGAGCTGGTACTTGTTCCATTGTAAACTGGTGTGCGCGGACTGGTTGGAAGGTCTTGATGACGCCCGCGCTGCTGTATTTTTATGCTGAAAGCTAATTTGTTTTTAATATCTGGTGAGCGGCTTTTTAAAGGGCCAGCGGCCCAGATTTGGATCCCTGTGTGTGGAACGTACTTACGCTATTGGAGCATTTTGTGTTTTTGTCTCTTTGTCCATTACATGTGTTTTAATAAATCCGGAGCAATCTGATATATCCCCTTGTGGAAACTGGAGTCCATTGATCTTTTATAAGGAGGGGAATACCCTAATATTTAATAGATAAGCATATAATCGAGTCAGAGGAGGAATAGTGTGAACTATATTGAAGTTGCATTCATGCATTCATATACATTGTACAAATGTCATCAGCAGGAGAAAATAATTATTTCATTAATATTAAATGTAAATGGATGCCCAGGGACCAATACCCGGGAGAGTTCAAATTTGTTTTTAAAGAAGACCAAAACCTGGGATAATAAGGGGTTAGTCAAAATCTTAAAGAGCCAGAGAGGCAGCACACCTGGGTGTTGCCCCTCAGCAGTGTTGTAGCTGGCTGGGCCCAGGGCGGAAAGGGGAACATTATCTAATTCCCCTGCTGCCCCTGCCTGTCTCTTCAAAACTTATCTTGTTTCTCAATGTGTGTACGCCCATTCATGTGGAGACCCTCTCCTATGTGTAGCCCACCCCCCAGATTCCCAGTCCCCCTTGACTACCTACCCACCAACCAAACCAACCTACCTACCCACCTACCAACCCACCTATCTACCAAACACCAAACCCACCTACCTCCCCACCCACCTACCTCCCCACCAACCACACCCACCTACCTACGTACCCACCTACCCACCAACCAGACCCACCTACCTATCCACCCACCTACCTACCTACACACCCACCAACCACACCCACCTACCTATGTACCCACCTACCCACCAACCAAACCCACCTACCTATCCACCCACCTACCTACCAACCCACCAGCCTACCCACCAACCAAACCCGCATTTGGCAGTGTGTGCATGCACATTTGGGAGTGTGCAAATGCGCATTTGGGAGTGTGTGCATGTCTGGGAGTGCACACGTATGCACTTGGGAATGCGTGCATACACTTTGGGAGTGTGCGCATGCGTGTTTGGGAGTGCGCGCAATGCGCAGTTGGGAGTGTGTGTGCGTGCATTTGGGAGTGCACGCCTGCATGTTTGAAAGTGCACACATGCACGTTTGGCAGTGCACACATGTGCATTTGGGAGTGTGCACATGCACTTTGGGAGTGTGCACGTGCATGTTTGTGTGTGCATGTACTTTCGGAGAGCATGCATGCATGCACATTTGGGAGTGCACACATGTGCATTTTGGAGTGCGTGCATGCACTTTGGGCAAGGGCGTAACTAGGGGGGAGAAGAGGGAGCACTTGCCCTGGGTGCAGCAGGTCAGGGGGGCGCCAAAAGGGGACCTGGGAACAGGTGGGGGGGTGCGATTTCCGAATCTTTGCCCCGGGGTGCCAGAAAGCCTATCTACTACTCTGCTTTGGGAATGCGTGCATGACTTTGGGAGATCACACATGTGCATTTGAGAGTGTGCGCTTTACACCCAGCCGCTGCTAATGATACATGTGACACTACATGACACTATTAGAGGCGCTCACCAGATTGACTTTCATGTATATGGTTTTCACATACTGCGCCTGGCGTTCACCTTTCGCTATGTGGGACTCCGTGGTGTTAGCGCTTCTTACACAGAAAAAACAATGCTTTCCCTGTGCTTGTCTGGGAGTACATTGGGCTGGGTTGCTGGGTTTCTCCAATCTTCCAAATTGCCCTGTGCTTCCGATAGCTCACTTTCAACAGAGCTATTGGTAACGCTGAAAGATGGTTCCTCAAATTCTGCAGTGTCTGGAGTCAGGACTACGGTTTGTGCTTCTTCAGATGTTGACTCCTGCAATTGAGCAGCTTCTGGAATCAGGACTGCAGTCGGTGCCTCTTCAGACGTTGACTCCTGCAATTCAGCAGCTTCTGGAGTCAGGACTGCAGTCGGTGCCTGTTCAGACGTTGACTCCTACAATTCAGCAGCTTCTGGAGTCAGGACTGCAGTCGGTGCCTCTTCAGACGTTGACTCCTACAATTCAGCAGCTTCTGGAGTCAGGGCTGCAGTCGGTGCCTCTTCAGATGTTGACTCCTGCAATTCAGCAGCTTCTGTAGTCAGGACTGCTGTCGGTGCCTGTTCAGACGTTGACTCCTACAATCCAGCAGCTTCTGGAGTCAGGACTGCAGTTGGTGCCTGTTCAGACGTTGACTCCTGCAATTCAGCAGCTTCTGGAGTCAGAACTACAGTCGGCGCTTCTTCAGACGTTGACTCCTGCAATTCAACAGCTTCTGGAGTCATGACTGCATTTGGTGCTTCTTCAGACGTTGACTCCTGCAATTCAGCAGCTTCTGGAGTCAGGACTGCAGTTGGTGCCTGTTCAGACGTTGACTCCTGCAATTCAGCAGCTTCTGGAGTCAGGATTGCAGTCGGTGCTTCTTCAGACGTTGACTCCTGCAATTCAACAGCTTCTGAAGTCAGGACTGCAGTCGGTGCCTGTTCAGACGCTGACTCCTGCAATTCAGCAGCTTCTGGAGTCAGGACTGCAGTCGGTGCCTCTTCAGATGGTGACTCCTGCAATTCAGCAGCTTCTGGAGTCAGGACTGCTGTCGGTGCCTCTTCAGATGTTGACTCCTGCAATTGAGAAGCTTCTGGAGTCAGGACTGCATTTGGTGCTTCTTCAGACGTTGACTCCTGCAATTCAGCAGCTTCTGGAGTCAGGACTGCAGTTGGTGCCTGTTCAGACGTTGACTCCTGCAATTCAGCAGCTTCTGGAGTCAGGATTGCAGTCGGTGCTTCTTCAGACGTTGACTCCTGCAATTCAACAGCTTCTGGAGTCAGGACTGCAGTCGGTGCCTGTTCAGACGTTGACTCCTGCAATTCAGCAGCTTCTGGAGTCAGGACTGCAGTCGGTGCCTGTTCAGATGTTGACTCCTGCAATTCAGCAGCTTCTGGAGTCAGGACTGCAGTCGGTGCCTCTTCAGATGTTGACTCCTACAATTCAGCAGCTTCTGGAGTCAGGACTGCAGTCGGTGCCTCTTCAGATGTTGACTCCTGCAATTCAGCAGCTTCTGGAGTCAGGACTGCAGTCGGTGCCTCTTCAGACGTTGACTCCTGCAATTCAGCAGGTTCTGGAGTCAGGACTGCAGTCGGTGCCTGTTCAGATGTTGACTCCTGCAATTCAGCAGCTTCTGGAGTCAGGACTGCAGTCGGTGCCTCTTCAGATGTTGACTCCTGCAATTCAGAAGCTTCTGGAGCCAGGACTGCAGTTGGTGCCTCTTCAGATGTTGACTCCTGCAAATCAGCAGCTTCTGGAGTCAGGACTGCAGTCGGTGCCTGTTCAGACATTGACTCCTGCAATTCAGAAGGTTCTGGAGTCAGGACTGCAGTCGGTGCCTCTTCAGACATTGACTCCTGCAATTCAGCAGCTTCTGGAGTCAGGACTGCAGTCGGTGCCTGTTCAGATGTTGACTCCTGCAATTCAGCAGCTTCTGGAGTCAGGACTGCTGTTGGTGCCTGTTCAGACATTGACTCCTGCAATTCAGCAGCTTCTGGAGGCAGGACTGCAGTCGGTGCCTCTTCAGACATTGACTCCTACAATTCAGCAGCTTCTGTAGTCAGGACTGCTGTCGGTGCCTGTTCAGACGTTGACTCCTACAATCCAGCAGCTTCTGGAGTCAGGACTGCTGTAGGTGCCTCTTCAGATGTTGACTCCTGCAATTCAGCAGCTTCTGGAGTCAGGACTGCAGTCGGTGCCTCTTCAGATGTTGACTCCTGCAATTGAGAAGCTTCTGGAGTCAGTACTGCTGTCAGTGCCTCTTCAGATGTTGACTCCTGCAATTGAGAAGCTTCTGGAGTCAGGACTGCAGTTGGTGCCTGTTCAGACGTTGACTCCTGCAATTCAGCAGCTTCTGGAGTCAGAACTACAGTCGGCGCTTCTTCAGACGTTGACTCCTGCAATTCAACAGCTTCTGGAGTCAGGACTGCTGTTGGTGCCTCTTCAGATGTTGACTCCTGCAATTCAGCAGCTTCTGGAGTCAGGACTGCAGTCGGTGCCTGTTCAGATGTTGACTCCTGCAATTCAGCAGCTTCTGGAGTCAGGACTGCTGTTGGTGCCTGTTCAGACATTGACTCCTGCAATTCAGCAGCTTCTGGAGGCAGGACTGCAGTCGGTGCCTCTTCAGACATTGAGTCCTACAATTCAGCAGCTTCTGTAGTCAGGACTGCTGTCGGTGCCTGTTCAGACGTTGACTCCTACAATCCAGCAGCTTCTGGAGTCAGGACTGCTGTTGGTGCCTCTTCAGATGTTGACTCCTGCAATTCAGCAGCTTCTGGAGTCAGGACTGCAGTCGGTGCCTCTTCAGATGTTGACTCCTGCAATTGAGAAGCTTCTGGAGTCAGGACTGCTGTCAGTGCCTCTTCAGATGTTGACTCCTGCAATTGAGAAGCTTCTGGAGTCAGGACTGCAGTTGGTGCCTGTTCAGACGTTGACTCCTGCAATTCAGCAGCTTCTGGAGTCAGAACTACAGTCGGCCCTTCTTCAGACGTTGACTCCTGCAATTCAACAGCTTCTGGAGTCAGGACTGCTGTTGGTGCCTCTTCAGATGTTGACTCCTGCAATTCAGCAGCTTCTGGAGTCAGGACTGCAGCCGGTGCCTGTTCAGACGTTGACTCCTGCAATTCAGCAGCTTCTGGAGTCAGGACTGCAGTCGGTGCTTGTTCAGACGTTGACTCCTGCAATTCAGAAGGTTCTGGAGTCAGGACTGCAGTCGGTGCCTGTTCAGACATTAACTCCTGCAATTCAGCAGCTTCTGGAGTCAGAACTGCAGTCGGTGCCTTTTCAGATGTTGACTTCTGCAATTCAGCAGCTTCTGGAGTCAGGACTGCAGTCGGTGCCTGTACAGACGTTGACTCCTGCAATTCAGAAGGTTCTGGAGTCAGGACTGCAGTCGGTGCCTGTTCAGACATTGACTCCTGCAATTCAGCAGCTTCTGGAGTCAGGACTGCAGTCGGTGCCTTTTCAGATGTTGACTCCTGCAATTCAGCAGCTTCTGGAGTCAGGGCTACAGTCGGTGCCTGTTCAGACATTGACTCCTGCAATTCAGCAGCTTCTGGAGGCAGGACTGCAGTCGGTGCCTGTTCAGACGTTGACTCTTACAATCCAGCAGCTTCTGGAGTCAGGACTGCTGTTGGTGCCTCTTCAGATGTTGACTCCTGCAATTCAGCAGCTTCTGGAGTCAGAACTGCAGTCGGTGCCTCTTCAGATGTTGACTCCTGCAATTGAGAAGCTTCTGGAGTCAGGAATGCTGTCAGTGCCTCTTCAGATGTTGACTCCTGCAATTGAGAAGCTTCTGGAGTCAGGACTGCAGTTGGTGCCTGTTCAGATGTTGACTCCTGCAATTCAGCAGCTTCTGGAGTCAGGACTGCTGTTGGCGCCTCTTCAGATGTTGACTCCTGCAATTCAGCAGCTTCTGGAGGCAGGACTGCAGTCGGTGCCTCTTCAGACGTTGACTCCTACAATCCAGCAGCTTCTGGAGTCAGGACTGCTGTTGGTGCCTCTTCAGATGTTGACTCCTGCAATTGAGAAGCTTCTGGAGTCAGGACTGCAGTCGGTGCCTCTTCAGATGTTGACTCCTGCAATTCAGCAGCTTCTGGAGTCAGGACTGCATTTGGTGCTTCTTCAGACGTTGACTCCTGCAATTCAGCAGCTTCTGGAGTCAGGACTGCAGTTGGTGCCTGTTCAGACGTTGACTCCTGCAATTCAGCAGCTTCTGGAGTCAGAACTGCAGTCGGTGCCTTTTCAGATGTTGACTCCTGCAATTCAGCAGCTTCTGGAGTCAGGACTGCAGTCGGTGCCTGTTCAGACGTTGACTCCTGCAATTCAGCAGCTTCTTAAGTCAGGACTGCAGTTGGTGCCTGTTCAGATGTTGACTCCTGCAATTCAGCAGCTTCTGGAATCAGGACTGCTGTTGTTGTCTCTTCAGATGTTGACTCCTGCAATTCAGCAGCTTCTGGAGGCAGGACTGCAGTCCGTGCCTCTTCAGACGTTGACTCCTACAATCCAGCAGCTTCTGGAGTCAGGACTGCTGTTGGTGCCTCTTCAGATGTTGACTCCTGCAATTGACCAGCTTCTGGAGTCAGGACTGCAGTCGGTGCCTCTTCAGATGTTGACTCCTGCAATTCAGCAGCTTCTGGAGTCAGGACTGCTGTTGGTGCCTCTTCAGATGTTGTCTCCTGCAATTGAGAAGCTTCTGGAGTCAGGACTGCATTTGGTGCTTCTTCAGACGTTGACTCCTGCAATTCAGCAGCTTCTGGAGTCAGGACTGCAGTTGGTGCCTGTTCAGACGTTGACTCCTGCAATTCAGCAGCTTCTGGAGTCAGGATTGCAGTCGGTGCTTCTTCAGATGTTGACTCCTGCAATTGAGAAGCTTCTGGAGTCAGGACTGCATTTGGTGCTTCTTCAGACGTTGACTCCTGCAATTCAGCAGCTTCTGGAGTCAGAACTGCAGTCGGTGCCTTTTCAGATGTTGACTCCTGCAATTCAGCAGCTTCTGGAGTCAGGACTGCTGTTGGCGCCTCTTCAGATGTTGACTCCTGCAATTCAGCAGCTTCTGGAGGCAGGACTGCAGTCGGTGCCTCTTCAGACGTTGACTCCTACAATCCAGCAGCTTCTGGAGTCAGGACTGCTGTTGGTGCCTCTTCAGATGTTGACTCCTGCAATTGAGAAGCTTCTGGAGTCAGGACTGCAGTCGGTGCCTCTTCAGATGTTGACTCCTGCAATTCAGCAGCTTCTGGAGTCAGGACTGCTGTTGGTGCCTCTTCAGATGTTGACTCCTGCAATTGAGAAGCTTCTGGAGTCAGGACTGCATTTGGTGCTTCTTCAGACGTTGACTCCTACAATTCAGCAGCTTCTGGAGTCAGAACTGCAGTCGGTGCCTTTTCAGATGTTGACTCCTGCAATTCAGCAGCTTCTGGAGTCAGGACTGCAGTCGGTGCCTGTTCAGACGTTGACTCCTGCAATTCAGCAGCTTCTGGAGTCAGGACTGCTGTTGGTGTCTCTTCAGATGTTGACTCCTGCAATTCAGCAGCTTCTGGAGGCAGGACTGCAGTCCGTGCCTCTTCAGACGTTGACTCCTACAATCCAGCAGCTTCTGGAGTCAGGACTGCTGTTGGTGCCTCTTCAGATGTTGACTCCTGCAATTGAGCAGCTTCTGGAGTCAGGACTGCAGTCGGTGCCTCTTCAGATGTTGACTTCTGCAATTCAGCAGCTTCTGGAGTCAGGACTGCTGTTGGTGCCTCTTCAGATGTTGACTCCTGCAATTGAGAAGCTTCTGGAGTCAGGACTGCATTTGGTGCTTCTTCAGACGTTGACTCCTGCAATTCAGCAGCTTCTGGAGTCAGGACTGCAGTTGGTGCCTGTTCAGACGTTGACTCCTGCAATTCAGCAGCTTCTGGAGTCAGGATTGCAGTCGGTCCTTCTTCAGATGTTGACTCCTGCAATTCAACAGCTTCTGGAGTCAGGACTGCAGTCGGTCCCTGTTCAGACGTTGACTCCTGCAATTCAGCAGCTTCTGGAGTCAGGACTGCAGTCGGTGCCTCTTCAGATGTTGACTCCTGCAATTCAGAAGCTTCTGGAGCCAGGACTGCAGTTGGTGCCTCTTCAGATGTTGACTCCTGCAAATCAGCAGCTTCTGGAGTCAGGACTGCAGTCGGTGCCTGTTCAGACATTGACTCCTGCAATTCAGAAGGTTCTGGAGTCAGGACTGCAGTCGGTGCCTCTTCAGACATTGACTCCTGCAATTCAGCAGCTTCTGGAGTCAGGACTGCAGTCGGTGCCTGTTCAGATGTTGACTCCAGCAATTCAGCAGCTTCTGGAGTCAGGACTGCTGTTGGTGCCTGTTCAGACATTGACTCCTGCAATTCAGCAGCTTCTGGAGGCAGGACTGCAGTCGGTGCCTCTTCAGACATTGACTCCTACAATTCAGCAGCTTCTGTAGTCAGGACTGCTGTCGGTGCCTGTTCAGACGTTGACTCCTACAATCCAGCAGCTTCTGGAGTCAGGACTGCTGTTGGTGCCTCTTCAGATGTTGACTCCTGCAATTCAGCAGCTTCTGGAGTCAGGACTGCAGTCGGTGCCTCTTCAGATGTTGACTCCTGCAATTGAGAAGCTTCTGGAGTCAGGACTGCTGTCAGTGCCTCTTCAGATGTTGACTCCTGCAATTGAGAAGCTTCTGGAGTCAGGACTGCAGTTGGTGCCTGTTCAGACGTTGACTCCTGCAATTCAGCAGCTTCTGGAGTCAGAACTACAGTCGGCGCTTCTTCAGACGTTGACTCCTGCAATTCAGCAGCTTCTGGAGTCAGGACTGCTGTTGGTGCCTGTTCAGACATTGACTCCTGCAATTCAGCAGCTTCTGGAGGCAGGACTGCAGTCGGTGCCTCTTCAGACATTGAGTCCTACAATTCAGCAGCTTCTGTAGTCAGGACTGCTGTCGGTGCCTGTTCAGACGTTGACTCCTACAATCCAGCAGCTTCTGGAGTCAGGACTGCTGTTGGTGCCTCTTCAGATGTTGACTCCTGCAATTCAGCAGCTTCTGGAGTCAGGACTGCAGTCGGTGCCTCTTCAGATGTTGACTCCTGCAATTGAGAAGCTTCTGGAGTCAGGACTGCTGTCAGTGCCTCTTCAGATGTTGACTCCTGCAATTGAGAAGCTTCTGGAGTCAGGACTGCAGTTGGTGCCTGTTCAGACGTTGACTCCTGCAATTCAGCAGCTTCTGGAGTCAGAACTACAGTCGGCCCTTCTTCAGACGTTGACTCCTGCAATTCAACAGCTTCTGGAGTCAGGACTGCTGTTGGTGCCTCTTCAGATGTTGACTCCTGCAATTCAGCAGCTTCTGGAGTCAGGACTGCAGCCGGTGCCTGTTCAGACGTTGACTCCTGCAATTCAGCAGCTTCTGGAGTCAGGACTGCAGTCGGTGCTTGTTCAGACGTTGACTCCTGCAATTCAGAAGGTTCTGGAGTCAGGACTGCAGTCGGTGCCTGTTCAGACATTAACTCCTGCAATTCAGCAGCTTCTGGAGTCAGAACTGCAGTCGGTGCCTTTTCAGATGTTGACTTCTGCAATTCAGCAGCTTCTGGAGTCAGGACTGCAGTCGGTGCCTGTACAGACGTTGACTCCTGCAATTCAGAAGGTTCTGGAGTCAGGACTGCAGTCGGTGCCTGTTCAGACATTGACTCCTGCAATTCAGCAGCTTCTGGAGTCAGGACTGCAGTCGGTGCCTTTTCAGATGTTGACTCCTGCAATTCAGCAGCTTCTGGAGTCAGGGCTACAGTCGGTGCCTGTTCAGACATTGACTCCTGCAATTCAGCAGCTTCTGGAGGCAGGAATGCAGTCGGTGCCTCTTCAGACATTGAGTCCTACAATTCAGCAGCTTCTGGAGTCAGGACTGCTGTCGGTGCCTGTTCAGACGTTGACTCCTACAATCCAGCAGCTTCTGGAGTCAGGACTGCTGTTGGTGCCTCTTCAGATGTTGACTCCTGCAATTCAGCAGCTTCTGGAGTCAGAACTGCAGTCGGTGCCTCTTCAGATGTTGACTCCTGCAATTGAGAAGCTTCTGGAGTCAGGACTGCTGTCAGTGCCTCTTCAGATGTTGACTCCTGCAATTGAGAAGCTTCTGGAGTCAGGACTGCAGTTGGTGCCTGTTCAGATGTTGACTCCTGCAATTCAGCAGCTTCTGGAGTCAGGACTGCTGTTGGCGCCTCTTCAGATGTTGACTCCTGCAATTCAGCAGCTTCTGGAGGCAGGACTGCAGTCGGTGCCTCTTCAGACGTTGACTCCTACAATCCAGCAGCTTCTGGAGTCAGGACTGCTGTTGGTGCCTCTTCAGATGTTGACTCCTGCAATTGAGAAGCTTCTGGAGTCAGGACTGCAGTCGGTGCCTCTTCAGATGTTGACTCCTGCAATTCAGCAGCTTCTGGAGTCAGGACTGCTGTTGGTGCCTCTTCAGATGTTGACTCCTGCAATTGAGAAGCTTCTGGAGTCAGGACTGCATTTGGTGCTTCTTCAGACGTTGACTCCTGCAATTCAGCAGCTTCTGGAGTCAGAACTGCAGTCGGTGCCTTTTCAGATGTTGACTCCTGCAATTCAGCAGCTTCTGGAGTCAGGACTGCAGTCGGTGCCTGTTCAGACGTTGACTCCTGCAATTCAGCAGCTTCTGGAGTCAGGACTGCAGTTGGTGCCTGTTCAGATGTTGACTCCTGCAATTCAGCAGCTTCTGGAGTCAGGACTGCTGTTGGTGTCTCTTCAGATGTTGACTCCTGCAATTCAGCAGCTTCTGGAGGCAGGACTGCAGTCCGTGCCTCTTCAGACGTTGACTCCTACAATCCAGCAGCTTCTGGAGTCAGGACTGCTGTTGGTGCCTCTTCAGATGTTGACTCCTGCAATTGAGCAGCTTCTGGAGTCAGGACTGCAGTCGGTGCCTCTTCAGATGTTGACTCCTGCAATTCAGCAGCTTCTGGAGTCAGGACTGCTGTTGGTGCCTCTTCAGATGTTGACTCCTGCAATTGAGAAGCTTCTGGAGTCAGGACTGCATTTGGTGCTTCTTCAGACGTTGACTCCTGCAATTCAGCAGCTTCTGGAGTCAGGACTGCAGTTGGTGCCTGTTCAGACGTTGACTCCTGCAATTCAGCAGCTTCTGGAGTCAGGATTGCAGTCGGTGCTTCTTCAGATGTTGACTCCTGCAATTCAACAGCTTCTGGAGTCAGGACTGCAGTCGGTCCCTGTTCAGACGTTGACTCCTGCAATTCAGCAGCTTCTGGAGTCAGGACTGCAGTCGGTGCCTCTTCAGATGTTGACTCCTGCAATTCAGAAGCTTCTGGAGCCAGGACTGCAGTTGGTGCCTCTTCAGACATTGACTCCTGCAATTCAGCAGCTTCTGGAGTCAGGACTGCAGTCGGTGCCTGTTCAGATGTTGACTCCTGCAATTCAGCAGCTTCTGGAGTCAGGACTGCTGTTGGTGCCTGTTCAGACATTGACTCCTGCAATTCAGCAGCTTCTGGAGGCAGGACTGCAGTCGGTGCCTCTTCAGACATTGACTCCTACAATTCAGCAGCTTCTGTAGTCAGGACTGCTGTCGGTGCCTGTTCAGACGTTGACTCCTACAATCCAGCAGCTTCTGGAGTCAGGACTGCTGTTGGTGCCTCTTCAGATGTTGACTCCTGCAATTCAGCAGCTTCTGGAGTCAGGACTGCAGTCGGTGCCTCTTCAGATGTTGACTCCTGCAATTGAGAAGCTTCTGGAGTCAGGACTGCTGTCAGTGCCTCTTCAGATGTTGACTCCTGCAATTGAGAAGCTTCTGGAGTCAGGACTGCAGTTGGTGCCTGTTCAGACGTTGACTCCTGCAATTCAGCAGCTTCTGGAGTCAGAACTACAGTCGGCCCTTCTTCAGACGTTGACTCCTGCAATTCAACAGCTTCTGGAGTCAGGACTGCTGTTGGTGCCTCTTCAGATGTTGACTCCTGCAATTCAGCAGCTTCTGGAGTCAGGACTGCAGCCGGTGCCTGTTCAGACGTTGACTCCTGCAATTCAGCAGCTTCTGGAGTCAGGACTGCAGTCGGTGCTTGTTCAGACGTTGACTCCTGCAATTCAGAAGGTTCTGGAGTCAGGACTGCAGTCGGTGCCTGTTCAGACATTAACTCCTGCAATTCAGCAGCTTCTGGAGTCAGAACTGCAGTCGGTGCCTTTTCAGATGTTGACTTCTGCAATTCAGCAGCTTCTGGAGTCAGGACTGCAGTCGGTGCCTGTACAGACGTTGACTCCTGCAATTCAGAAGGTTCTGGAGTCAGGACTGCAGTCGGTGCCTGTTCAGACATTGACTCCTGCAATTCAGCAGCTTCTGGAGTCAGGACTGCAGTCGGTGCCTTTTCAGATGTTGACTCCTGCAATTCAGCAGCTTCTGGAGTCAGGGCTACAGTCGGTGCCTGTTCAGACATTGACTCCTGCAATTCAGCAGCTTCTGGAGGCAGGAATGCAGTCGGTGCCTCTTCAGACATTGAGTCCTACAATTCAGCAGCTTCTGGAGTCAGGACTGCTGTCGGTGCCTGTTCAGACGTTGACTCCTACAATCCAGCAGCTTCTGGAGTCAGGACTGCTGTTGGTGCCTCTTCAGATGTTGACTCCTGCAATTCAGCAGCTTCTGGAGTCAGAACTGCAGTCGGTGCCTCTTCAGATGTTGACTCCTGCAATTGAGAAGCTTCTGGAGTCAGGACTGCTGTCAGTGCCTCTTCAGATGTTGACTCCTGCAATTGAGAAGCTTCTGGAGTCAGGACTGCAGTTGGTGCCTGTTCAGATGTTGACTCCTGCAATTCAGCAGCTTCTGGAGTCAGGACTGCTGTTGGCGCCTCTTCAGATGTTGACTCCTGCAATTCAGCAGCTTCTGGAGGCAGGACTGCAGTCGGTGCCTCTTCAGACGTTGACTCCTACAATCCAGCAGCTTCTGGAGTCAGGACTGCTGTTGGTGCCTCTTCAGATGTTGACTCCTGCAATTGAGAAGCTTCTGGAGTCAGGACTGCAGTCGGTGCCTCTTCAGATGTTGACTCCTGCAATTCAGCAGCTTCTGGAGTCAGGACTGCTGTTGGTGCCTCTTCAGATGTTGACTCCTGCAATTGAGAAGCTTCTGGAGTCAGGACTGCATTTGGTGCTTCTTCAGACGTTGACTCCTGCAATTCAGCAGCTTCTGGAGTCAGAACTGCAGTCGGTGCCTTTTCAGATGTTGACTCCTGCAATTCAGCAGCTTCTGGAGTCAGGACTGCAGTCGGTGCCTGTTCAGACGTTGACTCCTGCAATTCAGCAGCTTCTGGAGTCAGGACTGCAGTTGGTGCCTGTTCAGATGTTGACTCCTGCAATTCAGCAGCTTCTGGAGTCAGGACTGCTGTTGGTGTCTCTTCAGATGTTGACTCCTGCAATTCAGCAGCTTCTGGAGGCAGGACTGCAGTCCGTGCCTCTTCAGACGTTGACTCCTACAATCCAGCAGCTTCTGGAGTCAGGACTGCTGTTGGTGCCTCTTCAGATGTTGACTCCTGCAATTGAGCAGCTTCTGGAGTCAGGACTGCAGTCGGTGCCTCTTCAGATGTTGACTCCTGCAATTCAGCAGCTTCTGGAGTCAGGACTGCTGTTGGTGCCTCTTCAGATGTTGACTCCTGCAATTGAGAAGCTTCTGGAGTCAGGACTGCATTTGGTGCTTCTTCAGACGTTGACTCCTGCAATTCAGCAGCTTCTGGAGTCAGGACTGCAGTTGGTGCCTGTTCAGACGTTGACTCCTGCAATTCAGCAGCTTCTGGAGTCAGGATTGCAGTCGGTGCTTCTTCAGATGTTGACTCCTGCAATTCAACAGCTTCTGGAGTCAGGACTGCAGTCGGTCCCTGTTCAGACGTTGACTCCTGCAATTCAGCAGCTTCTGGAGTCAGGACTGCAGTCGGTGCCTCTTCAGATGTTGACTCCTGCAATTCAGAAGCTTCTGGAGCCAGGACTGCAGTTGGTGCCTCTTCAGATGTTGACTCCTGCAAATCAGCAGCTTCTGGAGTCAGGACTGCAGTCGGTGCCTGTTCAGACATTGACTCCTGCAATTCAGAAGGTTCTGGAGTCAGGACTGCAGTCGGTGCCTCTTCAGACATTGACTCCTGCAATTCAGCAGCTTCTGGAGTCAGGACTGCAGTCGGTGCCTGTTCAGATGTTGACTCCTGCAATTCAGCAGCTTCTGGAGTCAGGACTGCTGTTGGTGCCTGTTCAGACATTGACTCCTGCAATTCAGCAGCTTCTGGAGGCAGGACTGCAGTCGGTGCCTCTTCAGACATTGACTCCTACAATTCAGCAGCTTCTGTAGTCAGGACTGCTGTCGGTGCCTGTTCAGACGTTGACTCCTACAATCCAGCAGCTTCTGGAGTCAGGACTGCTGTTGGTGCCTCTTCAGATGTTGACTCCTGCAATTCAGCAGCTTCTGGAGTCAGGACTGCAGTCGGTGCCTCTTCAGATGTTGACTCCTGCAATTGAGAAGCTTCTGGAGTCAGGACTGCTGTCAGTGCCTCTTCAGATGTTGACTCCTGCAATTGAGAAGCTTCTGGAGTCAGGACTGCAGTTGGTGCCTGTTCAGACGTTGACTCCTGCAATTCAGCAGCTTCTGGAGTCAGAACTACAGTCGGCGCTTCTTCAGACGTTGACTCCTGCAATTCAGCAGCTTCTGGAGTCAGGACTGCTGTTGGTGCCTGTTCAGACATTGACTCCTGCAATTCAGCAGCTTCTGGAGGCAGGACTGCAGTCGGTGCCTCTTCAGACATTGAGTCCTACAATTCAGCAGCTTCTGTAGTCAGGACTGCTGTCGGTGCCTGTTCAGACGTTGACTCCTACAATCCAGCAGCTTCTGGAGTCAGGACTGCTGTTGGTGCCTCTTCAGATGTTGACTCCTGCAATTCAGCAGCTTCTGGAGTCAGGACTGCAGTCGGTGCCTCTTCAGATGTTGACTCCTGCAATTGAGAAGCTTCTGGAGTCAGGACTGCTGTCAGTGCCTCTTCAGATGTTGACTCCTGCAATTGAGAAGCTTCTGGAGTCAGGACTGCAGTTGGTGCCTGTTCAGACGTTGACTCCTGCAATTCAGCAGCTTCTGGAGTCAGAACTACAGTCGGCCCTTCTTCAGACGTTGACTCCTGCAATTCAACAGCTTCTGGAGTCAGGACTGCTGTTGGTGCCTCTTCAGATGTTGACTCCTGCAATTCAGCAGCTTCTGGAGTCAGGACTGCAGCCGGTGCCTGTTCAGACGTTGACTCCTGCAATTCAGCAGCTTCTGGAGTCAGGACTGCAGTCGGTGCTTGTTCAGACGTTGACTCCTGCAATTCAGAAGGTTCTGGAGTCAGGACTGCAGTCGGTGCCTGTTCAGACATTAACTCCTGCAATTCAGCAGCTTCTGGAGTCAGGACTGCAGTCGGTGCCTTTTCAGATGTTGACTCCTGCAATTCAGCAGCTTCTGGAGTCAGGGCTACAGTCGGTGCCTGTTCAGACATTGACTCCTGCAATTCAGCAGCTTCTGGAGGCAGGACTGCAGTCGGTGCCTCTTCAGACATTGAGTCCTACAATTCAGCAGCTTCTGGAGTCAGGACTGCTGTCGGTGCCTGTTCAGACGTTGACTCCTACAATCCAGCAGCTTCTGGAGTCAGGACTGCTGTTGGTGCCTCTTCAGATGTTGACTCCTGCAATTCAGCAGCTTCTGGAGTCAGAACTGCAGTCGGTGCCTCTTCAGATGTTGACTCCTGCAATTGAGAAGCTTCTGGAGTCAGGACTGCTGTCAGTGCCTCTTCAGATGTTGACTCCTGCAATTGAGAAGCTTCTGGAGTCAGGACTGCAGTTGGTGCCTGTTCAGATGTTGACTCCTGCAATTCAGCAGCTTCTGGAGTCAGGACTGCTGTTGGCGCCTCTTCAGATGTTGACTCCTGCAATTCAGCAGCTTCTGGAGGCAGGACTGCAGTCGGTGCCTTTTCAGACGTTGACTCCTACAATCCAGCAGCTTCTGGAGTCAGGACTGCTGTTGGTGCCTCTTCAGATGTTGACTCCTGCAATTGAGAAGCTTCTGGAGTCAGGACTGCAGTCGGTGCCTCTTCAGATGTTGACTCCTGCAATTCAGCAGCTTCTGGAGTCAGGACTGCTGTTGGTGCCTCTTCAGATGTTGACTCCTGCAATTGAGAAGCTTCTGGAGTCAGGACTAGGGATGAGCGAATCGATCCGGACGAACCCGGATTCGATCCGAATTTCAGGAAAAATTCGATTCGGATCGAATCCGAATTTCCCCGCGATTCGATCACTCGAAGTTTTCCTTTAACATCCATTCATTTACATTTACAGGCATTCTAAGATGGCGGACGGGACATGTCTGGACATGTATCCCGCGCCAGTGCAAGCTGGGGCAGTCACATGCAGCCTATCAGCAGCCAGCAAGCCCGGTGACGTCACACAGCGGTATTTAACGGCGGCCATCTTGCTTTTCCTCATTTCTCTATTGCATTCGTGAGAGACAGAACGCTGTGTAGCTGAGGGACAGACAGTTAGACAGGCAGGGACAGACAGGGACAGGCTGGAGACAGGCAGGAGACAGACAGAAAGCCAGGGAAAGGTAGGAAAAAACGGAGGCTGTGACAGGGAGATTTTTTTTTTTTTTCATCCAGCCTGAGTGTTACTAGCTGGCTGACAGGCTTTGTTAGCGTTTTCAGGCTGCTTATAGTAACTAACTGTGCATATATACTGAACTGATCTTAAGTCTGCTGTGAGGCATCCCATTCTGTGACTACACCAGCCTCTGTTTAAGACCATATAAGCATTTGCTCTTATCATATTTGAAATTAGGCCTGATAAAGACACTTTTGCTGGGCAAAGCACTACTGGACCCTGCCAGGTGCACTCCTATTTGAGGCATCCCATTCTGTGACTACAGCAGCCTCTGTTTAAGACCATATAAGCATTTGCTCTTATCATATTTGAAATTAGGCCTGATAAAGACACTTTTGCTGGGCATAGCACTACTGGACCCTGCCAGGTGCACTCCTATTTGGGGCATCCCATTCTGTGACTACAGCAGCCTCTGTTTAAGACCATATAAGCATTTGCTCTTATCATATTTGAAATTAGGCCTGATAAAGACACTTTTGCTGGGCATAGCACTACTGGACCCTGCCAGGTGCACTCCTATTTGGGGCATCCCATTCTGTGACTAAAGCAGCCTCTGTTTAAGACCATATAAGCATTTGCTCTTATCATATTTGAAATTAGGCCTGATAAAGACACTTTTGCTGGGCAAAGCACTACTGGACCCTGCCAGGTGCACTCCTATTTGGGGCATCCCATTCTGTGACTACAGCAGCCTCTGTTT
Source organism: Gastrophryne carolinensis (assembly GCA_027917425.1). Taxonomy (NCBI): domain Eukaryota; kingdom Metazoa; phylum Chordata; class Amphibia; order Anura; family Microhylidae; genus Gastrophryne; species Gastrophryne carolinensis. Next base: position 184,766,451 of record CM051235.1, read on the forward strand.
AAGACCATATAAGCATTTGCTCTTATCATATTTGAAATTAGGCCTGATAAAGACACTTTTGCTGGGCAAAGCACTACTGGACCCTGCCAGGTGCACTCCTATTTGGGGCATCCCATTCTGTGACTACAGCAGCCTCTGTTTAAGACCATATAAGCATTTGCTCTTATCATATTTGAAATTAGGCCTGATAAAGACACTTTTGCTGGGCATAGCACTACTGGACCCTGCCAGGTGCACTCCTATTTGGGGCATCCCATTCTGTGACTACAGCAGCCTCTGTTTAAGACCATATAAGCATTTGCTCTTATCATATTTGAAATTAGGCCTGATAAAGACACTTTTGCTGGGCATAGCACTACTGGACCCTGCCAGGTGCACTCCTATTTGGGGCATCCCATTCTGTGACTAAAGCAGCCTCTGTTTAAGACCATATAAGCATTTGCTCTTATCATATTTGAAATTAGGCCTGATAAAGACACTTTTGCTGGGCAAAGCACTACTGGACCCTGCCAGGTGCACTCCTATTTGGGGCATCCCATTCTGTGACTAAAGCAGCCTCTGTTTAAGACCATATAAGCATTTGCTCTTATCATATTTGAAATTAGGCCTGATAAAGACACTTTTGCTGGGCAAAGCACTACTGGACCCTGCCAGGTGCACTCCTATTTGGGGCATCCCATTCTGTGACTACAGCAGCCTCTGTTTAAGACCATATAAGCATTTGCTCTTATCATATTTGAAATTAGGCCTGATAAAGACACTTTTGCTGGGCAAAGCACTACTGGACCCTGCCAGGTGCACTCCTATTTGGGGCATCCCATTCTGTGACTACAGCAGCCTCTGTTTAAGACCATATAAGCATTTGCTCTTATCATATTTGAAATTAGGCCTGATAAAGACACTTTTGCTGGGCATAGCACTACTGGACCCTGCCAGGTGCACTCCTATTTGGGGCATCCCATTCTGTGACTACAGCAGCCTCTGTTTAAGACCATATAAGCATTTGCTCTTATCATATTTGAAATTAGGCCTGATAAAGACACTTTTGCTGGGCATAGCACTACTGGACCCTGCCAGGTGCACTCCTATTTGGGGCATCCCATTCTGTGACTAAAGCAGCCTCTGTTTAAGACCATATAAGCATTTGCTCTTATCATATTTGAAATTAGGCCTCATAAAGACACTTTTGCTGGGCAAAGCACTACTGGACCCTGCCAGGTGCACTCCTATTTGGGGCATCCCATTCTGTGACTACAGCAGCCTCTGTTTAAGACCATATAAGCATTTGCTCTTATCATATTTGAAATTAGGCCTGATAAAGACACTTTTGCTGGGCAAAGCACTACTGGACCCTGCCAGGTGCACTCCTATTTGGGGCATCCCATTCTGTGACTACAGCAGCCTCTGTTTAAGACCATATAAGCATTTGCTCTTATCATATTTGAAATTAGGCCTGATAAAGACACTTTTGCTGGGCATAGCACTACTGGACCCTGCCAGGTGCACTCCTATTTGGGGCATCCCATTCTGTGACTAAAGCAGCCTCTGTTTAAGACCATATAAGCATTTGCTCTTATCATATTTGAAATTAGGCCTGATAAAGACACTTTTGCTGGGCAAAGCACTACTGGACCCTGCCAGGTGCACTCCTATTTGGGGCATCCCATTCTGTGACTACAGCAGCCTCTGTTTAAGACCATATAAGCATTTGCTCTTATCATATTTGAAATTAGGCCTGATAAAGACACTTTTGCTGGGCAAAGCACTACTGGACCCTGCCAGGTGCACTCCTATTTGGGGCATCCCATTCTGTGACTACAGCAGCCTCTGTTTAAGACCATATAAGCATTTGCTCTTATCATATTTGAAATTAGGCCTGATAAAGACACTTTTGCTGGGCAAAGCACTACTGGACCCTGCCAGGTGCACTCCTATTTGGGGCATCCCATTCTGTGACTACAGCAGCCTCTGTTTAAGACCATATAAGCATTTGCTCTTATCATATTTGAAATTAGGCCTGATAAAGACACTTTTGCTGGGCATAGCACTACTGGACCCTGCCAGGTGCACTCCTATTTGGGGCATCCCATTCTGTGACTACAGCAGCCTCTGTTTAAGACCATATAAGCATTTGCTCTTATCATATTTGAAATTAGGCCTGATAAAGACACTTTTGCTGGGCAAAGCACTACTGGACCCTGCCAGGTGCACTCCTATTTGGGGCATCCCATTCTGTGACTACAGCAGCCTCTGTTTAAGACCATATAAGCATTTGCTCTTATCATATTTGAAATTAGGCCTGATAAAGACACTTTTGCTGGGCAAAGCACTACTGGACCCTGCCAGGTGCACTCCTATTTGGGGCATCCCATTCTGTGACTACAGCAGCCTCTGTTTAAGACCATATAAGCATTTGCTCTTATCATATTTGAAATTAGGCCTGATAAAGACACTTTTGCTGGGCAAAGCACTACTGGACCCTGCCAGGTGCACTCCTATTTGGGGCATCCCATTCTGTGACTACAGCAGCCTCTGTTTAAGACCATATAAGCATTTGCTCTTATCATATTTGAAATTTGGCCTGATAAAGACACTTTTGCTGGGCATAGCACTACTGGACCCTGCCAGGTGCACTCCTATTTGGGGCATCCCATTCTGTGACTACAGCAGCCTCTGTTTAAGACCATATAAGCATTTGCTCTTATCATATTTGAAATTAGGCCTGATAAAGACACTTTTGCTGGGCATAGCACTACTGGACCCTGCCAGGTGCACTCCTATTTGGGGCATCCCATTCTGTGACTACAGCAGCCTCTGTTTAAGACCATATAAGCATTTGCTCTTATCATATTTGAAATTAGGCCTGATAAAGACACTTTTGCTGGGCAAAGCACTACTGGACCCTGCCAGGTGCACTCCTATTTGGGGCATCCCATTCTGTGACTACAGCAGCCTCTGTTTAAGACCATATAAGCATTTGCTCTTATCATATTTGAAATTAGGCCTGATAAAGACACTTTTGCTGGGCATAGCACTACTGGACCCTGCCAGGTGCACTCCTATTTGGGGCATCCCATTCTGTGACTAAAGCAGCCTCTGTTTAAGACCATATAAGCATTTGCTCTTATCATATTTGAAATTAGGCCTGATAAAGACACTTTTGCTGGGCAAAGCACTACTGGACCCTGCCAGGTGCACTCCTATTTGGGGCATCCCATTCTGTGACTACAGCAGCCTCTGTTTAAGACCATATAAGCATTTGCTCTTATCATATTTGAAATTAGGCCTGATAAAGACACTTTTGCTGGGCAAAGCACTACTGGACCCTGCCAGGTGCACTCCTATTTGGGGCATCCCATTCTGTGACTACAGCAGCCTCTGTTTAAGACCATATAAGCATTTGCTCTTATCATATTTGAAATTAGGCCTGATAAAGACACTTTTGCTGGGCATAGCACTACTGGACCCTGCCAGGTGCACTCCTATTTGGGGCATCCCATTCTGTGACTACAGCAGCCTCTGTTTAAGACCATATAAGCATTTGCTCTTATCATATTTGAAATTAGGCCTGATAAAGACACTTTTGCTGGGCAAAGCACTACTGGACCCTGCCAGGTGCACTCCTATTTGGGGCATCCCATTCTGTGACTACAGCAGCCTCTGTTTAAGACCATATAAGCATTTGCTCTTATCATATTTGAAATTAGGCCTGATAAAGACACTTTTGCTGGGCAAAGCACTACTGGACCCTGCCAGGTGCACTCCTATTTGGGGCATCCCATTCTGTGACTACAGCAGCCTCTGTTTAAGACCATATAAGCATTTGCTCTTATCATATTTGAAATTAGGCCTGATAAAGACACTTTTGCTGGGCAAAGCACTACTGGACCCTGCCAGGTGCACTCCTATTTGGGGCATCCCATTCTGTGACTACAGCAGCCTCTGTTTAAGACCATATAAGCATTTGCTCTTATCATATTTGAAATTAGGCCTGATAAAGACACTTTTGCTGGGCATAGCACTACTGGACCCTGCCAGGTGCACTCCTATTTGGGGCATCCCATTCTGTGACTACAGCAGCCTCTGTTTAAGACCATATAAGCATTTGCTCTTATCATATTTGAAATTAGGCCTGATGAAGACACTTTTGCTGGGCAAAGCACTACTGGACCCTGCCAGGTGCACTCCTATTTGGGGCATCCCATTCTGTGACTACAGCAGCCTCTGTTTAAGACCATATAAGCATTTGCTCTTATCATATTTGAAATTAGGCCTGATAAAGACACTTTTGCTGGGCATAGCACTACTGGACCCTGCCAGGTGCACTCCTATTTGGGGCATCCCATTCTGTGACTACAGCAGCCTCTGTTTAAGACCATATAAGCATTTGCTCTTATCATATTTGAAATTAGGCCTGATAAAGACACTTTTGCTGGGCAAAGCACTACTGGACCCTGCCAGGTGCACTCCTATTTGGGGCATCCCATTCTGTGACTACAGCAGCCTCTGTTTAAGACCATATAAGCATTTGCTCTTATCATATTTGAAATTAGGCCTGATAAAGACACTTTTGCTGGGCATAGCACTACTGGACCCTGCCAGGTGCACTCCTATTTGGGGCATCCCATTCTGTGACTACAGCAGCCTCTGTTTAAGACCATATAAGCATTTGCTCTTATCATATTTGAAATTAGGCCTGATAAAGACACTTTTGCTGGGCAAAGCACTACTGGACCCTGCCAGGTGCACTCCTATTTGGGGCATCCCATTCTGTGACTACAGCAGCCTCTGTTTAAGACCATATAAACATTTGCTCTTATCATATTTGAAATTAGGCCTGATAAAGACACTTTTGCTGGGCAAAGCACTACTGGACCCTGCCAGGTCCATTCCTGTTGGGGCATCCCATTCTGTGACTAAAGCAGCCTCTGTTTAAGACCGTATAAGCATTTGCTCTTATCATATTTGAAATTAGCCTGATAAAGACACTTTTGCTGGGCATAGTACTACTGGATCTTTTTTGGGGGGCATCCCATTCTGTGACTAAAGCAGCCTCTGTTTAAGACCGTATAAGCATTTGCTCTTATCATATTTGAAATTAGCCTGATAAAGACACTTTTGCTGGGCATAGCACTACTTGTCCCTGCCAGGGCATCCCATTCTGTGACTAAAGCAGCCTCTGTTTAAGACCATATAAGCATTTGCTCTTATCATATTTGAAATTAGCCTGATAAAGACACTTTTGCTGGGCATAGTACTACTGGATCTTTTTTGGGGGCATCCCATTCTGTGACTAAAGCAGCCTCTGTTTAAGACCATATAAGCATTTGTTCTTATTATATTTATATTATAAGACACTTTTGCTGGGCATAGGCTTACTGCTGCCTGCCAGGTGCACTTCTGTTGAGGCATCCCATTCTGTAACATAGCATACCCCTCTTTATTTACACTAAGCAGCTCTCTTATTTACACTAAGCAGGCCTGTTGGAGGCTGAGTGTTACTGCTCACTTTTGGTGTGCATTATATTCTGTTTCATATAGACCCACCGCTGCCCGGGGGATCTTAAAATATCACCTACTCCCACGCCAGTTAGACTATGTCGGGCAGACAAGTGCCTGGAAGTGAAAAGAGGAGTGGCAGAGGCCAAGATTCCGCAGGCAGAGCTCGCATCAGACTGGGGGCCAGTAGCAGCAGGAGTCACGCTGAGAGACCTAATCTGCCAGTATCTGCTAGCGGTCGGGTCTCCACCAGTAACGCATCTGCCGTGGTAGATTGGTTGACGCGCTCATCAACAACATCATCACAACTTACGTCTGAGACCCCCAGTCTAGGGTCGGTAGGTTCCTCTGACACAACCCTGAGTTGGCATGCCCCGAGAGCAGTCCCTGTCCTCCCATTGCCTCTGTCCTACGCCGTTCCCTCCCCCAGCGACGTATCCTATGCTTTGGGTTCAGCTCCACTCTTTAGTGAGGAGGACCATCAGATAGAGGACAGTCAGCAGCTACTGCCCAGCCAAGAAATGAAGGTGGCTTCTCTAGCTAGGCAGACAGATAGTGATGTGGACAGTGTCGTGGGTGCTGCGAGCGTTCCAGCTCCTGCGCCAGACACTGTTGACGAATCCACGAACATCAGTGACGTACAGCCACAACTCGGTGATGATGATGATGACGATGAAGCCGATCGCACTTGGGAGCCGGGTGATGAAGGGGCTTCATCGTCATCATCAGGAGAAGAGGGGCGCAGGTTGCCCCGGAGTCAGCAGCTGAGGCAGCAAGGTGGTAGCAGTCAGCATGGGGGCACAATTCCAAAGGCTGGAGCCGGCCGGGGCCGGGGCCGGGGTAGAGCACCTGCTGTGCGGCAGTCTACCTTATCGGGAGGTAGTGGAGCAGGGGTTCCTGGAGTTGGCAACAGCAGCAGTGAATCAGTGAGGCCAGGGGGTGGGAAAAGTAGCTACTCGGCAGTGTGGCAGTTTTTCCTGAGGCATCCGCAGGAGGGTAACATGGCCACATGCAAGATATGTAGGCAAAAGGTGAAGCGTGGCCAGGGTCCAAATGTTGACACCACGGCCCTGCGTCAACATATGATGCGTCACCATAAAACGACCTGGGAGAACCGAGGCTCCCAAGGGGTGGTCCAGTCTGCTTCCTCACCAAGTGAGCTCCCAATTTCTGCCAGCCAAGGCTCCAGCACCTCAGCCGAAGGCAGCTGTGCGTCATACCCATCCTCTGTCGCTCCTGCTCCTCCTCCTCCAAGTCATGCATCCCGCCAGCAATCCATCAGCGAAGCCATGTCCAAGAGACAGCAGTATGCGCCCACTCATCCTACGGCGCAGAAGCTGAATGTGCTCCTGTCCAAGTTGCTGGTGCTGCAGTCGCTCCCTTTTCAGGTGGTGGAATCTGCACCTTTCAGAGAACTGATGGCTTGTGCCGAGCCGAGGTGGAGAGTCCCAAGCCGTCATTTCTTTGCCAAGAAGGCAGTACCAGCGCTGCACACTTTTGTTGAACAGAAGGTGGGCCAGTCCTTGAGCCTGTCGGTGTGTAGCAAAATACATGGCAGCGCCGACATCTGGAGCTGTAACTACGGTCAGGGGCAGTACATGACGTTTACGGCCCACTGGGTGAATGTGGTCCCTTTGCAGCAGCAACTTGGACAGGTCACGCCGCTTCGGCCTCCGCGCTCTCTGCCCATTGGGCCTGTGACACCGTGCGACTCGGCCTCCTCATCCTCCGCCATCTCCTCACCCTCCACTGTAGGCTCAAGTCTCAGTGCCCCTCCAGTCTACCATGTGTGCAGGGCACGGAGGTGTCACGCAGTGCTTCACATGGTTTGTCTTGGCGAACGGAGTCACACAGGGGAGGAACTGCTTAAATGTATTCATCAGGAAATCCAAACATGGCTTACTCCGAGAAAACTTAAAATGGGAATCATGGTTACCGACAATGGGAAGAACATTTTGTCTGCGCTGCGCCAAGGAAGCCTGACCCATGCCCCATGCATGGCTCACGTCTTCAATCTGGTTGTCAAGCGGTTTCTGAAGTGTTCCCCCCATCTGCAGGACATCCTAACAACTTCACGGAAACTTTGCATGCACTTCAGCCACTCCTACACCGCCAAACACACCCTTCTTGAGCTACAGCGTCAGAATGGTATCCCCCAACATAGTCTGATTTGCGATGTTTCCACCCGTTGGAATTCCACCCTTCACATGTTGGACCGATTATATGAACAGAGAAAAGCCATCACGGATTTCCTGATGATCCAAGCAGATAGGGGGACTCCCCTGTGTAACTTCAATGTCAACCAGTGGCAGCTCATACGTGACACCTGCCGTTTGCTCAGGCCCTTTGAGGAAGCCACTTTATTTGTCAGTCGGCAGGATTACGGGATGAACGACGTGATTCCACTGCTTCATGTACTACAGCACATGTTGGAAACCATGGCTGGTCAGGGCACTGGAGACATGGCGTTTACATCTTACGGCCACATGAACCCCGTTGGAGCTGAACTGGAGGAGGAGGAGGAGGAAGAGGAGGAGGAGGAGTTGCCCAGCGAAACACAGTTTAGGCTTGGCGAAATGGCTGGTTTATCTAGTCAGCGGACAGGAGAGGAGGAGCAGGAGCAGCCAGAGGAGCTAGAGGTTTTTGAGGAAGGAGAGACAGAGGACCCGGGCACACCGTGGCAGTATGCAGTGGAGATGGAGACAGGTAGTCCATCCGAGTCACTTGCGCAAATGGCACGAAGCATGCTCACATGCTTGCGTAGTGACCCCAGAATTGTTTCCATCTGTCGGCGGGATGACTTCTGGCTGTCCACCTTATTGGACCCTCGCTTCCGGCACAAAATGGGGGCATTTTTTAAACCCACCGAGAGGGAGGAAAAACTCAACTACTACAAAGACATTCTACGTAGGCAGTTGGCCGATGCCTATCTGCGCCATGGTCCATACTCTCGCAGGTCTGACTCGAGGGGACCTCTGCGCTCACCTTCCACTGCCATGGCCGCTGGGGGGGTTGGCAGCAGCAGCAGCAGAAGCTCCATCAGCAGCAGCAGCCTCAGTCTTCAGTCGCTAATGAGTAGCTTTCTACACCCGCATAGTGAGGCTACTCATGAGCAGCAGGAAGACCTGGAGCAGGACCTGAACCAGCAGGTCATGTCATACTTTGACATGACCATGCCAACACACCTTGAGGATCCGCTGGACTTCTGGGCAGCCAAACTTGATTTGTGGCCGCAACTAGCAGAGTTTGCCCTGGAAAAGCTGTCCTGCCCGGCAAGTAGCGTGCCATCTGAGCGGGTGTTTAGTGCGGCGGGGGCCATAGTTACGGCGAGGAGAACTCGTCTGTCAACTAAAAATGTGGAGAGACTCACCTTTGTCAAAATGAATCAGGGATGGATCAGCCAGGATTTCCACCCACCAATGCCTGATGCATGCGACTAGATTCAGCATGGTGCCACGTTTTACACTTTCCAAATGGTGCAAAACATATTTATGTCTTTAGGCCATTTTTTGGGCTCCTGCTGCTGCTACTGTCAACTCCTGCCAACTCCAGGGTGTGATTCATCCAATTTTTGGGCTCCTGAAGCCAACTCCAGTGTATATTTGGGCTCCTGCTGCTGCTACTGTCAACTCCTGCCAACTCCAGGGTGTGATTCATCCAATTTTTGGGCTCCTGAAGCCAACTCCAGTGTATATTTGGGCTCCTGCTGCTGCTGCTGCCAACTTCTGCCAACTCCAGGGTGTGATTCATCCAATTTTTGGGCTCCTGAAGCCAACTCCAGTATATATTTGGGCTCCTGCTGCTGCTGCTGCCAACTCCTGCCAACTCCAGGGTGTGATTCATCCAATTTTTGGGCTCCTGCTGCTGCTGCTGCCAACTTCTGCCAACTCCAGGGTGTGATTCATCCAATTTTTGGGCTCCTGAAGCCAACTCCAGTGTATATTTGGGCTCCTGCTGCTGCTACTGTCAACTCCTGCCAACTCCAGGGTGTGATTCATCCAATTTTTGGGCTCCTGAGGCCAACTCCAGTGTATATTTGGGCTCCTGCTGCTGCTGCTGCCAACTTCTGCCAACTCCAGGGTGTGATTCATCCAATTTTTGGGCTCCTGAAGCCAACTCCAGTGTATATTTGGGCTCCTGCTGCTGCTACTGCTACTGTCAACTCCTGCCAACTCCAGGGTGTGATTCATCCAATTTTTGGGCTCCTGAAGCCAACTCCAGTGTATATTTGGGCTCCTGCTGCTGCTACTGTCAACTCCTGCCAACTCCAGGGTGTGATTCATCCAATTTTTGGGCTCCTGAGGCCAACTCCAGTATATATTTGGGCTCCTGCTGCTGCTGCTGCCAACTCCTGCCAACTCCAGGGTGTGATTCATCCAATTTTTGGGCTCCTGCTGCTGCTGCTGCCAACTTCTGCCAACTCCAGGGTGTGATTCATCCAATTTTTGGGCTCCTGAAGCCAACTCCAGTGTATATTTGGGCTCCTGCTGCTGCTACTGTCAACTCCTGCCAACTCCAGGGTGTGATTCATCCAATTTTTGGGCTCCTGAAGCCAACTCCAGTGTATATTTGGGCTCCTGCTGCTGCCAACTTCTGCCAACTCCAGGGTGTGATTCATCCAATTTTTGGGCTCCTGAAGCCAACTCCAGTGTATATTTGGGCTCCTGCCGCTGCTACTGTCAACTCCTGCCAACTCCAGGGTGTGATTCATCCAATTTTTGGGCTCCTGAGGCCAACTCCAGTGTATATTTGGGCTCCTGCTGCTGCTGCCAACTTCTGCCAACTCCAGGGTGTGATTCATCCAATTTTTGGGCTCCTGAAGCCAACTCCAGTGTATATTTGGGCTCCTGCTGCTGCTACTGTCAACTCCTGCCAACTCCAGGGTGTGATTCATCCAATTTTTGGGCTCCTGAAGCCAACTCCAGTGTATATTTGGGCTCCTGCTGCTGCTGCTGCCAACTTCTGCCAACTCCAGGGTGTGATTCATCCAATTTTTGGGCTCCTGAAGCCAACTCCAGTATATATTTGGGCTCCTGCTGCTGCTGCTGCCAACTCCTGCCAACTCCAGGGTGTGATTCATCCAATTTTTGGGCTCCTGCTGCTGCTGCTGCCAACTTCTGCCAACTCCAGGGTGTGATTCATCCAATTTTTGGGCTCCTGAAGCCAACTCCAGTGTATATTTGGGCTCCTGCTGCTGCTACTGTCAACTCCTGCCAACTCCAGGGTGTGATTCATCCAATTTTTGGGCTCCTGAGGCCAACTCCAGTGTATATTTGGGCTCCTGCTGCTGCTGCTGCCAACTTCTGCCAACTCCAGGGTGTGATTCATCCAATTTTTGGGCTCCTGAAGCCAACTCCAGTGTATATTTGGGCTCCTGCTGCTGCTACTGTCAACTCCTGCCAACTCCAGGGTGTGATTCATCCAATTTTTGGGCTCCTGAAGCCAACTCCAGTGTATATTTGGGCTCCTGCTGCTGCTACTGTCAACTACTGCCAACTCCAGGGTGTGATTCATCCAATTTTTGGGCTCCTGAAGCCAACTCCAGTGTATATTTGGGCTCCTGCTGCTGCTGCTGCCAACTTCTGCCAACTCCAGGGTGTGATTCATCCAATTTTTGGGCTCCTGAAGCCAACTCCAGTGTATATTTGGGCTCCTGCTGCTGCTACTGTCAACTCCTGCCAACTCCAGGGTGTGATTCATCCAATTTTTGGGCTCCTGAGGCCAACTCCAGTGTATATTTGGGCTCCTGCTGCTGCTACTGTCAACTCCTGCCAACTCCAGGGTGTGATTCATCCAATTTTTGGGCTCCTGAAGCCAACTCCAGTGTATATTTGGGCTCCTGCTGCTGCTGCTGCTGCCAACTTCTGCCAACTCCAGGGTGTGATTCATCCAATTTTTGGGCTCCTGAAGCCAACTCCAGTGTATATTTGGGCTCCTGCTGCTGCTACTGTCAACTCCTGCCAACTCCAGGGTGTGATTCATCCAATTTTTGGGTTCCTGCTGCTGCTGCTGCCAACTTCTGCCAACTCCAGGGTGTGATTCATCCAATTTTTGGGCTCCTGAAGCCAACTCCAGTGTATATTTGGGCTCCTGCTGCTGCTACTGTCAACTCCTGCCAACTCCAGGGTGTGATTCATCCAATTTTGGGGCTCCTGAGGCCAACTCCAGTGTATATTTGGGCTCCTGCTGCTGCTGCTGCCAACTTCTGCCAACTCCAGGGTGTGATTCATCCAATTTTTGGGCTCCTGAAGCCAACTCCAGTGTATATTTGGGCTCCTGCTGCTGCTACTGTCAACTCCTGCCAACTCCAGGGTGTGATTCATCCAATTTTTGGGCTCCTGAAGCCAACTCCAGTGTATATTTGGGCTCCTGCTGCTGCTACTGTCAACTCCTGCCAACTCCAGGGTGTGATTCATCCAATTTTTGGGCTCCTGAGGCCAACTCCAGTGTATATTTGGGCTCCTGCTGCTGCTGCTGCCAACTTCTGCCAACTCCAGGGTGTGATTCATCCAATTTTTGGGCTCCTGAAGCCAACTCCAGTGTATATTTGGGCTCCTGCTGCTGCTACTGTCAACTCCTGCCAACTCCAGGGTGTGATTCATCCAATTTTTGGGCTCCTGAAGCCAACTCCAGTGTATATTTGGGCTCCTGCTGCTGCTACTGTCAACTCCTGCCAACTCCAGGGTGTGATTCATCCAATTTTTGGGCTCCTGAAGCCAACTCCAGTGTATACTTGGGCTCCTGCTGCTGCTGCTGCCAACTTCTGCCAACTCCAGGGTGTGATTCATCCAATTTTTGGGCTCCTGAAGCCAACTCCAGTGTATATTTGGGCTCCTGCTGCTGCTACTGTCAACTCCTGCCAACTCCAGGGTGTGATTCATCCAATTTTGGGCTCCTGAGGCCAACTCCAGTGTATATTTGGGCTCCTGCTGCTGCTGCTGCCAACTTCTGCCAACTCCAGGGTGTGATTCATCCAATTTTTGGGCTCCTGAAGCCAACTCCAGTGTATATTTGGGCTCCTGCCGCTGCTACTGTCAACTCCTGCCAACTCCAGGGTGTGATTCATCCAATTTTTGGGCTCCTGAAGCCAACTCCAGTGTATATTTGGGCTCCTGCTGCTGCTGCTGCCAACTTCTGCCAACTCCAGGGTGTGATTCATCCAATTTTTGGGCTCCTGAAGCCAACTCCAGTGTATATTTGGGCTCCTGCTGCTGCTACTGTCAACTCCTACCAACTCCAGGGTGTGATTCATCCAATTTTTGGGCTCCTGAAGCCAACTCCAGTATATATTTGGGCTCCTGCTGCTGCTGCTGCCAACTTCTGCCAACTCCAGGGTGTGATTCATCCAATTTTTGGGCTCCTGCTGCTGCTGCCAACTTCTGCCAACTCCAGGGTGTGATTCATCCAATTTTTGGGCTCCTGAAGCCAACTCCAGTGTATATTTGGGCTCCTGCTGCTGCTGCTGCCAACTTCTGCCAACTCCAGGGTGTGATTCATCCAATTTTTGGGCTCCTGAAGCCAACTCCAGTGTATATTTGGGCTCCTGCTGCTGCTGCTGCCAACTTCTGCCAACTCCAGGGTGTGATTCATCCAATTTTTGGGCTCCTGAGGCCAACTCCAGTGTATATTTGGGCTCCTTCTGCCCCTCATAGTGATGCCACTTCAACTCTCTGCAATTGTGCCGCTCTGCGATTCTATTAGCGATGCCTCTGATCTGCATGTGATATTTCTTCAAAGTATTATTTAACTAACCCAGCACGCATCCTGTGCGTGTTACAGCAAGGCTGAATGGTTTACAACCCTATTGAGGCTCTAGGAGGCTCAGAAATAGCCGTTTTTAATAGCGATTCGTCGCGAATTTATTCGGGTCGAAACGATTTTTGTCGGAAAATTCGGCGAATCAGTCGAATCGAATTTTTCAAAAGTTCGCTCATCTCTAGTCAGGACTGCATTTGGTGCTTCTTCAGACGTTGACTCCTGCAATTCAGCAGCTTCTGGAGTCAGAACTGCAGTCGGTGCCTTTTCAGATGTTGACTCCTGCAATTCAGCAGCTTCTGGAGTCAGGACTGCAGTCGGTGCCTGTTCAGACGTTGACTCCTGCAATTCAGCATCTTCTGGAGTCAGGACTGCAGTTGGTGCCTGTTCAGATGTTGACTCCTGCAATTCAGCAGCTTCTGGAGTCAGGACTGCTGTTGGTGTCTCTTCAGATGTTGACTCCGGCAATTCAGCAGCTTCTGGAGGCAGGACTGCAGTCCGTGCCTCTTCAGACGTTGACTCCTACAATCCAGCAGCTTCTGGAGTCAGGACTGCTGTTGGTGCCTCTTCAGATGTTGACTCCTGCAATTGAGAAGCTTCTGGAGTCAGGACTGCAGTCGGTGCCTCTTCAGATGTTGACTCCTGCAATTCAGCAACTTCTGGAGTCAGGACTGCTGTTGGTGCCTCTTCAGATGTTGACTCCTGCAATTGAGAAGCTTCTGGAGTCAGGACTGCATTTGGTGCTTCTTCAGACGTTGACTCCTGCAATTCAGCAGCTTCTGGAGTCAGGATTGCAGTCGGTTCTTCTTCAGATGTTGACTCCTGCAATTCAACAGCTTCTGGAGTCAGGACTGCAGTCGGTCCCTGTTCAGACGTTGACTCCTGCAATTCAGCAGCTTCTGGAGTCAGGACTGCTGTCGGTGCCTGTTCAGATGTTGACTCCTGCAATTCAGCAGCTTCTGGAGTCAGGACTGCAGTCGGTGCCTCTTCAGATGTTGACTCCTGCAATTCAGCAGCTTCTGGAGTCAGGACTGCAGTCGGTGCCTCTTCAGACGTTGACTGTCACGGGAACCACCTCCTTACCTGTCCTCCGGTCCCACGTCGGCTCCTCTCGCTCGACCGGAGCACGGGCTGGGCGGCCTCTGCAGCAGGCGGCAGGCCGGCGTGTGTTCTTCCCGGCCGCCGCTCGGCTATTTCCGCCGCGAGCAGCCGCTCGGCTCTGTCCGTCGCGAGCAGCTGCTCGGGCGGCCTCCTCTTCGGCGGCGTCGGGAGCGGCCGCGTCACTGCCAGCTCGGCGCGCTCCCGACGCGCAGCATCGTGTACGCGCGCGCGCGCGTCTGTCCTCTGTTTATGCCCTCCGGCGGCGCTATGCACAGCGCAGCCGCCGGAGGTAATCTGCTCTGGACCAATGAGCCCAAGTCTATTAAATTTGAATGGGGCAATCACTTTAGGGTTCTTGTGTGTACCAATCACGTCCCTTCCCTGGTTCCATCGTTCCTATAAAGGTGTTCCCTCTGCAGTTGATCCTTGCCCGTGATAGCGTGCTGCTGGGTGTGATTTTGATCTCTGTTTTCCCTGTGAATCTTGCCATGTTTGACCATCCCTGATTGCCGCCTGGACCGACCTTGCCTGTTTTTTGACCACGATTTCTGCCTGCTCCTCTGTACCGCGTATCTCTGATCTCCCGTTGTGACCTTTGGCTAGCCCTGACTATTCTTTCATCTTAACCCTCCTGTACCGTGCCTCCTCGGATTGACCACCCGTGTATGACCTCCGCCCGTTTGTCTCTACCCAGTCTTGTTCCTGGTTCGTCTGCCTTCCCCTGCATAATTCAGCATCCTTTGTGCTAACAAGTCCTGGGGGCAACCGTGTCCGGTGAGGATTGTCTAGCGTCCCGGCAAACGGGGGCTTGGCTATAGGCGAAGAAAGCAGCGGAGATTGGGGGTTGCTGATTTATTGGAAGGTGGGCGTCCCACGGGACCTGACATTATCACGGGCCCAAAAAACTATCCTAGATGGAAGAATTAATACAGCAGGTACAAGCTATGGCCACCGCCATCAACCAGCTGGCCCAGCGAGTGGCTACTCAGGAGAGTCGCCAAATTCCTGCGCCAGTGGACCCTGGCCCAGCCATTGAGCCCAAAATTCCTCTTCCTGAGAAATTCTTCGGGGATCGGACGAAGTTTTCTAACTTTAAGAACTCTTGCGAGCTTTACTTCCGTCTTCGACCCCACGCGACTGGATCAGAGTCTCAACGTGT
Organism: Gastrophryne carolinensis; assembly: GCA_027917425.1. Taxonomy (NCBI): domain Eukaryota; kingdom Metazoa; phylum Chordata; class Amphibia; order Anura; family Microhylidae; genus Gastrophryne; species Gastrophryne carolinensis. The sequence goes on from CM051235.1 coordinate 184,781,965, forward strand.
CGGCCTTGTCATATCACTTCTCCAGGGTGACCCTCAGACCTGGGCATTTGGACTAGCTCCTACTGATGAAGCCCTACAATCGGTCACCTCATTCTTTTCTGCTATGGAACTCTTATATGCTGATCCTGATCGGGCTGCAACAGCTGATTCTAAACTGTGGAATCTTAAACAGGCCAAACGCTGAGCGGAGGAGTATAGCGCAGAATTCCGGCGATATGCCATAGACTCCAAGTGGAACGACCCAGCTTTATGTAGCCAATTTAGGATTGGACTCTCTGAAAATATCAAAGACATCCTAGTAAATTATCCACTACCCAAGAGCCTGGATGAGTATATGCAGCTGCCCATTAGAGTGGATCGACGTCTCAGGGAGAGACGCCAGGAAAGAGGCAAGGACCAACCTTGGGGACCCTCACGCCAAGAGCCAAGCCTTAGGGGGGCAGTCGCTTCCTCCTCTCCTTCGTCGCCTGAGAACCTCCAGAAGGGATTTATCCATCCATCTACCTCACCTGCTGGTGCAGGGTTCTTCTTCGTCGAGAAGAAGGACGGCGGGTTACGCCCCTGTATAGACTATCGAGGGTTAAACAAGGTTACGGTGAAGAATAGGTATCCGCTACCTTTACTCACTGACCTTTTTAACCAGGTTACAGGAGCTCAGGTCTTCTCCAAATTAGATCTTCGAGGGGCATATAACCTAATTCGCATACGCCAGGGGGATGAATGGAAGACAGCCTTCAATGTAAAAGATGGGCATTATGAATATTTGGTGATGCCTTTCGGTTTATGTAATGCTCCTGCAGTGTTTCAAGATTTTGTTAACGACATATTTCGTGATTTTCTAGGTCGGTTTCTGGTGGTCTATTTGGATGACATACTGATTTTTTCCCGTTCCCTGGTGGAGCACCGTCAACATGTCAAAGCAGTGTTACAGAGGTTACGGGAGAATCGTCTGTATGCTAAGATCTCCAAATGTGTATTTGAAGTGTCTGAAATTCCGTTCCTAGGATATATAATCTCCAAGCGTGGGTTGGTTATGGATCCCTCCAAGGTTTCCGCTATAATGGAATGGGAGCAACCTAGAACCCTTAAGGCGCTTCAGAGATTTTTAGGATTTGCGAATTTTTACAGACAATTTATAAGGGGATTCTCGTTCATTGTGAGTCCTTTAACTGATCTTACTCGTAAGGGCGCTTTTGTTGAGGAGTGGCCTCCCTCAGCAAAAAACGCCTTTCAATTACTAAAAGAAACCTTTACCTCTGCTCCAATTTTGATACATCCCGATGCTAAGCATCCATTCCTGTTGGAGGTTGATGCCTCAGAACTGGGAGTAGGAGCGGTCCTCTCCCAGTATTCAGGCAGTCCTGAGAGACTGCATCCTTGTGTGTTCTTCTCTCGTAAATTTTCGTCCGCCGAACGCAATTACGATGTTGGGAATAGGGAACTATTGGGTATTAAACTGGCCTTTGAAGAATGGCGTCACTGGCTTGAAGGTTCCCTACACCCCATCACTGTATATACTGATCACAAAAATCTAGAATATTTAGAGTCCGCTAAAAGGCTCAACTCCCGTCAGGCTCGCTGGGCACTCTTCTTTTCTCGATTCAATTTCATTATTACCTATAAACCAGGGAAGAAGAATGCCAAAGCAGATGCCCTATCTCGGAACTTCGGTGATTGTAAGGACCAGGTTGGTCCTCCTGAATCGATTCTACCTTTAGGCTGTGTTGTGGCCGCTCTTCTCCCTGACTTGTCTAGCTCGTTGATGCCATTCCAGGTTGATTCCCCTCCTGGCAAACCCTCCGAATGTCTATTCGTTCCACCTCACTTACGTCTTGCCGTTTTACAAGAACTTCATGATGCCAAGTCCGCCGGTCACTTAGGTATTCGGAAGACCTTGGCCATCGCCAAACGCCATGTCTGGTGGCCCACCATCAGACGTGATACTTCCGCCTTTGTCGAAGCATGTCCTGTATGTGCCCGGAGTAAGACTACCCATGGGTTCCCAGCGGGATTATTAGTTCCTTTAGAAATCCCCAATGAGCCATGGTCTCACATATCCATGGACTTTGTTGTTGATCTACCTCCGTCGCAGGGAAATACTGTAATTTGGGTAGTAGTGGACCCCTTTAGTAAAATGGCACACTTTATTCCACTGATAAAACTTTCGTCGGCACCAGACTTAGTACAACTATTCATTAAACATGTTTTTCGCCTCCATGGTCTACCGCAGAATATTGTTTCAGATCGAGGAGTCCAGTTTGTGTCCCGTTTCTGGAAAGCTTTCTGTAACCGCTTAGGTATTAAAGTTTCTCTCTCTACAGCCTATCACCCCCAGTCTAACGGACAGACCGAACGGGTGAATCAGAGTTTAGAACAATATTTACGCTGTTTCGTGTCCGACCGCCAAGAACAATGGGCGGAATTCATCGAATTTGCGGAATTCGCCTTTAACAATGCGCCTAGCGAATCAACTAAGTTTTCACCATTTTTTTGTAACTATGGTAGGAATCCTAAGGCATCCTCCTTCTCTGGTCCTTCCTCCAACTTGCCGGCCTTGGAGGAATGGCTACGGGAGAGGACTAAGGTGTGGTCTGAGATACAGACTAACTTAAAGAAAGCCTCCAGAACTTATAAAGTTTTTGCGGACCGACATAGGTCGCGAGAACCACCATTTCAGGTGGGAGATTGGGTCTGGGTATCTACAAGAAATATTGCTCTTAGACAACCCTCGTCTAAGCTAGGCCCTAAGTACATCGGTCCTTTTCCTATTGTTAACAAACTGAGCAATGTTACCTTTAAAGTCAAGTTACCTTTATCCATGAAAATTCCGTCGACCTTTCATGTTTCTTTGTTAAAATCTGCCAAAAATATTCAGGTGTCATCTCCTCCCTCGATCATAGTGGGAGATGAGCCTGAATATGAAATTAATAGAATACTCGACGCTCGGGTGCTTCAAAACTCTTTACAGTATTTAATAGATTGGAAGGGTTTTGGTCCTGAGGAGAGGTGTTGGGTACCGGCCAAGGATGTCCATGCCAAAACCCTAATTAATAGATTCCATCGTGAGAATCCGGATAAGCCTGGTAAGGGTCCAGAAGCCCCTCGTGAAGGGGGGGTAGTGTCACGGGAACCACCTCCTTACCTGTCCTCCGGTCCCACGTCGGCTCCTCTCGCTCGACCGGAGCACGGGCTGGGCGGCCTCTGCAGCAGGCGGCGGGCCGGCGTGTGTTCTTCCCGGCCGCCGCTCGGCTATTTCCGCCGCGAGCTGCCGCTCGGCTCTGTCCGTCGCGAGCGGCTGCTCGGGCGGCCTCCTCTTCGGCGGCGTCGGGAGCGGCCGCGTCACTGCCAGCTCGGCGCGCTCCCGGCGCGCAGCATCGTGTACGTGCGCGCGCGCGTCTGTCCTCTGTTTATGCCCTCCGGCGGCGCTATGCACAGCGCAGCCGCCGGAGGTAATCTGCTCTGGACCAATGAGCCCAAGTCTATTAAATTTGAATGGGGCAATCACTTTAGGGTTCTTGTGTGCACCAATCACGTCCCTTCCCTGGTTCCATCGTTCCTATAAAGGTGTTCCCTCTGCAGTTGATCCTTGCCCATGATAGCGTGCTGCTGGGTGTGATTTTGATCTCTGTTTTCCCTGTGAATCTTGCCGTGTTTGACCATCCCTGATTGCCGCCTGGACCGACCTTACCTGTTTTTTTACCACGATTTCTGCCTGCTCCTCTGTACCGCGTATCTCTGATCTCCCGTTGTGACCTTTGGCTAGCCCTGACTATTCTTTCATCTTAACCCTCCTGTACCGTGCCTCCTCGGATTGACCACCCGTGTATGACCTCCGCCCGTTTGTCTCTACCCAGTCTTGTTCCTGGTTCGTCTGCCTTCCCCTGCATAAGTCAGCATCCTTTGTGCTAACAAGTCCTGGGGGCAACCGTGTCCGGTGAGGCGTGTCTAGCGTCCCGGCAAACGGGGGCTTGGCTATAGGCGAAGAAAGCAGCAGAGATTGGGGGTTGCTGATTTATTGGAAGGTGGGCGTCCCACGGGACCTGACATTGACTCCTGCAATTCAGCAGGTTCTGGAGTCAGGACTGCAGTCGGTGCCTGTTCAGATGTTGACTCCTGCAATTCAGCAGCTTCTGGAGTCAGGACTGCAGCTGGTGCCTCTTCAGATGTTGACTCCTGCAATTCAGAAGCTTCTGGAGTCAGGACTGAAGTTGGTGCCTGTTCAGATGTTGACTCCTGCAAATCAGCAGCTTCTGGAGTCAGGACTGCAGTCGGTGCCTGTTCAGACATTGACTCCTGCAATTCAGAAGGTTCTGGAGTCAGGACTGCAGTCGGTGCCTCTTCAGACATTGACTCCTGCAATTCAGCAGCTTCTGGAGTCAGGACTGCAGTCGGTGCCTGTTCAGATGTTGACTCCTGCAATTCAGCAGCTTCTGGAGTCAGGACTGCTGTTGGCGCCTCTTCAGATGTTGACTCCTGCAATTCAGCAGCTTCTGGAGGCAGGACTGCAGTCGGTGCCTCTTCAGACATTGACTCCTACAATTCAGCAGCTTCTGTAGTCAGGACTGCTGTCGGTGCCTGTTCAGACGTTGACTCCTACAATCCAGCAGCTTCTGGAGTCAGGACTGCTGTTGGTGCCTCTTCAGATGTTGACTCCTGCAATTGAGAAGCTTCTGGAGTCAGGACTGCAGTCGGTACCTCTTCAGATGTTGACTCCTGCAATTCAGCAGCTTCTGGAGTCAGGACTGCTGTCGGTGCCTCTTCAGATGTTGACTCCTGCAATTGAGAAGCTTCTGGAGTCAGGACTGCTGTCAGTGCCTCTTCAGATGTTGACTCCTGCAATTGAGAAGCTTCTGGAGTCAGGACTGCAGTTGGTGCCTGTTCAGGCGTTGACTCCTGCAATTCAGCAGCTTCTGGAGTCAGAACTGCAGTCGGTGCTTCTTCAGACGTTGACTCCTGCAATTCAACAGCTTCTGGAGTCAGGACTGCTGTTGGTGCCTCTTCAGATGTTGACTCCTGCAATTTAGCAGCTTCTGGAGTCAGGACTGCAGTCGGTGCCTGTTCAGACGTTGACTCCTGCAATTCAGCAGCTTCTGGAGTCAGGACTGCAGTTGGTGCCTGTTCAGACGTTGACTCCTGCAATTCAGAAGGTTCTGGAGTCAGGACTGCAGTCGATGCCTGTTCAGACATTAACTCCTGCAATTCAGCAGCTTCTGGAGTCAGAACTGCAGTCGGTGCCTTTTCAGATGTTGACTTCTGCAATTCAGCAGCTTCTGGAGTCTGGACTGCCGTCGGTGCCTGTACAGACGTTGACTCCTGCAATTCAGAAGGTTCTGGAGTCAGGACTGCAGTCGGTGCCTGTTCAGACATTGACTCCTGCAATTCAGCAGCTTCTGGAGTCAGAACTGCAGTCGGTGCCTTTTCAGATGTTGACTCCTGCAATTCAGCAGCTTCTGGAGTCAGGACTGCAGTCGGTGCCTGTTCAGACTTTGACTCCTGCAATTCAGCAGCTTCTGGAGTCAGGACTGCAGTTGGTGCCTGTTCAGATGTTGACTCCTGCAATTCAGCAGCTTCTGGAGTCAGGACTGCTGTTGGCGCCTCTTCAGATGTTGACTCCTGCAATTCAGCAGCTTCTGGAGGCAGGACTGCAGTCGGTGCCTCTTCAGATGTTGACTCCTGCAATTGAGAAGCTTCTGGAGTCAGGACTGCAGTCGGTGCCTCTTCAGATGTTGACTCCTGCAATTCAGCAGCTTCTGGAGTCAGGACTGCTGTTGATGCCTCTTCAGATATTGACTCCTGCAATTGAGAAGCTTCTGGAGTCAGGACTGCAGTCTGTGCTTCTTCAGACGTTGACTCCTGCAATTCAGCAGCTTCTGGAGTCAAGACTGCAGTTGGTGCCTGTTCAAACGTTGACTACTGCATTTCAGCAGCTTCTGGAGTCAGGACTGCTGTTGGTGCCTCTTCAGATGTTGACTCCTGCCATTCAGCAGCTTCTGGAGTCAGGACTGCAGTCGGTGCCTGTTCAGACGTTGACTCCTGCAATTCAGCAGCTTCTGGAGTCAGAACTGCAGTCGGTGCTTCTTCAGACGTTGACTCCTGCAATTCAACAGCTTCTGGAGTCAGGACTGCTGTTGGTGCCTCTTCAGATGTTGACTCCTGCAATTTAGCAGCTTCTGGAGTCAGGACTGCAGTCGGTGCCTGTTCAGACGTTGACTCCTGCAATTCAGCAGCTTCTGGAGTCAGGACTGCAGTTGGTGCCTGTTCAGACGTTGACTCCTGCAATTCAGAAGGTTCTGGAGTCAGGACTGCAGTCGATGCCTGTTCAGACATTAACTCCTGCAATTCAGCAGCTTCTGGAGTCAGAACTGCAGTCGGTGCCTTTTCAGATGTTGACTTCTGCAATTCAGCAGCTTCTGGAGTCTGGACTGCCGTCGGTGCCTGTACAGACGTTGACTCCTGCAATTCAGAAGGTTCTGGAGTCAGGACTGCAGTCGGTGCCTGTTCAGACATTGACTCCTGCAATTCAGCAGCTTCTGGAGTCAGAACTGCAGTCGGTGCCTTTTCAGATGTTGACTCCTGCAATTCAGCAGCTTCTGGAGTCAGGACTGCAGTCGGTGCCTGTTCAGACTTTGACTCCTGCAATTCAGCAGCTTCTGGAGTCAGGACTGCAGTTGGTGCCTGTTCAGATGTTGACTCCTGCAATTCAGCAGCTTCTGGAGTCAGGACTGCTGTTGGCGCCTCTTCAGATGTTGACTCCTGCAATTCAGCAGCTTCTGGAGGCAGGACTGCAGTCGGTGCCTCTTCAGATGTTGATTCCTGCAATTGAGAAGCTTCTGGAGTCAGGACTGCAGTCGGTGCCTCTTCAGATGTTGACTCCTGCAATTCAGCAGCTTCTGGAGTCAGGACTGCTGTTGGTGCCTCTTCAGATGTTGACTCCTGCAATTGAGAAGCTTCTGGAGTCAGGACTGCAGTCTGTGCTTCTTCAGACGTTGACTCCTGCAATTCAGCAGCTTCTGGAGTCAAGACTGCAGTTGGTGCCTGTTCAAACGTTGACTACTGCATTTCAGCAGCTTCTGGAGTCAGGACTGCTGTTGGTGCCTCTTCAGATGTTGACTCCTGCCATTCAGCAGCTTCTGGAGTCAGGACTGCAGTCGGTGCCTGTTCAGACGTTGACTCCTGCAATTCAGCAGCTTCTGGAGTCAGAACTGCAGTCGGTGCTTCTTCAGACGTTGACTCCTGCAATTCAACAGCTTCTGGGGTCAGGACTGCTGTTGGTGCCTCTTCAGATGTTGACTCCTGCAATTTAGCAGCTTCTGGAGTCAGGACTGCAGTCGGTGCCTGTTCAGACGTTGACTCCTGCAATTCAGCAGCTTCTGGAGTCAGGACTGCAGTTGGTGCCTGTTCAGACGTTGACTCCTGCAATTCAGAAGGTTCTGGAGTCAGGACTGCAGTCGATGCCTGTTCAGACATTAACTCCTGCAATTCAGCAGCTTCTGGAGTCAGAACTGCAGTCGGTGCCTTTTCAGATGTTGACTTCTGCAATTCAGCAGCTTCTGGAGTCTGGACTGCCGTCGGTGCCTGTACAGACGTTGACTCCTGCAATTCAGAAGGTTCTGGAGTCAGGACTGCAGTCGGTGCCTGTTCAGACATTGACTCCTGCAATTCAGCAGCTTCTGGAGTCAGAACTGCAGTCGGTGCCTTTTCAGATGTTGACTCCTGCAATTCAGCAGCTTCTGGAGTCAGGACTGCAGTCGGTGCCTGTTCAGACTTTGACTCCTGCAATTCAGCAGCTTCTGGAGTCAGGACTGCAGTTGGTGCCTGTTCAGATGTTGACTCCTGCAATTCAGCAGCTTCTGGAGTCAGGACTGCTGTTGGCGCCTCTTCAGATGTTGACTCCTGCAATTCAGCAGCTTCTGGAGGCAGGACTGCAGTCGGTGCCTCTTCAGATGTTGACTCCTGCAATTGAGAAGCTTCTGGAGTCAGGACTGCAGTCGGTGCCTCTTCAGATGTTGACTCCTGCAATTCAGCAGCTTCTGGAGTCAGGACTGCTGTTGGTGCCTCTTCAGATGTTGACTCCTGCAATTGAGAAGCTTCTGGAGTCAGGACTGCAGTCTGTGCTTCTTCAGACGTTGACTCCTGCAATTCAGCAGCTTCTGGAGTCAGGACTGCAGTTGGTGCCTGTTCAAACGTTGACTACTGCATTTCAGCAGCTTCTGGAGTCAGGACTGCTGTTGGTGCCTCTTCAGATGTTGACTCCTGCCATTCAGCAGCTTCTGGAGTCAGGACTGCAGTCGGTGCCTGTTCAGACGTTGACTCCTGCAATTCAACAGCTTCTGGAGTCAGAACTGCTGTTGGTGCCTCTTCAGATGTTGACTCCTGCAATTCAGCAGCTTCTGGAGTCAGGACTGCAGTCGGTGCCTGTTCAGACGTTGACTCCTGCAATTCAGCAGGTTCTGGAGTCAGGACTGCAGTCGGTGCCTGTTCAGATGTTGACTCCAGCAATTCAGCAGCTTCTGGAGTCAGGACTGCTGCCGGTGCCTCTTCAGATGTTGACTCCTGCAATTCAGAAGCTTCTGGAGTCAGGACGGCAGTTGGTGCCTGTTCAGATGTTGACTCCTGCAATTCAGCAGCTTCTGGAGTCAGGACTGCAGTCGGTGCCTGTTCAGACATTGACTCCTACAATTCAGCAGCTTCTGGAGTCAGAACTGCAGTCGTGCCTCTTCAGATGTTGTCTCCTGCAATTCAGCAGCTTCTGGAGTCAGGACTGCAGTCAGTGCCTGTTCAGACGCTGACTCCTGTAATTCAGCAGCTTCTGGAGTCAGGACTGCAGTCGTGCCTCTTCAGATGTTGACACTTCTGCCACAACTAAAGTGTTGCCAGCCAATATGGAGCCAAAAGAAATGCTCTCATCTGTTACTTCAGGAGACACATTGACCACTTCTTGAGATGATTCACCACATTTAGCCTCCTGCTGAGTTCTTTGCTGCTTAAAAAAACTGCAAGAAAACTTTTTTGTTCTTCAACATTTCTTCTTCTTGCTATCTCCCTTTCCTTTCCTTGCACCTCTGGGATCCAGACTTGTGAGGATACATTTTTCTCTTGCTGTAGAGTAAAACTATACAAAAAAAGGTTCCCTTTCCCCAGGTAATAACACACAGACTATAATTGTTTGAAACTTTTATCATATAGATAGATGGAGTTTAATACACTGGCAAATAAAAGAAATTGAAAGTGCAAATATAGAGAACTTTAGCGCAAACCACTTAATAGTGATTCTGTGTGGGATGCCCCAAACTGAAGAGAACGCCACTCACATGGCATAGCAGAATCCACAGGAGGTAATGAAGAAGTGGTATTAGGGTTACAGGGCCCCTTGGTGTCTGCATGCAGAATCCTGAGACAGTGGCAACCCCAGCTTCCTCTGGTCTGTGCGCATCCAGAAAAGCAAGACGAAAGAATGCAGCCCAAAAAATAGCTGTTTGTCATGTCCCGAGCAGGGCATCCCAGACTGGTATTGTCAGGACTGTACCAAACACCCGTCTGTCTTGAACTGGTATCCCCCAATCTCCACCGCCACTTCCGCCTATAGACAAGCCCCCGCTTGTAGGAGACGCGGGTAATGCCTCTCCCAGTCGGTTGCCCCCAGGACTTATAAGGCGCAAAGGATACCAGCTTAAGGTGCAGAAAGATGTTTGGCAGGGAATCCCGCACGAGGATGCCGGATGACAGAGTCCGAATTACAGGCCGAGGTCAAACCAGGAGGTCACGGGGCGAGGTATCCAGAGGAGGTAACGAAAGGATGGTCGAGGCTAGCCGAGGTCAAATCCAGGAGGTCACGGAGCGCAGTACAGAAGGGTCAGGCAAGGGCGTAGTCGGGCAAAGCAGGAGGTCAGGGCAGGCAGCAAGCAAGAGAAGTCAAAATCCAAGATCCAAAGTACACAAAGTCAGCAACGCACATCCAGAACCCAAAGGCTATAACGGGCACTGGGAACCCGGAGCCGAAGGGCTTTATAATAAATGCTGGCCATTGGGGAAAAGGGGAATTGGAGGGAACCTGAGTGATTGGTGCGACACCGGATCATGGGATAGGTCCCAGGAGCTGGACGGCCCAGGCCAGACAGGCCGACCAGTCCCTGGGCTCAACCCCAGGATCCAGCCAGAGACTGGATACTTCAAACTTGCCCCCGGCGGGCGCGCTGGGGAAAGCGCCGCCGGGAGGCATAAAAGAGACGTGCTCGCGCGCGCGCGCGAGCACGTTGAGTGTCGGGCGCGCCCCCGGCAGGAGGGGAAGGTGCCGCATCCCCGGAGGGAATGACAGGCCCGCGCAGCCGCGCGGAGCACGTTGCCACACCGGCTCCAGCAGCGTCCCGCGCCGCCAGCCCCCGGACCCCACGACGGCGCTGAGAAGACGGCGGACCCGGAGACAAGCGACCAGCCGCCCGCCGGGAGCCACCTGACAGCGCGCCGCGGGACCAGGGACGGCGATGAGGTAAGTGCCTAACATTACCCCCCCCCCTGAGGAGGGGCCACTGGACCCTCCAAGCTGGGTTTCAACGGATTCTCTCTGTGAAATCTCTTCACTAAATTCTGCGCATGAACTTCTCTGGCCGGAACCCAAGATCTTTCTTCCGGGCCGTACCCCTTCCAGTCAATTAAATACTGAAGAGAGTTTCTAAACAGGCGGGAGTCAAGAATCCGGGCAATCTCAAATTCCTGATGCCCATCGACTAGCACAGGCCCAGGGGAATTATTGGGTTCATGGTTTCTTGCAGGCTTAAGAAGTGAAACGTGAAAAGATCTACAAATTTTCATGGAAGAAGGGAGGGCTAACTGGTACGTAACCTGATTGATCTTCCGTGTTATGGGGAAGGGGCCGATAAATTTAGGCCCTAACTTAGCGGAGGGCTGGCGTAAGGCTAAATTCTTGGTTGAAAGCCAAACCCAATTTCCCACCTCATAACTAGGGTTAGAAGAACGTTTGCGATCTGCAAACTTTTTCTGTTGAAGAACAGCCTTAGTTAGATGTTGCTGGATCTTATTCCATTCCCCTGGCCATTTGGACAGCCATTCATCCACGGAGGGAACTCTAGAGGGTTGGTCAGAAAGGGCAGAAAACTTCAGGTCCTTGCCATAGACGCAATGGAAGGGAGAAACCCCCGTGGAGGAATGTGAGGCGTTGTTTAATGCAAACTCAGCAAACGGTAGGAAGAAGGCCCAATCCGTCTGAGTATCGGCCGTAAAACAACGCAAGTACTGTTCTAAAGATTGGTTAGTTCTTTTGGTTTGTCCATTCGATTGAGGATGGAAAGCCGAGGACAAAGAGACGGTGAAACCCAACTTAGAACAGAAGGCCCTCCAAAAACGGGAGATGAATTGGACCCCCCTATCCGAAACAATATCTACTGGAATACCATGAATTCTAAAAATGTGAGTGACAAAGAGTTGAGCTAATATTTGAGCTGAGGGAAGTTTTTTTAAAGGGATAAAATGAGCCATCTTGCTAAAGCGGTCCACTACTACCCAAATAACTGTAAATCCCTGGGAAGGGGGCAGATCAGTAACAAAGTCCATGGCCAGATGGGTCCATGGGGAGGCAGGAGTGGGCAACGGTAGCAGCGGGCCTTCAGGAGAATGTCTTAAAGACTTACTCCGAGCACAGACTTTACAGGCTAAGACAAAATTCTGAGCGTCCTTTCTCATGGATGGCCACCAAACTTGGCGCGTCAATAGGCTAATAGTTTTCTTGATCCCCGGATGACCCGCTGTTTTAGTATCATGAAAATGAGACAAAAAGGCAGTGCGGTAACGAGAGGGCACAAACTGGACAGACTCAGGTTTCTCAGGTGGAGCTTCGGCTTGGAACTGAGCTAGATCAGGAAGTTGGGGTTGGATGGCGGCTACCACCAGGGAGTGGGGTAAGATGGGAATATCCACTCTTTCGGGCGAGTTAGGGAAAGAAAAACTCCGAGACAGGGCATCCGCTTTAACATTTTTGGACCCAGGTTTATAGGTGATAGAGAAGTTAAACCGGGAAAAGAACAAGGACCAGCGAGCCTGTCTTGGAGTTAGTCTTTTTGCAGATTGAATGTATTCCAGATTTTTATGATCTGTAAAGACCGTAACTGGGTACTGAGCCCCCTCCAGCCAGTGTCTCCATTCCTGGAAGGCCAGCTTGATAGCCAATAATTCTCTGTTGCCAATATCATAATTTCTCTCGGCCCCAGAGAACTTTTTGGAGAAGAAGGCACATGGATGGAGGCGTTCAGGTGACCCATGATATTGTGACAAAACCGCCCCCACGGCAAATTCCGAGGCATCCACCTCCACATAGAAGGGTGATTGCTCATCCGGGTGAACTAAGACCGGGGCGGAGCTAAACACTCTTTTGAGATTCTCAAAGGCCTGAACGGCTTGAACTGGCCAAACTGAGGGGTACCCGCTTTTCTTGGTAAGATTAGTCAATGGAGTTACTAGAGAAGAAAAGTTCTTAATGAACCTTCTATAAAAATTAGCGAAGCCCAGGAATCTCTGCAGGCCCTTCAGATCCTTGGGCTGCTCCCACTCTAAGACTGCCTTCACTTTAGACTGATCCATGGATAGACCAGATTTAGAAATAATATAGCCGAGAAACGGAACCTCGGATACCTCAAATTGACACTTCTTTAACTTGGCATATAAACAATTTTCCCTGAGTTTTTGCAACACAATACGCACATGTTTGCGGTGTTCCTCCAGGGATGAAGAAAAAATCAAAATGTCGTCTAAATAAACGACCACAAATCGGCCAAGATAGTCCCTAAAAATTTCGTTTACAAAACTTTGAAAGACCGCGGGGGCATTGCACAAACCAAATGGCATTACCAAATACTCATAGTGCCCCTCAAGGGTATTGAAGGCCGTTTTCCACTCGTCCCCCTGCCTAATTCTGATGAGGTTATAGGCCCCCCGAAGGTCGAGTTTGGAAAACACCTGCGCCCCAACCACCTGTGTAAATAACCCCTCAATAAGTGGCAGGGGATACTTATTTTTAACAGTAACGTTATTTAAACCCCGATAATCAATACAGGGGCGGAGCCCCCCATCTTTCTTTTCTACAAAAAAGAACCCTGCTCCTGCCGGGGAAGATGATGGCCGAATAAACCCCTTCTCTAGGTTTTCCACAATATATTCCCGCATGGCGATGGTTTCAGCTCGGGTTAGATTAAATATTCTTCCCCTCGGAGGCATGGTACCGGGGAGTAGTTCGATAGGGCAATCCCATGGTCTATGGGGAGGAAGTTTGTCCGCCGCCTTTTCAGAAAAGACGTCGGCAAATTCTAAGTACGGAGTGGGGATTCCAGCTGGGGACAGTTGCGCAACCCTGACCGGGAATTTCAAACAATTCTGAAAGCATTGGTGCCCCCACTTTATGATTTGCCCTGAGACCCAATCAATTTGGGGATTGTGCTCTCGCAACCATGGCAATCCCAGAATTAAAGGGGTGCTAGGCATACTCAAGACTAAAAAACTAATCACTTCAGAGTGATTAGCTCCCACCTTGAACTGTACGGGAAGGGTTCTGAACTGAACTAAGCCTCCAGCCACAGGTGTGCCGTCAATGGCAGAGACCCGGATGGGAGTTGGCAAGGACTGGAGCGTAATTCCTAAACTCTGAGCTAGCTCAGAGTCAAGGAAGTTCCCGGCTGCTCCGGAGTCTATGAGAGCCTTTAAATTCAGAAACTTAAAATTAATCTTTATCTGGACTGGAAAAAGAACTGGAGACGATACTTGAGGTGATACCTTACAGCCTAGGAGGGCCCCCTCGAAACCCCCTAGGCTCTGGAGTTTCCCGACGGCTTCTTTGGGCATAATCTGACCATATGGCCGGTTCCACCACAATACAGACAAAGCCCCTCGGATAAGCGTCGACGTCTCTCGACTTCGGTGAGCCTTGTGGCACCCAGTTGCATGGGCTCTTCCGAAGATTGTGCTAGTGGGGCCTCGGACCTTGAAGCTGTCTCAGCATGCGACCCTTTTTCTTGGCGTCTTTCCCGAAGCCGACGGTCAATGCGAATGGCGAGGTGCATTAACTCGTCTAGGGTCTGAGGTTCCGGATGATTCACCATTGTGTCCTTGACGGATTCAGCCAAACCAAGCCGGAATTGGCCGCAGAGGGCAGGATTGTTCCAGCGGGAGTCTACTGCCCAGCGACGGAATTCCGAGCAATAATCTTCGGCTGGACGGCGTCCCTGGCGAAGAGTACGCAACTTAGCGTCAGCTGTGGCCCCTTTGTCGGGATCGTCATAAAGAACCTCCATCGCGGAGAAAAAACTGTCCACAGAGAGACGAACTGGATCCTGGGATGCCAAACTAAAGGCCCAGGACTGAGGATCACCTTGAAGGAGGGAGATAATCAAGCCGACCCGCTGCTCTTGTGACCCTGAAGAGACAGGACGGAGCTGGAAGTACAATTTGCAAGAGTCCCGGAAGTTGGCAAATTTTGCCCTGTCACCGTGAAATTTTTCCGGGAGTGGAATTTTGGGTTCCACAAACATTGCGGCCGGGGCCCCCTGAGGACTGGGGACGTTAGGAGCAGGACGGTTCTCCTGGGCCGCAACCCGATGAGCCAGGTGCTCCACCGCCGCTGTTAAGGCTTGCACCTGTTCCAGGATTTGGTCCATTCTTCTGGCCCGTTATACTGTCAGGACTGTACCAAACACCCGTCTGTCTTGAACTGGTATCCCCCAATCTCCACCGCCACTTCCGCCTATAGACAAGCCCCCGCTTGTAGGAGACGCGGGTAATGCCTCTCCCAGTCGGTTGCCCCCAGGACTTATAAGGCGCAAAGGATACCAGCTTAAGGTGCAGAAAGATGTTTGGCAGGGAATCCCGCACGAGGATGCCGGATGACAGAGTCCGAATTACAGGCCGAGGTCAAACCAGGAGGTCACGGGGCGAGGTATCCAGAGGAGGTAACGAAAGGATGGTCGAGGCTAGCCGAGGTCAAATCCAGGAGGTCACGGAGCGCAGTACAGAAGGGTCAGGCAAGGGCGTAGTCGGGCAAAGCAGGAGGTCAGGGCAGGCAGCAAGCAAGAGAAGTCAAAATCCAAGATCCAAAGTACACAAAGTCAGCAACGCACATCCAGAACCCAAAGGCTATAACGGGCACTGGGAACCCGGAGCCGAAGGGCTTTATAATAAATGCTGGCCATTGGGGAAAAGGGGAATTGGAGGGAACCTGAGTGATTGGTGCGACACCGGATCATGGGATAGGTCCCAGGAGCTGGACGGCCCAGGCCAGACAGGCCGACCAGTCCCTGGGCTCAACCCCAGGATCCAGCCAGAGACTGGATACTTCAAACTTGCCCCCGGCGGGCGCGCTGGGGAAAGCGCCGCCGGGAGGCATAAAAGAGACGTGCTCGCGCGCGCGCGCGAGCACGTTGAGTGTCGGGCGCGCCCCCGGCAGGAGGGGAAGGTGCCGCATCCCCGGAGGGAATGACAGGCCCGCGCAGCCGCGCGGAGCACGTTGCCACACCGGCTCCAGCAGCGTCCCGCGCCGCCAGCCCCCGGACCCCACGACGGCGCTGAGAAGACGGCGGACCCGGAGACAAGCGACCAGCCGCCCGCCGGGAGCCACCTGACAGCGCGCCGCGGGACCAGGGACGGCGATGAGGTAAGTGCCTAACAGGTATATGCACTTGGATGCCATACTAAAGGTGATCCAAAAGCAATTCGTGACTTTTGGTACACTTTAAAGCAGATCAAAACATTTGGGACGCTAAGGCACAGTTGACATGGGGCCCAAAAAACTGGATCCAGCTATAACGAAAAGGTAATAGGGGGCTAAGCCATACAGGCTAGAGCACCTGAAGCCCCTCCCCCTATAACCTAGAATCTGGTGGGAAAAGTGGTGGTGGGGCCAGGAACATGACATGGGCCTCCAAGTAAAGTTTGCCAATGAGTGGGCCCTAATCTATGGTTACATGGCCGCCAGCACTTTCCCCATCTATTGGGGCCCTCATTGGGAGTGGGGAAAGGTCATGCACAATGGCAAACCTCAGGGCCCCACCATTTTCCTAACCCATGGGGGCCCAGACCATACAAGCTATAGAGCCTCTCTGGGGTCCCCATAACCTAGGCCTCTTTTGCACATGGCACACCTGATAGGGTCCTCATAAGTTATGCACAAAAGGGCCCTAGGCTATGGGGGTGCAGTAGCCTGTATGGCCTGGGGCCCCAACAGGTGTGGAAACAGTTGGGGCCTGAGTGCATAACATGGGTCCTGAGGTTTGCTGAAGTGCCGACCGCATTTTCTTCCCCTTATCCGCCAAAAGGGAGCCCCAATGGGTTGGGGAAAATGGTGGGCCCCTATCCATGTGCCATCATGGGGGCCACGTCAGGTGTGTGGAAATGGACCCCCCATCAATGTGCCATTATGCGTGCGAACACAGGGCCCCTGTACCCAGTAAACTAAACACAACCCGCATCACTGGGCCCCCATCAGATGTGTTCAACTGTGTCTCCCCCATTCTTGTTCCTTAATGGTGGGCCCTATCAGGTGTGCAGAAATGGGGCCCACTTACCCAGTAAACTAAATTCAACCGGCAGCACTGGGCCCCCATCAGGTTTGCACAACTGTGTCCCACACCATTGTTCCATAACAGAGGCCTCATCAGGTGTACATACACAGGGCCCCCTTACCCAGTAAACTAAGCACAATGTGCAGCACTGGGCCTGCCCCTCCCCCCTGATGGCGGCCCTGTGGGCGCAATAGTGTTCCCCCCATCCTTGTTCCATAACGGGGCCCCTTTATCCTCTAAACTAAGCAACCAGCAAAAAACCCTACCATATCCAGCCGCTGTTGCCGCACTGCCCGCTCACCCTCGGTCCAGGATTCCTTCCCTGCACGTGGCCACCATCTTGAGGGCATGGCTAACGGGGCAACCTAATGAGGAGAGAGAAGACCTGGTGATGGGGGGGTGCTAGCGATGACTTGTTTTAACTGCGGGCTGCGAGCAAAGGCCCACTGTGAATTTCACATTTAGTGTATTTCGTGGCCAAGTTTAAAGGCGGTTGGACAAAGAGCCATGCCCCCTCTCATGCTCATGCCCGGGAGACCAGTCCCGCCCCTCCCCCCCCCCCTGATGGCAGCCCCGCCTGGGGATATACTTCAGCACAGATCTAGGGCTTTTCTGAGTACACCCCTGAAAGAATATCAGGCCAATGCCAAGGGGCACCGGGCTCTTCCACACCCCTGGCAAGTCACATGCTGCTTTGGACAAGTGACTTGCTGACTCCCTACCATATGAATTGGCATTGGGACCTCTTAGCAATTCACAATGACCTAAAGGGACATTCCAGGCAAATTTTGTCTGTGTTCCGCTCTCCCAATGTTGGCTGTGAGGGACTGTATCTTTAATCCAGCTTTTGTTTGGTTGTGCTCTACATCTGTTGGTAAGCCCTGGTGAACCCCATCCCTTCTGCTGGGCCTCCTCATGAATAGATGCATCATCTCTGTGCCGCTTTAGAAGCTCAGCGACAAGGTTAACTGATTGATTGGGCTGTGTCAGCTCTAGGGATCAAGGGCTTATCAGGGAATGCAAAGTGCTGTTGAATGAAAGAGGCAGCCCCTGGCAGCCAGCATGGGGCGAGGAGAAAGCAGGCTAATTGGGGGTGCTATATGGAAGTTAATTCAAATTAGTCTTCTGATTTAGCAGCAGTAATTATAGGTTTTACTTTTTCTGTTAAATTTAACACAAAGCTAGGTCAACTAAGCTACACTTCTCCCTTTTTAGACTGTACCTCTTCCTCTTATAGATGGACTTCTTTCATTTTACTATAGAAGGGACTTCCCTAGTAAACCACAGTGGTTTCCTTTTCCTTTACCTTCTGCTAGTGGTTTTCACTTAGGCCAACTTCACACCTAAGTATTTAGTGTAGGCTACAATTTCCTATGGCAATGGCTAACATACATGTGTGTGCACTCGCAATGCAATTGCAGTTTGTAGGTGCTCGTGCTTGCACTGGCAAATCCAGTGAGGGGCGACCCCACCTGTTCTTCCAGCCCACCAGGCATTTTTGAGATTGCCAATTGGCTGATATCAGAGATGCCGGCTGACGTGACCCAGCCCACTGGTAGTTTCCCTGGCCTCTCTGTATCCTGGTTACACTACACTGGATATCTGAATGGCTGGAAATAGGAGCGTGCTACAGCTACAGGGAAGCTGGGGATGCACCTACAGGCAAAGACAGTGCCAGGGGAGCCTTTACCAGCAACGCCGCGGGGTTCATAAAGCAGGGGATCCAGATTTAAGATGCCCCAATGGAAGGCTAGCGACCCTGGAGGATTTTAGACTCAGGATTGCTGTTGTGTGGGGGGGGGGGGGGGGGGTTGGTTTACTTTATTATGTCAGCTTGTTGTATTAGTCCATTCATTTAATTCAGTTTTTATGTACGTACCTATTACCTAGAATGGTTTTTCTGATCACTGGAACCTAAACTATCTTCCGCACCAGACACCCAACACCGGATCTCTATGTAAGCACTCAAGTCTATAATGTGATGGTGACTTCACAAGCTAGGTGTTACGTGCTTGACTTCCCCCCTGCTACCAGCCACAAAAATAAAAATACTCACCTGATCCCTCATTCGATCCATCCGAGTTTCCTCTTCACCCGGGGGCATCCGATCCGCCCCCCCTCGGGGCACTTCCGGCAGCTGTCATCAGAGATTTGCGGGACATGATTGCTGGGGGACAGCAGAGGATCAGAGGTGAGTAAAGAAAAAATAAACGAATGTAATTTTTTATTCTGTGTGTGTGTGTGTGTGTGTGTGTTTATTTTTACAGTTAACCGTTCCACACAGAGTTGCAAACCAATAAAAAAGAAAAAAATAACAGCTATGCTCAGCAACTTGAGCACCTAATTTTGCCACACAATAATGGAAACTTTTAAAAATGCTATTGAAAGTGGAATTTCACTTTAACCCTTCTAAAGCCAGCCACATAAAATTTAAGCGGGTGCCTCTCCTACCGTTAAACAGCAGCCACTTAAATTTTATGTGCCTGCCTTTCCCGCTGCTAGCAGCCCAAAGAAAAAAAACAGCTGCTCACCTGACCCCTCATTCAATCTGGTCGGGTCTACTCTTCACCCGGGGGGGCTCTCCCATCCCCCTTCGCCCGTGATCTTCCAGCTTCAGGAGAGGGCTCGGAATAGGGCCCCTTCCCCAGCTTTTGCCACTGCTGGTGATTGCTGGGGAAAAAATACACTTACTCACCTCCATGCCGGATCCCTCCAGGTATACTCTCCACCCCTGCTTCTGCTATTGCTGCCACCCTTGCCTGTAGCCCAGCCTTTATGGGGACGGGACAGATGCCACCCTACTGATGTCATCCTGCTCCCGGCCCAACAATCTTCAAATGTGGTGATCGGTGGAGGAGCAGGGGAACCTGCCTTCCCACCCTCTCCCTCCACCAATCATCACATCTGTCATTGGGTTGGCACAGGACAGCGGCATGGGACACTGGATCAGAGGCGATTAAAAAAAGAAAGAATTTTTTTTTTTAAATATATTTTTACTGTGTCTGTTAACCCTTTGTGAACTGGTAAGGGATCTATGAGACCCCTATACCAGTTTACAAGGCTTGGGAGGGCTGGCAAGTCACCTGCGGCTAGTAAGTGACTTGCCATTAACCCCCAGCCCCCATTACCTGCCTCCCCAAAGTCCGGGGGCAGAAGAGCCTGGGGGCCATTAAGGATGTGCGGGCTTGTAGCCTTCTGGGTCGGGGGCCACTGAGGCTGGCCTTTGTGCCCTGGTCTACAAGCCCAGATGTTGAGGATTCTCTTGGTTGCACACCCTCCCCCTACATGTTAAATAGAACTTCAGTCTGAAGAAGTGTATCAAAACAAATTAAAAGGTAATAGCTTGCAATTTTTTTTCAATTTAACATCACCTTTTTGAAAGCATTTAATGCTTGCTTGGGGGGCAGTTTATTGCCATGGTGAATTGGACAGAGCCGGCTCCAGGTTTAAGCGAGCTCTTGGCCAAAAGAGTCTCATTGGCCCACTTTGAGGTTTGCTATCTATGTGTTTGCTTCTCTTATTGTTAAGTGCCCCCCGGGGTCTCCCGGCTTCATGAAGGGGCCCAGCACAAGCCCCCCCCGCCCCGCTTCCACCACTGCTGACACTTGCGGCTGTAATAAAAAAATAATGACATACCTCCGACCCTGTCTTCCCGAACAGACCCCCCCACCGCTTCTGACTGCACTGGCTGCCGCCTCCAGATACGACTTTTTGTGGGAGGAGCGGGATGACATCATCCCCCACCTTGTAGTTTCTGGCCTGGCTCTGGTTCTGACAGATGCAGAGCGGGTGGGAGGGCCCCCTGCCCTCCCACCCGTACTGCAACGATCACCACCGGCATCTGGTATTGAAGTGGGACACAGGATCGGAGGTGAGAGAGAAAATGTAATTTTCTTTCTCTGGGATCAGTGTGTTATTTCACATGCAAGTTCAGGTCCCCGAATGGGAGTGAGGATTTCAAATTGAAATCTGTGTGCGCGCTCGATGCTCGCCCCAAACCCGGAAGAAGGCTGATTGGCTGTACAGGTCCTGTCAGTACTCTTTACTACCACTTGCTCCAACCACTTGGGTGTAAGTACTCTTTAATACCACTAGCTTCAACCACTGGTGTGCCAGTACTCTTTAATACCATTTGCTCAATCCACTCGGGTGTGAGCACTCTTTAATACCACTTGCCCCAAGCACTTGGGTTTGAGTACTCTTTAATACCATTGTTTCAAACCACTTGGGCATGAGTACTCTTTAATACCATTGGCTCCAACTACCGGTGTGTCAGTGCTCCTTAATACCAATAGCTCAAATTAATTTGGTCTGAGTAATCTTTAATACCACTTGCTCCAACCATTGGTGTGTCAGTACTCTTTAATACCGCTGGCTCCAACCACTTGTGCTTGTGGCTCCAAACGAATTGGGTGTGAGTAATCTTTAATACCACTGGCTCCAGCTACTTGGGTGTGGGTACTTTTTAATACCATTAGCTCAAACCACTGGTGTGTAAGAACACTTTATTACCACTTGCTCCAGCGTTGGTGCATCAGTACTCCAAGAACTTGGGAGTACTTGTTAATACCACTGTCTCAAAACACTTGGGTGTGAGTACTTTTTAATACCAGTGGCTCCAACTACTGATGTGTCAGTACACCTTAATACCACTTTCTCGAACCACTTTGGTGTGAGCACTCATGTATACAACTAGCTCAAACAGCTTGTGTGTCAGTACTCTTTAATACCACTTGATCCAAGCACTTGGGTATGAGTACTCATTAATACCACTTGCTCCAAGCACTTGAGTGTGAGTATTTAATACCATTGGCTCCAACTACTGGTGTGTCAGTACTCTTTAATACCACTCGCTCAAACAACTGGTGTGTCAGTACTCTTTAATATCACTGGCTCTAACTAGTTAGACATAAGAAGACTTTAATACTACTGGATCAAACCACTGGTGTGTCAGTACTTTTTAATACCACTGGCTACAACCACTTGTGTGTCAGTACTCTGTAATACCACTTGCTCAAGTGTTGTGAGTACTTCTGTATACCACTAACCCTCAATCATGATGTAACCCTAGTGCCAACTGCTGCAGTTGAGAAAAAGGCTAGCAGGGAGGAATGGGTTGAAGAGGATGCCAGGGGTGATGATGAGGTCCTAGACCCAACTTGCACTGAAGGCCATCAGAGTTTAGTGGAAGAGGTAGTGGTCACACAGCCCCAGGCAGCCAGAAGAGGAGGGAGAAGGGTGCCAATGGTCAGCCCGTTGCTACCACTGCCCACCATGCCCAGGGGCTGAGCATGCCAATGCAGGCTCAAAGGGTCTCACCAGTGTGGCACTTTTTCAAGCAGTCCACAAGGCACATTACATTTTCAAGCTGTTCCACTAGGGACAATGAGGGAACATTTTCAATAATCTCAGCACCACATCCATGATCAGGTACCTGTAATCCTAACACAAGCTATTGTGGCAGAAACACCTATAAAAACATAAAAACACCTGAGGATCACTCTGCTGCTTCGGGTGACTCAGACGCTACCACTGTCTCCCCATTGACAAGGCCACCTGTTTCCCCCCAAAGGTAGGATGTGGGACCACCACCACCTGCACCACCAGCTCCAGCACCTGCAGCACCACCACAACCATCACCAAGCCAGTCCACACCATCCCAGGGAAGCATTCAGCTATTCATCCCACAAACTTTGAAGAGAAAGATTGAGTTGGGCTCATCCCACCCACGAGCCCTGGTTCTGAATGCTAACATTTCCAAATTGCTGGGCTTTAAAATACTCCTATTCCACAAGGTGGGGGCAGACAGTTTTAAAGATCTGATGGGGTGGCTGTTCCACAGTGCATCGTTCCCAGCTGCTACTTTTTTTCTCGCCAAGCCATCCCTTGTGGAAAAAAAATAAGATGTATAGTGGACAATGTCACTAGTTTCAGTGTCCACATATCAGTGGCAATGTGGACACTGGAACTAGTGACATTGTGGACAAGTAAGCATGGGAAGGGATGTTACATCTCTCTAACTGCCCACTGGGTCAGTGTAGTGGTGGCTGGGACTGAGGCAGGAAGCACTGTGGCGCATATCCTTCCACCACCCAGGATTGCTGGAAATCAGTCAGTGCCTCCTCCTACTCTGCTTCCTCCTCAAGCAGTCGGCGCAGCCAATGCACCACCAATTTGAGCATGGGGATGGGGAAACGGCAACATGCAATGCTAAAACTAATCTGTCTGAGCGAAAGACCCCAAATCCGCGACACCGCCCAGGAGCTGTGGACTGGATTTAGGTGCTGCCGATGCACCTGAAGCCTGGCAAGTGGTGTGTGACAATGGGCAAAACTTTATAGCAGCCTTGGGCCAACCCGGGTTGACGTACATCTCTTGCCTGGTGCATGTGCTCAACTTTAAGGTGCAGAGTTTCCTGGCCCATAATCCAGACATGCCGGAGCTGCTGAATAAAGTGTGTAGCGTGTGCACCCTGCTGCCACTCGTCTGACTGCACTGCAGGGAACTTTGGACTTTCCATCCACCGCCTCATATGTGACTTGCCCACCAGGTGGAATTCCATGTTGTATATGCTGGAAAGGGTGTGTGAGCAGCTGCAGGCAATAGTGGAGTTTCAGTAAAAGAGCAGACCAACAGCACTTCACCACCAATGAGTGGGCCTCCATGAGGGACATTTGTGCCATGCTGCAGCGCTTTCAGTACACCACCAATATGGTCAGTGCTGATGACACCATCGTCAGCACTACCAGCCCCATCCTTTGCCTGTTGGAAAAAATAACCTTCAGGCCATGATGGAGGATGTGATGGAAGCAGAGGAGGAGGAAGGCCCATTTCCCAGGCATCAGGAGAGAGCACACATGGCTTACAGGGTAGGTTGCTGGGCCAACAGCGGCCAGGTATGCCACTGTCCAACCAGCAGACAGTTTTGGAGGATTCAGTGGAGGAGGGGAAGGAGGACTTTCTTTCACAGCAGTGCAGCTCATGGGTGTCACTGCAGTGTGGCTGGAGGGAGGCGCAGAAGGAGGAGGAAGAACCCAGGGCCGTATTTGCCACTAGGCAAAG
Organism: Gastrophryne carolinensis; assembly: GCA_027917425.1. Classification (NCBI taxonomy): domain Eukaryota; kingdom Metazoa; phylum Chordata; class Amphibia; order Anura; family Microhylidae; genus Gastrophryne; species Gastrophryne carolinensis. The sequence continues at coordinate 184,805,583 of CM051235.1, forward strand.
GTAGGCACGTGCCTAGGGCGGATGTACAGACAGGGGCAGGTATGTGGTGGTGGGCAGCAACAATTGTACTATATAGAAATCAACTTGCATGTAGAGATGCTCGCTTCATGGTCGGCAATGCTGCAGAGAGGGCGTTGAGCGCTGGACAGTTTTCTCTTTTATTCTCTCCCCCCAATTCTGCTCTTTGCCACTGCCGTTAGTGCACCACAATAGACAGTGGACGCAACTGTGCTGGGAAGCATTGTGTGAGCCCCCCAAGAATCCCTCGTCACTCATCAGGAGTCACTCACCATGCTCTCCAGCCAAGGGAGGGGAACACACCACACACAGCAGGGAGACCTGGATTGTGACAGCTCTTGTTACCCTGTGCCGCAGCTCTCATACAAATGGTGCCTTATGCTGTGCATTAAAATGCATGACATAAAGCACTGACTGAACGAGAGAAAGGTGAGTCTTTGGGGTGATTGGGGAGTTTTTATAATGCGGGGCATCACAAATCTGGTTAAGTAAGTACCAAAGCCCAGAATAGTGAAAATCCTGGGTTTTGGGTCACTTAAAGTGGAACAAAACCCGGGATTGTGTCTTTCCGGGTTTTGTTCCATGGCCTCAGGGCATCCTGAATTCGGATGCCCTGCTATGTAAAACCCCCAGTTCGCCCGGTAAAACTCACCTCTCCTCAGTCCAATGGTGCATGCACGGACTCTCGTCTAATCAGAGCCCTTTGCAGTATTTACATCCTTCGGCAAGCTGCTCTGATTGGATGAGAGCCTGCGCAAACGCCACTGGAGAGGGGAAAGGTGAGTGTTTACAGGCGCTCTGTGGGTTTCACACAGTGGGGCATCTGGAATCGGGATGCCCGTGGAAAGCCAGCAGCCAACCCTGGAATCTTTTAGATTTCAGGATGACTGCTGATGGGTTTTGTTTCGCGTTAATAGCTGGTAAACCTGATTGGGGATGTCCCTGTGTGTGATACCCCAGGTAATTCCAAAAATCTTACCTAGCTCCCATGCCCAGACTTACAGCTAATTAGTATATTTTGCAATCTATTCTGAATGAATGAAGTGCTAAGAACCCTCGCTCTGCATGTCATGTCTGAACTGGTCATTTAGCCACAGAAATGCCATCTCTGGCTGCGCATGCACTGTAAGATCAATGGAAAGCTACATTTTATGGCTATCCCAGTAAATTTTACACAGTGGGATATCCCAAATCAGAAGAGGGAATCGGCTAGCCCTGGAGTCCTTTATACTTCAGGGCTGTCCAAATCTGGTTTTGATATGCTTTTACAATGTGTGTGGAGTGGGGGGGGGGGTAATTGTATGTGTAGGTGAGGGATTAAAGTGGAGCAGGGGCATCTCTGAATTTTCCTGCTGAGTTAAGCCCCTGGGGTGCCGGTAATCACTCACCCTTCCTGGTTCCAATGGTGCATGCGCAGCAGGGCCGGCGCTAGCACCCGGCAAGGTCGGGCATCTGCCGAGGTCCCCAGGGAAAATAGGGGGCCTACTGACATGGAGGTGGGGGGCATTCCTCCCACATTGAAAACCCTGGCAGCACAGGAGATCACTGTCAGTGTGTACATTGTCCGGCTGTGTACTGGGGATGGGAGCGAGCGACCACTGTATTGCAGAGTGCGGGGCTGGGAGCAGGCTGTAAACTTCCCCCTCGGCTCTGCTTTCAGCTCTCCCCTGCACCGCTCATTGAAATGATAGAAGCTCTGAGGTGCAGCTTTTGTCATTAATCATTAATCAGCAGTGCAGGAGAAAGCTGAATGCAGAGCCGAGGTGTGGGCAGGGGCGGGCTGCTTCCAGATGACGTCATCCTCGCATCCTGCGTGTCAATGATTTGCCGCCCCAGAGGCTCCTGGGCGACCTTTGCGTCTGTCGGCCCCACCAGCAAGATGACAAGTCAGGATGAAGAGCAAGTGGGGAGGAAGGGAGAGGGTTTATGACTGGAGGGCTGAGGAAGCAGGGGAGAGGAAGGGAGATGATAGGAATAGGGGAGAACACAGGGTATGTCTCTACATTTGTGTGTGTATCTCTGCACTGGATGCTTCACTGCTGCTCCATCTTTTCCCTTCTTTACTATCCCAATCTACCGCCCCCCAACTACTCACCTACTTACCCAGCAACTACCTACCTACTCCCACACTTACCTAGCCACACACCTAACCAGCTATTCACTAACATACCTACTTTTAGCCACCAACTGAGGCACCCACCTACCTACCTATCAATACAACCAAAACCAGCAGCTGGCCTGAAATCTTAATGCCCTGAATTGGGATGCCCCAATGCTCCTCACTCCAACGGTTCATGCATGGGCTCTCGTCCAATCAGAGCTGCTTGCATTTCGTCAGCTACTATTGTTTACAATGGGGAGTGCAAAAAGCACTCTCCCATTCATTTCAATCAGAGCACTTTGCCGAAGGAAATCAAGGCAAAGGGCTCTGATTGGACGAGGGCCTGCACATGCACCATTGGACCGATGAGAGCTGAGGGGGTTTCACACAGCGAGGCATCCCAATGAGACTCCTGGGCTGGCTGATTCCCTCTCCCTGGGGCATCCCAAACTGAAAAAAAAGTAATGTGGTCTGGCCCTGGAATAGATGCTGGCTTTTCCCCAGGGGCATCCCGAATCATGTGACTATGTCATTCAGCAGACAGCTAACGAGAGTGCAGCAGTGCGTTCTCCCCATGATAGCCATTTGATGAATGACATAGTCACAGCAGACGGCTCGCATTGAATGGGAGTCCGCGCATGTGCCGTTGGAACAAGGAAGAGGTGAGTGAATAGCAGCTTTTGGAGGGGGGGTCACACAGCGGGGCATCCTGGCTTGGGATGCCCTGGGGAAAAACAAGCGACCCTGGAATCTTTTACATATGTTGCCCAGATGTTTAAGACGGGTGTGCATCAGGTAACCAGGAATGCAGTCCACCAGCCCCACCCCCCCCCCCCCCCACCCTGCCATCTCATTGATGCTGAGGCAGGATAGGGGCTTAAATTAAAAAAAAACGCTCCTTACCCCTGAGACCCTGTCGCCCAAGGGCCCACAAAACCCCACAACCGGCCCTGATGTGCGGGCTCTTGGCCAATTAGGGCTGTTAGCTATGACAATGTCATTTAGCAAATGGCTCTCATTGTTTTCAATCCTCTGCATCCTCAGGCTGTGCGCACATAGGGGTCGCAGGCTGGGGCAGGAGCATGTGCCCTGCTGGGCATGTAGCTGCTTGCGATCTCCTTGAAGTCAGTGAGAGCCATTTGCTGAATGACAGTCACAGCAAATGGCTTGCATTGGAGAAGTGACATGCATGAGCCATTGGACGCAGGAAAGGTTTGTGAATACTGGCCCGTGCTATGCCATGTATACGTATGCCATTGTTTTGAACTGTGCGTCGGCTTAGGGAGCTACAGCAGCCCCATCCCTAGTTTCCCTGCGGAATATACACGCTCCCTTGCCCAGTCTATCTGAATGGTAGGTGCGGAGGAGGACGTTTTGCAGCAGGGATGCCTGGAATGCAGCATGCAATCGCAGCGAGAGAGTCCAGAGCCAGCTGGGCTGGTGATTGGTCCACTTTAAAAATAAAAAATGTGACTCACATGGCCCGTAGCAGGCAGCCATTCCTCTGCACTCAGTGGCTATAGCTGAATCTCTGCTTATCTGGCTAATCATTGTGAGAGCAGGGCTGCTACTGCACTGACTGGCTGGCTAAGCCGTCACTTGTGTTTGGGGTTCTGATTATTAATTGTGGGGTTTGGGTTGATCTTTTTGTACTATGCCTATTAATTGTGAGCTGTGTTCTTGCAGCAGGAGCCTAAAGCTGCCGAACAACCAGACTACAAAAGTTTTGACTCTCGACTCAACAAAAGGTAAAAATAGTATTAGTTTGGCTAGTGACTTTCAAAAAGAGGTCCACTGCACTAATAATGGCACTTGGGGAGTAGTTGCGTCATATCCCAGGACCAGGATGTCTGCACCCTTACCCCTAGGCCACAACTGCCCCATTCTGTAGTAATAAGTCAAGGCAGCTGGAGTTAGTGGTATTTTTCCTAAAGACAATTAGCTAGTCAAATAAAGATCGCCTCAGGCAGCAGAGAGGCTAGGTTCAGCCCTGGTCACGGGTGCCAACAGTGCTTTTTTACACAGGTGCAGGCATCTGCCAACAACACACACAACAACAAGCACTTCCCCAGGCACCAATGAACTATCTCCACTCATTCACTGCTGATCCCTTGTTTCAGTCTCCACCACCTTAGCTGACTTGTTCTCTTGCTGCATCCCGCATCTACTCCGCAGTTGTAGCCTCCACTACTTGGTGTTACACTCACTTCACCTCTCCCACTTGGTTGGGGGGGGGGGGCGAAACACAAGTAGTGCCTAGGGTAGCATGAACCCTGAATACAGCCCTGGAAGAACCACCTGACAATGAGGACAGCTTATCCTTGATTTAGGGCAACCTGGTTCACGTGAGCCACTACCGCGACCACAGAGTTGCCCTCATAGTCATCAGTGCCGATTACTGGGTGGCCACCCTGCTGGATCCCCATTGTAAAGAAAACATAACCTCCTTGATACCAGCACTGGAGAGAGATTGTAAAATGAGAGAGTTCAAATGCACTCTGATGGATGCATTATTGGCAGAGTTCCCAGCTGAATTTGAGGGTTCAGTGGAGGAGGAGGAGCGCAAGTCTCCAACTCAGCAGCACCGGCACCAGCTCATAGCGGAGGATGAGCATGGCCACAATGTGGAACAATTTATTCCATTGTCTGCCACATCCACCACCATCGGATATGGCCGTAGCACCATGAGGCAGACTTGCATAGTGGATGACTACCTGTCCATGCGTTTCCTGGTACTGAGCGATGGGTCCTCCCCATTCAATTTCTGGGTTGCTAAACTGGACACATGGGCAAAGCTTGCCTTCTATGCCTTGAAGGTGTATATATTTATTTATTGATGTTATTATTTATTCATCTATGTACATATTGATTAATGAATATATTTATGTATGCCTGTATTTCTCTCTTTAATTTTTTAGTTTTCTGTTATTATTTTGAGTACTTTCCCTAGCCCATTTTGTGCCGGGCAATCCCCCAACCCCCATAAAACAACTAATATTTAGTTTTTGTTTTCATTTATGTATGTATTTCTTTCTTTTTTTGTTTTCTGTTATTATTTTGAGTACTTTGCCTAGCTTATTTTGTGCTAGGCAATCGCCCTGGTATTCCGTTCGATTTGTAGATCTCTAGCCTTGCTACCCCCAAGATAATATGTGTTTTAAGGAACCAGTTGTTACTACCTGCAATCTGTTGCTCTTGGCAACTGATCATCTTCAAGAAGAAAGAAGCGAGTCCTGTAACTACAGAACGCTGCTGATGGGGATGTGTAAGTGTCACACTTCTCTCTTTTTGTAGAGCTTGGTATACGGACAGAGTTGCTAAAAGCAACAGATTGGAAGTAGTGAAATCTGCTTCCATAAAACAAGCATTTAAAGTGGAACAACACCCAGGATTTTCTGGGGATGCAGCCTCGGCTCGCGCATGCGCAGTTGGAACGGGGATAAGGTAAGGTTTCTGGGCGTCCTGCGGGGTTTCACACAGCGGGGCATCCCGATCTGATCGGTTTCACACAGCGGGGCATCCCGATCTGATCGGCCCGGGAATCTTATAGATTCCCAGGCCGATCAGCCATGGGTGTTGGTCCACTTTAATTTCTCTAACAAAAATAAAACAACATCAGTGCCTCAGTGCCTTGATGACATTCTTTTGCCACAAAAAATATACACTTTAAAAATTGGCATCGAAAGTGGACTTTACCTTAAATATACACATCCCGTTTCAATACTGCTCAGTTCCTAAAAACATTAGTGCATGCATCTGACTGCTGGAACTCCAATCTCTGCTAACAAAAAGGTTAGTGTTAAAAATGATTATTTATTAACGCTATTTATACTATAACATTTTCATTTCATTCTATTTTTCACCTGTAGGGTTTGATCATCTTTGGGCCAATCTGAGAAGTTTGGCTATAGGTCTGCTTTAACAATATATATATATATATATATATATATATATATATATATATATATATATTATATACATTACACTGAAAAATTATGATTTTTATGTCTTGCTCATTATAGGGGTTTTTTAGCTGACTTTCAGTTTAGGAGGCAGTGAGAGCCTATATGTGAATTTTCACTTGTTCTGCAATTTGGAATTTTTTGTCGTATTTAGTTGTTTTAGCATTGGTAAAATAATATACATATAAATAGTCTGATTCTAAAGTTAAATCCTAGGTTTTGGTCCACTTTAAAGTAAACACCAATTTTAAAGGTTTGTTTCAGCACTGTGCAAGGACGCTAACAAGAAAATATGCTAAAGTACACTCGCCCTGACCTTTTTTTATCCACATAAAATCTCACACATGAATAAAATATGCAATATGCCTCCTCCTGAAAACTCTGGTGAAGTAAAAATCGGATTATTTAGGGGGAGTTTTTTGATCACACTCTTTACTTTAATCTTGCTTTCACTGAAAAAAATGCCGGCATGGTTTTTAGAAATGAAAAAGACATGCAGACAATTTTTTTTTCTTTAAACCTGTTTTACGGGTATTAGTTCCCTTACAGGGCACACCGTCTGTTTTGTTCTTGGGGTGCACATTGTAGTAGCTTTGAAAGGTAAGGCCAGCACTGCCAATGCACCTTCACCTCAGAATGCCCTCCACACTGTGATGAGCATCTACTGTGGTAAATCCCATGTTGGATCCCTTTAAAGGAGGAGCGCTTAATGAGTAACTACTCTCTTGTTAGAGGGGTTGTTCATTAAAACGGGACTAACTCCCGTGGGATCCCTCGTCTGCTTATGTGGTGAGCTCACCGAATCAACTGACAAAACCTGCTGACTATTATATTTGTTATTTTGGGGGAGATGGGGGTAATTTGGGGAAAAAAAGGGGGGGGTAATCTGGGAAGAAAAAGGGGGAGTTGTTGGGAAAAAGGCGCTTCTGATTCTGTAGTCAGAGTAACTTTTGGAGTGAGTTGGTAGTCTCCATAGGGTCTTATATTGTTGCCCTATGGGACCTCCTTTGGAGGTAGACCAAATGCGCCTATTCACTTCCCATTAAAATATGTGTTAAAAATGCGTAGGTTCCCCGGGGATGATGGCCAGACAGTAGCTTAGGGTCCAGAGCGCTTGCAGCGTTTATTCAGGTTCACTGTATATAGCGTGTATATTTATATTATTGTAAACTGTTCACAAATTCATTTAAGTGCACTGTCTATGTCTATGTTGTAAATAAACCTACTTGAATAATACATAAAATAACGTAACACATATTTTAATGGGAAGTGAATAGGCGCACCTGGTCTACCTCCAAAGGAGGTCCCATAGGGCAATAATATAAGACCCTACGGAGACTACCAAGAGAAGGACCAACCCCAACTCACGACTATTATATTCCCAGAAATTGAAGAAATCAGGCGATACCGTTTCAGGCTGTCGCAATATATTTAAGGTAAGCTTTTGAGAAAACTCAGTTCTGTTCTTCAGATATGATGTTATGCAGAATAACAGAAAAATCACCGACTTTTGTACACACAGAGCAATAAGCATCAAAAGGTCTTAAAAAATCTTAAGAAAACAGTCCATTTGCAGAGATGTACAGACCAGTGAGTTGTTTACAATAAGCTAGGCCATAAACTGCTAAGTGTGATCAGGCTGCATCTAGTTGCCTTATCAGCTTAAAGACATCATCAAAGGTTTCCAATAGACATTCAAAATCAGGTAAAACTGCTTATCCCAGAGGATCCCCAGGTGGGCTACTTCTATATGCTCCCCAAGATCCATAAGGCTCGCAATCATGGAGGGCCTATCATCTCTGGCATTGGCTAACACTGTACAACACTGCTCGTTATAATCCCAATGAGAGCTGAAAGCAGAACTAAATACATTTTTCTTTTTCAGAGGTTCTACAAAGATGTCAAATGCAAAACAAAATTTCACTGGTTGTCAACCTTACATTTTTCCTGTCTCCTTCCCGTTCTTCTTGAGTTTCATATACTTTCTGGGCTTTTTGTTGAACTGTATCAGCCTATGGATATTCTGGTTCCACGTAAAAGAATGGAACTCAACAGTGGTTCTCCAGTTTAACTTGGCCATCTCTGATGCCATTATCACCCCAGCAGTTCCTTTCCTCATTAGCAAAACTATGACCAACCAATGGGGTTTTGGAAACTTTCTTTGCCAGTTTCACGGCTTCTTGATTAGCATTCACACATACGGAAGTGTTTATTTCCTTACCTTGACAAGTCTTCATCGATACTTTGCTATCACCTATTATGGCAAAAAGTCACCCTTTATCAGCAAGCTGTTCATCACCAGACTTTGCCTTGTTGTCTGGACTTTTCTTGGCATCCAAGGAATTCCATTATTCCTTGCCTTAAGGTCCTCTGAAGTTCACGGAGTGCCAAGATGTATGAATATTCACCAAACTGACCAAAAACATTCACTTTTAATTGTTTGCTGGGTCACCCTTTTCACTGGTGTTCTCATTCCTTTCTCCATTATGGTCACATGTTATTGCCTCCTGGCTCGCTACATTCTAAAATTGAATTTAATGAACCCTTGCAGCAAAGCCATGGTGTCCAGATCTGTTAAGATGATAGTTTCATCCATAACTATACTCTTCTTCTGCTACTTTCCTTATCACATTACCAGAACTGTTGGGGTGATGATCATCATGATTTCTCCTACATCATGTTTTTGGCTGGAAAGAACAGAGAAGATCTATTACATCTTGTGGGCTCTGTCAGTAACAAATTGCATTATGGATCCCATACTCTACTGCTTTTCCTCTAAGAAGTTCAAGGATTTGTTCATGAGTTGGTTATGGCTTCCCAGACAACACAAAAGGGAAAATGATCAAGAAATTCAAACAGGAACAAGATCAGAAGACAGGCAACTTGATCCACGTCCAACTCCAAGTTCCACTGAGACCGGACTGAACTAGTTTTTTAAAATAGTTTTTGGACTTTTGGTCATTATAATAATTATAGGAGAACAGCTAGTATTTTTATATCTATATTTCTATATTAATCTTTTCAATTGGATTTTTATGCAATACGGTGAGCTTTATATGCATTACATAGTCCTGTATTGCCTTTTAAATACTAATAATTAAGCAGAACAAAAGCCGTGGCTTGCCCCGGAGAAACCCAAATCAGGATGCCCCACTGTGTGAACGCCTCCAGGATGCAGCAAAACCCACCTTCTTCCCAGGCTCCCCCCCAATGTAAACATCATTGGCTGCATCCCCAGCAACTTTAGATTCGAGTTCTATATAAAAGGGGGGAGGAGGTGTATAACCAAAAGAGCTGCAGCATGACCTGTTGCTAAAATGAAAAAGATAGACTGCCACGCTGTGTGGAGATATTGATTCGGCACCGTGGGAATTTATTTTCTCACTTTTTTGTGAGTAAACACATTTTCCTATTTTTTTTTTTTTTTTTTAAATGTGCATCTTAATATGGTGCTAAATTGCACCGTGGAAAGAAATCAAACTCACAGGGCTGAATAATTTCACTTGTAAAAAAACGCATTTAAAGGGGAACAAAACCCACAGAACTTGTGAAATACATTTGGCCAAAGCCCCTGCCGATGCTCCCTTCTTAGGGTGTAGAACTAGAAATGGATATTTTCACTCCTTGAATCGTCCTCTGTAAGATTGCAGGCAATCAGTCATTGCATAGGTGTGGCAATGATGTCATTGACACATCTATGCAATATCTGATCACCTGCAACAGTGGTAAATGAATAGAGGAATAGAGGAAGCGAAGCTTTACAGCTAAAAGGAGAAGTGAAAATTGGCAAAATGTTCTCTGCATAGGGGGAGCAATTCAAGGGATGCTAGTTATAAATGTGGGTTTGGATCCTCTTTAACTGTTCAACAGCATAGAAACAGTATCAAGGGCTGTTTGACAAAATATAGCAAGTAGAGGCAAGAGCAAACAGGGGGTCTCTGTAATCAGTCCGATATCTATAAACATTCAATGAAATCTCTCTTGATATTAAGCAGTCTCTGTATTTTGTCAGTGTTCTTCCTTTAAACGTGAACCCATCACCATCATATCCTGCGTACCAGAAAATATTGATTATACCACACTGGATGGTTGTGTGACCACGAGTAAAGAAATCAGAAGCCCTTGAAATAATTGATAAGTATAATAAATAAAGATACAAGACCATAAGTTATGCTGCAGAAGTCAGGTGCTGGTCCCACTTGTTTATTTGTGCCGGTACACACGGACTAGCTTTCGGGGGCCAAGCCTCTTCACCAGGCCATATACACAGTGCAAAAATAGGGAACACACAATTAATAGCTTTAATCCATGTGGAGTATTCTCTGTGAGGCCCCACCCATCTGGGAAACACTTAACCCCTTAAGCACATCAAAAATAGGTACACAAAGAAGGTGAGTATATATATCAAAACAAAGGTGAAAGTCACTTAGGCCCTTATTCATGAAGGGATAGCGTCAGGTAGTGCCTTGTTAATGGGAGGTAGCGACAGGTGAACGCCGGACACGGCACGCAATTACACATTTATCAAGCAGAATCTGTTGAGCGACTGGGATACCGCCATGTAGCGTCCGATTCATCATTATCCCAGCCTCAGCGAACAGCGCCGGCTTTCAGCCTTGCACAGCGCCAGGTATTACCTCTTGCTACCTGTCGCTCTCCCATACATTTCAATGGATGATCCTTTTCTTCTTTTTTAACTGGGTTTTTGTTTTTTAAATCTCAAATAATGTTGTGACCTCTTACGGCATTGAAAATGCAGTTTTTTCAAAAAATTTTCATGTTTTATATATTTCTGCAGAAATTACATTAAAGATCTGGCATTAAAGTGTTCATGTTACAATGTTATTACAATGCAATTCCATATGTTTTCGCTTTGTTACTAGTGGATAGATGCTGAAAAACAGACTTTAAACACACAGCCTCCGGCGCTCTGGGCTTCAGAGAAGCATTTTTCAGCGCCGGAGTTTTGTTAGGATGTTTCTTTAATGAATATGTTGTAAGTCGGTCGCACTGACCAGTCGCTAACATGCGCTGTACTGGTCAAATAGCGGCTCATCACAATGTATTCATCACTGCTGCACAGAACTAGCGACCCACGGCCGAGCACAGTGACTACTAGCGGGCGCTCTGAAAATGCCTGCTACAGACGCTCATCTGTCGCTACCTGGCGTTAGTGATGAATCAGCCTGCCCGTAAGTATAACCAGAGCAGGGGATATAATCAAATGAGAGCATGAGAGATTTTTTTTGTGTGGTTGTCACATCGCTCAAGCTTTAAGTGTCCATAATCGCTTCTTAATCTATCATTACTTATTTAATAGGCATGTCACACTCACTGGTTGGACTCGGTATGCCCTAGACTGGCCGATCTGTGATTTTTTTACCGTGCGATTCTCAGTTCTGAAATTAATCAGAACAGTGGCCAAGGTAGTTGGGAAACCAGTCCCTCCCACTTTTAACCAGTCATTCATACAAATAGCCAGATTCACCAGCTTAGCACAGCACATAGCACAAGTCATTTGATTACAAGTCATTATTATACCCCTTACATTTTTGATACTATATAACACTTTGAAACTTTTATAACATCCTTTGGGTTACATTTGATATTATTATACCCCCTTACATTTTGATACTAGCAGGCTGAGTCATTTTCTAACGTCAGGTACCGGCAGATGAGCGTCTGTACAGCAGCGCTAAGAGCGACCGCTAGTGGTCGCTCTGATCGTCCGTGAATCGCTATTACAGAGCGCCTCAGTCGCTGTAGTAACATGGCCGGCATTGATGAATTTGATTTGTGAGTCGCTATACCACCAGTACAGAGCTATATGGGAGCGAATGGTAGCGACTGGTCAGTGTGAGCGGCTCAAACCATATTCATCAAAAAAACAGCCTTGCACAGCGCTCAAAATTGTGTCGCTGTAGCCCAGAGCGCCAGAAGCTGTGTGATTAAAGTCCGTTTTTGAACACATATCCACTAGTAACATAGCGAAAACATATGGAATTACATTGTTATTACATTGTGACATTAACACTTTAATACCAGACCTGTAATGACAATTCTGCATAAAAATATAAAAAATCAAAAAAATAATTCAAAAATGTATTTACATAGGCCAGGAGAGGTGACACAATGATTTGATACAAAACCAAAAAAATTATTAAAAGAAAACCCTGTTTAAACATAGGAAAAGAAATGTCCATTGAAATATAAGGGAGAACGTCAGGTAGCTACAGGTAATACCAGGCTCTGAAAGCCAGAGCGCCGCAGGGATCCGCAAAGCCGTCTGTAATGATGAATTGGTCTAACCAGAATCCCCTTCATAAATGTGGTATTGCGTACAGTGTCCGGCTTTCACCTGATGCTACCTGCCGCTTCCTGTCGCTTAGAAGGCACTACCTGTCGTTATCCCTTGATGAATAAAGCCCTATATAACATTTTGAAACTTTTATAACACCCTTAGGGTTACCATTCAGAAAGTATGGGATGGGCGCATGCACGCTGCTGGGGATGTGGCTGCTTCCCAGGGTTTTGGTCCTTGCCCCCATGGCACCACCATTCGGGATGCCTTGCTGTGTAAAACCCCCCAGCTCATCCAATAAACTCACCTTTCCCCGGTCCTACAGCGCATGTGCGCGTGTCCAGTCCAATGCATAATATTGCACTGCATAAAGCCATGTTTTTGAACAGCGTGTTGGCACAGGGAGCGGCAGCGCACGGATCCCCAGCTCCCCTGTGTAGTGTGCACTCCCGGGCACCCAGCTTATATGAATGGCTTTGCACGGAATCGCGCACAGCTGCATGGCTCTTTATACCCTCAACAAGTGAGCTGTGACATCACAGTGACATCACACATGACATAATTTGTGATATCACTGTGAGTGACAGGGAGTGCTGGCAATCATGCTGGTTGGGTGTCAGACCTGTGTCCCCTGCCTGGCTGCAGAGCAGGGAGTGGCATGGGACACCCATGCCAGACAATGAACATCTGCGAATCATCTGAATTGAGTTTAAAGGAAATTCACAAAGCTCTACTGAGTATACATTGGCAATGGCATTGGCAGAGGACATGAGATCCCCTCTATGGAAGCTCCTGGAAAGTCAGGTCCTGGGTCTGACCCTTCATGAGATGTTTTCCTTAAGAGATTGCCCAGGTTTCATCGATTCCATCATCCATCAGGGGGGTTACCAAAACTGGCATACCTGGCAAGTGTGAGGACACTTGGCATCTTCAGATGATCTTTCTACTGGTCCAATCAGTATCTGAACTTGTCTGATAACACAGATTTTCTTATTCCTCTCTGCAGGCCTGCAAGCATTACCCTCCAGAACTGAAGGGTGACCAGACACACTGAAAACAGACTCACTGAGACTTGTCAGGGAGTCAAGGCAAAACGGGGAAACTACTTGCTGCCCTTTAAACATGGAGGGCTGCAAACAGGAAGAGATAGTGCTCCTCTGAGAACTCTTATGCTGAGTCAGTGTACAGGTCATTCAAGGACAATGGGAATTTGTTTAAACACTCTGTTTTTATTATTGTTTTTAGTTAGTCTAGTGATTTGCTAATTCAAGTCCTATCTGTCCTGGTAGTTGTGCATGACATCCTGCAGTAGGTGGGGAAGATCCAGGTGCTGGAGAGGAACAGGTGGGGATGAAGGGCCTGGATTAAGGGACATCTACTATAAAGGAGGCATGCCAAGGCCTAACCCCCCCCCCCAACACACACACACACACACACACACACACACACACACACACAAACACTCTCTCTATTGCAGTTAATACATCTAAGACATTTTTTTAAAGCCTGGACAGTGACTTTAGCCCTATCATGTTCAGGTGAGGGGGCAGCTAGTGCACTATGCACAGCTGGTGGGGTAAAACGTTTCTTAAAATTGACAGCGGGTGGCACTGACATCCTTTTCCGGCTGTGCACCACAAATGAATGTACTATCAGCTTGAGCATTGGATAAGACCGCTACTAAACAAGGTATTATGTATAAAAAGTGGTCCTCCTTTAAATCTTTAAGTGTTAAAAATCCTTTTGCTCCCGGCCTCATCTCTATCCTCGATTCTGCCCTAAATGACTTCCCCGCCATTTAGATCACAGATACGTGAAGGACTGGGAGCTTGACTTGCAAGAAAATAAGGCACAGTGGACAGCTACCTGGTCCACAACTGCCAAATTTTCAATTTCAAAGTCCTTATCACAGAAACGGCCTACAAGGTTCTGCTTTGTTAGTACCTAGTGCCTAGTCACAATCATAAATTTCATTCTGCATACCCAATCACTTGCTTTAGAGACTGCGGATCAGTGGGGCATGTAATGCAAACATGATGGTCTTGTCCAATGCTCACCAGTTTCTGACCTAGGGCCATCAAAATGGCTTCCCTGGTACTGAGCTCTTCAATACCAAAGGGGTCCGAACTGCTGGACCTTAACAATAAACAAAACAAGCTGCTTCTCTTCATCCTTCTGCAAAACAAGTAATTGTGATCCTGGAAATGACAATTCCTGTCCTTAGAAGAGGTAAAGGCAAGTATGAATGGATTATTCATAAACAAAAATCTGTCCAGCATCCTTAGCGACTTGCACGCTAGGTTTCTGTCTGTGTGGGAACCTTGGAGAGTTTCCGCCCTGACATTATTTAGCCAAGAGTCAGTTAAACCAGGCCTTCACCTAGAGATGAGCGAACTTTTGAAAAATTTGATTCGGACGATTTTCCGGGAAAATTTGTTTCGGTCCGAATTTATTCGCGATAAATCGTTATTAAAAACGGCTATTTCTGGGCTTCCGAGAGCCTCCATAGGGTTGCAGAATGTTTTGCTTGGCTGTAACATGCATAGGATGCATGCTGGGTTAGTGAAATAATATTGTAAAGAAGTATGACATACAGATCAGAGGCGTCGCTATTAGATTCGCTGTCGCAGAGCGGCACAATTAGAGAGCCTTGAGGTGGCATCAGCATGATGAGCCCATATATTGCCTGAAAAACACACCCTGAATTTAGCAGCAGCATAGGGAGCCCATATATTGCTTGAAAGACACACTGGAGTTGGCAGCAGCATTAGGAGCCCATATATTGCCTGAAAAACACACTCTGGACTTGGCAGCAGCATAGGGAGCCCATATATTGCCTGAAAGAGACACTGGAGTTGGCAGCAGCATTAGGAGCCAATATATTGCCTGAAAAACACACCCTGGAGTTGGCAACAGCATAGAGAGCCCATATATTGCCTGAAAAACACACCCTGGGGTTGGCAGCAGCATAGGGAGCCCATATATCGCCTGAAAAACACACCCTGGAGTTGGCAGCAGCATAAGGAACCCATATATTGCCTGAAAGACACACCCTGGATTTAGCAGAAGCATTAGGAGCCCATATATTGCCTGAAAGACACACAGTGGAGTTGGCAGCAGCATAGGGAGCCCATATATTGCCTGAAAAACACATTGGAGTTTGCAGCAGTATTAGGAGCCCATATATTGCCTGAAAAACATACCCTGGATTTGGCAGCAGCATTAGGAGCCCATATATTGCCTGAAAGAGACACAGTGGAGTTGGCAGCAGCATGAAGAGAACATATACAGATTTTGGGCACATATATCTTATCCTAAGAATATTAATAAAAATTAGGATTAACGTAAAGCATTTCCTCAATAATTACTTGTGGTCTGATGCGGAGGAATGTCTGTAACTGGAGAGCAGCGCCCTAAATCTGTTTTGCACTATCCACATTTCTTTAGTGTTGGTCTGGCACCATGATCAATCTACTCTGATGCACCAGGCATTGGTGGGTGGAAATCTTGGCTGATCCATGCCAGATTCATTTTCACACAGGCCAGTCTCTCAAAAAAACATTTTCAAGCGTACTGGAGCACATTAAATTGCCCTCATCAGAGCATCACATACGCACATCTAAGAGTTTCATCACTTTGTTCCTGTTATAGTCTTCAGGGCCTAGTTACTACTTAGTGAAAGGCCATAGATGTCAGGCAGAGAAGGGCCAGGATGGGCACAGAGAAGTTGCAGAGGCCTAAATTCATCAAGCAGAGGTCGCAGCAAACTAGGGGTGAGTGATAGCAGGAGTCTCAGTGAGAGGCCTGATCTCCCGGTATCAGCTAGCGGTCGTGTCACGACCAGCAACCCATCTGCCGTCATCCATTGGTTAACACGATCATCCAGTTCATCACAAGTAACATCTGACACCCCCAGTCAACTGTCGGTTATATCTTATGCTTTGGGTTCAGCTCCACTATTCAGTGAGGACTATCTGATAATCTGAAAAATCAGCAGCTACTGCCCCGCCAAGAAGTGGAGGAGACACTCGCCGCTTCTTCCACTAGGTGGGCAAGTAGTGATGAGGAGAGTGGCGTGGGAGGTGGAGTTTTTAAATATATATATATATTTTGTATATATTTGTTTTTTCTAAATATTTTTTTCTGTATTTTTATTTATTTATTTTTTTCAGTGCCCTTCCAGACTACCATGTGTGCAGGTCACGGCAGTTTCACGCTGTTCTTCACATAGTTTGCCTTGAGCCACAGAGTCACACATGGGAGGAACTGCTAAAAATCATAAATCAATAAATGAAATCATGGCTTACTCCACGTAAACTGCAAATGGGAACCATGGTGACTGACAATGGGAAGAACATCTTGCCTGCACTGCGACAAGGAAGCCTGAGCCATGCGCCCTGTATGCCCCACTTGTTCAACCTAGTTGTCAAGCGTTTTCTGAAGTCTTCCCCCCCATCTGCAAGACATCCTAACAGCAGGAAGGAAACTTTGCATGCACTTCAGCCACTCCTACACCGCCAAGCACACCCTTCTTGAGCTACAGCATCAGAACGGTATCCCCCAACATAGTCTGATTTGCAATGTTTCCACCCGTTGGAATTCCACCCTCCATATGTTGAATCGACTATACGAACAGAGAAAAGCCATCACTGATTTCTTGATGATCCAAGCAAATAGGGGGACTCCCCTGTGTAAGTTCAATGTAAACCAGCGGCAGCTCATACGTGACACCTGACGTTTGCTCAGGCCCTTTGAGAAAGCCAATTATTAGTCAGTCGCCAGGACTACGGGATGAAAGTTGTGATTCCACTGCTTCATGTACTACAACACATGTTGGAAACCATGGCTGGTCAGGGCACTGGAGACATGGCGCCTACATTTCATGGCCACATGAAGCCTGTGGGGGCTGAAGTGGAAGAGGAGGGGGTGGGGCACAGCGAAGCACAGTTTAAGTTTGACAAATTGGCCATTGTATCTAGTCATCTGACAGGAGAGGAGGAGCAGGAGCAGCCAGAGGAGCTAGAGGGTTGTGAGGAAGGTGAGACAAAGGACCCCGACACACCGTGGCAGTATGCAGTAGAGATGGAGACAGGTAGTCCCTCCGAGTCACTTGCACAAATGGCACGACGCATGCTCACGTGCTTGAGTAGTGACCGCAGAATTGTCTCCATTTGTCAGCGGGATGACTTCTGGCTCTCCACCTTATTGGACCCTCGCTACCGGCACAAAATGGGGACATTTTTTACACCCACTGAGAGGGAGGACAAACTGACCTACTACAGAGACATTCTACGTAGTCAGTTGGCTGCGCCATGGTCCATACTTTCGCAGGTCTGACTCGGGGGGACCTCTGCGCTCACCTTCCACTGCCATGGCTGCTGGGGGGATGGCAGGAGCAGCAGCAGCAGCTCCATCAGCAGCAGCCCGAGTCTTCAGTCGCTACTGAGTAGCTTTCTTCACCCGCATGGTGAGGCTAATCATGAGCAGCAGAAAGACCTGGAGCAGGCCCTGAACCAGCAGGTCGTGTCATACCTTGACATGACTATGCCAACGCACCTTTTAGTGCGGCGGGGGCCATAGTCATGCCAAGGAGAACTCGTCTGTCCACGAAAAATGTGGAGAGACTCACCTTTGTGAAGATGAATCAGGCATGGGTCAGCCAGGATTTTCACCCACCAATGGCCGATCCATGGTAGTAGCTGATGCATGGTAGCTCCTTATGCTGCTGCCAACTCCAGGGTGTGTCTTTCAGGCAATATATGGGCTCCCTATGCTGCTGCTGCCAACTCATATGCGTGTCTTTCAGGCAATATATGGGCTCCTAATGCTGCTGCTGCTGCTGCTAACTCCAATGTGTGTACTCTTAAAAGACACATGCTAGCATATTTGGGATGTCCCCCTCCCAGTTAAAGGCAATGGTTGCTTGAAATTTGACAACGTGATTTTCATTACAAAATGCAACCAGTTAGTAGACAGGTACTCTTGAAATATTTATGCTAGTATTTGAGTTGCCCCCTCTTCAAATACACAGGTTGGCTGCTTTTATAGTGGAAAAGTGACTTTGTTTACAAAATGCAACCAGTTAGTAGACAGGTACTCTTGAAATATTTATGCTAGTATTTGGGATGCCCCCTCTTCAAATACACAGGTTGGCTGCTTTTTTAGTGGAAAAGTGACTTTGTTTACAAAATGCAACCAGTTAGTAGACAGGTACTCTTGAAATATTTATGCTAGTATTTGGGATGAACATGTACCTGTACCTATTGCATTTTTTAAAACTTTTAACATCCAAGATAGTGACCCATGGAGTCCCAGGCTGCCTACAGACAGGAAGAGTCTTCTGACTGTGCCTCTCTGCATTCTGGGATTGCTGTCCTTTTCCTGACCCCAGCTCTGCTCTGTCTGAGCAATGTACAGCTATGACCCTGTCCCCTGCTCTTTTACCATCTCTCTTCTCCTCCTGAGATGCTTCTGAGGTTAGACGGCGTAGGAGTCCTGAACACAGTTGAAGCCCAGCGGGGGAAAGAAAATAAGTAAGCAACAAAAATCTTAAAATATATTAATTTTAGTTGCTGGGGAACAGATTTTTAAGGCTTTGGGCTTTTCATTAAATCATGCTGAAGGTCTGGTTTCACTGAGAGCAGCCTGTGTCCTTGGGGCAAACTGATTGGAGACGCAAAACTTTTCTCTCTTTTCTCCTCCCCTGTTTTCCTTTGCTCTTTTTCCTTCTCTTTATACTAATCCTACGTATACTACATAATTTCTAATTAGCCTCACATCTGAGATTTTCTTAGAACTGCAAGAACTACTGCAATAGATCAGCTTTGTCAATTAGGCCATTGGTGCTTTCAACCCGTCATATATGGCTTAAACATTAATGATTCTTAGAGCTCTCCTAATAATTAGGGATGTATGTGATATTGATGTATATTGTATAAACAAAACTTCTTTGCATGAGACATTTTGCTTAATGGGTTGTAATGCCCTATGTGAATCTCTTTTGACTAATATAAATGATTGAAAAGATACATTAAGTTAATTATAATTATTATAAATTCTTCCAAAATTAAGGAAGAATTCTAATTCTAAATAGAAAGTTATACATTGATTATAGCAGGGCAAATTAATAGCTTTCATATTTGAGTGAAGAAGAACCAAGATATTGATAATTCTTTGGTCAAGAAGAGAACAGAGGCAGGTTTGGCTATTCGCTGGTGGAAATTAGGTAACAGGAATATCCGAAATGCAATAACAGGCTTTTCATGGATTTTATACTTTATACTATACTATATAGATGATATATAAGACTTGCTTTTATGAGTGTGTTAGGTATGAGTTGTCACAATTGTCTCCAATGACTGAAGCACTGAGCTGAACACATGACTGATCAGACAAAGATACATAGAACAAGTTTAAGCTGTGCTCTATGTATTATTCAGATGGAAAGCACCTTCATCTTTGAGGCCTGAAGGCAGATATATACTTTGAACCGTACTCTTCATGAAATTAGTAACTGATGTGGGATTGCCACAATAGAGATCTGGAAGAGAAGTAAAACTGCCATCATAACAATATAGTCACTGTATAGCGAGGGGAATCATAAAGCACCAGATGCACCAGGAACCACCTCCCTACCTGGCCCAGAGTTTGTATGAAACTGATCCTATGACATGTGATCTTCTCTTTCATTGTTAATGAAGAGTCACCTAGAGCTACATGTTACCAAACGATGACATTAGGAAAATCGACCAGACGGCTCAGAGCAACAGCAGCTGATGTGAATATTAGCTAAGAGGGCTTCTATCAAAGATGAACATGCTAAGAGACTTTTCTCTTAACTCTACACATTTTCTAGAGATTTTCTAGAGTCAAGACGATCATGCGGAATGACTAAATGACTAAAAGTGCTACCAGCCAAGTGCAAGGAAAGCTGAATTATTTAGAAGGCCTGCTCTGCTTGCAACAATTTGTTTTCCAATATTGTTGAGAACTTTGTGGCACACTGGTTATTTGATGGCTTGAAAGAGAAGAACACAAAAAAGGGACCAGGATTTTTTTTTAAGACTTTTGAGGATTAGCGTTGAAAAGAGGATGCCACGAGATGGACATATTGATTCATTTTATGCTAATATAAAAACTTCAACACTGTTCTCTAATTGCCAGCTTGTAGCTCAAAAGATCTGCAATATCAAGGAACCACAGCACTGAATAGTTCAAACAACGCAGATAGGAAGAAAGGACTATTCAAACTAAAACAGGGAACATTTTCTTCAAACATTTTGAGAAATTGTGTTGAAAAGAGTACACCAGAAGATGGATATCTTGGGTCATGGTATTTGAATATTTATATTTATTATGCTACTATCATTGCCAGCTCATAGTTTAAGGTCTAGAATTGTTCAAGATATTCCCAAAAATATTTGCAAGTTGGTTGGTTTTGGCAACAGCACTGAGGAACCCTAGATTTAATTAAAGGGAAAACTTTGATGACTTTGAAGGATGAACATTTGAAAGAAAAGTATGAATATTTTTCAACAAGATGAACCCACAACTTTCTAAGATGGATATATTAAAGGATATTATGAGCAAATTCAATGTGGCCCCCAACTGCTTACTTGCAGTCTTGGATTTTGACTAAATTATTTCTGATTGTTCCTAGTTAGCTGGTATGTTCTAATGAGCAAACAATGCCATGTAAAAGGACTGATTACATGTAAACTGGAGAATTATGCATGTTTTTTTAAAGAAACAATATTCAGACAAGAGGACCACAGATGAATCATTTTCACCATCTTTCACTGGAAGATTTTGTTGAACATTTGTGTTACTGGCAATTCTACCTTAAATATAAAACCTAAGACAAGGGCGTAGATTGAGGGGAAGGGGGGCACTTGCCCCAGGTACAGCAGGTCAGGGGAACGCCAAAGGGGGGCCTGAGCACAGGTGGGGGGGGCACCTTTTTGAATGTTTGCCCTGGGTGCCAGAAAGCCTAGTTACTAATCTTCCTAAGAAACTTCAAAACAAAGTTGAACTGTTAAAACATAATGAATAAAAGTCAGAAGTCACTTTTTTTACCCTAAATTGTAAAGAGTTGCAATCCATTTCAGCCATGATGGGTAAGTTCTAAGTAAAGGAACTTGTTGGATGGAAGCTGAAAATGTGTGTTTTCTTCTTCAAAATATATGGTCTAACTATGCAGTGATGAGCAGACTCAAATTTTAGTAAATAGATTAGTCCTCTGGTTTTGGTATTCCTCAAAAGTCACCTGACAATTCGAAACAAAAAGTACAGGGACTACTCTAGTTAGATGGAATAGGACTAGAACATGAACATCTTCAGAACTGTTTTAAGAAGCAAATTTCACGACAGCTTGAGATAAACATTCAAGGCAAAGTGATTGTGAATTATGAGGTGGCAGTTTGACCAACAATCTTCAGCTGTTTAAACATATCAAAACGGGAGATCATTTTTAAATGTTTTTGAGGGTTAAATGACAACCATTCTCAAGATGTTTGGAATTACGTTAACACTTTTTGGAATTTGAAAACAAAGATTAAGTTAACTGGACACAATATGTGCATACCTATGGGGAGGTCATATACAGTACACAATATGATATACTGGACCTGTAAGTGGACCAGGTTATCTTCTTCATGACCAACCTCCTATAGGCAGGGCGTATACCCAGAGGTGATCCTTTGCCTTCTCACCTCATTAAATGATAAATTGATTTATTGTGTTCAGGCTGAAGTAAGAGGTGCCCTCCTCCCTAAAGGCAATCCGGTGCCCTGACCAACATAAAATATAGATAAGGAATCTGATGGATTTTCACCCCCAAAAAAGTTACGCTATTTAACATTTATAAAAATCTGAGCCAATGGATGAAGCTGTGGGTGGAGAAGAGACCTCCCCAGATGTCCTCCGCTGCACGGTGTGTCTGGAGGACTATAGGCCGTATGGACCATTAAAGCCTCGGATCCTGCCTGTGTGCCTACACACGTTCTGTGAGGGTTGCCTAGAGAGACTGGGCACTGATAATGGCTACAGCGTCCTGTGCCCTATCTGCCGAGTGTTCAATGATGTGTTCGGCAAGGATGGCATACAGGCATTGCCCATTAACACCAGGGTGCCTTACTTTGAGGCCGAAGAGGAGGAAATGGAGGAAACAGATGTGATTGCTTTCCTGGACCCGAGCACACCCTCTTGCCCAATGTGTGGAAGCATCACCCTTTATGCCCCCTTTGGCCTGGAGGCGGATATCACCCAATGCCATACCTGCCAATGGGTGAGCGTAGAGGTGATGGAAGTGGAGCAGGTGGAGGTGACCACACATGTTTTGGTGGACCTGAACAGCAACAGAACCATTGTGGAGAATGAAGAGAAGCAATCTGCACCCCAAATGACTAGAGTCCCCCCTGCTAGGAGGAAGTCATTGCTGAGGAGGGTGCTGAACTATCTCAGGTAAGTCAACCCAGTTCTCTCCATCAGTAGTATCAAAGTAGTCATAAATGGGAGTCCTAGGGCAAAGCATGATAGGATCATTGGCCCAGCTTGGTTGAGGTCACCTTGCCATACCAAGCGCTACTGTTCATGGTAGTACCCAGTTTTAAACATCTAGATATGGTAAGACCATTAGTCCAGTTCAGTTGAGGTCACCTTGGCATACCAGCCACTCCTGTTTGTTGCAGTATCTGGTCAAGACATCTAGATATGGCAAGGTAATTGGTCCAGCTTGGTTGGTGTCTCTTTGGCATGCCCAGCACTCCTGCTCTTGACAGTACCTGATCAAGGGCATCAATATCTGACAGGACTATAAGTTTAGCTTGGTTGAGATCACATTGGCATACCAGGAACTCATGTTTGTGGCATTACCTAGCCAGGGATATTTAAATATGCCTGCCCTGGACAATCATTAAATAATCATCATTTTTAAATAATAATTTAAATAGAAATTGGACCTAAAGGCTCATGGGAAACATTGTGCCAGGTAGGTTCTGGGAATACCAGGATCTAAACCCACCTACTCCTATTTCCCATGAGAACAACATTTGAAAGAGGTTTACCTTTTTCTTTTAGAGCTGTAAAGCCACATCCTACAAGGGAGCACCTGGATAGAGGTGCAGTGGCCAGGTCTTCTCCAATAGCAGGCATGCCACACTTCATTGTATAGCTGTTTCCTGTTCCCCATTACATGGGAATCTGGTGAGGCAGTAGTAAGTAGCTCTTTAGGGCTTCCTGGGGACTTTCAAGGGTGGGTTTAGGTGTGCATAAGTAGAATACCACTGACCCCCTGAATTACAGATGCTGGGTTTTGGGTTTAAAAGGCACATATGAAATGTATATCTGGTTCTGAAAATTCTTCTATCACACAGGAAGCGCTTGTCATCCCGCTGAGACTTCAACGAAAGACTTTACGTTGCATGATATATGATGTCATTCTACCCAAGGTATAACATCTTCCTGCACAATGGTTGATTTACCCAAAGAGAGTCCGGCCTGCTCACTTCTCAAATTAGGCAAACCATGTGTATTAGAGCTGCTGGGTGGAACCATTGCCAATAGTCCAAAGATGAATACTGGGAAAAGCAAGTAAAGGGGACTACTTATGGACTTCCATAGATTCTGTGTGCAATTTAGCTCACTATCTTTATATTTTTACTTTATCCGAACAGGATATATGTGCTAGCAATCCATCTTTATATTTTAATACCATCGAGGGAATAAGCATATAATTTTTTTTCCATGATATGGCAATGAAAAAAAGATGGCTTGATACAGGGTAAAATCTACCCGAAATGCGTTGCCGCCGACAAGGATTTTACATATGCCTTGCCTGCACTGAAATTGACTTATGTATGCTCATCCCATTTACTTGCTTTCCTCGATCTACCTGCACAAATGTATAGTGTTACTCTGCCTAGTATAGTTATTCTGTGCAATGTGTGAGATATGACAGCGCCACTGATTAAAAAAAAGAAACCTAAAACACCAAAGCATATAGCAGGGGGGTACTATGACCTTTCAAACTGTTCAGTTCATTAACAAATATACCAAAAGTATCAAGTACTGTCTGTCTCGGTTCGGACCAAATCCAGCTACTACGAAATCAACAAATATATATATATATATATATATATATATATATATATATATATATATATATATATTATAAGATTATTCAGCTGTTATAAGGAAATTTATTTGTGGAGTCAGCCTGACAAAGTCTCTGCGTTACGCATAGCTGGAAAGGGGGACCATGCACCACCATGCTTTATAACAATATGATGTTGACATCTGTAGCTGTGCAGTTAGACTTCAGAGAAGTAATGGAGTTCATTATCTCTGTACTGTCTCTGGACCATCCAATATCGTATACATATATATTTGCACTTATTATACTGTATACTGTACTGTACTTGTGTGTGTTGGTAACATTTACATTTTCTTATGCACTTTCTTATAAAATTGATTTTCTTATTATATACTTTTCACTTCATAAAACACACCTGACAACAGAATGTACCTAGGTTTTAGAGGAGAAAAAAATATTTTTAACTAAAAGGTGTGCCAAAATTCACCCCCACAACAATCTAATAACAGACAGTGGTAGAATCCCTCCCTCCCAATCGCCTATAACAAGCAGTGTGGCATAATCCTACCAATCCCCTATAATAGGCAGTGTCACAGAATCAACTCCTACCAATCCCACTATAACCACTAGTGTGGCAGAATGTCCCCAAACCTATAACAGGCAGTGTGGCAAATCCCCCCCCGTATCCCTATAACAGGTAGTAGGGCGAATGCCCCCAATCCTATAACAAGCAGTGTGGCAGAGGGCCCCTAATCCTATATAATGGGCAGTGTGGCAGGATCAGGATGGGCAAACGAGGCAAAGACTGTGCACAAAGCGGCTTCCCCTGCTTTGTGCACATGCCTGCCCACCCATTCACTGTGCTGTTGCCCACACCACTTACATGGCCAGAACCTCCCCTGGCCTGGGGCTGCCACTGGATCCCGGGCAAGGTATCCTGCATCTAATCATCCACATGCTGTCGGGCAGAACCAGGGTGGCAGAAAGACAATTAACAGCATGGGAGTGCCGGTAAGGTGAGTGGGCATTCGCTCTAAAAAAGGCACCGACATGTTCCCCCCACTTTTGGAGTCTTATGGAACTAAAAATATGGGTATTTATTCATTTTATATAATAAAATAATATATATAAAATATATTTATTAGATTGCACTGGTACGTTTCATGTATGATTTGTATCATCACAGAGCAGCAGGGATTTGGTCCGAACTAAGGTAGACAATGCTGGATGTGTGATATATTTGTTATGGAATTGTACAGTCTAATGGTATCATGGCCCTGGTGTCTGCTTTTGTGCTTTTATTTGTTTTAAAGGCTTTTAGATTTTTGTATATATATATATATTTTATTGAATAATATTCGGTTTTAATATAATCATCAGTTCTGTAATACAGGATGTTTAGAGCAGATTTAGTGGTGAACTTGTCCATAAATACAGTCTGATAGAAAAATAGGACGCTGAAGCAACCTCGCAGCTAGCAGTGGCACATTCTACACAATATATGATGGTGTCCTAAACAATGTGTGATGTCACTTTGCACAATATATGTCACCCTGCATAATGTGTGATGTCATTCTGCGCAGTATATATCACTCTAAACAATATTTGATGTCACTCTGCACAATATATGTCATTCTGCAAAAAGTGTAATGTAACTCTGCACAATATATGATGTCATCTTGCACAGTGTGTGATGTTACTATGCAGGACATATGATGTCACCTTTGGCAATGCATGATGCCATCACTTCAGCATCATAAATAAAGTTTTCTCTTATCTTATTGATTCTTTATCATTGGCGAGTCCTCCAGGGAGGAATCATAGCAGCATGCCAGCAAGAGATACAGGCCTGCCCTGCTGATACCATTCTAATAATGCTCCTTACCTGGCTGTCATTCTGCTCCTCACTGATCTGAGCCCTGGACCCATTAGCTGAGCCCCTAAACCTGGAGCAGGTAGACTGTACACTGTATGCGGTTGGTTGCTGGGTATGTGACTTTGTAAGCAGTGTAACATCATGACAGCCAGGCAACAGCCTCCTCCTATATTCTCTCTCATAACTAACTCCAACAGTAAGATTTATCTGTGAGATGGGAACGTGGCAAACGATGTGAGCTCCTCTGGCTCAAGGAACCAATATGGATGGTTTTATTAGACTGATAGCTGCACTTGTGCAGGCACTGACAGTTTCTATTGGATTGTGAGCTTATTTTACACAATGGCCATGACTATTAAATAATGCATTCTTTTCAGGCAACTCTTATATGAAAGAAAGTAACTGCCTTATGTTCAGGGACTGTTGTGAATGCTTCTTAGACTGTAAGCACTTCTGGTTTGGGGACTGGTTCTATTAGATTATTGAGCTCCTCATTCATATGAGCAGTTCTATTCGATTGCAAGCTCCTTGGGTGGACAGACTGATGCGGCTGGTCATATTTAATTCCTCTAGCACATGGACGCACACAACTGGATCACAAGTTGCTTTGGCATGATCACTATTGTGACCATTTCTATTATTAATTAATAAGCGTATCTGGTATAAATATATGACCAGTTCTATCAGATGGTTAGCTCCTATCACATGAGGGATGACTGAAAGCTCCTCTAGTGCTGGGACTGATATGACTATTCTATTAGATTGCAAGCTCTTTTAGGCCAGTGACTAATGTGACTGCAAGCTCTTTTTGGGTAAGATAATAATTTGTTTCATTCTGTTAGATCGTGAGATCTTCTGATTCAAGCATATGTTATAGGAAAGGTATTTTTCCTACACACCCAAGATATGATTGTATTCTCTTGTTGTACTAAAACAATTACCTCACTAGGTAAAGCTAGCTGGGTTCAGACTGTAGATCACCAAATCCTGGGTGATCCTGAATATCCGAAATGATTAAAGTATAGTCGATACACCAAGTTTACTTTTGTAAACGTCTGTCAAAAATAGTGTATTAGAAATAGATATACAGTCTGGGGTGTCTGGCCATAGGGAGATCCGGGCAAATGCCCAATGGGCCACACTGCTTGGGGGCAGTCTGGGCTGCTACATTTACTAACATTTCCATCCAATCCCAGCTCCCCATTACCTTCTCCACTCTATCCCCAGCAATGTCCTCACCCTAATGATATAGCCTCAGTCTTGGAGCACACTGGCTGACTCGCCAGAAAGAAGCAGAGATGACATTGGCTGGTCACGGGCAGGTCAGGTGCTGGTAAAATCCCAGACTGATTTTTGGCTCCAATCCGCCACGGAGTACAATAATATAAGACTTCCTTAGATTATGAGAGGTACACAATTAAAGTGGACCAACACCCACCGCTGATCGGCCCGGGAATCTATAAGATCAGCTCCCTCCCCGCGAGCCATCCAAAATCGGGATGCCCTGCTGTGTGAAACTCCCCCGGACGCCCACAAACCTTACCTTCTCCCGTTCCAACAGCGCATGCGCGGGCCGCCACCGCCGCCTCTCGCGCGTCCCTTTAGCAGGGCGCGCACCCACACCGGCCGTTTGTGAATGGCCAAAAACTTACCTCACCGCCGACGGACAAGTGACGGACAAGCTGAGGCCGCCGCCGCTGCCTCTCGTGCGTCCATCTTACAGGGAGCGCACCCGCGCCGGCCTCAGCTTGTCCGTCACTTGTCCGTCGGCGGTGAGGTAAGTTTTTGGGGGGTTTCACACAGCAGGGCACCCCCGATCGGGGTGCCCCGCAGAAGGGGACCAACACCCAGGATAGTGAAAATCCTGGGTGTGGGTCCACTTTAATGTATCCTATGTAGGTCTGCAATTAGTGACCACTAGGGGTCTCTCTCCACAATATGGTAAGCAAGTCCTATACAAAAGTTATTTGAACACAGTCAATACAATGTAACAAAGAGGCTCTGGGTCTGGCACACCAGTATATACAAAGTAACAGTCATTCAATACATATTAGATGACAAGAAGGCATAACTTCTTAAACCGGATCTTCAACATGATTTAATGAAAAGCCCAAACCCTTAAAAAACTATTCCCCAGCATACTTTTAAGTTTTTAGTCACTTAGTTAGTATTCTTTGCCCCCACTGTCCTGCAACTCTGTTCAGGACTCTAGGATACGGGCGCCACCATCTTGACTCAGAAGCATCACACATACTGAGGGGAGGAAAGCAGTATAAAGTACAGGGGGTGGGGTTATAGCTGTGCTTTGCACAGACAGAGCAGAGCTGGGTTCAGGGGAAGGACAGCAATCCCAGAATGCAAAGTCAGAAGACACTTCCTGTTTGCAGGTTGCCTGATGCCCCATGAGCCGCCATCTTGGATGTTTAAAGGCTCATCACATGCAGTAGATGCAGGTAGGATGATTTTTAATGTGAACAATCTGTATGTACAGGGTGTGGGAAACATATAAGATATGCTCTTATTCAGGGTGAAGGTCTGCTTTAAAAGGTAGCTCATGATAACCTAGTGTGTAGAGCACTCCATAGGAGATTAGAGGAGAGAGTCCATAACATAAACAATACATCCTGTGGCATTGAAGGTTCAAACAACATGAATAGAAAGAAAACAACATAGTCCTTAGAGTCGTTACATGCTGACAAGTTGCGGAGCCCCCAAAATAAATAACTTTATATACGAATTGCTTACCATATTGTGTAGAGAGAGAGACCCCTAGTGGTCACTTATGCCCATTGTAGACCTACATAGGATACATCGTCTATCTCTGATAATCTCATGAAGCCTTATACCAGGGGTCCTCAAACTTTTTAAACAGGGGGCCAGTTCACGATCCCTCAGACCGTTGAACAAATACCTATGCACACTGCATATATCTTTATTATTACGTTGGCAGTATAGTCCCCCACAGGCATAGAGCCTCCAGCCATACAGTATGTGCCATTATATTCCCCATGCCCTCTCATGCCCCATGTGCCATTATATTCTCCATGCCCTCTCATGCCCCATGTGCCATTATATTCCCCCCCTCTCATGCCCCATGTGCCATTATATTCCCCCCTCTCATGCCCCATGTGCCATTATATTCCCCCCTCTCATGCCCCATGTGCCATTATATTCCCCCCTCTCATGCCCCATATGCCATTATATTCCCCCCTCTCATGCCCCATGTGCCATTATATTCCCCCCTCTCATGCCCCATGTGCCATTATATTCCCCCCTCTCATGCCCCATGTGCCATTATATTCCCCCCTCTCATGCCCCATGTGCCATTATATTCCCCCCTCTCATGCCCCATGTGCCATTATATTCGCCCCTCTCATGCCCCATTTGCCATAATATTCTCTCCCCCCCCCTCATACACCATGTGCCATACTATTCTCTCCCCCCCCCTCATACACCATGTGCCATACTATTCTCCCCCCCCCCCCTCTCATACACCATGTGCCATACTATTTTCTCTGCTGCTCAGACTACTGCCACTGCTGCTCAGACTGCTGCTACTGCTGCTGCTCAGACTACTGCTGCTCAGACTACTGCTGCTCAGACTGCTGCTGCTGCTCAGACTGCTGCCACTGCTGCGCTGCTCAGACTGCTGCCACTGCTGCTCAGACTGCTGCTGCTGCTCAGACTACTGCCACTGCTGCTCAAACTGCTGCCACTGCTGCTGCTCAGACTACTGCCACTGCTGCTCAAACTGCTGCCACTGCAGCTCAGACTGCTGCCACTGCTGCTCAGACTGCTGCTGCTCAGACTGCTGCTGCTGCTGCTCAGACTGCTGCCACTGCTGCTGCTACTGCTGCTGCTCAGACTGCTGCTACTCAGACTGCTGCCACTGCTGGTCAGACTGCTGCTACTGTTGCTGCTCAGACTACTGCCACTGCTGCTCAGACTGCTGCTACTGCTGCTGCTCAGACTGCTGCTACTGCTGCTGCTCAGACTGCTGCCACTGCTGCTAAGACTGCTGCCACTGCTGCTCAGACGACTGCCACTGCTGCCACTCAGACTGCTGCCACTGCACCTCAGACTGCTGCTACTGCTGCTGCTCAAACTGCTGCTACTGCTGCTCAAACTGCTGCTGCCACTGTTGCTACTGCTGCTGCTCAGACTGCTGCCACTGCTGCTCAGACTGCTGCTACTGTTGCTGCTCAGACTACTGCCACTGCTGCTCAGACTGCTGCTACTGCTGCTGCTCAGACTGCTGCCACTGCTGCTCAGACTGCTGCCACTGCTGCTCAGACGACTGCTGCTTAGACTGCTGCTGCTGCTCAAACTGCTGCCACTGCTGCTCAGACTGCTGCCACTGCACCTCAGACTGCTGCTACTGCTGCTGCTCAAACTGCTGCTACTGCTGCTGCTCAAACTGCTGCTACTGCTGCTCAAACTGCTGCTGCTCAGACTGCTGCCACTGTTGCTACTGCTGCTGCTCAGACTGCTGCCACTGCTGCTCAGACTGCTGCTACTGCTGCTGCTCAGACTGCTGCTGGTCAGACTGCTGCTACTGCTGCTGCTCAAACTGCTGCCACTGCTGGTCAGACTGCTGCTACTGCTGCTGCTCAAACTACTGCCACTGCTGCTCAGGCTGCTGCTACTGCTGCTCAGACTGCTGCTGCTGCTCAGACTACTGCCACTGCTGCTCAAACTGCTGCCACTGCTGCTGCTCAGACTACTGCCACTGCTGCTGCTCAGACTACTGCCACTGCTGCTCAGACTGCTGCCACTGCACCTCAGACTGCTGCTACTGCTGCTGCTCAGACTGCTGCTGCTCAGACTGCTGCCACTGCACCTCAGACTGCTGCTACTGCTGCTACTGCTGGTCAGACTGCTGCTACTGCTGCTGCTCAAACTACTGCCACTGCTGGTCAGACTGCTGCTACTGCTGCTCAGACTGCTGCTGCTGCTCAGACTACTGCCACTGCTGCTCAAACTACTGCCACTGCTGCTGCTCAGACTACTGCCACTGCTGCTGCTCAGACTACTGCCACTGCTGCTCAGACTGCTGCCACTGCCCCTCAGACTGCTGCTACTGCTGCTGCTCAGACTGCTGCCACTGCTGGTCAGACTGCTGCTACTGCTGCTGCTCAAACTGCT
Organism: Gastrophryne carolinensis; assembly: GCA_027917425.1. NCBI lineage: Eukaryota > Metazoa > Chordata > Amphibia > Anura > Microhylidae > Gastrophryne > Gastrophryne carolinensis. The sequence goes on from CM051235.1 coordinate 184,837,077, forward strand.
GCTACTGCTGATCAGACTGCTGCTACTGCTGGTCAGACTGCTGCAACTGCTGGTCAGACTGCTGCTGCTGCTCAAACTGCTGCCACTTCCGCTCAGCCTCCTGCGATCAAAGCAGACAGCTGAGCCGGCCGCCGCTCCTCCATTAATCACCCACCTGCTGTCTTTACGAATGCCATATTGCACATACCGTCTGCGCGCCTTTCCTCCCGGCCGCCGGCTCCGCCCCCTGCCTTCCCACCCGCTGCCTTACTCCAGGGTCTCCGACCCCGCCCACTGCCATCCCTCCTGGCCGCCGACTCCGCCCCCTGCCTTCCCTCCCGGCCGCCAGCCCCACCCGCTGCCCTCCCTCTCTGTCTCCGGCCCCGCCCGCTGCCTTCCTTCAGGGTCTCCGACCCCGCCCACTGCCATCCCTCCTGGCCGCCGGTTCTGCCCCCTGCCTTCCCTCCCGGCCGCCGGCCCGCCGCCGCTGCCTTCCCTCACGGTCTCCGTCCCCGCCCGCTGCCTTCCATCCTGGTCGCGGGTCCCGGTAGCTGTGCGAAGTGCGCGGACGCCGGGCAGAGCTGCGCGCGGGGGCAGCTGGGGGTGCGCGGCCGCGCACTGCCGGCGGGCCGGGTAGATGCGCTCCGCAGGCCGTAGTTTGAGGACCCCTGTCCTAAGCCATGGGGAGCGATGTGGCTGTATCTATTACAGTTTTTCTTTATATTCGAGTTCAAGCTGGTGAACTAGCTGATGTGGCTGTTGCCATTAGATTGCAAGCTCCCCTGGCACAAGGCTTAGGAAGTGGCAGAAAAAGACAACATGATCCAGGTGCTCTTTAAATGTGAATACAAATAAGGACAGGGTAACCTTGAGATCATAAGGAGACATTATTGCGATATCTTATCACCGAGCCGCCGGGTGTTTTCTCTGATAAGAAGGTGTTGCAGCATTTCCAGGAGGTGAGATCATTTTTACCAATCCCTGCAATCCGCTGCCACTGTTTATTTGAGGCTTGCAGTCTAAAAACAACAAGTTACATCAGCCCTGTAGAGGCCTGAAAACCAATAGCTGCAGTCACATCGTTGCTTAGACTTCAGAGCTTGCATTTTAATTGAACCAAACACATCAGACGTCGTAGCACAAACATTGGGTTGTGGAGTCGGTAAGCCAAAGCTTGATTCCGAATCCCCAGTTTTATCAGGCACAGACCCCAGCTCTGACCCAGACCAGACAATTACCGGTAGTAATACATTTCCTATTGTAAAATGGTAACATAATGCTTTTTCTCATCATTTTATAAGCAATAGGGCTACTTAAAGTGATTCTATGAGATTCCAGGGCAGGCATACTCACTCTTCCAGATTCAGGATGCCCCGCTGTGTCAAACCCCCCAGGTCACCCGATAACGCGCCTACTTTCCCAGTCCAACGGCGCATCCTACTTTCCCAAGCATTTCTTGAATGGCCGGCGCAGGCATGCTCCCTGTTAAAGGGTAGTGGGGGGTGCCGCCGCCAGCAGACGAAGGGGCGGGAGCAGATCCGAGCGTGCTGACTGGACGAGAGGCTGCGCATGTGCCATGGGGCCGAGGAAGGGTAAGTGAGATCGGGTGACCTGGGAGATCTTACACAGCGGTGCATCCCCGATAGGGGTGCAAAGACCATAACCCAGGATAGTCAGAATCCTGGGTTTTGGTCCACTTTAAATAGAGCTCAAGCATTTCTAGCTGAATACATTTTCTGAACAAATAACTTAAAGGGACACTCCAAGCAAAGGGTTAAATTTGCTCCTTTCTGCTTGTTCCATGCTGGCTGTCAGGGGTGGCATATTTCATTCACTAGCGCTTTGCATTCCCCGATAAACCCTGCTGAACATGCTCCATTCTGCTGACTCAGTCCCCAAACTGAATTCACTTTGGAGGGGACGGTTACACTGAAACATGCATGGATGGGTCATCTTCTGCTGCAGAGGAGGCCCAGCAGGAGGGAGATCTTATAAAGAAATAAAAGAAGAAAATAAAAATACAATTCTGTGATTACCTGTAGAATTGTTTTCACGGTGTACAGCACAGCTTGCTTCATTTCTATTCTTTACATGTGGGTAATCCACCGCAGGTGGCGCAGTCGACTGCAGGAAGACTTGTGGCACCTTCCGGCCCATATAAGGGCCAGAATTACCCAGAAGACCCCAGTGTTTGAAAGCAGTAATGCAAGAAGCAGCAGGGAGGCAAGGACCATGTTAGTAAAAACACAGCCCACAAAAAGGAACTCTCTCAACAAAATCACCATAACAAGGCAAAAGAGAACAACGATAACAAGGGTAGTACTTAATGGCTCTGACCACATCCAAGGAGCGAAGGGCCCTTTCCTTAGAGTTAGACGGATCCGGACACAGAGAAGGTAAAATAACCTCCTCATTAAGATGAAAGGGAGACACGACCTTAGGTAAAAAATCAGGTTTAAAACGAAAAACCACCTTATCTTTATGCCGCTCAAAGTAAGGGGGCTTCATACAAAGTGCAGCCGGTTCTGACACCCGGCTTACCGAGGTGATGGCTACCAAAAAGACTACCTTTAGAGTCAGGATAGACAAGGCAGCATCGCACAAAAGCTCAAAGGGGGGATCCTGGAGAGCAGAAAGCACCAAATTCAAATCCCACACCGGTAATACAGGCTTACGCGGTGGACGTACATGGGTAACTCCTTGGAAAAAAGAACAAAGCAGTCTATGATTGGCAAAGGATCCTTGGAAAAAGACGACCAAGGCCGAGACCTGGCCCTTGAGGGTGCCCAGCTGTAGACCCAAGGCTAAGCCATGTTGCAAAAATGGCAAATTCCTAAAAAAGAGAATGTGTGACAAGGGAAACTCTTGGATTCACACCAAGCCAAGTATATAAGTCATAGTCAAGTATATATATATATATATAAGTCATACCAAGTAGTTAATCATGGAAAAAAACTTCTTCCGCGCCTGAATCATGGTCTGAACAACCTTAGCAGACAACCCCTTCTCCGTAGGATTGAGGTTTCAATCCTTGTGTGAGAAGTCCTGGGAGCTTGTGATTGTGTCTGGACGCAAACAGGTCCACATCCGGTAGACCCCAGCGGAGACACAGCGTGAAAGCTCTTGTTGCTGAGAGACCATTCCCCCAGACGAGAGGCCCCCCTGCTCAGGGAGTCTGCCTCCTGGTTCTCTACCCCGGGGATGTAAACCGCCGAGATGCAGGGAACATTCTCCTCTGCCCAAGTCAGGATCTGGGTCACCTCCTGGAGGGCTCGCTTGCTCCGAGTCCCGCCCTGGTGATTGACGTAGGCAACCGCCGTCTGATTGTCCGAGCGGATCTGGATCGCACGACCCCTGAGATGGGGAGTCAAGTGAAGACGCACCAACTGGATCGCTCTCAGCTCCAGGAGATTGATGGGCTAGTGGGCCTCCTGCGGCCCCCACTGGCCCTGGAATTTCAGCATTTGCCAAAAACCTCCCCAGACGGTCAGACTGGCGTCCGTGGTGACAATCTCCCAACGGGGATGCAGAAAGGACTTGCCCACCGACAGATTTCTGGGGTTCAACCACCACAAGAGGGACTGTCTGGCCAGGGGGGGCAGTGAAAATTCCAGTTCCAGGGACTCCAGCTTCCGGTCCCATCCGGTCAACAGATTCAATTGAAAAGATCTCATGAGGAACTGAGCGAAGGGCACTGCCTCGAAGCAGGACACCATTAGGCCCACCAGTTTCATCCCGAGACGGATTGATGGCCGCTGACAAAACAGTAAGGCCTGCACCTGCATCTGGAGGCCCGCCACCTTCTGCTGGGGCAGGAATACCTTGACCTGAGAGGTGTCCAACATCATGCCCAGAAAGGACCTCACCATTGAGGGAGTGATAGAAGACTTGGGGTAAATGATTACCCATCCGAAATCCTCGAGCGTGGATAACACCGTCCGGGTGTCGCTCTCGGTCTGCTGAAGGGACTGAGCAGCAAACAGCAAATCGTTCAGATAAGGAAGAACACGACTGCCCTGGTTCCTCAGGATAGCCATGATGCCCGCCAGCACCTTGGTGAACACACGGGGGGCTGAGGATATTCCAAACGGCAGTGCCACAAACTGGTATTGCTGATCCTTCAACGCAAACCTCAGGAACTTCTGATGTCCCTGAAAAATCGGGATGTACAGATAAGCATCCTTGATGTCCACAGTCACACATGAAGTCGCCGAACCGAAGCGAGCTCACCGCGGACCGTAAGGTCTCCATGCGGAAATGTCTTGGGCACCCTGAACAGATCGGAGTAGAACCCTCGACCCCATTCCTGGCGAGGCACGGGACAAATCACACCTACTAGCAGAAGGCGTTGAATGGCCATTCTTAGGCCCTGCACCGTCAATGTGTTCTGGGAAATCCGCGACCGAAGAAATATTGAGGGCGGCCAAACGGCCAGCTCTATTTTGTACCAGGAGGAAGCCACCTCCTGAATCCACCGATCCGAGACGTGCTGTCTCCAGATGTGAGCAAAAAGCAGAAGCCGTCCCCCCACCCAGATGGGTGAGGGCGTCCCCTCATGCCTGAGAGCGCTTGGCAGCGGGTATGGGTTTAGCTCCCCAGAAGGGATTGGATCGGCCGCGAGACCTACCTCGTCCCCAGGAATATCTGCGTCCACCAGAAAGTGAAGCCGAATAACCTGAGCCCCAGGAAGGGGATACTAGTGAGCGACAAAGCGCAACAAGCAGGGCCGAAGCTCTGTCGCCAAGCCAGACACTATCATCCATGGCTGAAACTACAAAAATACAACTCTGTGAAGTACTCACCCGTAGAGTTGATATTATATGCATACAGCACGTCCTGCTCCAGATATAGTAATAACATGTGGGTAATCCTCCGCCACAGGCGCCGTGCACTGCAGACATGTAGAAAACAAGCTCCTCCCGGCCCTACATATACCGAGGGACCTCCCACAAATCCCCAGCATTGAAAAGCAGTGAGAAAGAGAGGCCAGGAGAAAACAACCACCCAAAACTGGCAATAATACCAAAGATAACAATCACCAAACAGGGGATCCAGAACAAGGTGAAACAGGGTGGGGTGGAGCAGGACGTGCTGTATGCATATAATATCAACTCTGCAGGTGAGTACTTCACAGAGTTGTATTATTCTAAGCATACAGCACGTCCTGCTCCAGATATAGTAATAACATGTGGGACATCCAATAGCAGTGTCTGTAAAGAAGGGTGGGATCCCCAACAGAAGGCAACAGCAAGCAGTTTAAACTACTGCCGCCTGCAAAACCTTGCGGCCAAACACAGCGTCAGCTGAGGCCCTAACATCAACCTTGTAAAACTTTGTAAAGGTATGAATGGAAGACCAAGTAGCGGCCTTGCAAACTTGCTCCACAGAGGCCTGGTGCAGAAAAGCCCAAGAAGCCCCAACAGCTCTAGTAGAATGAGCAGTAAGACGAAAGGGGGGAGTCTTCCCCTTAGTAGTATAGGCTTGAACCACAGCCTGACGAATCCATTTACTGATGGTAGACTTGGCGGGAGCCAAACCCTTCCTAGGCCCATGAGGCACAACGAAGAGAGCATCCGTCTTCCTAAAGGCCTGAGTGGTAACCAGGTAAGACTTGACACACCTAACCACATCCAATGAATGCAAAACCCTTTCCTTAGGGTTACTAGGATTAGGGCACAAGGAAGGAAGTACAATATCTTGATTCAAATGAAATGCAGACACAACCTTAGGCAGGAAGTCTGGCTTGAAGCGAAACACCACCTTATCCCGGTGTCTCTCAAAGTAGGGAGGCTGAATAGACTAAGCAGCCAGCTCAGACACACGTCTAACCGAAGTGATAGCTACCAGGAAGACAACCTTGATCGTGAGCACAGCGAGAGCGGCCTCATGAATAGGCTCAAAAGGAGCCCCCTGCAGGGCCGACAACACCAAGTTCAGATCCCAAACAGGAACCATAGGTTTCCGAGGAGGACGCACATGAGTGACCCCATGAAAGAAGGTCTTGATAAGAGGGTGCTGGGCAAAGGTCTTCTGAAAGAAGATAGACAGGGCCGAAACCTGGCCCTTCAAGGTACTAAGCTTAAGACCTAAGTCTAGACCATGTTGGAAAAACTCCAGCACCTGGAGACTAAGAATTCCCGGCAGGGAAGAGACCTGGATTCACACCAGTCAATGTAAGCACGCCATACTCTATAAGAGATAGCAGGCGAAGTCTTCTTTCTGGCTTGCACCATAGTAGCCACAACAGATGCAGACAAACCCTTTTCCATTAAGATGGAGGTTTCAATAGCCAAGCCGTCAAAGCCAGAGTTAGTAAATTGGGATGGCGTAGAGACCCCTGAGTTAGAAGATCTGGCAACCTTGGCAGATCGTACTGATCTACTGCCATTTGAACCACGTCTGCGAACCACACTCTTCTTGGCCACCTTGGGGCCACCAGAATCGCGGGTACCCCTTCCAGAGCAATCTTGCACAGAACTCTGCCCAGAAGGGGAATTGGTGGAAACACATACAGGAGCCGAAACTCCCTCCAAGACATTGACAGGGCATCCGAAGCCAGAGCCAGAGGGTCCTGAGACAGGGATACAAAGCTCGGTAGCTTGTGATTGTGACGTGACGCAAAGAGATCCACGTCTGGCACACCCCAACGGTGACACAGGGACTGAAATACCCTGTCGCAGAGGGACCATTCCCCCTGACGGGACGACCCCCTGCTCAGAGCATCTGCTAGCAGATTCTCCGCCCCCGGAATGTAGACAGCCGAGATGCATTGTACATTGGTCTCTGCCCATGTTAGAATCAGAGACACCTCCTGGAGAGCACCCTTGCTCCGGGTTCCTCCCTGATGATTGATGTAGGCTACCGCCGTCCTGTTGTCTGAGTGTACCTGAACCGCCAGACCCTTCAGGTGCTGAGTCAATCGTTCCAGCACCAATCTGACCACCCTGAGTTCCAGGACATTGATAGGAATATGGGCATCCTGAGGGCCCCACCTCCCCTGGAAGCGCAGGGACCTCCAGAATCCCCCCCAGCCTGAAAGACTGGCATCCGTTGTGACCGTCTCCCAAGAGGGAGCCAGGAAGGATCTGCCCCTTGTCAAGTTCCTGTGGTCCAACCACCACGCAAGGGATTGTCTGACCGAGGGGGGAATCACCCAGATCTCGTCCAAGGACGCTGGGTCCTTGTTCCATACTGACAGAAGGTGAAGCTGCAGGGTTCTCAAATGAAACTGGGCAAAGGGCACCGCCTCGAAGCTTGCCACCATCGAGCCCACCAACTGCATTCCCTGCTGGATGGAGGGATGAGGGTTCGAGAGCAGGGACCTCGCCTGCATTGTCAGAGCTTCCACCTTCTGTGGAGGAAGGAATATCCTTGACTGAACCGAGTCCAGAATCATCCCCAGAAACGGGGTCACTGAGGAGGGGGACAGAGAGGACTTTGGGTAATTGATCACCCAGCCGAAGGACTCCAGGGTGGACACCACCAACCGAGTGTCCAGCTCTGCCTGCCACAGAGACCGAGAGGTAATGAGTATATCGTCCAGGTAGGGCAACACGCGTATGCCCTTTAGTCTTAAGAGAGACATCACCCCTGCCAGGACCTTTGTGAACACCCTGGGAGCCGACGTAAGGCCGAATGGCAGGGCCACGAACTGATAATGCTGATCCAACAGCGCAAATCTGAGAAAACTTTGATGCCCTGGAAACACCGGAACGTGCAGGTAAGCGCCCTTGATGACCACAGATGTCATGAAGTCCTCTGGGCGCAGCGAGGCAATGGCCGAGCGCAGAGTTTCCATACGAAAATGCTTGTTTCTGACAAATCTGTTTAGGATTTTTAGATCCAGAATGGGTCTGACTGACCCGTCCTTTTTGGGCACCGTGAAAAGGTTGGAATAAAACCCCCTGCCCCTGTCTCTTAAGGGGACCTTGCAAATGACCCCTATGTCTAGAAGGTCCTGCACAGCCAGCATTAAGACCCGAGCTGAGGCAGGGTCCTGTGGGATCTGGGACCCAACGAACCTGGTAGGGGGCAGTACAGCAAACTCTATCTTGTAACCGGACACTACCTCCTGAATCCACCGGTCTGGAACGAGGCGTCTCCAGACATGCTCGAAGTGCTGTAGATGTCCCCCCACCCTGACGGGCGAGGGCGCCCCTTCATGCTTGGGGTGTCTTGGGGGGGGGGGGCTTTGGGCTTGGGCCCCCAGGAAGAACCGAGACGGTGTCCTCTGTTCTTGTTTCAGGAATCTGCGCGAGACCCAGCGAAGGACACCCCTCTACCCTGCTTGGCCCCACGGTAGGGGGTCGAATGGGAGCTTGGGCCATGAAAAGGCAGAATCTGACGTTTGCGCTGGGGCAACTTGCCACCCTTGGCAAAGATATCTAACCTGCCTCCAAACAGGCGCAGCCCTTTAAATGGAAGCCCAGTGAGGGCCTTCTTGGCGACATTGTCAGCAGCCCACTGGCGTAACCAGACCGCACGGCATATGGCTACAACCAGAGCAGAGGATCTAGCACTCAGCTTAATAGCATCGTCCGATGCAGATAGGATATAATTCACAAAGGTCTCACAGGTGGCCAGAGCATTGGCGGCATCAGAGGGCAAGTCATCCGCCCCTTCCAGAGCAGTCTTAACCACAGTCCTGAGCGCCACCGCCGTGATTGCTAAGGCGCAAACCGGGCGGAGAGACGCTCCCCCAAATGCAAAGGCATGACATGCCAATTGATCAACTCGCCGACCCTCTAAATCCCGCAGCGTAGTAGTGTCAGGGGAGTGCATAATAGAGGTATTGGACAGACTCAGAATCGGGGCATCGACTTCGGGCGGCGATGTCCAACACTTAACCAGATCGGCAGGAAATGGATACTTCATATCCACAGCTTTAGGAATCCCCTGGAGTTTGCTGGGATGTTCCCATTCTTTCAGCACAAGGCTATTAAATTGAGTTTGTTCGGGAAACTCCAACCTCACCCTAGCGGTATGAAACAGATCACCCCGAGGAGCCGCGGAAGGGGGAGAAAGGGATACCCCTCAAAGATCTGGGTCAGCAGCCTATCAATGTCATCCTGGGACCAATGATCAGACCCCGACTCATCCTGACTCCTGGACTCGTCGTCGTAGGACCCTGAGTCAGAGAACAGTTCCCCTTCCTCTGATGGAGAATGTGCATAGGAAAGCAGTAAATCGTCAGATTCTACAGGAAGAATAGTAGATTCAGGATTCAAATTACGCCTCTTGGCAGTAGCCTTGCACGCCAAGGAGCCAGCGATTAAGTTTTCCACACTAGCCAGTCTAGTGGCCAAATCAGCATGAGAGTCCCCACTAGTATTGGGGGTTAGACTCAAGCTTGGGGGAGTAGGGGAAGCAAGGCGAGGAGCGGACCCAGCCTCGGAAGAGGTGGGGAGACTGGCTAGCGCCTGCTGGGCACAAGGGATGCAGACCCGTGCATTGTCACCGCTGCTAGGTAAGACCCCACAAGCTACACACAGACGGGCTTGTCCCGAGGGAACCCCGTTCACAATATCCTGGGATGCCTCCATATGGTGATTATTAAGTTCAATATGCCAGTAGGGATTGACGCTATAAAGCAACCCTGGATGCCCCAATAACCTGCTGGGAAGTGGGAGTGATTTCTTAAAATGGTCTGGACCGGGTGCTACACCGGGCCGGGAGAAGCCCGCAGTCTGAAAGACACAAGGGGAACAGGGATGTCAGAGCCAAGCGTGAAGAGCAAAGCTAGGGAAAAGGTCGCCCGTGAGGACACTTACAGAACTGCGAGGGGAGGACTGTCTTCACCACGCGCATGTGAGAAGGAAATGGCGCCAAGCGAACCTCGAAGGGCGGGCCAGAGCGGGCGATGACGCGGAACGCGCCAAACCACGCCCCCCCCCCCCCCCGGAGAGCGCGAAGCTCGAAGGCGCGCAGCCAATCAGAAGAAACAGTAGTTATGCTAGAAAATCACCTCAGAGAAGAATCTGACAGGGTGAATACAGGGATAAAAAACGCCGTAGCGTCCCTGGACAGAGCTGCCGTACGCGCCAAGTAGAATACAATACAAGCGCTGTGGTTAACAAAAAACTTAAATGTGAAGCGCGCTCTGACACCCGGTAACCGGTAAAGGCTATAAGTCTCTAGTGTAATCAGGGCAAGGCTAGGCCATCGTACACACAACCCCCCCCCCTCTTTTTCCCCCCACTAACGGGGGAATCTAGGGAGCAAGGTGACCCAATATTCGGGGTTCACCGTTACACGGGGCGTGGGGGCACTGGTGCGGGAGGGGCATCCAACTGAAGGCTCACCATTCGCCTTAACCGCCAACCCTATAGTGGGGGATTGCGGTGGAGTCTAGCTCCGTAAGCACACTAGGTGCTGCCTACCTTCACCCGACCTACGCAGCCCAGGCTGGGAGGCATTAATTCACAATGAGGACGGGTGGAAATAGTCCTGCAGGGCCTCGGGCTGTCAAGCCCCGCTCGCCTGCGAGAGCGTGATACTTCATGTCTTCGCAGTTTCAGCACTGCAGAGAAATCTGGGGATTTGTGGGAGGTCCCTCGGTATATGTAGGGCCAGGAGGAGCTTGTTTTCTACATGTCTGCAGTGCACGGCGCCGGTGGCGGAGGATTACCCACATGTTATTACTATAACTGGAGCAGGCTGTGCTGTATGCTTAGAATAGCAATAAAATCCACACAGGCTTTGAGGTCTTTATACTCCTCCGTTCGCTTGCGAAACTTGGCAAAATCAACAAGGTGCCTCACCTTCTTCCTGATGGTCAAAAAGACAATTGCCGTGGCACAGACAGGGAGAAGCCCAGCACCCACAAGGGTGAACGCATGACAAGCCAGCTGATCCATGCGTCTGTCAGCAGGTCGCGCAAGGAAGCCATATCGGGTGACGGCATAACTGTAGTGTTGGATAACCCCGACACAGGGGCATCCACAGCAGGGGGACGGGACCAGAGGCAGATCAGCTCCTCAGGGAAGGGATACTGCCTGTCCAGTCCCTTAGGCACCAATATGAATTTGTTAGGTCTTTCCATTCCTTAAACACCATATTGGAAAAGTGGGCCTGCTCCGGAAGACAAGCCTCTGTCTCTCAGGCCGAAATAAATCTGCTTCCTCTTAGCCGCTCTAGGAGGGACAATATGTAAAGTCTCGAACACAGAAGACAGCAACTTTTCTGTGTCATCGGGGAGCCACATATCCTCGTCAGAGGAGGAACCAGGCTCGCTGTCATAGCCGACCGACTGATCCCCTGAGGAAGGGGAGTCCTTCAACTCTCCCTCCTCCATGGAGTCCCGACCTCCAAAAGGATCATCATTATCGTCAGCAAAATCCGAGTAACCCGGCTCGATGTGCCGCTTCTTACTCGTGGCCTTCCCAATAGCAACGCGAGATAACTCCAGGCTGGCCACACGGGGTGTCAAATCAGCTTGGGACCCCTTGCTAGTTTCCCCCTCGCTGAGGGATGAATGCAGCAGTGGGAGCTAAGGGTAGGGACGCCCGCCCTAACATGTTCCAAAAGTACGCTCCCAGCGCAAGTGACACAAACCATGTTGAGTCCACCCGGGAGCTTAACCCGCCCAGCTGGGGCCCCTAGCTCATTATCCCCAGAAGCCTCCATTATGGTGATTATGGTGATAAAAATACAGGTTACAAGGCACTAATGGCCCAAACCTAAGTGACCCCCAATTTTGTCCCTCTTTTTAGTAATCCCTCTATAAGGGGAGAGGGTGCGGAGAGAGGGGGGGTGTAGGCAACCGGGAGGAACCACAACCCTCAGCTGGCAATGGGAGGGGGGGCCCACCTAGAAGACACAAGCGGAAGTATTCATGAGCATCCCACAGCACATGCACATAAAAAAATTACACAGATGAAAGAGGGACTCACGGACCTGACCGGCGAGGTAGCGGGGAGTCCGGAAGGCAGGCACCAGAAAAAACACAGGCGGTAAGTGGTGAAATTGATGCCCGTCAGCCCGTGGGGACCCTCGGCAGGGTCCGCAATTGACAAAAAGAACAGCACAGAAAATGGCGCCCGAGCGCAGCAAAGATGAAATTCGAGGGGCGGGCCACGCAGCAATGACGCAAAGCGTGTCTCTGCATGGCCCCGCCCCCTGCTGCAGGCGTGAACAGGGGCGCCACGCAGCACCTAAAATGACGCCGAGAGCGCAGGAAAGGGGGGGGCGGCCCGCGGAGGAGCCCCCCTGGAGGCGGAGCCCCGCACCACATGCGGAGGCTTCGCCTCAAACTACGCTCCCGCCCCCCACAGCCTCAAGAAGGAGGGGAAGAGGAAGAGGTGAGGGAACGAGGAAAGGCGAGTATCCACACAGCTGTCAGCAACAACAAAGTCTGAGGTAAAAATGTAAAGTAAAAATGAAGCAAAAAGCACAACATATGACAATAAAGCATGTGGGCACAGATAAGGGCATAACCCAAGGCAATTTTCCACACAGCTGCCAGCAATAACAAAGTCTGAGGTAAAAATTAAGTAAAAGTGAAGCAAAAAGCACAACATATGACAATAAAGCTTGTGGGCACAGATAAGGGATAACCCCGGGCAATTTTCCACACAGCTGCCAGCAACAACAAAGTCTGAGGTAAAAATTAAGTAAAAGTGAAGTAAAAAGCACAACACATGACAATAAAGCATGTGGGCACAGATAAGGGCATAACCCCGGGCAATTTTGGTGGTTTCTCCCCCCCATAGGCTCACCATCGCCTATGGCCGGCTACCCTTTATGGAGGGTCTGCGGCCCAGAGCATAGCTCTGTCGAACGCCTGAACCTCAGCGTTCCCCTACCTGCACCTGATCCGCAGCCATGGCAAGAAGGGTCCCGGAAGCAGGTGGGAATAGGGCTTGCAGCGGCCGACGGGCTAGTAATGCCCCGCTTATCTGCAAAATCCATGGAGAGAGAGAGAAAGAGACCATCTTCGCAGCCAGACTGCAGGAGAAGACTGGGGTATTCTGGGTAATTCTGGCCCTTATATGGGCCGGGAGGGGCCACAAGTCTTCCTGCAGTCGACTGCGCCACCTGCGGTGGATTACCCACATGTAAAGAATAGAAATGAAGCAAGCCGTGCTGTACACCTGGAAAATAGGGGGAATAAAAGATGCAGCCCCTCACATTCAGCATGGAGAGAGCAGAAAGCAGGCTAATTTAACACTTTAACTGGAAAATCTAAAAATAATATAAAATAATATAAAAATTAATAAATAAAAACAATAAAAATATAAAATGATATAAAAAAGAACAATAAAAGTCTACTCACCTTTTGCCTGCCCCCCCCCCCCCACAGCTCCTCCATGCATCTTCATACTCACAAATGAGAGAGAATGAGTGACTCCATCCTTCATTGCTGAGCAGACATGGTGACATACATCAATATGGCTTTATTGCCCCCCCAAACTCCTCCTGTATTTATTTCAAAGGTAGGGGCATGCTGAAGAAGTGTGCTGAACCCATTTGGACTTCCCCCTTCACTGCAATTAAATGAGCTTGTAGGGTTGTAAACAAGGCTAGTATGAAGATGCCCACACTGCATGGAGGAGCTGCGGGTGAATATTTTCTTTTAGTGTTTTTCCCCTGGACAGAACCTTTAAATTCCTGTAAGTTTAAGTATAAAGGACAGGAGAGATTGGAGAAACCATTATCTATCATCACCTGGCTGCTGCTTATCACTGATTGTTAGAAATAAGGGTCTTAGATTGAGGGAACATACAATATATTTCTGATGAATGTTTCTAAACTTCCCATGAAATGTACAATCTTTATACAAATTTAATAAGAGATTTGCCTTTTCATGTTGGATTTGGTATATTATTCTTAGTATACAGTACGTCCTGCTCCAGATAAGATTCTTTACGTCTGGATATTACTCCCGGCCCCTCAAATACCCGGGACCTCCCCCAAATTCCCAGATCTTCTCTGCAGTCTAGATTGCGAAGGACAAGAAGATGGCTCTCTCTACTCCCAGTTGAGCGGGGCTATTAGCCTGCGGCCCTGTAGGACTATTCCCACCCCTTCCATTATTAATGAGCCTCCCAGCCTTGTCTGCGCTGGTTCGGGTGAGGGTAGGCAGGTGTGAGTGTGTGTTTTCTGTACATTCACTTTTGTATGGTGTGCTTGGTTTGCCTTTAATCCTGTCACCGCACAGCCTTGGTTTCTGTTTGAATATGCCGCCGCCGCTGCGCACGCTTGTGCGGCGTTCCGCGGTCGGCGGCGATATTACCTCAGGTGCTGCTGCGCCATCATTGGTTGATTTTGTTACGTGTACGGCTTCGCGCTCTTCGGGGGGGGGCTTGCGGATGGCGCGTTCCGCATCACTGTCTCCGCGGCCCGCGACTCGAGGTATACTCGGCGCCATTTTGCTTCCTCGGCTGCGTGGCTGGCGCCTACCTACCGCGGTCCGTGAGTGCCCTCGCGGGCTGTTTGTTCATATTTTTAATGTTATGTGTTGCATACGGGGTTATTTGCTTATGTCTTACAGGCGGGACAAACTCAGTTGGTTTCTCCCGGCCCTACCCCCTCTATTAGTTTATTGAACTTATTGAGGCCTAGTGTGCTAATTCCTCCCACTTCCCTAGCGGGCTATTGGGGCATCCCGGGTTGCTTTTATAGCGTGAATCCCTATCAGCATATTGTGCCACTATAATCACCATATGGAGGCGTCTCAGGATAATGTGCTCGGGGTTTCTTCGGGACAAGCCCGGCTGTGTGTGGCGTGTCCCCTACAAGTGTTGACAATGTGCGAGTTTGTGTACCTTGTGCCCAGCAGGTTCTTGCGCTGCAGCCTGGTTTACCAGCAGCTGGGCCTGCGCCACGTATGGCTTTGCCTACTCCCCCACGCTTACATCTGACTCCCAGTGAGGTGCATACTAGTGGGGAGTCTCACCCTGATGTGTCTACTAGACGGGCTAGTGTTGAAAGGTTGCTTGCTAATACTATGGCGCGTAAGGCCTCTGCTAAGAGGCGGCATTTGGCGCCTGATGTCACTCTTTTCCCTATGGAGGCTGAAGTCCCCCCTGGAAGAAGAGGAATTGTTCTCTGACTCAGAATCATCTGATGAATGGCCCAAGGGTTATGCTGATTCTGGCTCTGATCCCTGGGCCCCAGATGATACTGATAAGCTTTTGGCTCAAATCTTTGAAGTGCTTTCTATCTCTCCCCCAGCCTCGGCTCCTCAGCAGCAGGGGAAATGGTTTCATATTGCTAAGCCACGTTTAGAGTTCCCTGAACAATCTCATTTTAATAATCTCGTGCTCAAAGAATGGGAGCGTCCTAGCAGGCCCCCAAGGTCCCTAAGTGTTGGGATAAGAGATATCCCTTTATTGCTGATGTGGTTAAACGTTGGTCATCCCCTCCCGAGGTGGATGCCCCAATTCTGGGTTTGTCTAACACCTCTGTCATGCATTCCCCTGACTCTACTACCTTGAAGGATAGTGAGGACCGGCGTATTGATCAGCTGGCTTCCTATGCCTTTGCCTGTGTGGGGACGGCAGTGTGCCCGGTTTGTGCCATTACAGCTGTGGCTATTAGGACTCTACTTAAAAGTGTCCTAGATGGAGCTCCTGATGATGTTTCTAGTGAAGAGTATAATGCACTCTCGCGTTGTGAGGTAATTGTTGCTTATGTCCTCTCTGCCTTGGATGATACCATTAGGATGTGTGGCAGAGCCTCTGCCTTGGTGGTGGCTATACGCCGCTCGGTTTGGCTGCGCCAGTGGGCAGCTGACAACGCTACCAAGAAGGCTCTCACTGGTTTTCCCTTCAAAGGACTACACCTATTTGGGGACTGCCTGGACCTGTTTGCTAAGGGAGGCAGGTTACCCCAGCGCCGAAGACAGTCTCGGCCCTTTCGGGGCCCGGGCTCCTTTCCTTCCCCCTACCGTGGATCCAGAGCGGAGAGAGGGGTCTTCTTTACTGGGGCAAGAGGAGATTTCTGGGGTAGGGGCAGAGGACGTGGACGCCCTGGACCCTCCTGGGGCTCCAAACCTAAGCCTTCCCCCCAAGCCCCTTCAGGCATGAAGGGGCGCCCTCACCCATCCGGGTTGGGGATGGCTTCAGCTTTTTGCTCACGTTTGGAGGCATCATGTCTCAGACCGGTGGATTCAGGAGGTAGTGTCCTTCGGTTACAAGACTGCCTGGCCGCCCCCAAGATTCATCAGATCCCGGATGTCTCAGGACCCCATGTCAGCTCAGGCTCTGATTCTGGCGGTGCAAAGCCTTCTGGAGCTGGGGGTCATCTGTCGGGTTCCCTTACGAGAAAGAGGCAAGGGTTTTTATTCCAACCTTTTCACCGTGCCCAAAAGAGATGGGTCAGTCAGGCCCATCCTGGCCTTGAAGATCCTCAACAAATTTGTCAGATGCAGGCGCTTTCGCATGTAAACTCTGCGCTCTGCTATCAGTTCCCTGCGGCCGGGGGACTTCATGACCTCTGTGGACATCAAAGATCCTTACCTTCATATTTCCATCTTTCCAGGTCATCAAAGATTCCTCAGGTTTGCTCTGGAGGATCAGCACTACCAATTTATGGCATTGCCCTTCGGTCTCACTTCAGCTCCCAGAGTGTTCACCAAGGTGCTGGCAGGAGTAATGGCTCTGCTCAGGTCATTCGCGTTCTGCCCTATTTGGACGACATTCTCATCACTTCTCAGTCCCTCCAACAGGCAGAGCTGGAAAGTCAGCGAGTAGTGTCCACACTGGAGTCATTCGGCTGGGTGATCAACCATCCCAAATCTTCCCCGTCTCCTTTCTTGGTGACGTCATTTCTGGGAATGAATCTGGATACAGTTCAGGCAAGGATCTTTCTTTCTCAGCACAAGGTGGACAGTCTGCTAGCGCAGGTTCAGTTCCTTCTATCTTGCCCTCATCCCTCCATCAGGCAGGGAATGCAGCTGGTGGGTCTGATGGTGTCGTGCTTCGAGGCGGTTCCTTATGCCCAGTTTCACATGAGGCCTCTGCAACTCCACCTCTTGTCAGTATGGGACAAGGATCCTATGTCCCTGGACCAGGTCCTTGTTCTGTCCCCCCTAGCCAGGCGGTCCCTCTCGTGGTGGCTGGACTCCAGGAACCTGTTGGCGGGCAGATCCTTTCTGGCCCCCTGCTGGGAGACGGTCACCACGGATGCCAGTCTGACAGGTTGGAGGGGCTTCTGGAAGTCACTACAATTCCAAGGGCGGTGGGGCCCTCAGGAGGCCCATACCCCTATCAACATTCTGGAACTGAGGGCGTTCAGGTTGGTTCTGGCTCACTTGACCCAACATCTTCGGGGCCGGCCTGTTCAGGTATGCTCGGACAACCAGACGGCGGTTGCCTACATCAATCATCAGGGAGGGACCAGGCGAAAGGGGGCCCTCAAGGAAGTGTCTCTGATCCTGTCCTGGGCGGAGGACAATGTTCCCTGCATCTCAGCGGTGTACATTCCGGGGGTGAAGAATCTGCAGGCAGACTCTCTGAGCAGGGGGGCCTCTCGCCTGGGAGAATGGTCCTCAGCGACAGGGTGTTTCACTCTCTGTGTCACCATTGGGGTCAGCCAGATGTGGATCTGTTTGCATCCCGTCACAATCACATGCTCCCAGCCTTTGTCTCCCCCTATCCCAGGATCCTCTGGCCATGGCCACAGATGCTTTAGCAATGTCATGGCAGGACTTTCAGCTTCTGTATGTCTTTCCCCCATTCCCCCTGTTGGGTAGGGTTCTGCGCAAGATAGCTCAGGAAGGGGTGCAAGCAATCCTGGTGGCTCCCTGTTGGCCAAGAAGAGTGTGGTTCGCAGACATAGTGCAGCTGGCAGTAGATCAGTACACAGCCCAGGGTGCCAGACCTGTTCACTCAGGGACATTTACGCCATCCCAATTTACAAACGTTGGCTTTGACGGCCTGGCTGCTGAAACCTCCATCTTGATGGAAAAGGGGCTGTCTGCCTTTGTTGTTAACACCATGATTAGGGCTAGGAAGAAGTCTTCTTCTTCCATTTACTATAAGGTTTGGCGTGCCTACATTGACTGGTGTGAGTCTAGGTCTCTTCCCTGTCGTGTGTTCTCTATCCCCAGGATTCTGGAGTTCCTTCAACTTGGTTTGGATCTGGGGCTTCAACTCAGTACTCTGAAGGGTCATGTTTCTGCCCTGGCTGTATTCTTCCAAAGATCATTTGCTCAGCATTCTCTGGTCAAGACCTTTTTCCAGGGGGTTACTCATGTGCGTCCTCCACGTAAGCCTATGTTGCCTGTCTGGGACTTGAACTTGGTCCTTTCTGCCTTGCAGGGTGCTCCCTTTGAACCTGTGCAGGAGGCTGCCTTGGCCATTCTTACTCTCAAGGTTGTCTTTTTGGTGGCTATCACTTCTGTTAGGCGTGTCTCTGAGTTGGCTGCGCTTTCCATCCAGCCCCCCTACTGAGAGACACAGGACAAGGTGGTGTTTCGCTTCAAGCCAGATTTTCTGCCTAAGGTTGTGTCTGCCTTTCATCTTAATCAGGACATTGTTCTATCTTCCTTGTGCCCTAATCCTAGTAACACTAAGGAGAGGGTTTTGCATTCCTTGGATGTGGTCAGGAATCTGAAGTTCTATCTGGTGGCTACTGCACCTTTCAGGAAAACTGATGCTCTTTTTGTGGTCCCTTCTGGTCCTAGGAAGGGTTTGGCTCCTGCTAAATCTACTATCAGCAAATGGATTCGTCAGGCTGTGATTCAGGCCTACACTGCTAAGGGGAAGAATCCTCCCTTCCGCCTTACTGCTCATTCCACTCACGCTATTGGTGCCTCTTGGGCTTTTCAGCACCAGGCTTCTGTTGAACAAGTTTGCAAGGCCGCTACTTGGTCTTCTGTTCATACCTTTTCCAAGTTTTACAAGGTTGATGTTCGGGCCTCAGCTGATGCTGTTTTTGGCCGCAAGGTTCTGTAGGCGGCAGTGATCTAAACTGCCCGTTGTTGCCTTTTGGGGATCCCACCCTACTTTACGGACACTGCTATTGGATGTCCCAGACGTAAAGAATCTTATCTGGAGCAGGACTTACTGTATACTAAGAATAATACAATTCTGTGATTACTCACCTGTAGAATTGATATTATGAGTATACAGTACGTCCTGCTCCACCCCACCCTTGGTTTATTCTTGGATCCTCTATATGGTGATTGTTATCATTGTTGGTTTAGTTAATGGTTGGTTATGTTATCATTCTCCCGGCTTCTTGTTAACTGCTTTTTAATACTGGGAATTTGTGGGAGGTCCCGGGTATTTGCGGGGCCGGGAGGAGCCAATTTCGCTGTCTCTGCAGTCCAGCGCCATCTGGCAGAGTAATACCCAGACGTAAAGAATCTTATCTGGAGCAGGACGTACTGTATACTCATAATATCAATTCTACAGGTGAGTAACCACATAATTGTATTTTTTCCCACTTGGATGCCAGCCAAAACTATCTCAGACTCCAAATACCTGATTGTAATGCCCATTTTTAAAAAAATGGAAGCCAACTCTGCACCTATAGCTGTAACCAACACCAACACTCTGCCCGGCCAAACACCTAAATTAAAATTTAGGTTTGACATCAATGCCAACACTCACCAAACCTAATACATAACGTTTGCCTGAATAAATGGTAGTTTCTGAATCAACTTATCAGCATGAGTGTACTCTGGGAGGAGCAGTTCCTAGCCCGAATGGATAACAAAATCTGATCATATGTAAAAAAAATTAATTATAAAGTCAGGTCAGGTCATTTCCCAGAGGGTCTAGGGAGTGTAGCCGCATAGGGGGTAATGGTCCAAACTAATTATTTCAATTAACTCCTATTCAAACCACTAAAGCTAACCCTAATACCTAAACTAACTTCTAAACTTAACTGTAACATCTAATTAGCATATGAACCTGGCCTCTAAATCAAACACCTAGGCCTTGATTCAATAAGAGTTGAAAAAATTCTCATGGTAGTAAAAAATTCAATTCATGAGAAAAAAGCCTAAGAATGTCACTGTTACTGAATCACCAGATAAAAAGACCATGAAAATCAATGACAGCTTTTACTACTGTGTAGAAATGAGTAAACAGTTCTCTGCTTTTCTTAGGAGTAAAAAAGTGCCCATGCCTTTCATTATCTTCCTATCTGGTGATTCATCAACATTACATTCTCAGGCTTTTTTCTCATTAATTAAATTTTTTACTACCAGGAGAATTTTTCTCAACTCTTATTGAATCGAGGCCCTAATATGAGCCTAACCCTATATTAAGCTTAACAAAATCTAAACTGGTCATTATGCCTACAGATATCCCCCATCCCCTCAACCTTACTAACCTGTTTCTAAAACAATTAACGTACATGCCCACCAACCCTAACCTAACTCCAACTTGACTTAAAATCCAGTGTAATCCCATAAACCTGACTTCAAAATGAAACAAAACCCACCAGCAGCCGGCCTGGAATCCAAAAGTTTTTCCCCTGGGGCATCCCCAGTCGAGATGCTGAGATGGGGAGCTTGTGTGCTGCAGTGGATAAGGGGATGCGGCAGCGCATTGTCCCCATTAAATTCATTCAGATTGGTCAAGAGTCCCCGCATGAGCCATTGGACCGATGAGAGGTGAGTTTTACTGGACATTGTGGGGGGGGGGGGGGTTTACACAGCCGGACATCAAATAAAATTGTTTTATTCCACTTTAGTGACTATTCAAATGCCCTATACCTACCGCTATTCCTATTGCTTAACCTTAATGCTCAAAGTAAACCCCAAACCTGGCCTTTAAGGGACTGTTCAGACAGAAGACAGTCATACTTTTTATACCCTGCAGCACTTCTGTCCTACTTCAGATAAAAAAAAAATCTTTGCATACTGGCACAGGGAAGCACTGTTTTCTGTCCCTTCGTCTGGGAGGTCTTTTTAACCTAACCCATAAATCTGAGCCTAATAGGTCATTAAACCTATAAACCTGAACTTTACACATAACCTAACCAAAACCCTGACCTTAACACCAATGAAACCTGTGACATTTTGGAGTCATCCTTCAAGTAAAACCTCCTCCACCCAAAAACCTCTCTATAGAACTGTGAGAAGATACATCTTCTTAGAGAGAAGATTTGTTTACTTTCCAAAAATAATCATCAGTATAAAAGTAAGAATGGGTAAAAAGAGAAATAAAACACAAAAGAACTCAGAAAAGAGCAAAAACACCAGTGCACAGAGATACAGGCAACGGCACCGACGTTCCAGCCTGTTCAGCCTGTGTACTAGTCTATGTGAATTACGGATGCAGGGTGGGAAGCCGAACAGACGCCCAGTCTGGAAACGTTTCTGGAACCTGTATTCCAGAGAGCCACACAGCCCAGGTCTCCTGACAACAGGTTCTGGAGGAATATAGGCCTGCTGAATGTAGATCCCACCACTGTCCATCATCTGATCTTGCATCTTACGGATCTCCCACTCCATCATTGGTGTTTTCTGGCGACAGATTGGACATGTCACAAGGCCTAGGTTTGCCCGGTTGGCCGTGGTGACTATAGTCTTGATACAGTTGTCGCAAAACACATGATTGCAGTTGAGTAAGGACTGTTTGTGGCTGCTGGCATCGTAAAGTTCAGTGCATATGGGGCATTCCTGTTCGAGGTGGTCTTCACCATTTAGAAGGTTGGAGGACTCTTGAGGTTCATTAGCCTCTTGACCTTTTATGATTTCCTTTGGGTCTCGAAGATCATTAGAACAGTTTGAAGTCTTTGTCAGGTCTTGTCCTTCAACTTGGACAAGCAGGTAGGTATCTTCTTGCCCTAAGCTTTGGATGGTGTTCTTGTTAATATCTTTTTGAAAAGTAATAGATTCCAGGTTCTTATCAAGTTCTTCTTGAAGATAGGAGCAATTCAAATTCTGTGGCAAATTAAAAAATGTAATTGTGGCTTCCAGGTCACCTTCACTTGAGCTGCTGGTGGCGTTCTTGCTAACATCTTCTCGAGAAGTAAAACATTCTTTGGCCTTTGGTAAGTCATTATCCTCAGGTTGGTTAACCAAGTCCTTCTCTCCCGTATTAAGTCTTTTATCGCCCTGGGAAAAATCTTGCATAGCTGATGGTTTGCAGTCAACAGTACAAGTTGCTTCGAAAAGTAGGTCCTCTCCAGACCTCCCATCCTCAGTTTTACTTAAGTCCACAATACACATGGGTTTATCACCACAAACACTTAACCTATTAAAGAGAGGCGCATTTCTAGAACCATTCTCAAATCCATAATCAATGGAAATAACTATAGGTAGGGTTTCCTCTTTTCTTTCCATGTCTTTGTTGTCCAGGGTTATGATCTCTGCAAGGTCAGTGTCTTGACCATTGGTTTTCTTGCAAGATATTTCAGCAGATCCATATGTGTTGGGAGAAGAATCATGATCCTGATCTTCACTTTGAATCATCATCTGAGCCATACCTTTAAAGAGACAAAGCAGTGTATCAGTAAATACGTGCTCTTTAACTAAGGGAAGTGTTTACATAGCCCTGCACCCTTCCACAAAACCTAAAACCCTACCTCTGGCTGGTTTTGGACCTGGGCAAAATTTCTAAAATACCATAGAACAGTCCAGTCATATTCAGTACATATGTTTAAATATCCAGTGTTTAAGCCCAGTCTCTGACACCCTCCCCCATGTATCCATACTATTTACAAAGTTATACAATGCTTTCATCAGCAATTGTGCAATCTGACAGAGGGAGAAGAAAGCACATACATGGATAATGTGAAGATTCTGCAGAGGAGACCAGCAGTGGGAACAGTGTCCAAGATTACTGATGGCCATAAAAAAGCTGGCCATGGAAATCAGTGCAATTTCAACAGTGGATATCATGTGTATGGTATCATAGTTACATATTGTTTAACCCTTTTGTTGCCAAGCCCGTAACACCTACGTGCTGGCTTGGCTGGGCCTTAAGTGCCAAGCCCGTAGGTGTTACGTGCTTGACTTTCCTCGCTTGTAGTTTAAAAAGTAAAAATAAAAAATACTCACCTGACCCCTTGTTGGATCCGGCCGGGTCTCCTCTTTAATTTGGTGCCATCCGATCCCCCGTGGGGGGTCGGATGGCTCCAGGAGAGCCCCCGGAATAGGCTGCCCCCCCCGCTTGGGGCGGGGCTTATGAAGTCATCCCGGCCCCGAACGGGCTTCAGCTTTCTCAGCTTCTCAGATGCCGGTGATCAGCGCTGGGGAAGGAGGTGACAGGAGATCCTCTGATCTCCTGCCTTCTCCTTCTCTGGATGCCGATCACCGGCATCTGTCAGCTGAGCGGCGAGGGACAAGAGCTTGCAATCAAAGGTAAGTACAGTAAAAAAAAATTTTTTTTTTTTAATAAAATACTTTTTATTATTGTGTCGTGGTTTTTTTTTTAACAGTTAACCCTTTGTGAGCTGGTAAGGGGTCCATGAGACCCCTTATACCAGTTCACAAGGCTGGGGGGGTGGCAAGTCACCTGCCCTAGCGGGTGGCTTGCCATTAACCCCCGCACCCCCATTACCTGCCTCCCCAAAGGCCAGGGGGGGGCAGAAGAGCCCGGGCCCACATAGGCTATGTGGGCTCGTAGGCTGCAGGGTGGGGGGGCCACCAAAGCTGGCCCCCCCACTCTGTGCCTACAAGCCCCCATAGCTGGTCCCGGGCTGGTTACTTTGGGTAAGGGGGACCCCACGTCATTTTTTTTTTTGGATTTTGAAGGGTTTTTAACCCTTCAAAATCCAAAAAAAAATGGGGTCCCCCTCCCCGGGAAGGGGGACCCTATGTCATTTTTTTTTTTAATTAACCATTTGTCATCCAGCAGCTATAAAAGGCTTCTGGGCAGGAAAGGGTGTCTACCTATACATATGTGGTATCGCTGTAACCGGGAGAAATTGGGGTTTCTCACGCAATAAGATTTTATTGACAAACTTACATTTTTTATTACAAAAAAACTCTACAAATTGTAAAAAAATATTTTTTTTTTATTTTTTTTCACACATTTCACCCAAAAAAATTGAGAATACACCTAAAAAATACAAACAAGACATTTCATGTTAAAGCCCAGACTCTGTTGAAAAAAACAATATATAATTTTCCTGGGAAATCCCTGGAAATCCTTTCAAAAATGACAGTTGAATATGTGTAGCGCAAAATAGTGAAACATCGTCTGGCAACAGGGAGTGGCAAATGCTGCAGGTAGGCTGGCAGCAAAAGGGTTAAAAGGCCAATGTTGCAATTTCAACAGTGGATATCATGTGTACAGTATCAATGAGCTTTACACTGCATCTGACACCCTGGGCAATAACAAACTGCTGGTATTGAAGCCACAGGCTGGTTTGGTTGATGGTGCGTGCATATTTGCCCAGTTTGCAATTCTTACATTGTCCACAACCCTCTGAGATCCTAAACATAATTGCAAGGCAAAATCGGTTCTCAAACTGGTTCTGATGTTTCAAAAAACTCAAACCTCACGCGTAGGGATGGGTGAACGCCCAAGGTTCGGATTTGACAAGTTCGGTCAAATTTGAATAAACGTTCAAATTGAAATCAATGGGAACCAGAACTTTGGGGGTGGCTGTGATGGGGGGTTGCAGTGTGCTGAATGTGCATCGCGGCGGCAGCAGCATTTGAATCTGGCCCCAGCCAGGACTACAAAAAGATGGACGCTGGTTCCCATGAGTGAGGACACTTCTAGTGCCAGTACTTTTCGGGTTTCGGGTTCATCCATCTCTATTCAAGTGCAGATTTATCAGAACTGCAACCAGCCCTGAAACTCAAATATAACCTGACCCATTTAGTAGCCAAACTGTAATTCAGGGATACCTCAGATAATGCATATAGAGCATGTTCCCATTGTAACTGTCTGCCATGACCTGTTAAACGATCAGTCTCCGGTGACTATACAGGATGCATATCCCAAACAGGTTCACAGAAAACAAAAAGTACAGTAAGAGTGGCCCTAAAGTCTGAAACAAGCCGCCCATGTGGGAAGTGCATGACCCAGGTGTGTATTTCTGCGGCTTTATAGCTGGATTCAAGCAGAGGGGTATCCCAAACTGGGATGATGCAGCAACTACAAACATAGCAGATTGGACGTCCACTTTAACTACAGATGACCAATCCAAAATGGAAACAATTAGTTCTGCATTATTAAAAAGTGGACCTCCAGTCAAAAAATGACTTTAGGTCCCTATTAACTATTGACCTGGGTGGATACTTGGGATGACCCTTCAATAAAACATCTGCAAGAAGCCATGTAGCTCTGCATGATGGGGGACAAGAAATAGCTGTGCACTGCAATGAAGCATGTCTCCTATGGGAGGAGAAGCGTGGTCGTTTCCTTTCTATATTGGATGGCACTCACTAATGGTGTGGGGGGAGGTAGGTGAGATTAAATTAGTGCCCCTGGCACAGACTGCAGCAGTTTCTTGCCTCCGGATGTAACTTTACTAGGCATCCCTCTACTGCAGGGGCTCACTGATGTGTAATGGATAGGGTAGGATTTCTTTTTGTTTTGGGGGGGTGGACATATATGGCCATTGTTTGCAAACACAAGCAGTGAATGTACACGTGCCTGGAGTGGTGGGCTGCCCTAGCCATGGTGTCTGGGGAATAGTTGTGGGATTAGGTACTTGGCTCAAGAGCACTTCAGTCATGTCCCAACCAGGAATCTAACCTGCCACCCTCCGGTCACAAGGCCGCTTCCTTAACCACTAGGTTAACTACCCCCTAAAGGCTACTTTAGTGTCCCTGTGGCCACAGGACACTAAACTAACCGCAGTTACAGAGTTGACAATGAGCTGCAGAACAAAACCCACCAGCCAATGTTTTAGATTCCACAGCCGGCCACTAGCTTTCCCCCCGGGGCATCCCGAGCTGGTTTGCTCTGCTGTGTGAAACCCCCCAGGTCATCAGTAATCTTTTACCTTTCCCCGGTCCAACAGTGCATGTGCATGCCCTTGGCATAAAAACAAACACCTATACTCACCTAAACCACTGCAGTGCTGGGTATTTGCCCTCTAGCTGACAGCATGCTCCTCAGCGTTCCTATGAAGGAACAGGCTCCCTAGCTGAGAACCCGAGGGTTGAGGACCTGATGCATTTCAGGAGCCAGGGCTTTGGGAGGTAAGTAAAGCCCATAGGTGACCTTTGGTTAGTGCAAGCAATGCAGTTCTGGGTAAAAGAAGGGACTGAAGAGAAGGACTGCAGGGGAGGTTGGAGTTACAGATTAAAGTCGGGTACGTGCAACAGTTGTCACCACATAAACAGCATTCCAACAGTCCATACATGCTGCTTTTCCATTACAATTCCCATTACACATATTATTAAATTGGATTGAATTTGAATAGAAATGTATTCCCTGATCTCCAGACAGCTCATAGCAGAAACAATTCAACGTCAGAAATAAGAAATAAGAATTGCAGAATATATGGCCACATTAAGAAGACAATTTGGGGGTCTAATGCTCCCATCTCACCTGCACCAATGCCGCATCCTCTTCTGCAGGTTGTCTGATCGGCAGCTAAAGCTGGAATGAGGCAGCCAGCACACTGGCACTGGGCAGACTGGTCGGACTGGTTTCACTGGAAGCTTCCAGCCAATAGCAGGCGGTGGAGATGGAATCTGCAATGAGGGCTTTTAAATGCTAAAACACTGCAGACGAACAGTATGCATTGTATGTAAGTAGGTGCAATGCTCTGCAGCAGCCCAGCTCGCCCTATGGGACTATTCACAGTGATGTCATAGCCAGCTAGCTAAAAAACTGGTATGTAAAGGCCAACTCAAGGAAAAACCTTTTGTTTTTAATAAGGCGGAGAAGGGTTTGAGCCATTTCTCTTAGGGGGCAAAATAAAATGATATGACATGCCCGGTCTCCCTTTATGGTGACCACACACTTTGCAACCTTTATAAAATCATATCAAAAACATATAGGGCTAAAGGCTTTATATGACCACATTTGTTAAAAGGAATTGTCTACTTCCAATGGATTTTTCTAAAGTATTTTTAAAGTATTTGTCCTCAAGGTGCTGAGTTTATATAGTATTTTTTCTTATGTTAGCAAATATGTGTTTTATGGAAGCAGTTTCCACTACCTGCAATCTGCTGTTTTTAACACCAAGCCTGTACACCACAATCTACCAGAATAAGAGCTGTAGCTAGCTTCTTTTGCGCCCGAGGCAGGCAAGAAAATTAGAATATATATATAAGAAACAACTAACAAAACAAAAAGAAAAGATATATATATATATATCTTTTCTTTTTGTTTTGTTTCTTGTTTACTGGATTATTTTGAGAGACATTAAGAAAAATAGGCATAAAGAATGTAGAATAGAACTGTTTAATTTTTCAGCTACATGAGATTCAAGAAGGTATGTAACTTAACATGTGCACCTAACGTGACAAAGAAGTATCAGAATCATAACAACTTATAAATAAAATAAACAGTGCACCTAAACCCATCAAAAACCCATCGCTGATTCATGAATTTCACACAGCACATTATCTGCTGCACACTCGATATGTGGGGAAAGTACTCTCACACCAAAACTAAGCAACAATGGGTCATAAAGATTTATGAAGTCAGGGGTTTACTTATCTAAAACAAATAAATAAAGTAATAAATAAATAAAATAATAATAAATAATACAATAATAAATACAACTGAAACGTGTCCCAGTCATTTCCAAAACTTTAGACACAGGACATCAAATGTTTTGATCAGTCAGGGTCTCCGTGTTGTGACCCCCACCACCCATCAGAAGAACAAACTGAAAAGTGTGTGGTAGCAAGCTTCACTCCCCAGCTTGCATTGATCTCTGACCTGCAGCTCCAATATTAGTCTATAATCACCCAGAACATAGAGCATTGAGTAAGGTGTGCTACTACAAATTACAGTAACTGAAAATTTAGGATAAGTATGAAAAATGACATACAATCTCTGTCCTCTAACTAAAGCTCCTTTTGCCGAGCTTTGCACATAAATACTTAATAAAATAAATCAATAAAGTGGATTAGGTTTTAAAGTTTAACTTTTCGTGCCTTCAATGAAGCTAATTTGTCAATAACTGCATCAAAATTGATCTGTTTTGCAATATTTTGTTCAATCGATAAGATAGACATACTGGTTAGTCTATCCTGGCCTGTTGATGCTCTGAGGTAGTTTTTAATGAGTTTCAACTTGCTAAAGCTTTGTTCACAAGATGCCACGGTTACTGGCAAACTAAGGAATATCCTTATACTTATTTCTATATTTGGGTAAGATTCAGCTAAATTATAGTCATGAATAAAATTCAGAAGATCCAAACTAGACGCAGTTGCAACTGTTGGGAGCAATGCTATTGCCTGATGTTTAAAACTCTGAATCAAGTTTACTGCTGCTTTTTGAAGACTAACTGTATCCATCATGAGAAGTGAATCGCCCGAAAGAAATTCAAAATCAGATGAAATTCCATTTTGGGCTTCATATCTCCAGGTTAATTGTTGAACTATGGTGTCAAAAACATTTTCATCTGAATTTTGAAAGACTCTTGAGGGCTTAAAAGAGAAGATTCATCTTCACATTCATATAATTGCGGTCTTTTTCTTTTTCGGCATTCTAGAAATTCTGCAGCAAATCCCATTTCTTCTGCCTTTTTTTTTGCAGTCCATGAAAACAGTTACAAAGTCACTGTCACTATCCCGCATTTCCTGTAAAGTGTTTTTTAGTCCCTGAATCATTTTTGAAGCCTGATACACAGTGGTGCCTTTTGCTTGTAGTGATCTATTAACTCTATCAATTTCGGATAATATATTGCGCCACATGCACAGGGTGCACAAAAAATCAAAATTGAATTTTTAAGAAGGCTATTAGCTGTTAACACGGCTTCAGGATTTTTGGTTAAAGTGGACCAACACCCAGGATTTTCACTATCCTGGGTGTTGGTCCACTTTCGCTGTGTGAAACCCCCCAGAAAGCCCCAAAAACTCACCTGACCCCGCTCCCACGTGACTCGTTCCACCAATCACCGCCAATGGACAAGCGAGGTCCGTCGGCGGACAAGGTGAGAGCGCCCGCCGCCGCCTCTCGCGCGCGTCCCTCTTACAGGGAGCGCGCCCGCGCCGGCCATTCACAAACGACGGGGGTGCCCCGCAGGCAGGGAGCTGATCGGCCCGGGAATCTTATAGATTATAGATCAGCGGTGTGTGTTGGTCCACTTTAAAGCAACTTGTTTCAAAGCCTTTGCCACTTCGGAAATTTGTGGACCTAAAGCTCGTATTGCATTAGCTTTTGATGACCATCTGGTATCAGCATGACTTTTCATTGATAATTAATGTATCCCAGCGGCTGGTTGATTGGGAAAAGATTTGGTAAATTTTATTCACAGTGGCAAAAAATGACACCATGTTGGAATTTATAGAAGCTGCATGAACTCCTACTAAGTTTAGGCAATGGGCTGAACAAGGAACAAAATTTGCAAATTAGTTTTTTTGCAAGATGACAGCTCTTACTCCTTTGCATACTCCTGACATGTTTGCACCGTTATCGTACCCTTGACCTCTTACGTCTTGAAGGTTAAGTCCATCCTTTTCAAGCTTCTTTATTATTTCTTCAGCTAATCCACTTCCTGTTTTTTCTTTTGTTTCAATGAAGTCAATAAAACTTTCTTCTACAGCAATAACACCATTTTCAATTTGCACATATAGCACAATTTGGGACATTTGTTCTTGATGAGATATGTCAGGTGAGCAATCCAAAAGGAGTGAATAATACTTGGCTTTCTTAACCCTAGAGATTATTTCACCACGTACCTGGTCTCCTAGTAGGCCATTGAATTCATTTTGCATTGTAGGTGAAAAGTAACTCGGTAAACATTTTTTATGAGTTGCAATGTGCTGATTTACCTGAACATCATAATGACTTATAAGTTCCAATAGACTAAGAAATATTCCTGAATTTGGATCTTTTATGTTGCAACTTGATCCTCTAAGAGGTAAATTGTTTTGAGCACAAAACATTATAGCATCGAGTATTACTTTTAGAATGTGCCTCCATTTCTGTTTTTCACTTTCTATCGCTTTTTGTACTGAATCATCAATACAGTCTCTGCTAAACATTCTTTTTTCCATGGATTTCCATTCACAAAAACGTTGGCGGTGATTTGATGAATTCTCATGCTCTACTATATGATTGACATTTTTCCAGTCATTAAACCCTAATTTTGGAACACTAATATTTGGTTTAGTGTTTCGCTGATCAAACAGCATACATGGGAAACAAAAAATGGACTATTTTCAGAGTAAATAAGCCAATTACGTTCAACAACTTCACCATTTGAAAGCTTTTTAAAAAAACAATCTTTTGAAAATGTTCTACCATCTTCAGATGCTGACTCTAAAATCTGCAGTTTTTCCTTGGTCAGGACCATACTCAATCAGGTGGCACCTTATATTATCTGTTTTACAAGGCCTTGAGGGTGGATCATTAAAATTTACAATCCCTTGATAGGAACTACATTGTGAATCACAGATGTTCACCTCAGTATAAGTGTCATTTAAGGTATTCAAGGTAATAACTGGTTCATCACTCGCATGAGTAGTAGTATCAAAATTTAAGATATTGTACAATGTGTATCATCATTGTCAGACAATAATGATGGTGACTGTCTGTATTTTCACCAATTTGCTGATTAGTATCAAGATTAATTTCAAGTTCTGTAGACAAACTTGAAATCATGTCTCCTGACCCAGTTGGTATTTCAGTGTTCTCATCAACTGATCTAGTTTTTCCCAGCCATTTCCCAATAGATGACGACATTTTGTTGTCTTCTATTCTGGCATTTTTCCTTCTTTTACGGTATTCTGCACCACTTGGACGTTTAGAAGTCATTGTGGGGTCTTGTTCAATAGACTATAAAAAAATAAATAAATAAATACTACTCTGTAGCTACAACTCACCTAATTTGTCTAACCTCAAGACCAAGAATAACCCCAGTCACACAAAGACAATAGGGATGCAAAGATATGATGAATTGAATACTGATACACTGTTTTAAAGGAGTAGTTCTCCTAAGGATAAGAGATAAGTTAGAGATCGCGGGGGGGGGGGGGGGGGGATTGGTTCAGAGGGCTGGGGCCCCCTGCAATCTTCAATGCAGGGCTCCGGCTCTCTGAATGGAGAGCACATGTTGATTGTGGAACACCTGGACTATGTTACATTGTTAATCGCATTGCTCTAATATTATCTGTGGAATATGTGAATAAATCTATGTAATTACCTCTTAGAGCATTGGAACTGGGAAACAGCGCTTCCTCCCAGCCAAAACAACCACAACAATAACGATAGCCACCAACAAAATGGCCGCCGCCAGACCTGCGGACAGGAGCCCATAGTAACACAGAACATATAGATACTAACAACAGCATACATAAGAACAGCAGCCACTAACAAAATGGCCGCCGCCAGGCCAGGAGACAGAAGCCTAAACAACATTGAACAAGACGGACACAGAAACCAGCCAATAGCCAGGCGGGGCCGGCGAGAGGAGAGTGCGTGTGACGCACCTCCGCCCCTGGGGGAACAACCAACCAGGGGACTAGCAGGAAGTGCGGGGAACGGAAACCCCGCCCACCCTGCAGCACACGGCCCCGTATATCTGCAGACAGCACAGAGCCCTACACATACGGCTACAGCAACAGAAATAGACACACCGCTCACAGAGCAGGAAAGCAGACCCAGCGGGACACCAACGCATAGACACAGCGATTACATACTGCAGAATTGCCCCCTGATGTGATACAGAAGGGGGTACTGGCTTTATGGCGAAAGTGACCAAAGGCAACTGATAAAAAGGTAAGCAACAATTTTTAAGGGGGCCTTCCACCCCTCACACGGAACCCGCCCAAACCAACAGGGCAATTACTTCTTAAGGGGGCACGGGAGACGCATAGCATAATAATACATACCTTCGGTGGCACACACATATATACATACCCCACCCCTTCTCCAATATAGACCAAAAATACCATTGCACAGTAAATGACATCTGTACTCCCTATCTTATACCTAGTTCAAAGGCAACACCTTGGGAGTCCGCATATACAAAAAAGCTGGGAGGAACCGCTGCAACCAAAGCTCTAAAGCCGTGACAACTGCCGTTTTTAGCTGCAAAAAAATTCAGCATCCATGTAGAAACAAAGATAAGGAATTGTAAGTGCTTTTTTATATATTGACCAATGCATTTATCTCCATGTTGCTATATACAACAAATATACATGACTGTTTAATACAAACTAACCATGTACTGATGCATCATAACTAGAACACAAGGACCCTCACACTGAAGAAGCAAAAGAGCGAAACGCGTCTGTGAAAGAGGTCCACATCAACAGACCACAATAAGCCTTGCTACAGGCTGAGGGCAAATACAAGCCCCTAATACAATTAAGGACTTTTTTTACTAAACAAATGAACCTGCAGAAACAAGTATGAATATAATACTGTTTTTTTGTATCACACAAATGGAATGAGCATTAAACTAAGGTTTTACTACTGGCATATACTGAGCCTTTGCAATAATTGTTTGTGTGCTACGCTTAACCTAACTTCCCCAGGGAGTGACTTAGAGGGCCCCCCCTTTCTTCCTCCCGAGACCTGGAGGTTTCCAACAGACTCCTCTTCCACTCCAATACCTTGATTGGTTGTGAAGGTGGCCTGGAGGAATCCTTCTGGACCACGGGAAAGGAGGGAAACAACCCAAATTTTGTCTACAGTGCCCAAGAGGCCAACCTCTACACCCCTGGGACACTACAAGAAGAGAGGCACCCAATCCACCAGTTCCCTCCCCTCACTTTCCCCCCCCCCCCCCCCCCTCAATTACAGCACATGTCGACCACCGCACAAAGCAGCCCCTCATTACAACTGTGGCAGAGCCGAAGTGCTCTGTATAACTAGGCTGCTGAAGTACTGTGCTGGGGGGAACTGTATATGAGAATACGGGCGGTGCTGTCTGGCTGCAAGTTCAGCAAACAATCCAACTAATAAAGAGAAAGAGACGCACTCACCCCGACAGTTCTCTATGCGATGTGTTTATTCAACACAGAGTGTAAACAACAACAATGTGAAGGTACAGCTTCCCCAAAGTGCAGTGCGCACAGCATCAAAGGCAGGGACATCTCACCTGGATGATGGTGGCTGTTTCATGCCTGTCACCATTTCCTCAGGCCTCATGTTCATGGTGGCATTAAAGTGGACCAACACCCAGGATTTTCACTATCCTGGGTGTTGGTCCAATTCCACGGGGCACCCTGATAGGGGCTTTCTGTGGGGTTTCACACAGCGGGGCATCCCGATTTCGGATGCCCCGCGGGGAGGGAGCTGATCGGCCAAGGGCGGTTGTTGGTCCACTTTAAACAGCCACCATCACCCAGGTGAAATGGGGGATGGAGATAAATAAAAACCTGTGCAGAGGAAAACTTGTTGAGTTGCCCATAGCAACCAATCAGATCACATTTTACAGAGGCATTTTCAAAAATGAAAGAAGTGATCTGATTGGTTGCTATGGGCAACTGGGCAACTTTTCCTTTGCACACGTTTTGATAAATCTCCCTCATTTTTCTGTGAAACGGGGCTTCTGGGGGGTTTTACACAGCGGGGCATCCTAGTTTGGGATGCCCCAAGGAATGAAAGTCAGATGGCCCTAGAGTCTTTTCAATTCCAGGATATTCGCGGAATACCCCGCTGTGTATAACCCCCCAGAAAGTCCTGTAACCACTTACCTTCCCTGGCTCCAACAGTGCATGTGCAGGCTCTGGTCCAATGAGTGCTGCATGCCACCTGCTGAATTAACTAGTTACAGCTGGCGGCTCTCATTGCACCATAGCCTGCACATGCGCCGTTGGACCGGGAAGAGGTGAGTGTCTATGGGTGATCTGGGGGATCCCCCCCCCCCCAGGGCATTCCAAATGGGGATCTATTTTTTCCAAAAATATATTTAAAAGGTCCCTGAATCCCTGCCCACTCCTACAGTACCTTTCACTTGTCTCTGAGGGAGTGATGAACCCAGCCGCCCCTAGTCACGTGGTAGACGGTGAGCAGGTGGGCCCGCGCTGGCCCTGCAGCAAAACCAACGGCCGGAGGCTGGCCGCCCAGATGGCAGGGCGGGGCTGGTACGGTCGGGGCAGGTTCGGGGGGATTACAGGCTGAGGCGGGGAAGGCAGGACACAACCAATGGCCGGACGCTGGCCGCCCAGACGGCAGGGCAGGGCTGGTACGGTCGGGGCAGGTTCGGGGGGGAAGGCGGGACACAAAACCAATGGCTGGAGGCAGGCCGGCCAGACAGCGGGGGGGATGGGTGGGTACCGGCGGGCTATTATTTAAGGGGAGCGGGATCTGTTGGCCATGGGGGTGTGGGCGGGCACACGCACGGGCGCCCCCAGCTGAACTGGGAAAGAAAAAAAAAAAATGTAGCACGACTGCGCCCCCTTGCATGAAGCTGAAGCTGCGCCTGAGGACAGTGCCTCATGGCTGCTACGGCTCTGACAAGAATAGAGAAGTGAGCCCTTTCTGGAGCCCCCACTACAGCCAAATACCCTGCACACCCCTATCTGAGGCATGTACCCCCACCAAGCTATTCTGAATAGCTAGTGCGGCCCACAGTCAGGTGATTTAGGTGAGTGGGCATGTGACCAGCAGCACATGTTCTATTCAGATATCCTTGCTGCACAGATACATGGGTAGCCCCCCGTGTTGCCAGCTTTACTTCAGATAGGTTGGGGATGGGAGCGCTTCCTAGACTAGAGAAAAGCCAGGGATGTGCCCACTGGTCTGGCCGCGTAATTCTAAATTCTTGACATCAGCCAATTCGTCGATCTCGCCTAGTGGGAGAGGTCATGGCGGTTAAAAAAAAAAGAATGTTATAGTATGAAATAGTATATGTACCGTATGTTTCTACCCTGTCTGTAATTACTACTTTGTAAAGCGCTACGGAAGATTATGGCGCTATATAAATAAACAACAATAATAATAATAATGTTTTTTTTTTTTTTTTATTTGGGTGGACAGGGTGGGTTGGGGTGCTGTAAAGGGTTTCGGACCGCTTTAAAGGACAGGCATCATTTGCCTGCTATTCTTGCAAGAGGCTGAATATATTTTCATCACAGATTGTCCTTTGCATGTCAGCTGATAAATGTGTTACATTTTCTGCTGCTGTGTAAACAACAGTGTGGCCGTTAGATTACAATACATTGTAAAGGTTGTAACAATGTAACACTCAGCTGATAACTCAGCAGCAGACAAATTAACACATTTATCACATATAAATATATATCACAAGAATTTCACTTTCTTGCCTTTGGTGCCTCCCTGGCAGAGCATCTTGAAACTTACCTCTTCCTGTTTCCCACTTGGACTTTGCTTAGCGAATCAGCAACGCTCATTTGTTATAGATTTCCTGACTCGAGCAAGTGCCGCAGGACGGAGCCTCACTCACCTCTAGCTGGGCATACCTGCACCAGCCTTTCAGAAAGGCCTGGTGCAAGTACGCACCCCAGATGAGGTATACTGGGCATGCAGCCATGGCGCCAAGATGCAGTGAGGGCTCCTGGAAGAGGTGAGTAAATTGGGTGATTGGGAGTAAATTGGGGAAAACATAGCAGGGACATACCAATTTGGAAACCACCGTCCCTCGAGTCTTAGTGGGGGTGGTTGCTTCACCTTAATAGGATACATGCTTCCTTGCAGTTCAGTTATTTCCTGTCCCCCATAATAGGGAGCTATATGCCTCTATTTCCTGTTCCTAATAATATAGAACTCTAGGCTTCCTAAGAATCTTTCACTGGATGGGCATTTCAAATCAGGTTTAAGAAGAACAGTCAAAAGTGACTAAGCCCTTCAGCAGGCACTGGTACTTCCTCCTTCCCATGGAGTTCTGTGGCCCCATGTGACTGCCATCAGCCACTGAAATTGAGGAGTGGGGCAGGTTTGCCAAGTGCAGTGCATCCATCCAGCAAACCCCCATTTGTTATCGGTAGTCATGTGGGGCAGCAATCCATCCGTCAGAACATAGCATTATGAAGGCAGATAGGTAGCGGGGTTGGGGTTTGGGCTTCCCCCAAAATCTTGCAGTGTGTGGCACACCTTAAAGTGGACCCAAACCTGATTGATTCCCTCCCCCCAGTGTTGTGGGAGACCCCCCAGATTGCCCCGTTAAACTCAACTCCCCCGATCCAAAGGCACATGTGCAAGCAGTGGTCTCCCCTGCTATGCCTTTAGCAGGATGCGGGCCCGCGCCAAGCACTTGTGAATGGGTGGTGCGGGCACGCTCGCTGATGTGAGCAGATCCGAGAACGCTGCTCATGCACCGTAGGACTGGAGAAAGGTGAGTTAGACTGGACTGGAGGTTTCACACAGAGGGGCATCCCAGATGGGGGTTCCCCCGGGGACACGGACCAAAATGAGTCAAAATCCTGGGTTTTGGTTCACTTTAAAGCGATAACCCATCTAGACGCGTGGGCCCTCTCCTGGCAAATCCCACTCATGCTCTCTGCAGCGACATTCAGCACCATAATTGACCAGTAACTTAAACTGGGGTTTGCAGGGTGTATGCATGTGGGGGGAGGCCCCCCCCCCCCCCGGCAAGCACTATTGTTCCCCAGCACAGAAGGAAAT
This sequence comes from Gastrophryne carolinensis, assembly GCA_027917425.1. Lineage (NCBI taxonomy): Eukaryota > Metazoa > Chordata > Amphibia > Anura > Microhylidae > Gastrophryne > Gastrophryne carolinensis. The sequence continues at coordinate 184,873,640 of CM051235.1, forward strand.
GCAAGAGCAGAGCAGACGCAAGCGCCATGTGTAACGTATGACAGGGGACCAGGAAATACATGTGCACTGAAGTATATGCCTCACAGGCAAACCAACGGCCAGTGTGGTATGCCTGGCAAGTAGCTGCTGAGCAGGGAATCCTAAAGCAACAAAAGAGCGAGGTGACTGTTGAGAAAGTAAAAAGCATCCCTCTTTACCAAGCTGGGCTTCCCAAATCTATATATTGCGTGGGGCAGACAATTTTGACTGGATGTCTGCTTTAAGCTGACAAAACACCTTGCAGTCTTCAACTTAACAAAATGGTAGTTAATGTGGAAATTAACCACATGGAGACTTAGAAATAGCCACCCTGCCACCCTCAATAAGCTTGGTAGTTAAAGCAGGGCAACCTAGTTTTTCTGCCTCCCCAGGATGCCCATGTTTGACCCCTGGGATTGCCAGTTTCCTTACCTTGCTGCATGATCCCATAGTGCATGCACAGGTTCTAATCAGAATATATTGCAGTGCATGTTAATGCACTGGCTAGCTCCTGCTCCCCTCTAGCCACCCACTTATTCATGCTGACAGAGTTGTGCACATTGGATGGAGGAGTGTTCGAGAGCCAAAAAATGTGCCATGAGATCGATTACCGAGGTGCATATCTGGCCAAATTAAAAGGGTTTCGCAAGGCAGGGCGCCGCAGGAAATGGCTTTCACTCCTCACCATATCTTTTAGACTTCAGGCCCAACATGAGTGAGGTTTGGTCCGCATTAAGCTACATACTCACCTGCCCTCAAGCTGCCATGATCCAGCTTGGCAGTCTTGGTGCCATCAGCTCTGGCGCTGATTATCCACTGCTGGGCCAGTGGAGATGTGCGCCTCTGGTAACAGGCGCCCTCGTCAATTGGATGTAGCACTTAAAGAGGAATAAATGGCGCACTCAGGTGGTTGTTTGGTTGCTGAGGGTACCTTTTTTGTCTTGGGTTGGGGGGGCACCATGTGCCTGCTTACTCCCACCATTCATTTTGGAGTGGGTGGGTGGCATTTGGAACTGCTGGGGAGAGGGGACTGCTGGAGTTACAAGGGGATAGGGAGCCAACTCCAGAATCTTTTAGACTCCAGGTTTTGGTCCACTTTAAAACCAGCTGGCAGTCAAAAATCTCCACTGGTCCATTCGCCCATAGCGTTATGCCTGAAACCAGAGAAACTCCCCCACGTCTGCACTGTCTCTCCCCCAGGGGCTGCCAGTTCACCACCCACACGGTGCCCCCCTACCCACAGGGGCAGTGAACCGGCAGCCAATGGCTAGCGAAAGTTTCTGCAAATGGGCACTTCTGTCTCACATCAGGCTTGATGGTAAGTTATGCTCAGGAGACTTACAGTGAACCACAGTGGCTGTCAGCAACTAATGTGGGGCAGTAGGCCAGTAGTGAGGAAGCGCATAAGTGTGTTGGGGGAGGGACGCCATCTTGTTATGTCGCACAGGGCACCTTCCATCCTAAGGCCGGCCTTGCTCAAGCCACCAGTCATTCAGGCATGCATCACATGGAATGGAGAGTACCACACTTGCACTGCGGCGGCAGAGATGAAGGTAAGATTACAGGCATTTTCAGAGGGTTTTACATAGCAGAGCATCCTACATCGGGATCCCCCAGGGGAGGACTTTCACCAGGTCCTGAGGTCTTTAAAACTTTACGAATGTGTGTCAAGTGTTTCGGTCCATTTTTATTCCTTCCAGCCAAAGAATACAATTTTGGAGGGCTGTTGTATAACCCCTCCTCCGCCCTTTAGTGATACCTCTCCTCTAATGAATAATTTCAGGAAAATGTCAGGCAGGTAAGGCCTTGGTTAAACAAAAAAAAAAAAAAGGAAAAGCAAAACAGTAGTTAAAATGTTTATGCATGTGATGATGCTCCAAAAAATCAGATTTGAATTGCAGGTGTAATTTAAACAAGAACTCCAGCCATCATGAATGTGTCCAGCCTGGTACAAGTAACACAAACTTTATTCATTTCATCTTAGGTTAATAGGGACCGAGGTTTCCACTTCCTGTTTCAGCCACAAATCCAGACCTAATCAATAGGTGAGCAAAGGGGTGGAGCTAAATAAACTGGGCGGGGCCAAATGAGTGAGTGACAGCTAAGCTGTACAATGAATCGTAATTTCTAAAGCACCACCCTGTGCCCCTGCAGACTTTTCTCATTTGTATCAGGTTTTGTTTTGCCTATGATCAAGTCAAACCTTCCTTCCCCAGCCTCACAATTGTACCCAGCTGTCATAGAACTACCAACCCCAGCATGCCTTGCCATCTATATAGTTATACTTTTTTTTTGGATAAGATACTGTGAAACATCCTGAAAAGCTGTATAGGTAGTGGGTGTAGCTTTCCCCACCTGTGGCTCCTGAACGATCATGGAACTGCAAGGACCCGCATACCCTTTCCTACAAAGAAGCATCTATATGACTCTGAATGATAGGACTCTGAATGAGACAATGAGATTCCAGTGCCGCTTGAATCCCTCCCCTGGGGCATCCGGATTCAGGATGCCCTGCTGTGTGAAACCTCCCCAGGTCGTCCAGTAAACTCACCTCCTCCCCCAATCCGATGGCACATGCGTGAGCAGCGGCCGGCACCTGCTTTACCCCTAGCTGGGCGTGCACCCATGCAAGGCATTTGTGATTGGCTGGCGTGGGCCCGCTCCCTGATAGAGCGTAGCCGGGAAGAGGCCACTGGTGTGCTTGGCTGGGGTCGAGTCTTAGATGAGTGGACGTAAGAGTATCCAAGCACTCTAATTGGACGAGAGGCTGCACATGCTGCGTAGAACTGGGAACGGGGAGTTAGAATGGTGAGCTGGGGGGTTTCATACAGCAGGGCATCCTGGATCAGGGTTCCCCCAGGGGGAAAGGACTAAAGCCTGGGATAGTCAAAAATCACAGGTTTTTATCCACTTTAAACATATAACAAGCACAGGACTAAAGCTCAAGATATCTTTCATTTTTTTTTCACTAGCATTGGAGTTCCTCTTTCAGGTTTTGGGCTGACAGACCCCTTAGTGGACCAACAGTCAAAAATGACTTCAACTGGACCAACACAACAAACAGCGCACATATGACCAGTGCGATTTAGATTGCTGCACATAAAAATTCATTTACCTTTTTCTAACTCCTGCTGTGGTCAATTTTAAAAACAAAATGGCGGCTCCTGGGCCTTCAGGCCGCCTGCAAATAGGAAGCGCTGCTGGGTTTCCTGTTACTGTGCATTGTCAGTAAGGTCAGTTGAAGTTAAGCAGCACCATCCCATGAGATGCTGGGAAAGGAAGCTCCAAAATGGCCGCTACCACTCGAAAGTCAGTGAGGTGGTGTTTCAGCTTTAAGTGGATGCAGGAGCAAATGTAAGTGTTGACAATGCTTCAGTGTCATGCATGCAGATGGGGCAAGGGTGTTTTTGTGTGTTTTCTTTTCCAACTGTGCCAGGCTGTTGGTCCATTCCCTCTCAGCTATTTAGGAGGTAGCAGGTTCTCAGTGCTCCATTGAGGACAGTGAATATCATCAGTTTTTAGGACCAAGTCTCCGCCTGAAAGCGTCCACCTTTCTCCATCGTGGTCAGATACTGCTCCGCCTCTGTGGAAGACATGGCACCCTCACTCTGGAACACCTCTTTGAGGGCATCGGTGACCTGTGTGGGCATGGATTTAGCATTCCTAAATCCAAAGAAACAAACATTGGTCATTAAATTTCAGAGACTGAAAAAAAGGCGTCATAATTAAGAGTAGTGCTGAGCTCAGATTCGGCTCAAAGGTAAATCCAACCCTGTTGAATTTTTGACTATCCTGGATTTTGGGCCTTACTCCAGTAAACTCACTTTTCCCCGAGCCCACAGCACATGTGCGGGCTCTCATCCAATCGGCTCCACTCTTCTCGACCCTTGGCTGATTTTGAATAGTGCACTGATTGGACAAGAGCTTATAGACTCCAGGGCTGCTTTTGGTCCAATTTAAGGGGACTGTAAACCCAACGACTACGATAAGGTAACAGAAGCTCACCTGATGTCTGTCTCATGTGCTTCTCTGACATTCTCTGAAGCGCAGATGGGCTCTAAAGTGTTTACCCCTTTCTATGTCATTTAATCAGGTCCACATAAAAAAGAGGTCTATGTCACTTAGTGCTCTCAGCATGAGCTTGCATGACAAGCCTTGGTGGTCCCACATCGGTCTTGGACTGCAGCAAAAGTGCTCTCTTATCATGTAGCTGTCACTTTCCCAACTACATTATTGAACATGGCTGTCATGGACTAGCATGCCACGTCTCCTGTAGGGGTATACTGGGGATTTTGGAAAATCAGGCAGGAATAGGGAATAGGCTGCTGCGAAAGTCCAGCAATGCAGGCCTGCTGCTGTAACATGAACTTTAATGGAACTACAAAAATCAGCATGCTCTTTCATCCAAAACAAAAAACAGAGGTAACACAGGACAATCCAGGAATGGCACAGAGACCTGTTTATTCATCTGAAAATCCTCCAAGGGATGTGTCCCAGACCCCTCGAATTTGAACCATTAGCCACATCCCTCACAACAAAAATTTTTGATTAATATTAATATTTAATGAAAACATCTCAGTAAACAGGAGACCAACTCATCATTCCCCCCAGTCATGTATCGCCCTAGCTGGGTTATGATTTAGATGAATATGGATGTTTCAGGCTAGGGAAGGCTCTTATATGTCTGGGTCACAAACACTCAGTATAACTATTTAATCTGGCATGACCTGCAGAGAATTTAAGTGCAGCTGGAGATTTCCTTTACTAATAAGTGTAATAAGAGACACTTACCCGGCGAGATAGAAGCATGCTTGCTTGGCATGGATCAGATCCCAGAGATAGGCGGCGTTCTCCTTTATCTGATGCTGAACGTAAATCTTATCCTCCTGCGTGGCAAGCAAAGATGGCGATGCTTTACACATCCAATCACAATGGCCTACACATTGTAGCCGCCTCATTGCAATCACAATACTAGTTGTGGTTATTGCAAGCTACAATGTGCCCAAACAAAACTCGTTTGCCGCCGCACACCTACCGATAATCAGGCAGGGGGTGCACGGTTAGCGGTGACACCGCAAGTCCATAAGTTGCAAAGAAAACCAGCACTCCATGTATGCAAAAGATGGGTAAAATTCTATTTGCACACAAAATAAATTCAAGCAGGAACAATTAGTCCATTAGTCCAACGTTTCGGGGGTTGCCGCGAGCCCCCTTCATCAGGGAATACATAAACAAGTAGCACTTACCAGAGCAACATTATATATACAGATAAACCAATGGCAGGCATGGAAAAAGCCTGCCTGACGTCATAATGACGTCACAGCAATACGTTGACAGCGCTGGAGGGCATGGTTATGAAGAATACAACACACGATGTTATCCGGGATTATTTTAATTGCAATACTGAATTCTGCATTTATATATTGAAATGCCCATGTGGTTTAGTATATGTCGGTAAGACGATAGGTCCGTTTAAACGCAGGTTCCAGAAACATAGGAGTGACATCAAGGTGCTGAAGGAGAGAACCCAACGCGGTGATGAGATGGATATGGACAAACCGGTTGCTGTACATTTCCTGTTACATAGACATCAGGTACATGAACTTAGAGGAATGGTGATCGACCGGGTTCCTAGACCCCAGAGAGGAGGTGATAGAGAACGTCTTCTCCTTCAGAGAGAAACATTCTGGATACATAGGATGGACACTGTAGCACCCCGTGGACTTAATACCTCTTTTGGCTTTCACAGCTTCCTTGAACTGAGATAATCAGTTCTGACGGTCACTTGTCTCCTGCTCTTTGTGTTACCCCTTGCCCCACTCCCCACCTATCTATCCCGTCCATATTTGTTACCCCTTCCCCTAATTTTACCCCCTACCCCACCCCACCCCCTATCCCTCTCATCCTCCCCTGCCTTCACTCGCTTTAAATTGTTCCTTTCTTTACCCCCTCTAATGGTTTCCTGGGCTTGGTTTTCCCCTCTCACGCCACTCTGTTTTCCAAACCTTGACAACCACTCTTGATGGCCTCTCCGCTCCTCTGTTCTCATTTATTTCTCCCTTTTTAGGTCCCTTATCCCTCCTTACCGCCATCCCCTCATTTCTTCCCTCACTTTCTCCTCGCTCTACCTGCTTTCTTTTTCTGGCTTTTCACTCCAGGATGCTCTATCCCGGCTCTTACTCTTTCCTTGGCCTCGCCTCTGAGCACTTTCCAGCTGTTTAGTACAGCCCACCACCATACTTGGCAGCCTCCCCTGTGGGCCCTTAGGGACAGTGCCACCTTTCAGTATCACCAGCCCAGCGTGGGCTCTCGACCTACCCATCACATTGGCCACTCTGAATCTTGTCCCTTTCCCATGGCTAACGGGCCAGGGCACCTCTTGCTAGCCCTTGGTCGGTACGCAATATAGCGCACTTACACGCTGCTTCCTGCAGCGTTCATGTATGTGTGCGGGTTTCAATTCACAGGCGGCTGCCACGGTATAGACCTGTTTATCAATGTTTATTGCTCATTATTTGTGTTCATTGACAGGCGCCGGTATTTATGGTTCACGGTCACGGTATTTTATACTCACCTATCCTCCCCCGATCACCGCAACCTCCGGCTCCGGCTCTGACAGAGCCTGCACTCTCGTCAGCCTATCCAGGCGACCTAAGGGCGGATCTCACAGTACAGGGCATTCTTGCCCTGTGAGGTCACTTGTGCCTCCTCCGATTGGAGGATCGTGACAGGCCGGTTGCTATGCAACCAGGCTGTCTCGAGCGGCGGTTACAGTGCTGCAGCCTTCTACATTGCTGCAGCCTAGCGGTTCTCGCCGGGGGCGGACTCCACAGGTGAGTTTCTCTTATTTCATGTTATATTAACATTGTGTGTTGTATTCTTCATAACCATGCCCTTCAGCGCTGTCAACGTATTGCTGTGACGTCAGGCGGGCTTTTTCCATGTCTGCCATTGGTTTATCTGTATATAAAATGTTGCTCTGGTAAGTGCTACTTGTTTATGTATTCCCTGATGAAGGGGGCTCGCGGCAACCCCCGAAACGTTGGACTAATGGACTAATTGTTCCTGCTTGAATTTATTTTGTGTGCAAATAGAATTTTACCCATCTTTTGCATACATGGAGTGCTGGTTTTCTTTGCAACCTACAATGTGCCCAGACTCAATTCTTGGTGCTCCCACCACCTTCCTCTCTACTTTAAAATCCCAATAAACAGCATGGCCGCATACACTCACCTGGTCACGGCTAAATGCTGTAAAGAGCATCAGAAGGCCTCTCTTCTGCAGGTCCTCCCACTCCTCTCGGAAATAAAAATCACTATTTTTCCCTCTGCAGCCAAAGAACAAGCAACTGCCTGCAAAAGATAAAACCAAATGATTGACCGTCTTCTTACCTGTGGGCAGAGCCGGTGTACATTTTAAAAGAATTGCATACCTGTCTTATTTAAAGCTGCCCTCTCTTGTATTGCGGCATGAAAGGGGGCTACGCCGGTTCCTGGTCCTACCATTATTAATGGAACGTCAGCATCACTCGAGAACTTCAAGCTTCCTTTTTTGACCCACAGGGGGACGTGTGCACCTGTCAATGGAACGTGTTACATATCATAAAATGTAATAATAATGGACTGAATTTATAACTGGTTACCTGCTCCTTTACAGATAGGTGAGAAATTCTCTAATGCAGGACTCGCTGATGGCGTGAGAGGGTAAGTGATATCAGTTTAGGGTCCCTGTGGACAAGAAACCTCCCTGGAACATAGATGCCAGGCGAAGTTTAGGTCTGTTTAAAGTAGATCAAAACCTGGCATTTTCACTATCCCATGTTATAGTCCTTACCCCTGGGGCACCCGCTGTGTGAAACCCCCCAGATCCCCAAGGAACCTCACCTTTCCTCAAGCGGCCCCGCACAGCCATTCAGTTGCAGCAGGCGTGCCCATGTCCAGCCGATGTAAGTGGTGCCGGCGCAGGCCGCAAAAGGTAAGAATTTCAGGCGCCATGAGGGGTTTCACACAGTGGGGCATTCCAGTTCGGAATGCATCGGGGGGAGGGAGTAAGCCTGCTCTAGAGTCTCAGACTGTCTTGAATTAATGTAGCACCAGCTGGTTGAATACACAGTTCTGTGCATCAAATCCAGTGTGTTTTAATGTTTTGCATCTATAGCCCATGTCATTGGAGAAGAAAAAAAACTGGATGCTTTAGGAGCTGTTTCCACCCCCAACCACCAGGGCATCCCAATTGGAATTGCCTGCTAGTTACACATACCCTACGAGACAAAGCTACAGTTATTTTTGGTCAGCTGCATCATCTAGCGAAAGCCTGTTATGAGGCTATGTACTCACCTATTTCTGAGCTCCCATAGTAGATGGCACTGCAGAACAGCAACATCCCTGCTCATTTCTGCTATACAAGTCAGTGCCGGGACCTACATAGCATCCAATGGTCCATCCATACTGTCTAATTACAATCCTGGGAGCCTGTGTATAAACCAGTGTACCACCTATACCATCTAAAGACTTTTCAATACCACCCATGACAAATGCAAAATGTACATTGTCATAAAAAGACACTCATACCATTTTGCGGTCACCCAATGAATTTCTTACACACCACGACTCGATCAAAGATAAAAAAAACAACAAAAATATATAGCTTTGGTAACAGAATGCAGCCGGGCCTCCAAAAAGCAACACAAATAAAATACTGTTGAAATGGCGAACAGGGGCAACATCAATTACCATCACTGGGATTAAGGGAGGCCAGCCATGTTGAGCAGAGGCCACGCCGAGCTTCCTGTAACCTGGTTCTGTACTGGACCACGGCCATCAGGATCTGCAATCTGTTGGGGTGTGTCTTTACAAAGCAGAAAAAGACAAACAAAAAAAGAAGGACAGCAGAATAAGTGAACAGCTGATGCATTTAAACACCATATACAGGATATGAAAAAAAAAAAAATTACTACTTATTGAAGCCGAAAAAAACCCACCAACAGCCAGCCTGGAATCTAAAAGATTTCAGAGATGGCCAATGGCTATGCTCTAGGGCATCCCGAAGCGGGAAAAGTTGAGTATTAAGGAGGAAACAAAACCTGGGAATTTGACTCTCAGATTTTGTTCTATGCCCCGCTGTGTGAAACCCCGCAGTTCGCCCATAAAAAAGACTTACCTTTCCACGCTCCAACAGCACATGTGCAGGTCTCGTTCAATTAGAGCCGTCTGCTGTGACTACGTCATGCTCCCACCGCACTCCATTCAGCCACCTGCCGAATGACGTAGGCTGAACTCAATAGTTGAGAGCCCATTCGGGATGCCTCAGGGGCACGGAACAAAACCTGGAAAAGTCCAATTTCATTCCATCTATTCCTTCATTCCACTGTGGGCTGCTTCAGTCCAGTTTCAGTGTTGCCATCTCTGTAGGTTATAGCACACTACTTCTCCAGTCTTGGTTTTGTGTCCATGCTACTGATCACATGGGAGAAGGCTCCTTCATTCACTGCCAGCCAGTCAGTGCTGAAGAAGCTTGCCCAGGGGTTAAGGTGAGTACTGACTGGTGTTATCATAGCTCCATAGTAAAGGAGGGCTTTTAGATCGCTTTAATCCCCCCATACCGCCTAACATGGGTCTCTCTCTAACCAGCCTTATGATGATAGCCCCACAATAATCAAACACTCACCTGCAAGGAAGAAGCAATGGAAAATGCACGTGGGCGAATGCGAGGTATGAGGTCTAGGAGGTAGTCGGCTGGAATATTACAAGTGGTGTGTGGAAAGTCAATCAGAACCTGGGAGGAGAAGACTGATTAATAAACAGATCATCTAGAAGAATAAATCATATTGGTATAACTGGTATGTTGGAGCCCCAGAATATGAAGGATAGCTGCAGTATAGTAAGTACACCCCCACAGTTAGCAATGAGAATGTTACCCCTTCCCCCAATATCTCTGTAAGCCTGGGAGGGATGGCTTACCCTCTCTTTATCCGTATCCCGTTATCCCAGCTAACCCCCTTCCTCCTCTCTGTCCAGCCTCCACCTAGGAAGAGCTTTTGCTACCAGTGCCAACATCACAGCTCCAAGAGCCATGCCCAGCTTGCTTCAAGAAGATAAATATATAATAGATACAATTGCAAACCTTGATATCTCGGACATTTCTTCTTCAATTTGAAAGGGCAGTGCCAAATGTGGGCCGACACAATGGTCTAACATTTGCCTGAAATATCACTTTAACATGAAACAATGGTGTAAAGCACGCTGTACCTCCAGGGTGGTGCGCCGGGGTCGGTTGCAGTAGGTATACAGCTCATCTTGACCAGCAGCAGAGCTAAATTCCTGAAGTTTCTCTTTCTCCTGCTCTTCCAGTGAGAAGTAGGAGAGGAGCTGGAAGAAGGAGCGCCGCGGCACACACCGGATATCCAGGTACTTCTCCACCAGATGGCGCACAGTACATGGACGTGGCAAATAACGAGGAAGAGGGGCATCTGGAAGACAATACAGGGACTAGACAAACATAAAAAATGCAAACCTGTAATCTAACAAAGCGCTGATCACATGACGAATCATAGCTCATGACCATAGGGATTGTGTTGGCAAGATACAACACAGCCCAAAACAGGGGGCCTATTGTGATGAGCTGAGTGGACACGACATGCTAATTCTTTGACTGTTATTTATTCTGCTTTTTTGCCTGTGCTTTTAAATGTCTTGTCAATACAAAAATAGATTTCTATAGGCTACATCAGGGTCAAAACGCTGTATGGCCAACATTAACAGCTGTGTGTGAATTCAGCTTAAAGGAGGACTTTCATGAAAAAATGGCCCAAGAATAAAAATACATATAAATAATGTGAATGGTGGGAAGAGGGGGAACATCCAGCCAGGCTTGTTACTATCTGTTAATGGAAGGAAGAGGACATCAGGGGTGGACAGGCTCTTAAACCTGTCACCCCTGGATATTATTCCTACCAGGAGAATAAAACCACAAGCTTGTCAGGAGTTTTATTCAGTTTGGGTGTATAAGTGACTACTCCTCTCATTAGCCGATGTATTTACATTACAAAATGTTGTAATAACCTCCTTCAACATCCCTTGTTTCAGTCTGCATTAGCAGTCATAACGGACAAGCTATCCCAATAGTAAAAAAAACCTAAGATCAAAGAAGGTTCTGCTTGTCTCCCCCCCCCCCCCCCCCCCCCAACTATAGTGTTGATGTGGTGGAGATAGCGACTAACCTTGATCTTGTTGCTCTAGGATAAACACACTGTCTGGATCTAGTCCGAGGAGGGAGCAGAATTTCTCGACATCCTGAGGGGAATTCTGTGGTTGAATCATCACTACATCCCCTGGAGAAAACCTGAATGTGGTCAAAGAAAGGCAGTGGTAAAAAAAAAACAAAATAATAATAATATTTGATTGCTGTTCTTCCAGCCCCAGGTCTAGAACATGTGAGCAGATCAGCAGCTCTGACTTATTCCTGATCTCATGAAAGACAGTCTTCTCTACAGTTAGTGGAGAATAAGAGTAAACCTACAATCAAGGGGTGCAGAGGAGAAGCCTGCCCCACTGCCCTCAAGCCTGGTCTACTCAAACGCTCCAGTGCCAGCTATATGTTCAATGGGGGAAAGGAAGGTGCAGCAAACATGTGTTGACAGTGTGCGTTGTTTCCTTTCCCTCATCACATGGAGACCCAGTGATAGAGCAGGTAAACATGCTGACCTAGGCAGTACAGACAGTACAGGATTGACCTGCAGTTAAAAATTATCCCCATACCAGGGGGGCATCCTGCATTGTAATATAAAGTAAATATACTTTACTATGGCTGGCTCAAACACTGTTGGCAGCTGCCCACCCAAATGACAGGGCACTCCAAATCGGAATATCACCAAGATGCAGGAGTCATTTTTGACTGGATGAACAATTTACTGGCACACAGGGACAGACTTCTTTTGGAGGATAGAGGTCCACTTTAAAAAGCAGTGAACTAGTACTTTTGGAGTTAAGTCAACAAAGGCAAACCCTACACAAGTTTCCTTAAACAAATAGGTAGACATCTTCATCAAACTTACTGTAAACCTGAGCCAGAGATGTCAAACTCAATGAGCCTTACATCTTGGAAGTGGTCACTGGCAGTCACGCGCTGGTTGGACACAAGTAAAGCATTGAAAGGGTGCAGCTCTGATGGTGTCTCACCAAGGCCATCTCTCTCAACAAGATCATCCTGAGCACCCTCATTCTGGTCCAAGAAACGGAGCCTGAACTTTGGAGGTAACCTGAAAATATGATAAAAGACATTTATGCTATTCCAGCAGTGCGCTTTAGTGAAAATTGAAGAAATCAAACAGGCAATGATTAATATCATGGAAGTAGATAGATAGAGGACCTTGTGCTTGCTTTTAGTTTCAGCAGTCCCCCCGTTCTAATTGAAAAGTGGGCATGGCCGGGGTTCCTTAGCCATGCACACTGCGCTCTTGAATATGAATAAGAGGTGTCTGTAAAGACCGCCCATATGCTAATACACAACCCATTCATCACGATCGCACAATGGACAGATTCCATTACAGGTAAGAAGTATATGTTTTTTTTCCTTTTTCCTTGCTGCCACAATCAAAAACCTATTATAAATGTTATTACTTTTATTACAATGAGCACAATGTTAAATGCATTTTAAAATGAAATGTGTGCATACACACATTGTGCTTTGTGTTGTAATTTACTTACAGAGAGGCATATGGCTATGAGGAGTGATTTTCCCAATGCCTGGTCCAACTAGGCAGTGCTCTCTGCTCCAGCAATATCCCACGATTGCAAATAACAAATGGAGCATGAGGGCACTGCTTAGGGGATTTAAAGTGGACCAACACCCACCCGTGATCGGCCCGGGAATCTATAAGATTCCCGGACCGATCACCTCCCTCCCCGCGGGACATCCGAGATCGGGATGTCCCGCGGGGTGAAACCCCCCCAAACTCCTTACCTTAGTTTCGGCGGCGGCCGGCCGGCGCCGCCTCCCTCGCGCCCCTCTAGTCGTGCACGTGCCCGCGCCGGCCGTCTGTGAATGGCCGGCGCGGGCACGCGCGCGTCAACAGGGACGCGCGAAAGGCGGCGGCGGAGGAGCCGCTTGTCCGCGGCTTGTCGGTCGCCGCTGACAGAGGTGAGTTCGGGGGGTTCGGGGGGGTTTCACACAGCGGGGCACCCCGATCGGGGGTGCCCCACCGAAGTGGACCAAGACCCAGGATAGTCAAAATCCTGGGTGTTGGTCCACTTTAAAGATAAGAGTACAAACAGAAGGGGGTTGGGGCAGTAAGGTATAAGCCATCCGTAGCTGGGGCAGTGTGCAGCCTGAGAACCCCTTGTCTATAGCGTGACAGGCTGCGATATGAGGGGAGAGAAAGACATCATCCATGACAGGCAGGTTTACAAAGGGGAGAGGGGCAGGCTTACAAACAGGAGGGAAAGGTAGGCATATGCAACCAACTAATGTATGCCTAGAGGAGGATATGCGTTCTGAAATAAAGAATCCTGATTGCTTGAAAAGAGTACAGAAGGGCAGGGGGGCTGGGGTTTAGCTGTCAGAATCACTTCCATGCTGAAAGCGGTGAGAGAGGCTGCAGAATAAGGTAAGGCAGCCTCTCCACTGCTTCTACTGTTTGACTGAAATAACCATTTAAACGGCTTCAGTTTAATTCTGAAATTCTGAAAAGGTACAGGAGAAATGCAAAACAGACAAATGTACCAGCACAGGTGTCACAGAAAGACAAGGTTTGTAGTCTTGTCTGTTATTACCCCTGAATAAATCCCACCACTGACCCCCAGTGTTGCAGGTAAAGACTGGTCCTTCCTTATAGTACTTCTAGGCTTTCTGGGATTATTGCAGCAAAGTTCTTACACAACTCTCAATGAAAATACACTAGCCCGCTAAATGTGACTCACCTGATGTCCTCACTAATTATACTTAGACCAGGAGGTAAAGGGGACAATGACAGGACCTTATTCCACAGATTCTTCAACCACGGATCAACAGCGGCATCTGGGCTGTAAAAGAGAAGGTACAGAGTGTATCCAGTTATATTAAATAGATAAGGCATGATCAGGGGCACCATTTAGAATTTGCCCCATACGGCCAAATTGTCAAGGTCCCCTTTGACCTACACCAAGTCCCAGACATGAGCATAGTGCAACATCTGCAACTATCGATATGGTCCCCTTATACAGCTCTTTTTATCATTCATGCCTTCCAATGTCCTCCTCTACACCACATTCCAACCCACCCATATAACCTCTAATGTCCTAAACCCCTAAATATAACCTTGTAATTCAACCAATAACCCTAAAAGATCTCCATACCATTGTTATCTATAAACCTAGGAAATGGTAGCTCCATCTAGAAATTTGGAACATCCTCATAATGGAGTTAAAGTGGACCAAAACCCACGCCCATTGGCCCTGGAGCTAGAGTCCTTCTAGAATCGGAATGCCCCTCTGTGTGAAACCCCCTAGGTCGCCCGGTATACTCATGTTGTCCCACTACCCGCACCAGGCATTTGTGAATGGCCGGCGTATGCTCCGGGTATGGGTAGCAGGCAGGCCTCCAGCGTTTGGCTAGATTCTTTTTAGACGAGTCAAGATGAGCTCACGTCAGTGTGATTGGACGGGAAGCCGTGCATGTGCTGTAGGCCCAGGAGAGGCGAGTATCCCGCATCGGGGTTGCGCCAGGGAAAAGAACACATGACTCCTAAGTATAAGGCGGTCACTGTTCTAAAAACACCGAATGCCAGTGGGTCATTTGCTTTAGTTTATTACTGTCTTTGGAACACAATTGTCAGAGTAAAACTGTTCTGTCAAACAATAAAAAGACCAGATCTCCTAATACAAGCTTGTGCACTGCCCAACCTTCAGGGGCGTCCCACTGACCATCTCACTGAACCAATAGAAAAAACACGCACAACAAGGTTAAGCGCAGGACTGGCACAAAAGACTTACTAGGATTGCCACAAAGACTCACATACTTTATTGGTCAACAGGTGGCACATACAGATAGAAATCCATGTTAATCATAAAAACATACAAAAAGTGACTTAAAAATACCATTTTGTGAATACTCACCTGTAAAATGGGTATTATAAGTATGTCACACACCCCACTTCAAACATTAATTATTACACTTGGGTTATACCACCAGCAGGTGGCGACGTTGCAGAGAAGTCATGAAAAACGAGCCCCTCCTGGTCTATACATACCTGGTACCTCCCACTCATTCCCCAGTATTCAAAACAGCAGTAAATACAAGGTACCAGGAAAAAAACCCATTGGTAACCCTCAAACTGTAAACGAAACTTCACCTATAAAAAATCCGGGATACCAAAAAAGGGCGGGTGAAGTGGGGTGTGTGACATACTTAATACCTTAATACATAATACCCATTTTACAGGTGAGTATTCATAAAATGGTATTATTCTAAGTATGTCACACACCCCACTTCAAACATTAATTATTACACTTGGGACATCCAAAAGCAGTGTCCAGAAAAGGGCGGGTATCCAAAAAGGCCATAAAGCAAAACTCAAACCACTGCAGCTTGCAGAACCTTGCGGCCAAACACAGCATCCGCTGAAGCCCGCACATCAACCTCGTAAAAACTTGGAAAAGGTGTGAACAGAAGACCAAGTAGCAGCCTTACAAACTTGTTCCACAGAAGCCTGGTGCTGAAAAGCCCAAGACGCTCCAACAGCACGAATAGAATGAGCAGTGATACGAGGCCCCAACAACAGCCCGACTAATCCATTTGCTAATGGAAGACTTAGCGGGAGCCAAAACCTTTCCTAGGCCCACAGGGCACCACGAAAAAGACATCAGTCTTACGAAAAGGAGATGTAGTAAACAAACAATACTACACACAGCGTACCACATCCAAACAGTGCAAACCCTCTCCTTGTCATTCCTAGGCTTAGGACCCAAGGAAGGAAAAACAATGTCCTGGTTAAGAAGAAAAGCAGAGACCACCTAAGGAAAAAAGTCCGGTTTGAAGCGGAAAAAACACTTTGTCCTGATGTCTCTCAAAGTGAGTAGCCTGAACCGACACGGCAACCTTCTGAGTCAGAGTAGAAAGAGCAATAACCTGCAAAGGCCCAAAGGAGGAGCCTGAAGAGCAGAGATAACCAAATTCAAAACCCAAAAAGGGAGAAAAGGCCTCCTAGGAGGCCGCAATGTGAGACCCCCTGGAAGAAGTCTTGACCAAAGGAGGAAACGCAAAGGACTTTTGAAAAACAGTCAGACAAGGCAGCAACCTGCCCCATCAAAATACTCAGCTGAAGACCAGAGTCCAGCCCCGATTGAAGAAATTCCAAAATCCTAGAAACAGAAAAGACCCGACAGGGCAAAGATCTAGCCTCACACCAATCAATATAAGATCTCCAAGCCCTATAATAGATGGAAGAAGAGGATCTCTTCCTGGCATTAATAAGAGTCCGAATAACCGAATCCGAAAGACCCTCCTCCTTTAAGATGGAGGTTTCAGCAGCCAAGCCGTCAAATCCAGCGATGGTAAACTGGGGTAGCACAGTTGACCCTGAGTGAGGAGATCTGGCCGAAAAGGCAGATCAAACTGATCCACTGCCAGACGAACGATGTCTGCGAACCACACCCGCCTTGGCCACCTTGGAGCCACAAGAATGGCGGGAACCCCTTCCAAAAACCAACTTTCGCAGCACCCTGCCTAGCATGGGGAATCGGAGGAAACAGACAAAGAAACCCCAGGTCCCCCCAGCTCAGGGCCATGGCATTCGCCGCCATAGCCAGAGGATCCAGGGAAAGCGACACGAATGTCGGAAGCTTGTGATTGTGACGAGAGGCGAACAGATCCACCTCCGGCGTCCCCCACCAGAGACAAAGCGACCGAAACACCTGGGGGTGGAGAGACCATTCCCCCCGGCGGGAAGAACACCGGCTCAGAAAGTCCGCCTCCGTGTCTTCCACTCCTGGAATGTACACTGCCGAAATGCAAGGAACATGAGTCTCTGCCCAAACTAGGATCAGAGACACCCCTCTGAGGGCACCCAGACTGCGAGTCCCCCCTTGGTGATTGATGTAAGCAACCGCCGTCCGATTGTCCGATCGAACCTGAACAGGCAAGCCCTGTAAATGCTGCGTCAAGTGAGACAGAACCAACCTGATGGCTCTCAACTCCAAAACATTGATGGGCAAGTGGGCTTCCTGAGGACCCCACCGCCCCCAGAACCGAAGATCCTTCCAGAAACCTCCCCCTCCTGACAAACTGGCGTCCGTGGTGACAGTTTCCCAAAGCAGGGTCAGAAATGACCTGCCCTTCAAGAGATTGTCCGAGACCAACCACCACAGTAGAGACTGCCGAACCCGGGGGGGACATCCGGAAGGACCGATCCAACGACCGCGGTCGTCGGTCCCAAGACGCCAACAGGTGAAGCTGCGCGAAGGGAACTGCCTCGAAAGAAGCTACCATCAGCCCCACCAGTCACATCTCTAGACGGATGGACGGGCGAGAATTGGAAAGAAGAAGCTGAGCCAATTCCTGAATCAAAAGAACCTTGGCCTGAGGGAGAAACACTCTGTGCTGGCAAGAGTCCAAGGACATCCCCAGAAAGGTCACCACCCTGGGCGGAACCAGAGAGGACTTGGGGTAGATGATCACCCAGCCGAACCTCTCCAGAGTGGACACCACCGTGCTGGTGTCCCCATCCGCTTGACTGAAGGAAGGAGCCATGATGAGAAGATCGTCCAGATAAGGCACAATGCGAATCCCCTGAGCTCTGAGCAGGGCCATCACACCCGCCAACACCTTGGTGAAAACTCTCAGAGCCGAGGTGAGGCCGAATGGAAGAGCCACAAACTGAAAATGCCGATCCTCCACCACAAAGCGAAGAAACCTCCGGTGAGCTGGAAAGATCGGAATGTGAAGGTATGCATCCGTGATTTCTATGGACATCATAAAGTCCCCCTGCCGAAGCGAATTGATCGCAGACCGCAGAGTTTCCATGCGAAACTTCCTGGGACAAACAGGTTGAAAAACTCCAAATCCAGGATGGGACGGAACGACCCATTCTTTTTGGGCACTGTGAAGAGATTGGAATAATACCCGTGCCCCACCTCCGAAGGAGGGACCGGGCAGATGACTGCCATTTCCAGAAGATTCCTTACCGCTGCCAGGAGCCCCTGCGCGGCCAAAGGATCTGAAGGGACACGAGACCTGAGAAACCTTGGAGGAGGGCGGGACTCGAACTCCAACTTGTAACCGGCCGACAGCACCTCCCGGATCCATCTGTCCGAGACCTCCTGGTCCCATACCCGGGAGAAGAGTCGCAGCCGTCCCCCCACCCGTTAAGGGCATTCACATCAACTCTCCAAACATTAGCAATCCCGTCGCCAAATGACACAACTCTAACACATTATATTATAATGTGGGCATAATTTATTTGCATGGCTATACTATGCTCAAAGTAATGGGGCCATTACAAAACATGCCCTCAGCGCAGCTTAGCTCTATTCCCGACTGGGTATATCAGTGCTTTAATAACTAGCTCAAAGGGGGCAACAACAAAACCATTCTTTCAAACAGCCCTCATATATATATATCCTATACTCGTTATAGATTAATAACCACCTAGCCACAGAGCTCTCCAGGCTAATCCTATCTCAAGTCTATTTAGTGGGGACCAACTTATTCCTATACCTCATATACATCTATAGCATAATGAGATGGATTACTACAAACTAGCATCAACTAGTATCTTGTTTTTTGGACGAGCTAGGTCCCTGTGATGTCGCGTACAACGAGCTGGTAGTGGAACTACTTGAGTTTGTGTTGACCAACAACTTCTCCCGGTTTCACAGGGACTTCTATCACCAGATACGTGGCACAGCCATGGGGGCTGCCTGTGGCCCCTTCGTACGCCTGCCTTCACCTGGGGCGGTGGGAGAGCCTTGAGGTGTATGGGCGGGCGGGCTTTGGGTCGCGGGTGGCCCTATGGCTGCGCTACATTGATGATATCCTGGTGGTGTGGAGGGGCCCTGTGGGAAACTTTGAACAATTTGTAGATCACCTAAATCACAATACCCGTAACATCCGCCTTATTTGTAAAGAAGGCCCGTTCCAATTGGAGTTCCTTGACCTCCTGACCAGACGAGAGGGTGACAGACTCATTACAACTACCTAGCGTAAGCCTACAGACGGTAACACGTTGTTGCACTTCTCAAGCCATCATCCGTGGCCGCTTCGGCGCAGAATCCTGCTGGGACAGTTCCTGCGGATTTGCAGGAATTGTGGTTCCGAGCGGGATTTCGTGCGAGAGGCGCGGGAGCCGACAGTGAGATTCTGGGAGAGAGGATATCCTCACAAACTACTGCGCACTTGTTTTAAAAAAGCGCTGGAATGTAGCCGTGAGGACCTCTTAAGAGGAAGCAAAAAGGAAAGAGTGGCTCAGGGACCCCGAAAATATCAGCTGGTCCGACTGATCACACAATTTGGAACCCATTGGGACAAGTTTCGTTCCATATTAGAGTCCCACTGGCACATTCTCCTGCTAGACCCGGGATTAGCGAGGTGTGTGGGACCAAAACCGTTACATACAGCACGTCGTGCAACCAACATGTGAGATCTGTTGGTCCACAGCGATCTCTTGCCCGACACCGACACACGCCAATTTAGGAAGCTCAATGGTTTCTTCAAATGTGGCCATTGCAGCATTTGTCCCTTCATGGAAAAAACTATAGAATACTGAGGCCCCAAGAAGGATGCAACCTACCCAATTAGAGGGTTTATTACCTGTGCTATGACTTTTGTCGTGTACATGCTCACCTGCCCGTGCGGCAAGAAATACGCTGGAAAGACCAAGCGTGAATTGCACGTGCGCGACATTTAAAAGAGCAATGCGAACAGCCCGATTTCTGAGCATTTTAGAGTATGTCATCAGGGTAACCCGCAGGGTCTAAAAGCGTGCGGGATTTATGTACATAAAAGAGAAGGAAGAAGAGGGTTCTGGGATAAAAGGTTGCTGCAGCAGGAAGCGCGTTTGATCTTTGAGCTGGGCATGATGTCTCCCGATGGGTTGAACACCGATCTTGGGCTTAGTGCCTTTCTTTAGTAACTTATGGATTACTGACCTGGCCAGAGGAAATTTTTGTTCACATGGATATTATGTTGGGATGGCTCTGGGAATGTTGAGGCTAGTGGTAGGCGACTGAGGCATGATGCTAGTTTGTAGTAATCCATCTCATTATGCTATAGATGTATATGAGGTATAGGAATAAGTTGGTCCCCACTAAATAGACTTGAGATAGGATTAGCCTGGAGAGCTCTGTGGCTAAGAGTATAGAAAAAAAAAAAAAAAAAATTATATATATATATATATATATATATATATATATATATATATATATATATATATATATATATATATATATATATATATATATATATATATATATATATATATATATATATATATATTATAGCCATGCAAATAAATTATGCCCACATTATAATATAATGTTTTAGAGTTGTGTTATTTGGCCATGTGGACGGCTTGTGGAGTGAATATCCACATTTACTTTTATCTATCCCGGATCGGCGACGGGATTGCCAATGTATGGAGAGTTGATGTGAATGCCATAGGAGGGATCAGTGCAATGCTGCGGTGATCCATTGAATAGTCCACTGTAAACAGTGCATATAGCCATCCGAATCTATTAATTGACAGCATAGGTTCTGTGTATATGAGGGCCCCGTCCTGTGCAGCCATATCATCAAATTCACTTGCATTAGAATCTTTGTCAACTAATGAGAACACTTCTGCTGGGACCTATAGTCCGCTCAGTGAGAGTGGCAGAGTGACGTACAAGCAGTGATCGTGTGGATTGGATGTTCCCTGGAACTGGGAGGAGCAGGATACTACTAATGTGTGAGTGTATTGGCCACCCCCCAACCTGATGAAGCTTCGGTGGGCAGAGCGAAACACGTGTCGGTGGACGGCCGGCCCCTGTATGTCCGCGTCTCTCCCCACAGCTCGGCTACGGCCGCTCGCTCCGTGATGCTGCAAGCATAATGATGAAAAGCGCTCGCTGACAAGTTCATGCTGTTCGGGCACAAAGGCAATACAGATAAGTGCTGTAAACGCAAGTGTTATTGCTGCAGATGCATATATGCCAAAGGAACTTTAACAGTTATTGGTCCCTGAACCACGAACACATAGCTACAGTGCATGTTTTCCATGTTTTTCCATACTAACGAATGGCTGACTAATAGCAGTGTGTCTCCTACTGAGGAAATTCCATTCAGGACTGAGCCCTGTTACTAACACACTAATAGATGTCCGACTAATTAGCTGCGCAGTGTGGATGAGTGCGGACGGTAGTGTGGCCGATGTGGTTGCATGGTGGGGGGGGGGGGCGTATATTTTAAGCCCCTTTTAGTATGTTTTTATGATTAACATGGATTTCTATCTGTATGTGCCACCTGTTGACCAATAAAGTATGTGAGTTTCTGTGGCAATCCTATTAAGTCTTTTGTGCCAGCCCCGCGCCTAACCTTGTTGTGCGTGTTTTTTCTATTAAAACTGTTCTGTGACCACTGTGGGTTATGTTGTCCTAATGTCCTGCATCAGTCTTCAAGTATACCTAACACAGGGGTGCAAATTATTCCCTATGCAGAAACTGTAAAACATATCCCAATTAGTCCAATAATTACCCCAGATCGTGCTGGTCATCGCCTAAAGCAGGAGACCGAATCGGATTTGCTCCAAGCTGAAGGAGACGCTTGTGAAGTTTCTTGGCAATGAAGTTAAACCTGTAGAAACACAATGTAGAAAGCCTGTATCATTGTGGTGTAGACAATCATGGATACCAAAGAATCTTATGCTGCTGAGAATCATTGCACAAGTCCTTTTGAGCCAACACGCCATGAGACGCATACAGTCATATTCATGATCAACCTAGCCCAGCCCAGCCCTGTCCTTTTACACCCTACGTCTTCCATCCACTACGAGAGACCAAGGGTGGCAGAGGAGAAACAAAGCAGGAAAGGGTGGAGTTCTCACGAATATGGCTGCCCAGCACCACTAGACCACCAGGGTCAAAAGTAGCCGCCAATAATTCCAAATATTAATACTAAGAGTGATTTGCTATATATGCTTTCCAGGCAAAACAAAAACCAATGAATACTAACCTTTTCCTCCCACGCTGCTGCATCCTCTAGGTCACTGGCATCTAAATACAGATCCTGTGGCATCCAGGCGCTATCCCACCACCTCAAACAGAAGAAACAACGAGGCAGTGACTGGCACGCTCACTTTCTGTAACACTGAATAAAACCTCATGCTCCTGAGTTCAGGAACAGGTGAGCATTACACAGTCAGAACTAGAGGAAGCAACAGTAGGGACAGAAGAGATGAGTACTGTATTTACTGTTTTAATTTTGCCCAGACAGTGCCATTAACTAGAATAAAAACTTTGGCCTCACTTTGGATAGGAGGAATCACCAAGACCGAGAACAGCGTAATCCATCCGGCACAGCGAATTCTGGGGGAGGTTCCTGCGGAAAATGAACCTCCAGAAATTCTGAAAAACAAAATAAATTCACAGAATGCTATATACAAGGATAAACAATAGGAAGAGCTTAGAGTTACACCAACTGTCTTTACAGACAGGACTGCCACCACAATATCCTGGGCCTACATAAACTTCCCGGGGTCCTTTCAGGGCTGTTACTGAAACATTCTGGCCTACTTACAACCCATATACCTTTGCCTCATTGTGCTCTAGTACATCGCTTCTGTAATGCAACCTCATTTTACCTGGCATGAATGGGCCCTCTTCACTTTTTCACTGGGCCCCCATAAACGACCAATGTCTTGCTGGCCAGAACTGTCAAAGCGACAACTGGGGGAAGTCGTTTGTGCCAAAAGGTGTTCCTATCAGATAGATCATCCTTAATAGGCTGAAAGGAGCATTAGCCCCACCCCTTAATAGCCTTTCTTAAAGTGGACCTAAACCCAGGATTTTGACTATCCTGGGTTTTGGTTCTTGCCCCTGGGCTATCCAGATTTGGGATGCCCTGCGGTGCAAAACCCCCCAGGTCACCCAGTAAACTCACCTTTTCCGGGTTCTACATGCGCACGCTCTCGTCCAATCAGCACACTTGACTGCACTTGTCAAAAAGGGGCAGAACACACCAGCGTCCACATCCACGATACCCTCTAGCACGGTAAGTGCCTGCTCCAGCCATTCACAAGTGCCTGACCCACCCCCAGCTAAAGGTATAGCTGGGGGCCAGCTTTTACTTGCGCATGCGCCGCTGGATTGGAGAAAACGTAAGCTTTACAAGAGACTCTGGGGGTGGGGGGTTTACACAGAAGGCAACTCAAATCTGGATGCCCTGGTGGGAGGGAGTCATGCAGCATTGAGTGTCTTATAGACTCCAGGACCACTTTAGGAATCAAATCTATCAGTTTAAACCCAATGCTTGCTAGATGTATTCTGTTTTTATTGTTTATAAATACATATAACAGAGCAAGAGAATCCCCATGCACAATGGTGACAATTGTTTATTACCAGTCTCCAGGAGCTACAAGCACCAGCATTCCTTGGTATAGGATTTGGAAGGCAGGGCCCTGCACATACTTACCTTCATATTATCGGGAGGATCACCTTGCCCTGTTGTTGCACAGACAAAGATGACCAGAGGCTCATAAATAAGATTCCCCTATGAAAAAAAGAAAACAAAAACCATGTCATCATTTAAAAAACATAGACCTCTAAAATATAATGGACCAGAATAAAAAATCTAGAGCGGGAATGCGACTTTAATGATAGCCCCTGACTATGATGAGTCCCTTCCCCTATAACAGAGTGTTCCACCAAGTCCAGCACCGGCTGCCTTTTCAGCACCAGTTTTTCATAATTACTATACAGCATGTGTTTTCTGAAGGGTTTGAAGAAACATGTAGAAGTAGACATGCCAAAGAAGCACAAGATAAGACAGTCTCTGTCTTTCTGAACTAAAAAAACACCCTGGTGTTCCTTATTGCCGATCCCACTGCAGTTGTATGTGCAAATCAGTCCGTCACCACTAGATGGCAGTCACAGTGCATACAGAGATACAGTATACACAGAAAGCAGTACTGCTATTATGCTGACTATATCAAGTAACCCCTAGCAACAAGAAATGACAACAGTAGTACTATGAAGGAGGGGGTCACTTATATATGTTAGGAAGATATTTAGGTCTAGGTCACAGGATTGTGAAAGCAAAAAGGAATATTATTTGACTGTTCAAATAATATGCTACCGGTAGATCTGTTGAAGCCTCCCCTTCAGTTTTACCCCTAAATATTGCTGCGTACCCCTTCAACCTGTGGCATGTACTCCTTGGGGTATGTGTAGAGCAGGTTGGGAAATAGTGGTCTATTTGCTTATAGCTGGTAAATAGGAGAGGTACTGCCCACAACGGCCCCCCCATGTTATTAATAAGGGTACTGACCACAGAGGCCCCCATGTTATTATTAAGGGTACTGACCACAGTGGCCCCCATGTTATTATTAAGGGTACTGACCACAGAGTCCCCCATGTTATTAGTAAGGGTACTGACCACAGTGGCCCCCATGTTATTAGTAAGGGTACTGACCACAGAGTCCCCTCATGTTATTAGTATAGGGTACTGACCACAGTGGCCCCCATGTTATTAATAAGGGTACTGACCACAGTGACCCCATGTTATTAGTAAGGGTACTGACCACAGTGGCCCCCATGTTATTAGTAAGGGTTCTGACCACAGAGGCCCCTCATGTTATTAATAAGGGTACTGACCACAGTGGCCCCCATGTTATTAATAAGGGTACTGACCACAGAGGCCCCCATGTTATTAGTAAGGGTACTGACCACAGTGGCCCCCATGTTATTAATAAGGGTACTGACCACAGTGGCCCCCATGTTATTAGTAAGGGTACTGACCACAGTGGCCCCCATGTTATTAGTAAGGGTACTGACCACAGTGGCCCCCATGTTATTAATAAGGGTACTGACCACAGTGGCCCCCATGTTATTAGTAAGGGTACTGACCACAGTGGCCCCCATGTTATTAGTAAGGGTACTGACCACAGTGGCCCCCATGTTATTAATAAGGGTACTGACCACAGTGGCCCCCATGTTATTAATAAGGGTACTGACCACAGTGGCCCCCATGTTATTAGTAAGGGTACTGACCACAGTGGCCCCCATGTTATTAGTAAGGGTACTGACCACAGTGGCCCCCATGTTATTAGTAAGGGTACTGACCACAGTGGCCCCCATGTTATTAGTAAGGGTACTGACCACAGTGGCCCCCATGTTATTAATAAGGGTACTGACCACAGTGGCCCCCATGTTATTAGTAAGGGTACTGACCACAGTGGCCCCCATGTTATTAGTAAGGGTACTGACCACAGTGGCCCCCATGTTATTAGTAAGGGTACTGACCACAGTGGTCCCCATGTTATTAATAAGGGTACTGACCACAGCGGCCCCCATGTTATTAGTAAGGGTACTGACCACAGCGGCCCCCATGTTATTAGTAAGGGTACTGACCACAGCGGCCCCCATGTTATTAGTAAGGGTACTGACCACAGCGGCCCCCATGTTATTAGTAAGGGTACTGACCACAGCGGCCCCATGTTATTAGTAAGGGTACTGCCCACAACGGCCCCCCCATGTTATTAATAAGGGTACTGACCACAGCGGCCCCCATGTTATTAGTAAGGGTACTGACCACAGTGGCCCCCATGTTATTAATAAGGGTACTGACCACAGCGGCCCCCATGTTATTAGTAAGGGTACTGACCACAGTGGCCCCCATGTTATTAATAAGGGTACTGACCACAGAGGCCCCCATGTTATTAGTAAGGGTACTGACCACAGTGGCCCCCATGTTATTAGTAAGGGTACTGACCACAGTGGCCCCCATGTTATTAGTAAGAGTACTGACCACAGCGGCCCCCATGTTATTAGTAAGGGTACTGACCACAGCGGCCCCCATGTTATTAGTAAGGGTACTGACCACAGCGGCCCCCATGTTATTAGTAAGGGTACTGACCACAGCGGCCCCCATGTTATAAGTAAGGGTACTGACCACAGTGGCCCCCTATGTTATTAATAAGGGTACTGACCACAGTGACCCCATGTTATTATTAAGGGTACTGACCACAGAGGCCCCTCATGTTATTAGTATAGGGTACTGACCACAGAGGCCCCCATGTTATTAGTAAGGGTACTGACCACAGTGGCCTCCATGTTATTAGTAAGGGTACTGACCACAGTGGCCCCCATGTTATTAGTAAGAGTACTGACCACTGTGGCCCCCCATAATATTAGTAAGGGTACTGACCACAGTGGCCCCCATGTTATTAGTAAGAGTACTGACCACTGTGGCCCCCCATAATATTAGTAAGGGTACTGACCACAGTGGCCCCCATGTTATTAGTAAGAGTACTGACCACTGTGGCCCCCCATAATATTAGTAAGGGTACTGAGCACAGTGGCCCCCCATGTTATTAGTAAGGGTACTGACCACAACGGCCCCCCACGTTATTAATAAGGGTACTGACCACAGCGGCCCCTCATGTTATTAGTAAGAGTACTGACCACAGCGGCCCCCATGTTATTAGTAAGGATACTGACCACAGTGGCCCCTCATGTTATTAGTAAGGGTACTGACCACAGCGGCCCCCATGTTATTAGTATAGGGTACTGACCACACCGGCCCCCATGTTATTAGTAAGGATACTGACCACAGTGGCCCCTCATGTTATTAGTAAGAGTACTGACCACAGCGGCCCCCATGTTATTAGTAAGGGTACTGACCACAGCGGCCCCCATGTTATTAGTAAGGATACTGACCACAGTGGCCCCTCATGTTATTAGTAAGAGTACTGAACACAGTGGCCCCCATGTTATTAGTAAGGATACTGACCACAGTGGCCCCTCATGTTATTAGTAAGGATACTGACCACAGTGGCCCCCCATGTTATTAGTAAGGATACTGACCACAGTGGCCCCCCATGTTATTAGTAAGGATACTGACCACAGTGGCCCCCCATAATATTAGTAAGAGTACTGACCACAGCGGCCCCCATGTTATTAGTATAGGGTACTGACCACAGCGGCCCCCATGTTATTAGTATAGGGTACTGACCACAGTGGCCCCCCATGTTATTAGTAAGGATACTGACCACAGTGGCCCCCCATGTTATTAGTAAGGATACTGACCACAGTGGCCCCTCATGTTATTAGTAAGAGTACTGACCACAGAGGCCCCCATGTTATTAGTATAGGGTACTGACCACAGTGGCCCCCATGTTATTAGTAAGGATACTGACCACAGTGGCCCCTCATGTTATTAGTAAGGGTACTGACCACAGTGGCCCCCATGTTATTAGTAAGAGTACTGACCACTGTGGCCCCCCATAATATTAGTAAGGGTACTGAGCACAGTGGCCCCCCATGTTATTAGTAAGGGTACTGACCACAACGGCCCCCCACGTTATTAATAAGGGTACTGACCACAGCGGCCCCTCATGTTATTAGTAAGAGTACTGACCACAGCGGCCCCCATGTTATTAGTAAGGATACTGACCACAGTGGCCCCTCATGTTATTAGTAAGAGTACTGACCACAGCGGCCCCCATGTTATTAGTAAGAGTACTGACCACAGTGGCCCCCATGTTATTAGTAAGGGTACTGACCACAGTGGCCCCCATGTTATTAGTAAGGATACTGACCACAGTGGCCCCTCATGTTATTAGTAAGAGTACTGACCACAGCGGCCCCCATGTTATTAGTAAGAGTACTGACCACAGTGGCCCCTCATGTTATTAGTAAGGGTACTGACCACAGTGGCCCCCATGTTATTAGTAAGGGTACTGACCACAGTGGCCCCCATGTTATTAGTAAGGATACTGACCACAGTGGCCCCTCATGTTTTTAGTAAGAGTACTGACCACAGTGGCCCCTCATGTTATTAGTAAGAGTACTGACCACAGCGGCCCCCATGTTATTAGTAAGGATACTGACCACAGTGGCCCCTCATGTTATTAGTAAGAGTACTGACCACAGCGGCCCCCATGTTATTAGTAAGGATACTGACCACAGTGGCCCCTCATGTTTTTAGTAAGAGTACTGACCACAGTGGCCCCTCATGTTATTAGTAAGAGTACTGACCACAGCGGCCCCCATGTTATTAGTAAGGATACTGACCACAGTGGCCCCTCATGTTATTAGTAAGAGTACTGACCACAGCGGCCCCCATGTTATTAGTAAGGATACTGACCACAGTGGCCCCTCATGTTATTAGTAAGGGTACTGACCACAGAGGCCAGCATGTTATTAGTAAGGGTACTGACCACAGTGGCCCCCATGTTATTAGTAAGGGTACTGACCACAGAGGCCCCCATGTTATTAGTATAGGGTACTGACCACAGAGGCCCCCCATGTTATTAGTAAGGGTACTGCCCACAGTGACCCCATGTTATTATTAAGGGTACTGACCACAGAGGCCCCTCATGTTATTAGTAAGGGTACTGACCACAGTGGCCCCCATGTTATTAGTAAGGGTACTGCCCACAGTGACCCCATGTTATTAAGGGTACTGACCACAGAGGCCCCTCATGTTATTAGTAAGGGTACTGACCACAGTGCCCCCCTATGTTATTAGTAAGGGTACTGACCACAGTGGCTCCCCATGTTATCAGTAAGGGTACTGACCAGTGGCACCTCCATGTTATTAGTAAGGGTACTGAGCCCAGTGGCCCCCCATGTTATTATTAAAGGTAAGTACAGACCACAGTGGCTCCCCTATGTTATTAGTAAGGGTACTGAGCTCAGTGCCCCCCCCCCCCCATGTTATTAGTAAGGGTAAGTACTGACCACAGTGCCCCCCCTATGTTATTAGTAAGGGTAAGTACAAACCACACTGTAGCTGTCTAAGGCTTCCACTCTGCAGGAAAAATGTCGGCGCCGGGCTTCTCTGCCAACTCTATCCGCCATGTCCTCCGCTGTCCCTGTCTGACTTCCATAGAGGATCAGCACCTTCCGCTCCGCCATCTACAACACCAAAGAGAAAACCAGAGAGGATTACGCCCTATACCTGACATCAAATAAGCTTATACATTGTGGCCCCAATATTCTGCCTCCCCACCAAGGGAAACCCTGTCATCCTGCCCACTCCATTATGGATGACCTTTGTTAAGCGCCCCAGATCTGCCATTGGCAATAATGCCCCCCCCCCCCCAAATAATACTAACCTCTAACACACTTCACTCCCTCCTGCATGACAGGTGCCCCCCACAGATACAAACTCAAACTGCCCCTTGTAATTCTGGTCTTTCTA